>OX383918.1:10045000-11329761 GCA_947532125.1 Saturnia pavonia
ATATTATTCATTCCTTCAAAAAAACTGGGATTTATCCTTTTGATAGGAATGTTTTCACAGATGAAGACTTTTTATCCAGTACTGTGACTGATCGTCCCAATCCTAATGTCCTTCAAAATCCATTTGATGTATCATTACAAGATATCAGCGAGGATGAGCGAAATAGTCCCTCGATTCTAGAAAACGAAATACCACCTGGAATAGTGCATTCTTCACCTTTTCAGGGGGAGTTATTGTCTTCGTTCGATCCTCAGCAAGACACATCAGAGCCTCAGTGCTCTATGTCGAAAAACACATCGCCACTATCATTTATAAGTCCCAATCAGTTTAGGCAACCCATTAAAGCTATGCCAAGGATAAATATAAGAAGAAGAAAACATGGACGTAGCTTAATCGCAACGGATACACCGGAGAAGGAAAATATTAGATTACAAAGATTAGAAGCTAATAAAAGAAAATTATTAAAGAAAACCAAAACAAATAAACCAAATAAAAAAGCTGTTAGAAAAATCCTGCAGAGTGAATCGGAGGATGAAGCTGAAAATATTTCTCTACATGACGAAGACTCCGATTGGTGTGAGGAAGATGAAAACGAAATTGAAATACTAACTGATCAAAAATTACTGCGCAATGTTTTGCATCGATTTCCAAAGGAGGAAGATTACGTTCTCGTTCGTTTTGCATCAAAGAAAAAAAGTGTTTATTATGTAGGAAAAATTTTGCAAGAACGTAATGAGAACTTAGAATATTACGTTAGCTTTCTCCGAGCAAATCGCAAATATCAGTTTCATATGCCCAGTAATCCTGATTTATCATATGTTAAGGAATATGATGTGAAACTTATATTGCCTAAACCTTGTGTAGGAGGAAGCACCTTACGCCAACAATCTTACTACTATTTTAATGTTGATTTTTCTCAAATCGATATCCGTTAGTTAACGTTTGAAACCAATATTTCAATTATTGTGATTCATAGAATAGGTTCCTAATCCATAGAAACCAAAGTGCTACTAAATTGTTCAAAAAGAGTAGGATTTCTGTTTTGCTTTATGTTGGTTTATTTTTATGTTTAAAAACTGAGTGGTCTTTAATTTGATTAAGATTTCCGATTTTCTTATAATTTAAAGCTACATTTTGTTAACAAATAATTCTTATTCGAAGTGTAATCTCTATCTTTTTGAGATTATTTAGTGTTTTGGCTGTCTATTGTAATCTTAAGTTAATTTTAAATACTTTCTATGCTCCAAGTGTTACCTTAAAGACTGATTTGATAATAATGATTAACAATATTAAAAATTACCTGTCTTTTACATAAAAATACCCTCTTGATCCACTGTGGCCCCGGGGTTGACCCACTGTGTACTCTTCCGAGGGCACAGTGGGTCAGTGCCCACTTTTTTTTAAAATGTAAATAAGTCAAAAACTATTATATATATTTAAAAGACTTCTTAGAATAAAATATAACTAAATAGCCAAACTTTTTTAAAATTATAGATTGTCATCAATAGCTTGTATAGTTTCGGAACTATATGACTCTGAAAAAATGGTGACCCACTGTTACCACAGTGACCCTACATTAAAAAAAAATGTGTTGACAATACAAACAGACGCTTCTATTTTATTATATGTATAGATGTTTGTAATGGTTATTATTAATATGTTTACGTTTTAACCGTGACAACATGGTCTCTGAAGTGAAATTATTAAAAAATAAATTATATCTCTCCACGTTGTGGTTTTTCTTTGGATTGTTTATTTTAGGGTTACAAAACTACGTTTATCACTTTCATGTAAGTGTGAGAGCGCTATCGCTGTCCCTTTTATGGACTGTTCAAGACAGCTCTAATTTTTTACAGATTTAACGTTTGATTACAATCTCACCTAAAAATAATAAGTGACGATGTAGCCGAAGATTATAATAAATGTATTAGGTGTACGGCGACAGATTTTCAACTTGAGGGTGGTAAGTAGTCAGTTTGGCTTTCAAAAGTACTTTACCACCATGTAATAGGTTACGACTTGTATGAAACTTTTCATAGCAGGATGGATTAAATAGTAGTTTTAGGCTACAATTTGTTTATGATGATATTGTAAAAGATGTGTAGTTACGTGTAACAGATGAGAGGCAGTTCATCCTTGTCCGAGGGTGGAGGAGCAGGAGATACACCGGCACCGCTGTGAGGATCATGAGGCAGCCTACTCCGGTCTCCGCGGGCGAGGCCACCGCCGGCACCGCCACCACCAGGATCGTACAGATGATGTAGATTACTGCAATTAGGTATACCATTTATATATAGTCTTGAGGTCATACAAAATCCGATAAAAAAGGACATTCAGTTTATCCCGAATTCGAAAGTTTTTCGGGAAGATTCTCCAATTCTTCTTGCCATTAAAATCTAATTCGAACTGTAACGAACATTTTAAAACGAAATATAGTCAAATAGATTCAGCTGTTCTCAAGTAATGCGCGTACCAACGAACAGTATTTTATTTTCATTTATATAGATTACGGTTCGTAATGATTTGTTTCCAAATATGCAAAAATTTTCCACTGTGCAAGCCAGATATTATTTTTTCATAGACCTGTTGGCTTCCTTGTTGAGTATCTGTGGTATAGCTAAACACAGCACAACAACAACAATATATTTGGACGCAGTTTATAAACTGGAATGCAATCAATACATAGTCACACGCTAACAGGTGATATTCGCGATCCCTCGGGGATACGTCACTATTATCTCTACGATAATTGTGTTCAAATAATAATAACTATGTAATAATAAGCCTATAACCATATTAGTTGTGTTAAAGAATAAATCTGTCTTTTAATAGGCTAGTTGACTCTTTTTAAAAGTAGGTCTTGAATAATTAATTATTGTCCGGTTACAGGAAAAAAAATTACCATATTTTTTAGGACCAAGAAAACCGTAAAACTTATTTTAAAAGTTTACTTTTCGTAAACAAGCGAAAACGCTGACAGCCATATTAGTTTATATATAATCTATGCTGTGACGTCATACGGGTTATAAACAAACATTTGACATTCAGCAAATATCATTTTAATAAAAAGTATCGTCAAGCTTTTTACAATGATGAAAGTTTGCTAAATGTCAAATGTTTGTTTTCAATCCGTATGACGTCACAGCAAAGATTATATATAAAGTAATATGGCCGACAGCGTATTGAGAATTCGAAATTAAAAATGAAAAAAAAAACAATTTTAATTGAAAATACATAGGCATCTTACACTTTGAATATCTGTAATCAATGAATATTGGTATCTTAAGTCAAATACTGCAGAACATATTTATTTATTGCGCCAAATTTGACATGAGGCAAGTAGCCCATTACCTCCTAATCTCCGAAGTAGGTATATACCCTGATAGCGCTTACACTGTCCAAATTGTGATTCAAATTAGATTAAAGAGCCTAAACCATGATATTCTGTAATCGGTTGATTGTTCCTATAAAATGTGGTCATTGTCTGAATATTAAGAACCTGATTTATTTATGTATGTAACTTACCAGGAAATATAAGATTCACTCGTATGGGTCTCTCCAGATTTGGTCTTGTATATCGAAGTACTGGAAGGCACAGGACGGCAGCGCCGATGCTCAACTGAGAATGCATTTATTAAATTAATGAAAGTAGTTTTGTATATTAGTTTAACACACTTGTAAGAAAGGTCTAATAGCCAAGACTTTAGGGGTTGAATCATGAAATAAAAATTATAATATGATAAAAAATCATTTAAAAATAATCAAACAACTTGTAGTTATCCCACTTCTGAAAAAAAAAAACTCGTATGAAGATAAAACATGTGCATGGAGTCGCAATTGACAATTTCCTACGTCGAAAATTTCTGTTTTTCCTTTTGGATTGGGAACAGAAAGGATTTATATCATAAAAATCCTAGAAAACTATGGTTTTCGTTAAGATTTGTCCAATGAGTTTTCTTTCACGAATAATGGAAGAATTATATTTATAGTAAGTGAAAAAAGTTACCCAGGTAGCGAAGCCGACGTAGTTGATGAGTGCATATATGTCCGATACGGTGAGGTAGACCAGTGAGAGCAGTGCGACCGCCAGCACAGCGGGAGCGGGAGTCGCGCGGGGGGTCACCATAGTCAACATACTCGGCATTTGGCCCTGCGCTGCACCCGCGTAGAACAACCTGCGCGTGCGCATTCAAACACACAACACTGTATATTTAATCATTCACTATTCTAAATACTATTCAAATGGATGTTGTGTCCATGATCTGAGAGAGATTCTTCTAAAATCTATGAATGGCTAATCCTTCAAGACTGATACAAAAAATTGTATCCATAATTATCAAAAAAAATGTTTTACCACTATGGTGTCAAACAAGCAAGTGGTTCGCCTGAGAAAAAGCGGTTACCGCAGCCTAGGAACGCTTGCAACACCAGAAACATAACATGCACATTGCCGAACCTTTAAAAACTAGTTTACTCTCCTTTTGAATAACTCCATACTGTAGTCTCCTGAAAAAACCTTGGCCGATTGTGCATTCTACAAAGCGTTCGCGGCAAAAAAACTTCTCTGAAACCGGACTATCCACGAACATTTAGATTCCAAGGTGCGAAGATGAACACCTTGCCTTTGGCAATACAATGAGTATATGTCTTTTGTAATGCCAATGGATAATACATTTAGAAAACTTTTGAACATCTCGTTCAGGATTACTCTGGATTTGACTCGTAGAGAATTAGCCCACTTGATGCTTTGCGGAAACCTTCAGATCTTTTGGACTTATTAAACAAGGAGTCAACTATCAAGACTTTTGATAATCTTACAAAGTCCAAGTGGTTTAGACTGCTGAAATATCGTTTCTATATTCCCATGTCCGAACCCCATCATGTACCAATGATTTTTTCAGAATTCGCGTACATTTACTAATTCTTATTGGTAATACTATCAGTCGACGGTGAAGAAAAGCATCGTGAGGGAACCTGAACGCTTGAGAAATGTTCTTGTAGTACCACTGTGTAGGGAAAAATGGCTATAGTTGTAGGTATTCACAAGCCCGGCAAAAAAGCTTCGCTTCCCGATAGCTATCGCCCGATCAGTCTTTTAAACACACTAGGAAAACTTTACGAGCGATTCCTTCTGAACCGTCTCAAAACCGTTAGAGATATTAAAAATCTATACCCTCCCGAACAGTTCGGTTTTCGCGCCCGACACTCGTGTACACATCAAGTGCACCGCCTCATGGAGCACATCACGAGCAACTTTGCCAAAAGTAGTATCGCCCCCGCCCGTACGCTTGGGGTTTTTTTCGACGTAGCTAAGGCCTTCGATAAGGTCTGGCATGCCGGACTAGCCCACAAGCTACATCAATTAGAAGTCCCGGATAGGTTAGTTCATCTAGTTTACGATTTTCTACGCGACCGCACCTTCCACTACCGAGTGGAAGGAGTACTATCTACCGCCCACCCTATACGCTCAGGCGTCCCGCAAGGTTCCATTCTGGCGCCTTGCCTTTTCAATCTGTACGTCAGCGACCTCCCGAAGCCCCCCGGGGTCGAGGTAGGGTTCTACGCTGACGACACAGTCATATACGCGTCAACAGACACAGAAAAAATCTCGCCTGCGCAGTCCAACGTGCCGTAACCACTCTCGGGGAGTGGTTTCGAACGTGGCGAATAGCTATTAATCCGGTAAAGAGCGCCGCGATTATGTTCGAACCGCATACATGCAAACTACCACGCACGGTAGGACCCCTCTCATTATTCGGTACGAATATCCCTTGGGCCACCAAGACTAAATATCTGGATGTCACCCTCGACTCGAAGCTTAACTTCAACGCACACGTTACTATAGTCAGGAATAGGGCCATCTGGATCCTTTCCCGCTTGCGACCCTTGCTCAGTTCGGTAAGCAAAATGTCCTTAAGACATAAGCTCACACTCTACAAGATGTGCGTACGTCCGATCTTGACATATAGCTGCGCCGCGTTCGCACATATGTCCAAACATAACTTTGCCCGCATGCAAAGAGTCCAAAATCGGTTTCTCCGTCGCCTGCTTGACCCTCCAGCCTTCGTTAGGAACATGGACCTGCACAGGGACATGAGGCTTCCCTCGATAGAAGCCTATGTGAAATATCTCACCAGGAGATACTTCGATAGCGCTTCGAATCATCCCAACCCGCTCGTAAAATCCACCGCGAACTACGTCCCAGACAACTCGATCCCCGTTGCCAAACGTTATAAACGCCGTCCGCGAAATCTCTTTGTCGATCCCGATGACGACATCGAGAAAGCTAACAATTTCTACGCGTCCGCTCCCGCAACATATGCGTGCTCGCGCCCACGCCTTCGAAACACCGTTCCCTCCGCAGGGGACGTACGGTTAACTTCGCTCCCGCACACCCGCCACGACCGCCCTCCTCGGCGACAACTCAAGCCTAGGTCCGATCCATCGGCATGGAGCCCTTGAGACAAGCAGCCGCTCGCGCGATACAAGTGACTCTACAATCACTAGCTTTCACAGCCATACATGACACTGCATAATACACACATGCACAACACACATAGGTAGATAGGTTCTGTAAGGGACCTTTTTTTTTTTTGCCTAGTTAGAGTTGACAAAAATTTCAGACCACTAAATACACATACACATGTTCCTTCCCTCCTCCCAGGGGGCAGAAACATGTATATATGTATAGTTAGCTTAGATCGAATTACGGATAGGGAATTAGTCAGATCGCGACTTAATTGCATACGCGCAACAGTCCGAGCCGAGGTTCGGCCACTTTGGCACCCTCGGATGTTGTTGCTTAGCTTTCGTGGCTGAGTGCCCTAAGCGCTCGCCCCCAAGCCCGGTAAAGCTGTAAAAGCCGTAAAGGCTCCAGGGCCCCTCAGTCTAACAGTGTAGTCAGTTCGAAAAAAAAAAAAAAAGGAAAAATATAGAAATGTTAAATGCGTTTGAAATCGCAAATGGGGCGTGGGCTGGCGTGGTGAATAAGCCTAAACATTCCCTTGGGAAGAGACATTTGCTCAGAAGTGGGATACTTACAGACTGATATTATTATTTATTATTATACAAGGCATATTGAGATAAATTCAATACGTTCAATAGATTTTAAAATTACTATGACTTTTATAATATAAATTTATATATATTTAAAAATCACACATACGATTCATTATTATGCGATATTATTTGTTTACTATAAAGAGTATTAGGTAGAAGGTTACCTACTCAAGTCGTGTTCAAATCTTTATAGTCTTCTTAGAATGAGAAAACATAAAAATAAAAATGTCACTTTGAAATTGAACACTGGACGACACCATACAACGCTATACTTGAAAAGTAGTCACATTTTTTGGTTTGACATGTAAGGGCTTGTGTAGACGTAGCGGCGCCGCCACCGCGCTGCCACCGCTTGATTTGCCATATCACTCTACATTTTTAGTAATAAATTGCTAGCCACGAACATTATATATGTAGGCATAATGAACATATAGAGTTTAACTAAAAAAAAGAAGACAGTGTTTGCATACAGAACATGTATAGAAATTGTTAAAATCAAAGTAAGAAGTCGAATCGACGCTCATGGGTACATCCAATTTTGTTGCAAAGAGAACGCAAATAAACTCATAATACATATTTTAAAATGCTTACTGCGAGTCAACCTTACGAGATAGATACGAGTATATACCAACCGTGAACTACAACACTTTAATAAAAATATTTTGATGTATCTTTTAAGTTAAGTTTTAACCGGTGTACCTAAGCTATGTAGGTAAGCGTACGAAAATCGATTTTTTGAGGACTTGGTTACAAAACATTTGATTTTCTCTACTATGCAAAAACTTTATTGGAATGTATTGTATAATATATATAAGCCTTCCGAAAAAAATGATCTACATGACAGTGAAAACGACATGACTATGTATAGAGAATATGTCGAATGGTTTGATATTCATACGAAGATAATCATTAAAATTCCACTCATCTTTTCGTAGATCTTGATAAAGTGTATGAAATTCACTATGTTTTTCTCTTTGCATCAAAATATGATGTATCCATAAGCGTCTATTTGACTTCTTATTTGATTTTGCCAATTTCTGTACATATATTATGCAAACACGAACTAATTTTGTAGTTAAACTCAAAATATTAATTATGCCTACACGTAAGATGTCATGCGGCGCGGTGGCGGCGCTGTGGCGGCGCTGTGGCGGCGCGGTGGCGGCGCGGTGGCGGCGCGGCGGATGCGCGGTGATGGCGCGTCTGCGGCGCCGTCTACATAAGCCCTTATGTTGTTTTTGTTATGTTAAATATCTTTGAAGAGATCTTCCTACTTGGGGCAGTAAACTGGTAAAATATCTCCACCCAACAGAAGATCGCTGCCAAATAACATTGTGTTAAGCCCTGCGTTGAGAAGGATTTCCAGAGTTCTTTGGGGAAGTAGGGTTCAAGGTCAGCAACGCGCTCGTGATACATTATTGTTGTGGTAACCGTTTAATGTAAGTAAAATTCGAACTAATAGCAAAATAAAAATAAGAATGAAGTCTAGAACTGACCTCGAGGATGTCAGGAGTACTCCGTTGACGGCGCCAAAGGTAGACGCAGCCACGAAGAGTGGTATTGAGAGAGCGAACCAACCGAAAAGCCGTTCAGCGAACGTCACAGCGACCGCCGCCGAACCGAGTACCTACAAACATTCAAAGGCGATTATGATTTAGAAGTAGATTATGCGGACACCGCGTTCATCGACGTAAACACTAATCCTATAATGAGTCTGGTTTGGTTTGGAGGCTTTGGTAAAGGAAAACATCGTGATGAAACTTCAGCATTCGTATTTTTAATGTCGAATTCTAGTTACTACCCTCGAGTTGATTCCATCGCCAAGCACCTACAGATGTAGGCGATTCCAGAGATGGAAGACGTACCAGGTTCCCGGTACCAGTTTCTTCCGCAGTTGAACCTTAAATTATACAAATCTTTGGGAAATTCGACTCGAACTCGAACTCACCTCAGTAGGTGAGAGCGTTGTGTAGAAGGCAACGTTGGTGAAAGTGTACACTATGGTGACCAGAGTGCAGGATATCGCTATAGCACGGGGCAGGTTGCGGACAGGGTCTTTCAATTCTTCTATTATGAAGTTCAAGTAGTTCCTGAAAAAACGTTAGATAAACTATTAAACTTTTGGTTTCACAACATGGTAAGCACAGTTTAAAACATTGCAAACAGCAAAGAAACACCATTCATCCATTTATTCAGCCGAATTAAGTCCACTGCTGGTCATAAGCCTCTCCAAAAATCGCCACAAGGCCCGGTCCTGCGCTGCTCGCATCGGCGGCTTCCTGCAACCTTCACCAGGTCGTCGGTACACCTTTTAGGGGGTCTGCCCATGCTGTGTCTTTTGAAACGTGGTCGCCACTTGAGAACTCGTCGGCCTAATCGGACATCCGTTCTGCGAGCAATGTGCCCCGTGTACTGCTACTTAAATTTAGCAATGCTTAGGGCTATGTCGTTGACTTTAATTCTCTTGCAGAATTCCTCATTTTTTATTCGATCACGTTGAAAAAAAAAACAAAGAAACTCGATCTTAAATAATAGAATGATATAGAACAACAATAGAAGCAGCCGAGATACAATAGAAAATATTTTTTATTAACCTCCGACGCAAACCGTGGTGTGATATAAATTTATCGTGTGTATCTGTCTGTTTCATCGTAACTCCCAAACGGATAAACCGATTTTGATTTAGTATTTTTTTGTTTGAAAGGGGACATGGTCGAATGTTTTCTTAGCTATGATACAAGAACATCTGTATAGACGTTTGCAGATTGTATTATCATCGATTTTCTAGTTGATGATTGGATATGAGCATCTTCCAAAGGTGTGATCGAGTTGAAATTCACTATCCTGTTACTTCAATGATATTAGAAGACCTAGAACTAGGCCTGATGCTGGAGCATCATCTGGAATCTGCAGGAATCTGAAGGATACCTAACTCATCACCAACTGACAGTATTGGTATCTTGTTTAGCCCATTGGAATGGTCTCGATGAATAGATTATTTGTGTCGGAGGTTTTTTTAATATTCAATTTATATTGTATAAATATCGATTCCGTGTCCGCTGGTTAGAATCTGAACATATTGGTACCAACGAATTCTTCGGGTTACGCGCGGATGACGGTAATATAAATAATCGTTAGAGAAACTGGCTACTTGGGTAATATTCTCACTGTAGCAGCTTAGGGTTGAATAAACAAAGAACAATCTATTTTATGAATTTCAAATCGCCGTAGGTATATAGGTCCTTCTTTAGAGGGAAGAGGCCTTTGTCCAGTAGTGGAAAATTTAGAAGATGATATTATGATTAGTTTAAAAGAAAAATTCTTCTTCAGAGTTTTTTATAATTTTGTCGGTGAGTTTTTCAGTTCAGTTGGAATCTAGTTTTTTTGTTATTATGAAGTTACCAAAAAGGTTTAGTGTATCTAAGGTAAAGTCAGACTAACCATCCATTGTAGGCGAACAAGCCGGAGTAGAACGATAAGGCGATGGATGTGACGTCATCAGTTGTACCCTCAAATGTAAAGTGTTCCACTTTGCCTGGAAAATAAAAATTAAATAATCAAAGATTTATGTTATTTATATTTCATTTTGTTTTACAATGTGCGAATATAAGTTTTATATTTTTATTAAATATTTAGAAAACTAATGGCAGGAAACGACAGTTGTGTCTGTAACACCCACCATATTGTTATGCTTATATGGTGATAAACCAGTCACAGTGACTCTCTTTTGGTTTTGTCGCGATTCGACATCAGCCAGTATGCCTGCCGAGCTACTCAGGCCGGTATGACAGCGGCGACCGCCGATGGATTTCGATCTCTCGGTGGTTGCCTTTGTATTTGGATTGTACTGTGCTTACCATCACGGATAGTACCGTCACTATACCGTGCTTACTATATATATAAAAACAATGACCAAGATACATGTTATTATTTTATATATTTAAAAAAATGTGGTAAACAAAATTTTTTAAGCTGATGGAACTTGTCGAAAGTATTTTACAATCGCGATCTTGACGATTCATAATAAAGTCAATAAAAATAGAGTTTCTCTAATTTAAGTATCATTTATAGACATCATTATGATGACCTTTGTATAGTAAAACTTGTTTGGCATGATCCTTGTAATTATGTTCCGGTAAATCGACAATTGAACATACTTTGAAAACATATAACTATATTTTTAAGGTAAGAATAGAGGAGTTGAGCGTGTTATGGGCATCTCATTAAGAAGATATCGGTAAGAAGAAGGCTTACCGACGGACAACGCACAGTTTGGATCGGCATTCCTCGAGTTACTTCGTTTAGATTTACATCAAACAACATTCTGACACAATTCGTCAAACAAACGTCCCTTTTTTCTATTTACTTCATAGGCGAATTAACTCGTCACGCGGTCGACCAACCGACCGCACTCGAATTAAAGCGTGTAAGCTCAAGGTCACCTTTTTTTTTCATTGTGATATTATCACTAAATTAAAAATAGTTAACCAATAAGTACTAAAAACTACTAATAATACAGACTAATTCTATAAATGAGTATTTTATGCTTGCTTTGAGTAATAAAGCATATATTTTATGTAATAAATGCTTTTTGAAATCTTTGTAAAACCTAAGCCCTATTGTATTTTTTGTGTGAAAAAAGAGACTCGATTTGCGTCGATTCAATTTTAGTCGCGTATTTTGAGAACGTAACATGTCGTAAGTCTAAGACTGCCTGTATAAAATAAGTCATTGTAAGCATTAAGATTTTTTATTCCAAAACTTTTTTTTTATAATATTTGTCCCTATCACCAATGGCATGACTAGTTGGAAATAAACAACTTCCAGCTCTTTCCCCATATAAGTTTTAATGTTTTCTTCCTCCAATTTGTTAACTGAAATTCGGCTTAGTATTTTACGACCGGAGACTTGATTACATTTTCTTATCTATGCAGAGAAACACGCCAATTTATAGAACCGGGACAACTGAGACATATTCCGGTGAACCGAGAATCGTGGAAGCCGTTCATTAGACACCTTTTACACGATATCAAATAACAAAACGTTGCAGTCTCGACTTGTCCGGAGCGCAAGCAATCATCTAATAACAAACGTTTTGTCTCTCTGTATCCTGACGCAGCACCGACGCCTTCCGACCGTTTGCAGAGGATGCACAAATTTATCTACTGTTTTTTACTATACTAGCTGTACTATACGGTTTCACTCGTGTTAAATTCATTCGACCAACTCTTCACCGCGCCGCGCCGTCGCCGCCGCCTACGCACCCGTGTAACATATGGTTGTTCTCACTTACCGTACTTGCCTATAGCTTGCCAGATTGCTTAACGTTCATGGCTACTGCTCCGCTCCTTAGGGACGTAATGTGAAGATATAAGCCTATAACCTTCCTCAATAAATAAGTAAAATAAAGTGCGAAAAAAAAATTTTTTTTTTAAATCTGACTGGTAGTTTCTGGGACAAACAAACTGTTAGGCTATATAAAATTGTATTATATAAAAGTATAGATCTTATAAAAACGAAAAAAAACTTTACTCGCGTGCTAATGGAACGGGAAAAACCAATTTACCGGTTTGAATAGGTTTATCTAACACTTAACCGAACTGCCTTGAACAGATTCTAGTTAAACGGTTTTTTGTATCTGACATCACATTACTGGCACAACAGAGAGTCTTCAAATCGATTGGTACTGGAATAATGTTGTATAATGAGTATGACCCGAATAGAATACAATTATTTTTTGTTTGTTTTTTTTTGCATCTCACTTGTTTCTGATACTAGGAATTGCAATGGTTTAGTTTACCTTAACCTCGTTCGTAGACAGGTTACAATATTTAAATATTACGCTAATTAATTCATATATGGTAGTGATTATATAAATGTTATCTTAGAAATAAATACCTGTTTTGGTCTTCTAGGAATGTTTCTATAGGTATAGTTTTTTTTTATTAGAAATAGCAAGATAAGGCCGTGGCACTCAAAAGTAACGGCTTCAAACGAAATGTCAACGAAATATTTTATCGTTTTTATCAAAAAACCAAGACTGTGTAACGATGTGTAGCTAAAACAACTATCATTTATTTATTTTAGACCTCCAAAAAGCACTAATCAACTTCAATTAATCTTGTCATATCCCTCCCTTCCACCCATCACTGTACGTCCAATAAAATAAAATAATTATTAACTGTAAACATTACTTACAGTACAAAAAGGATAAACAGGATCAAGAATTCTTGCTGACTCCTCTCAAAGACTGGAATATTTTCTAAGCCGCTGGTAGTGCTTTAGCGTTCGAATGTGCCTAAATTGAATAAATAATTTTTGTTTTGATATGATTTGAGTAAAGTTCTTTACTATATAGACATTTTTCTTTCTAAAGAATGCATTGATGGATGAGACGTTAATTTCAAGTGTTATAGGTAAATCTTGGGCTACAATTTGACTTCATGTTAAGTGAACATGAATATGGTAACACGTCAGTCAGACTGTTGTTTTTCCCTTAAGCACAATTGTCTAAATAGTTATAGCAATAGTTGTTTGGTGGTTTATTATGAGTGTCTTCTTCTGTCGTGTCGATAATTGTATTATATTGATTCTGATTAGTACTCGGCCACCTTCTGAACGTTCAGAGAAGCATAGGTTAGCGTCATTGCAGGAATATAGACACACAGCTGCATAGGGCATCGCTTTGTTGTCTAAATCCCCTTTTAACCATGTTGTGCTCGCAACAGTTCCAGCGGACCATACGAATTCGAAATTTATTTTGAACTAATAATTAGCTGACCAGGAATGCATTTGAAAATAGCTTATTATTATAGGTGGTCATTTTTATCTTAATCCGAAGCGTATTCTCATTGAAAGATTAATATCTGGTCCTTTGTAGTGTTTCTCGAATGCATAATCTCTGGTCTTCGATCATATTTTATTTAATTAAGCAAATAGTATGCAATAAATTATGGCTCAGTGGTAGCGTACACGGATACCACGTCGATGGGTTCGAATCCTTGCAATGAACCCGATCTTTTGGTGAAAGAAAACATCGTGATGATTTCTAGCATGATGGTAAGGCATTTTCTAATGGCCGCTTGATTAACTACCACCCTCAAGTTGAAAATCTGCGCCAAGCACCTGTACGTGTGTTACGGCAACTGTACTTAAAATACAGTTCTCCCACTAGGCCTAGCGTGTTACCATCTTGGGCCACATCGTCATTTATAATCAGGTGAGATTGTGGGCAATCGCTAAACATGTAAAGAATTTTAAAAATTCAAGCAATTCAGCTCTTAAAATAGAATTCTTCGAGGTATGTTCTTTTGTGGGCTATGTCTCCTTTTACTCAAAATATCACTTATAAAGCGTAAAGGATGTAATTCATTAAATATCCATAATACACAAACAAACATGTTATAGGTTCAAATATCAAAAAAGTAATCAACTCATCGTTTTTTAATTTATTTATGAGCGTGCCAGGCCTCTATCGACAACAAACCACCTTGAACCAATTCCACGTGAAAGGTATTTAGCATTTAAAACTGTAATAATAAAGTATCTTCGAATTTTACGGTGTTGCTGTCTTGTAATACCTTGGTGCATATTTACTATTAAAACGGTGACTATCGAAACGTTTTACCTGAGTGTGAAAATACTGCTCATTATTTTTTTTTTTAGGCGAAACTTCGATATTCACTTCTGTTACTGATATTGAATTACTAAAAATCCGGTTTTTTCTACATACTACTACATAATGTAATATATCAACAATGCGGTAACACTGAACGGTTTTTTTTTTGTCGAAGAGTAAATTTACTAAGCACTGAATAAAATAGACACAAAAAATAACTCGCTCCAAGGAAATCAATTGAGTGACCAACCAAGTTTTTGTCCGCTAGACCATGGAAAAACTAGTAAAAGTAATAAGCAAAATACTTGGTATGGCAAATACTTAAAAAAAAATGTTTTTCTGTGTGAAGCAATTATGGCTCAGTGGTAGCGTGTACGAACACGGCGCATCGACCTGACTTCGAATCCCTACAATAAGGCTTAGTTTGCGGTGAATGAAAACATCATAATGAAGTCATAGTATGGTGGTAGGGTATTTTCTAATCCCTGCTTGGCTAGCTGCCACCCTCACGTTGAAAATCTTTTGCCAAACACCATGGGTAGGTGAATTCCGAATTGAGAACCAGTCCTTCACAACGTCAATTAACGTCAAAGTGATATAGAGCACAAACGCTAAGAATAAAAAAAAACCGAGTCTAACTAAATGACTTTCGCTATTTCATAAATTCATCATAATTATTTAAAAGAGATAGATATGTTTTAGATAAAGAGATACTTCTTAACTCAAGCAAAATCTCTCGTCGAGGACAGTATAAAAAAAGTTGTATAAATACTTTTGACACGGAGACGAAAAGGCAGTTGAGTGTAATCGTTTAAAATATAATAAATTCGTAAAACCCCGTTTCCTACAGCTGCTGTGACGTGATATTTGGCAATATCGAGTGATACCTTCGACAAGATCATGGCCGGCGAAACTGGATTCATTTAAATATGAATGAGGCGTCTTAAGTTTGTAATGTTTTGTTTTTGTCTTGTTTTTGGAACCGGTGCAATTATCGAATGTACTAACTGTAGGTATAGGAAAATATTTGTTTTATCTGTCTCAAGATAAAACGTGTGTGTCTGTAATAATTATCGAGTCAACTGTATATTAAATACTATTTACCTATAACTTTAATATGTTTTCATAAGTCAAAAGATACTGATTTTGTTATGTTAGTGGTTGTAAAAGTGACCCCAGATTTAATTTGATAGAGTTCCGAAATCAAAAGGAAATCTTATAGTTATAGATTCGCTATGTCCGTCTGTCTGTCCGGGGCTTAGCTCAAAGATTCTTAATACTAGAACGCTATAATTTGGTATGGGTAGGTTGTATGTTAGTTTATCAAACACCATATTATATTACTGATTTATGTTCGAACCCCAAACGACAACTTCATACTAAGGGTATGAAGGGTAGAAGCCGTGGCTTCTCTCATTCGATTCCCAAGCCATGTAAAGCTGTAAAAGCCGTAAAGGCTCCAGGGCCCCTAAGGCTAACAGTATAGTCCAGTTCGAAAAAAAAAAAAAACTTTCGACTCACTTCTTCGTCCTTAATCGTTCTATAACCACGTGACTACGAACCCAGCCTCACGCCTGCCACATACCGGTCAACTTGAGCGAAGTAAGCTTCTATAGGAGTAGGTAGGTGTAGATATATAGACGTAGGTGCAGGTCTTTTTAAACAAAGTTGTAAAATTTTAAGTAATAAATTCGACTTATATGAAAGATTTTTCTTTTAGAAATCGATTAGGGCCGCGTAACCGTACAATTAATGATAATTACTGAATTAGCTGTCAAAGTGTTTACAAGTCTAGTCAACAAGGAGTCAGATATTTTATTTATTCTCTGCAAGCCTTCTAATAGCAAGACGGTGTTTTTTTTTTTTTGGTGACGGTGTAGGGGCGCCAAAATTTGATCTCGGGCCGGCACTGCTTACCTACCTGAACATTTATAAACAAAACATTTATTACAACTGGTGACTATCTGTGGATGTAAACAAAAGATAAGAAAACTTTATGATCCTATGAACGAACCTTTGTGTGATTGTTTGTTGACTCGGTCTTTGTATGTAGACTCGGTCGCAATATCTGTGAGGGATTTCTAGGATCTTGTTATTTCTAGTTATTCATCAAAACTAGTCGCTATAGCCAAATTATTAAAGTGAAACTTTTATTCTATCGCCACCGATTTTTTCGTTCATCTATCGCATGTCGCATTACATTACATTGTCGCAAATAAAATTGATCAAATCGGTGACGTTGTGAAGAAAGGTCAGATCAAGAGTACTCAAAACCGACGAGCATGCATGAAAAGATTGATGAATGTTGAGGAAGCGAAAGTTGTATGTCAGGATCGTAGCAAGTGGAAAGGTGGTCTCTGCCTACCCCGTTGGGAAAGAGGCGTGATTTATGTATGTATGTATGTAAAATTGAATTTTATGCCGTGCAGTCAAGAATTATAATCGTAAATTCGGAACATTGTATTTATTAAATAATGTTTGTCACATGTATTTAATAATTTGTATATATTTTTTTAAGTTTTACTTGCATCGTGGTTTCTTAAAACCACACAATTTTTTTTTGTATAGATGTTGAGAAAAATTTTACGTTGCTATAACCAAAAAGGTCGTTATAACCGAGGTCATTATAAATAAAATCCATTGTATAATTAAGGTAAAAGGAAAACTATCAGAGAACTTTAGAATAATAGTCAATCAACGTATAAAATGTACTTGCGAGAAGTAATTTCGTACAAATTCCATTGAAAATTAGAAGCCCCTCTCTGCATAATTATTATGACAGGCAACTACCGAACCCAACCCTACGCGTGACCTGACACGCACTTGGTACTTTTTGTTTCTTATACTGTGATATAATTTCTTCCCCAACTTATTACGATATAAATGAAATTGCCAAAATTAGATTGTTACGAATCTATACTAATATAATAAAGCTGAAGCGTTTTTTGTTTGTTTAAACACGCTATTCTCTGGAACTACTAGACAGTTTCGATATATGATAATATATATGATAGTCAGATTCATGAGGAATAGTATAAGCTATATAACTTCACCCTCCGACCCGAAGGAGCCGAGCAGAAACTATGAACGTCAAGCAATCTAGCAATTTGTAGGCAAGTACGGTAAGTGGAACAACGATAGGGCGCTTTGGCGGCGGCGCGCGCCGTGGAGAATTTATTAAGTAAATTTAACACGTGTGAAACCTTGGGGCAGAGCTAGTTATGTATAATTGTTTCATATTTTTCACGAGATGAATATTCCTACGCGGAGCACGTGGTGTTTTTTTTTCGAGCTGACTATACTGTTAGCCTTAGGGGCCCTGGAGCCTTTGCGGCATTTACAGCTTCACCAGGCTTGGGGGCGAGAGCTTAAGGCACTCAGCCACGAAAGCTTTGCAACAACATCCGAGGGTGCCAAAGTGGCCGAACCTCGACGAAGGCTCGGACTGTTGCGCGTATGCAAATAAGTCGCGATCTGGCTAATTCCCTATCATTCGATCTAAACTAACTATAGGCACATAAATACATGTTTCTTCCCTCTGGGAGGAGGGAAGGAACATGTGTATGTGTATTTAGTAATCTGAAAATTTTTGTCTATCTAACTAGGCAAAAAAAGAAAAAAAGGTCTATTACATAACCTATGTACCTATGTGGCGTGCATGTGTGTATAATGCAGTGTCATGTGTGTCTGTGATAGCTAGTGAATGTAGAGTCACTGTATCGCGCGAGCGGCTGTTTAGCTCAAGGGCTCCATACCAATGGATCGGATCTAGGCTTGAGTTGCCGCAGAGGAAGGCGGTCGTGGCGGGTTACATGGTGTAGATTCAACATAAGTTTTATAGAAAAACAAATTTTATCTAACGCGTAATATTCGTTCTACGCGTGTTCTTTTAATTCTAAATTTACAAAAAATTTATTCCATTTATTACATAATATTATGTAATATGTTAAACATACCAGTAGCGATTTTAATATTAACGGCTTTTTGGTAACGATTTGCAATAAATTTCATAAATTGGTTTCTAATGTATTTTACAATATGTAAGAAATACCTGTTATGTTAATAATTAATAGATTTAGCAAAAAATATAAATAGCTTTTTGCTTTAGTATTTACGTCGTAACCGTTAAAAATAAATATAAAGCTGTATTATTTTAAATAGTGTAATTTTTATTTTTCTTATGTTATGTTGTCGCCAGTTAGCACATTCTTTGTAGATGAAAGTTTTCAAGGCTATCAGACCTACGGTATCGAATCATGGAGACTGTTTTATTATTAGAGTTTTTTCCTTAAGAATAGTTTTTCATATACAGCCCGCGGTACGTAAATCTAATGCGGAGCAAAATCAAGTGTTATGTAAAGCGATGATGGAAGCGATAGTTGTGTTCCGGCAGCTGCACTTGAGAGCCAGCCTTCCACTAGGTTTAGCGTGCTATCATCTTGGGCCACATCGTCACTTAACATCAGGTGAAATTGTGGCCACTACGCCAAACCTATAACGATAAAAAAAGGCCTTATGACGCCCCTCCGCGCATTTTATACTGAACGCGTGTTAATATTCGTATAATACTCAACTTAGGTACTTGTATACGGAAGTAATAATATATATAATATATTATAACTTAATATTATATTGCCTGTTGTATATATTTCAAGACAATCGCTCGTAACGAGTATACTCAATTCGCGTATCGAAGCTGATAAGCCCATTTTTTTTTATATTAATTTTTATTTAAAAAGGAAATTGTTACAAAATATATTGTTGAATAATTTAAACAGCTATAAAGACTATGAAGGTCGCATGTTAATTTTGCATCGTGACGTTTTGTTCTTTTCAGATAATATACAATTTATTTGTTTAGGTAATACAAAGGTGTTTTTAAACTAACTTCGTTTAAAATTATTACAATAACTACTTATGAAGTAAGATAAAATTTTATAAGTTTGTAGGACATATCCTCTTTTCTTATTTTAATTCTTGCAGGTAAATTATTAATAAGCCATATGACGGTGTTATTCGCATAGATTATCCGTTTTGAACGCGATTTGCATTAAGGTCAAACCGCATTATAGGGGACACTACCTAAACGCACTTGTACTGCAGCGGCGCAACAGAATTTTTCAGTTGTTGTTCAATCTGAACTAAAGGTCAAACCGGAGTATAGCGGCGCGGCGCGTTTTGACCTTTAATGTAACAAAAATAGACGGATTTTCATCCCAAAAACCCAGTAAAACCTATTGGGCAGGTACCCGAAGACCTACAGTCTTGAAATTTGGCACGAAGGAAGTTCTTTTAACAAAAGTTAAGGAATAAATATGAAAATAATTTATTCCAAATCCCCTACATTGCGTTGTTTTTTTCTTAAAAAATAACTTGGTTTTTATTAATACCTTATAATACTAAGGTACCTTATACCTTATAATACCTTATAATAATTCATACTGTTGTAAAAAAATCATATTTCTATGTTAACGCATTAAGTAATGTTAACGCCTTTCACATTAAAAGTCTTGCTCTCTGACCGATTATATCAGAACCATTTCTTTTATCCTATATTTAACGGTTTTGGCAGCGTATTTTAAGAAAGCGTGCTGGTAGTGATTATTCCGAGTTGATTTTTTATTATCATATCTGCTATTTGTTATGTTTTATAACAATTAATATATAACGGTAAAAAACCGAATACCTAAAATACCTTTTGAAAAATCTATATACTAATAATATAAAGCTATTTATTTATACATATTATAAAATAAAGGCCCTTCCATCTGTCTGTCTGTCTGAACGCGATAAACTCAAAAACTACTGAAAAGATTTTGATACGGTTTTCGTCAACGGACGGAGTGATTCATGAGGAAGGTTTGTGTGTATAATTCATTACGGTTTTGTGTAAATTAGCTGAAAAATTACTGTTTATGAATATGTCGGAAAAAAATCATGCCGACTGGGAGCTTTACAGGCGTGCGCCCCGTAAACCAATAGAGTTATATGGATTATTCTGCTAGGTGTGCAAAGCCGGGGCAGGTTGCTAGTATTTATATAAAAAACGTTTTAATAATGTACGGTATGTCTCGTAAACAGGATGGAAACGGAACTCTTAGGGCGCTAGTTCTATTCGCTACTAGTCCGATTTTTTTACTGACGTCAGTTAGTGATTGAAAACGTTCTGGATTGGCTGAAATATTTATAACGCCACAACTCAGTTAATAAGATTTAATTAACAAGTCGCATCGTTGGTTATCCTTTCTTTGATTTTGTTACTGCAATTTATTATAATATCGGTTTGTCTAATTTAACGATTACGATACCTGGCTAAAGTTGATGTCATTTTGGTCGGAAGATTTTTATAGCGATTTCAATTTTATAGGTGGCTGTTAATATTGATAATATACTTTCACAAATTAAAAGACAAAAATCCAAAGTAGAACAAAATTCAGGAGCAGGGAAAATGAATTAACTCACCCAAGCAGAGTTGGTAAGCTCCTGCTGCAATTATAATGAACAAGGCGAGTAGTTTGGCGTATGTGAACCAATCTTGAACTCGGGTCGCCGCTCGAACCGACCAGCAGTTAACGAAAGTTAGCAGCACTGTAACAAAATTTAAAATAAAATATTTTGGAATTTTAGTCCAACTAGAACATGTCAGTCTCATTCCAACTTAAACTTAGCATTTAAACAGACAACGTAGTGTACTAATAACATACTTTCATAAAATTTTGACTTCCTCACTTGCATGTTTAGCCAAGATTTTATGAAATATGCTTTGATCCGTAACGTAACATTAAGCTTAATTGATTTATAATCTGATAAATCCTGCAGATCCCATAACAAAATATTATTTATATATATTAGTAAATCGATCATATGGCTACTAAACTTGAAAACGTGACACTAAAAATTCAAAAATGTTACACTTGACATTGGCGAAATCGCCTACAAAAGCAAAAGCTATAAATTGAAAAAAAAAAATGTAATCTATTTTCGTTGAATTTTGTTTCGGCCACATTATATCAATAAGTGTTGCACATCAATCGATACACGCGTCTCGCAGTTTAGTCAACTTTTTTATAAGGAAAGCAAACTTTTTGAGAGGCATAATATGTCCAGAACTTACCTACTCTGTTAGCAGTAACAATGAAGCATCAACTAAAACCACTGTTAGCAAACCATGGTATACGAGATATAAAAAAACATACAAGGCTTTTAGCAACAATGGATAAATCAATAGGTCCAATGTTGAGTAAGCGTTCGGTATCGTAGAACGCACATAACCAGTTCGATGTTTGATTATGACGCCCATTTTTATTCTCAAAGCAATGCTTGATCGTGGTGTCCGTGTTTCTGCAGTATGAAGAATTATTTTTCATGAAAAGGACATGCAGTATATCAGATCTTAATTGAGATCTTAAAACTTGGATAATAAAACATTATCTAAATACTAAATTTCATCCAAATCTTTAGAACCGTTTCTGAGGTACCAATCTATACATATAATAATATTGAAGTGTCTGTTTGTAATGTCAAAATAACAGGTTTTTACTAAATGCATATGAAAGTATACACGATACCTATTAAAAAAAAACCCATTTCTTAAATTTTTGTTTGTCTGTCTGTTTGTTCCGGGTAATCTTCGAAACGGTTGGACCGATTTTTACGTGACTTTCACTGGCAGATAGCTGATGTTAGGACATAACTTAAGTTACTTTGATTTTAGAAAAATAATTAGGGTTCCGGAAAAAAATAAACATTTGTAAAAGAAACGTTTTTTAAAGCTTATTGCCAAGTATTTTATACGTGCCGCCTGTGGCCCAATTATACTCAGAGGGTTGTCAGCGCCTTCGGGTCCAATATAATAACGGATTCAGGATGTTGATGGGGCTGCCCCGTTTTTGCAGTGCATCTGGTATGTTCACACAGGCACACGTCGATAGCTTTCATGCCACCTTCAGACAAAAATCTGCCTCGCTGCTCTGCAGAGTGCGGGCCAGCTCCTACTCCACCATGAAAACCATAGCAAAGAGGTACGACTCTTCTATTATTGATCATCTTGTTAGGAGATGTATCACAAGAAGCGAACTTGTTACTAAATACTAGCGTCTACTAACATAAGTACAAGATTTTTCTTTTGTTTTACTAACTATGGATGTTAGTTATCTGAATTAAATATTATTTTATTTTATTTTTATTTTAGTAGTCTATACTAATATAATAATGCTGAAGAGTTTTTATTTGTTTGTTTAAACGCGCTAATCTCTGGAACTACGAGTCGGATTCGACAATTTCTTTTTGTATATGGTAGCCAGATTCATGACGAATATATAGGCTATATAATTTTTCGCTACGAACTAGTAATGCTAGTAACTATGAACGCCAAGCAATCTGGCAAGCTGTAGGAAAGTAAAGGAAGTGGATCAACGATAGGGCTACATAAAAGCGCGTTGGCGGCAGTGTCGTGTAGAGTCTAAGTAATATAAATAAGAATTGAATCACTGAATAGTCGTATCTACAGTTGCAATTCTCATAACGATTCACTTAAAAGTTTAGTACTGACTCACTTTCAGTAGACAATAGCGAAACATACATTAGTAGTATATTTTTGGTTGCGATCATTAGTGACCCAGTTTTCATACATAGTTCTCCGATGCTCGTGTTACAAATCCTATGTCAGTGCACCTTTTTTAGGGGAAACTAAAATACATATGTATTTATGTCACTTGAAGCACGTGGTGGTCGGATCGGAGAAGTTTTATCTGATGTATTAAATTTAAAATTTCAAGCACTGGTTCCATCTGATTCGTGGTCATCTATACTGATATTATAAAGTTCATGAGATTGTTTTTTGAAGTGAAACTTCTTATGCGACTTCTAAGCGTTAAACGTTAAATATTAAACGTTTAACGCACATTATCGGTCTCTCCTCTTTGTGTGAGCCAGAGCGAGAGAGCAATATATTATCGGTCTCTCCTCTTTGTGTGAGCCAGAGCAAGAGAGTAAATGTCGGTGTGTATGTATATTGCACACTGTTTAAATAAAATATAAAATGTCTTTTAAAATGAAGTTTCACTTCTATCGTGGGTGAATCGCACACACACCTTTTCTTTTAATGCGCTATTATCTGGAACCAGCGGTTAGATTTGATAAATTATTCATGCATTTTATAGCCTGTTTATTGAGGAAGAGTATATGCTTTATAACTTTACGCTAAGACCCTAAGTACTGGAGCAGTAAGCTTGAACGTCAAGCAAGCTGTAGGTAAGTATGAGAAGTGTGAACAACAATTAGTTAAACAAACGGATGCGTTTGCGGTGCGGCGCAGCGGCACGGTGAAGAGTTGGTCATATAAATTAAGCACGGGTGAAACCGTTGGGTACAGCTAGTGCTATTATTATTATTAAAGTTGTTTGTTTGTAGGAGGTAATCTATGAAATTACTGATTTGATTATGAGAATTCTTTCAATGAAAGCTACGTTCGTATAAATTACAATGTTTGTATAGATTATAGATGTTACTGGCATTATCATGTAGGTAATTGTTTCGTATTAAAGAGTTATTGTCTTCTGCTGATTTTAGTGCTATAAAACATGATGGTTCCCTTGTTAGAACTTTCCATGCAGATTTTGTGAAATCTCGGAATTTATGTTCAATTAGCAGTGCACGCAACTCAGCACCCACGAATAGTGCTGCCTCAGAAATGCTTATTATGGGTGATCCTTAGAAGATAGACATATACTATCACATAATTTTTATAGGTCTTTTTAAGATCTATTATTATGTCTACATTAATTTGATATGTCTCTTATGGTTTACTCAGCGTAAGCCGCTCTAAAAGCGTCTTGTTTCGGAATTAATTCACCATTATCGTCCCTGCTTATTTCGTATAATACTTTATCTTACAAAATATACCCTATAACCTGGCCAGAGAACATATCTATAAATTGAAAGAAAACCCATGTAAATCGGATAAGTGATTTTCGCGTGAAAAAAACATAAACTGACATACAGACAGAGAGACGTTGTGTTTTACAATACGTATAGATCTTATTCTTATTATTCCTAATCCACTTCAATTTTGCACAATAACCAACTATAATTTCGCAGTATGCCATCAATATTACACAATAATTAAAGGTCAAATAATGAAACGTTATGAATAAAATATAATAACCGGTACAAGACAGATTAAGATAAACAAAAACTGGAGGCGTTGACTTGTTGATCAATACATCCTTGAAAATTTAACATTCGCAAAAACATAAGTAAACTAGATTTTCTAAATGATCGGCATAGTTTAAACATTAGACATAAACACAAATTAGTTGTTCCGTGTTTTAGGTTTAGAAAGACCAATAAATATTTTTAGGTAATTGTGTTAGGTTCTAAAATAAGAGTCCTAAGCACGTTAGCAATTTCCCGGACAGTAAATGCAAGAACCATGTCAAGCTGGTTTTACTGTCAAAAGATTATTATTCGCTAGATCATTACGTGAATAATAGTGATATCAGGAAATGATTTCATTTTCTACATATCGACTAAATATAAGTATTAATTTTAACAATAATTACACAGTAAAAAAATATTGATAAACCCGATCGAGTTTCTTACCGGCTCTTATCAATGACAGGGGTGTTTTCCTAACCTGTGGTAGTGTTTTAAAGATAGTAAGTGAACTACCTACCTAACCTAAACTGATTTTAGAATTTTAGAATTTCTTTGTCATAATAAAAAAGAAATTGATGATATCAAAGTGTCGTTAGTGTTTCATAGAAGGCGGGCACAAGTGCTTCTTATAGAGGTACTTACGTATACAGCAGGCTGCAAGGAGTCTGGTCGCGTCTTCAGGAGGAGAACACTCCGGGAATATTGGTTTTAAGACGTAAACGCTGAACGTTAGCGCCACAATAGCCTGTGATTAAAAGTCTTATTAAAATAATAAAAATGTAATTTTTGTATTTAGAAGTATTACATAATTTTACTTAATCTTCTTCTAATTTAATGACAATATTTATATACGCAATACTGCCAATGTCAAGTGGACAGAAGAATATTTTTCTGATCATAAAAGTTGGCCTCCTTGTTTTTTCTTTATACATTTTTGGCGTAGTAGCCACAATCTCACCTGATGTTAAGTGACGATGTGGCCCAAGATGATATCACACTAAACCTAGTGGAAGACTGGCTCTGAAGTGCAGCTGCCGGAACACACTTATTGGTGCTTGGCGACAGATTCTCAACTTGAGTTTGGTAGCCAGCCAGGCGGGCATAAGAAAAAGCCTTACTTATGAAACTATGCTATGGTTTCCTCACGAAATTTTTTTCCTTCAACGAAAGCTCAGGCTCATTGCAGGGATTCAACTGTTCAGGGAATTTTTGTGACAACTCAAAATGCACGTTTAGGTATAATCCACTTCACTTGAGCACATTAACCAAACTATATCACATAAAACATCATCAATTAAAATAAAAATCACCACATATTTTTATACTGCAAGGTGGTAAACAAGCTTTGCCTATGGACGCTTGTAATGCCATAAGTATCACGATCGCGTTGTCGAGCTTGAACCCACCCTTCACCAAAGAGCTCTGGAAACCCTACTCCCCGTAGAAACACAACACTACACCCTTCCCCAAGAAACTCTGGAACCCCTACTCACTACAGGAACACAACACTAGTTCATTTGGCTACGACCTTCTGTACGGTAGGGTTATTCAACCAGTCGAACTGCCCCAAGTAGAGAGATCTCCAGCGATTTTTTTTGTGCCTACCTTAGATCAAGAACTCTGCAAAAACTCTACAAAAAGTCTGTACTTCATTTAACAACAAGGACAAATGGAATAGTTGTGACCTAGTCCCTCCTCTCTTCAGTTATTATCACCAGAATATGAGGATCTATAGACAGTAGGTAATATAATGTGATCAATTATCATCAGCTATCACAGTAAAAGGCTCTAAAAATTTCTTAGGAGATTTCTCTCTACTCGAAACAGTCCGACTTGTGGAATACCACGACCCTACAGAAGATCGCAGCCAAATTTCTTTGGCAAATAACTTTATGTTGTGTTCCTGCGGTGAGTAGGGTTTCCAGAGCTCTTGGGAAAGGGGGTTCAAGGTCGACAACATGCTCGCGATACTTATGGTATTACAAGCGCCCATAGGCTACGGTGGCTGCTTACCATCTGGCAAGCTTTTTTGCCACCTTTGTAATATAAAAGCTTTATATTTTGATAAACGTTTCTTAAATATGACACGTAAAATGAGTAATTGTGACATCGTTTTCACTATATCTATGTTGGTTAAGATACGGTCGAACACAAGTGCTCAGACACTATTTCCTCTTTTCTTTTAAATAGAGTCTACCGTTTTGCAGATGAGGCTCTCTTGGGTGCTTAATTTAATTTATTCAAAATTAATTCGATAATAAATTGCATAATAATAGGATAAATAAACAGAGCAAGTAAGTGGATATATAGAACGCGTTAATCGTGTCCGACTGGAACGCCGATCATCATAAACCAGGTTAAAACCCGCCACGCTTAGGCGTCTTGCGTTCAGGTATTAGCTGGTGTATAGGTATCCTAAGCGGGGTGGTACGGATCTGTACCCAACTTGGTCGCGACCACCACATACATGGTGGTAAAGTCGTCATAGTGACTCTCTTATGGTTTGTCGCTTGTCGGAATCAGCCAATGCTAATCGTAAAGCTGAAAGGCTGGAAAGCTGACACGATAGCGACGACTAGACGATGTATTCTATATCTCTTGGTGGTCACCGTTGTTTTAGAATTGTACTGACCTTAAAGTTTTGCCTTGCTACTATATAAAAATAAAACAGAATTGATTTTGTTTGAACATCACATTGTTAAATAAAAAGAAACAATAAAAACCCCATGTTGGGCGCCAGTATTGGAATAAATCCTTTAAACAATTTACTATTCGCACAGTACAATATCGTCAGAAACAAATCTTCTATACAATAAAAGAGCTTAGGAAAAGTCAATGTACTGGATGTGATAAGTATATGTATATGTATATATACAAATGTAGTTGGGAACATTTACATTGACGTCAATGCTCAGCCTATAAGACGACATTTCCTTAGGGTTGATACGAAAGACCTACGTGTTTTATTTATGAATGAGGCATATTTATTACTAGCTATGCCCCATGGTTTCACTCCTGTTAAATATATTCGACCAACTCTCCACAGTGCTGCCGCCAATGCACCCGAAATACCATTTTTCATAGATCTATTTTCAAAAATAACGGATTTGAATACAAACTTTCATCCCCTTTTTCACCACCTTAGGGGTTGAATTCCCTTAGTGCTCATCTACAACGTAAAAGGAACCTTCATGCAAATTTTCACGGTGCTAGTAATTTAGTAATTAAATGAAATAACTCCAAAATTTTCAATGTGAAACTTTTATTGTATCACCCCAAAAAAATTCGTTCTTCTATCGCATGGCGCATTACAGCTGGCCGTAGAGTAGGGAACTGTGAGACTCGAGGCGAAGATGAAGTCATTATTATTTTTGTTTTTTATTTTTAATGTTTCACTTGCATCGTGGTTTTATAAAACCACACAATAATTTTATCCCGTGTACCAATAACTTGATGAAGTTGGCCATCAATGATAATAAAGTAAATTCATTTTACAGACGTTTTTTTTTAATTATATAAAAATAATTTTAATTTACAAAAATGTACTCAAATTTAATTAAAATACGCGGTGTAGCATTTTTGGAGTTATATTTATCTTACTTGCGTACATACCACAAGTACACATTTTTTTTTATTATGTTGTAATATCTAGACACCATATAATACGGATAATTATTTGAATAGGTTTTATGGGCATGTATTATAGTGTTGTGTAGTTCTATATTGGTCTTAATCATGTTATTATTATTAATTTAAAAAATCTAGCAGCTCTGCGAGCTGATGCGTGTATATCACTATCACTACATACCAAATCACTAAATACATATACACATGTTCCTTCCTTCCTCCCAGAAGGCAGGAACATGTATATTTGTACAGTTAGTTAGCTCGAATTTCTATGGATAGGGATTTAGCCAGATCGCGACTTTATCGCATGATCGGCAACAGCCCAAGCCGAGGTTCGGCCACTTTGGCACCCTTGGAGCTTGTTGCCTAGCTTTCGCGGCTGAGTGCCTTCCTCGCTGCCCCCAAGCCCGGTGAAGCTGTAAAAGCCGCAAAGGCTCCAGAGCCCCTAAGGCTAACAGAACAGTCAGTTCGAAAAAAAAAAACTATCACTACACTTGTGTTTACAAAGTTTTTAAATATCTGTCAAGTCTATTTTTAAAACAGCTCACTGATGGTGCACTAATGACAATTTCTGGAAGAGTGTTCCACATGGTGACTACTCTATTAGATAAGAAGTGTATTCAGAGGTTCCTATTGCATAAAATCTCGTATAATTTCATGGAGAGTCCTCTTAAATGTCTTGAATGTCTTGTACGTTGTAGTAACCGTTTAATATTTTGTATCTTTCGATGAGGTCACCTCTTTTTCTTCGTTCTTCCAATGTAGTTAACTTTAATTGAATAAGACGCTCTTGATATGGTTCAATGTTAAGAGAAATAACCGTTTTTGTTGTTATCCTTTGGACTTTCTCAAGCATCTCTATGTCTTTCATAAAGTATGGACACCATATTTGTAATGCGTTTTCCAGCAAAGGGCATATGTAAGAATTTATAAATTTTAATAAATATCTCTTTTGTGATTATGTGGAATGCTTTCCTGATTTTCTTTCAAGGATTTGTCGCGTTTTATTTTAACATAGAAAGGATTCTATAAGTGAGAATGGACAATTGAGTTGGAAATTAATTTTTTTGAAGTTGCAACACATGGCTGTCAATGACATTTTTGTTCGTTATAAAAGGAACTGGGTTAGTACAAAAGGAATTCAAAATTACTTGTTCTCATTTATTTGCATAAAAAGATACCACATAAAAAGTATAATTTTAATTAATGTTATTTCCTACTTATTTCGATATAAAAAAAAAGATAAAAATATGTTATACTTCCGAGTATTAACCTTGAATTAAATGAATTATGCCACTTTAGTGTATTGTCTTCCACTAACAACAGTTTTTAGTAGGTAGGTATTTTTTACAATAAAATAATAAGTAAAGGGATTTATGTAATAATTGCGTTCATAATTATGAATTCAATGGTTATTATTATTATCATACAATAGTGTAATAAAAACTGTAAATAGGTAATAATGCGAACTGGTAAGTGTAAAATATATCTACAAGAATACTAAAAATATACATTCCAGCGTGTGTTGTTACGTTGTTCTGACCGCTTTCAAGACGAATATTTGTCACACCCGGCCAAAGATCAAATGCACCGTAGGATTTCAGGGTTCTCATAACCAGGGTTTTCATCATGTAAAATGTTTAAGTAGAACAATAACTGGAAAAACCCCGGTTATTTGGCTGAAATCGAGTTTTTTGACCGGAACTTCATAAAATAATAATATAATAATCATCATTTCCTTTTTGCTTAAATTTGTATTATTTATATAATAATCAATCAATCGGATCTTCACTGAACGCAAAAAGATTCTAGGTTTCACCCGGACACTTTTTAAAAACCGCTTCCGGACGCTGCTTGGACGCTTTTTAAACTAGGACAAATTCGGGGAAACCCAGACGGGTGGCGTGAAAATGAGGTTTACATAATTACCTATGTGAAAGGTTAAAAGAAATTACTTAAAGAGTTACGTGAAGCAATGGTGGCTCAGTGGTAGCGTGTACGGACAACGCGTCGATCGACGTGAGTTGGGATCACTGCAATAAGTCTGAGCTTTCGGTGAAAGAAAACATCGCTATGAAACCTCAGCATAGTGGTAGGGCTTATTCTAATGCCCGCCTGGCTAGCTACCACCCTCAAGTTGAAAACCTGTCGCCAAGCACCAGTTTAAGAGCCAGTCTTCCACTAGAGTTTACGTGTTACCATCTTGGGCCACATCATCACTTCAGACCAGGTGAAATTGTGGCCTTAACGTTAATCCTAAATATAAGATTTAAAAATAAGTCAAAACTTCGGAAAAATAGATACAGAGACTATTTATTAAATTAAAATTTCATTAATACTTTTCGAGGTATTGTATTATCTATGGTTTGCCTCCATTTATATGGTCGGCCTATCACGATTTATGGCAGGCCTAATAATGCTTATTATATTATTTACAGTATACGTACCTGTGAACAAGGTCTGACGATCATACACTCTATCCAGAGTCTTACGAAGGCTGCAAACGGTCCGAATGTCTCCATAATATAGGCGTAATCAGCTCCGCTGACACGTATCATCGTACCCAGTTCCGCATAGCAATATGCGCCTATCTGTAATTTTAAATGAGATTTCAATAACTTATACATACAATAATCTTTATTACTTTGGAAGTAGGGTCAGTTTTTGTATACAACTTTACGCTGGCAAAATCACGATCAAATAAAAAAATAATTTATTAAGTTTAGGCCCCTACAAAAGGCACATTTATATGAATGTCAAACCAACTACCACCACAATGTACACGTACTACCGCCGGATCGGAAAATATAATACATATAATAAAATTGAATTGTCTGTTTGTAATATCAAAATAACAGATTTTTATTCAATGTATACGAAAGTATACGCATTAGCTATAACAAAAAAAAATTGGCTATCTGTCTGTTTGTTCCGGGTAATCTCCGAAACGGTTGCACCAATTTTGACTGGACTTTCACTAGCAGATAGCAGATGTTATAAGACATAACTTAGGCTAGTTTTATTTTAGTAAATAATTAGGGTTCCGCACAACATATCAAAAACCTTTTTTAGTAGTCCACGCGAGCGGAGCCGCGGGCACAGCTAGTAAATTAAATAAAACGAAGGTTAAAGGTATTAGGTGCAAAGTCGTATTTATTAGAATTTCAGTTATGTTCGAAAGGTTCAGTTGAACGATGACATTTTCTGTAAGGCGTTCTCAGTCACGTGATCCATAGACAACATTTTTAATTTTCGTAAGAAAAAATTAAATAAATAAACTTTTTTTTTCTAGATTTGTATTGTTTTCGACTTTTTATCAATAAAACAATATTATTCAATAATCAACTTTAATGTTTAAACAAACTGTTAACATGTGGATTGGCAAGATTATATCAAAACTGATTCAAACATCTTCACTTTTATTTACAACTAACTTTTGTATGCGACTTCGGTCCCGTTTTCTACGAAATAAAACTACCCACAAGCCATCTATTCTATTCTGATTGTACTAATACAGAAGCTTTATGAGTGTGCGCACACATGGTTTAGAAACGCGGAGGAGACAAACAGTCATAAAAGTATTGGTTTTCTTATATAAAAGTATAGATTTTTCCGATATGGTGAATTGGGAACGTAGATCCTAAGAATAAGAACAATGTTTAAGGAAACATTGCAGATAAAGAAAATATCTAAATTTTGTAAACTTTCTAATCTGTCTACTTCCTTGTTAAAGTGGGACAGTTCGGTCAAGTCATGGTCTATAAAACACGATATAAATCAATTTCTTGTACATGTTTCGATGACTGAAACTGATTTTATAATAATACCGTTTATACTTCGATTGTAGCAATCCTCAAAGTCCTTACTTCGTTTTTCTAATACATTTTATAAATTATAGTGTACTCTGGATTATGGAATCTCTAGTGTATTATGGAATACCTCCACCCTACAGAAGATCGCAGCCAAATAACCTTGTGTTGTATTCCTGCGGTGAGTAGAGTTTCCAGAGCTCCATGCTGTAGGGGGGTTCAAGGTCGGCAACGCGTTAGTGATACCTTTGGTATTACAAGCGTCCATAGGCTACGGTAGCTACTTACCTTCAGGCGGGCCGTATGCTTGTTTGCCACCTTTGTAGTATAAAAAAACTATTTTTGCTTATTGTAAATCGGAGTTTAGAAATATAGGTTGGTTAGAAAATCACTAAAACACTTGTATCCCTAAAGTATCTGACCTCTACCTGTAATTTCGCACTGGCATTATTTTTCATCATCCGGCTCATGGCATCCTTCGACTGAACAAGACGCTCCCATCGGTGTTTCCACATCCTGATGCAGTTCTGGTAATCAGTTATCGGAACAATCATGAATACACGCCGCGCATTCGTATTAACCGTCTTTCTGTCTCCAAACCGGTGTCCTTTGAGCGGCATTGTTTATTTTGGGAACAACCAAAAATCGCAGGGGGCTATGTTGGGACTTTTCGGAGGATGACGGAGTTGCTTAATATTGTGTTTCGCTAAAAACTGTTGCACGAGATTCGATGACTGCGCTGGTGCGTTATCATGTTGGAGAAGTCGGTCGTCGATTGCCCAAAAACGCGGCGGTTGACCTATCGGTTCATATTTGTGATGCACGACACCTTCGAAATCAAAGAAAACTAATTACATGAACTTGACGTTGCTCCGGCTCTGACGTGCTTTCTTCGGTCGTGGCTCAGATGGAAGCTTCCGTTGTGAGGATTGTAGTTTCTTTTCGGGGTCATAACTGTAAATCCAGGATTCCTCACCGGTAATAACCTTCCAGAGCACATTTTCATTATCAATAACCATTTCCAAGTTGCCCTGAGCGATTTCGAAGCGAAGCCTTATCTGAGCTACTATGAGCAATTTTGGAATAAATTTCGCACACATGCGAGTTATTCCCAAATACTCGGTTAAGATTCTCGAAACACAAGTTTTCGGACTCCCGAGATCATCTTCTATGTCGCGCACAGTCAAACGACTATTCGACGAAACGAAATATTCAAGAGACTTCCAGGCGTGCACAATAAAAATATAGTAATAGGCACAGTAATAAAATGAACATATCAGACGAAAAAATAAAAAAATATCACAAATCACAGAGAACTTGAGGAGTAATAGGTTAGCGTGATATGGGCATGTCATGAGAAGATATGAAAGTCTCATAACTAGAAGCTTAGAATTAAAATATGACAAGAAGAATTTTAAGTATGAAGGTAGACGAATGAAGGAGTAGAAGAAGAGCGCAGGAAGTTTGAATGGATTTTGTGAGGAATGATACGCGTGTAAAAGGTGTGAATAGGTACTGCCATGATAGAGGTAGAGAAGGGTGGGATAAGGTCTTTATTGAATCAGAAATGAAGAGAACTGTACAAGAACCAAAGTCATAGACATAGCCTTTAAAATTGCTAGACTTAAGTGGCAGTGGGCAGGGCACACTCGTAGAGAGGATGGCCGATGAAGCCGAAGAGTTCTCGATTGGTGAACTCGTACGGGAAGCCGTAGCGTAGGCAGACCCATCACAAGGTGGGCCGACAGCCTGGGAAAGGTTGTGGGAAACCGCTAGATGCGAGCAGTGCATGACCAGTAGTTGTGGCGATTTTTGGGAGAAGAGTGTCCAACAGTGGACGTCTTTCTGCTGAAATGATGATGCTTTCGCTTTACTTTCATAACTAGATCACTCTGAACTGCACTAAAACCGTCGAAAAACAATTTTGAATCAATAAGCAATAGGTAGCAAAAATTGAAAAATAATTTCAACTTAGTAAATAAATTAAACTAAATAGGAAGTTATGCAAGTAGTTAGAATCGTGCACTCTCAGATAACGTAAAATCGTTTTATTGCACAAAATCATTGATTACAATCTACACTCGCTGTTAAGTCTGAAGATGATGCAACTTCATAAAAATCTTTCTAATACTTGTACATATTTCCTAAGGTATTAAGGTTTTTTTACTAGATTCTGTTGGCCTTTTATTATTATTATTATTTAGTTTTGTATTTATTAATCTTATTTAGTTTTTTATTATTAAGTACCTAGTTAGTAAAGTGAAATATCTTGTTCAGTCATCACTATCATCGTTGAAGCTTTTGTAATGTTGAAATATTCAGTAGGACAAGATAAGTTTTTCTGGGATGTTTAGTAGTTCCACACTGTTTATCAGTTATGCTGAACTTCGCATTTTCTAGTACTAGCCTGGCTAACTACCACCCTCAAGTGGATAATATATCACCATGCACCTATGGCTGGTTTTCATCTCACGCTGATCCTTAGCTGGCCGTAGGTGCGCAGCTAATCAGTGCGAGTTAGTTCGTGTTGTTTTAGTTTCGGGCTGATGGCGTCAATCTAATACATACGTTACTGGCAAAATGTTAATAAAAATCGTTAACGTGTAATATGCCCGTGCGATAAGTACGAAACGAAAACGCTTGGTAAGTGTGGAGTCGCGTTGACGCCGCTAATCAACTGATCGCTGATTTGACGAGGACTCTCGTACAGCTCAGTGTTGGCGCTCCTCCGAGTGTACCTTTACTCAGAAACGCTTCATAGTAATATATACATACACATTGACCTATTAGAGCTGAAGGTCAGCGTGATTAGAAAGCCTGCCTAAAGTTGTGCCAGCAGCTGCACTTGAGAGCTAGTTTCTTCACTAGGTTTAACCCATATTGGGCCACATAGTCGCTTAACATGAAGCGATATTATGGCCAAACGCTAAAAATATAAAGAATTAAAAGAGGGAAGATTACTTTACCAAATATTTACAGTCTAATATTATCATGCAATTTTAATACCTAAAATTGTTAACATAATAAGTTCACAGCATAAGTGCTAAATTAGATAAAATAATCCTTAATTGTTATTTCGTCAGATATTTTTATTTATGTAATTACCAATAAAATTCACAATTAAAAGTGTCACCGATAAAATTTACATGATAAAATAAAAGCATATTATGTCAAATAAGAATATTAACATTCAGGGCAAGTATGTAGTCTGTTTCATTTGACGTTTATTTATCTGCACCAGCCATGTGCCCGATGATAACATTTCATTACTCAATGTAGTTCTATAATAACTAATTACTTTTATATTGCAGTACTAGCTGTGTCCGCAGCTGCGCTCGGGTGGACTAGAATGCCGTCGATCGGGCACACACGCGAATCGTGCTAACCCGCTCCTGATTATTTTAAAGACAAAAATGTTTATTGTGGTTGATCTTTAGAAGATACAAATATGACCTCGCTGACTTTCTTGTAGTACATTAATTTGTAATGTGTACTAAATTAATTTGATATATCTCTTATGATTTAATCAGCGTAAGCCATTATTTTTTGTTTAACCCTAATTATTTTTCTACATAAAATTAAATATAGATAATAGACTAGTTTTTATCGACAGTGACCTTGACTGACAACACTCGAAGGAAAGTAAACCACGAAGCTTTTAATATAAAGATAAAACTCCATAGAAACTTGGTAAACAAATTTTCGACTTGGGTATGATTTTTTTAACGCAAAAAGGCATGTAGTTCTTCTGATGTTTATAGAACACTGCAGTCTATAGCTATGTACATTATACAACCAACCTCAAAAACTGCAGTCCTGAGGCCAGTCAAAATAGGTTGCTATTCCTTTGAACTAATCAGGGACGCCAACTAAACCCTTCAGAGCGGAGAACAGCAGCGTGAGAACTGCTATATTGCGGAAAAAAATTGGTGTGGCGGTAATGCTTCTGCAGTCAAACCTTGTACATGCTTACCGCTCTTGGTATGGTGTTCTCATTAACACACAGTCAATAGAAAATGCACTAATACTAAGGTTACATCACTACTATGCTTTGGATTCACTCAGGTTAGGAACCAACATTCAAATAATTCAGGAAAATTGAAGAAAAAGTTGTACGATACACGACAGAAACGAAGCTTCTTATGCTTTGTATATAAAATCTAATGTTAATTAATACGTCGATGTCGAATCCAAAAATAAAAACAAAAATAAAAAAAATAGATTTTGTATGCCATGCCACGTAAGTAGCTCTTATCTACCAGTCGAAATTACACTTCCGTTTCGCTCGCAACTTCTGGATCGTGATATTTCACTTTTTCTGAGTTATATGTCAATCCCCAACGTGCGTTAACTTCAACACCAACATCAAATAAGTATTATTCTAAGCATGTAGCCTTCATACGAAACTACGCAGTTGTTATTATCCAAGTGCTTATTGAAGGTCGCTTATTTAATTATTTTTTATGTAGCCAATTTTTAACTCTTCAGAACTAAGTGGGAACAACTCATTTACCAACGACGACAATCTTTTGAGTAGAATACACTGGCTCGACCACAACTGCTAGTCGGTAAATAATTGTGGTGATACAACAACCGCAGTTAATCATAGCATTAGTTCTACCTATGCTGTCTTTATTGGGTGTGATACAAATTACAAAAGACGCATTCATTCACTTTGGACAAGGGAAAATTAATGCTAAGATTTTTATATACCAAAATAGGCAATATGACTCTACAATATCAAATTAAAAACGACGGCGACCATCGGTGACAGATTCCATCTTGCCAGCCTGTTAAAATGCCTCTTCACGCCTAGTTTAAAGTGCCCAATATCAAAGGAAGTAGCGAAAGCGTTGAGTGACCACATCGTAGTGGTTACCACGAGCTTACCAATACCTTGTTAAGAGAGGGGCAGCTGGACCCAGCCTACATGTACCTAGCCACGCTCATGGCCACATTAGGAGCTTAATTGCGAAAACAAAGCAATAGTCTCACAGAGGTCACTCTAATGCAATTTCAAAGCGTTTTAGCAACGTGCACTCACGCACGGCCCTGACGGGAGAGGTTGTAAGATTGGAACTATTAACCTTCAACTTAACCTTCAAATATTTGTTCAATCGAACAGTTTTTTAAGATTCATTATATTACGAACAAATTTTACCTTCACCTTTGGCCTTTGATAAGGTATAGAAGATAAATAATTTCTGTTGTTTCCTTAATTCTTTTATTAATTAATTTTGATACATTACTTAATGAGAAGATTACAGGTACTTTAGTACTGCCTAATGGATAATTTAATTAACTTCAAAGCTTTAAGATATCACTTTAGAAATAAATAAAATTTACATTAAATTTGGCTGATTTTAGCTGACGTTTTGAACGTGTTGTGCATAGGCTAATTTTAATAAAAAAATACTGCTTGACACTCAACCTATAATGTATAGCGTGAAGAAAAACTTCACTGATGTAACATCTAATAAAGTAATAATATAGGATAATGGAATCTTGTTATGAAAATATTACGATAAGTAAGAATAAGTTGCCCGCTACGACGTCCGTCTATTTCATTTCAGAAGCTTTAATTTCTTGATATTAACAATACCCTGTAGACTTATAAAACAAAACAGAAGGCTTTTAAAGTAATATTATTTAAAAATAAACTGCGATGATGGTAGGCATCATCAAATGAATTTTTAATTATTTATTGAAGTTTAGTAATTTAGATTTATTTATTAGCAAAACCGTTAGTCTAGTCAACAAATTCAAAATGGTGTTAATTCGAGATAAAACTCCTAAAAATATAAACGATAGCTCAGTCGATTCAAAATTACATATATTCAGCGCATAAAAAATTGCAATTGGTATTTATAAAATAAGATGAAAAATAAACAAATTTAGTTTTTGTTAATAACTCAAAAACTATTAATATTAATTAACGTATTAATCAATTAAACTATAAATAAAAAATGTCCTAACTCTCGGAACCCTATCTCCATTATTTATAATTTTTATTTATCGCCGAAAATGAGTCTGCGAGCATTAGGCGCACTGCCGCGAAAACCAGTTTAACACATAAAATATTGTTTTGTAGTATTAAATATCTATTGAAAAATTTGAAAAAATATGCTATTATCTAAACACTTGAAAGAATAAAACCACTAAGGTTTTTTTATACAGTTTTTTTTTTTTTTAATAACTACTACCATTTTTTATGTGTAAATACATCCTCGAGATGCACTTTTCTAAATGTAATTCCGAATCGAATGCTCATATTGCTTATATTTTTAGGAGCTTTATCTCAAATTAACACCATTTTGAACTTTTTGACTGCACTAGTAGGTAGATTGATGAACTTAATACGTGGCAGTTTCAATTTCGTAGGTATGGATATTATTAGCGACCTCAACTACAGGGATTACATCGGTAGTGTCATCTGCACTACATCTCGAACATTATCATCATCTTGTACAGGCTGCGACAGTTTTTCTCACAGGTCAACTAATCTTCTTTACAAGGCAGAAGTTCCGCCATCTATGGAATACTGTTCGTATTTCTGGGATGGATGCTTCAATGCTCTGGACAGGTTGCAGAGACAGACTGTCCGCATTGTTAATTATGCGGACTTTACCAAATACATAGACGGCTTCAGCTGCGCAGGAACATAGCCTCGCTGAGCGTGCTCTATCGTCTGAATCATTCTGAAGAGCTTCAATCTAATTCCCTCCTCTCTTTTCCACAACAGAACCACATGCGCTGGGCTCCGGAGTCACAGTTTTACGGTAACCTCTATCTCGGTAGGAACTAAAAAGTTCTCTATATCTTATTTTTGTCGTACCGTGAGACTGTAGAAACATATTCCAGCCATTGTGTTCCCTTATTTTTACGACATCAGGTCCTTCAACCATAACGTGAAGAGACATTTATGCAGGCCGGCATGATAACGGCGGCCGCCGATGGATTGCCGATCTCTCGATGGTCGCCGTTGTCAAACACAACTGTACTGTACTTACCGTCAATTTGCCGAGATACTATATAAAAAACTACTAGACACTAAATGAGGATGTGGCGCAACATAGTAACACGCTAAGCCTAGTAGGGGGATAGTACTCAAGTGCAGTTGCCGGAGTATACACCTAGTTGCTTGGTGACAGTTTTTTCTCTTGTGGGTGGTAGCTAGCCAGGCATTAGAAAATGGACTACCACCATGCAATCGTTTAATCACTATGTTTTCCTCCAACGAAACCTCAGGCTCATAGATTCAAACTCACATCAGTGGATGCCGTTTTCGTATACGCTACAACTGAGCTATTGCTTCAAAAATACGAAGACGTAGTATAAAAAAGATCATAGTATTAAATAAATAACAAATCAATACATACCATACTAAATATTCCTGAAGCTATCCACACCAGTAGACTGGCGTTCACCGATCCAGTATACATCAACACCCCTGTTGGTGATACGAAGATGCCGCTGCCGATGATAGACCCCACTATAACAGTGCAGCCGTTTAGAAGAGACATCTTCGCTTCCAGACCACCCCCGCCATCTTTCTCCGGGTCTGCGTCTAACTCCGGCTTGAGGGTTTCGTTTTCGCATTCCTCCTGTTTACTCTTTGGTGACCTAGTGAAGAACAGCAAATGTGGAGATTTAGTCCTTCTTTAGACAAACTTCTACTTCTTTTCTTTATTTAATGGCAATGTGTGTAAATACACATTTGTGCCACTGTCATGTAAAAAAATATTTTTTTCAAAGAACGCTTTAAAAAGATGGTAGTGCTCACTTAAACGTTTTTGTGGCAAATAAAAATTCATGAATCAAGTTACTGTTTTAAATTCACTTTACTTGTGCCCAATAACCAAACTATATCACGCAAAATGCTATCAACATTACATAATATAGGGCCAAAAATAATTCTGATCAAAAAATAACAAAAGATTTCCATAAATCACATGATGTAGTTTTAAAGTTCGTGCTCTAATGTAAAAAAAAAACATCTTTATTGAATTAATCTTTATTGACATCTACTTCTAATTAATTATTTAATAGGCAGCCATGTAGACAATAGAAATTCTGTGGAGAGTAAAGTGGTGCACTAAAAAAAGTTGTTTTTTTAATTCTATATTTTTGGGGATTTTAATTGGAAGTGTCAGTCCTATCATAGCCTTATCCTAGTGAATATGTATAATTGTAGCTTCTGACATAAATAACCCAAAAAAATATTTGCTTCATCAGAGGTTGTTTTTACTAAACTTACAATGTTTAATACATATTATAAAACTCAACGTCTCTCTGTCTGTCTATCCGTTTATGTTCTTTTCACGCGAAAACCACTTATCCGTTTTACTTGGTTTTTATTTTAACTCATAACTATGTTATCTGGCCAGATTATAGGATATACTTTGTTATATAAAATAACATACAAAATAAGCAGTGACGATACTGGTGAATCAATTCGGAAAACAGACGCTTTTGGGACTGACGCTGATTAAACCATAAGATATTTATATCAAATTAATATATTACATAATTGTAGATCATAAAAGAGCTACAAAAAAGTCTGGGATTGCATATGTCTGTCTTGTAAAGATCAACCACAATAAACAAATTCTACATTTTCTTGCATTACATATGACAGGAGCTACTACTTTGGTTTTAAGCCTAACATCTAGGAAAAAGGGAGACTGAATTATTTTACATCAATATTCTCAAACTATCGAAATGTCATATGAAAAATAGAAGATATGCCATAAAAGAAAGTCGAAAAATTGTTATCACGGGGTAGGCTATAGAAATATAGACAAACAAAATCCTACCTTCTGTGACGAAAATGAAAACCTACGGCGGCCGAGGCAATCTTTCCGACCATTTCAATGACGCACACACTGCACAATAAATATCTTGAACTGAGAATCGCAATTGGAATGTTCCGGTGTTGCAACGAATAGTAAATTTGATTTTATTAACTCAATTGTCAGTTTAATGCAATTATATTGTATTATATTTAACTACATAAATACCTCCCGAGGTTTGTTAGTAAAAAAATGCATCATCAAACAAAAAGAAGACTTTGTTAAGCTCTGACATTTGATTAAAAAATTATATAGTACTGATTGACTAATAACTACACTTAACCAGAACTAGCTATGGTACAAGCCATTAAGTACTTGGTCACAGATTCTGAATTTGACGATGATAGCTACAATATGAATGCGCTACAATCGTGCAAAAACTTAATATCTACTGCTGAGGTTTTCCCAGGGGACTACAGCATGGGAATCTTCAAAAGGAGAGTGAATAGGGTTTTAAAGGGTCGGCAACGCGCATGTGATGCTTCTTGTGTTGCAAGCGTCCATCCTTACCATCAGGCAGGACGTATGCTTGAATGATGGTATCATTGTATAAAAAGAACAACAAAAATACAATAATACAAGCAATAATTAAGTAATAATTAAAGTACTATCAAAAATAAATCTGCACAGTATTTCACAGACCTCTTTGTACACGAACCCCCGAGGGACGCGACACGACCTATATAGAAAACAACTAAACACGAATAATCCATTGGGGTTCCTCAAGGACAAATTCTCGGCCCTGGTTTCTTGTTATATGCCATGACGTGCGGGTATATCTTATTACTCAGATGAAACGACTTTTTATTATTAAAGAATGTTTATTCTTAACTGTCCACCTGCTGTGCAGAGAATTTCGCGTTAATATTTTTACTTGTAATGGCCTTTTTTTAAGTCAAATAATGAGTTTTTGTGTTCGTCGCATTAAGAAATAAAAACATATTATCTCTTCTTACAATATTCATTATGGATATGTATATAATACTAATAAATATTCGACTAACAACCTCAATAGGTAAAAAATGCAAATAGCACGTAGCACGCGTAGCATTATACTTGGTGTCTCCGAAAAGAAAACGCGATTTTAGATTTATTTTTTATAAGTTTTATTATTACTATTACAGTACGTTAAATCATTTTTTATATCTCTCCATTTCCAGACAGTAAACAATAATAACTGACAATGAACGGATTATTTTTTTATAATAAAACATAGAATACTCTAAGGCCTTTGATAGCCCGTACAATAACAATCTAGTAATAATACGCAGATAAAACGCTAATGTGATAATTTTAGTATTTTAATGGAAATTATTTAATTTGGATCATTAAATTTTTATGAGCAATTTGCGTATTTTACGTAATATAGTATTTTATAAATTTCATAGAACACTTTATGTCGCTTTCGGTCTTGAGAATTCCATATACAATTTACAATATACAAATATAGTAATTGTTGAAATTTCTTTTTGACTTTCCCTTGTATTTTAATATTATACACTTATTTATCGATCTCTCTTTCCGCGATTTCTTTAGCATTTGACTATTTAAAACCTATCTTTTGAATAAATGTCTAGCTATCTCTGTCTGCTCCTATACAATTCATTAATTTTATTTTTAAACTCTATTCATAAATCTGACTCTGATAAATACTTTGATGAACTCTTTGGTATTTTCTTAACACAGTAGTTAAGAAATTAATAAAAGATATTGTCGATACATTCTAAGCCGTTTTAATATGCAAAACTAGATAATCAACAATGTCAATGTATATCGTATTTTTACATTAACAAAATTTGTGGGTTTGAATTGAGCGTGTGCGTACCTATAGTATTAATAAGAACTCTGACGTAAATAACAAATATGATAGATGTAAGCTTGTCAGTAAAAAAAAGACTATCTGTATAATTCACGGAAACTTCATTAGGTACTTGTTGAAATAAAGTTCCAAAGATTCTTCTCATACAAGAAGTTATTCCCGAAAAGTGCATAATAATTTTATTTCAACTCATAAGTACAATCCACTCGTTCACATTTTCAAAACAGATGTTTATAAAAAGTAGTAAATCAACATTATTGCTTTCCTGTAGTCACCCCAACTGGTCTTTTTTGTGTTAGTTCACATTACGAATATTTTTCGATGTTCTTGTAAGGCGAAACAACGCAGCGCGGAGCGATGAGTGTAATTATAAAAACTGTTTTGCTCTCGAAGATAACTGCACCCAGTTTGTGTTTCTTCGACTCGTTGCCAATGTTGAGAAGACGCATAAAAAAATGCGAAAGCCCTTATTATAGCATATTAATACAATTTTTTAAACCTAGATTTCTTAGTATTTTAAATACGATGTTCAATACACTGACCGTATGATCAAACCCTTCTCTGAAATGAAGCTTAATGCCCAGTTGTAAATTTGTAAAAAAATAGGTAACATTTGTAGGAAATATTTTTAGTACTGTTCGTCTCGTTTGTACTCGTTTGATCTAAGCCCGTGATCTCTCTTTCACTACAAAACCACGAAAACTGACATGCAAAAACACAGCAATATAGCATCCATCTCGGCATGAATAAAATAGATTTGATGAGATTCATCGAGCAATGATGCTACTCAAGGACAACAAAAAACCTGGAATTAATGCCTCGCCGTCGGAAATATGGAAGAAATGTAGAGGTACAGCACAGTTGAAAATGTATGAGCTTTTGCCTAAAATATAAGAATTATCAGAACAACCGCAGTAATAGAATGTAGGTATCGTATGCCCATTATCCAGTCTATAAAACAGCTCTAAAAAATTGTAAATACTACCGAAAGACTAGTCTACTTACAACAGCCTACTAAATATTGTCTAATGTATTGCCAAAGAGACTAGAACCACATACCGCAAGAATACTTGGAGTTGTCATTTCCGCAAAAATTGCAGCACAATAGATCAGATTTTTCTGCTAGTACGATTTGAGAATATACCAAAGCATTCACTGTTTGTTTGTGGACTTTACGCAAGCTTATGATACCATAGATAGAAGAGCCTTATAATCAATTATTATAAATTTTAATATCGCTAAAAAGTTTGTTGCTTTAATCGAAACAGCAACAAAGAAGGTTAGGGTGAGAATATACAAAGAACACCAGCCTAAAGCAAGGAGAGGCTCTATAGCCGATGCTTTTCAACCTAGCTCTTGAACATGCAGTGAAGAAAATTTATCATTAGAGTTAGGTTTAGAGCTGGATGGAAGATACAAGGTGATATGTTACGCGAATGGCCTAGCTTTATTAGGGAAAACCCGTGAAGAAATGGTGCAAACTACCAATGTTTTGGAACAAGAGGCTTCGAAGTTAGGTCTCAGAATCAACCAGACAAAATCTGAATCTCATAGACTTCACTGGCTTGACAATCTACAGAGAATGGGGGAGGATCGATCACTCAAAAGAGCATACTTGGGATGGCTAACAGGTCCTCGTTCAGTTGGTTGGCCCAGGTATCGCTGGGGTGACCCAGTAGAGGCGGATCTGCTTCAACTTCAAGCTGACAATTAGCAAGAAACTGCTTGAAATCGAGACAAGTGGCGTGCTGTTGTTTCATAGGCCAAGACACTTTTTGGATCACTGACCCAAAATAGTTAGTTTAGTTGGACAGATAGCTTTCGCAGCATGACTAAAAGAGCATAAAGACTCTAATAGAATGTGTAAAAAATGAGTAAAAAAACAACACACTTGAAAGTAATGAGATTAATCTGACTATTTAAGTAGTTTATCATACATTGACATCTAATTTAAGTCACATAATTGGGAAGACAGATAACTCTGTTTACAGTGAGGAATTTATAACTATTTAACATTACGTATGTACAAATGAACACTGATAGTTGTTATCATGAGCCACCGGGTCATAACGATATAAATATGTTGGATTTATGAACATTTAGGAAACAAAGAAAGGTAATTTCTTTGTAATTCGTAAAATCAAAAAATATACTGACGTAATTCTCATTAACCATCGATTGTATGTCGATAATCGATGATCATTTACACTATTGAACAATCAATAGTCGGGTTTAAACTATCTATTGTACAAATTTGCTATATCTTAAAAGGACAATATATAATTTGTTTGACTGTAACAAATTCGAAGACATCACACCTATTTATACATACAATAACCTTATTGTTCGCCTCGATATTAAATACTACTAAGAAACAACCAATAGCTAATCAATTAATTAATAGTTTTTCAACAAAACAATCGATTCTATCGGGTTTTAAAACAATCTATGTTTAATGAGCACTCAGTATAGTATAGGAGAATATATATAACTCTCTCTTATATAACTTTGACAACCTTGACTTTATTGATGTATGCTCACAGCCCTTCGCAACTGATACAAAACATGTTTGCTGTCCCAACAAAGGGGTGTCGTTGAATTGTTTGTTTTCTCGATCCACCCATTGCAAATTTTCCAAAGAGTACGCGGATTTTTTACCCTGCATTTTGTAGGGTTTCTAAATGTTTTTTTTATTATTGTTATCGAAAATATAACGTAGAATATATTAATAATATTCACAATATCTTTATGGGAATTTTATTAGAATATCTACTTGCTTTAAACTTATGCGAATTAAAAAAAACCAACAGACAAAAGTTCCAAAGATGGTTTAAATGGTTTCATGGCTTTTTTTGATGAGGACCAAGAACCTAAGAATTCGACAAAAAAAAATTTAATCAAAACCCATCCAGTATTGCTTGATTGACAAACCTCAATCATTTTATTTATATAGGTAGAATATTTCAGTAACTAAGCCTTACATTTCTAATAAAACGGAATATATAAAATAGTTTTGTAGGTACGCTTTGAAATTTAGTACAAAATTTCTATCCAATATATTTTGTTGACCGCGTGCTGTGAACTTCCGAAATTGCGGTTAACTTTAGAGATATGCCGTGACCTTGAGTTAAAATAATGATACAATGGTCAGTTGAAACCGTATTAAAAGTAGTGAAAACTATATTAGTCACGTAAATATTAAATTATAGAATGACTGGTCCACATGAAAGGATGCTTCGTTGGTTTTAAAATGTTCAATGAAAGAAAAACTAAACATTTCTGGAAACAGTATCCTGAGACGACAAAGATTGACTTATAATGATCAAATGTTGACCATAGAGAATGAATCAAGCACTAGGATGGTGGAACACGAGAATTGTGTTGGACTGTATCACGATAACCAGCCACCGTGACTGGATCACCCGGTGTATGTTCAGTAGCAAACGGGGTGGTGGAGATCTGCATCCAATTCGATCGCGACCACCACACACAGTGTGATAAACCCGTCGCAGTGACTATCTTTTCGTTGCATCACGTTTCGGTATCAACCAGAATTTATCCAGCTGCTGATATAATGCTGATGCTGATTGTAATGGTGCCTACCATAAAGCACGGTGCCATCAATTTGCTACGATACTATGAAATAAAAAAGAAGTCGACACGGTTGCTATAAAGCATTAATAAATCGTTAGGAAGCGAAACATTTTTGCAAATGCAGTGGAATGTGGTTCCCCGTCATTTCATCCTTCCCTAACAGGAGCTTGGTATTATAAATCTATACAAATAAATAAAATTGAAGTGTAAATTGAATGTCAATGTAACAGTTTTTACTAAATGCATGTGAAACTGCATATGAGACTTATTGAGTATAACAAAAAATCATTTTTTTTTTAATTTTGTCTGTCTGTTCCGGGTTATTTCTGAAACGGTTGGACCGATTTTTGACGGGACTTGCACTGGCAGATAGCTGATGTTATAAAAGTAACTTAGGTTAATTTTGCATTAGATAAAGAATTAGGATTCTATGTAAATAAAAATCTATTCGGAAAAACGACGATTTTAGGGCGCTTAAATGGCTTACGCTAAGCAAACCAGAAGAGATATATCAAATTAATGCCCTACATAATTATAGAGCTTATAAAGACCTACAAAAAAGTCAGCGAGATCATAATATGTCTATCTTCTAAAGGTCACCGGGAGTTGGGCTACCACGATTCGCCCGTATGCCCCGGTCGACAACATTCTATAGACCACGCGAACGCAGCCACGGACACAACTAGTAGATAGATAAAATTATATCATACGTCATAGATGTTGTAACAAACTCATGGCCTGGTTTATTAAACTTGAGCATTGTGAAAGTCAATGGTATTGCAGATTAGACGCAGTTAGAAGGTCTACAAATCATAGGTGATTGTGGTTTGTCTAACAGAGGAATTGCGACATGACTCTGACGTCACTCTTACTTAAGAAATAAATGCCTCTCTATCATCAGTTCATCACGGTGATTATAAAAAAGTCCGATCAGAGTGTTCGACCTCTCGACGCAGAGCTTAAATAAATAGGATTTTAAATTTTGCACAAGGGATAGTCAAATTAGTAGATACATCTGCTAGAAAAGGATTTTTAGAAATTATAAAAACTTTTTTTTACCTTTTTTTATAGTAACTCGACAAATTGATGGTACTGTATCTGATGGTAAGTACAGTACAATCCAAACACAACGGGGACCAGCGAGAGAGCGGAAATCCACCGGCGGTCACCGCTGTTATAGCAGCCTTCACAAATAACTGGATATGCACAGGCGGATTCCCAACCGCGATACGTAAAAGCTAGTCACTATGACGGATTATTCACCACGCGCATGATGGTCGACCAAGTCGGGCAAAACAACTCTACAACCCTGCTATCGCCAAATCCTCGTTCGTTAATCAGCAGGGTGCACCACGTGCAGGTGATGTGGTCTTGGGCGACTCAATTCTAAAGATGTAATTCGACACCCCTTACACTCCAAAAGCTGTTGAAAGCTTTTTAAAAATCATAGTCATTTGTATGATAACTTTCAAAACTTCTTAATGTTCTTTATTAAAAATTAGCTGACCCCGCTGACGTTGCAGGAGTCACTAACACGACCACAGCAGCACCTATTTCCATGAAAAAATCGCTTAGGTCTGCCAACTTTCAATAATCAGTGAAACGGTTTTGAACTTTATCAATCTCATATATTTATATATACTAACATCCATTTTTATATACAACTAGCTGCGCCCCGCGGTTTTACCTGTGTTAAATTCATTCGACGTATTCTCCAAAGCTCCTATGTAGCCTATCGTTGTAAGCTTACAGCTTACCAGATTGCTTGACGTTCATAGTAACTGCTCCACTCCTTAGGGTCATGGCGTGAAGTTATATAACCAAAATCAAAATATATTTTATTTAATTTAGGGCCCAAGAAGGCACGGTGTAGACAAAAATAGGAAAATTCTGAGCTCCCCCTCCCTCAAATGATAAATGGAATTACATTTATATGTTTCAAGCTGTCCTAGTACGTCGTGAATTCGCCGAATTTAATATACGTAGATTTTAGAAATCTCTATAATTAGTAGTGTAGAGGTAAGTTGTTTTTCGAAACACGCATTTATCTCAAGTAAGAAAAGTGGATAATACGATACACCATAATAACAATAATAAATATAGTATTATTAATTTAAATTATAAATATTGTTTAGAAAATCACTGCTCTCGCGTGAATTACAGAACTAAATTACGCCTTATAATATCAGCTATCTGTCAGGGAAATCGTCTAAATCGGTTCAACCGTTTCGGAGATCACCAAGAACAAACTGACAGACAAACATTTTAAAAATGGGTTTTTTGTTATAGGTATCGTGTATACTTTCATACGCATTTAGTAACAATCTGTTATTTTGACATTACAAATAGACACTTAAATTTTATTATATGTATAGATAATTTAAAACCTCGCACCGTGTACAAAATACCCTTACCCTTAGTCAATTTGTTTACTTATACGGTTTCGGTTAAACTCGATTTATTGTTTACGCGTTTTATTTTAAATCGTTTTTGTTCTTTTGTTTTTCTAAAGTTTTTTATTTATATGTAAATGTTTAACGAGCCTCATTCGTCAAAGTGAATTTAAACTTAAAATAGCACAATTAAAAATAACAGACGCCATCATTATATTCAAAACAAATACATTAAAATGCTATACCAAATTACAACTCACAATATATGTAACATTGGAACTTACAATTTAACAATAAGAAATTTAAATTTATTGATATTAAATTAAGCAAAATAAGTACATTTTTTTAAGTAGATAAGGAGTTATCTTTACTATTTATTAATTTACATTATAGTACAATAATATTAAATAAATAAATCAACTTACAAATGTAAACAGCAATTAATCATGGGACTTGACCTTTGAAAATACCTATTTTTACTAGCTGTTCCAACGGTTCCGCTCGCGTGGACTACTAAAAAGCGTTTTCTTTTTGTGCGGAACCTTAATTATTTTTATAAGTTAAAGTAGCCTAAGTTATTTCTAATAACATCAGATATCTGCCAGTGAAATCAAGTGAATCAGTGCCGTCAATATCAGTCGAACCGTTTCGGAGATAACCCGGAACAAACAGACAGACCAAACATTTTAAAAAGGGTTTTTTGTTATAGGTAGTGTGTATACTTTCATATGCATTTAGTAAAACGCTGTTATTTTGACATTACAAACAGACACTTCAATTTTATTATATGTATAAACTAGTGTGACGAAAATATCTTTCATTCTACTTAAAATTCCATAGTCATATTAATCTTATCTTACTTCTTGCTATATTATAAAAGTCCCCCGCCGCGTCTGTCTGTCAGAACGCGATAAATTCAAAAACTACCGAACGGATTTTCATACGGTTGTCATCAAATGGCAGAATGATTCATGAGGAACGTCTTCGTGTATAATTCATTTTGTGTAACTGGGTAAAATATGATGATAATTGTTGAAAATTTCAGAAAAAATCACGGCGACTGGTTGCGTTACTGGCGTGCGTATTTTTAACTGTACTTTTTTTTATCCTTTATAGACCCTAATCTTACCTGATGTTAAGTGACGATGTGACCCAAGATGATAACACGCTAAGCCTATTGGGAGGACTGGCTGTGAAGTGCAGCTGCCAGAACACGCATATAAGTACGTGTTTGGATTAAATTTTCAACTTGAGGGTGGTAGTATAGCCAGGTGGGCATTAGAAAAAGCCCTACCACACCATGCACAAACATTATTAATCGGTTATCCGTGCGAAGCCGGGACGAGTTGCTAGTTTTATAATATAGGCTATGATATCGCTGTTTCTGTGACCATGAAAAAATCTAAATTCGCATTATTTCCGAATATAAGAGTTCCGTCGTAGCACGAATGCAGCTTAAACGCAACGATGTGTACGATCCAAGTACCCCAAGTGAACACTTGATAAATACGTATTTGCTTTAATCGCTTTGGAAACCGTTTTGGAAATTTTGATCTCAATATTGAGTCCCGTGGCCAACCGGAGATGAAAGTCGATAACGATTAATTAAAAGCCGTAGTGGCAGCAGATTCATCTCATACCAAGTCGGAATTAGCAGCAGCCTTGAACGTAAGTACCGATAAAACGATACTGATTCGTTTACGTCAAATGAGAAAATTAAAATATCTGGAAATTGGGTAACGTATGAACTCATTGACAACAACAACAAATCGGGCTAAGCTTGCTTTAAGTTGCTTAAGAGGCACTCAAATTGTTGTTAATAATTAATAATAATAATTGCTTATTTCAAACTAACATCCAATATTATTAGTAAACTAAGCCTTATGTTAGTAAGGACGTAAAAAACATTTTACAAATATGTCACCTACACAAACAAAACAGTCGATAATGCGTAGGTGTACACACTTTTCATCAGTTCCGTCCAGGGGTGAATAAACAAAGAGTCGATTAATATACGATGTAACTCTAGTTAAAGAAAAACCCTTTAAAATGAAGATCCCTACGGAAGATCGCAGCCAAATGACCTAGTGTTGTGTTTCTGCGGTGAGTAGGGTTTCCAGAGCTCCTTGGGGTAGGGGGGTCAGGGTCGGCGACGCGCTTGTTATACCTATGGTATTGCAGGCGTTCTTAGGCTACGGTAGCCGCTTAGCCCGCATCAGGCAGGCCGTATGGCTGTTTGCCACCTTTGTAGCATAAAAAAAAAGATATTACTAAGGTTTATTTGGTTAACATTCTAACATTTACACTCTATATAGCCTAACAATCTCTCTCAATAGATAAATGATTCGTCTTTATTTAAACCCCATTAAACATTGATTTCACTGAGCTTTAAATATAATAATAGACAACAGAGTCCGTAAATAAATTTGTACGTACAATGTGATTCTATGCAATGTGTTCATTTATTTGTTGTAATTAACAAGTATCACGTATTTGCTTATTTCACTTAGGTAATATCGTTTTATTGTAATGTGTTATCTTTAAGTTATCATATTCTATCTAAGCAACTAATTGCTAGGCCGACAAAACCACGAGGGTTCAAGCCCTTAAAAAAAAAGAAAAAAATCCAATTGCTATGAAATTTTTGAATTTAGTCAAAATTAAAACTTATGTATTTGTAAAATAACAAATAAGTACATATTCTATTTTGTTTTCTTTTATTCTCCGTTTAGCGAAAACTTTATAAAACGTAATAAGATACCCGGTCCCTCAAATTCCACTATATACTTTGTTCGAAAAACAATATAAAAAATACAATATAGGTACAAATCTTTCTCATGCGACTCTCCTCAATGTGACATAAACGCTTCTCAGTAACGAAAGACATATTTGGATGATGCAATAAACTTTAAGATAACACCATTATAAAACAGGAGCTGGGGTATTCAAACGTAAATAACCTGTCTGTGCGGTTCGGTTGGCAGTCCGCGTGGCCGCCACTACCCCTTTGAATCGATCGCTTCACATACTCTGACGCAATACCCGAATAATAATAATCATCTCGGGATTATACAAATAAATAACTTTTATTTTCTCTTTAGTATTAAAGTAAGACAAATGTATGAATAAAAAGTGCTTCAAAGGTTCAATCATTCAGCTTATTTATTCTCATAATGTGAAAGTCCTTGGTGGAATTCTTATATACTTTTTATGGAAATTTAAAAAAATCCGTAAAAGATACGCGCGGCGCTTTGTTGAAAATTATTTATACTCTATAAAAAAGTTGGTAAAATGAGTTGACATTATTATCATAGATGGCTAGCTTCATGTCGTACTTGCGTCACATGATGCGCGCGCAGCTCTTAATTTTCCCCTCTACAAAACGCGCCAAAAAAACTAAAACCTTAAAAAATATTTTTAAAATATACCAAATATTGTTTGCCGAGTTCTGTCCTTGTAATAATGAGACCCTATCGACGAAAATAAGCGATCAAGATAAGTTTGAAGAACTCATTTAACTTAAGTCTCAACTCTCAAAGTCTTAAAGGACAAACATAAACATGTTGTGTGTAAAATATTAAAAATATGTGTAAAAAATATTAAAGAATTTTGAATTCTTCTTATTATTATTATTATTTTCTATAATTTATTCTTTAATTATATTAAAGAAGTATTTAGAAAATACTTTTTTTGTATCTGGTAGGTATTACAAATGCTATTTGTACATTTTAACAGTATTTAAAAAAATCTAAAACTCCTTTTTTTTAATAACAAAGTCTTCGGTGCAATTCTATTTCGAAAGTCTCTTTTAAATCAAATGTAAGTGAGCACCCGGCAATTGTGAACAAAATATTATTTATAGTAATAAAATGCGTCGACCCGCAGTGGCGTGTCCCAAGCGAGTGAATGGCAGCTTGGGCCCTCATCTGCCCTTATCAGCTCCGCACGATTGCTCTATCCCAAGGCTGCCCAAACCCTGGCCAGCCAAGTCATTTAAATTTGCCAGCGAACTAATATTATAAATTGGGCAACCCTGCTCTATCGCGTTGGCAGTACCTCATACAGACAATGAAATTTTAAGTAATATTTAAGTTAAGTTTTTTTTCAACCTCTGCAAAACGATTGCCATTTTCCTGATGGTAAATTAAATAGTCAGCGCAAACATAGCGACAAGGACGTGGTAATATAGTGGGTCGATATGAAAACGTGACCCACTAAGACGAGACACTATGACGGGTTTTTCAATGTAAGTATGATGACCTTAATCCAGTCGAGTACATGTACCCTTCCACCCAACCCACCGAATCTAATACGATTATAATGTACTAGCAACCCGCCCCGGCTTCGCTCGGGTAGCAGAGTAATACATATAACTCTGTTGGTTTACGCGGCGCACGCCTGTAAAGCTCCCAGTCAGCATGAACTTTTCCGACATCTTTAACAATCATCGTCATTTTTCAGCCAATTTACACAAAATCTTATCGAATTATACACTTAAACCTTCCTCATGATGATGACTACATCCATTGATGAAAACCGTATGAAAATCCGTTCAGTAGTTTTTCGCGTTCAGACGGACGCGGCAGGGGGACTTTTTTTTTTGTAAGATAAATTTATTATCCATAGCTTTTACGGGTATTATATCTGATCTGAATGTAAAAAATCCTTCACAGAGAAGAAGCTACATTATCCCTGAGTGATATACTTACACTTTTTTTAAACCCCGACGCAAGCACAGGGGTATTATAAGTTTAACATGTGTATCTGTGTCTATCTGTGGCAACGTAGAACGGGTGAACCGATTTTCATTTTTTATTTTTATTTTGAGAGAGACTTAATCGAGAATCTTTTTAGCTATGATTCAAGAAAATCTGTTCAGCTGTTAAAAGATTATCAGCTCTTTTACTAGTTGTTGTGTTGGATGTGAGCATGTTCCATAGACATGAACGAGTCAAATTTGGCATTATGTTACCAACTTCTCACCGACTTACAGTAGAGGTGTCGTGTTTGGGCTCAATGGAACAGTGTCAATAGGTTATTTCTGTCAGGGGTTATAATTTTCTTTTTATTATTATTTGATATGTTTTCTATGTCTTATTTTTGCTGTACCGTTAAAATGTGGAACCATCTCCCGGCTAGTGTGTTCCGCTGTTCCCTCCTTCTTATGCTGGTCAGCATGATAACGACGCCTGAAGATGAATTGCCAATCTCTCAGCTTTTGTGTTTGTATTATGCTATGCTTAAGCTTACCATCAGGGAAAGTGCCTTCATGCGAGCTACTATAAAAATATGTAATTAACGAGAATGAAGTCGCGAGCAGTTGCTAGTATATTATTTATTTAACTAAACCATAGTTAATCATAGATTAAATTGTTTAATGATAATACAGACTCTAAGCTTCATTCATCTAGACGCGAGTTTTCTGCCAAAATAAAATAATATAAAGGTCAAAGTAAATGAACTTATTGGATTATATAGGTCACCCCTGCGAATTAAGAAGCTTGGATCGATGGAGTCACGTGTCTCCCCGACTGACGCAACATCCGTAGAATATTGATAGCTAGCTTTCCGCCCACGGTTTCCTTCATTTAGACTAAATTTTTGATATATAAAAGTGCCTACCTAACTGATAATATTGCTGCAGTAGAGGAAGAATTAGATAACTAACAAAATCATATTTGCGAGAAAACGCTAATTTAGTGATCTTTTTACAAAAGCAGTAGCAAGTTTTAACAAACAAAAATTTGCGTCGGTGTTTTATATGTTATACACTGATACAATGTTTATCTTTTGATTCTTTGACTGAGACCTCTGCTCTTTACAATTGTGTGGAAAGCCTAAAAAAAGTATATCTTATTTTTCATTTCTGACATTTTGAAATTTAGGTGCAATTTTCTGCTTTTTTTTACAATATCTTTAGGATGAACTAAGAGCGTGGATAAAACCAAAATATGCATCGTACTCGGTTCTGTAGACTTTATGCCAAAGCAATGAATTCAGTTTCGATAAAAGTGTAGTTAGCGAATTCCTCCTCTACGGCAGCGATATTTGAAAATATATAAATACAATAAAATTTAAGTGTCCGTTTGTAATGACAAAATAATAGGTTTTTACTAAATGCATATGAAAGTATACACGGTACCTATAAGAAAAACTATTTTTAAAATTTTTGTCTGTCTGTCTCTCTGTTTATCCCGGGTAATCACCGAAACGGTTGGGCCGATTTTGACGGGACGGATATTAGAAAAGTAATTAGGGTTCCGCGTAAAATTTAAAACATTTTTCTGTAGTCCCCGCGAGCCAGCCGCGGACACAGCTAATCTATCAATATAAATAAAATTTTAGATGTTTAACTGGTATGCTACTACTGCATGTAACTACTGGTATGTAAGAACTCCTAGATCAATCTTGTTTTTTATTTACACCATTGATAATAGGTCCTTATAAAAAAGAATTACGATATCTTAATTCATAACAAGTTATTAAAGTTTAAAAAAGTATGATTGTATAAGCAGTACGTCTTCGTTCTTCTGTCGGCCACGCGAGCGGAGCCGCGGCCACAACTAGTAATAAATAATAATATGATATCGAAAATGGAAAATTCTAAATACTGTACAAACTGTTTTTCTTTCTGAAACATTTCCATCAAAGGTTGTCTGGAAGATATTGCTATCAGCAATATGGCCACCCTTTGTACCTAGTATCTACTCATCACATAATCTGAAATGCTTAATTTAGAATTATAATCAACGGCGTACAAAAAAGTGTAAAAGAAATAATAATAACAAACCAAAAATCTAATTTACGTAAACAAAGATTCCGACAGAAAGTTAGAATTCAATAATGCACACAAAATCTGACTCGATAAATAGTATTTCCCATATAAATTTTGGCACCCATTTGCACGCCCTTAGGGATTGAATTTTTAGAAATCTCTTCTTAAATAATGCTTATAACATCACATTTTTATAATTACTAGTTTGGGCTGAGCGATAATGAGTCAGTCAGGACAAAGCCTTTTATATATATATGCGTATATATGGACTACAGAAAAGTTTGTTTCTTAGCAAGAAACTTGGATTATGTTGTTAATACAAAACAGAAATATTGTACTTCGATGTATTCGATGGATTCTTAAGTATTTTATATGTATTAGCCTAGATCCTTCTTCGGGTTTCTATTAATCTGAAAACTACATCCAAATCGGTTCAGTAGTTTACAAATAATTTAGAATATTGTAATAAAGTTTTTTTTTAATAATCACGATTAGTACCTATGGTAAGAACAGACTTCTCTAAAGTTATAAGATATATTCTTTATTAGATAGCTATTTTACTAATATTTAACAAGTTTACTTCAGGGTTTTACAATACAGGGTTTTTAAACTATACCTGATGATTTTCAAAATGTATCTAAAGCGCATAGACAATATCTCAACACTAAATCACGGTTAAATGCGCTAATGGCAAAAATACGGCCACTTGTCCTTTTTACGTGTGCGGTGTCTAATAAGATGGCGGCTTCCTTATTAAAACTGTGCAGGGAGTTTTTGTGGCAAATAAAAACGCAAATGCCTGGTTATTATATATAATCCACTTCACCTGTATCCCTCCAACCTCCAATAACCAAACTACATCACGTACAATACCACCAAAACTACATAATATAAGGCCAATTAATATAAGTCTATGAATTAAAATGAAAACGCCCATATGATATTTTAAGATCCCGCCAAAAACTCGTGATATCCACTTAAAGCATTATCAATCACATTCGATTTACGATCAATAAGAGAAAAAATTGTCAATGAACGTAATTACATTTAATTGAAGATTTCAAACAGTCGCTTCGGTGATTCATGACAACATATTATTACAAATAGATTCATTATCTATTCTAGTCTGCAACAATCTTTAACGTGTGAATAAATACAAAATAATTATAAAGATAATTAACAAAAATTATAACCGCGAGAATTAGATAGAATAAGATAAGAAATAGGTAGGTAATATTGCTTTGTTTCACCTGAATAAAAAGTCAAACAAAGCTGTATAAATAAAGCCGACTAGAGAAGTATTGTAATTAAAGATTGCTTATTATATTTTATAAGGAAGTAATGGATTTATTAATTTCAGTTAGGGAATTGTACAAAACTCATAAAAAAATGTTATACTGTGCCCCAGGTAAAGATAAATTTCCAAAAGATTATAAGATACCTATTTCACCAGACGGGCTACCCCAAGAAAAGAGAGAACTCCAAAATTCAACTAAAGAAAATGTTCTCTACTTAAGGCAATCCCACTAGTGAAATATCTCCACCCTACAGAAAATCGCAGTCAAATAACCTTGTGTTGGGAGTTTTTGGAGTCAATTGATAATGGCATTAATGGTCTTCAGTAAAAAGGACTATTAGTTGCCAAGTTAGGAAGAAAAAGAAGAACCTTGTGTTGTGTTCTTACGGTGAGTAGGGTTGTTAGAGCTCCTTGGGGAAAAGGGTTCCTTGGTTCAAGGTCGGCAAGGTAATACCTCTGGGTGTTATTAGCGTCCATAGGCTACGGTGATCGCTACCATCAGGCGGGCCATATACTTGTTTGCCGCCTTAGTTGTATGAAGAAAAATGTAATTTGTATTAATACAATTCTGTATTAGATTACTCTTTGATTTGCTCTAAATAGATAATGATTTGCATATTAGAATGTATTGATTAATGATGACGTAAACGTATGTCAAACGTCACGGTCAAGGGACCCGTGAAATAAACGTACCGTTGAGACAGTGACGCCTTGAACGAGGCCAAGGTTAAGCTCGTAATTTAAATCTAAATGTCTGATGCAATTCTTGCGACTGTTATAACAGAATGTAGCGCTGTGGGAAAGTATTTCGATAGCTATAAATCTGATTCGACAAAGAACGAAATCATTCATGATACCGACATTATAATTGAAATACCTTTGTTTCCTAGTTCAACAAGAACATTTCCTACTCTTCACTGTTTATAGTAAAATACAACAACTTCTGAGTTTTAATATTATTTCTCTGTTATCTCTTGCACACTCTAACCGAGAACTATATGTGGCTGAATAGAATAAAAACCTGTTGTTTTTTTGTACTAACGATTAAGTAATATTATGGTTCCCTTTACTGCAACTGTATACGCTAAAATCGATGCTTTTAAAATTTGTTGTTGGCGCGTAATCTGCTCCGAATACCTTGTACAGCTATGAGGACTAATCTCTCCATCATTAAAGAGATAAATTTAATCAAAAAGTGTCTGGAATTTGCCAGGGTAGAGCTTAGAGCTTCTTCGAGCAAGTTATGCAATCTCCGAGACCAGAGTTGGACATATAATCTTTGGAAAAATGGAGGTTATAAACCTGCCAGAGATAAATCACTGATGAGTTGTTCCGATAATGTCAAAAATACCGTTGGAGGCTGTTTCTATCAAGACGTTTACACTACATAGAGTCGTGCGAATTAAAGAGAAATCATTATCAAAAATATGTTATTCAATTTAGGCCGTAAGAAGGCACTAATGAATGTCAATGCACTACTACTGGATCGGAAAACTTCCCAGTCATTGAAAAAATCGGCTAGAAACTATATAAAAGTAAGTAAGTAACTAAGTGTTTTTTACATATTTTTTTGTGGATGTACGGATAGTACGAGTATCTTCCAGACATTACCATCTTTCACGTAATAATCCACCCTATTTTATAGGGTACCTATAATACTCATTGTATAATATAACATGTTTAACATAATTCTAGTTATCCGGTCAATCGTGACCTTTAATTTGTCTTTCTAAGTCTAAAAAATAGAATAACTATTTTATAAGAAAAAATGTATTGAAATTGTACCTGTCGTTTACAAATGCGTAACAATCGTGATTCTAAGCATTAACGTAAACGAAAAACCAAAAAAAGTCTACAACTATACGTACACTAAATTCTTACATACAGTTAAATCATTGAATAATGTATAGCACATTTTTGATATACTTAATCTATGCCTTGACGATTGACCATCAATGTCCACATTTTATTGTAATTCTCAAGCCATATAACCGGATTCCGGATACCTAGTCAACCAATAGCTTGCGGGTTTAATTCAGTTTAATAAGGTACCCCAGTTTCCGCGGTACACGGTTTCTTTAATACGCGGACGTAACTTATTTGAGGTAAACGAGATTTCCTCCAGGGTTGTCAACTGTACTATTATATTGTATGGACGTGTAAAAAATATAAAAGGTACTAAATATATAAGGATTTCTGCATAGTAGTGTTATTACTATTCTATGTCTAATAATTAAACATTCTATATCTTAGAAAATTCTTACTTCTTTAAATTAATTTTCCATAAATAAAAAAATAAATTTTTATTTATTTTTAATAAAAATTACACTACAAATTACACTGCAAGAAACGGATAGAATTAGATAAAAGTAGACTTTGTTTTAGTTAGATAAAAAGTCTCACAAAGCTGAACAAATATAGCCGACTATTGTAATCCAAGATTACCTAATTATTGAAACAAAAATAAATTGTTTTATTCATTTCAGTGAGGGAAATGCATAGACATTACTAGAAGATTTTGGCCACAAACTAAAAAGTCTATTGTGCATTCATAGATTTGAAAAAGGCCAATGAAAAAGTGGTGAGCAATGAGTTGTGGTCAGCATTATCTTTGCATGGGGTGAGCAGTAATCTGATACAAGCATTGAAATCCCTCTATAAAGATTCCAGTGCTTGTGTCAGAATAAACGGAGCGTACACTGAATGGTTTAATGTCCAAAAGGGTGTTAGACAGGGATGTGTAGCGTCTCCATGGATATTCAACCTATTCATGGATAATTGTCTCATAGATTTGAAAGAGAGTGATTGTGGACTGAGAATGAATGAGTTACTCGTCAAATGTCTTCTTTACGCTGATGATCAAGTATTACTTGCATCGTCAGCTAAAGGTTTATAAGCGATGGTGACTATTATGAATGAAGCTTTGGAATGAAAGGGAATGAAAGTGAACGTAAATAAGACTAAAGTTATGGTGTTTGAAAAGGAAGAGAGCATGACAGAAGGATGTATCCGGATTGGTGGCGGCAAACTAGAGAAAGTGAATGAATTTGTATACTTGGGATCGATATTTTCTAATGATGGAAAGGGTGAAAGTGATATTGAAAGGAGAGTTAATGCTGGTAACTTGGTGAATGGGGCGTTACACACGTTTATGAACAGCCAGAAAATTTCTAGAAAAGCTCATGTACGGAAATAAAAGCTCGGTGTGGCAGAAAAAAAGGTGTGTGTGCGATTCACAAACGATAGAAGTGAAACTTCATTTTAAAAGACTTCCATCTATATCCTAATTAGTTATAAACCATAACATTTTTCAGATAAAACGAAAAAAGCACTCTACAGTGCACAATATATTTATTTTATTACGTACACTGACGTCACTGAAACTCGGTGACAGCGCGCCAAAATTGAAGCGTTTAAATCTTATTGCCCTAACAGGCCTACTAGGCTCAATTGTAATTGTCGTTTTTAAATATTTATTTTTGTTAAATTTTAATATTTTTATCAGTATTTTATTTTTTATATTTTAATAATTCATGCATATTCCCCATTAAAGGGACCTTTTTTATTTCGAACTCACTTTACTGTTAGCCTTAGGGGCCCTGGAGCCTTTACGGCTTTTACAGCTTTACCGAGCTTGTACCTTTACCGGGCTTGTTAAAGGGACCTACTAGAATCTAGAACCTAGTGAAATTCTTATACAATATTTAATGGAGGTTTTTCATGAAATACTTTTAATCATTTCTTAGTAACCATTTCCATCACAATGAGGACCTATTGTCCAAGTTACATAATTTATAGATTGATTAATCTCCGCATTGCCTTGATCTTTCATTAACTAGGACTTGTTCAAATGGATTATAAATGTTTTTTTAATCATAACACGGCAAAGTGATAGCATTATACCTGATGGTGAGCACAGTGCAATCCAACAACATCGGCGAACACCGAGGGATTTATAGTCCTTCGCCAGCTCGAATATATTTTGACGTTATGTTCAAAGGACTCCATGTTGTGGGAAGGAGGGAACGTACTAGCCGGAAGACAGTTCCACATCTTCACTGTGCGGTAAAGTTACGACGTAGCGTTCTCTGTCCGGGACAATGCCGTCATTTAGCCGTGAATATTAAAAAAAAACGTTTTTGTAATTAATACGTAACAATTGCCGAGTTGAATTAAAGATACAAATGTTTTATTTATCGCTTAACGCTTACCTATTCTGAGAACCAAGACGCATAGTGTGCAAAGATAAGCTCATCCGCTCCTTGACGAATGTTTCTCAATTTTAAGAGAACAATATTAGGACAATATTGGTAGTGATGTATCTTTAAAATATGTATGTATTTAAAAAAAATACCTCTGTTACTTTATGACCATGTACAAGTTAAATAGAGAATAGAAAGCGTGGAAATACATGTCAGGCAGGATATTACCCGTATATCGTTGATTTGATGTTGAAAAACTATTTCATGACACTATAATGAATGTGTGTACTTGTATTTTTTTACCAAATGTTTTGCTACTATTTAATAGGTCACTGACATCGAATTTTTTGTCTGAATGTGTGTTTGTATGTCTCGATTTAACTCAAAATTGCTTGACCGATATTAACGACATTTTGTATACGGGAAGTAAATGCTATTCCTCAATGATCAATAATAATTTTAGAAATCACTGAAATATATATATCTGTTTTTTTTAAGTCTCTACTTATTTTGATGTAAATTTGTATTCAGGAAGTATGTATCATTCCAAAATAGGAAAGTTATAAACATTATCAATGTTACTTTCAAAAAAAATCATAAAATATGAGTTTAAAACAAATGTCTACAATATTTTTTGCAATTTTCTCTTAATACGTAAATTGACAATTAGCTTACTGTTGGAAGGAACACAAATCACATGATGAAAATAATTGCGACCTTAATTAGTAGTAAAAAAATACCTAGTAAAAAATACGAAATACAAAAACTAACACAAATATATGTTCAACTTTTCCAACATCTGTTTTAATATTGCAGACAATAGAGTGTGATAAATAAAATAATTTCACATATTATATTTCGCTTAGCCGAAATTTGGTATAGGTTTCATTCTTGCACAAAAACAAAAAAAAAACTCACTAGGTATGATATATTTTATTTTAACATATATGTACATACTTTATTACTAGTTTATTTATTTATTTAGAAGTTTATTTATTTAAATGAAGAATTTTTTTAAATGACTTTTCCATATGCTGAATTGAAAACGGTATCAAGTACTTACAAAATAAAAATAGGTTGATACGGCAGCAAGTAAGGTCATAACTTAAGTATGAAAACATAGGATTCATTCTAGCTAAATAAAAATAGGTATTATAGATCATAGTGTTTTTCGTGACAAAATAATAAAACATGCATAAGATAACGTTATTATTATATTTATCTAGTGAAACTATAAGATATTTTGATATTAAGAATATGTTTTCGGTGGTGTGATGTATTTTTTTATTTAAACTACGTATGTACATAGTAAGTAATTACTAAGTACTTTTTATGTTAACTTAAGTTACTGTTTATAAAAACATAGATTGAGTTCTTTAAATTTTATAAACAAATGTAAATTTGAAGAACAAAATTAAATTAAAAATACAAATGTCCTAAGTATATTTTTATTTTTAAATTGCCATAATGTCATAGGTAAAATATTTTTCAATTAATATTTAAATAAATTATTAATATATAATACTTACATTTTAAACTGATTGTATTCACAAATATATCTAATTACTTAAAAAGGTCACTCCACTGTAATATTTCCCGCGTTTTTCGTCTGGGCGACTTAGCCCGCCAACATGGGCTTCAAGACTGCCGCGCACCCGACACAAGAGAGACGGCACATAACGTCTGTATCAGAAGAACAGAGATGAACGCATAAATTTATTGAGCGAGGGTTAAAACTAGGGGTGATTTCAGCTCTAGAATCGAACGTTACCTAATTTATATTGATTAAATTACAATTAAAAATTACATACTTATAAGTAAAATTAACTCTCAATAAATTCGCTATATTTTTTTTTATATATACTCATGTATTACATGTATGTAAAATTACATTTGTACGTAACAATTCTAAGTTTGTCTTCATAAATATTTTAATTGTATAGTTTATTGAATTAAAAGTATTATTCTCCTACGTTTTAGTTTTTTTTTATTAGTACTAAAACTAAAAAAAGAAAACAAAACGCAGCGTTCAATAATCAACAACAGCTGGCTGTTGATATGGTTATGTCAAAACATTAAAACTAAACTTTGCAAAGCATTTTGAAGTTTGCTATTCGTGAATCTAAATGAGGTGTAGATAATTGGATTTAAATTTGTGAATAATGACTGGATCAGGTAAACTTTTGGTATTATACGGAAGTCAAACGTTTACAGCTCAAGAAATCGCCGAACGAATATGGCGAAAGACGAAGGCGCTTGGTTTTCGTGGTCCAGTGCAAGCGATGGATGATTACCCTATAACGAAACTTATTCACGAAGAATTTGCGATATTTGTATGTTCTACGACAGGGCAAGGCGATGAACCAGATAATATGAAGAAGTTCTGGAAGTTTTTACTTAGAAAAAGTTTACCAGCAACCTCTTTAGTCAAGTTAAAGTACGGTGTATTAGGTTTAGGAGATTCCTCGTATCCAAAATTCAATTTTGCTGCCAAAAAGCTTCACAAGCGATTGATACAGTTAGGTGGGACACCGATTATTGACATTGGTTAGTACTTTTTTTTTCTCTATGTATTATATTTTATCATATTATTCATATCATATTAAATCATAAATCGGATTATTTTAAAATATTACATATTATAAAACTCAACGTCACTCTACCTGTCTGTTTGTTTATGTTCTTTTCATGCAAAAACCACTTATCCCATTAACATGTTTTATTTTGTTTATGGCTATGTTAACTGATCAGGTTATAGGATATATTTTGTAAAATAAAGTAAGATACAAAATAACAAGTGAAGATAATGTTGAATCAATACGGAGAAAAGATGCTCTTGGAGGGCTTAAATATCTTACTCTGAGTACACCATTAGAGATATATCAAATTAATGTACTATATAATTGTAGATTTTAAAAAGACCTACAGAAAAGTCAGCAATAGCTTATGTCTATCTTCTAAGGTTCACCCATAATAAGAATTTTTTCTTTATAATAATTAGAGAGCATCAACCTGTGTGGTAGCAGGAACAGAATTATTCACGCTTGTGCTCCACCAACGGAAATTTATAGTCCACGCAAGCGGAGCTGGGGCAGAACTAGTTATTATATAAACTTAGGTTTTTTAATGCGAATGCTCTCTACTTATGACTAATTTACATTCATCATTCCAAATGAGCCATTCTATTATATATCTCTTCATTTCTAATGCACGCACCCAGTTTAACCACAATATTGATAAGTACAAAAAATAAGCTTTGTGACTTAAGTTGTGACACTAGGTTCTGAATTTGATAATAATTCTATCATACTAATATTATAAATGAGAATGTAAGTTTGTTTGCTACGCTTTCACTCAAAAAGTACTTAACCAATCATCATGAAACTTTGTACACATATTCTTGGAGGTGTCAGTACTTTTTATCCCGGTATCAAGAATTTTTGTAGTCCTCGCGAGCTAAGCCGCGGGCTCTGCTAGTATAAATATAATTATTAAGGTTTGCCATTGTGCATGCTTCACGCAAAAACTACTGGATAGATTTTTATATATTTTTTTATTTTACTCCTTGGATATATGGTGGTTATAAAAAAAATCATGATATCTTCATAAACAATAATTCTGTAGTCCAGGCGAGTAGAGCCATAGACACAGCTTGTAAACAATATTTTTATGTGTAATTACTTGTATAATACTACATGTAATTGAAATGAATTTACATTTTTAACAGATAATTTTAACATTTTTCAATAACCAAGTATAGACTTATGTATTACAATTAATTGCACTATAAATAAAATGATTGAGGTTAGCCCTTGTCCTCACGCAAAAACTACTGGATAGATTGTGATCAATATTTTTTGTTTTACCCCCTTAGATTCTAGTTCCTTAGCAAAAAGCTATGCGTTCTTCTGTCGTCCACACTGGCAGAGCTGTGGGCACAGCTAATTTGTAATAAATGCCTTTTATTGAAATTTCAAAATGGAATTTTTATAGTTTACTGTAATGCCAGCCCTAGTGCTACAGCTGAGCTAGGTAACTATTATATATTTTGTGGTGTACCTCAACAACTGCAACAAAGAAATAATTCTAATACATTTTACTATCAATGTTTTCAATAATATGTAAAACAAGTTTTGTATTATAATTTATGCCTTATCTGAGTTGTCAGTATTTCTTGATGTTATATTGCATTAACTAATTTTATATATGTTGGACTAACAAAAACAACAGGATGTTCTTCGACATTGTCTTTAAATTTAAATTACACTGACAAATATATAAATTAAACCCAGGGACACTTTTATGAAATATATATTTGACACACATATCTAACTAGGCTAACACTTATTACAAACTGAAATAATGCACAATGCTCAATGGACCTATAAATTTTTTTGTTAAACAAAAATACAATCTATAGACTTTGGGTGCACATATTTTTTCATCATAAAGTCTTTACAAGAAAGAGTTTTAAATTGTTTGAAAATATAATGCAGTGTACATCTTAATTTAAAGTTACAAACTAAGTGTACCTATTTTTTCTGTCGTTAATATTATTAGTTGTTGTAAATATATCTATTATATTGTTGTAAGTTTTTTCCCTTCCTCTTATTGCTATTACAATACCTATACCTTTTATGATTTTACAGGTCTTTGTGACTATCAACATGATTTAGGACATGATGCAGTTGTATCACCATGGCTTAAAGAATATTTCAATAGATTAATAAAATACTTTCCAAAGATACAAACTGATATAAAAACAGATTTTATACCACGTTGGAATGTTTCTTTGTTGAAAACTGAGGAACACAGTGATAGGTTGAATAATGATATTTATTTTAGTAAAACAAATACAAATGATATTCAACCAAGTCAATTCGAATTGAAAGCAAATGTGAGAACAACTGATGAAGGTCACTTTCAAGTGAGTTTTTAATTTTATCTGTTATATTGATTGCCCTTGAAATATTTAACTTAGAAGTGTGTTTTATTTCAATTATCGGTACAAAGTAAAGGATTCTATATCATTAGGAGTAGCTGTCATGTCGTATCATTATCATCAGCCCTTAGTTGTCCATTGCTGGACGTCTGAAAATATTCGCCATCAGATCCGATTTAAAATTTTCTGCATCCCGCAACTTTCAGCAGCCTTCCGCAAGTTGTATCTTCATGTGGTTTGAGGGTATTTATTATATACTATGTTGCCAAGACGTGGTCTCCATTCAAAAACTCTTACGCTTGTCATGACTTATAATTGTACTATATTATACCCTGTCATCAAACAGGTAAGTAATCCTGGAGCATAATAATTTGCTATACTCAAGGGTATCGCATATTAATTTTGTTATTTTGATGTTCTTTGTTGCATGATATTGTTCTACACCTACAAAGCCATCTTATATTATCAAAAATTTATAATCTATAGTATTGCAGGATGTTAGACTCTTGACACTGAAAACTGGTGGAGATAGATTAAGATATAAGCCTGGGGATGTATTCTACATACGACCACGTAATTCTAGTGATGATATAGTTGATCTTTTTGATATTTTTGAGACGCACGGTCTAGATATTAAACCACATTATAAGTTAAAGGTAGAAGAATACCATGACGGTAAGTGATTATATTTTGTAAATACTCTTAATCATAAAGTGTTCTGATGATACAGTTATTATTTTTTGTATTGTCAGAATCAATCGGTCAATCGGTAATTCGGTAAAATCGGTATTTAATAATGATAACAGTAGGAAGATAAATAGAACAAGCACTTGTTCTATTTATCTTCCTACGGTTATCATTATTAAATAACTAGTTTATTTAAGATAATATTTAACCTTTGAATGGGAGCATTGATTCATCGCGAATAAAGTTCGTTACAAAAATTATAGAAATGTCAAATGCAATAACCAAACGTAACTGCTAAAGTCAAAATAAACACGTGTTCTTCCATATTTGACAACTGTCATCGTTATCAGTCAAAAACCAATTTCGCGTGTGTATTGTACAGAGTTACAAATTTGAGAAAAACTTGAAATATTTACTAAAATGAATGTCAATAGTCGCAGTTTATAACAAATTAATAGTTAAAGAGTTTAATCAATAAATTTTATAGTATATAGAGTATCTTTATTTCGATACCGTGTAGTGAAAATAACAATGTTGCGTAGACAAGCGCGTTTGCGACGCGAATACTTGTACCGAAAGTCCGTTGAGGATAAACAGAAAAGTATTCAAGCTAAAAAGGACCAGTTGAAAAGAAGTTTAGAGGAAAACATTCCTATTCATGGAGATCTGAGAAAGGAAGCACTCGCTTTACAGAAGAAAATCGAATTTGAAGATAAAGGTAAGATAATGTATATTACCTTTATATTTATAATTTATATATATATTATTATTATACCTTTATATTTATAATAATCGATTACTAGAATAATGTATCATTTACATTTTTCTTACTATAATCACCAAGATATATTTGCGTTATTTCACATATAGTTAAATGTGTTGATGTTAGCTACAAGATTTAGCACAGATACAGTTGTTTACTAAATTATATAGAAGAAAATTATGTGTCAAATTGGATTATATTTCAATAAGTGATCTCATTTAGAGGCGCAGTTTTATTTGAGATTGGATATATGTATCTATATATATATAAGGAGTACTGTACTGTATGCCTGCTTGCTACTTTCCTTTTTATCACTGTCTCCCATCTTTCTACTTTGCTTGCATGAATAGGCAAAGAAAAGACATGTTTGAAGTTTACTTCAGTTGTAGTGTAACAGAGGTAACATGAAATACAGAGCTACACAGCTGCTAATGCAGTCTGGTCCTTAACCTTTCTGCTCCCTCGGATGTGTTAAATTACGGCATTGTTAAAAGAGGTGCAAACGCCATACAAACTTGTTTAGGAATAATAGACCTTATTAATTTTGGTGAGAAATTTGGCATATTTGCCTAATAAGAGAGCAGATGGGTTGACAAATCAGAAATTAACTCATTTGTCCTTAAGTTAGTTTGATGTATTTATATTTATATTATATTAATTAACAGCTGATTTATTTTAGAATAATAATTTAATATATATAATTTTTTAGTTCAGTGTAAATTTCTACTTCAGGTCCTGCAAGAGCAGCAGTTATTGGAGGTTTTAGTGGTGGAGCTAACACCCTCAATTCACAAGACGATGAATACAGATATGCTGGTGTGGAGGATCCCAAGATTATGATCACTACTTCGAGAGAACCGAGTGCAAGATTGAAAATGTTTGTAAAGGAACTTAGGTTAGTATTGAAAATGACATTATGTAAAGTGCGTTTTTCATTCCCACTGAGCATGACATTTAATTTGTACCTAGTTTTGATTTTTATAAAACAGTGGTATCACCAATCAGAACTAATCATAAAACCGTATGAGAAATTATACCTATTAATAAGTTTTTCTAAAAAAAAAATTGCACCCTCTAAATGTAAAGGCCGAATAAGGCAGACAAAATTTCCTTTATTTGTGAATCAACCAAAGATTTTTTTTTAATTTTTTATTTGTTTGCCATATATACATTTTATAGTTTCCTGAATTATGTAATGATAATGAAAAATATTGGGTATGTTGAATATTAAAAATATTTCAATTAATAAATAAAAACACTCAATTCAGTATTTTAAATCTTATTATGCAAATACTTGCAGCATAAAATAGCACAACACTACAAAAATAAATGTGGCAACATTATTTTTAAGTTTGACATTAGTGATTGTCAATTTACTCCATGGGATTAAAAGATACAAATTAAGGCCACTTATATTTATATTCAATTAATCACTAATTTTGAAGCCTTTGCCTTGCTCGTAAATATAACAAAGTGTTTTTTTTTAATGATTATTTAATTAGTTTGGTTAAGTAGGTATGGTTAAAATACTACTATCAATATCATAAAATATTTTATTCCATTTTGCCCTAAGAAAGCAGGTACTTAGGGGAAGGTAATAAATAATAAGAGAGGTAAGGTACAGAGAAATCTCTTTGTTAATTTCTGTACCTGAGGCAGCCTGCACAACTGGTGAAATCCTCCACCATATAGAAGATCGCGGCCTGTAGTGGTTTTAGAGCTCCTTGAGGGAGAGAGATACTTTGAAAGTAGTCCTTATTATAATATTAAAGAGTATATGACATTGAAAATAGTACTAGTAGAATGAGTAATCTATAAGTATGGTATTAGTATTTATTAATTAAGTGTTTTTATTATTATATTATAGTTTTGACTAAATTTTGTATTGCCATATCGATTTCACTGTGTATTGTAAATTGACATATCATGTAATATTACTGTTATAATATGATAAATAAATTATTATGAGGGATTCAAGGTCGGCAAAGTGTTTAGCTTAGCAAATAGTTTGTATACATACCATAACAAGTTTTTTTTTTTAAAGTAAAGCTTTATTTACAGTATATAGAAAAAAAAAGACTATAAAATGTTACCAATTTGGCTTGAACAAATGAGCACTGAGGACAAATCTTCTTAAATGAAACAATCAAAATTAATCTTTATTAATTGCTTTAATGGTATCAAGTACATATGAAAATAGTTATGTAAAACTAGCTGCACCTGTGGCTCCGCTCGCATGGATCACAGAAATATGTGGGTAGAGCGCACGCGCGAATCGTGCTGCCTCTGCTCAAAAGACGGAAGACAAAAATGCTTATTGTGGATGATCTTTAGAAGATAGAATATGCTATCAACATCTACAGTTATGTGGAGCATTAATTTGATATATCTCACATGGTTTGAGCAATTCAAATGCGTCTTTTTTCCGAATTGATTCACTATTATCGTCACTGCTCATTTCGTAAGTTACTTTATCTTACAAAATTATATCATATAACCTGATCAGAAAACATAGCTATGATTAAAAATAAAAATCATGTAAATTAGATAAGTGAAAAGAACATAAACCAAGAGACAGACAGAAAGAAGTTTAGTTTTAAAATATGTATAGATTCAGGAATAAGTTGATAATTACAAAAAGAAAACTTTTACAGGTTAATATTTCCAAACAGTCAACGCATGAACCGTGGTGGTTATGAAATGTCACAGCTGATCCATGCATGCAGGGCTAACGAGGTCACAGACTTCATTGTGGTTCATGAGCACCGCGGTGTCCCAGACACTTTGGTAAGCATTGCTATTTTGCACCGTTTTTTTTTAATTCTCTATATGTTTATCCTTGGAACACAATCTTTACTTTTCACCTTATTTTCGTGTCAATAACCTATAGATGGATGGCATTTCCTATATAACGTTTCTATCTATCATGGGGAGGATTGATATCCTACTAGAGATAGGAACTCTCATACAAATCGAACTTACCTGCATTTCAATATAAGTTTCACGTTAATAACGATAGAAGGCGTCATCTGTAGTGATGCTATTTGGTAATCTGTCAAAATCAGCCAGTAATTCGGTTTAATCGTTAGTATTTCAAGTCAAAATTTAATTTTGAAATTATTTATAAAGGATTATTTTAGCAGGGATTTGGAATTATTTAACAAAATAATGGAATGTGATGACGGTAGTAACAGTGATACATACTAGTGAGTGAGATAATAGTGAGTGATTTATATGATAACATTAAATAATTTTGAATTTGTACATAGGTTTAGACTGAGCAAAACTGCCGTGAATGAATTAATAGATTTGATATACAACCTTATTTGAGTGTAACATCTAAGAGGTAAGGTTAATTTAATTTGCTTACTATATTTTTTGTATTATAGCCTTCAATCAAGTTTTGTTATATTTCAGGAATCATAGTATATCTCCGCTTCATCAGATACCCCTGACTCTAAGATTTTATACATTGGGTACTATGCTGGTGTCTGTTGCAGATTTCATTGTAGTATTAATAGCTTCTGCCAGTCGTATTATCTTTAATGTATCTAACAACCATAGCAAATTTATTGTATCACAAAACCACTCTACAAGAATTTTATAATATTGCTGAATTTTTCAGAGCGCATGGTGTCATATATTAATGCAGTCACCAAGTAAGTATTTTATATTATAACATAAACATGAAATCTTCAAACCTATCCTATACATAATATTATGTTTAGAAAAAAAAAATGTGTATAATTATCTTTACACATTCCAACATAGGTGAGGAATTAGAAACTGAAAAGGAACATATTCTATGAATGTTCAAGTTGTGTTCATGAATCCTTACGGTTTCAAAATGTTGCTAGGTGGCCAGGATCCACTCATGATTCAACTACATTTAACCATTCTGATGTAAAAGGTTTTTTTTTAAATATATTACATGTGGAAATAATACGTTATTGTTTATTAAAAGAACTATTTGGAAACTGGTGGACTTGGAAATCGCTGGTTACTTGGGGATAGTGCCTATCCATGTAGTTCGTAGATCCCATCTTCTGACACAACTCCTTAACACAAGTACTCGGTCCGAGGAACTGTACACACATAAAAACAAGAAATATATTGAGAAGGTAAGCTTTGGTTAAGTAAGAGTTTCATACACTGTATAGTCAAATAATATTAATAATTATGTAAAAACCTTATTACAGGTGCATTGGAGTTTGGAAAAGAAAATTCTCTGTGCTAGCTTTAAAAAGTTAATATTAGAGAATATGCAAGCTGTAATCAAAACCCTTGCTGTGTAGCACAAGAACTATATATAGGATATAGCCAGGACTTGGAACCCGAGATAGTAATTCCAGATATGCCACGGGAAAATAATTTTTCACTTAATAATTATTTTTATCAATTGAAAATATATCAGGAAGACCATTAATTATAAATAATTACATTAAAATAATTACATATGTAATATTAATAAAAACAAATAATTTTACTATATTTTTTTATTGTCATAATAAAAATAAAACTTTACCAACATAATAAGGTTTTTTTTTTACCTAATCGTAACTATTAATTTGTACTTTATTATTTAGGGAGGTAACACAAGATGTATGCACCTTACTTTAGTGTGACTTCGGCATTTATGCCGTGTGGGCGCGTACGGAGCAGGGCTAATAATACGATAATTCGAATCAAATCGTGAACCTAGACTAAATACCAATAAAATAGTGATATTTAATATAATTATATTTAATAATTTAACTCAATGTTTAATAATATTGTAATAACACAGTAGAAATAATATTTATTCATTTAAATGCTACGCCATCTTGGTCTATGTACGTTTTGGTCGCGAGAAAACTATACTCTATAAGCGATCTAGCGCTGCACGCTTTAATAGTTTGGTTAGACATTGTAATATTTTAGCGCTGCAGCGAACTTTACTTCTAACTTTTTTCAGTATTTGAACAAATGGTTTCCATGAACATTCTTGTCAATCGGTAGAATATAATATGTCAGTGTAGGGGACTATGTTTGATCTTAACGTTTTGTCTATTGATCTGAGCCCTTCTATCAAAATTGCAATAGTCATTACACCATAATGGGCAATTTTAAAAAATCACGTTCCTCTGAATTAGTTATAATACGCAAAATACGTAATGAGGTGTATTACCTAACCTCAAAATATTATTGTATTGTCACAGGTGATCTGTCATCTACCGTATGGACCAACGGTATCGTTTACTCTCTCCGGTGTGGTGATGAGGCATGACATTCCAGATATTGGACCGATGAGCGAACAGTATCCACATCTAGTATTTCACAACTTCAAAACTGATCTCGGTAAGGATTTTTAACTAGTTTTTGGTTCAGGATGAGTTGGTTTAGTTGCATCCCTAATCTGATTTTCATTGGAGATCCAGTTTCTTGTTTCGTCTCCGTCTTGTTGTTGTTTGTAGAATTATGAATACTCATAATATTTAGGGTTTTATATGGATAATAACATTTTTGAAGTTGTAATTCTTTTAGCGCGGTTGGTAGACGGTAAATATAATTGAGAGTATTCACTTTACTGTTTTTTTTAAATTATGTAGCGCTTTTCCGTCGGCTTCGCTCGCGTCGTAATTGAGCTATACCCCATCTTTTTAACTTTCTAACTGAATTTATAAAAAACAATTTTCATAGATCTATATTATTTTCAAAAATTACGGATTTTCATGCTAACTTTCATCCACTTTTTCACCACCTTAAGAATTTAATTTCAAAAAATCCTTTCTTAGTGCTCACCTACAGTGTAAAAGAAACCTACATGTAAATTTTCATGTTCCTAGCTCCAGCGGTTTTAGCTGTGCGTGGATCGATCAGCCAGTCATTTTCTTACTTCGTATATACAGGGTGTTAGAAGACCGCTTCCGAAAACGAAGACAGACGATAGGACTAATGACACTTTGATGATGGGACGGAAAAAAATAGATCCTAATTAAAAAAAATCATATTTTTAAAACGTTTTCTTAGCATTATTTACGTTCCATCATGTTAGTACAGCTTAATGAAACGATAGTTACAAAAAAAACACATTACTTTACTAAAAAAAAAAACCCAGCAATGAAACAGAAATTAATAAACAGCTGATGCTCTGATTAACAAACACGCCCGGGCGCTCTCTGTCTGTTTATGTTCTTTTCACGCGAAAATCGCTTATCCGATTGACATGATTTTTCCTTTATTTCATAGATATGTTATCTGGCCAGCTTATCATACTAATATTATAAATGCAAAAGTAAGTTTGCTTGTTACGCTTTCACGCGAAAACTACTTAACCGATCATCATGAAACTTTGTACACATATTCTTGGAGGTATTAGAAGTAACATAGGATACTTTTTAATAAAAAAAAACGCGGGTGATACCGCGGGACACAGCTAGTAGGATATGTTTTGTTAAATGAAGTAACATACGAAATATGCAGTGACGATAATGGTGAATAAATTCAGAAAAAAAAAACACTTTTATGGCGCTAAATGGTTTGCGCTGAGTAAACTATAAGAGATATGTCAAAACTAATGTGTTCGTAATTGTAATCTTAAAAAGAACGACTAAAAAGTCAGCGATATTATATATCTATCATCTAAGGATCACCCAGAATAAGCATTTTTATCTTCCGTCCTTTGAGCGGGGCACCACGATTCGCGCGTGCGCTCGACTAACGACATTCTGTAGTCCACGCGAGCAGAGCCTAGGTCATAGCTAGTTATTTTATAATTTAACAGATTTTATTAACTTGATAATAGTCATATGCGGGCTACACTCCATTACAGTGTTGTACGAGTAATGTGCATTGTTATTCACTTTAACACTGTGTTTTTATCTAGCCGAAAATTAATCTGTGGAATTATTAATGAACGTTAGTTTTATGTATTAGCACAAGAAGAAAGCGCTTTTTTACTTTTTTTTGTTCAAATTTCAAAACTTTCCGACCGTTGTTGTTTGAATTATATTATACAGTATTATTATCCGAAAGAAATGGAAGTGTGCACGCGACATCATAATTCTGATGTTATTAACGCATGAATTTTGTATCAACTTAAATGATCTTAAAGTTTTGTTATTTAGGAATTCAAAAAAGAGGACGTAATCGGACTAAACGTTAATGAGTAATTTAGTGCTTACCAAGGGAAAGGAATAAATACTAAATTAATCATTTCAATGTCTTTTAGAATGTATTTTAAAAGGAACAGTTTTTTAAATAAACATCGTATTTTGTTCGTAAACTGTATATTTGTGATCCCAAAACACAGTTTTTTCGATTTCGCCACCTGGCAACACTGCCTCATTCCCTAGACGTAGTTGGGTTAATGTATCCGAAAATTTCTAATAGATTGTGTGTATTGATCATTGATTTTAGATTATATTTACCATCAAGGCTGTGCAATAACTACTCATTAAAATGTTCACTTGTTCCAGGTTTAAGGACTATGAGTGTACTAAAGTACTTGTTCCCAGTCCCGAAACCGGATTCGAAGCGAGTAATATCCTTCGCAAACCACGATGACTACATTTGTTTTAGGCAACACACGTATAAAAAGGTATGAACACACTCTAAGATATCTACTTTTTCTTCTTTTCCTTATTCCACTTATTTATATAGCGCAGGCAAGTAACGTTTCAATGTGAAAGCAGCATTATCTTCATCCTTAATAAGTGTGTTTTGAGCTAAAATGTACTTGAGTCTTGATTTTTTAAATCAGTAAGTGCTCTGTAAATTTTTGGTACTTGTCATTTTCAGCAGCAGTAATATTAATACTTACTACAGCTGTTTACATTATTTTATAATTTAACAGATTTTATGAACTTGATAACTTGTTTATTGGTTAACAGTTTCCTTAGCTCTTTATAAGCTGTTAATTTAGCTATTAGTCATCAATATTAATAAATTAATACAGTCAAATCAGTTTGAAACGTTTTCAAGTTTATAGTAGTGTACTGTTGGTAGATAAATAAATAAACAAATATTTATTATTAGTACTTAATATTATACATATTAAACGTAACTTTTAATTATGAATTTCTTCAACTACAGACATTTCGTAGTCATCCTCATTCTCGCTTTTATTTATGTTAATGATAATTCGTTCGGATATACTAATAATAAGAAAAGAATAAAAAACTAAATAGTAATGGCTGCACAGTTAAGCCATAAAAAATCCTTCTGTATAATGTGAATGTTGAAGCAAACATCGTAAAGAAACCATAGTTTGGTAATAAGGCATTTTCTATAGACCTTGACTGCCAGTTTCTCTAGGCTTAGCATACAACCATATTCTGCCACATCGTCACTTAATATCAGGCGAGATTGTGGCCATACGCTTAACCTATAACGCATACTACATAATATTCAATATTTTTAGGTTGGAAAAGATATAGAATTAACCGAAATAGGTCCTCGTTTTCAAATGAAACTATATGAGATAAAGTTGGGTACGCTGGAGGCTCTGGACGCGGCTGACACGGAGTGGGCGCTCCGCCCCTACATGAACACGGCCGCAAAGCGACGTTTCCTAAGCGACGAAGACGGATGGACACAAGATGAATAATTATTATATGTTTTTGTATATTAAATTGTCTTTCATTTATTTCCATATGACGGCGTCGGCTGAGCGATATCGCCGCCATCTTTATTAGCTCGTACAGTATCCACTATATAGATAGCAATAACCTCATTTTTATTAACCGACAAGTATCGTTTCAACAGAAGGGTAACAGGGACTTCAATCCCAGGGTTGCCAGACGATTGGTTACCACGTGTTTTTTTTTTATATTTATGCAAAGCTTAATTACACTTTTTATGTACATTTAAAAATGTATATATATATACATATAGCAGTCTTAGCAAATGCTACTTGTTCCCATTAAATTGAGAAACGTTTGTAAGACTTGTTTTATTTTACCTATTACCATATAGTACCTTGCATTTCCTGGTAACATTTGCTACAAGCTCCGCGCTATATAACCGTCTCTGCATTTTAACGTTATTTAGTATATAGGAGTTTAGTTTTTGGCCGGTGGTGCTTAAATATGACTTCGTAAATACCTCTAATATCTTCATTACCAGAGGCGATGTATTTCTACCTAGATATACCTAGACAGATAAAAATGACTCCGTCTGAATTTTGTAGAGCGTAAAGTAAAAGCAATCTAGGCGCCGTCTCACATTCAACCTTGAAAAAGACTAGGAAATTTTCAATTGTAGTTTTCATGGATAGTTCGTTAGGATCCACAGGTTGTGTTAAAATTCAAAATACGGGGCAGTCATATTTGCAAGGCATCTGCATGAACATGCAAATACAGCGGTTTTGCTTGCGTGACTTCATGATTTATATTTATACCGTAATTTATTTGGAAATACAAGAGATCACTGCAACTTTTTCAACCGTTAAGGCTTGTGTAGACGGCGCGGCGCTGCGTACGCGCCACCGCTTGATTTCCCATATTACGGTACATTTCTAGTAATAAATTGCTAGCCACGAACATTATAAATGTGGGCATAATTAGCAAGTTGAGTTTAATTTAAAAAAAGAAGTTATTGTTTGCATACTGTAGGTACAGAAATTGGCAAAATCAAAATAAGAAGTCAAATAGACGCGTATGGGTTCATCTTATTTTGATGCATATACAACACTAGGGAAACAACACTGTCTACAGTAGGGAAAATCCAATGTTTTGTAATCAAGTCGTCAAAACACGTTAATTATGCCTATATATATGATGTTCGTGGCTAGCAATGTATTACTAAAAATTACAGTGATATGGCAAATTAAGCAACGGCGCCGTCTACACAAGGCCTTATGGTCTGAAGGATCACATCCTTACCATGACAATACAAACTGAAATACGAAGTGGCGAAAGTGATCACGACTATAGATACAAGATAAAATAATAATTGAAATCACCCCCTATTGTACCGCCCTGAAGGATGATTTTTCAAAAACGCCGAACACTTTATTTCTTACCAAAAGCATAAATATGAATTTTCATATCTCTAATGTGAGAAATTATGGGTTCTCCATACAAACATTCACCTCTATTTTACTCCGTAAAATATTTATTTTCGCGACAATAGGCAGCTAGCTTATGTCCTGCTCCAAGGTTCAATATATCTATATCAAAATTGGTTTAACGGTTTAGGCGTGAAAACTTAACAGACAGAATTACATTCGAAAATTTAATAATATTCGTTTAGTTATCTTCGGTGTAACAATAAATCCAGCATAATTTAACATTGTATTAAAAAAGAAAATTTGAATAAAATTTATATGAAGTTGTACCGTCTTTTAAACTAATAAGTCGATTACAAATAAAAAAGGGGCATGGTTGTCATTTAAACCAGTGATTTAATATTGCAAACATAGCTGAAATATAATATATAATTGCAGACATGCCCGTACCGGCATTTCTCAAGCAGACGTTAACATTATACGAGATCGCGGAACAGTATTGGGATTTAAAGTGCTATCCGACACAATACGTGTTCTCGCTCCTATCATTGGTATCTGAGGATAAGCTGGAAAGGAACAAATGCATCGAGCTCAGCTCGCCCGAGGGACAAGAGGATTGGCTAAACTACTGTAGAAGACCGAAGAGAACTGTTCTTGAGGTAATATTTGTTTATACTTAACGCCAGGCACACTAAAAATTTCTGGAATAAATAAGAAAAAATACTATGAAAAGTCAAAAAATAATTTATTATTTCTCAAAATATTCTCCCTTAGCTTCTGTGCACTTATATGAATAAACCAATATTGAAAACATATATTCCACTCCTTCGTGGTGACCTCGGAAACATGCTCTTTGTAGAGTACAACAAGTACAACAGCCTTTTCTGGTGTTGAAAATCGTTGACCTTTAAATAATTCATGTTTTTTTTTTGCTGCTTTGTTTTGGGATCTAAATCCATCTATCACTATGCCCCACACCAAATTTGACGTCCCTTCGTATCTGGTATGCATGGCATTACACCAAGTGACGCGGTCCGTCACATGTATATAAGTATAGTTAATTAGATCGGATTTTCTACGGATAAAGAATTACTTAGTTCGCGACTTAATTGCCACAGCCCAAGCCACTTTTCGGTTCGGCCATTTGGTCACCCTTGAGCTTGTTGCCCTGCTTTAGTGGCGGAGTGCCTTCAGCGCTCGCCCCCAAGCACGATGAAGCTGTAAAAGCCTTCTGAGGCTTCAGGGCCCATAGAGATAACAGTATAGACAGATCGAAAAAAAAAAACAGCACAAGTGATACCTCTAAAAAAACGAATTAAAATTACTGATCGGTTTAAAATTTCAGGTTCTGCACGATTTCCACAAATCTACATCGAAATTGTCGATAGAGATCCTATTTGAATTATTTTCCTCGATAAAGCCCCGCGCGTTCTCTATAGCGAGCAGTTCTCTGCCTTCAGAAGGCAGGGTGATGGAGCTGCTGGTTGCCGTCGTGAAGTATTATACGAAGATGAAGAGCCCACGCCTGGGACTCTGCTCGAACTGGTTAAATAACTTGGATATCGGTGATAAAGTCTACGGATGGATCAAGCATGGCTCCTTCACATTTCTTGACGATGCAGTAATTTTTTTTTTGTTATCTGTTACTAGACAGTTTAATAGCATAGTTAAGGTGTTATTAATCATATTCTCTGGATTTTAACTATTCCAGGAGTTTCGCTTCCTAATCTTGACATGGTAATCATGACAGTAATTTTGAGAACTGTTTTCAAAACATCGTTAATTTTGCTTCTCACAGCTTTATCTATTATCAGTGCTGGCACTTCTTGCAAATCATCTCCAACTCGCCTCTATCAACTACCATCTCAGTATTCAGACCTTTTGTACACATATCATTGATCACACAATCCTTCCACTTTACTTATCTGTGCCTTTCACCTTCATATTTAATACTCTTCTAGTTACATGTCTTTCATCCTTTCTCATCAAATGTTCATATTACGGTTACAAATTACTCCTCAAATTCTCTACTGGTGCTACTTTTAGGATTCCTCTGATATAGTCCTTTATTCATTCACATTAAAAATTTATATTTAAAGTAAATTGAAAACCTATGAGATCTATGCTCGGAATTTCTTTCCGTGATCGAATCAGACATGAGGAGATAGGCAAGAGAACTAAAGTCACCGACATAGCCCTGAGAATAGCTAGACTTAAGTGGCAGTGCGCGGGCCGCGTAGCTTGTAGAACGGATGGATGGTGGGGCTGAGTTCTCGAGAGGTGGTCCGACGACCTGATAAAAGTTGCCAGTAGCCGCTGGATGCGGGCAGCACAGGCCCGGTCGTGGCGATCTTTGGGACAGGCCTATGTCCAGCAGTGTACGTCTTTCGACTGAAATGATGATGATTTAGAACCTTGACTTGATTTTTTTTGTAGTCTCAAACCAGATCACGCTTAGTGATAAGTGATTATGTGACTGAAGACAGTAATAGGTCAGCTACCGGTAAACACTGATAGATTCCTGGTGATATTTTCAACTTCTGGGTGGTAGCTAGCTAACTTAACAGGTATTCAAAATAATAAATGCCCTATCACCATATGAATATATACAGTGAGTCTTAAGCTTTCGGTGACGGAAAACATCTTGATGAAACCATAGTATGGTGGTAGGATATTTTCTAGCTACCACCCTCAAGATGAACTATCGCTAAGCACACCTATAGTTGTGTTTTGGCAGCTGCATTTGAGAGCCCCCATTAGGCATAGTGCGTTACAACATCATACCGGCATCACATCATCACAACATCAGGTCAGATTGTGGCCAATTGTAAAACCACTACAGAATAGAAAAATACCATGTGCTATACTTTTATCATGATGTTTGTCAATAAAACTCATTGTAGTATCACTGTGGTCCAGTTTTTGCTTACATTGCAATCTTGTTTTTCATAAAACACAGGAGACGCCTCAAATCTTCATAGGCCCGGGAACAGGTTTGGCTCCATTCCGTAGTCTCCTACAAGAGCGAGTCCACCAAGGGACCGCTACTAAAACCAAAATGCACTTGTTCTTCGGCTGCCGGTATAAAAACAAGGACTTCCACTGCAGAGAAGAGCTGGAGAAGATGGTAGATGAAGGGAAATTGTCACTCTACTGTGCCTTTTCTAGAGACCAGGATGAAAAAATGTATGTAATTCCAATACTTTTTGAATTATGATTTTGTATTGATTTGATTAAATTAGTATAGACGTAGACCTCATGCCATCGTGATCAGTGCAATGAAATACTTAGAATACCTGGATATACATGGCTTACTTATACCTAGTCTATTCCCATTGAGATGAGTTCTTATTTAAGGGTTTTTCTTAGGGTTTAAGAGTGGCGTAGCTAGGGGAGCAGCGTGGGCGACCCCCCTTAGGTGCCACATGTTAAGGGGGGAACTACCGAATAGTGAAAAACCATCACAATACTTTTCAAATGTACCAAATGTTTGCTAACCTAGGAGTCCAAGGTTTTTGTGTTTTTGTATACAATTTAAAACTGAGTAAATGTAGAGGAAATATAAAAACTCGTTCAGCTTGGAGGCTCACATGTTTTTTTCTGGTCAAGCGCTATTTGCCACCCATGCTAGCTACTAAATAATAGCTAAGATCTCAGAAATTATGGATTACATCGTCATGGGTTTCTTTGATGGATTTTAAAGAAGATAAACCTGCTAATACAAGTTATGATCTCAAACTAAATCAAATTGCAAATGTTAACTTTATTATGTATCTTAGTTGACTTTTGCCTATCCTGAAACGTGATACGCCTATACGTGCCACTATGCCGGAGGTTTGCACCTGGTGTATAGTGGTCGCGATCCAATCGGACACATTTGCTGTGTTCTACTAAGCAACAGCAGCAAATTAAATAAATTTCACTTCAAAAATATAATGTATAAGTCTTAACTTTCAGTTACGTTCAACACAAGATAACTGAACACAAAGAGATGTTATGGAAACTGATTAACGAAGAAAAAGCTCACATTTATATATCCGGTTCATCAAAGAACATGCCGGATAACGTGAAGGATGCCTTCGTTGAGGATGTCTTCAGTAAAGCCGGTGGTGTCAGTGTGGATGAAGCAAGGACAATGCTGAAGAATATGGAAGACCAAAACAGGTTCCAAGTTGAAACATGGTAGTGACCTGGTGATCAATCGTTGTTATGGAGCGGTTGCAATGTTTAATCATAAAATAAATACTAGCTGACACGTAGGGATGGTTAATAGCGGCACAGATTTCAATAAAAGTTCGTATTTGAAAAAAAAGTTTTTATCCTGAAATAAATAGTAAATACCAGGGGCTTAGTGCAGTCATCGTCCACAAATAAAACGACAAAACACTAGCGGTCTTGTTCGACATTGAAATTTGGTATTATCGCGTAGGGGGAGTTCGAGCACCTTGATACGATTTTCTTTGGAACTAAAAAAAAGGCAGTATATTGACAGCAATAACGAAGTTAAGTATTTGGATGTGTTTAGTGTCTATGTAATTAACTAATTTGATGACGAATTTACTCTTAAACTTATTGAGAAAACGGAATTAAGGCCTATTTATTAAGAAATGGAATTTGTATTAAACTGTCTACTCTAATTGATACATGTCAGGGGCACTTTGATTCACAGCCAGTAAATCAACATTTATTGAAGTACTTCTATTAATAAAACCTTTTTTATTTATATAATTATTATTTTAGTATTTGGTAATTTGTGTTACCAACGTTACCATTTTTTGTAATTATGTTACTTTCTTAACACTCTAGAAATGCTTTATAACATTATCTCAAATATGAATTAATTTTAATTATTCTTACATAGTTTTAGATGGAAATTAAATATTTTAATATATGTAATTGGCTTTTTTTTGTATCAAAATCAAAAAATCTTTGTTCATGGCCTAAGCCCTAAGAAGTTACTTAATGCTATAACCTCCACTACTCATCGAGAAGACCCGGTAAGAAACTCAATCAAGTTTATAAATGTTTTTAACGAAGTAAATGATGTTTACAGTTCATTAAAATTGTATATTAATATTATTTTAGAGGGTATATAGAGAAAAAGTCGCCATGCTTACACGTAACAATAAAAAGTATGCCCAACATTGATTACCTCACACATTATAATTTTTTGTTGTTTTCATTTGAAATAGGCTACTTGCCTCATATCAAATTTGACGCAATAAATAAATGTTTTCTTTAGTATTTGACTTAAGAAACCGATATTTATCGATTTCAGGTATTAAAAGTGTAAGATGGCTTTATATTTTCAATTTAAAAATTGTTTTTATCATTTTTCATTTAGAACTCTGAATACGCTGTCAGCCTTATTAGTCTATAATTATCTGTGCTGTGACGTCATACTGGTTGTAAACAAACATTTGACATTTACAAAACGTTCATAATTGTAAAAAACTCGATACTTTTAATAAAATGAAAATGAGCCGACCCGTATGACGTCACAGCAAATAAAATATAAAGACTAATATGGCTGGTAGCATTTTCGCCTGTTTACGAAAAATAAACTTAAAAAAAAAGGTTTGTGGTTTTCTAGGTTCTAAAAATATAGTATTTTTTCCTCTAATAGGGCAATAATTAATCATTTACATTAAGACCTACTTTAAAAAAAGAGTCAACTAGCCTATTGCTAATTCAAGAGGCCTAGGGAGCGTTCAAGTATTACGTAACGCAGTTTTTGGAGATTTTTGTCTCCCCCCCGCCAACCCTTGGAACGAGCCGTAGCATTTTTCTTTACCCCCTAGTTAAACGTTATGTAGCCACCACCAAGTGACCATTTTTACCTGAGTTCAAAATTATGTTACACAAAAGTCACAAAAAAACCGTCTGTAGGGTTAAAACAATGTTACGTAACGCTAGTTCAAAACCCTCTCCATGCCCCTGTAACGCATCGTAACGTTTCAGAAGACCCCCCTAATTCGTTACGTAATAGTTGAACGCTCCCCTATTTGTTAGTGTTTATTTGTAAACTCAATGCAATATTATTATAATGTAAGTTCACAGAGTAGCTTCATAAACGTCTTAGTAATTGTAATTCTTGATTTTCATGTTTTTTACAACTTTTTCTCTCATATACGTATCACAGAGTACGTAGAGGGTATAAGTATTGTATTTTGTACTTGTGCTCTGATTGTGAAAAACCAAAATCTATTGTAATCACACTTGTTTTTTACGATTTTAATCAAAAAACTTCAAAACTATTTAGTTCTTCCTCTCCGCGCCACAGAGCCTCTGACAGACTTAGTCCGCCACTGCTTCTATATCGATCATTTAAATCAATATGGGCAATATGGGAATCTCTTTGTGGATGTGTAGCAGTTGTATTATTCCCAACATTCATTATCCCTTCTTTTCAAGTTTTTTATCTCAATTGCATGTTATCTACAGCCTGCGACTTCGTTAACATCTTTGGTCGGCAACTTTCCAGAAATTCTATCTGATTTAAATAAAACAATACAAACTTGAGACCACGTGATTTTATTTTATAATTAAATGTTACTAATATATTACAATTATTTAGCTATTATTCGGTAGTCCCCAGAGTTTAAGGTTGCCGGCGTCTCGTTTCCTCTCTGGTGGATCCTTGTCCTCACACGCGAACGCGACCAAGTACCGCGCCGGGTGCCACGCGACCGTGAACGTGGACGCCTGAACTGGTATCTCTGCCACTTTCTCACCTAAACATACAGTTGTTTTATGTTATCACGTAGAATAGAACAAGTCCTCTTGATGTAAACTATTATATGTCTCATTTAATGAATATTTTTCTAATCTTCAGAGTTCAAGCAACGTTTCTAACAAGATGGTGGTTTTCTTGTTAATACAGTCAAGAGAGATTTTGTCGCAACTTAAAATTCATGCTTCTAGTTATTACTTTGTTTAGTTTACATTATTTTTAATTCACATATGCATTTTACTTTTGCACAATACTCAAACTATATCGCGCTATATGCCCTCAATATTACATAATACAAATAACGTTAATTAATTACAATTAAAGCCACAATATGAGAGATCAAGGTCCTGCCAAAAACTCTGTTAATGATCACTGCAACGTATATAAAACCACTGTTGTCAGAACAAGGAACTAAGTTCAGGAAGGACTTTTATTAACCAAGAGGCAAATCAGCGGGGACAAAATATTCGGGTGCAGGTAAAAAAAAATGGGGCAGTTCCCACTTCTGAAATTGTTAATTGTTACACCTTCCACCTGATCGTCTCTTAACATCAACTATGGTTGTGGTGAATCGCTAGGGGATTACAAACTACTAACAAGTTTTTTTTAATACTTTACATGTTAATTGCGAGGCTGCCCAAATAATTTTAGAGGTGGGCCATAATTTCGTATCTATGTTAGCTGGCTGGCCACCTAGCGAAATAATACATGTTTACACCCATGGTAGGTTTATATATAAATAGATAGATATGAATAAAGTTTTCAGTTAAATATAGTTTTAATCATTGTTAGCGGACATGTTTAAATGCTTTGGCGGGCCATTGTTTGGGCAGCCTTGTTTATCGTTTACCTGGAGAGAATAGTTTTTAGTGCAGCTATAGGAACTTAGATAGTTCAACTTGAGGCGAGAATTAAAAAAACAAGCTCAAAGAAATTGTAGGACTCAAAAGTAGGTCAAAAGACCGAACACGCTACCACTAAGTTATCACTTCGCTAAGAAAAGTAAGATAAAAACATACACATACCTGTTTCAGTATCACCGATATCGATTATGTGGTCTTCACTAGCCGAAGCGAGAAGTCTACCGTCAAAACTGAATGAGAGTGTCCGCACGGGCCATTCCAATCTATTGAATGTTTGTTCTCATATTAAATACTAGCTGTGCCCCACGGTTTCACCCGTATTAAATTTATTCAACCAACTCTCCACCGCGGCGCCGACAACCAACCCGTGAAGCCTATTGTTGTACTCACCCATACTTGCCTACAACTTTCCAAATTGCTCGACGTTCATGATTACTACTCCACTCGTTATTAAGGTCGTAACGTGTTTTTTTTAATCACTATACGTTTGGCGTATTGTCCACAATCTCACCTCATATTAAGTGACGATGTGACCCAAGATGGTAACACGCTAAGCCTAGTGGAAGACTGGCTCTCAAGTGCAGCTGCCGGAACACACCTATTGGTGCTTGGCGACTAATTTTCAACTTGAAGGTGGTAGCTAGCCAGGCGGGCATTAGAAAAAGCCCTACCACTAAGCCACCATACATTTATATAGCCTTTCTTACTAAATAGGGTAAAAAATTAAAGCTTTCTTTATATTATGTATGGTAGTTCAAGGAACTTACGTGTATTCAATAAAAAAAAATGTGTGCAGGAAAAATTTTTACATATCCTAAATTAGCGGGATTTGAACTATTAAATACTTGTGCATTCTGTGTATGATGTCTGGTCGTCTCACACCACTAGGCCAATCCGACAACACATTAACCGTGCATAATGTAAATGTATTCTATCTCATTCTCTCGTAGGCTAAATCTGATAGCTGTATATGATTGTCTCTTTTTATTGTAGCTTTTTCGTTTTATCGAGTTTCAAATCACAACTGTGCTAAAGAAGTTTTCACTTCAAAAACAATCATTTGATCACAATATTACGTACATTCTCTATATTTATATTATTCATAGTATAGAAATCGGAGCTTTGCGATAAAAATGGGCGACAAAGTTTACCATTATTATAGATAAGAAAAAATAATATTTATCACAAATAAAAGTACAAAGACATTATATAAGTACATATATCTATTTCCCTAACTTGTGTCAGTGTGAGTATTGTCACCAATTTCTTTGTATCATTTCAACGAAGCCCTTTGAAATTGTAACAAAATTCGAATCCCTATGTAGCGCGACGCGCGGCCGCTCGGAACCGTTCGGCAACATTCGTGCGACATCGGTTTTACCTTTATTTCCAGTCGTCTACCAACACGATGCTGTGAGGTTGTGCACACGAGCCCCTAGCCTATAGTAAAATATCACGTAACGTACTATAGTAATTATAGTACTGTACATTCGAACTTTTGTGCATATAAATAAAGCAGTGGACATATTGTATGTGTGTAGTTACTTTCAACGCCATACCTACAATGAGCCTGAGCTTTCGGTGAAGGAAAATATCGTGATGAAACCATAGCGTGGTGGTAGTGCATTACTTAATGCTCGCCTGGCTAGCTACCACCCTCAAGTTGAAAATCTGTCGCCAAGCACCAATAGGTGTGCTCCGGCAGCTGCACTTGAGAACCAGTCCTTCCACTAGGTTTAGCGTGTTATAATCTTGGACCACATCGTTACTTGACATCAGGTGAGATAACTAGTGGCCACAACGCCAAACCAATAAAGAACACAAAAATACCAAAATTATATTCCTAAACTTTTAAAGCCACTGAACAGTCAACAAATCTCTTATATTTTATGAAACCCTTCAACATAACAAATGAAAGGTAATATAATTTTAAGTACAAAAAATATTGACTAGTTTAATCTATGAACTAGGAAACGGTATGCTGACCTGGAAAATACCCTGAGGCAGGCGAGCTCGTTGACGTCCCAGAGCGAGACGAGGGCGTCGGCAGAGCCCGTGGCGAAGTACCGGCCGGTCGGGTCGTGTTCGATGCAGATGCATGTTCCAGGATGCGCCTTCAGCACTGTCTGCAGTTCCAGTGATGGGTACCTGGAGTTATTTGTGTAAATACTGCAAATTATTATTGTACATACCATTATTATTATTATTCTAAATGGGAGCTAACCAGGCTTATGCAGTCCTTTATCACTGCGACCAATGAGATCTATTGTGATCACCCCATTTTACTAAAGCTCCCCATCTAATCATATGGCCTTGATGTAGGTACTGCAGGACTTTTTTGGCAGAGAGCAATTGAACCTCTTCCGGGTGCAGCACGTGCTTGCCCAGAATCAAGCTGCGTTTAGATTTTAGTGGATCGCATTCACACAAGAGGTGGTTTGGCGTTTTTTCCGCACTTTCGCAGAATCTGCAACCACCTGTGCCCTGGACATCAATATTGGACATTAACAAATGTTGTTTAAACAACAGTGTCCAGTGAGTGCCCTCACTAAAATTCTCAGCTGATTCCTGTTGAGCATCAGAGCCTCTCCAGCTCTAAACTGGTTAAACGCCCTGATAAGATCTTTGCAATGATGTTGACCTGGCAGATTATACCAGAACTTTATAGCCTCTTGGTTGTAATGGTTCCTTAAAGTACATACCATATATTTACTTATAATATTGCATCTATGGGACATACCGTCATGGTCAGATTTGTTTTAACTCTATCTATCGCTCAGTCTTCACACTACATTATTATTTATACATGTTCTAAATATATGATATTTTTTAATTTTTTTGCATATTTGTTTACATGCAATTTACATTCGAATTCTTTGAAAATATACAATTTCTTGTTATTTCACTCATCAGGATGTAAAAGTAAGTAGCTAATAAGCAAGACTATTTAACTAGCAGTGTTTTTCATTTAAAAATTGATTATTATTTTAGTAATGATTAATTTCAATGTTTCACATATGCTCGCACTTTTATTTTTTGTTATTATATCAGAAATTAACTTTTAATATGAGCTATGCTCAAAAAGCATTGTTATCAAGGATAAAAGATTTTAAGCTTGACATTGCATGGCAACGCTGATTGTTGTAAGATGCTCAGGTTTTTTTTTATCGTTATAGGTTTGGCGTAGTGGCCGCAATCACACCAAATGTTAAGTGACGATTTGGCCCAAGATATAACATGCTAAACCTAGTGGACAGTGGACATGTGAAACCTAGTCGAACTCACGACAGTCGACGCGAAGTCGTACATGCTACCACTGAGCCATCATTACTTCATTCATGTCTCATCTGTTACCTCTTTACGTACGTACCATCAGGTGTAGAGCTATCATTTCATGGAAAAAAGAAAAGGCTAAACTTACGTCATAATATGTACACATCCCAGCCCGTTAGTGAGGAAGAAGAGATCCGAGGTATTATTCCATGATATCTCATTGACTTCAAAGTTGAACAATTCCTCCACAACCTTTAAAAGTGATATTCAACATTAAAGCCATATTTTAGCAATAATCCAAAGACCAAAGTTTATTAAAAGATGTAAGTTATACGGAATATTGGATTAATGAATTCTTACTTTAAAGGAGAATGCCCATCTATGGTACCAATTTTTCTCATGCCTCTATATTAAGGTATAATATTTTTTTTCATATATTTTACTACTATTTGTCTTCGGAATTTAGTTTTCTAGGTGGCAATTTTTTTTGTAAATTAAAAAATGTGCATAATTAATACTGCACAATAGACATTTCCGAAGGTGTTGCGTTCCATTATACGTACTATTACACAATTAATTCTTTACGTTGTACATTTTATCAAGATCATAATACTTTTACACAAAATCATATAAAAATAACAATACTTAGGCAGATCAATATTTAATAATGAATAACTACATAATTAAAAAAATATTAATAAATAAAATGTTCTGGGTGCAATCTTTCCTCAGATAAGTATATATTTATTATCTATGGTTATTTTACGACACTCCTCAGACAGCACAGCACTTCCCAATCGTAGTAGCTAGGGGTGCTAAAATCGTAAACATGTCGATGTTTTGTTTAATGGTCATTTTTGTAGATATATCTGATTATAACATAATAGCTAACATATAATTATAACTTCAGGATTTTGAAATGGGGTACAGATAGGTTTTGGTTATTTTAATATTTTATGATTATATTGGTTAATTTGATATAACTTGAGTATTTTGAAAGGTAGTACAGGTATTTTATTTTTATGGTTTTGTTATTTCAACGTCATATAATTATATAGGTTGATGTGTCATAACTTGAGTGTTTTGAAACCTACAGATGAGATTTTTTATGTTTTGTTATTTTATTATTACATATTATGTTGATTGATTATATGTATAGATATACAATGCTGGAATTTTTTATCATTATGGGTTTGACATACGAGGTTCACCATCGTCAGTCGGGCAGGGGGTCCTATGCAGTATTTTCCCCAAGTGAAAAAGTATTTAATTAGTTGAGTAATCTGCGTCACCGAGTTTGGAATGGCTGTTTTAACGGTAATGCTTAAACAAATTACTTAATGCTGTTATTTTATTCCATATAACACTTCGAAATTAAATATCTTTCTGTTTAATTATTCTGTGTTACACAGTGGTTATGACTATATTGTGAGCGCAACTGTTTTGCACTAGGAAATGACATTTCAACATACAAACGCCATTTATAATTATTAAAGCTATACAATCAAACTTAATATACATTTTTTAATATACATACTAATAATATACATTAAATCGATAACCCTCTTAGTAAACCTACGTATCCACAAATCCCTAGTTTCAGGTTATATTAGATTTTATCAAATATCTTCGGAATCCGGTTTTTATAAAAAAAAATAACATTTGCAGGTGTTAATACATTACATCTAGAATATTATAAACAAAGATTGATTTAGATTCAATATGAGACGAGATTCAATATATCCATGAGCATTCTCCTTTAAATAAAAAACTAAAGTTCTATTGAATTTCAGTACACGTCCAATTATGTTGTTTTATTTGTAATTTTTTATCATGTTATAGTAATCAATCAATCTAATAATTGCATACAGAATTAAATCTTATTTTTTTTATGTATTTGGCTTAATTTGATTGGTGAACCTAAAAATTCATTGGGCTTAAGTCCATTAAGACAAAATAAAGTAAAAAAATATTGATTACTAAGCAGTTACCACTTTATATGTCCGAGTATCTATAAATGAGACAAGATCCTCCTTGTTACCCACAGCTATCGTACTACCATTTGGTGACCAAGCTATGTTGATATTTTCTCCTTTCGTTGCAATTGTTGCTGCACATTTGTGGGACCTGTAAAGATAGTTTTGTTACTTTGATACAAGATCATAATAAACTGATACATGAATACAGTAAGGGTACTAGTTTTCAAGTGCTGTTGGAACACTAAAATAATTTTGTTGATCATCATCTTGACAGCAGCACCACAAAACCAAATAAACCAGGTTTTTTTACATTCTTGCTAAAGGAAGATCTTAATTATTAATATGAAATTTTATATTATTGAATATCTACCTAGCATCCCATATCCTGACTGATTTATCACCACTGGCTGTGCTCAGCAATTCTGGATGAGAAGCGTGCCAACACAGTTGGTCTACAGAACCCGTGTGCCCTTTGAATATGAAGTCTTGGACCTTAAAAACATAAAATCTAACTTATTAGGTACAAAATAATGAAACTACAATTTTATTCACACACTGATTTATTAAATTATCAAATAATATTTGATTATTTTCAAATTACTTTTGAAACTTCTGATTTAAAATTTAAAAACAAAAACATAACCTCACATTTAGAAATAACTAAAAAACCTATAATACTGACCAATCTATTTCTCTCCAATGCAAATATTGCTACGCTTTTGTCAAACGAACCAGACGCCAGTCTTCTGCCATCACAGGACCAACCTACAGAGTGTACTTTTGAACTGTGTGCTATGTATTCTCTAATACTATTATGAGAAGCAAAGTAACTTTTTAGTTCTGCTAAATCCTCAATAGGAGTTTGTGTTTGTTTCGGTTCTTTCATTGTATGTGCTTTTTAATTTGGTATTTTTAGTTTGTTGAAAATTTGTTTACTATAGATAGATAAATGAATTGTGTGAAAACATAAAATTGAATTGACACATTGACAGTTGAATGTTGATAATATTTTTAAGTGATGTTGATAATCGATTGTTTCAATAATTGGACATAATCAATCATGGAAAGTATAATTAATCACGTAATCAAAAGGAGACGGTATGCCTGGGCCTGATTAAATTATCATAAGTTGGAGTGTTGTATAGTTTTATATGGGTGTATTTTTTGTTTTTCTCTATGGAATTAATTGAAAAACGGCTTGACCAATTTTTATGAAGTTTTGAACCAAACACGGGAAGTTTGTAAATTAATAAATGTATTTCATCATAATATAATATGTATAATTTGTCAATTTATAAGGCTATAAGAATTATTATTATTAATAATAATAGGACAAGAAAAATCAACCTATAAACTAAATTTTCATTAATTCTAAACGGATTTTAATTATATTATTTACACTGGAAATATATTATTCATTAATCAAATGGTATGCTATAACAATATTCAACCGGACAGCAATTAAAAATAATTAAAGTGTAGTTGAAAATAAAGTCTGTAATATTATAATGATTATTCAATCAACATTTTTATGAATTATATTGATTTTCATTTTTAAGTTATTAAATAACATCAAATATTTTATACTGTTCTTCATGTCAAATGAAACACCAATTAGAGTGCATGACGTCATACGTAATCAAGCGAACGTTGCCCAAGCGGTGCGTTGAATTGACATCTGTTGTTTCCCTACAATCCTCTGTGTTTATTTACACCTGATTCACCAATGAATGAATGAAGCAATATTTGTCCCACTTTGGTTAGTACCATATTATGCAAGGTTCCACTGTGGAAGCACACTACTGCCACAAAGCAGCAGTCCTAGCGCTGCTGTGTTTTGCTCCGAGGAGTGTTGTTGGCAACACATTCTAACACATGAGGTAGGTATAAGCTGCAGTGATCACTTAACGTCATATGGACACGATGCCTGTTTGCTACTTCTTAACATAAAAAAGTAAACTGGCGTGCTAAAGGTCACAAAGCATTTTCTTCCAGCTAACCAGCGATAATGTGCCAAATTATCATAATTTGTTATTCTTAGATTAATGATTGTTCCCCGCTGTTGGAGCGCAAATAAGATATTATCATTATCAATTATTTATGATTTTATTTGAAACTTGCTGTGTCCACGGCTCCGCTAGCGTGGATTACAGAATGATGTCGGTTGAGCGCACGCGCGATAGTTCTCCCTCAAAAATGCATCATGCAAATGTAGGTGATCCTTAGAAGATAGACATACATACTTTGCTGACTTTTTGTAGGTATTCATAAATTAATAATTCATTACGTATATTATTAGGGATCGTTTAATCGATCATGAAAATAATCGATTATTAACATCACTAATATTTTTTTTAGTTTACCATTCTTTGCAAAAAGCAAAGTCCGTGGATCATGCAGCCAAGTCCGACGTTTTTATCTTCCACGTTCAAATTGTTCATGTCTTAAAATATTGCCTAAAATTATTTCTTACGAATTTCCTATAAATCGACGGGAGGCAATCAACTAAAATTTTTACTATATACTCTTGATTTGGTACAAACCGTGATTACAAATAATATACGTTAATAAAACATAGATAAGTATTTTATATAAAATCATTTATTGCTAATATACTATGTATTTAAATTTATTTATTTTAGCGCTGGATATATTCCTGTCTCCATACTTTAATTTGTGATAAGAAATAAGCCATCGGAGTCACCCAGCAAGTTAACATCAAACCAGCATGTAGGATGAATTCCTGCGGAAAATATATTAATAGGCACTTGTAATATGCAGTGTCCGAGTTTCGTTAACATTATTTTCTGTAATTAATATTATTGTTAAAAATTAACTCATCAAAGACCAACGTAGATATCTATCTAAATGGCAAAAAATCTCTATAATTCAAGCTAGTCAGTTTCATTCGATAAACGAATCTTCCTAAACAACATTGCATTCAAATCATGAAGAAATCAGGTAGTGAATTAGCAAAGCACTTGAGTCTCCAAAGTCGCGACAAACTCATAATAGTGTAGCGTTTCAAGACAGCATATCGAAGCAAAACTCATTCCTAGATCTCAGGTGATCAGCCAGTGTGTATACATCATCCAAAGCTTTTATCGCATTAGTTATTATAGGCTAGCACTATGCTAGTGACCATCTACACAGGGCCAACATGGGCATAGCCAGGATTTTGATCAGGCAAGGGAAAACTAGTTTTAAGTTTGTTTTTAATACTAAACTTGGCAATATTACGTTACAGCACCTGATGGTAAGTACGGTGCACTCCAGAAACAACGGTAACAAATTCTATCAACAGTCGTCGCCGTCATGCCGGCTCGCTGAAAAGGCTCTTCAAACAAGGACCCAATATCATAGGAAGGAACGAAAACGGTGACTTCGCACGGTTATCACTCGCTTACCAATACCTTGCAGGAGGGCAGCTGTCGGCTTTGCCCGTACCTGGCTACGCCTTTGGGTCCAAACTTATAAGGTTAAGAGATCCTAGTCCCTGAATAATAAAATTAGAGTAGAATCACGAATACTGTTTACGATGTTTCAAAATAAGTGCTTCATGAACCCGATTTTTATTTCTTTGTCAACTCGGATGTCGTTAACTGCTGGACGCACAAAGACCCAAAGATCGCCACGACTGGTCCTGTGCTGCCCGCATTCAGTGGCTTGTCGCAACCTTTACCAGGTCGTCGGACCACCTTGTGGCGGGTCTGCCCACGCTGCGTCTTCCGATACGTGGCCGCCACTCGAGAATTCTTTGATCCCATCGGCCATCCGTTCTACGTGCTACGTGGCCCGCCCACTGCCACTTAAGTGTAGCTATTATTCTATTATTTGTTATTTTAAAAAAATTCAACTACACTAATCGTGGAGGCCCCTCTTGTCTAAATGTGGTCCTGCACTTTCGTATCTTATTCTTTGACCATCATTGCTGTTCTTTGATTGAAATTAAAATGAATTCAATTTGCTAATCCAATCAAAACATAAATAAGTAATTGTTTGTATATGAACTTACTCCAGAAGAACATTTGACTCTCGGTGGCGTCACGATTACCATGGTACTTTGTGCGAAATTTCTTTTTGATTTCATCAAACAGTACGGATGCGGAACGACGCTTTTCATTAAACTTGCGTAGTTTTTAGTTTTGAATAGCATTTCGAGATATTTTGTAGATCCTCCACGTATGACAATTTCGAACTGTCAATTAATGTTATAAGCCAAGAACAGTTTTTAAAGCTGTCAACTGCAAATGTTCTAAATTCAAAATAAATTTGCTCATTTATCAAAAATCAAGACAGTATTTAATTGAAAACATTGTCGAAACATTTATGATCTGTTAATGTGTAAGGTACTACTGGGTAAAGACAAGAGGCGAAATAGTTTCACGCAAAATACCTTTTCCGAGGAAGAGCATAGGCTTAAAGCTTATAGCCATAAAATAGTAATAATACAATTAAAAGATGTCAGGACATGTATACAGTATATAAAGCTATTTGTACGTATGAAGTACTAGCTGTCTAGCTGAGCCCGCGGCTTCGTAGACTACAAATGCCTCGCCCCTTCATCTATCGCATGTCGCATTACAGCTGGCCGTGGAATAGGGATAAAGTGAAAGGCGCATGGCAGATGATTAGATTCTTATTATGTATTCTTTTAAAAGTTAAATTTGCATTGTGGTTAAATATAACCACACAATATTTTTTCTATTATTTCTTTCATTAAATAATATATTATAGAGAGGTGAAGAAGATTTTTCAAATATATTTTTATGGTAAATCCACTTCTAAGACTTCCAATACAGCTATTATGAAATGACCATGTATTTGTCTCCGCCTAATTTTATCTTTGATAGCTCCCAGTACCGTAAAACCATACAACTTTGCCCAAATTCCTTGCGTTTTTTGATGAATTGTTGAATAATTTTAATTAGAATAGTAATGTTAATTCGTAAATGGGCTGCACTATTGTTCAATGATCTGTTCTTTGCATGTGATATAGAAAATACCAAGAAAATGTATATTTATGAGCTAAAATCTTAAATTCAGAGAGCGGGCCAAATATAGAGATCATTTTACAAGTTTGCCCATTCTGCAAATTTTTTTATATCTTCGCTATTTTTTAACTAAACATAATGAGATTTAGAGTTAATTCGAGAGAAACAGTCAATGTAACATTGGATTTGATTATTAGGCATTTTATCTTTTATATTATTTGTCAAAAATGAGTGGGCAAAGTCGCAACACATTTTTCGTAATTTTTCATGCAAATAAAACGATGAGCTAGGGTTATCACTATTTATTGGTAATCAACATGGTTTAAAGAGGTATTTCACGATCACATAAATCAATCTCTTAATATTAATCTTAAAATATATAAATAATAAATTAGTGACTTTAAGCAAACGCTTACTGACTTAGAAAAGAAACAATACTTAATTTTAAAAATCAACTAGTAAGCATATATTCATTTTATATAGACTCGTACAAATTAATAAAAAAAAAAAAATGCTCATTAAGAATATAGGTTTAAAAGCAAATAATATAATAAGAAATATTAAAAGTAATTCTTAGGAAACTCTGAATATATCTAATAGGAGCATACATAAGAATCATAAAAATTGGCTTCACAAAATCATTAGCAATTTATATATATATATAAAACAAAACATTTTATTATTGTATGTTGTAAGAAGGATTCATAGAAATATTAAAGATTATTTGGCCCCTTCTAGAAATATTTGGTTTAGGTAACACTATTTCCACATCATCAAGATTCACTTCACATACGTCCTCCACGTTTGGGTATGTGAAGACCGTTCTACCATCTTTTGAATTTTTTACTTTTCTAGCAAATTTTACAGTAGGAACACTGTTTTTCATGTATAAAACACAACCGACGTAGTGCTTTAAGCTTTTTTTTGTTGCAAATTTTACAACAACCCAGTCATATTCTTTTAAATTGGCATCGCTTGTAAAGTAAATGACATCGCTGAACCCAAATGGTGTAGTGATGTTATCAAGTTCCAAGTTTTCCTTATCTTCTATTTCATTTAAACATGTTTCTATATATTCATCATATGTCTCATATTCAGAATGATCTGTGTCTGCGATTTCCACAACGTCAGAATTTTCAGAGCTCGTCTCACAATATGATTTAAATCTCTTCTGTTTCATAATTCTTGTTTTCTTTTTCCCTTCTTTGATTTTTTTTTCACATTTTTTGTTTCTTACTGTAACCTTATTTTTTCGTGTTCTTTTACCATTTGCACGGGGCATATTGATGTTTTCATTATTTGTCTTTTGAATACTATTTAATTCAGAGTTTGTTTCCACTTCCTTTGCAAATATTTTCATTTGTAAAGCTGATTGCCTTATGAATTTATTGCCTAGCTCTGTTAAGTTCCTTGTGTGATTTATTTCCTTAGAAGATATTTTTACATCTGAGGTTATTGTCACTTTAGATTTCAATGAACTATTTGCATTTGTTCGTAAACATTTTGGCAAATAATTTTCATTGATAGCTACGAAGGACCTATTCTCATTATTTCTTTTGAAAGTTTTATTTAACAAGCGTACTGATGTTTGCGCGTTAGTATCGTGCGCGATGAGACCTAAATTCATGTTGATCAATTTTATACAAATTACACCAAGTCTATCTGGATTACTATTCACAGATGAAAACTGTGGCAGAAATGCTGGTTTTTCAAAACTGATAATTTCAGTGGAGCTCGATGACATGTCGTATTCTAACTTTTCAATATTTTTGTTGTCTTTTATCATTTCACCTGTAATTTCATCTAAATATATTTCATTCCCTGTGTACAACTCCATAATCTCATCTGTCTCTTTGTTTTGGTTCGTATCGTCTGTTGTTTTCTCTATTTGGGTATTTCTAACAGATACCTTTTTTCTTGATCTCTGTGGGCTGTTTCTTTTTCTCAAGATATCGTTGACACACACTGATTTTCCAGGTTCTATTCGTATTTTTTTGTTTCTTCTAACTTTCATTGGTTTAGGGGCCCTTGTTTCTTTGAGATATTCCAACAAAGTTGTATCTATCCCATGTTGTGTATCGTCAAAATACTCAGGAATTCTTTTGAAAACATTTCTTGGATTTAGGGGCCAGATGCCTGTGGCTCTAAACCCACTTGTTATGTTATTACTTTCCTTGTATTTCATTTTTTCTAATAACTGAGCCAAAAGTTTTGGAAAATGTTTTTTATTCAAAGAGGTTTGTCCTGGATTCTTTAATTTATAATCTAATAGGATATTTTTCCATTCGCGTTTTAATGGTCCAAAGTACGCTACGTCGAGCGGTTGTGTTAAGTGAGTAGTGTTTGGTGGTAAAAATACTAACTTTATATTATGCTTTTCACACAACTCCACAACTTCGATATTTATATGGGACGACAAGTTGTCACCAATGACTACTTTTGACCCAAGAGTTTGTTTCGCCCACTCAATCACTATGGTCTTGAAATAGTCTTCGAATGAGGCAGTATCAAACCACCCGGATTTTGAACAATTGTACCTTGTTCCATCTGGGCCTCCTTCAAGCCACTCAGAGTATAAATTTGTGGATTTATAAACCACATATGTTGGTAAGCACTTCCCAGATACGGTTACAGTAAACATGACAGAAACGCAACTTTTTGTGCTATTTAAAATTCTTTCAGGGTGTTTAACGCCCCTTCTAAAAACACACTTTAAATTACCTGGATTGTCTGACAAATTAGTCTCGTCGTAGTTTAGTATGTTGGTTGGTGGTACATCCTTTAAGGTTTTACTTAAATTGATAAAGAAACGTTCCATTTCTTCTAACCCTTTCTCAACCCGTACTTTTTTTATGTTTTGAGTAATTCTGATGGTCAATTTGGACCTGTGTCTGTTCAAAAACCCATCTACCCACGCATCACTGGGTAATTTGCCATCGAACAAATCAATCCGTGAATTTTTTTCAACATATTTATAGACTAACATTTTTAAATCCATTTTCGTCATGGGGCTGCCGTAATCTGCTGAAGCTATCAACACGTTTGCCAGTTTCTCTTCCTCTTCATTAGTAAGTTTTTTTTGCCCCCCAGCAGGTTTCATATGTATGTTTTTAACTTTATTTAATATTGTCCGTCGAGGGATCCCAAATCTTTTTTCTGCGTCCCGACTGGACATCTTGTTTTTTTTAACCATATCTACAGCTAATTCCAACATTACATCTGAATAATCTCTGTATGTTCTTGATCCTATAACTCTTCTTTTTTTCTTCGTGCTTTTAGGCTTGGTATTATTCATTCTGAAATAAATGATAATAAAAAGGATATCAGCTTAATCGTAATAGCCATGAATACTAAAAGAATGAAAAGACACGAAACGGTGAATTTTGAAAATAATAGTAAACAGTTTGTGATATGAAATACATAACTTTATAAAATTATTTTATTAAAAGGGAGTGGTTTCAAAATGAATGTAAAACAAAGAGTTCTCTCTTCCTATAAATTTAAGGTCTGATTTGGTGACAGCCCTAACGTAGATATTTTGGTGGGCAAAGTTGTAAACACTACTTCAGAAAAAGTGATTTGACATTGCCCATCACCATATTTTCGATTTCGAGAGAGATTTCGCATTGGATATTCGATCTTTTGTATTTATTTATTACGAACTTATTGTAGTTAAAAATTTACTTACCTGCTGTAACTAGAAATCAAATTTTAACGAAAGTTTTTCACTCTGATTTTGGCCCGCAAATTACACTACCAACTTTGGCAAGGACTGATGGCCAACTGAAGACACATTAACAAAATCCATTTACGTAGTGTTGCCAGAGACATACATAATAGTCTAACATAGATTAAATAAAAATCTCAACTAAAAAATGTACCGATATTTTTTGATATTTCTAAAACATACCTTACTGGGCAAACTCAGATCAGTTGGGCAATCTTGTAAGGTTTTACGGTAGTACAAAATGATAATGCAACCAAAATCTGAAAATATAAGTTCGTTTAAAGTTGTGTACCTATCTAACAAAGTTATACTTAATTTTTTGTAAAAAAGAAAACTTAACCTTATAGGTCTTTAAAGCGTCACCGAAAAAATTTAGTATACCTACTTTACTTGTTCGAACAAAAGTAAAAACATACTTAAACATATACAATTTATGGAAAAACTGAAAAATCAAAACTTACCCCTGTATTTAATGGAATTATTATTTCCACTGTTGTTTAATTCATGTATAGTGTTATAACTTTACTAAAACATAACAGAGCTTCTTCAATATACAAAATGTATTCTAAATGCTTGAGAATCCATTTTCATAACCTATATAATATATATATATATATATATATATATATATATATATATATATATATATATATAGTATATGCTTATATTTTGCTAATATTTTCACACTTGTATGCTTATACGGTTCGTTATTGCAAAAAACCATAACAATTAATATTTTTTAAATAAATATCACAATAAATCACTTTTTTTTTTTTTTTTATAATAGCTCGGCACATTGACTGTACTGTACCTGATGGTAAGCACACTACAATCCAAACACAACAACGACCACCAAGAGATCGCAATCCATCGGTGGTCGCCGCTGTCATGCCGGCCTGCTTAAATATCTCTTCACGTTACGCTTGAAGGACCCGATGTCATAAGAAGGAGGGAACACACCGGCTGGGAGACCGTTCCACAGCTTGACGGTACGACAGAGATAAGACAAAGCGAACTTTTTAGTTCGTGCCGAGATGGAAGTTACCGTAAAACTGTGATTCCGAAGCCCAGCGCGTGTGGTTCTGTTATGGAAAGGAGAGGAGGGAATTAGATGAAACAGCTCTTCAGAGCTTCTAAAGCACTGTAATAATCACAGTCGAAAAGTAGATTCTTCGTTATCCTGTATTTTTAATGTATATCGTGCAGTTAGAGAATGTGCTAGGTTTTCCGACTTACTTAACAAAAATCAATATTTAAGGCTAGCTGAGAGCTGTAGCCTAAACTAGATAGCCTATACTATTCCTCGTGAATCTGACTATCATATACAAAATAATTTAAAATTTAAAATAATTTTTAGATACCGACTTGTAGTTTCAGAGATTAGCGTGGTTAAACAAACAAACAAAAAATCTGCTTTATCTATACATATAATAAAATCTAGTGTCTGTTTAAAATGTCAAAATAACAGATTTTTACTAAAGGCATGTGAAAGTATACATGATACCTACAACATATACTCATTTTGAAAGGACTTTCACTGGCAGATAGCTGATGTTATAGGGCATAACTTAGGCTACTTTGATTTTAGAAAAAAATAAAAAACCTTTCTTAGTAGTCTACGAGAGCGGAGCCGCGGGCACAGCTAGCCTATACATATAATAAATACATTATATTATTATAGATAATATAGATTATATGGAATCACAATATGTACTGATGAGAGTGTATAACTCTTACGTTTATTTCTTTTTTGTTAGTAGTTTTTGCAAAATTGTATTGTAAGAAACGTCATTTTAAATCATAATTGTGGAAGCAAAAACACACTCTTCAGCGCGCTAAGTGTACTGACAGCAGTTGGAAGCGAACTATTTAATTTAAATAATTAGAGACGTACCGCTTTAACACGTCGGATTAGGAATCTAGACGTGTATATAATCAAAGACAGTTGTAATGGTATAATGAATATTGCACAATATTCATATGTATAATGAATGTTGTACAATATTGAATATATTATATTACAGACACGTATCTTAACGTCGGTAGTTTTTTTTTTAAACATTGTATTAGAATGATGCAAACGTCACTCGTCCAGATGTGTCATTATCGGCCATGCGCTCCGCAAACCATCGCTTGTCAAACTAGACTGAAAATTTGGAATGCGCATCATCTTGCTAACCTTTGAGAGCCAACCAGCATCATACATAGGATCGGTGAGTTGGCATGACATTTATACATCCTCACTCTCGGTGAATTAATTCGCAATACGCATTGTACTTGCTATTTGTTTGCATTGGAAGTTGTTTCTATATCGTATGGGAAGAAACAATGTTGTAAAATCGTAGATTTCCAGTATACTGATTTAAGAGCATACAGCCAATTGATTTAAGATTCAACCAGATTGGTCAAATAAACTTTCTATCCTAATTTACCACTTAAATCACTATTCCTAACAAAGCCCATGAGGCGCTGCTCCAAATTTTGTACAGATTTGTACAAACAAAACTGTTTGCAGCCCGCTATAGTAGCGCATTCCTTTAAAATGAAGTTGAATGTTCTCGGAGTTTTTTCAAACATTTCTGTATCGAATTTCGCTCCCACATTTGTAACGTTAGCCATATAAACCGAATTGTAACGCTTTACCCAATATTTGAATTCGCTTACATTTTCGCTTTCAATCAATGGTGCATAATTGCTCTCTTCTTCTAATTCCTTCAAATAAATATCGCGTTCTTCTTTAATAACTGCTAAAGGCAACTCGTCTTCTGTATCAGTTGATCCTTCATCAACATTAGCATCTTTTAATTGTATTTCTTTCTTATCACATTCTTCTATCTCCCTTTTGAGAATTCTGTCAATCTCTGGGTCTTGTATTGAGGCACAAATATCTTCAGAATCCATGGCATCCATTTTGATGTACAACTGATTAACATCATATTTATTTTCATCGAACTGAGCATCGCTTTTTGGTATTAAATCATCAACCTCCCTATCATCATCCTCTTCAAATAAAGTCGGTTCTAAGTTTTCTATCTCCAATTCCACTTTACATGTACTGTTATCTACTGGTAATATGGTACTTAAATTCATTTTATTACTTTCATCTTGATTATTAATGGTGCTACTTGATACAAATTGATAATTTTCAGCAGTTTCACTACTTTGTACAATAGGTACTTCAAAAAATTTAGACTGATTGATTTCCCAAATAGCTGCTTGTACTTGATTAGCTACCTCATTTATAACATCTTTTTCAACATAATTATAATAGGCTTCTAACAATTTATTAACCTTCTGTTTATGTTCCAAACGTTCTGAATTTTTTACATACTTTCTTTTAGTTTGTTCTTCATCCAAATTTTCATTTTTTCTTTTTCTAGGTTCTGGTGTTTTATATTCTTTTGGTATTGGAATTTTGTACTTTTTGCATGCGTGTAATATTAATTCTTTAGTAGCTCTCTCTCGATTGAATGTTTCTGGATTAAATTCAAAGGAACATTCACTAGAAACGCTTTTATTGTCGTCGATGTCATTTTGATTGATCATTTCATTTTGATTGATGGTCTCTTCCATTTCTTCTTCTAATAAATCAAAATTATGATCATCTTGTGGCAGAGTTTCATCACTGGTTTCTAAATTTTCAAATATATCATCAAATATATTTTTATCTTCTTCCTCTTCCCTGATTGTTCTCTCACTACTTCCACATACATCTATTGCAGCTCCTTGATCACTAGAAATATTTTCTGTATTAGAATCATAACCATGATCGCTTTCCGTGTCTATATTACCATCATTTGCTTTATGTTTATCACTGTATTTATAAGTAACATGATCTAAAGTAGGTTTTTTGGTTTTCAACCAGTTTTTGTTATCACAATTACGTATGTATATCATTTCCACTCGTTTTCTTGTTTTTACACTTTTTAAATAACCACAGATAATTTCTTCATTTTTCACATTTTTTTTATTATCACTAACACCTATAATAACATTTTTTGGATTGTCTATATCAGTTAAATTGAAGCTTTCACACGCAAATTTAAGAGAATACTGTTGAAAATCTTCACAAAGTAATTGCATAATTTCAAGATCTTTACAATGATGTGCAATTATTTCTATATATGTAGTCATTGGGGTTAAGGTATGTGGGAAACTCGTTTTTGGTATTACTGTCATGTCATTATTTAAAGAAATTTTATTAATAATGTTCATTGACAGCTCATCAGTTAATGTTATCTTCCTTTTAGTTTTGTCTGTCATATATTCCATGAAAATATAATCATCTGTGTCAAGATAATGTTCATCCTCTGCAGGGCACAAGCGGTGTGCAGCTAGCATTTTTCTTCTAAACTGTAAGTATTTAATCCAATCTCGAAATGAGAATAGTCTTCCAGTTGGTTCTGGAGTGAAGCCTAATTTGTGACATTTAGGATACATTTCTTTTAAGTTAATTCTGTCTACGACATCTGCCAGCTTATATTCATATTGATCATCTAAACCGAAACACATTTTTAGACCAACTACAATGTAAGACATTGCAACAACTTCATAATTTGGAACTCTGAGTAAATTAATTTGACATCTAGTATCAATTTCTAAAAATTCACATGGCCAGAGTTGCATAAGTGCAAAAACTAGATTTTTAAACTCATCAGGAAGACATAGCTCCTTAACATAATTACTGACAATGTTTCTCATATCAGGTAAAACCGGGGAACCTAAATCTAGCACTTTGAACAATGTCATTGCTTTTGCTCTACATGTTACTGTACCTATTTGTCTACGAGGTGCACAACTTTTTAAAAAATCATTCCAATTTGGTATTTTCTTAACATCAACATCTTCAGGTAAGTGCCTGTCAAAATTAGTAATATTCAGCCTACCTTCTTCAATAAATCTAAATAAATGTGAGATCTGCATATTACTTTTGTCTATATTTAGTGCTACATATAACATTGTCACCAGCAAACATGAAGACATATTTTTAACATCTCTTAAAGGTTTTATAGGATTATCTTTTTCTTTTTTTCTACTTTTTTTGACTATTTCCATATTTAATTCTTCATCTAAGTGCTCCTCTATTGTATTCTGTATTATGGATGATGCACCAGCTTCATTGTTAATTGTTAAGCTAAAAATGATTTAAATAAAACATTATTAAAATACGGGAGTGGACACTTTTCTTCATAAATTTATATCAATAATTTTCGGCCCATTGAACACCATTAGAAAATATTTATTAAGGAGAATGACAAGATAGATTTGAAATAGAGACCTGAATGCTTAATAGATTATCTTTTTGCTATGCTTAATAGATACTAGATAGAATAGATAGACAAATAGGAAATATATTATTATCTATTTTTCTTGACACCATGTAGATACTCAGGTAAAGTAAGCAAAATTAATAGAAGTCTTATATTGTGAACATACCTCAAATCATCCTTTTTCTGATACTTCTTAACATATTTTGTCCAGATCCAAAGCAGTTTGATTTTGAAAGTGGGTTCAGCACCTAAAGCTATCAGCTCATCAGCCAGTCCACATAGTATAAAATTAAATATATGCCACTTGTACCATTCACCAGACACTGGAAAAATAGAAATACTCTGCATGTATATGGTTGCCATATAAAGCTAGGTTCTCATCAGGAAGCAAAGATAAAAAACTAAGGAATATTTGTTGACCAATTATAATGTATGATGCAGTGTTAGACAAAGGCTGATCTTTTTTAAATAACTATTTCTTCTAAAATTCCATGTAAGTAATATTAAAGTTTATCTAGCACTATAATATATACTCTACAGTCTCAAGCAGCAGTCATTTCATTGGTCAACTGGCTCAATATTAATGAAAATATTTTTTCCATGGTGGCATCATAGCCAGATACTGCAAAGAATATTAGCATAATTGGAGCATACCATGACATTTTCTTTCACAATTTTTTTACTTTCAAAAGTGAAACCACATTCTCTACTACAGTAATTAGGTGCTAGTTTTTGGAATGCTATAAGCGAGCAGAAAATCATAACATAAGACATTGGGCATAATGGCACCTATACATCGGTATGAATGGCAACACAATGCATGTATAATCTGTATCATCCCATATGCAGTGAAGATACAATAGGCAATGTTTAGCAATACCAAGGTCCCGTTTAGTCTATATAACTGTAAAAAATACACCATGTATGTTACCAGTCTGCTGGATAATAAAATGAAATACAATATTTTTAGTACAGAAAGTGTATTGTTGTTTTTTTTTTATACTTTAAAGGTTTAGAATTTAACCAAAATCTCATCTTATGTTAAGTAGCTATGTGGCTAAAAATGGTATTTTTAAATTGTCAATTTTTAATTTACTAATTTTGTTCTTTAAATTTTTTATTAATTTTTGTAGGATCACTGTTTGGTTGACAACAAATACAACCTACTTCAACATTTTATTTCCTATTGAGTCATTAAGTTAGGTTTGAACCGTTATCATAATTATCATTAACAAATAAAATCCATTGAAAATTCATATCCCAGTCATAGATAGACATAATCTCAACATAAAATTTATTCCTCGCCCTCCTCTGCCCCATCACATTATCAAATTCAGTGGCATGTAATCTAAAGTCCAACCCAAATCTGCGACCTCTTGGCTCAATAGTAAGGCTTACTACCCTTGCGCCACGAGGTCTGTTCGCGAAAGTTGAAAACACCCCCTCGACTTCAGCGTTATAAAAAAGGATAATAAAAAAGTTCATTTGAATATTTCTAATATATTTGTACTTACTTTTGACTTTATCATCTCTTATTTTAAGGATCTTCCGTTTAGTTACTTGCGCAACGTTACCACCAGACAATATATTAGTTTCTTCAATAATTGTCTCTCTAACATTCGTATCCTGGGTGCCACATTCGACACAATAATAAAAACCATCAACCAAGTTCAAATCTTTGCTTCCACACACACTACACGGATCGACAACCTGCATTTTGTAATTATATTATATCTAACAAATAAAATTGTAAGTACAAATATATAAGTTATATTAACAATATTCTTCTTATAAAATGGCAACGTGTGTCCAATAATAATATCATTATTATCCGAGTATCCTCTTAATAGGTTATTGTCATACGCACATACTGGCACAGACTTATAAAAGGAGTCTATGGATACTACGTATGACATACGTCTGGGGGTCTGGGGTCTAATAAACATAGATAATACACTGTAATAAGATATAGATAAGAAACTCTCAGTTTTTATTGAAGGACAGTAAAACTATTCAACTGAGCTTTCCCAAAGATGGCACTACATGAATTATTTAGCGCAGCAATCCACTAGGTGGCGTTTATATCAATTTATTATATAATTAGTATAAGAGATATTGAATAAATAAAAGCTAATAATTACAAAATGTTTATTTCTATAATTTTCAAATATGACAATCTAGCATGTATATACGAGTAGTATCATAGGTCAGGTTGGAATTTTAACACTTGTTGGTATATTCTTCAATGGGATAAGTTGAGAATTGTCACTTATTTCATGTTATAAAATTGCTACTGCTTTTTCTGGTGAACATAAAATTTAAAGATTAGGCTGAGAATGTACCCATAAGGACCACAGATGGCTATCATCTGTCAAAATGTAGTTTGGTTGCTGATTTAAAAGTAACTAATGAATAGATTCCGAATCAATATCAGAAGATTTTAATTTTTAAGTTTCTTTGCTTTATTTGTAAAATATTATAGCCAGATTTTAGTAGAATATTGAATTTTTCTTTTCTATGTTTCAAATAATAATATAAATATACGTATAAGAATGTTCAGAGTTCTGTGTAATATTTTGAAATTCTGAGACTTATCACCCTGAGACCACAGATCAACTGTGAACATAGCTGCTTAACCTTGAAGTACTCGGGTACCAGTTTTGTACTGCGATACATGTGTATCAACAGTTGTAAGACACTCGTTGGATTAATGATGTAATGTCAAACTTTAATATTTATGGTACCTCGTGGAAAAACTTATAAACATTTTTATAATTTTTAACATACAGATTATTTATCATTAATAAAACATAGCACTAATAAAATTAAAAGTAGTATTTATAAATGGCGTGAATTACTAATTATTAAACGTTTTAGCATACAAACATTAACGTAACATAACATAACATTAGTGACAACTAAAGTAATAAGCTCAAATTTAATTTCTTTATCAACAATACATTATGTAGGTGTTAGCGACGCAGAATGTTAATATCGCATAGCTAGATAATAATATATTATATAAGTTAGTTTAAAACTATTTGAAAAATATAAAATTATAGGCTAATCCATTTATTAAGAAATGATATAACTCGTCTTATAATTATTCGTGATGTAATAAGTTATGTTTGTATTTCTATTCGTTACGTAAATAAGCTATGTTGCATTTTTATAATAAGGTTTTCGTATTACTGACTACGCGTAGGTTTAACATCTCAGGATTGCTTTAATTTAATGTGTAAATTAATGTATAATGTAAGAAATATTCATGCTCATTAATATTATTTCATAGAATTATCAAGATTGAGTCGCCATATTTATATCAAGATCACAAATAGTAGTTGAAGAATGTTTGATTATAGGCGCGAGGTGACCAATCACAGTAAGGAGAGAAAACGCGTGTTATGTAAAATTGTTAGAAAGAGACAGGTAGATAAATAAGGCTTCCTTGTCTAGCAGTCTTTAAAATTGTAAAAAATTAGACTATTTTAGGTATTTTACACATAAATAATGTAAAATAAGTTAAATTATAAGTTTGAACACATGTTTAGATAAGAAAATATGTATACTTATCAGAATCTTATAAGATTGTCGTCCAATTAGTAAGAATGTTTGTACATAAGAACTTCTAGGAACCGAGGTAATACATAGAATTAGACAGAGAGAAAAATAGAGTTATATAGCGACGTCACTTTCTTCGAAAATGATATAAATATAGTGACGGGTTTCATACTCGTCAGATCGCTCTCAGATCGCTCTCAGATCGCTCTCAGATCGCTCTCAGATCGCTCTCAGATCGCTCTCAGATCGCTCTCAGATCGCTCTCAGATCGCTCTCAGATCGCTCTCAGATCGCTCTCAGATCGCTCTCAGATCGCTCTCAGATCGCTCTCAGATCGCTCTCAGATCGCTCTCAGATCGCTCAGATCGCTCAGATCGCTATAGGCAGACTTCAATCAACATCAAGATACCTCAAGACTCCTCAAGACTGAAGAAACCCTTCAAGAAGACACTATAGTGTTAAGGGAAAATTATTGTACAAAAGTGGACTGTATCATTGTGCAGAATATAGTGGACGTAAATTCGGCAAAGTGTTTTGTTTACCCGCTAGCGCCCAGTTCATCGTAAGTCGGTGCAAGAACAGCTCAATCGTGTCTCTTTCCGTACATTCCGTTTGTTTCCCCTTCTTTACGCCTTTTAAAAATACTTTTTTATTTTTAATTTTTATTTTTAAATTTTTAAAAATACTAATAATTATTATTTATTCTTGATATTTCTTAACATATAATTCATACACTAATGCATACTTAAAACAACCATTAATGTCTGTATATGTTTTAATTTATGATAACACTTCACGTGGTAAAATTGTAATTCGTACCTGGTAACTGGATTGTATGTCGTTACCAGTGTTTTCATATCTATCAACTTTTTGGTAGGTCTACCGATTTTGCATTCAATCTGTCTACCAAAATAATCCTTAAATCTATATAATTTCCATAATATTACGACACCATATTGATAATCATTTTTTACCAGCATTTGAATTGAGCCCTACCTACCTAACTAAATACTGTGTCTGAGCAAGCTATTACAGTGACTGTTATAGTGCCACAAACTTATCTGGCACGGTAAGTAAAAATAAATTTTGCAATAAAATGGGTAAGTAAGTCGATGTAACAAAAACATTTTTGTCCAAATCTTGATAATAACTGAATCGATTTTTCAATCCAATTAATAGTGTCGGAAAAATACGTGGACAAACATATTTACATACAAACATATGTACATTTACATAAAAACTTAATATTTGTTAGGAAGCATAATAGATTATGTAAATATAGTGCATTTCCAATAATAATAATACATAGGTACCTACGTGTCCAATTCATAACTTCCTTGTTTGAAATTCGTTAGTGTGAAATTATGCACACACTACCTTACATAGGACCTGATGTTAAATCCCTTGCGATTTGAAAGAACTTAAGTAAAATGTTAATTAAATAAATAAAAAACAAAAACATATTCTCTGAAAATATTTATATTTTAACACAATAATTATGATCATCTACATAAAATGCATGGCGGGTGTTTTCTAACGGGAATGCTCCAGCTATTCTTAAGCCACCGGAGTTATTTGATTCATTGGTCGCTTCATCATCAAAGTCACTACATTCGCTTTCACTGACACTAGCCAAATTAATGATGAAAGGCTCGTCTAAGTATGCACCTCTACTTCTATACTCGTTTTAAAGTTTTTTTTACGTGATTGCAATGCTTTCATTCACTGTTATATTATTGAAGGCGTCTGCAATCAAAGAAGCATTTCAGAATTTGATTTATTATATAATAATGTTCTGATTAGCTACGTTTCGTTTCATCGAGCTCCAAATCATTTCAATTGCATTTAAGTCACAACGGTATGGCGGTAATCTTAACACGCTATGCCTATTCTTTTTCAACAGTTCGTATACAGTCTTTGGTTTATGTCTTTTAATGAGTGCGTAGAGTTGCGGTTTTGTAAACTGTTCATTAAATTCTATTTTATTTTCCGTCAGCCACTTCTGCATCTCGGCCTTTTTATGATTTGTATTAGGAGTTTTGTTTATGCAAATGCTATGATATGGGGCATTATTCAATTTAATCAGTGTTTTCTCATGTAAATTAAGCAGAAGTTTATTGGCAACACATTTTTTGAAATTCGTACTATTCATTTCATCATGATAATTGGCAATGTTTGTATTTGATTGGAACAGCAATAAATCATTTTCCGCAAACACTGCTTGTCCTCCCGCATGAACAATTATCGACCTGTTTCCCTTGGAGACTGGATTTAGCACACCATCAACTTCATCACTCTGCCAACAGCATCCAGCTGTATGAGATGCGTGAATATAGGTCTCGTCCAAAAATATGACAGGTTTTTGTTCACCTCGTTCATTCTCTTTAATTTTTTGGAGATAAATTGCTCTCCATGCTGAAATATAATTTCGTTCTATTAGATTTTTTCTGTTCGATTTTGTTTTCTTGTAACGATATACAATTTTATGGAGTATTTTCCGAAGATTTTCTCGACCCACCTTAAAATCAATGTCTTCTTGGAGCACATTTAATAACTTTGCTATTGTGGGAATTTCTTTGCGCATGATTTAAAATTCATTATTTTTTCTTCTTATGACACCGAGATCAAAATCATCCACTTCAATTTTATCTTTCCTCCTTTTCCTTATCTTACCTGGCGTAGAAACTTTTGTTCCTATTTCATCTGCCTGTTCTTTTTCCTTTACAAGTTTTCTTACAAATCGCTCCTCAACACCTACAGCAAAAGTAACGAAAAAATTAAATATATGATACTTATATCTATTTTACTAGCACGTGCGAAATAATCTTTATGTAGAATTACTTTCAAAAGCTGGCAACACTAATCTGTGGCGGCAGCTATGCGTTCATACAATTTTGCGAAGGGTATTATCGGTGTCTGAAAACGCTTTTCTTCCTTCATTAAATCTAGGACTTGTAATATAACGTTCCTCGCATAACTGTTTAAAGTTTTCGGCATTTTTCACTAGCTATAACCACGAAATGAAAAATAAAAGCACAGAGTAAACAACCGATGGCGGATATGTCACCGAATGGCAGGTAGATTGACATTTCAAAATGGCGTGGTTAGTTCCTCTTTAGGCCACCGGGCCAGAAAAGTTCGTGGGACTGTACTGCGTAGGGTCCTTATTTTTCTTGGTAGGTAAGTCCATAGAGTATGTTTATATATACGAGAAGTGGGGTCACAGAGTTATTTGTATATGGTAGGGTGAGTTGTGTTGTGAATTCGTGACTATTATTTGAACTTTATTCAAATATAATAAATACTGTTGCGCCAATGTTGAAACTGTTTTCTTCTATTAATAATGTAAAAACCTGCCAGAGAAATAGATTCTACACAGATACTCTAGACAGATTGTTGCGTACTGCATTTCAAGATTAATTGAAAAATCGGGCATCCTGGCTGTGAACTTTATACACAAATAAATATACAAATTCTTCTAAATCAATATTTAGTTTATCTATTTTTAGCATTCAAAAATATACTGAACTAGAATGATACCCTATCATTAGGGTAGGGTAAGTATATCTATCGAAATTATATTTTGCATTCGATAAATTTCTACCAATTTTTGGCATTTTTTTCGATCTGACTATACTGTTAGCCATAAGGGCTCAGGAGCCTCGAACGGCTTTTACAGCTTCACCGGGCTTGGAGGCGAGCGCTTAAGGCACTCGGCCACGAAAGCATGCAACAAGCTGCCAGTGTGGCAAAGGTGCCAAAGTGGCCGACCTTGGCTCGGGCTGTTGCAGAGATTGCAAGCATATCGCGATCTGTCTAATGTCCTAGCACTCGATCTAACTAACTATACATATATACATGTCGCTATCCTCTGGGAGGAGGGTATGTATTTAGTAAACTGTAATTTTTGATCTAGACTAACTAGCCTCAAAAAAAGAAAAAGAAAAGGTCCCTTACAGAACCCATGTACCTAAAGTATGTAGGTAGCTAGTGAATGCGGTGTCACTGTATCGCGCGAGCGGCAGCAAGACTCAAGGGCTCTATGCCGGAGGATCGGACCTAAAATTTTTGGCACATCATCTACAGCTTGTATAAAATAGAATTTGGCAACCGTGGTCACTACTCGCTGTAGAGATGGGCTATGTTAAACAAAACATCGATGTTTCCCAATTTCGATGTTTTGGTGCTATCCATAAGCGAGTTTTTTTGCCTTGGGACCCTCGAAGTCTGTTTTACAATACACAAATTTGGAAAATTCAATCTTCCATGTTTTTCTTCCTAATATCGATGTTTTGATGCAATCCAGGTAGGCGATCTTTTTTGTTTGCCATATAGAATCTCGTAGTCTGTTTTACAACACACTTACTTGGAAACATCTACGTTTGATGTTTTTCGTCCTAACATCGATAGATCCTTCCTAAAATCGATATTTCGATGTCAAAACATTGATGATTTTAACCTCAATTTCGATACTAAGATAACATCGATGTATACGAACATCCCTAACCCGCTGTTGAACTATGCTGGTCGACTAGTCGAGTTATAAGTGTAGTAGTATCCTCTTATGAGTCTGTAGAGTAGTAGTCTTCTCTAGGAGTATTATTACAATTGTGCGGTACTGTCTTTTGATTTGTTGTGTTCGTGTCTGTGGTCGTGTCTATTGGTCTTTAGGAGTGTAGTGTGAATGAGAGTCAATTTTTGTAGCGTATCGTCGTCTGTCATCGATAACTCGCGTAATTCGGGCGTTTTTCACATACGAGCTTTTGCTGAAAGAAACTGACAGTCTAATATCATCGCCGACATTTAGAAGCAATCGCACCATCTGAAGCTATCAGAAAAGTGATATGCTAAGCGTTTTACCACACCCTTGGTAATAGCGTCAAGCGTGTTTATCGTGTTCCGTGTTAGGATATATCGTTTGTTTGGTGTTATGTGTATCGTTCTGCGTTAGCCGTGCTGGGTGGTCGTGAGCGCGATAATTGTGTATACATTGATGGGCAGTGTCGCTGTCTGGCAGGCGGCAGTGGGGCCGCAGCGGCAGGATCGTGCTTCGTGGAGGGTCTTCTATATAATCAGTCACACTGGAACTGATGGAATTAGAGAATATTGTCGCGAACACTGTTTACTTGAAAGCAAGAGAGGGTGAGTTACAACTTTCACATCTATATTGTCTAATGTCTAGATATTGACTGGCAGTAATTATTTAATTTAGATGAGAAAATAAAAAGAACTCCATTAAACTTTTTCTTGAGTGCCAGTATAGTTATTTTCTGTGTTGCATTTTGATTATATATTGCAAAAGTTTTTATAGATATTTCAGTGCTGTGTAAAACCTTTATGCCAGCCACTGTTTATATTAATAAATAAAATGGATATTGAAGAATTGTGTATGTACACATATTACCATTATATTAAAAAAAGGAGTATATAAGTAAAAAATATAAAGCACATTTAAAAATTCTTTAAGTATAAAAAAAAGTCACCCATATTTCTAGTGTCACGGATTTCCTACAAACAATGTTTCATTAATATTTACTTTTTTATTATTTTTACCCATGTGTTACTTGCACAGTATGGGTTATTTGTATCAATTGTTAGTATTATAAAAATAATATTGAAAGGTGACATTAATAATATAATGCTTAATCTATGCTTTAATGGTTGGTATTATATTCAAGTTCCCACTATTGTCCTAAAGAATTTATCTTAACTGTAAGAGTAAATTGCATTTTTAAATTTCTTTCTTATTTTATATGAGTTATAATTATGTATCTAGATATCTGATGTTGTTATATTATGTAGTTCTTGTAGCCCTAAGTTTGTCTATATTTTCTTATATTAATAAATCTGTAGTGCTTTCTGTACTTGAAATTTATATTTTGGAATTTTGTACTTGATATCTATTTATTTTATGGGCCACTAATCTCAAATTAAATATATAACATTTTTGTCTGGTAGATCTCTCTGTTTGTTTGTTCAGTCAAAAAGGGCTCTACCTATATTAATAAAACTTTGAACACTTCAAGGAATCTTATGTCATTCCTCAATTTATAGGTTAAAAAATTTATCAATCTTATATTTAGATATCATAAAAATAATTTCATAAATTTATATTTATTCTTAGCAAATTTGAATGATATTTTGTATATAGGGAGTATATATCATTGTGAAATTTATAAAATTTATCGATGTTAGCTTCAAAAAATATATAACATGAGTAGCAATAAATTTATGCAACATAATTAATTACTTCATAATAAATGCAATTCACAGGCTCAGCCAACCCTAAATAAACTTGTTTAAATTCCAAATGTATTAACATAGAGTGCTTGTTAATTAATAATTATATCTGGATATTCTTCTGCTTTTAAATTCCTCAAAACTGTAAATGTTCTCAAATTGCATTGAACTATAAAGGGGCCACTATAATTCCATCACTAAATCCGGAAGTCGCTCTATATACATAGGTAGAAAGATATAAACAAAAGCAAGAAAGAAAAAAACAATACATTGTCAGACAATACAGTCGCACAATGCACATATATCACCTAATTCTTAGATTTAACTTAATTAGATTTTAGACTTACTTAGATTTAACCTATCTGAACATTTATAAACAAACACATATTATTAAAACTGCTGACCATCTGTGAATGTAATCAAAAGATAAGAAAGCTTTATGATTGAAGAATGAACCTTTGTGTATTTGTGACTCCTCACATTGCAATATTTGCGAGGGATTTCTAGGAATTTGTTACAAATAGTTCATTAAAACTAGCCACTATATCAGAAATCAGCTTTACATCCGAAGTTGCTATAGCCAAATTACTTTCCTCTAAAAGTTCACTTTCAAGGGACTTATGTGATATATCGCTATAACCAAAAAGATGTTACAACTGTAGTCGTTTTAAATGATAACCACTGAATTTTTTTTAATGGAATGGACCTTGAAAATATATTTAAGTGCCTAAACCTAGACCAACTTTCTAAATGGATTAAGTTATTAATAATAACAGCATAAAAACATATATCTTTAAACCAATATGAAAAAAATACTAACTTATTTAAAAAATGAACTTCATACATTTTTTTTGCAGCAGAATTCAAATTTAAATTTGTTTTTGCCTATTTTTAAAGCTCTTTCGACTCAACATTTTATAGTTATAACTAATTAATTAAGGATAATCTTATACTAGAAATATCTTTAGTAATTAATTTTAGTTGAGTAAAAATGGATAGAGATAAGGCTTTAAATAATTGCAAATATACAGTTTTTCTTTATTTGTTTAGCATATAGTTATAATTTATGATCATCTTTTGTAAAATTTTAGATAACAGTGTTGACTTCCATGTGTTCCTGGATACAACTGGTCTATAACATCTTAACATGTTGTGATTTACAATTAAAATTGAACCATTGATGTGTCGAGAATTATTCATGATTTCATAAACATTGTACAATGGATATTTAGTGTCAGTTATTTACATATAATTTTTTTGCATACTCAGACATTGCAAGCTCATTCTGTCTGGAACTGATATGTAGTTGATACATCTTTCTGCAACAAACAATTGCTAATCAGTTCTAGGTGGAATGAGCAATAATTTTTTGAATCAATTATTTAAAATGGATTGCCACAATCGCCTTAATCAATCAAATAACATGGATGTTTATTAATTTATTTATTAATTTTTGGGAACATAGATTATTTTATTTATAGCTAATCTTAACAAACAAACTCATACACCAATTAAGTTTCCACAGATATCATTACACACTGCACGCCATATTATATAAGTACAGAAATAATTATAATTTATTTACTTAATATAAAGGAATATATGTGTCTACATATATGTTCTAGTAAGGGATGTCTATAGAGTTTCTGGTCGAGAATTCTCAAAGAGGGGATTCGAATCGGGAATCGTGCTGCCTCCGCTCAAAAGACGGAAAACAAAAATGCTTATTGTGGGTGATCCTTAGAAGATAGATATGCTATGCCAGATTTTTTGTACGGCTTTTTAAGATCTACAATTATGTAGAACATTAATTTGATATACCTCGATTGATTTACCAGCGTAAGCCATTTAAGCGCCCCAAATGCGTATATTTTTCTGTATTGATTCACTATTATCTTCATTGCTTATTACGTATGTTACTTTATCATACAAAATATATCATATAACCTGGCCAAATAGCATATCTATGAATTAAAATATAAAACGTAAATCGAATAAGTTGTTATCGCGTGAAAAGAACATAAACGGACAGACAGAGAGACGTTGAGTTTTATAATATGTGTAGACGGTGTGCCGTGGTTTCACCCGCGTATAATTCAAAATAAATCCATGATATTTCAGTTTCAGACAATATTTTTATCGGGCGGCCAGGGTTATGCGTCACAACTCACACGTTTCTTTCACGCCACTACACGTATACTCAGAGACCGAAGCCGAATGTTGATTTATTTTAATTTTACATTATCTTCCAAACTATATGTCGAAATAACATGCTATAACGGGCAAAGTTTATCTACATAAATTTGTGTTAATGATGAAGTAACTTTTGTTCGTAAGGATTAATATGCCATGTCTAATAATAATGCTCATACTTTTCCATACTTTTTCATTTACAATAATAAAAATCACAAAATACCTTATTGTGGCTTATGTATAAGAGTTAGGATATAGTATAACGGACTTTTTTTAGATGTACTAAAGAGCAATATTTTTGTAGAATATTGTATTTACGTATCACTAACCATTACGCCAGCGCACGCGGATAAAGCAGTTCGGGTGCGCGGTTTGTTCCGACTTTCTTAACAAAAATCAATATTTATGGCTAGCTGAGAGATGTAACCTAATTCTAGATAGCCTATACTATTCCACGTGAATTTGGAAAACATTTATAAAAAGAGTTTTTCGAATCCGACTGGTAGTTCCAGAGATTAGCATTTTTAAACAAACAATCCAAAAACGCTTCCGCTTTATTATATTAGTATAGCTAGAAGATGAGCCAGTGAATTGAATGAATTAATATACCAAGCCTAAATCAATGGTTTCCTAATAAGCAGAGTTGCCGAAACCCATTAATAGGATCTTAGTGACGAGATTTTCAAGTGTGTTCAACCGACGGCATTCTGTAGTACACCCGAGCGGAGCCGTGGACACAGCTAGTTTTGAATAATTATAAGAGTATCTATTGTATAATAATACCAGTTAGTAAAACCCACTGCTGGGCAAAGCTGTTTCCCCAAATAAAGGCGCAAGTTTAATTGACTATATCAGCCATGTACATACATATTGGCAAATTCAAACGTGGAAAGTAACATATTCGCAACTTCAAATACCCAGGAATCTATATTTCTGTGTTTCCCCACATACAGTGCTACAAGAAGAACACATTTCTCAGTTGTTCAGGTTTTCTCACTGTGTTTTTTCTTTATCGTTCGACTGTGTTGCAAATGACTTTATTTTTATTTCTTTGAACATAATCTTTGTTGCAATGCGAATAGGTCTCTCATCTTGAATAGGATTTTTTTTGTCTGTCCGTTTACTTTAGTTAAAAACGGCTTGACTCTGATTTCTGTAAAATTTTATACAGACGGCAAGTATATGTCTTTGTCTTTTGAAATTGATAGGCTATACAAATGGTCCATTAAGCTTTTAGAAATTATATAATACTAGTAAAAATAAGATAAAACTATTTAGAATTAAACGCGTGCGGAGACGCTGGCCACTGAAACTGAAACACAAATGAAACTGATGTATAAATACTGAATATTAACTAATTATTAATATATTAATTTGCTGGTTTCTGTGTGCAATTGCTTGTGTTGAGTAATGTAAAATTCGCAGTATGACGTAGTCACTGTACATGTAGTGTAAGGTCTGCCATACATGCTACGGTCTAAGGTAGAAGTTTTCTTTGGCAGGTGTGCTTGCGCAGGTCGACCGTACGTTGTAACTTGTTTCGGCCCGCAAAAGTTCACTATACGATTTCGCTAAAAAAAATATATTTTTGCTTTTACACAGATCTATTTCAATACACGCGCAGGCACACCTGCAAAGGTGGTCAGTAGCGGCCGGTTTAAGATTGAATCTGAAAATAGTTATTTTTCTTTGATCAGTAAAACTAGCATTATTATTTAGCTTGTGCGAGAAACAGCGTAATGATATATCAGCTATCTCACTCTTGAGATCGTAGTCTTGTTAACGAAGAAAAAGTTTCCGTTACGAAGTTTTTCAGTACAATTATTTAAAAAAAAAACATAGTCTACCTACACTGAAATATCCTCATAAAATAATTTTGTACTAAATCTCTATACAGGTTTACACGATTGTTAAATTCAACCTCTAAGGGTATAAAATAGGGGTTGAAATATATACGGGTTGAAACATTTTGGACCTACTTAGACTCTTTAATCACGTGTGTCAGAGTTTATCAAAATTCATCAGTACCGAAAGCGTGTATAAATAGGTGTTAAAAGTTTTTTTGGTAACAAGAATTTTTGTTTAAGTTTTGTTTTATACTACAAAGGTGGCAAACAGGCATACGGCCCGCCTGATGGTAAGCGGCTACCGTAGCCTACGAACGCCTGCAATACCATAGGTATCACAAGCGCGTTGCCGACCTTGAACCCCCCTACCCCAAGGAGCTCTGGAAACCCTACTCGCAGCAGAAACACAACACTAGGTCATTTGGTTGCGATCTTCTGTAAATAACTATTGTCTTATAATTATTCACGGATAATAAATATATCTATTGACCTGAAATTTAGCACGCATACTCTTTAATAATTTTATACATGGGAAATATATGTTATTTCTCAACTGATAGACTATAATATAAATTGTCAATATTAGAGAGAAAAAATAAAATTACGGGATTAAAATAATAACTGAGTACCAACACGTGCCGAGCCGCGGGCACACCTCTAGTTATAGGTATAAATGTATATTGAGGTAACTACGTATAATGAATGATGTTTTCTGACGTCACTGCTTATCTTTTAATTAAATAACAAAATAATAGGTTATTGTTACACATGGTTGTGATAAAAATATAATTGTTCGTATGTTTCCTATTATAATAAGGATTAATTAAAATTATTTATGAAGTTGTTAATTAGTTCCAGATTTGTTACGTGCAACGTAATTGTGGATGGTACTTCACTCATTTTTAGTTAATTACTAGCTGTGCTTGTGGTTTCACTAGCGTTTCTTTTAACATTTTGAATTATTGCTAGGAGACATACAATACTGCGGCGTAAATAATATTTTTAGTTTAGGTATTCACATTTCGACAGTTCCCGATAATGCTGGGTTCTCATCGATCAGCTGACCCGCTCTTGGCCCACGCGGGGAGCGCCGCGGCACACGGCCCTCCCGCATTATCACTTCGTCCTCGCTTATCGTTCTCTCTGATCTACACTTTGTATGGTAATCGTTCGCTCCTCCTAAAGGATGTAGTGTGATTTTAAAACCTAAAACCTTCCTCAATAAATATACTGTAAAATGCATTTGTTAAATTTGACTGGTAGTTTCAAGGATTAGTGCGCTCAAAATAACAAAAAAAACTATCTCTTGATAATATTATATACAGTACAATCCAAATACAACGGCGTCCACCTGCATAATTAACTCGTCACGTTACGCTTGAAGGACCCGATGTCGTAAGAAGGACACTGGCCGGGAGATAGTTCCAGAAGTTTCATAGTACTACAAAGATAAGATACAACTTTTTAGTGTGACCCCGAAGCCCAGGGCGTGTGGTTCTGTTGTGGAAAGGAGATTATTGAATAAAATTGGACAGCTCTTCAGACACTTCATGATACATACGGTAGAACTAGCTCAGCGAGGCAATGTTCCTGCGCAACTGAAGCGGCTCGATGTATTTGGTAACGTCTGCATCATTAACAATGCGGACAGACCGTCTCTGCAACCTGTCCTGAGCAACGACTAGGTAATTTGCGGATTTATCCCAGAGATGCGAATAGTAGTTCATACACGGTCGAACTTGTGTCTTGTAAAGAAGATAGAGTTGATCGGGCGTGAAAAATCGTCGCATCATGTTCTGGATTGAGACGAGATGTAGAGAGATGACAATCCCGATGTAATCTCTGGAGTTGAGGTCGCTGCGAATATTGAGGCTGTCACGCATTGCCAGCGAGATTTTCTAAAAAGTGGTAGTATTAGTATAGTTTCCAGAAATAGACGACAGAAATTGTATGCACTTCTTCTTCTCCTTAATTACATCCTGCGAACGCTCCCAGACCCTAAATATCTGGCTTAGCAGCGTTGCGCTGTTGTAAGTGGTTGACTATTCAAAATCTCTTGCGCTTTTAAATACTCTACTAGTTGCTTAAACATAATTTTCACAAAAATCTCACTAATCGATAGAAGTATAGAAATTGGTCTATAATTTCCCAGATTACTTCTACAACCTGATTTAAGCAGAGGAATTACTTTACTTATTTTCATTAGATAAGAGAAAGTTCCCGTTTCTACGCACTGATTAAAATATATTAGCCAGATTTGGTTAAATATTGACAATTAGGGAATGAGCTACTACTACCGATATTCCCCAAATGTCTTCAATATGTTTTAATTTTAATTGTTTAAAAGCCTTTATTATTTCACCTGCACTAACAGATGTAACATTAAATTTAGAATTTAAAGTTGCAATCAGATTTTTCAAAAATAAAAATACACCTATACTAAAAATAAACCTATAATATAGGTATATAATATACAAGGTAAATAATATAATATAATATACACCTTTTGCATACCACATATTACAGACAACATTACAAACATAAATATGCAATTTTCCTTGACGACTATATACCTGTTATGGAATTCACGATCTATTCGCTAGAAATATTACCCGTTTTATTTTATCGCGTTTTGTCTGATATATTATTACTGAAGCTATGACGATTCAGTGGTAGCGTGTTCGGACACCGCCTCGATCGACGTGAGTTCGAATCCCTGCAATGAACCTGAGCTTTCAGTGAAGGAAAAACCAATATTCCACCGTGCCGACAACGCACTCTCCTGTACTTGCCGTACTAGCAATCCAAATTGCTTGAAGTTCATGATTACTGTTCCGCTTCCTAGAGTCGTAGCGTGAAGATGTAATCTTCCTCAATAAATAGGCTTATACAATGTTAAACAAATTTTACAAATCTGACTAGTTGTTCCAGATAATAGCGTGTAATATTAGTTTAGATATTGGTGGAATGTTACGTGATGTATGTAAATTGATTATTGTTTTCAAGTGAAGTGGATTATAAATAATAACTAGGAGCAGGCATTTCGAGTAGCCACCATAGAGGCTCTGATCAATTCTAATAAGAAAGTCACAATCTTGTTAGAGCGTTTAAAGTTGAAGATTAGAAAATATTTTATCCACGTGACATTGGTAGAATTCCCAAGTACAATATATTTAAATTAAAGTTAATTAAGTTAATCATGTTGGTTTATTGATAAAAACCCAAAAACTACAAATTAGGAAAAGTAATCGTTCATTTATTTAATTTTCTCTTGGGAAAATTAAGTTTTTCTTTGTTTGGGAGTCGCATAAGTTGAACACCAATCAGAAAACATGACGTCATCGTACAATATTTCTATACATAGTTAATTGTTATTCTTATTAGGTTATCTTGTTAGATTGTTAAGTGTATAAATAGTGCCTTTAAAATTATATAGGTGCTGAAGAAATTCCATAAGTTTCATCTTTTGTGACATATTTTCCATTTAAATTAAAATATATTTTTTTATTACTTTTAACAGTGTAATAAATCTTAATTCACGAGTATTTTTTTAACCTATACAGTACTTAAAACGATTTTCCAAAAGTAATCTTACTCCCGGAATGTGTATTTAAACACTCGTTGGCATTAAATAAAAACAAGAAAAACTTAAAAAACCGCACGCGAAAAACTTTACAATCTATTCAGAGATTATAAGTGATTTGTGTGTATAACTTAATTATGCCTACAACACTCTACACATTGCCTTCGGTAATGAATTTGTTGATTAAAATGAATGTATCAGTGTCGCCCGATTGACACGTGTTGAAATGTAACATTGATTTATATCTTCAACTATGTTTTATCGACTTTACGTTTTATTGAGGTGTTTATTTAAATTAATGTGTCTTAACTTGGTCACAGAATATATAATGGTGCTAGATATAGAAGTTACAATTCTTTGATCTTTTTATGTATAAAAAAATTCACTCACGTCGCTTCGCGTGTGCGCTCCTTGAATAACTCATAAATAATCGCTAACAAAGTTGCTATTACTTTGTGTAACCTACCTAATCATTGTGTTCGAGAGCTAAGGTTGTCGGAGTAGGGATATAAAACATAAGTTTTTTTTTTTATATTCGATATAAAAATTTCAAGTTAAAGTAATAGAATAGGTGTCGATTTTAAAAATTAACCTTTCAAAGTCTACCATGTCAGCTTTTAAGTTGAACCTATTTACGCTCAAATGAAAATTATTCATATTTATACAGTTACTTGCTGTGCTTTTTTTTTGGACTGACTATTATACTGTTAGCCTTAGGGGTCCTGGAGCCTTTGTGGCTTTTACAGCTTCACCGGGCTTGGTCCTACTAAGCTGTACCGTGGAGTGCCGTCGATCAGAGCGCATGCGCGAATCGTGCTGCCTCCGCTCAAAAGCTGGAAGACAAAAATGCTTATTGTGGGTAATCCTTAGAAGATAGATATGCTATGGCAGAATTTTATGTAGGTGTTTTTAAGATCTATAATTATGTACAAGATTAATTTGAGATATTTCGTATGGTTTAAGCCATTTAAGCGTCCCAACTGCAGATTTTTTCCGAATTGATTCACCATTATCGTCATTGCTTAATGCGTATGTTACTTTATTTTACGAAATATATCCTATATCTGGCCATAGACATGAATTAAAATAAAATAAAAAACATGTAAATCAAATAAGTAGTTTTCACTTGAAAAGAACATAAACGGACAGACAGAGAAGTTGAGTTTTATAATTTGTATAAATTTATTTATTACTTATGTATATAATGAACATTTATAGGAAGGTAAAATGAAAAAAGTTATTAAGTAGTATTTTGTTGGTGTACTTTTTATAGTACAGGAGGTCATTTTAAGTGATAATTACGGAAAGTTTTGTCGTTCTTAATTCATTCTAAATACATTCATACACACGGTATACGAAATTTAATATTAACTTTAAATTTAATTTAAAATTAATTAAGAAGTTAATTGGCACTTTAAAATTATATTCTAATATTTTAAAAATGTCAAAAAATGTGCTGTGAAGTTTGTATATTTTTTTTTATAGTTATAGGTTTTGGCGTAGTGGCCACAACCTCACCTGATGTTAAGTGACGATGTGGCCCAAGATGATAACAACGCTAAACCTAGTGGAGGACTGGCTCTTAAGTGCAGCTACTTGAACACCTATTGGTGCTTGGCGGCCGATTTTCAACTTGAGGGTGGTAGCTAGCCAGGCGGGCATTAGGAAAAGCCCTGCCACCATGCTATGGTTACCTCACGATGTTTTCCTTCACCGAAAGCTCAGGCTCATTGCAGGGATTCGAACTCACGTCAATCGACGCGAAGTCGTACACACTACCACTGAGCCATCATTGCTTCAAATAAATAAATAATGTTCGTTCGCACTAAATGCACTGTCATTTTAATCTTGCTCATGGGGAAAACGGTTTTTCAATACCACTAGTACCAAATGTACAAAAAAAAAAAAAAAAACTAAATCGTTTCATAAATCAACAAAAAGATGATGAGATAATATATGATATTTTGATATTTGATTTACGTTGTCATTTTAGTCGAAATGTTATCATTAATTGTAATGAATACATCAAAAAGGATAAATAAATTTACATATATACCTCTTGCTGTTTGAAAACATCATAAAGAGATGACGAAATTTGGCGCATTTTTTTTTTCTGTTATATGAAACTTCATCAGTCTACGTAAGCCATTTTGTAGAAAATAATATGTTATTAAAAATAAACATTTTGTCATAAGATTGCTTTAACGTAGTATCGTTCACTTAATACAGAGGGCGTAAATGGATTAAATAATGGGCGTAATGGAGTAAACAACACAGCGGACGAGAGACCTTACTCCATAGGAATAGGGATGAGCGATATTAGAAAAACATCGACGTTGACATTGATGTCAATATTGGTAATTAAACAGCGATATCCGATAAATATTGAAATAAAAATATCGATTCGAGCCACAGCACGATCGTGCGCTAGTGTTAATTTCAAGAGTGCCAAAGGACACCAAATCGAATTTTATTCGATTCGATTCAGAACTCGAACGCGTCGAGAGTAAGACGGCAGTATCAGTCAGTGTATATCCATCTACCGAGAGGCGCGTAGGTCGGCAAAGAGAGATAGGGCACAGAGAAATTTCTTAGAACATTTCTCTTTACTTGGGGCAGTTAGACCGGTGAAATAGAACCATCTTACAAAAGACGAAGCTAAATTACCATGTCTTTTGTTCCTGCGGTCAGTAGTTTCAAGAGCTCCTTGGGTTGTGATATCTATGGTATTAGAAGTGTCCATAGGCTACGGTAGCCGCTTACTATCAGGCGGGCTGTAAACTTGTTTGCTACCTATGTAGTAGGACGTTGTTTTAAGCCTTATACCTATTGTGATTAACATTTTTCCATACTAGTATATCGAATAAATTATATTCGTCATCAATGTCCTAGTCTTTACGAAACACCGGCTTAAAGTACGTCAAGTAATAATTCTATTTCATGTGTTACGTAAGTCATTTCGAGATTGATGTTTGAAATTTGCGTTCGCCTCGATCTATTGTGCAAGCGCTCGTTGCGTCGCGTCGGTGCGATCGATATAACCTCTCACTTCTTCGCCGAGAGTATCGGCTTCGATGCTCGGCCGGAGCTTGAATTGATTATATAAACGACTAAGCTGTGCCCCACGGTTTAAGTTACACACGTGTTAAGTTGACTCGACAAACAACACTCAATCACGTCGCCGACAACGCACCCGTAAAGCCTCACGTTGTTCAAACTTTTCATACTTGCCTACAGCTTGCCAGATTTTTTGAATTTCATGGTTACTGCTCCGCTCCTTAGAGTCGTACCGTGAAGTTATATAACCTTTCTCAATTAATCAAATGTTACTGGTAGTTCTTGAGATTAGCGCTTTCAAACAAACCAAACAGGCAATCTCTTGAGCATTATAATATTTATATTGATAATAAATGTAATTATATATTACTATGTATAATGAAATACTGCATTAGATTTTGTATTTTTTGACAGCAGTCGTTGGATTTTTTGTTTGTAGAACGTAAAGGCCTATTAACAAGGAAATAATAAAAAGGATATAAATTAATAATTTACAATGAAAATGTATAGAGAAACATTATATAATTCCCGGATACATAGGAAGCTTATAAAATACAGAGGATAAGTATTTGTTGGAATTTTGTGAACATGGGAAAAAAGCAAAATTAATTTAATAGCTAAATAATTGTGTCAGAGAACTTGAAGGTTAATAGTTGTAAAACGTAAATTTAATTGGTTATTTATTTAAATTAGGTCTTAACAGTTTTACAGCGACGAGTTGAATGGTGTCCATTACTATTGCATTTATATTTACCTACACGAAGCAATGATGGTTCAGTAGTAAGTAGCGTGTACGGAAACTGCGTCGATCGAAGTGAGTTCGAAACCCTACAGTGAGCCTGAGTATTCGGTGAAAGAAAACATCGTGATGCTGTTAACGATGTCAAGCACCTATAGCCAACTAATATAATGCTTATTCATACCACAATAAAATAAAAGTCAGTAAGATGAATTCATATTATTTTCATTTACAGCTAACTTCATCATGTCGCAATTCCGTCACATGATGTGCGCCCAGCTCTCAAATTTACACTCTACTAAACGCGCCAAAACAAGTAAAACTTAGAAAAATATATTTGTCAAGTGCGTGTCGGGCCACGTGCAGTGTAGGTTTCCGTAGTGCCCGCCACAATATGCAGACTTAAGGATGCAAGACCTATTATTTCGCAAACGGATCCTTGAATTGAAAAATGGTTTTCACAGTACCACAATATTTTTAAACGACACGATGTGCTAGACGAGGAAAAAACATTACCAATTAACGTGTAGGGGAGGTACCTAAAAAAAGTTTTTTCAAGATTTTAACATTTTGTCGGAGTGATTAATATGTATAGCCCTACCAAATTACAGTTTTCTAGTACTATGAATCTCTGAGCTAAGTCGCGGACAGATAGATGGACGTACCGGAACTATAAGGGTTCGGAACCCAACATTTATATGTGAACAAAATAACACAACATAACATTTTAAATATTGTTAAAGTTTAAAATACTTTGCGTAATCTTAATACTTTTTTCTTGAAAGAAATCTCTGTACACGTTGTTTTATATTTTCTTATGGATAAACTATATAAAAGAAACTGTTTACGAATATGCCATTAAAATAATTTTTTGTCTGTTTGTTTGTTGATCTCTATTTAACTCGGAAACGGCTTGACCGATTCTTATGAAATTTTGTAATCGGGAAACTTATGTTATTGGTCAATTGTAGACTATAGAAATTTTCAATAATACTTTTAGAAACGGTATATATATATATACCTTTTTTTTGATAATTCTCTACGAATTTTGTATATGGAAAATATATATAATTTCTCAATTGATAGACTATATGAATTGTCAATAATATCAGTAAAAATAATATTGACTTGGGATAAAAATAATGACTGCGTAACAAATGCGTACGGACGCGGACGCACCGGTATTATAATATATTATCTTAATGTACTGTTAAATAGCAATGTCTTAAGATAATGTAATATAGTTTGATTAATTCGTCAAACAGTTGGTTTTACCATTGAGTTAAAATAGTCTGAAGGGCAGGCAGCCCTATGTTTTCTTATTAGCTGACGTAACGTCAGTTTAATGCGGTTAATTCTTGAATAAATACCTGAATACTATTCCAAATATAAACTGTTTGTGTTTATTAAGGGCTGATTTTTCAATCAATACATAACTTTATTTAACGAATAATTTTAAAATGTTGGCAGATTTTCCATACATATTCTGTGAAAACGTCAAAATTATCCTCAAATAAAGTTATCTGACGATTAAAAAATCAGCCCTAGATATAATATTTTGTGTAAATAAGTATATTTTCGGTAACCCTAGCGCTATCTAACCGACGAGACGCGACGCTATATTAAACTATACTATTCTCAAACTAAAATATTTTCAACAAGTTTAGTATACTAAGTTAAGAATATTGGTTAATATTTTATTTATATTTTTACCGTTTTGAAATTTAGCTTTATGGCCACAATCTCTCCTGATGTTGTTAAGTAACGATGTTGGCAATGATGGTAACACGCTAAGCCTAGTGGGGAAACTGGTTCTCAAGTGCATCTGCCGGAACACACCTATAGGTGCTCGGCTATAGATTTTCAACTTGAGGGTGGTATCCAGCAAGGCATTTTCCTTCACCTAAAGCTCAAGCTCATTACAGGGATTCGAATTCATTTCAATCCGCACACGCTACCACTGAGCTACCATTGCTTAAGTTAGGTACCATGTTATGATTATGTTATGATTATTTATAACTTGCTGTGCCCCACGGTTCCACCTGTGTTAAATTTATTCCACCAACTCCACCGCACTACCGTACTTACTTACAGCCAGCCAGATTGCTAGAGATTCATGGTTAGTGCTCCGCTCCTTAGGGTCGTTAAGTCCAAGTTATATACCATTTAAACTTCCTCAATAAGTCATTACATAGTATAAAACAAAGTCGCTATAATCTGTCCGTCCCTATGTATGCTTAAATCTTTAAAACTACGTAACGGATTTTGAAGCGGTTTTTGTAGTAGATAGAGTGATTCAAGAGGAAGGTTTATATGTATAATACATACATAATATTGTAAAGAAACACTGGTAAATTTAGAGGTTTCTAAGTGATGTCGTAAATAAACACATTTTTTGCGCTTACATTGCAAACGCTGGCTGAACCCCACGAGATAAATCAAAATAATGTACTACAGTATTGTACACCTTAAAAAGGTCAACAAAAAAGTCCGCGATGGTATATGTCTATGTCTTAATGATAACCCACAATAACCATTTTATATCCTTTACATTTTACGGGAAAAAATGGCTTACTTACGAAGTGATTTTAAGCAATACAGCATTAATCCTTATCCAATTAAGTACCTTAAATACTTTGTCCATTTAATATAGATCAATATAGCCCTTTACAGCATGTAATTTAAATGAATATTCCCGAAGATATTACAGATTTAAAATGTAGGAAAGTGCGGCGGTACCGGCCCTATATACCATGGTCAATTATATGTCGCTCTTTCAAGAGTAACCTCTAAACAAAACATGTTTGTATTATCTAATGACAAAAAAGCTGTAAATGTTGTTTATAAGGACATTCTGTGGTAGGTAGGTACATTTAGTATCAGCATTGCACCCGTGCGAAGCCGGGGTGGGTCGCTAGTACTCTATAAAATGCAAAAATAATTTTTCTAATCTAACTTGTAGTTCCAGAGATTTTTCGCGTACAAACAAACAATCTCTTGTTATATAATTAAATATTTGTAACTACCTGTGCCCGCGACTCCTCTCGCGTGGGCTACTAAAAATGCTTATATTTATTGTACGGAACCCTAATTATTTTTCTAAAATCATAGTTATGCTCTATAACATCAGCTATATGCCAGTGAAAGTCCCGTCAAAATCGGTCTAACCGTTTCGGAGATAACCCGGAACTAACAGACAGACAGACCAAATTTAAATAATGTTTTTTTTTGTTATAGGTGTCGTGTATACTTTTAAATGCATTTAGTAAAAATCTGTTACACATTACAAACAGACACTTCAATTTTATATATGTATAGATATAGATAGATTAATGTGTACGAAGTCGCAGACGGTTACTAGTTACAAATATAGCTGGTTTATAATTATCATCAATGTGAAATTTTACAATTAACATTCACTAAATACATAGTAATTAACGTTTATTTTACCAACATTAACAAACGAGTTAATTACCTCATTAAATCTTTGATTATAAAGTCGGCCGCGGCGGCCATGTTTGAGTCATGTCTCGGTACTTATAATATCAGCTGTTCGCTGCTTCATATATCCATACTATTAAATGATTAAGAGTGGTAGGGCGCAGATAAATTTCTTTGGAGATTTCTCTCTACTCGGGGCAGTTTGACTCGAGGAATACCCCCACCGTACAGAAGATCGCAGGCAAATAACCTTGTGTTGTCTTTCAGCGGTGAGGAGGGTTTCCGGAGCTCCTTAAGGTTGAGGGTCCAAGGTCGTCAACGCGCTAGTTGATACCTATGGTACTATGATCGTCCATACGCTACGGTAGCCGCTTACCAGCAGGCGGCTCGTATGCTTGTTTGCCGCCTGAGAAGTATAAAAAAACTTGGCTTCGAATATTACATTGAGTTTCAACTCTCGCTGCTGGAGTTTATGTTCTTTTCACGCGAAAACCGCTATCCGATTTACATGTTTTTTATTTTAATTCATAGCTGTGTTATCTGACCAGATTATAGTATTTATGTTGTAAGATAAAGTAACATACGAAATAAGTAGTGACGATAATGATGAATCAATTCGGAAAAGAGACTCATTTGGGGGCGCTTAAATGGTTTACGTTGAATAAACCATACGAGACATATCAAATGAATGTTCTACATAAAAACATTTTTGTGTTACGACTTTTGAGCGGGGCAGCACGATACGCGCGTGCGCTCGACCTACGACATTTTGTGAGCGAGCGGAGCCGCGGGCGCAGCTAGTCATATTATAAAACTCGATTATTTGTATGTCTGAACGCGCTAATTTCTGGAATTACTAGTCGGATTTGTATAAATCCTGTTTATTGCTTATTTATTGGGGAGGGTTATGAGGCTATATAACATCACGCTGCAACCTTAAAGAGCGGAGTAGTGACCATGAACGACAAGCAATCAGGCAAGTTGTAACCTCAGCTAGAGCAATATAAACGTAGATTAAAGTACGACTACAAATCCGAAAAGTGAAAGTATTTTCAAAATTCGCTTGTGTTTGTGACGCTAATAAGATACTATGACTCATACGGTATATCATGTAATAAATCTGAAAGTATCAGAGACTTGTAAAGACTAGGCGTCGGCTGCGACTTCGCATAGAAATGAAAGCATACGCTCGCTATGTATTGAACGATGTACCGATCTACCGGTGACGTATACATGTGCACCAGGTGTGCCTGCGTAGGACGACCGCTCGTCACGTTGTAGCGTGTATTAAAGGTACCCACGAAAACGAAAAATGTTTGATTTTGCACCGGGTTGCCTCGCAGGTTTGAAATACTGCACGGGTTTCAACAACTGATCCGATTTACATGGTTTTTCATTTAATTCCTTTTTTCTTTTTATGATATATTTTGTTAGATAAAGTAACATACGAAATAAGCAGTCACGATAATGGTGAATCAGTTCGGAAAAAGACGCATTTGGGGCGATTAAATGGCCCACGCTGAGTAAACCATAAAAGATATATCAAATTGATGTAAAACGTAATTGTAGATCTTAAAAAGTCCTACAAAAATGTCAGCGATAGCATATGTCTATCTTCTAAGCATTACCCACAATAAGCATTCTGTAATCCACGCGAGCGGAGCTGCGGGCACAGCTAGTAACCTATAAAACACAAAAACTATTTTTATATCTCATTAATAGTACCAGAGATAAGCGCGATCAAACAAAAAACTCTCTTCAGCCTTATAATATCAGTTTAATAACTAGACAAATAAAACCAGCAAGGCAGTATGTTAGAATGCGAATTCTTCAGTGATAGCTAGCTTGTAAGGGAACGTACCAATATCATGTGACCCATTTTTTACAAAAAAAATATGCCCCTCCCCCTCGGTGACCACCCGTAGTATCTGCCAACACTCCCTCTCCCCGACTAGTTTTCGCGTTGTATTTCATAAATATGGTTTAAAATATTTTTTTGCAGACAGACCGTTACAAAAAAAAACATTTGACTCATTTTTATTTGTCTTTATCAAAACACTGCGTGTTTAAAAAGCGCTAATCGCTGCGGCCATATTTGAATATAGCTCAAAAAAAGCACGAGATTTCACTTGAGGACTATTGACTACGTGACGAAAGCCTAAGCCCTCCACTCGCCCCTGTGACCAAGCGTATTTTGAAGACCCCCCTTCTCGCAGAACGGGTCACGTTCCGTATGTTGTATTAAGTAATTAAAATATACGCAGTCATACAATTTTATTTAATGTATACTCGTACATATGGATTAGTGAAGTCTTGTGAGCGGTGAGCCGTAGCCGGTGCGGTGTGGCGGACCGGGATCTAGTTTAGATTGAAATTTATTCAGTAATAAATCATGACGCTCAAATTTACTAAGTTGTGTGTATTAAATCACTGTTCAGTTAGATTCGGTACGGTCACTTTACATATAAAAATAGCACGTATAAATAAATACGTTTACGTAAAAGGATATAATTATGTTGACTAAATTTAAAAAAAAAAGGTTAAGTTTGTTATGTTCAGTGAGATATGATAGAGGCATGAATGATAGGTGTTCCAACTCAATCCTCAGGGCTGGCAACTTATTCATGACTAGTGTCATTTAAATCTCCAGTATTTCTAACGTTGGTTATAAATAGATATATACTGCAATGCCCACTTAACAGGACTGCACGATTTTTTGCTAATGTCTGAAGCCATGATGGCTCAGTGGTAGAGTGTGTACGACTTCGCGTCGATTGACGTGAGTTCGAATCCCTGCAATGAGCCTGAGCTTTCGGTGAAGGAAAACATCGTGAGGAAACCATAGGCATGGTGGTAGGGCTTTTTCTGATGCCCGCCTGGCTAGCTACTACTCTCAAGTTGAAAATCTGTCGCCAAGCACCAATAGGTGTGTTCCGGCAGCTGCACTTGAGAGCCAGTCTTCTACTAGGTTTAGCGTGATATCATCTTGGGTTATATCGTCACTTACCATTAGGTGAGATTGTGGCCATTACGCCAAAGCTATAACTGTAAAAAAAAAAACAATAATTCATACCATAAACAAATTGAAATTAAATATATGACGTCACTGTCATGTGATTGCCGTAAAAGGGCTTATTCCCTGCAGTGGGTTGTTAAAAAAAGCTGTCCATGATGATGATTATGATGACATATCTCGTTATTATATAAAGAATACGTTCGTTTTATTAACTCCTTCGATTTAAACTGGCAACATTGTGAATCGTATTTGATTTGAAAATCGGTCATTATTTTAAATCACAGAAAATGACATACTGTTCCATTATAATGCTGTACGTCATTATGTTGATTTGCTAAATATCGGTTGCACAACCGCAATCGAGTTTTTATGACGATATAAAAATCATTGATTGCTCATTAAAAATGCCTTTTAAATATACATTGCAATTGAAATATAGTTTGTACGGTTTTGCGGTTTAGATTGTTTGAATGATTTCGGTAGGTTATTTAAACGAATGTGCTTCATGTGGGATATTGCCTGCTTCACGGGTTATTGGTGTAAGCAAAAACTCACCAAGGTGGTCTACTTCAGCTTTTTATATTTTTCATAATGGTATCAAACGTTCGATTTCGTGTAATGATTATTTTAGTTCCTACGCGTTTCGGTTAGATGGTGCTACTGGTAATATGTATGGAAGTTAAATCGTATTTGAAAGTATTACAATTCTTCTTCTTACCCTTATCCCACTTAGGGTCGGGTAGGGTCGGCAAAATATGTTTTTCTCTTCCACTCTATTAACTATTATTTCAGTATTCATCCCTTTTATACGCATATCATTCTTCACACAGTCCATCAACACCTTCTTCGGTCTTCCTCTACTCATATATCCATCCACCTTCATACATAACATTCTTCTAGTTATATGACATTCATCCCTCCTCATCACATGTCCATACCACGCTAACCTATAACCCTTCAACTTCTCTCTGACTGGAGCTATTTTAAGACTTCCTCGGATATACTCATTCCTGATTTTATCCATTCTAGTTAAACCACACATCCATCTTAGCATTCGCATCTCTGCCCCATGTAATCTTCTTTCAACCGTTTCTTTCTTCTTTTCTTAATACTTTATTTGAAAGTATTACAATTAACAACACCTATTAGGTAATTCATAAAGTTTTTAGACACATACATAATACATGTATATAAAGAATAGTAAACAGTGTTGTTAATGTTTTATTTGAATGTTGTATTTTTTCTGCTCGTTTTGGCGCCACAGAAGCGCTTGCCAGTGTCAATGTTTCTAAACCTTGTAGTATTTTATAATCTTCAAAGTGTGGTCTAACAAGATGGTGGCTCCCTTGTTAGAACTATCTTGGGAGTTACTGTGGCAACTCAAAATGCCTATTTCCAGTTTATATTTATAATCCATTTCACGCATACACAATAACTAAACTATATCACGCAAAATGCCACCAACATAACAGAATATAGGGTCCAAGAACCTAAGTTAACGAATTAAAATAAAAACCACAGCACGACAGCTGAATATATCATAACTTAAATACATAATTTATTCATTACCTAGTATTGCCCAACAACGGCGTCTCATTTAGCTACATGCTGTATTCAATCTTGATTAAAATAATGTTTATTTATAAAACGTTTAATTACTATTCCAACACATTTGCTCAAAAAATGCATTAACGAAGCCTGTATACATTTTTTGAAAGTTAGTATTTACGCACCATACAACGGAGCGTGTGGGTAAATTTTTAATTATAGCGCCATAAAAATTTATTTAAGAATTCCACCAAGAAGTTTTACATTACCAGAATAAATAAGCTGAATGATCGAACCTAGAAAGCATTTTTTATTAATACATTTGCCTTACTTTAATACTAAAGAAAAAATGAGACGAAAGATGTAGTTCCAATTTTTACCACGCGAACGTGACGCCATTTACAAATTCGCGCCATTTTCATATTAGAAACGTCAAAGATTGTTGCGACTTTCCGACTGATATTTATAAACAAAATAATAATATCAGTTCAAGCGAGGAATCCGATATTAACATGGAATCTGCTCCACCTGATATCTTGAATAAGGCGCAAATTGCAAGTAAAATTTTCAAGAGTAGTAACCTATCAGTATTATTTCTTATTTGCCATTAAAAATAATCTAATGAAAAAGTTTGCTTTATTACCTATTGTACTGTTTTCTGGCAAATGTGTTGAAGAACGTTGTATTGATACGCGTGTGGGATTGGTTTTTACAAACTCCTGACTATGGTAAGCCCTCGACTTTCGTCTCGTGCTTACATTCGTCTACTCGTTTGTAAAAACCAACTTACCGCACTAGTATCATAAATAACTGTTACTCAATTAAAATAAAAAAACAAAATGAATTTATATTATTAGTATTGTTGGCTAACTCCATCATGACGCACTTCCGTCACATGATGCGCGCGCAGCTCTCAATTTTACCCTCTAATAAATGCGACAAAAAATATGTCATAAAATAATGCCAAGTGCGTGTCAGGTCATGCGCAGTATAGGGTTCCCCGTCACAACATGCAGACTTAAGAACCACTCATGTAAGACCGGCCCGGGCGCCGGCAGGGACACGGCCAAAACCTTTATAGTATACTTTTGTAAAGTTTACATTTAAAGCATGTTTAACCGTAACCTGGCCGGCGCGGCGCCCAGCCCTGTGTAGCATGATCATCCTTTAAGTAATTTTTAATTGAATTTGTAGGAAATTACTTCTCCAAATATATATTTATAAGTTGAATGACTATTACTCGTTAACTTGTAAAGCCTACTTAACTCTGATAGTTTTCCTTTTAACTTCATTATATATACTATTACCATGATTTTTTTTCAAAAACAACCATTTAGTTGTAAGGGGGGACACTTGAATCTAACAAAAATTAGTACTTTACAGCTTAATATTTCGCAAACGGATCCCTGAATGTAAAAATGGTTTTCACAGTTCCACAATTTATTTGAATGACCTATCCATCGACGTCTAACACGACGGGATAGACGAGAAAAAAATATTCTTTCGCACTTTACGTGTAGGGGAGGTACCCTAAACAATTATTATATTTTATCACTTTGTCGGTGTAATTAATATGTATCCCGATACCAAATTACAGATTTTTAGTACTAAGAATCTCTGAGCTAAGCTGCGGACAGACAGACGGATATAGCGTAACTATAAAAGTCCCTTTTGACTTTGGAACCCTAAAAAAGAACGAAGTTTTTACATCAATGAAAGTCATTTGTTCAGATCTCGTTAATATGTAATTTGTCAGTGATTTATGGAAATTTCTCTGTTTTACCGTCTTATTTTTGCATAGCGTCGCGTCGTCTGCTCATAAATTTCCGTTTACGCGTTTGATTGGAATCTCTTATCGTATTCCGATTAACGTTGCTCATTGTTAAACAGACTTATACAAATGTTTTTTTTTTTTCAACAAAGCGTTAACTAACTTCTGTGTACATTATAATCTTCATTTTTTGTTATCTATACTAATATTATGATACTCAAGAGATCGTTTGTTTGAACGCGCTAATCTCGGGAATTACTGGTCGGATTTGAAAAATCCATTTTGCATTTTAGACCCTATTTATAGAGGAATGTGATAGGCTATCTACCGTCACGCCACGACTTTAAAAAGTGGAGCAGAAATTATGAACATCAAACTATTTAGTAAACTGTAGGCAAGTACGGAACATGAGAATAACGATAGGCTATTATTATTATACGGGAGCGTTGGCGGCGATGCAATGGAGAATTAGTCGAATAAACTTAACACGAGTGAAACCGTAGGGTGCGGCTAGTATTTAATAATTCAAGGGTAAAATCTTTCAATTTGTAGGTCGTTCGTGCGTATGAAGCATATACTACGAAATTAAAAAAAAACATTAAACTATATTTTTAAAATCTTAATCAGCGGGATTCGACATATCGACCACTCGTGCGTACTACGTTTGAAGTCTGGTCGTCTCACACCACTAGGCCAATCGGACGACGATCACAATCGTGAAAACCAGGACTTGCATTAACCGTGCATAATGTAAATGTATTCTATGTCATTCTCTCCTATAGATGTATATGGTTGTCTCTTTTTACTTTCGCTTCTTCGTTTCATCGAGTTTCAAATCACAACGGTGCTAAAGAAGTTTTCACTTCAAAAAAGGTGATATGCAGCATAAAATAAAACAGTTTATCAAACTTAGCGTTTTGACTTGTTCCAGGTGGTTCCGATAGCAATAAAGGCAAGAGCAAGAAATGGCGGAAGATACTACAGTTTCCTCACATATCACAATGCTTAGATATAAAAACAAAAATAGGTAAGTTTAACGAGACTTTACTACTTTTTTTATGTTATGTGGTAGCATACAGGCGTGCAGTCCACCTGGTCTTTGCAACTGCAGCGTATTGTGTCCGTGTCAGTGCGTGTTGCCTACTGAACCTCTAGGACCAGAATACAGCAGCACAGATATTATGAAACAGACATGACGGTGTTGCTAGCTGGCCCCGCAGACGTTGTTCTGTCAATAATTACAGCATCATCTCCTTAAGGGATAGCCCAAAAACCACAATGAAAAAGTAATTAAAAAGATATTTAATTGACTTAAAAAATAAACTCAAAATTATTAAATAATGTTTTTAAGTATATATACACAAAATTAACCAACAAAACGAAATCAAAAGTAAGTACGGAATAAATTAATGTCCTATAAATTTTTTTGAGGTCGGTACCAGCATTGCCAGTGAGTGTAAAACTTAATCAAAATAGAAACGATATATCCGATACAAAGCGGAGTTAAAAGACATTTTACTAAACAGCCTAATTTTTTATGTACATGTAGGATCATAAGTTTTTGTTATTCGATAAGGAAAATCTTTTCTTGGCTTCGTTTTATATGGTACCCACCGTCAGCACAATGATTAATAGTCGTACTTGTATAACATTATTATTATCTGTACTTATGGGAATACCTCTACCTAACTATATCTAGTATTTGTACTAGAATTTTTCTATCACATGGTTGCACTTTTTTTTCTATTTTTTATTTATATTATATTTGATAGATTACTTTTTTTAAGTGCCCTTAGGCCCTATTCAGATGTAACGCACGTCAACGCGCGCCTATATTTTATACTAGCATTGCGCGCGCCTCCGCTCGCTTGGACTACTAAAAAGGGCATTTTTATTTTTTGTTCCGAACCTTAATTACTTTTACAAAAAAAAAGTATTCATAATTATTCCTTATAACATCAGCTATCTGCCAATGAAAGTCCCGTCAAAATCGGTGCAACCGTTTCGGTGATTACCCGGAACAAAACAGACAAAAAATTTAAAATTTATTTTTTGTTATAGGCACCGTGTAATACTTTCATATGCATTTAGTAAAAACCTGTTATTTCAAGACACTTCAATTTTATTATGTGTATCGATATAACCATTCACATGAAAGCGCGTTAACGCTGCGCTTAGAACACAATTTTCAAGCTAAAATTAGTTACGGTGACGTGGAACGTCGCATGTCACCGCTCATACTTAGCTGGGCTGTTACTGTACGTGAGTTACAGGGTACAACACTCGAAACTACAGTCGTGAATTTAGGCAAAAGGCTATTTGCAAAGGATCTAGCTTATATTGCTCTGAGTAGGGTTAAAACGCTTGATGGCCTTGTTATAGATGAGTTAGATCCCATGAAACATTTGAAACAACCTCACGATATTTGAGCATGCCACTATATGCTGCGTTTACTTAATACTCCTACTGTTAAAACTCCATCTAGTTTGCAGTATAATATTCAGTAATAATATTCGACTCTAGTAGCTCGTATCGGATGGCCTGCCAATCTTATTAATTTTTAGTTCTCGCCGTGGATTTGTACGAGATTTTATTTGTGAGGCTTCGATGGACAATTATCTTTTCCATAGTACCATTCATACATCGGACAACCACTAGAATTCAAGTAAAAAACTCATTACAAAATCTTGCATTTATAAAATTAATTTGGTAAATATGTGTCTTTCGGAAAAGCTACCTCACATTTTGAGTAAATTTCATACAAGCGTCTCGGACAGGGCTGAACAAAAAAGTTGTCCGACTTAGGAAAAAAAAGGTAAAGAAAGTTCGATAATAATATAAAAATCATAAAAAGTTGTCAACATCTGACTTTTATTAGAATTCCGACGTCAAATATATATAATATACAAGTAACTTTGTTATGGAAGACGTAAAAAAGCAAAAGAACAATAAAGAAGTTCCGTATGGGCAATGTAAATGATCGTAAAATAAATAGTAAGGGGAGAAAAATATATATAACATTGTAACGGCGCGGGGCCAAGCGAACTTATTATGAAAGATGAAACAACATTGTGCCACGTATTTCATTATTCAGGGTAAAAAAATGTTGTTTGTATAAAACAGGAACCAGGGCGCCTCGGGTGATGTAAGGCTGTTTGTGGATCATGAGAATTTATTAAAGATTATTTTTTTATATATTCGGGACAAGCGGAAATTTATCTGTCTTTTTGATCTAATTGACAATTATCAATGTGAAACTTGTAAAGACACTTACCTTATCCTACCAAACAGACTATGCTATAGCTAAGCTACATTAAGTTCCGTTCTTAAGCGCTTCTTAGAGCTTTGTTTTTTTTTTAAATTATTAATATAATAATTCAAATTCGTTTTGTCTGTCGGTAACATAATATCGGTCACAGATGATACGTCCGCTCGCATATCCTCGACATTGGACGTGATAAACATTGTGATCTGCGATTCATGCCAGCAATTTTCCTCCCCCATCCCGGCGACATGGATAACTAATTTGACCAGTATAGTCAGAGCCGTCGTTCGTTTATCGATACGCCCTCCCCGAAATCATTTTATACTGGATAGTATAAGTTTGGTTTCCCAGGAAGCTGTTGGTTGTTGGCTTTCGTTTGATTTATGCTACTGTCCTATTTTATGGTATTTATCATACATTAAGTTAATCTGTATGTTTGCTTGTAATATTTATTTAGTATCGTTAGTATTTCTGTCAGGCATATCTTTCTAATAGTTACCGGTATACAAATAATTCGATATTTCTATCACTGGCTGGCTAGCTACCACCCTCAATTTGAAAGTCTGTCGCCAAGCACCAAAAGGTGTGTTACGGCAGCTGCACTTGAGAGTCGGTCCCTATAGGCTTAGCGTGTTACCATCTTGGGCCTCATCACATTAAAATCAGGTGATTTAAGTAGTAAGAAAAAAACGATTATTGTATTATAGTTAAAATGAATAATGTGAGTGGCTGCGGCCGCGCGCTCCGCGAGCAATCCGTTCAGGAAAGCGGTAACACGACGTTGATAAATAATTTATATAGTTATCACGAAAACGTGTTTTTAGTGGCCAGTTATCACAAATACTTTGTTAGTAAATAACTAGAGTATTGACTAGCGGCTTTGTCTGTCTCTCACATGTGCTAATTACATATAAATTAGGTGTTTCCATCTGTACCTGATGGTAAGCACAGTACAATCTAAAAACCACCGAGAGATAAACAATCTATCGACGGTCACTGCTGTCATGTCGACCTGCATGCCTCATGGCAACGGGACATACACAGACTAAAAACTTCCCCAATATATAGATTATCTATACTAATATAATAAAATTGAAGTGTCTGTTTGTAATGTCTAAATAACAGGGTTTTAATAAATGCATATGACAGTATACAAAGTACGTATAGAAACAAAAAAAAAACATTTTTAAAATGTTTGTCATTCTCTCTGTTTGTTCCGGGTAATCTCGGAAACGGTTGGACCGATTTTGACGGGACTTTAACTGGCAGATAGCTGATGTTGTATATAATAGCCAGATTCACGAGGACTAGTATAGGTTATATAACTTCACGCTACGACCCTAAGGAGCGGAGCAGTAACTATGAACGTCAAGCAATCTGGGAAACTGTAGGGGGTACTGTAAGTGGAAATAACGATAGGCTACACGCGAGATTAGGCGCGCGGCGGTGAATTGGTCGAATAAATTTAACACGAATGAAACCACAGGGCATAGGCTATAAAATTCTAAAATATTTTTTCAAATCCGAGTGGTAGTTTCAGAGATTTGAGCGTTTAAACAAAGAAATAATCTCTTGAGCTTAATAATATTAGTGTAGATTCGCATTCCGCTCAATCGAATGGTCACTAAGACTCTCCGAGATAATTTAAGACTTATAAGATTTCCAATTTCGCCCTGAGACGACTCCACCGTTAAACGTAATAATAATGTCCCGAGACGTAATTACAAAAAATATGACAGCGAAAATATCTAGTTCGCTCGCCTTGTATAACGTAATAAGGAATAAATTAAATTCCTTTAGGGCAACCCTGCGCGCACTGGCACGAGGCACGACGGTAATAACCAGGGGTGTCATCCGCTCTTCCTGTAACCTAAAGCGACGCGCCGCGTCGTGATCTTGCATTAGTAATTTTTAAACGTATTTCAACGAGTTGCTCTGTGTCTAGCAAAAAAACCCCTACTAATCTAGATAAACTATAATAATATAGATAACATAACATACGTTATATATCAAATTAATGTTCTATATAATTGTAGATGTTAAAAGACCTACAAAAAAGTCAGCGACGGCATATATAAGCGTTTTTGTCTTTCGTTCTTTGAGCGGGGGCAGCACGATTCGCGCATGCGCTCGACGTCATTCTGTAATTCACGCGAGGGGAGCCGCGGGTGCAGCTAGTAAAAATATAAAATACACTACCATTTATAGTATTCATTCGAATTATCGTTCTTGTGCTACTGAGCCGTAATAACTTGAAACCAGTGGTGTAACGATACCGAAACGATTTTTCGGCCGATATATCGGACTCCCCGATTATTTATCAATCGACATTTAACAATCTGAGAAGCGCACGAAGAGATGATGTTGCTCTTTCATCGCAGGTGAGATAGCCGTACGTAGTGCTAACGAGGATATTGTCGTCTCTCTTCCTCTTTTTCCTTTCTTGGTATGTCCTCTTTATTGAAGACCATTTTACTGCCATTATAAAGTGAATATAGAGTGCCCTCTCCTATGATGATTTCAGTATTCTAACAAGATGGTGGCTGCCTTGTTAGAATTTTCTAGGGAGTTTTTGTGGCATCTCAGAATTCATGGTCCATGTTATTATTTCCAATCAACTTTACATGTGCACAATAACCGCGAGCTTTATTATGCAAAATGCCACCTGTAATACACAATATATGGTCAAACAGCACAAATAAAAGTAAAAACAAGGACTATTTCACGCCTATTCACAATATTTCGCGCCTATTTATTATTAATTATGATTAGGTATTCTTTTCTTTAAATGCTCCTTATGAAATTAATTATCGGCAGTTTTGTGCATAATAGAGATACATACAATCCCCCAGAAAACTATAACCTCTTCCAGTCGGGTAAAAATGTGTAGGTGGTTACATACTTCATTATTTATTACTAAACTTTGATATCGGTGCCGGTATCGTATCGGCAAAATTATCTATTGTTACATCCCTACTTGAAACCAGTAAAAAAAGTTTATTGTTTTTCATTTAGCACCTGATTATATCATATTAAGCGACAAAAAAGCTCGTACCATGGCTTTTAGTTCTAGAGCACGAGGTATTTATTAGGTACTTAATAATCTTTGAAAAGGGGCTGTGAATGTTACGTTTTGTTTCAACACCGTTATTACACTGCGAAATGAAGACGGTGCTTCGTTTATGTAATAACTAGCTATTCCCCACGGTTTCTCCCGTGTTAAATTTATTCGACTACTGTCCACCGCGACGCGACCAGCGCACCCGTGGTGCACTACACTACGGCTTGCCAGATTGCTTGACGTTCATGGCTACTGCTCTGCCCCTTATGGTCATTATGCCTATACTCTTCCTCAACAAAATGTAACAGGTAGTTTAAGAGATAAGCGCGTTCAGACAAGAAACAATCTCTTGAATTTTGTAGATTTTTACGCAGGCGGGGATGGCAGCGAAGACTTGCGATGGACTGCTGATCTCCCTGTGGCCACCGTTGTTTATTATACTGGGCTTACTATCAGACACACTGCCGTGCTTCCATAGAACAATAATTAAAAAAAAACAACCAACGTTCCGAAAGTACATTGACAGACACTTGATTAAAAATAAAATACACACACATTTTTGTAATAATTACACAATACTGTGGCGTATCTCACACAAACGTGACTCACACGACAAGTAACACTTATCATTTCATGTGATTACCGCAATTGATCTCTGCACCTCTCGTTCGACCGACATTTTTATGAACTGACCTATGACCTATAATGTGTACTTAACTAGTGTGGGAGGCTCTTTTTGAAATCAAAAAATCAACTATATTCAACTAAGCGCTATAGACCAGGCTCGATAATTTTTGAAAACAAAAAAATAATGATAGTAGGATGAAACCCATTGGAAAAGGAAGAAAATATAAGAAAAATGAAAGGAAAAATAATTTACGGGTGATCTGAGGTCGGGAAGAGTGGGGGGGGAGTTTTTAAATGTAAAAAACGGTTTATCTCGATTTCCGGCAAAACTACAAGTCCTATGGAAAAAGTTAAATGACAAAGTTGTAGGTAATAAAAAGATATATATAAGTATAAGCGATTAGTATACAGCGTACACTAAAATGACTTCAATGCCTCTAATGGTAATTACATTACGTGATAACGGTGACCGTCAAACAACTGACTTCCATCACGAGTCGTTATGCCAACTTGAACACATCACGGTGAATGTTTCCGAACGTGACGCGCTGAAGTGTGTTACATCTACGAGTATAACCAATTTGAATATTATCGTAATTAATTTAGCCGTGGTATTCAGAAGAGCTATTTAAAAAAAAACTTTATTTTCGCCGTCACGATTCACATGTAAATTTGATGATACCTATTTTTAAAGCTCTTCGGCTAATATTTGTGATTTGTAACTTAATTAATTAACGGTGATATTACCGTGAACAATCATTTTTTTTTAATTTACAATATTAAATTTAGTCAAGTAATAAAGGATCAGAGGTAACGCTGTAAAATGCAACTACTAGCTGTGCCCGCGACTCCGCTTGCGTGGACTTACAGAATGCCGTCGGAAAGACGGCAGACAAAAATGCTTATTGTGGGTGACCCTTAAAAGATAGATAAATGTTATCAGTGACTTTTTTGTAGATCTTATTAAGGACATTTAAGCGCCACAAAAACGTTCTTTTTCCGAATTGATTCAACATTATTGTTACTGGTTATTTCGTACGTTATTTTATCTAACAAAATATATCCTACTAGCTGTGCCCGCGACTCCGCTCGCGTGGACTACAGAATGCCGTGGACCGAGTGTACGCGCGAATTGTACCGCCCCCACTCCCAATCACGGCGATCGCCCGCCGGTATTTTTAAATACAAAAATACTTATTGTGAATGATCCTTAGAAAATAGACTTTTATGTAGGTCTTTTTAAGATCTACAATTATGTAGTACATTATTTTGATATATCTCTTATGGTTTACTCAGCGTAAGATCCAAGGCGTCTTTTTTTCGAATTGATTCACCATTATTATCACTGCTTATTTCGTATATTACTTTATCTAACAAAATATATCCTATAACCTGGTCAGATAACATAGCTATGAATTAAAGGTACGTGGTTTTCGCGTCAAAAGAACATAAACGGATAGAGAGACGTTGAGTTTTATATGTATAGAATATATATTTTTGTATTCGCTTAAGGTATAGTTGAACTTCATTATAGTTAAAGTTTGTGAGTCGACATAGCGTTTGAACGATCCCTCCCCACGATCTAGGCCGGAACCAAACATTTAAAGGAATTGTAAACGAAAGGTTTTTTAATACTAGTTTGACTTGCATACTTGCAATGTTCTCAAGGAAGAGAGAGGGTAAAGATTGGAGCAATACAAAAATATTTCACTGTAACATATATACAAATATAATAGATCTCAAGAGTTTATTTGACGTTTAATCGGTAGCGTGTCTGGACATCGCGTCGATTGATGCGAGTTTTAATCCTAGCGATGATCCTGAGCTTTTGATGAAGAAAAACGTCGTGAGGTATAGCATAGTGATAGGGCTTTTTCTAATGCCTGCTTGAGTAGCTACCATATTCAAGTTCAAAATCTGTCGCCAAGCACTGCAGCTGCACTTGAGAACCAGTCCTTCCACTAGGATTACTGTGTTACATCTTGGACCACATTGTCACTTAAGATCAGGTAGAAAATTATTTTAGTATTGGTTGGGTCTTTTATTGAAGAAGGTTTTTGGCTAAATATATTATACATACGACCCTTATCATCATGACGTTATCATGACGACCCTTAGAAAGCGGAGAAATTACAATATAGAATTTATTGTTAGAATTTAAAAAAAAACAAGGCGAATAAAACCGCGGGTCTAGCTTGTATAATATAAACATAGGTAATGTTCTAGAAAATAGGTTTACTGTCAACGAAAAATAAATAGATAAGCATCGTTTCAGATTTGTCACAAAGACGATAAGCGTAGAAATGGAACTATAACTCATTTGTGAACCTTCCGAACGGTTTTGTCATGGGACGAAACCGAGTGAAAAATCTTGGTGTATGGTCCGACTGTCGGATCATGCCGAAAGTTAGGCGGGATGGAGCGTGCAGCGTTCATATATACTCTTACCATATTATATCTCTATCTTCTATACATATTGTAAAAATAAACGTCTCTTTGTATATCTGTCCGTTTATGTACATTTTCACGCGAGAACCACTGATGCAATTTATGTAGTTCCTTTTTAAATTCATATGTATTTAACTGGCCAGGTTATAGGATATATTTTGTAAGATAAAGTAATATACGAAATAAGCAGTGCAAGACACTTTAGCACCGTTCCTTTTTCCAGTTACTTTATTGAGAGCAGGTGCAGCAGCTGCCTTAGCGGAGAACCTCGAGCGGCGCAACTATATTGCTCTTGGTAGGGGCTACATGTTTGTACCGTTCAGAGTTGAAACTTCGGGATCGTAGGGTCTGAGTGCGCAGCCTGTTTTAGGAATTCGCGAGTTAACTGGTCGAAGCGTCTCGGGACCAGAGGTTTAAGGTGATGATAACGGTGAATCAATTTGGAAAAAAGACGCTTTTGGGGCGCTTAAATGGCTTACGCTGAGTAAACCATAAGAGATATATCAAATGAATGTAGTACATAAGTGTAGATCTTAAAAAGACCTATTAAAAAAACTACTACAAAAGAAAAGCGATACCAAATGTTTATCTTCTAAAGATCAACCACAATAAGCATTTTTGAGGCAGCACAATTCATGCGTGTGCTTGATCGAACGCACGCGGCGATCACGTCGTCAACCTAAGTAGAACGCAGTATTCGCGTCGCGTTATGTTCCTGCTAAAAGAAGGCAGGCTGCGTGTACGCGACGCGAGCGCTGGTCAAACGTTGGAAGAACGCGCACGCTCGACAAACACCAGTCTGTTAGAGGCCTTAGACGGTGCAGTGTGCGTTTCGTTACTTGTAAGTTAGGACGAGTTTGTGATTTACGAAATTGGTAATATATAGTTGTAATTAGTTTCTTTTTGTAGGTTTAAAAATAGTTATTTGGTAGAATACAGTTCTATATTTGGTTTATTAATATTAAAATCGATAATATAGCGAGGGAAGATTTACACGTTACGTAAGAGAATCCGCCCTTTAATTATCTATTTCGCAAGAGCAAAGCGGAAGCAATCATGGATAAATATCTGTTTCAAAATGACGAATTCGTATTATACCAAACATTTGTTCTTGCAAAACACGTAATCCAGCGCGGATTACCATATCTGTGATGTAGTGTGGGGAGTCACTAATGAAAATTCGGTTTGAAAACTACAAAAGTATACGTGCTTTATCGCAGTATTTAGACGAAACTTTGTTCAGATAATAACAACATGTTGTACGAACTAGCAGTATCAAGTCATTAGGGACTGTTGGTTTGATTCTACAAAAGATAGAAAATAATATAACTAATATGTTCTTTGCAATAAAGTCCCATAATGAAAGTATATAAAAACGCTTTGGTAATTGTGTTTTCCATACCGGGAACGCTCGACTCTACTCTATCACTCAGAACGTACCTTTAGGGCGTAGGCGTGTCGTGTCATGGTCGCCGCTGATGCGATTACCGCAATTGATCTCGTCGCCTCGAATTTGTCAGATATTTTTACGAGTTTCCCCCTGATTCAATTTATCACTACATAATATAGCACTGTCTTCGCTATCTAGGTGTGTAATGGACCTCAACCAAGGATGCTCAAACAGTCGATTGCGATCAACCAGTCGATCGCGTCAGCTTTCTAAGTCGATCGCTGGAATTCCCGAAAAGTATAACATACCTTTGAAACTTGGTTTTATCTAATCTACACGCTCAAAATGAGGTATTGTAGATAATTTTCTTCTATATCTATATCTTCTATCTATAAATATTATAAAATTCAACGTCTATCTGTCTGTCTATTCGTTTATGTTCTTTTCACGCGAAAACCACTTATCCGATTTACATGTTTTTTTATTTAAATTCATACCTATAATATCTGCCCAGGTTTTAGGGTATATTTTGTAAGATAAACTAACATACGATGAATAAATTCGGGAAAATGACGCTTTTGGGGCGATTAAATGGCTTACGCTGAGTAAACCACTAGATATATATCAAATTAATGTACAATAAAATTGTAGATTTTAAAAAGATCTACAAAAATTCAGCTATAGCATATGTCCATATGTCTATCTTCTAAGAATCACCCACAATAAACATTTTTGAGGTAGCACAATGCACGCGTGCGTTCGAATGCCATAGTCCACGCGAGCGGAGCTGCGGGTGTAGCTAGTTTCCGATATACACCTCAAAACCAGAGCATCTGATACCAACATTTTTTCCGCGTTTGAAAGAAATAGCTCTTCAAAATCTATTTCTTCTTAGCTTCAGTTAACTACATTGCTCGGATCTAAGTATTCGTTCCTACCAACATATTTTGAAATGAAAATCATGAAATCAGCGCATTCGTCTAATAAACACCTGTCATCCTGCTTGCGTTGGCACTTTGGAGTAATTACATGCATTAAATTCCACAAAAAAATGTGATACGTGTCTTCGTAGCTGCATTTTTACAAAAATTATGTATTTTTCTTTCGTAAGGGGGGATATTGGCTGAATAGTGTATAGTACAAACGTTGCAATTATACAAAAAGAAATCGGACAAGTAGCGAATAGAACTCGTGCCCTTATGATTCCGTACTGGTATACTTAATATTTAAACTACAATAAGTAATTTAATATTACTCGTCGTTTTACATCGTTGTTTTTGGGCAGACAGACGGACAATAAAGTGATCCTATAAGGTCCTTACAGTAGTCACATGTGATGTGTAACACCTATTAAGGCGCGCGTTTGCTAGCTCAAGTTTAATTTTATTCTTGTCGTGGTAAATACGCAGTAGTAACTTAAATCCTGAAATAAACATCCGCACAAAAATATTTATTCGAATAATTCCATATTCCTTACCCGCATTTTTTTAAGAATGATGAACTTTGTCAGACTCTTAATAGTAAAGATAATTATTAATATGGTTTACACATATAAATATAACCTGAGATTTTGTACACAACACTGTATAACTGTAGATTTGTGCACAGCACAGATATGTTCTCCTTCTCTATTTATTACCAACCTCACGCAAAATCGGTCGGCACCATCTCGCAGCCATCTCTCCTTCACCGCGCGCGCTCATTGGCCAAATAAAATAGCGCGCTCTTCCTCGGTTTCCTGTAACACATTCCCCGTCCCTTTTCCAAAATCATTCACACAAAAATTATCCAGCAACCGAGAGGAAAGATCGAGCAGTGTTAAACATTAAAAAATGTAGTTGGAGCACCCCTGAGCTAAATTATTGAGTAATAGGTTCGAATGTCAAACCACATCAAATTTGTATTTTGTAACGACTTTAATACACTAGAATGCACTAGATAGTATATTGACATTACTTACTATTCGGAACTGTATCTCTGTTCTATTCAAGTGTGGTTCTGGATACCACACATACTGAGAGTAATATTACTAATACTAGAAATAGACATAAATTAGTCATACCGTGCTTTAGATTTAGTAAGACAATTTTTTTTTAGATAATAATGTTAGGTTCTATATCCCGACGCACATTACTGATTTGCCAGACAATGAGTTCAAGAACCATGCCATGGAGATTTTACTGTCAGAAGGTTTATTATAGGATGGATGATTATTAGATATTAGAGATATTAGATACTTATTAACTGTAAATATTATTTATGCAGTTGAAAAAAAATAATAAAAAAAAGAAAAGCCCGATCGAAGTTTCTTGCCGGTTATTCTTGATGACCGGGATGTTTTCCGAACCTGTAGTAGTATAGTGTTTGAAGTTAACGTGCCTGCTTAGGGAGTAAATTGAATAAAGTATAATAATTTTTTTTTATTTTGATTTAGTGAAAACTGAAAATCTGGCTAGGACACAAGATTGTGTCCGACTGGATTGCGACCACCGTACACCAGCTGTTATAGTGGGATGCTTACGCGTGTAGCGTTCCGGAATCAACCGGTGTATATATCCAGATACTTGAAGGCTGGCATTACAACGACGGCCGCCGATGGATTTGTTTCTACATTGTACTATTGTACATTGCTTACTATAAGTGTTCGAGATATTAATATCTCCTTTTGACTGTGATACCACAGCACCTCCAAATGTTTTTGTGAGCTTACCTTATAACCCGGCGCTCTCCCAACTGTACTTCCTGTAGACAGTGTAAAGTGGTGCGTGTTAAGTTGATTTGTGTGTGAGATGTGTGTAAGGTCTAACCAGGAGGGCTGGATGTACGCCAACTCGACAAACTAGCCTGGACCGCTTCTCTTAGTTTACACAGTATCAAAATTCCAATGTCACACGCGCACTATAACACAATCTTCTCAACGTATCTCAAATCTCCTTAATATCAAATTCACAAAGGGTTTTTATCATAAACTACGCGTCGCGAACCTTCACCCGCTAAGATTTCACACTACTATTCAATCATATATCAATTCACCCACGCTATTACAATTTTTTTTATTCTACCTACTTGCATTAATTATTTAATTTCCAACAAACCCCCGTCCCGGACATATGGATTATGTCCGCTAATAAATTGGTAAACGGGCTAAGGTGGCAATCGCTCGCTTCAAAACTGAATCTCCAACCATAACTTCGGCCACTCTGGGTACTCCGTCCGAACCATATATCAAATTTATAATGCGTCCACGACGCCAATATAACGGCAACAAATTAGTTTCTTTTACCAGTATAAGATCTCCAACCTTAGGAGGGTCCGTCTTATCCGTCCATTTAACGCGCTGCTGCAAAGTGTGCAAATACTCTAGAGACCAACGGTGCCAAAAACTCTGAGACATTTGCTGCAACATTTGAAAACGAGTCAAACGTGATAACTTCACGTCCCTGAAGGGGTACTCGGGCAGGGCGTTAAGTGGTTGGCCAATCAAGAAATGACCGGGTGTTAAAACCTCTAAATCGTTTGGATCGGATGAGAGTGGACAGAGCGGACGCGAATTAAGGATAGCCTCTATTTTGCAAAATACGTTAGTAAGCTCTTCAAATGTCAAAATAGTTTCACCAATAACACGGCGGAGATGCGTTTTTGCAATCTTTACAACTGCTTCAAATATTCCACCCCAGTGAGGACAAGCTGGAGGATCAAACTTCCAAGTTATCCCCATCTTGGACAAGGCGAAATGTATACTGTTCTTATTATTAAACAAGAATTCAACAATTTCTTTAAGGTATCGGTCGGTTCCCTTATAATTAGTTCCACAGTCAGATCGAATCAGCGCAGGGAGCCCACGGCGGGCAACAAATCTACCGAGCGCTGCAACAAAGGCTTCAGTGCTGAGGGAACTTACAACTTCCAAATGGACCGCTTTGGTGGAGAGGCACACGAATACACATAAATATGACTTGAGCGATTTAGCATTACGTAAGTGTGATGACCTAATCGTGAATGGACCAGCAAAATCCGTTCCTACTCCGGCAAATGGCCGAGTTTCTGTGACACGATCTGATGGTAAATCTCCCATAACAGGCTGAATCGGTGTAGCCTTTAATCTATAACACTTCATACATCTAAAAATGATGCTTCGAGTAACGCGTCTGGCAGACAAAATCCAGAACTCCCGTTGCAAAGTAGCCAGAAGGGCATTGAGGCCTGCATGAGCATTTTTAATATGACGTTGTGTCACTAATAAATTAACAAAAGTCCCCCCTTTAGGTAATAACAAAGGGTGCCGAGCGCCATGAGGAAGATTAGAGTTCTTAAGACGTCCTCCAACCCGTAGTAGACCTGTTTCATCCAGAAATGGGTTCAATCGAGCGAGAGAGCCCTTCAATGTTGAGGCTCGTTTTAGAATATCAATGCTGTCCGCAAAATGTTCCGCTTGTACCACACGAACCCAAAATATTAGAGCCTCCTGCCGCTCAGAATATGATAATCCTGGAGACAATATTTTATTCAGAGGATTCCTTGCATTATGTACGAATCGTCGGATCCAAGCGGTAACCCCAATCAATTTATCAAAACAGCTGTATTTGTTTAAAAGAGTGTCTAGATCATAGGGCGGTGAATTCTCAGCAACTCCAATACGCAATCCGGGTAATTCCCTGGGGGAGGAAAATTTGTTACGAGGCCAAGACAATTCAGGTTGCGATAGCCACTGTGGACACCACCAAAGGGAATAATTTATAAGAGAGGAGGCTATACAGCCGCGTGAAGCACAGTCTGCAGGGTTCATTGCTCCAGGAACGTGTCTCCAATTTAAAGGAGTTTCCGAGTTCTGAATTTGGGATACTCGATTCGCGACAAAAACCTCTAAATTGTGAATAGATGCTCGAATCCAACAGAGAACAATCTCGCTGTCTGACCATGCAAAGACGTCAGATATTTCAACAACAGTGCCCAAACTAGAGCGAACGTGATTAAGAAGACGAACAAGAAGAGCCGCTCCTGACAACTCTAACTTTGGAATAGTTAATCGTGACCGAATAGGAGCTACTTTACTCTTCGCCAACACCAAATGTACCGCAATGTGCTCAGAGACACTGACAGTCCGCAAATACACCACGGCCGCATAACCCTGCTCAGAAGCGTCACAGAATCCGTGGAGACTGACCCGGCATCTTTGGGCCGGAAGAAAACATCGAGGTATAGCAATATGGTTGACCTTGGGGAGTGAAGACACAATAGATGTCCATTCTTGCAACAACTCTCCCTGCAGAGATTCGTCCCAGGTGACTCTCGCAATCCAAAGTTTTTGAAGGAAGCATTTTGCCAAAAATATAACCGGCGTTATCCATCCATTTGGATCAAATGTGCGGGCAACAGCAGATAAAACAGAACGCTTAGTCCAGTCCCTGGGGGAGTCCAACTTCACTCGATAGGTAAAAACATCTTGAATAGGCTGGTACTGTATGCCAAGAACCGCTACTAAATTCGGAGTGTCAGGGTTTTCAAAAAGATGAGGATCCTGTTGATGGTCCTCTGGAAGATCACTCAATAAGTCAGGAGAGTTTGATAACCACTTTCTCAGCTCGTATCCACCAGACTTCAAGATCGCAATCAACTCATCCCTCAAAATCCGAGCATTCTCTACACTGGATTCTCCAGTACAAATATCGTCAACAAAAACAGAGTTTTCTAGAATAGCAGCTGCACGGGGATACTTTAATCTCTCGCGTTTTGCTAACTCGAACAAGGTCCGTATGGCAATATAGGGACTAGACCTTAGCCCATATGTGGTGGTATTCAATTCGTAAACCTTCATTGGTTCACAAGGTTGCTTGCGCCACAAAATCAATTGGTACCGCCGATCACCTTTATGAACAATTGTTTGCCTGAACATCATTCGAATGTCAGCCACGAAAACCACTTGATGGCGGCGGAAGTGTGTGAGAATATCCGATATGTCCTGGTGCAGTTTGGCTCCTGAGTGTAAACACTGGTTTAATGAGACTCCATTTGAGGTGGTGGCTGAACCGTCAAAAACCACTCGAATCTTGCCACCGGGGTTCTTCAACACGGCGTGATGGGGCAAGAAGTAATGCTCGTAGGAACGCCAAGCAAAGTCAGATACAGACATGTGTCCCAACACTTCGTATTCATGCATGAAATCAATGTATTTATCTCTGAATGACGAATCCCTCCGCATTCGACGCTCCATTGACAAAAGCCTCCTTTCAGCTATGGATCGAGACTGACCAAGGAGGGGGCGTGAGGCTAGGAAGGGCAGTCGAGTAACGAAACGACCATCAACGCGACGACCAGTGTTATTTTGGTAAAATAACTCACATTCCTGGTCGAGTGGGTTAACTCTGACTACTTGGGGAGGCTCTTCGACCTCCCAGAAACGCTGAACTGCGTCGCTTAGAGAGATCCCTATCTTTAAAGACGTGTCTTCTAACGGTGGAGCAACTTCCTGTAACACAGGACCGAAGAAACTGAAACCAAATATCGTTGGTACGGCTACTAAGCCATTCTGCTGCAAAATCCGAACACTTCCAGACAAGATCAACCCCAACACGTCTGCACCTAAGAGTAGGTCCACAGTTCCGGGGACAAACCACTTAGAGTCAGCAGGAGCCAAACGCGACGTCAATCTTACCGCAGCTTCCGAAATCCTAATCTGCGGGTGTCTGCCCAAAATATCATCTAAAATGACCGATCTGGCCACAATACGTGGCCCACCCTTCAAGGGTGAAAATGACACTTCAACCTTTCCCTTGAGAGCCGTGGCTTTAATCCCACCGATACCATATATCGGGCCACGATGCGGTCTCCAAGGGAGGCCCAACCTTCCCACCAAATAAGAGGAGACAAGACAGCCCTGTGATCCCGAATCCAAAAGAGCGCGAGCAATCGCAAATTTACCCTTCGGGCCCCATACCTTAACTGAAACTGTTGGCAGAAGGATAGTTTCAGGTGGGGTGGCTGTGGTGGGAAGGAGGGCGGCATCTACCTAACACTGCCAATCATTATGAGGCTGATGATCAGCCTGAGGGGTCAGCTCCCGGGCAGATACCAAATAGTGGTCCGCTTCAATTTCCTGGCACCTGCCTACCCTCGCAGAGTCAGGTGTTCGATAGTCTGAGTGGCGTCCAAATCGAGGAGAGCGGCGCTCTAAGCGTGGCCGTTCCATCAAGGGTGGCGAAATCCTCGGCGAACGTTGAACAGCCAAATATCCTCTTCCGTCCTGGCTGGCCGGAGAGGAGCCATTCCCGCCCCTGAGGGCAGATTCTTTACCATAGCCTTGCTGGGGTTGGGAATGTTCCACTGAGGAGCGGCGGTTGTCCACTGGGGACCGATTGTTATCCGAAGGGCGTCGGCCAAAATGAGCACCCCCGCCCATGCGGGGCCCAGACACATCATCCTTGAATTGGCGAGCACCGTGCAAATTCATACATAAAATAGGGTGGTGGTTACCCTGGCAGTGAGGACAAGGAGAAGATCCCCTGCAATCCCTCTGAAAATGCTGCCCCAAACAAGTGTAACACCATTTACGCGCGTTAGCAATCCCACGCCGATCCCTAACGCTCCTATCTAAGAACCGTGGACATACCTGGACTCGGTGTCCGGTCTCACGGCAGAAGCTACAGCGTATGTCTACCTCACATGTGGCATGACAAAGTGGAGGACGGCGTGGCTCCATAGGAGAGCGAATATCCCGACGTCGTTGTTCCAGCGGTCGCTCCGGAGTTCGAGGTGAACTGGCAATACCGGAGTTTTCAATTAGCCGGCATTCATGCTCCAAAAATTTAAGCAAGTCCTTAAATGGAGGCAAATAGGAGGCTCCATCACCACCATATAATTGCTCAAATCTAATCTTAAGCTCTCGTGGGAGCAAGCTCAATACGACGTGCAACAATAAGAAGGACCACTGGTCCACAGGTAGGCCTATTTCTTTTAAGGCGTTGCACGCTGTGATTATCGGGTTCAAAATGTCAACCCGCAAACGATCAATCTTAATGACCCGGGGTAGTGTCAAAAGTCGCTTAACATGGGCATCCGCCAGGCGCCTTTCGTTTTGGTAACGCCGAGCGAGCAAATCCATGGCAGTGCGGTAACTGTCATCTATCATGTCCAAATGCGCTACCAAATCCCGGGCCTCTCCAGTAAGGGAGGCTCGAAGGTATGCCAACTTTTGACTAGCAGCCAAGTCCTTCCGGGCATCTACTAAACTCATAAACATCGCCAGGAACCCAGGGTAGTCCTCAATGCGGCTATCAAATTTGGGGAGGTCTAAGGTTGGAAGACGTCCCAACAACTCCGGATGTGTTGGAAATCGCACTGTTCCTTTCGAGCTTCCCCCGGCTGCCGTTCTCTCATTTAAGATACTACGCGCACTCTGTGTGACTGAGTCCACCAAATCGTAAAATTGCCTTACATCCGCCTCCACCGTAGCGGTTGATGTTTCATCTGGCGATGTATTCAAAAAGGCCTCATAGGCGGCGTCTACGGCTGCCTGTCGTTTCTCGACAGTCTTAAACCTCTCTAGTAGGGCCTCCTGCCTGTCTTCTCTACTCACCAAAGCGGCAGCGGAAGTCGCCCATACCAGTTCTGTCTTAATCCGCTTGGTATGTATTGACGTCATAATTAGACGAAAACCAAAAAAAAATTAAATTAAAAAAATAATTAAACAAAAAAACAAACAAACAAAATTAAAATAAATACCAAGCGAATCCGTATACAGAGGGTAGTGTTAACATTTAAGAGCCTTAAGTAAAGTTTAAGTTTAAAGTTAACTAACAGAACAAACAAAATTATATTATTATACAAAACGAAACATATATATATATATATATATATATATATATATATATATATTTGTAATAACTAATTAACCTAAAGTGGTTATTAAACAAGTAGAATAACCACGCTCTGCTACCATTTTGTTCGAGATATTAATATCTCCTTTTGACTGTGATACCACAGCACCTCCAAATGTTTTTGTGAGCTTACCTTATAACCCGGCGCTCTCCCAACTGTACTTCCTGTAGACAGTGTAAAGTGGTGCGTGTTAAGTTGATTTGTGTGTGAGATGTGTGTAAGGTCTAACCAGGAGGGCTGGATGTACGCCAACTCGACAAACTAGCCTGGACCGCTTCTCTTAGTTTACACAGTATCAAAATTCCAATGTCACACGCGCACTATAACACAATCTTCTCAACGTATCTCAAATCTCCTTAATATCAAATTCACAAAGGGTTTTTATCATAAACTACGCGTCGCGAACCTTCACCCGCTAAGATTTCACACTACTATTCAATCATATATCAATTCACCCACGCTATTACAATTTTTTTTATTCTACCTACTTGCATTAATTATTTAATTTCCAACAATAAGGCACAGTCACTTTGCCCCCTTACTATAAAAAAAAACGAGTAATATATTTTGTAAATTATAAGTTACCTTTGCTGATATAAATTCACCAGCTGTGCACGCGGTTTGATTTATAATACTTCAGTATAGACAATATTTTTATTGGACGGTCAGGGTTATGCGTCACAACTCACACGGCTCGTTCGCACCACTACATCTATAGTCATAGGCCCGAGCCGAATGTTGACTTATTTTAATTTTACGTTATCTCCCAAACTATTCGTCTAAATCAGATGCTATAAAGGGCAAAGTGTATCTATATAAAATTGTTTTGATGATGTAACTTTCGTTCGTAAGGATTAATATGCCATGCCTAAAAATAAAGATCATAATTCACTTTTCAATTTTCAATAAAAAAAGCACACAATTCCTTATTGTGGATTATGTATAAGAGATAGGCACATGGTACCGCGGACTTTTTTTAGATGTACTAAGGAGCAATATTTTTGTAGAACATTCTATTTACGTATCACTAACCATAACGGCAACCCACGCTTTTTTTTTCGAACTGTCTATACGTTAGCCTTAGGGGCCCTGGAGCCTTTACGGCTTTTACAGCTTTACCGGGCTTGGGCCAGTGCAAGCTGATAAAGCAGTTCGGGTGAGCGGTTTCGTCCGACTTACTTAACAAAAATCAATATTTAAGGCTAGCTTAGAGGTCAACTCTAATTTTAGATAGCCTATACTATTCCACGTGAAATTTGAAATCATATACAAAAATATTTTTTCGAATCCGACTGATACTTTCAGAGATTAGCGAGTTTAAACAAACAAACAAACATCAAAAACTTCCTCTTTATTATTTTAGTATAGATTTAAGATAATTTACATAAAAGTTGCTATCTATATGATGTAAATAAGGCTAAGTGCGTCTATCTCATTTTGTTACGCTGCCAATCGACATTATGTTAACAAGAAACGTGAAGCATTCTACTTGTATGTGCGCATGGTTCTTGATCTGATTCGCTATTCAAATGCCTACACAAATGTAGGTTACGGCGTAGACATTTTATGAAAAGAAAAGCCTCACATTGTTTTCAATTTATTATTTCTCTCAATACAATGTATCCCTTTTTCTCTTGTAAAAAATACAAAATTGAAGACGTACCGCCTATTGGATTTATCAGGCACATTGAGCTGGCTTTAAACGTGTAATAAATTTGGCGACGAGAGTTCGGTTTGACAGCCAAGTTATAGGGAGAATTGTAGACCGCCCAAAGATTTAAAATAAATCGATACCTTAAGAGCAAAACGGGACGATGTAAGATAAAATGGATCGTGTGAAGATCTGCTGTTAGTTTACGTAATAAGATTGGGTCGGTTTTAGGGTGTCATGTAAATTCTACGCAATATACATAAATATGTATATTATATTATGTGGTTTTGCAAAATTGATTTCTGTTATGTGTTTTCTCGCCGAAGTCAAGAATTGATAGTTTCATATAAGATTCGAAAATATAATAGTACATGCCCGTAAAAGTCTCTTTACTAGATAACTACCTTTTTACGTTTTGGTGAGGAATTTGAAGAATATTACTCTTTTGATTAATTACTTACTTACGTACACTCTTGTGAGACGTATTTTATGGAGATTACTGTGATGAAATGGACAGTAGGTACATTAAAGATAAATATATTGATGGTCTGGCTCTTAGTGGTCTACACCTGCTCCCATAAATTTATACATATTACTGCTATTAATATAAAACGCTTATAATAACATGTAGAAAAAATAAAACGTAAAAAGATCAGACTCAGGCGGGTCTATAAGTCCGTGACTTTTAAATTTTCCGCCTCTTAACTGAAAGGGTAACACTGCATCTGTCAACAGGCAGCTGTCAGGTTGACTCCTGTCAAAATTTGAACAAGCTGCGTCATTTAGTTTGTGTTTACAGCCATTGATAGTAGACTACCGCGTGATTTGAGGAGAAAATGAAAAAAAAGTTAATTTAGTGTGCTCATTATACATTATTTTTGCGGAAAAAACCATCACTCAAACCAAGGCTAAGCTTGATAAATACTATGGGGACTTTGCACCATCAATTTCAATGGTAAAAAAGTGGTTTATTGAATTTATTTAGTACCGTACAAGCACGGAAGATGCCGAACGTTCTGAACGCCCAGTTGAGGTCCCTACACCCGAAACAATTAAAAAAAAACACGATATAGTGTTCGCCGATCGGATATTAAAATTGAGAGAGATTGTGGAAACCATAGACATATCAAATGGCTCAGTGGTTTCAATTTTGAATGATCACTTGGATATGAGAAAGCTCTTCTGCAAGATGGGTGCCGCGTTTGCTCACAATCGACCACAAACACAATCGTGTGACAACTTCGCAGAACTGTTTGGCGTTGTTCAACCGCAATGTGAACGAGTTTTTGCGCAGTTTCGTAACCGTGGACGAAACGTGGATCCACCACAACACACTAGAGACCAAATAGCAGTCAAAACAGTGGATTTCTCAGGGTGAATCGGCACCAAAGAAGGGCAAGGTAGGTTTTGGGACGCTCTCTGTATAATCAACATCCTTTTTTGGGATGCACGTTGTATAATCCACATTGACTACCTTCAAAAGGGTAAAACATTAAATGGCAAATAGTGTGCCAATTTATTGGAATTATTAAACGAGGATTTGAAATAAAAATGACCGCATTTGATCAAGAAAAAAGTTCTTTTCTACCAGGACAATGCAACGTTGCACACATGTGCAGTTTCCATGACAAAAATCCATGATTTGGGCTACGTATTACTCCCTCATCCGCCCTATTATCCGGATTTAGCCCCGAGTGACTATTTCTTGTTCCCAAACCTGCAAAAATGGCTCGGCTGAAAGAGATTTGACTCCAACGATGAAGTCATCTCATAAACAAATACCTATTTTCATGACCTCGACAAATGTTATTTTTTGGAAGGGATAAAAAATTCGGAGGAACCTTGTATAGAGCTCAAAGGAAACTACTTTGATAAATAGAATATTTTTTTATCCAAAAAGCAGTGTTTCATTCAAAAATTCACGGACTCATTGACCCGCCCTCGTATCCATGACTCGGCCTGCGCAACAATGAACAAACAGAGAACGTATATCGCCCCTCCTCCTTTCAATCAAATTAGCATTGTAGCTTAGACTACATTACAAATGCCACGCTAATTCCATGTCATTTAATTTGTGTAACATCATGGACAAATCTATATGAACTTAGAAACATTAGAAACATTTAGTAGGGTATTGACATTCATAAGTACTTTCTCAAAACAAAAAGTAAATAAAGTATTTTTGATTAAACATGTCATTTATAAAATTTCCTATGCATTCTATTGAGACTGTGGCGGTTAGGTTGGACTTGCAAACAAGTACTAGCGCCACGGTCTCAATAGAATGAGTAGGAAATTTTATAAATAACGTGCATACCTCAATACAATAGTTCGTATAAATGTGGTCGTCACACCGCTAGGCCAATTCGGTGACGAATATAGTCATGAAAATTAGGACTTATATTAACCGTGTATATTTCATCTCATTCTCTCGCAGGTTAAATCCTATATATGTATGTGTTTATTTCAATCACAGGACACTGAGATCCCGCCAAAAACTCCCACGTGATATTCAAAACGAATCGGAGATTTATTTCATAATTTGCCTAAATAGCATTTGGCATTCTATAATTTTATCTTCTCCAATTGCAAGACAATTCGACTTATATTGAGTTGGTTCGGATACTGTTCTGTTGTTTAAAAAAAACTTTATGCAACTCTTCAGCAATTAAAGCGCTCGAGTGTCAAAAATTTATTACTAAAATGTTCCATTAATTCTTTTAGCATAATGGTCAACTAGTTTTATATATTTTTTTCAATTTAAGATTCTATTACACTTGTATTCTAAATTGAAAATCAAGCTTAAAACGTTGATACGGGCAAATTCTCCTGTAATGCCAGTTGAGGAAAAAATGAGTCTTAAATTGCAGTAGGTGTGCGTGCTAATGTTGTAAGAACAAGGGTCGAAGCAAAATGGGGTCCCGAGTGGATAGCTTTTAATAAAGTTGAAGCAGCAGTTAGTTTTGTTAGGATAAAGAGGTGGCTTCCTGCTCAATAGCTTTAATATTAACAAGGTATACTGTGACGTAATACGTCACTACGCGGGAACCAATTTTGAGTCTTTCTTAGAGATGGTTTTAGTTTTGGGTGTTAAGGTTTAGCAATAATTAACCTGTAGAACACAAATAATTGTTTTCCTAAAATGGGTGATTAACCTGACGCACAGTTTGTTGGTAGATACTGTAAAGCTAGAAGCGAATAAAATTTAAATTTGAAAGGCTTTGTAATTAATTTGAACCTCACTTATGAAAGTCCGAACACTAATATCGGTTAGGAAAACATTCAACTAGAAACTTGATCGGGTTTTTCGATATATATATATATATATATTTTTTTTGTATTTTTTAAACATATAAGTATTTTTACAATTATCATCGTTTTACAGGATTTACAGTGAGAGAGTCACTTCCAAACATCACAATCATTCACATAACGATTCACCCTACCTTAATACCACCCTTTCGACAATAAAGTTAGCTTTTTTATCGTTATATATTTGGTATAGTGGCTACAGTCTCACCTGATGTTAAGTGACGATGTGGCTCAACATGATAATACGCTAAACCTATTGGAAGACTGGCTCTCAAGTGCAGCTGCCGGAACACACGTATTGGTGCTTGGCGACAGATTTTCAACGTGAGGGTGGTAGATAGCCAGGAGCGCTTTATAAAAAGCCTTACCACCATGCTATGGTTTTCTTACGATGTTTTCCTTCACCGAAAGCTCAGGCTCATTGCAGGGATTCGAACTCACGTCAATCGACGCGAAGTCGTACACGCTGCCACTGAGCCATCATTGCTCCAAACATACATGATTTCATGATTCTAGAACTTATTACCCGGCAAATCGGTTATGTGCTTAGGAAGTTTATTGTAGAATCTAAAACAATTACCTAAAAAACTTTTGTTTGTGTCATTGATTATTATTATTAAAAAAAGTTGTATTCGTCAATCCGCGATTTGACGGTATGTTTAAAAAATTAAGTTAATTATTTGGTTATAAAAAAAAGTGTTTATTTATTAATTTTTTCCTTAGGAAAATTACGATTTTTGTTCTGTATATCAAAACGTCAACGACAACCAAAACGTGACGTCATCGTTCAATAAATGTACACACAACAGTCGAGTGTTATTAGGTTATAGATAGATGACTAAAATTATTACTGTGGAAATAGTGACTTTAAGATTATATACATGATGAAAAAATTACATAAAATCAATAGCTGTAATTCAAGTTTGCACGTAACCTTAGTTTTATTTATTGAACAATGCCGCGGTATTGTATTGTATTGTATTGTTATATTTAAATTAAAATATTCTTTTATATTACTTTTAAATGTGTAATAATGAATAATTATTAATTCACGCGTATTATTTTCAACGTATAAAAATAAAACGATTTTTCTAAACTTGTTTTCTCCCGGATTGATTCATTTGACAGTGTACCTGAGCGTAATGCGCTCTTGCGTGATCATTAGTAAAACAGTATTAGACCGTTTAGTTAATTGTTTGTCCATTTAAACTGTCTGTTTGCGATATATTGACGTCATAACTACAGAATCGTTTACATTGATGGTATTCATCAAATATTTGATCGTCGAGGCGCCGTTATCCATGAGCTCGATCACATCGTAAGCAATCGGTCAAACCAGAGGATTTCTAAATATTCAGACTCTGGTACCTATTGAGAAGATGCTTACAAAGCACTAGCCGTGCCTTGCGTCTCTACACGCGTTTATTACGCAGTAAATATTAACGTCTGGTAATGTCTTTATTACACATATTTTATGTTTTTTATAGACTATCAATTTCGGAATCATATATATTCACTAAATACTTCTTCATAATTGGTTAAAAATAAATAAAAAATGAACTTCCTAAAAACAAAAAACACAAACTATTATTGATATTTTTTTAATCAATTGAGGAATGACATATTATACCTCCCGTGTACAAAATTTCATTGAAATCGGTAAAACCGTTTTTAATTTAACTCCAGACATGCAAATGTACAGACAGTCAGCCAGACAAATTGTGAAGTAATAATTGTCAAAATATAAAATTCGAGATCAGTGGGTTATAAACAAGCTGTTTGGAAAGAAAATTACATGTACAGACAAAAGTATAGACTTATTTAATATGAATATCTATTGAAGGATGAAGGGCATTAAGATGATGAAACATCAATATGTATCAGACTTGAATGATGAATTAGCCTTCTCAATATGAGATGTAGGGCACATGGTCATTAAACAGAAAGGACTGAGGAAAACAAATGCTTAATTATACCATTCACGCCTGCAAATTAATGTACTTTACCGTCTTTGCGCTTTAGCATACAAAGTGTTGCATATAAATTGAATAAAAATTAGTGATTGTCATGGACTAGCTCTCCGCTACGTCGCCGGCAACGCACCCGTGTATCCTATCGTTATCACTTCGCGTTATTGGCTAATGCTTGCCAAATTACTCGGCGTTCATGGTTATTACTCGGCTCCATAGGATCATAGCGTGAAGTTATATAACCTTCCTCAATAAACAGGTTATATGATGCAAACAAGAATTCTTCAAATTTGACAAGTAATTCCAGAGAATAGCCCGTTCAAATAAACAAAAAATATCTTTTGAGATTTGTAATATTAGACATAGACATAATATTACATATAGACTGAAAATTTGTCTACCGCGTTTTTATGGTATGGAGTAGCAAACAAGCGACAGTTCATCTGAAGTTAATTGGTCACTGCAGCCTATAGTTATTTATAACCAACCTTAGAAAGATCGGAGTTTTAACTGAGACCAGTCATTAATAGGTAGCTAGTGTCACTCCTTGTGAACTGAGTTGGAATGCCTCGTGTGTAAGCGCATTGCCAAATACTCTTAGGACCGGTATACAGCAGCGGGAGCACTGATGCTTAGCGGGAAAAGAGGTGTGGCGATTATGCTTCCGAACATCTTTGATAATTTGATGTAATATCGTAAAAACTTTGACAAGCTAGATTTTGTCAAAGACCGGCACAGTTTTAATACTGTTAGAACTTTGCCTCATTAAGACGCCATGGCGACGTCGCCAGTGGCGCAGGCCTGGCTACCTCTGGCGTCTCGACAATCAGTTCGTTTATGTCGTCAGCTTGTGCTAAAGTCTGAGCGAGCGTCCGAAATGGCGGCCGGTTGCCGACTGAGGTGCAGTTTAAACTTGTACGATAGTGGTGACGTTGCCAGGCTGCCAGAGTATCCAGATGCCAAGTAGGGAACCGTAACTCGTAGCCAGGCTTTCAAATTGGCGACATTGCCAAAACGTCGCCAAGTGAGTTAGGGTACCATACATTTCAATGTTAACTGCTTGGATACGTAGCCGGCGACGTTGCCATGGCGTCTTAATGAAGCAGAGCTCTTAGAAATAGATATAAATTAGTCTTAAGTATCGTGTTTTTTAATCGTTATAGGTTTAGCGTTGTGGCTACAATCTCACCTGATCTAAGTCCCGATGTGGCCCAAGATGATAACACGCTCAGCCTAGTGGAGGACTGGTTCTAAAGTGCAGCTGTCGGAACACACCTATTGGTGCTTGGTGACAGATTTTCAACTTGAGGGTGGTAGCTAGCCAGGCGGGCGTTAGAAAAAGCCCTACCATAATGCTATAGTTTCCTCACGATGTTTTCCTTCACCGAAAACTCGAGACTCATTGCAGGGATTCGAACTCGCGTCAATAGACGCGATGTCCGTACACGCTACCTATCATTGCTTCATTGTTTTAGACTCTGTAACAAGTTTTTTAGGTACTACTATTAGGTCTCATAATAGGATTCATAAGCTCATTACTGCTTTACCAAGTCCAGTGAAGCTGTCGAAAGACTCTAATAGTTTGCGGGCCCTAAAGGCTAACAGTACAGTCAGTAAGAAAAAACCTTACTGATTTGCCGGATAATCAGTTTAAGGACCATGTCAAGCCGGTTTTATTGTCAAAAGGTTATATAGGGTGAATCATTATGTGAATGATAGTGATGTCTGGAGGTGACTTCCTCTCTATGCATCTATTAAATTATGAATATGATTATGATCTGGAAATGTTATATGTAGAGTTGAAAAAAAAAACAGATAAATCCGATCGACTTTCTTCCCGGTTTTTCTCGATAATCGGGATATTTTCCGAACTAGTGGTAGTGCTTTGATGTTTATAAGTGCTTAAATTGAATAACGTATTTTATAATTTTAAATCTTGCACAGGTTCTCTAATATTTTTAGAATGACCTAAGCACAGAAGTTTATTATAACTTTCACAACGTAAAATGTAATTCTAGGTGACGTAATATTTCTAAGAATCAAAATATATTTTGAAACGGACATAATGTCGTCGATTTATCAAAAGTAAAGATACTATCAGTGCAAGCATTGATAGCCGTTGACCCTATTCGAAAATATTTGAGTGCAACCAATCTTTGCCTTTGATAAATGACCATATGAAATATGACTCGTATAAAATTATTTACTGCAATAGTGTCTCTCTATCTATTTACATATACATCAGTTAGAATAGGTAGCATTAAGTTCAATTAAAACTGGTTTTCTTGTTAAAACTACTTGTATTTCTTGATGAAAGATCAATTTACCGGGGCCGGTAATCATCTTTTAGAGCGCAATCCGCCATTTCAGAGGCGGACTAGCAGTCTTGGCCGCCCTAGGCCATGTAGTAGGTACCAACCGCCGCTTCTCAACTCAAATTTTACTGTGACGTATATATAATATGAATTTACTTAAATAAAACATTTCTAATTTGATGGTAATAAAGTACTGCAGTTTTACGATGTCAACATTGTAATTCAAACTGGATTTTTTCCGTGTCTGGAGTCTTAACACTGTATTGTGCTTTAGTGTACTATTATTTATTGTCAACACATGTTCGTATTAAGTAGTATCTTTTTTGTCACGATTACCCGCCCTTAATATCTGGCCGCCTGTGCCTAGTTGGCCTTAAGGGAAATCCGCTACTGCGCCATTTTCTTTTCCGTATCAAACTCATTCGTTCATCACTTATTCATTCAGTCTAATATATTCATTTAGTTTTATGATAAAGTATAAAATATATTTATCAAAATTAAAGTAAGGTACGTTATTATAAAGTATGGTTGGTTGCCCTAATTGTCACTGAACACAAATATGAAATTTGATTATTTTTTCGTCACATGGTAGGTTTCACTGTTTAGTTTTTGATATTGCGTAAGTAAAAAGAGATGCATGCATACGTAAACGGCTAAAAAGGTTTCTGTCGAAGAAGAAAAACAAACAAACAAGGATATTTAGGATCAGTACTGGTTTGGAAATAGCCGAAAATATTGACTCATCAAAACATAAAAATAATAATTTATTGATTTATCGAAAAAAATGACTTATTAAGGCAGTAATGCATGTGTGAGCCACCTTCGTTATGACTCGACAACTGTTCTACAACTGTGCTGATTTACGACGATGCGATGCTTCCGGATTTTTGATTGTCTTCCAGAGATTCACCGTGAGGTTCGAATGAAAAACTATGTTTACTATTTAGATGCGAAAAGTCCTTGCTGCTTGTTTTCAAAGTGATTTCTTTAACTAAACTGACTTGCTACTCTTTTTCGAACTGACTATACTGTTAGCCATAAGGGCCCTGAAGCCTCAAACAGCTTTTACAGCTTCACTCGGGCTTGGCTGACTTGCTACCCCGCTTCGCATCTTAAAGGCCCGCTCCGCACCTCGAGATTATAAGTGTATAAAACTACCTGACACGACAACGGTCCACCTATCAGCGTGCACCTTTGCCGCGCACAGCGTCGGAGCGGGACTAACTACTATCGAGCGATATGGCAATACTATAGGACATGTGTAATCTCAGATTTCTCTTTATTGGTTAAGGAATATTTTACAAAAGATTACAACTTACAAACTAACACGATTTTACAACGATTCTATGCTATAATTCGTCTTCTCTGTATACTTTAAGTTAAACTATATATCTATTATAAGACGAAAGTCTTTGACCAGTGTGTGTTGCCAGTGATTACATATAGTGCTAGATACGTGGTCGCTAACTATGGTCCTCATAAGAAAGCTAAAGGTTACTCAAAGAGCAATGTAGAGAGCTATGCTCGCAGTTTCTCTGCGTGATCGAATCAGAAATGAAGAGATCCGCAGGAGAACCAAAGTCACCGACATAGCCCGAAGAATAGCTAGACTTAAGTGGCAGTTGGCGGGCCACGTAGCTCGTAGAACACATGGCCGACGGGGCCAAAGAGTTCTCGAGTGGCGGCCACGTACTGGAAGACGCAGCGTGGGCAGCACAGGATCGGTCGTTGTGGCCATCTTTTGGGAAGGCCTATGTCCAGCAGTGAACGTCTTTCGGCTGAAATGATGATGATGATGATATATCTATTACATTCATTAAACTATGTATTACATGTATAAATATATGAAATCTATATGAATATTGTATGCAATGTTATACGTACATGTTACACACGAATATAAATACAAATAATTATCTAAAATGTCGCGAACACAGAATGTTCGACTCCATTATCGATTTGATAAAATCCCCATACAAAAAAGTTTTGGCAAAAACCCAACGACAATTTATTACGTTTTTTTTAACATAATTAATTCTATAAAACATGGCGAATGTTGTTTTCTCTCTACTTGAGGCAGTCCGACTACAGAATATCGCAGTCAAATAACCTAGTGTTGTGTTCCAGCGGTTAGTATTTCCAGAACTTCTTGGGTCAAGGTTCAAAGTCGGTAACGCGCTAGTGATACCTATGGTACGGTAGCCCCTTGCCATCAGCTGGGCCGTATGCTTTTTGCCAGTTTTGTTGTATAAATAAGAAAGGAATAATTTCAAAAAAACTTATGGTGAAAAAATATCGTGTTCAGGCCACATAGCACCGTGGAAGGGCATTTTATAATAACCCTCTGATTAGCTACCATTCTTAAGTTGAAAATTAGTTGTCGAGCACATATAGGTGTGTTTTGGCAGCTGTACTTGAGACCCAGTGCTTCTAGGATTAGCGTGTTACCATATTAGGTCACATCGTCCCTTAAAATCAGGAGAGATTGTGGTCAAACTCATGTAAGTATTATAAAACTCAACATCTCTCTGTCCTTTTATGTTCTTTTCACGCGATAACCACTTATTTACTTTATTTACGTTTTTTTTTTATTATATTTCATAGCTATGTTATCTGGCCAGTTTATAGGATATAAAATTTCTTGGGGTTGTCTTTAAAATAACAGATGGGGTGACTGCCACGCCGTAAGGGAGCGGGGGCAGCACGATTCGGGCGTGCGCTTGGCCGACGGCATTCTGTAGTCCATGCGAACGGAGCCGTGGGCAAAGCTAGTGAAACATATAAATGAATGTTTATGTTTGTCCCCTATGCGTTCCTAAACCATTCATCCGATTGCGATAAAACTTTGGCGAGTTGCTGACCGCACTCCCGCGGACGTTTCCGTATTAGTACAACCAGTTTACAACAGATGGCGCTTGAAGTCGAAACGTTTTCAAGACAACGGAAACCGAGTCCCGGACAAAAGTTTGTTAACCTTAAAAAAGGATTTAACGTTGTTATCGCTTATCTTTATTCAACAATATTTGAAGATGAGTCTCGAGTGTATGTATACAGTGTCGGAGTTTATACCGATCGTCCTCGACCCGTATTCTTCAAGAAAATGTCGTGAATGCATAATCAATAGGTAAATCCTTTAGACTCGTCCTAAAGGTTGCTTGTACTCGTTAGAATAAAGCCGTGGGCGCGGTCTTCCACATCTTCGGGCGTCGTATATCTACATACCTACAGGAAGTATATTATAGTTTGTATATAAAATAAATCTTAAAATCGATTCATATTTACAAACCGAATCAATAGTTATGGTATCATCGGAACTGTATTTTAGTCTGTGCTGACACCCGACAGCTCCGGAGTCCGGACTTAAATATTCATGTGCCCTTGTGGATCACTCATTTCGTACGAGTAGTTTCATTTTGAAATATCGTACCTTTATGTATGATTTGTGGGTTTGTTAATATCCTTTCACTCTACAAGTATAATAAACATAACTCTATAAAAAAAAAACCGTTACATAAGTATTTTCTTATCACATAACCTCACTCTTAGGAAATGCGCAGATTTGTGATGGTTTCATAATGTATTGCCTATTTTTTGAAAACATTTTCATCTTTTTACATCCAGGCTCAATGTTATATGAAAGTGTATCTATCTCCCTTCTTGAAATCTCATTTACATATCGACCCATATTTTTTATTGCCATAACTTTTCTTTGTCCTCATACAAAAGCAGACAATTTGAACAAAATGGGTATTCAATTCGTCGAGCTCCGATAAGCCAAATAAAAACGTACCTACATCCCGGAGGATGTCGCCGAATGGGCCGATTCGTTATCGTGGATTTCACAACATACGCTAAAACGTTTGCAAATGTTCTTAATGTACGCAGTTGTTGATAACAATAAATAAAAGGTATAATAATGTTACAGTTATTGTTATTACCAAGTCATACAACAATAATAGATTTTATATTATTTAAATACAAGCTGTGCCCGCGGCTCCGCTCGTGTGGACTATAGAATACTGTCGGACGAGTGCACGTGCGAATTGTGCTGCCTCAATAATGCTTATTGTGTGTGATCCTTAGAAGGTAGACATATGCTATACCTGACTTTTTTGTAGGTCTTTTTAAAGTCTACAATTATGTAGTACATTAATTTGATATATCTCTTATGGTTTACTCAGCGTAAGCCATTTAATCGCCACAAAAGCGTTTTTTTTTTTTTGAATCGATTCACCATTATCGTCACTGCTTATTTTGTATTTTATTTCATGTTACAAAATATATCCTGTAACCTGGCCAGATTACTGAACACTGAAACTATGGGGATATACAAATTAAAAATTCATCGGCATGTGTATGATGATAACAATTCACTCAAGTATGTTACCGCTCACCGAATTGCAAATTTGGTACATGAGAATCTTCATGCTTAAATACTATTATCGAATCCATTTCAAAATGAAACGTGAAAACCACAGTTCAAGGCTAACTAAGCGACTCCTCATGTTATATGCATGGGTTTATGCATTCATTATACGGTATAATGTCAGCCCTTCTCGTTTAAGACTACAAACACCTGCATGAAGCGAAATTTTTGAGTAGATATTCTGAAAAATATTAAGGGTTTAGGATTGTTTTGTGTCCTATTCCCTAATATGGTTCTGGAGTGGCAAACAGTGCAAGTGGACACCGTGTTATGTATTGTACTTCTTTAAATTAAGTGGACTGTATTTTAAACTGGTTGGAAGTAAATTGCCAAATATGTAAAAGTATAATCGGGATAAAGGATCATGCTACTTGATATTTGAAGAGTTTCGAGGCTCCAATACACTTTCTTCCAACCGGTAAAACCCAAATATAAATGAGCCACCTTGATTTACTATACCGAAGTTCCGAGTACACTGTTTGCCGCGCCAGTATCCGAACAAATGACCGGTTATTTCTGATTTTAAGCCTTATATAGTAATTAAAAATATATTATTCTACCTTCCAACCAATTTATGAGTCTTAACAAGTCTTTTCACGGTATAATGCTCAAAGTGCCTAATATTGTCTTTATGCTGCCAATCAGATTGTTAAATTTAGGTACCTAGTACCCACATATAATTATATTGAAAAATAAAGTCACAATAATCATATCTCTTCTATTTTCTCCTCCGTGTAGTCGTTTTCAAAACCAATCGGAGAGTTACCATTTAGGTTCGTAAAAATTAGAACGTCGAGCGGGCGCCCTACATGAACTGAATAAATATGATTGTATACTTCCCGGTACGGACTAGGTACGTAAAGGTCAGTATAGACCCTCTTATGTTTAGATAAAGATTTAGAAAAATTTAAATTGTTATAATGCATGTAAAAAAAAGATATGTTATTGTAGACATTGTTTAGTCTTTTTTGACTACAAATATAACTAACCTTGGACCTGTGCATTCTAAAAAGTGACTGGTATTGGACCTTTATATATATATATATAGAATAACTATAATAAAACTTACTAGTACAAAAGGAAATATATTAGGAGCACCATTTATTATGTAGACATTACGTTGTCTGGTTTAGGGGTCTTATTATCTCTGTACGAAAGTAATTACTTGTATGTACGGATGCTATAGTATAAGAGTAAACCTACTTACTTCCTTAACTATAATTATATAAAATAACTAGCTGTGCTTGCGGTTTCGCTCGCGTGGACTACTAAAAAACCTTTTTTTATTTTTTTGCGCGGATCCCTAATTATTTTTAAAATTGAAAGTAGTCTAAGTTATTCCTTATAACATCAGCTATCTGCCAGTGAAAGTCCCGTCAACATCGGTCCAAGCTTTTCGGAGATTTCCCCGAAACAAACAGACAGACAAAAATAAAAAAATCGGGTTTTTGCTAAAGGTACACTTCAATTTTATTATAATTATTTTGTTTATTTGTAATGTTAAAAAACAGCTTTTATAGATACATACATACATAAATCACGCCTCTTTCCCAACGGGGTAGGCAGAGACCACGTCCTTCCACTTGCTACGACCCTGATATACAACTTTCGCTTCCTCAACATTCATCAATCTTTTCATGCATGCTCGTCGGTTTAGAGTGCTCTTGACCTGTCCTTTATATGTATAAAATAATAGTATAACTTTATTTCGGATAACCTACTTTATCTTACATGCGGGGACCGGGGGTTATATAGTTTAGCTAGCTCATTCCTGGATACTTATCTGTCTTTATCTTATAAGGGAAGTTCGTTTCGTTCGGTGCAAAGTTTTAACGAGCACTTACACGCTCGGAGACAGTTCTATTGCTCCAGATAACTCCTGCAAATTAGAAACGGGGAGTCACGCATTTTAGCTTAATAACTTGGTTAATTGTTTATTTCTCTTATCATTCTTTCTGGTTTGCTATATGTTGAATTTGTAACTGTATTTTATTGTGCCTTTGGTCTACTTTACAGGCCATTCATGATAAGACGTGAATTATCAAGCGTCATTGCTTGTAAGTGTCTGACTGTCTATATTTGAACTGCAAGCTCTGCAATTATGCAGATAATTACACGAAATCTAATAATTTATTACATATTATAAAACTCAACGTCCGCGTCTCTCTGTTTGTCTGTCCGTATATAATGGTGAAACAATTCGGAAGAAAGACGCATTTGGGGCTCTTATATGGCTTTCGCTGAGTAAACCATAAGAGATATATCAAATTAATGTACTACATAATTGTAGATCTTAAAAAGGCCAACAAAAAAGTCGCGATAGAATATGTCTATCTTCTAAGTATCACTCATAATAAGCATTTTTGAGGTAGCACAATCTGCGCGTGCGCTCGATCGACAGCATTCTGTACTTCAAGCGAACGGAGCCGCGGGCACAGCTGGTAGACTATAAAATACAATTTATTTTTTCAAATCTTACTGGTACTTAAAGGTATTAGCGTGATCTAATTAAAAAAAACAATATCTTGAGCTTCATTATATTAAGTATAGATTAGACACGCTGTGATGTATAGAAAAACAACACTTAAACAGTAATTTAAACTTACGTTATGTTTACAATTACATGATTTGAACTTAAGGTAACTATTTAATTAACCTTGAATTTTCTTATAAAATTATATATTTATCATAATTATCACTGACATGTTAATACATATAGCCATCTCGCTTTTTTTTATTAGGCTCATGTTAGTGCGAACTAATTAACACTAATAAGTATACATAATGGATAGGGTTGCCATCCGTGTTTAACAATTAAATATTGTACATTATTTCAGGTAATTATCATTACATATTATAAAACAAAGTCCCTCGCCGCGTCTGTCTGTCTGCCTTAACGAGATAAGCTAAAAAATTAATAAAGGATTTTTATACGGTTTTCATTAATGTTGATTTATGAGGAAGGTGTATAATTCATTACGGTTTTGTGTATTAATCAGGGAAATTTTCAAAATGTCAAAAAAGCCATATAGACTGGGAGCTTTATTGGCGTGTAACGCGTAAACCAATAAAGTTATATGTATTACCCTGCCTACCCTTACGAAGTCGGGGCGGGTTGCTAGTACTGTATATAAACATTTTACATAGTTTGATTATTCAATAATTTCTTTTACATAAATCATTAAAAGGGCAAAATATTTGATCGCTATTTTACGAATAACGTATCACCTCCGTAACTGAATTAAATAATGGAATCTGTATTCCGTTTACGGTATATTTCGACTATTAATAATTAAGTAAAAATACTAGGAGTGTTGTGGAACTCCATAACCGGAAGTATCAGATATATGTAATAAAAAATTATCCAAAACCGGTATCCTCATCTATATTAATAAATCTATATTTCTGTTTGTGAATGTATTTTTTTCCTAATTTCCCGATAGACATCCATCCTATCGGGACACTCTATAAAGGCACCACTGATCACGAATATTACGAATATGTCCTTTAAATATTGTTTGTCTGTTTGTTTGTCCGGATTTACCTCGAAAACAGCTTGACCGATCGTTATTAAATTTTGTACACAGGAAGGAAGCTTGTGCACTTGGTCAATTGATAGGCTATAAGAAAATTCAATCATAAATTTACAAATTATAATAAAATAAATTTGTATTAATTCTCAACCTATTTTGACGAAATTTTATACACGGGGAGCATACGTCGCGCTCTCCACAATTAACACTTCAACTAACCAAGCCCACATGATTGGGAGTAAAGTTTCAGTTGCTAATTATTTGTCAAGTGAATGTACAGATGTCGCTGTAAGCATATAATAATTATCTGTAGAAATTTCCCTCGGCAATTGATATCAATTAGTAATTAATGAATGAATACAGAGTGTCTCGATAACGTGTCGTGTGGTACTGTGGGGGATAATAAAAATGTAATTGGGGCATGCCCGTGTCGAGTGTACTGGAAATTATGCTATTGTGCTAACGTGACGTCACGGAGTGGTAATGGCGGTGCCCCGGACAATATGTGTAGTTGTTTACCGTAATCTATATATATATGTTACGTATAAAAAGTAGGATGTATGAAAGTAATGACCTTTGCCCATTTAATAAATTAAAAGATAAAATGTCTTCCTCTTATTCTTTTTATATAATGAGAACTCTGTGTTCATTCACAATTCTGCCAACGTCATTTGAATAGAATATTTTTATAATAATTATTCGTGTAATCTTCAAACATAGCTCTAACAAGACGGAGGTTCCCTTTTCAAACTGTCCAGCGAGATTTTGTGGCAACCTAAATTCATATTTCTAGTTATCTATATATATATATATAAAAGGATAACTGACTGACTGAGTGACATATCAACGCACAGACCAAACTACTGGGGCTAGGACCGTGAAAATTTGCATGCGGGTTCCATTTACACTAAGAGTGAGCACTGAAAAAGGATCATTGGAAATTTAACTTCTTAGAAAGCGGATAAAAGTTTGTATAAAAATCCATCATTTTTGAAGATATATCTATTAAAATTGGTATTCAGCAATACAGTTAGAAAATAGAAAAAAACATGTTTCATACTTTTTTCAAATTCAATACCTAAGAGTGTAAAAGATGGGTTGAAATTTTGTATAATACAAGTAACGACATCTATTAACCAAAGGCAATACCAACGAATGCTTTCATAATACATTTTTAGACGTCACGTCACGACGCGACATTAACCTCTTACGTTTTGGACGAAAATCGATGAACATTAACGTTTGTTGGTTCGGTTGCATTTAAAAAAGGGGCATAAAAACACAGTACATAACTCAACTATGTCGCGAGCGAAGCCGCATGCAAAGCGCTAGCTATTTATAATCCGCTTTCAAAATAACAAAAGTACATCACGTACGTAAAATGCTACCAAACTAACATAATATAAGGCCGAATACCATAACTTCCTGAATAAAAATAAAAATCAACCACATGACACATCAAAATCCCGACCCAAAATCAATTTACAAGTTAATCAAAGAAGAGAAACGGTGAGCACGTCATACATGTGATTTATTATTTGGCAAGCAAATAAGGGCACTGTAACTTACAAAATCGTTTCGGAACTCCTGACCTTGTACAGCTTCGTGCTGGCTCACGACCGGCGCGAAGTTCGCGTGACAACGTGATCGCTTCACGTGAACCCATAAAATCGAGTCTATTCGGGACAATAAGTTCCCTTTATGTCCTTTCTATCTATGTTTAAATTGCATTCTTCTTTTACGATATCTATAATGACTTTTGCCCTTTACGTGGGTCGGTTATATTTCATGAAAACTGTTTTTATTTTTGTACTATTTTTTCGTTTCCAGTGGTTTAGTTTAAGTACTATCAATTATTTATTACTAAGGTTTGATTTTTCAATCGTCAGATAACTTTATTCAATGAATAATTTTTAAATTTTGACAGTTGTTCCGTGCATTATCCGTCAAAACGTGAAAGTTATCTGACGATTGAAAAATCGGACCTAAATGAAACATTCAAACAGGATTTTAAATTTAGGCGTATTTCTTTATAATTAATAGTACGGCAGAACGTTCTCACGCAATTATTTGTAGCACAAACAGTTTTTTCTGTTTTTTTTTAATACATAATAAGTTTTCATTTGATGACATATATTCTGTGTTATTTACATTATCTGGTTTTTAGGGTTCCGAAGTCAATAAGGAATCTTAATTGTTTAGCCGTGTCCGTCTGTCTGTCCGCAGCTTAGCTCAGAGATTCTTAGTAATAGTAAAACTGTAATTTGGTAGGGGTATACATATTAATCACTCCGCCAAAGTGGTAAAATCTTGAACAATGTTTTTTTTGATACCTCCACTATACGTAAATTGACGATGTTTTTTTTTCTCGTCTATACCATGTGTCGTTGGCTAGGACGTTCAAAAATAGTAGGTCTTTACCTATGAAATTGTCGTTCTGCAGTACTGGCCATTTCAAATCAAAATAATTTTTGTTTGGCTAAGAATTCTAATTTCAAATTAATTTTATTTTAAAAACATGGAATTCTTTTTCCAAAAGTAGTCATTTGTTTATTGAATAGTGTTACATTTTCATCGCATTTAAATCTTTTTTGTCATCATGGATACGTTAAAAATTCGAGTAATTATGGAATATGAGTACCGTCGTGGCAGTAACGCGACACAAGCGGCACGCAACATCAACGACGTTTAGGGAGCTAACACTACAAACCAACGCACCACCTGTTATTGGTTAGCTCGCTTTCATTCTGGGAATTTCGACCTGAAAAATGAACCTCGCGGTCGTGCGAAGACTTTGGTCGACAATGACGAATTAAAGGCGATTGTGGAAGCTGATGATACACAATCTACGGCTGAATTAGCAGCAGCTTTCGACGTTAGCGTCAAAATAATATTGGTCCATTTGCGTCAAATTGGCAAGGTAAAAAAGCTTGACAAATGGGTGCCTCACGAACTCAATGATCGCCAGCGCGAAGTACGCGTCGAGACGTGCCTTGCACTGCTCAACAGACACACAAATGAAGGAATTTTGAACCGCATTGTTACCTGCGATAAAAAATGGATTCTGGTTGATAACCGCAAACGCTCAGCAAGTTGGTTGGATCCTGGTTCAGCACCTAAACAATGCCCTAAACGAAAACTTACCCCTAGAAAAGTGATAGTCACTGTTTGGTGGTCTAACGCCGGTGTGTTTCATCACAGCTTCTTAACAAACGGGGTGAGCATTACTGCATATGTGTACTGTGAAGAACTGAACACAATGATGGAGAGGCTGGCACATCTCCAACCAGCATTAGTCAATCGCTTGTCTCCGCTGCTCCTGCACGACAACGCGCGACCTCATACTGCACAACAGACGGTCTCCTAGTTGCAAGAACTGGGGTTGGAAGTTCTCCGTCATCCGCCCTACTCACCAGACCTTGCGCCTACAGACTACTATTTTTTCCAGAATTTGGATAACTCCTTGGCCGGAAAAAAATTCAATACCCGAGAAGCAGTACAAAATGCCTTTGAAGAATTTGTTGCCTCCCGTCCAGCTGATTTCTATAAGAAGGGCATCAATAAACTGCCACTGCGCTGGCAAAGATGCATTGATTGCATGGATGATTACTTCGATTAATACAAATAAAAAATACATGAAAAAAGATCGTTTAAATTTTTTCATACAAAACGGCAATTTCATAGGTAAACACCTAATATTGCGGGTGTGTGAAATCCATTTTTCTATTCAGGGATCCGTTTGTTGACATATTAAGCTTTAAAGTGCTAATTTTTGTTAGAGTCAAGTGTCGTCGCCCGCTAGCTAAATTGTTGTTTTTGGATATGTGAAAAAAATCAGTAGTATGTATAATGAAATTAAAAGGAAAACTAACACAGCTAAATAGGCTTTACAAGTTAACGGGTAATAGTCGATCAACTTATAAAATGTACTTGGAATAATTTAAAATGACTTAAAGCCTCCTTCTAAGTTTGCATATTGTGACGGACAACTACGGAACCTTATACTGTGCGTGGCGGGACACGCACTTGGCAATTTTTATTAATCCTATGTTACATAACACTCCGTAAATATATGGAAAAAATATGTTGTATACACTTTTATAATGATATGTATTTAGCCTTTGTAAAACTTAGTTAATCATCGATCAAGCCTCATTTAAACGTTTATTTTTATTATGTATTACATAGTGTAAATGTATGTATTTCAGCTACATTGAAACTTGAATTTAAAATTTGAAACATTATTGTTAGTGTGAGGGTCGATGTTCAGTCAATTGAATTATTATTAATAGTGAACGTGACACAGTCAAGCCGTATCGAGTGCGGAACTATTGATGAGATCTTAATCTTTTGTTATGGCGACTGTACGCCGGTTTTCGTAATACCTATACTTTATCACTAACTGTGCTTTGCCAATGTTCAGTTTATTAGACAAACTCTCCAAGGCGCTGCCGTGGTCGCTAACGCGCCTGTGTAGCCCTATCGTTGTTCCACTTCTCGTACTCGCTTAAAGCTTGCCAGATTGCTTGGCGTTCATAGTTACTGCTCCGCTCCTTAGGGTCGTAGGGTGAAGATATATAACCTTTACTATTCCTCATGAATCTGGCTATCATATACAAAAAGAGTTTTTCGAAACCGACTGGTAATTCCAGAGATTAGCGTGTTTAAACAAACAAACAAAAAATCTCTTCAGCTTTATTATATTATTACTAGCTTCTGCCCGCGACTTCGTCTGCGTGTACTTCAGAATTGAGTCTTAACTGAGATAAAAATTATCCTATGTGCTAATCCAGTTTATAAACTGTGTGTGTAGCAAATTGCATTCAAATCCGTTCAGCCTCTTTTGCGTGATTGAGTAACAAACAACCTTTACTATAATATAATATTACTGGCTGTGCCCGTGGCTTCGCTCGCATGGACGACAAAAATTATTGTTACCGGGATAAAAAGTATCCTATGTTACTTCTAATACCTCAAAAAATATGTGTACAAAGTTCATGATGATCAATTAAGTAGTTTTCGCGTGAAAGCGTAACAAACAAACTTACATTCCCATTTATAATATTAGTATAGATAAGTAAGTATATTATTGATATCAAGTAATAGTCTATTACTAGCCGTGCGTCATGGTTTCATCCGTGTAAAATGTATTCGACCAATTCACCGCCGCGCGCCTACACTTCCGTGTAGCCCTATCGTTATTCCCACTTACAGTACTACTCTCCTACAGTTTCCCAGTTTGCTAGACGTTCATAGTTACTGCTCCGCTCCTTACGTACGTAGCGTGAAGTTATATAGCCTGTATCTTTCCTTAATAAATAGATATAAAAACAAAACAATTTTTTTAAATCTGACTGTTGGTTTCAAAATATAGCGCATTCAAAAACAAATAATAAAAAAAGCAGTCTCTTGAACTATATAATTTTATGTTTTAAGATATGTAACAATTCACTTACAGATAAACTAACAGCTAAGTTTGAACACAACCAGTATACATTATTTCAAAGTAGCAGGTTAAATTATTTCAACAAACAGCGTAATTAGGAGGGCGGACTCCATTAAGTATTGGATTATAATATAAGTATTAGATATCACAATCTGTATCTATAATTTATATTCTAATTACCTGACCGTCTTACCTTATCATAGTCCAGGAGACGGTTATCCAAATTATTAAAATATTTTTACGCTGTTTTTTTCCTTCCCTGCATTATCGCTGTGGGTGGCCGCCTGACGAGACATTTACATAACAATATGTTTCAAACTCTATTTTGCTGGCAATATATCGGACCTTTTTCTGTTGACGAGAACATGTTTGACAGTATATGTATCGGACCGTTTGATACATAGGTTTGGAATATGGTTTTATGTAAAAGATTTCATTATTATACACGCCGATGGTTAATTACATTAGTTTTTTTTTAAGTGAAAACTTCTTTAGCTCTGTTGTGATTTGAAACTCGATGAAACGAAAAAGCGACGGTAATAAGAGATAACCATATACATCTATAGGATTTAGCCTACGAGAGAATGAGATAGAATACATTTTATGCAATTTATGCTGATTACATAATACCTGTAAGAGAATTCCGGCATCATAAAATTGAACTAAGATATAAAATTAGTGTCATGGAATTGAAATTCACACGTACGGATCAAAGAACGCCGGTTAAAATCTTTTAGATTCTATTCCACATTAGCCTGTCATGTGGGAGTATCTGCTTATGTAATCTAAATCATACTAGAGGCACCGCTGATTAGCGGATACCGAGACACAACGATAAAAGGTATTCGAAACGAATTGTTCAAGATTAGATTAAAATGTTACGTCAATAACTTATTTACATTATGATGACTTTTAAACCTGAGGACAACTGACGACTTTACTGTGTTACAAGGACCAGAAGATCGCAGTCAACCAACCTTGTGTTGTATTCCTGCGTGAGTAGGGTATCAGAGCTCCTTGAGGTAGGGGGTTCAAGGTTGGCAACGCGATCGTGTTACCTATGGTATTAAAAGCGTCTATAGGCTACGGTAGGTATAGGTGTAGGCGGTAGGGTACGGTAGGCGGGCAGTATGCTTGCTTGCAACCTTCGTAGTATAAACAAAATCTGTACTAATGTCTTGGTATTCATACTATTGACTTTACTATTGACCCGCACTATTGACTGGGCGCGATAGCAATAGGTGTGCTCTGTGAACGCACGCACCTCCGCATCTCTCTGCTTATTTCGTTACGTCTTACCGCAAATGTTTATATTATGTAACTAAGAATGAGGTAACAGGCAAACGAGCCTTACAATAGTCGTATATGATGACTGTGTAACATCTGACATGTTATCCTACTATGAAATTGAGATGAAATATATGTGAAGTCAATTTATTCGTCATGTTATTGGTCAAATATATTCTAAGCATGGAAATATATGTAATTCTATATTAAGTTTAATTCTAGTCGTGGTAAATACGCAATAGAAACTTATATCCTGAAAAAAAGATTAAATAAATATAACCTTAGATTTTATACACAATACCGTATAACTGTAGATGAGTGCACAGCTGATGCGTTCTCCTTCTCTATTTCCCTTTCTCTTTCTCATCATACACACGAATACACTATGTTGGCCGACAGTACGTCGTGGTACTAACCTCACGCAAAATGGGTTTCCTGTAAACAAATGTTTCCTGTAACACATTTCCGTCCCTTTTCCAAAATCACTCACACAAAAACTATCCAGCAACCGAGAGGAAAGATGTTACACATCAAAGACAACACTTTCTCCGTTTGTCTGTCTGTTTAGCCGTGTGTCAAGACCCTTTTTCTTGAAAATGACTTGAGGTATATAGTTGAAATTAATATAATAATTACTAAAGTCTTTGGCGTCATGCTGCTGTAAAAAAAAAAACAAATTTCTAGGTCAACGGATAGAATAGTTCATACTTAAAATACCGCTCACGGACCGATTTCTATTGGCACCAATGGAGATCTGTTAACATAAGTTAAGGAATAAATCCGAAAATAATTGATTTGTAATCCCCTGTAATTTTTGTCTCGAAAACAGCTTGAAGTATAAAGTTATACTTAATTATGTAATGTAATAAGCACGGAACCCTAAAGGCGGTTCTACTCGCTACTTGTCCGTTACTTTTTTTTGGGTTATCGTTCGATCACCATCAAAACTTATTTAGGGAGACGTTTTGGGTAAAAAGGGTAACAAAGTAAGTTTAGCATGGAGACGGTCTCGGAAGCAGGTGCTGTCGGATTACAACAATAGATCGTTGTCTACAGATTTTTAACTTAGCTAATAGGCGACCATTTGAAATGTTATGGCTGCATCATGGTGTTAATCTTCACTGACTCATCTACCTTCTTCAGGCTCATTGCAGGGTTTGGAAGTACGTCTTTTTCAATAGGTCTTTTGGTTGGACTGTTCTAGGCGTCACAGCATTAGGATGCAAATGCTTTTCCCTAGCCTATATTAGTAAATAGATTTTATAAAAGTGTTGATATATGCATATTGTTTCAGATGTAGGTTACGACTACGTGGTTGACCAGCAGCCAATAGGCAAGCTGCTGTTCAGGCAGTTCTGCGAGAGGAACAGACCTGAGTACCACAAGTACAACAGTTTCCTAGATGCGGTTAGTGCTTAAATCATATTGTCTAAAAAATTATGACTTACTTTAATAAGAACTTTTCGATCCGTAAACTGTGGAGCTTATCATTTTCATAATTCATATTTCTAAAGGTAATGAACGACGTAAGCATTTGTAGTTTAAATTCCTATTATAAGAAGTGAATAATATTGTATAGTCTTTGATAATGTGAGACATGACATTCTTGCCTGCGGTGTCGATCCGGATTATTGGGAAATAGATGACGGTAATCATGACGTCTGGAGGAAGTGATTGCCAGTGGCTTTGTGGATGACAATAACGCATGATCCGAGCTACTCTCTTTTAGGTTCGATCTATGTCATTAATGCGCTGTGGTTCTCCAGAACGCTCCAGAAATTCAGTTGGTCTATGCTATGTGTTGACGTGACTGTTGCTTACTAGTCACGTGCGTCAAGTGCCGCAGTTCCATCAAACGGATGCTATTTATATAAACTTATTAAATTTCGGAACGCCTTGATGATGATTTTGATGATCTTAATTTTATGTTCACAAAGGATGGTAAGTGTGATTTAAATGTAACAATGATGATACAGTGGTAGTGGTAGCGTTTACGGGCATGGCGTCATTCGAAGTGAGTTCGAATCCCTACAATGAGCTTAAGCTTTCGATGAAGGATACAGTGATGAAAGCGCATGGTGGTACGCCATTTTCTAATGTCTGCCTAGATAGGTACCATCCTAAGGAGAAAATCTATCGCCAAGCGCGTATAGGTGTGTTCTGGCAGATGTACTTGAGAGCCAGTCCTCCATATAAGCCTAGCGTGTTACCATCTTGGTATCAATATATACCAGTATCACCAGTATATACCAGTATATCAGTATATGGTCATCATATCGTCACTTAATGTCAGGTGAGATTGTGACCAAATGCTAAAAACTACAAGAAATTAAAAAAAATGTAGAATATGAATTTTTCACCGACAGCTTTCCGATTCCTTACTATATTATATAAATCTTACGTGTCTTAGTTTTTTCGTTGTTTTATGTATATTTAATTATATTTTATACCTATATTTATTTTATACCTATATTTAATCAGTTTTAAAAACACGTCATATTAAAAAGATCGTTTTTCGTTTTTTGGTAAAATAATTAACGATTTTAAACATCTTGATGTGATTATGACAGACCTCTGATTATATACACGTCTAGATTCCTAATCCAGCGTGTCAAAGTATTACTTTTCACGGTATTTACATATAAATACCAAGCTCCGAACAGCTGTCAGTACATTTAGCGAGCCAAAGAATATAACGTATATTTGCTCTCGCAATTATAATTAAAAATTGTGTTTTGTGTAATGAAACTTTACAAAAACTACTTCCTAAAAAAATAAGGACTAAAAGATTAAATTCCATCAGTAACTATTGTGATTCCATATACATATATTATATAAGTCAATTAAATTAATTTATACAAATATAATTATTTCATAAAAGCGAAGACGTCATTTCTTGTCAGTGTTGCTGGTATAATTGCATTAGAATTCCCACTGAAGCTTGTTAAAATTATGACAATATAATACAATTATTATCATGTGCAATATAAACACTATTCAACTATGCATACTGTATAGGTTGAAATTACGTGGATACAGTTTCTTTTTAGTATTGGGCTAAATCGGTAGGGGATAATAGTAACACTCTTTAAATAATAGTAAGACTTAGTAAGTCTTAACGTAAAACCATCGAGTTTGTGCTCGTTAGGTTCGTATCGATGAGTAGTAGTTGGCTGAAGGTAGTTGAATGGTAGCAAATTTTTTTGGAAATCTATAATAGTTTTAATATGAATATTTTAGTATGTCCTAGAGATCCAAAATAGTTGGATAGACAAAGTACGGAGTAGTATAAGAGAACCTTGGTGAAAACCGAAATCTATAAGTGTCTTCATAGGGTCTGAATTTAATAAAGTATTTTTAATTTTGTTTTTAAATAGCGGTTTTTAAACTGTCTGTTGTAGTAGCTGGTTTCGCTGGTTTCACAATGTGATTGTCGTTATTGTGTTTTATAAAATTTTATAGTTTAAGAAGAAATAGTTGACACTATATTGTTATTTTTTATGTTAGCCAGTTTTAATCTGAATATACACAGACCGATTCCGAAACGCGACAATCCAAAAGAAAATTACTGTCGCGGTTTATTACCATGTGTATGGTAGTCGCGAGCTTTACCACCCCACTTGATTACTGCATATTCATCGGCTGATTCCGGAACTCTACATACGAGGTGTATATCCAACTAAGCATGCCATTATGGCTGATGTACAATGGTCGCGACACTGTCATATCACCCAGCACATTTTCCTTTCATATGTTTTTTTTACATTTAATATTTCATTCGAAAGCACTTATTTTTAAGCTGAGCACACACGCTACGGTGTACAAGAAACCTCTCAGATGGCCCTGCACAATGAGACCGAAATGTATATTGGAATAAATAGACCTACGTAGTTTATTAAACCTGTGCAGGCGACCGGTGTAAAATCGATAATCAACTATTTTTAGTGACACTGTAGACTTTAGCGTGTATGGCTGGCGTAAAAAAACTCATAGCTCTAATTTTCAGAACGAGACAACGACGCTTCTCTTCGACGTTCTCTTCGTTTCTTCGTCTCGATAACCAAAACCTCGGACAACAGATGTCAACTCTAAAGTGAAGTTATTTGTTCGTAGCACGACAAAAAACGCCACTAAGTAATACATAGTTTAGTGTGGGCTAATCGCTAATGCACTAATAGATAGTTTCAATATCTGTCCTTCTATATTCCTACTATAGACTGTAAGTTTCGCGGTGCGGCTAGGGAGTCAGAGACATTCACAGAATATGAGGGAAGGCTGAATGCTAGCCGTGCGTACCACCTAAGGCATTCAAAAGTCACAAAGCACGATTATTTCACCGATACTGAATTTCAATACACGAATTACCATGCGGACGGGGTCGCGGGCTCAGTTTAAACTCTATGCACAATTTTCCCCACATATAAAGTAAAATGTTTTAACTTGGTATTTCCTATACTGCAAAAAAAAAAACAGCTGACGTAAGTGTACAACAATGCTTTCACGCACACTAGGCTAGCAAAGTTGTGCCACAAATATGTCATCGGTCTCAAGGCGACACGGTATCTAGACATGTATATAATCAAAGTGACAGATATATTGTGACAAATTACTTTAAAATGTATTGCAAAATCTTTATCGAACGCACAAATAAATAGACAAGAAATCGGAACGGGGATCGACTACGACCTGCTTATACGGGACTAAAACCGCCAGCGCATTAGTTTCAGTTCTTTCGCGATATATACAAGTGCGTGCATTAGGCGACCAGCGGGCGGATATGAATAAATGATGTAACAAAAGAGATTGACCATTTGCGCCCGACTGGATATCGATCTCACACACACATACACACGTCAAAACCGGCCCCTTAATTACGCAGTTATATATATATACTGTCTGATAGAGAAACGTGATAAACCATAGAGCTTATCACCATATGCATTGTGATAGCGATCCAGCTTGATTATTGCAAATACTCCGGCTGATACCGGCACGCGACACGCCTTTTAGACTTTCTTTTTCTAAGCGCCTCAGCGTGCCACTATGATGAATGCAAATTGTCGAGTCCTGTTCTGCCTAGTACTTGGCAAGAGCAAAACGATAGTAGAAATGTCGGCTTCAAAATGACACATTCGTATTATAACAAACACAATTGTCATTTTGTAGCCGAATTTAGCGATTTCTTTTAGACTTTAAGCTTTCTGATCATTGTGTTTCTATACTGTACGTCTCAATCAGCCAGTATAAACCCAACTACTTACTGATTCATAGTACCTTGTATATTTGAAATAGAGTGTGACTTTCGAACCGGTATTGATCTCTCGGCGATCACCGCCGCTCATGGACCATGCTTTATTTATCACTAGCGACCTGCCTCGGCTTCGCACGGGTGCAATGCTGATACTAAATATACATACCTACTACAGAATGTCCTTATAAACAACGTTTACAGCTTTTTGTCATTAGACAATACAAACATGTTTTATTTAGAGGTTACTCTTGAAAGAGCGACATATAATTGACCATGGTATATAGGGCTCGTACCGCCGCACCGCTATGCCCCTGCATCTAAAATCTGTAATATATTCGGAAATATTCATTTAAATTTCATGCTGTAAAGGGCCATATTGATCTATATTAAATGGAAAATGTATTTAAGGCACTTAATTGGATAAGGATTAATGCTGTATTACTTAAAATCACTTCGTAAATAAGCCATTTTTTCCCGTAAAATGTAAATGATAAAAAGGTTATTGTGGGTTATTCTTAAGAGATAGACATATACCATCGAGGTCTTTTTGTTGACCTTTTTAAGGTATACAATACTGTAGTACCAGTATTTTAATTTATCTCGTGGGGTTCAGCCAGCGTTTGCAAAGTAAACGCAAGAAAATTTGTTTATTTACGACATCACATTAGAAACCTCTAAATTTATCAGTGTTTCTCTACAATATTATGCATGTATTATACATAATTTCCTTCTTCATTGTTTCCTGCTTCATAAGTAATATACCACAGGAAATAAAAATGTCCAATTGTGACGCATGTGGCAGAGTGGTAAAAACATTAGAAAAAATTGTTTGTGCAAGTTGCAACAAAAATTATCATCACTTGTGCGTTAATTTGAATGTAACTTCGTTTAAAAAACTAGGTAAAGCTGCACGTTCAGCATGGCTTTGTCCGGGCTGTCTAGCTAGTCGGCCTAAAGGGAATAACACCGATGCCCCTATCCGTATCACTTCTGATGTTATGGATGATAGTTCTAGTGAGGAGAACAAAGACAGTGATATTCGACTCATCATCCGAGATGAAATAAGAAAAACTATGCGCTTTGAAGTTAAAAATTTGATTCGTGAACTTCGTACCGAGATTGATGATATTAAAGCGCAACTTGAAGAATTAAAGTCATCTAGTTCCTTTGACATTTCTTATTTAAATGAGCTAAAGTCTGAACAACAAAAATTGCAAAAGGAAAACTCTGAACTACGCAGTCAAAATCACAGCTTGCAGAAATCTTTTGTACATCTTGATGCTCAATTGAATATCCTTGATCAAAATTCACGCGACTCTAATCTGGAAATTCATGGTCTACCAGAGAATAGAAACGAAATTCTACCGGACACTATAAAACAGATAGCTAAGGCTGTATCTAAGGATCTCAATGACACCGATATTATGAAGGTTGTTAGAGTTGCCAGCTTTAGTAATAATAAATCGCGCCCCCGCACGGTAATAGTAAAGTTAAGAAGCCCAAGATGCCGTGACGAACTATATTCTGCAATTACCAGGTACAATAAAACATATAAAAATGATAAACTGAATACTTCCCTCATTGGTATAAGTGGAGAAAAAATGCCAATATATGTTTCTGAGCATCTTTCTCCAACAAATAAAGCTTTGCATGCTTCTGCACGATTAAGAGCGAAGGAAAAGTCCTACAAATTTGTGTGGATAAAATATGGAAAAATTTTCGTACGTAAGGATGAGAGCTCTGGCAGTCTGCTGATTAAAGATCAACAATCCTTAGATAGAATAGTCTAGTTTATTATTTATTCTTGAATATGTTACACTGATAGTCACTTTAATCTTTATTTTAATATAAAAATGGCTAACCTATCAATTTTTTATCAAAATGTGAGAGGGATGAAAACGAAGTCGTCTGACATCTATATGTCAATTTTAAATTCAGACTATGACATAATATGCCTTGTAGAAACTTGGCTGGATGAATCATTTTTGTCTTCTGAGTATTTTGATCAAAGGTATACGGTCGTTCGTAGAGATCGCAGTGCTGATTTTAAACAACGATATTCCAAGGCTCATGGAGGCGGAATACTAATAGGTGTTAAAAATGATTTCAAATTTATTAATAAAACAGATTGGCAATCCTCTGTTGAAGATATGTGGATACGTTTGAGGGTCGGGAATGTTTGCTTGAATCTATGTCTTGTTTATCAACCATCCTACATACCTTGCGATACGTTCGGGGGGTTTCTTACAAAGTTGGAAGAAATTTGTTTAGGTAATTTAGATGATAAAACACTAATTATTGGCGATTTTAACTGTCCTCACATTAATTGGAGTTGTTCTGAAGATCCTTTTTCTGGTATTTTCGAACCAAAATCATTAGCTTTAAGGGATTTCTTACAAATTACTGGTTTTTTACAAGTAAATAATGTATGTAACGAGAGAAACAATATATTAGACCTTATTTTGGTGGATGATCACACTAATGTATATGTCACTACAGCTGTTCCACTTAGTAAACTTGATACCTACCACCCATCCTTAGAATTACACGTAATACTAAAACAACCTAAAAGCGGTAACTTGGCTCATAATACTGCTTGCTTGAAACATAATTTTTATAGGGCTGACTATATCTCATGCATAGCGGAACTCTCTTTAATTGATTGGGATGAACTTAGTAACGTTAACTGTAATGAGTCTGTGCACAATTTTTATAACATTTTGTGGTCAGTTATTGATAAATGCACTCCTAAAAAAAGACAAAAGAAAAATAATTATCCTACATGGTTTTCTTTGTCATTGATAAAACTTATTAAAGAAAAACACAAATATCGATTAAAATTCAAAAAATATAATAATCCTCGTGATTATGATACATTTGACACCTTACGTATTAGATCAAAGAAAATTATGAAAATTTGTTTCCAATCGTATATAGCTAAGATAGAACAGGAACTCAAAACAAATATTAAATCTTTTTGGCGATATATTAAATCTAAAAAAACATATAACGGTATTCCCGCTCAGGTCTTATATGATGGTCGAGTTGCTGAAGGTGACGAGGTTGCAGACTTATTTGCCCTATATTTCTCCTCAGTTTACACTGTTAACCAAGCTTCAAACGCATCTGTCCAGTCTTATACCTCATGTAATTATTGTCTCCCTGAAATATATATTACTGAAAAAGACATCAAAATCAGCTTAGAGTGCTTGGATGTGAGAAAAGGGGCTGGTCCTGATGGTATTCCACCAATATTTATACGGCTCTGTTCAAAAGCGCTTGTTAAACCTCTGCATTTGATCTTTAATCAATCGCTTAAAGAAGGAATATTTCCCGATTTATGGAAAATCTCATATGTAGTCCCCATATACAAGTCAGGTAATAAGAATGACGTATCAAATTATAGACCAATATGTATTATTTCACAATTTGCAAAAATATTTGAGGGTATTATATATAAGGTAGTATATTCTCAAGTAAACCCCTTGATAAGCTTACGCCAGCATGGTTTCATGTCTAATCGTTCTACAACATCAAATTTACTCATATATACTAATTTTATAACTAATACGTTGGAAGCCCGTGGCCAAGTTGATGCTATTTATACAGATTTCGCCAAAGCGTTTGATCGCGTTGATCACTCTATACTCATATTCAAACTTAATCACGCTGGCATTCGTGGAAATCTGTTAAGGTGGTTTGAGAGCTATTTATATAATCGTTCTCAGCTAGTCGCATTGGCAGGTTACGAGTCTCCACCTTTCATACCTTCATCTGGTGTCCCCCAAGGATCTAAGCTCGGACCATTATTGTTTTTAATTTTCATAAACGACCTCCTAGATTCTCTGAATTGCGATTGCCTAGCCTATGCAGACGATATAAAAATATATACTCGGGTCACAAACCTAAGCGACTGCATTAAGTTACAAAATGACCTTAATACGCTCGAATTATGGTGTATCAATAACAAAATGACTCTTAATTTGAAGAAATGTCAATACATAACTTTTACAAATAAATTAAAATACATTAATTTTAGCTATCACCTTGGCGGTATATGCCTAGAGAGAGTATCCGTTGTTCGGGATTTAGGTGTAATTTTTGATTCTGTTTTCTCTTTCCGGCCACATATACTTAATATTGTACCTAGAGCCAAAAAGATGCTTGGATTTATTATGCGTACATCACGACCATTCCGCAATAACGAGAGTCTTATCTTGCTCTATAACACCTTAGTCAGAAGTATTCTTGAATATTGTTCTGTCATATGGTCACCTCACTATTCCACCTACGTAGAACTTATAGAATCTATACAAGCTCGTTTTGTGAGATACCTGAGCATAAGGAGTAGTGTTCGTAAATCTATACCTTATTATGACATGAGACTGAAACATTTTAATATGATAAGCCTAAAAGAGAGGCGAAATATGGCTGACTTAATCATGCTTCACAAGATTGTAAATGGTTCTATAGATGCGTCCCTTATAAATTACTTTAATTTTCGAGTTCACTCCCGTGCGGTGCGCAACCCACACATATTTGCCACTCCGAGTGCAACACTTAATACGGCATTTAATAGCCCTCTTGTGCGTATGGCAAGGTTGTATAACGAGATATCCGAAACAACTAATAACTCCATAGATATATTTGGTCAATCTTTTGGTTCATACAAGCACTCCTTATTTAAAAATAAAATATAACCTAATTTCAATTTTAATATGTAATGATAAATGTAGTTAAAATTGTGTATAATAATGTTAAAGTGTGTGTGTAAATAGTGTTAAATATTTAATTTTAAGCAATTAGTTATCCTTCTATTAATATGTATTTAAATGTCATGCAGGCCTATTACCTGAGTAATTACATAGTATTTTAATTTGTGCATGATAATATGTAATTTTTACTATTTTGTAATTATTCTGTTGGCGTGCTAAATATATAAATAAATAAATAAATAAATAAATAAATAAATAAATAAATATAAACCTTCCTTTTGAATCACTCTATCTTATTAAAAAACCGTTTCAAAATCCGTTGCGTAGATTTAAAGATTTAAGCATACATAGGGACGGACAGAGCAACAGCGACTTTGTTTTATACTATGTATTGATGAGATAAAAATATATTGTAGTTCGGTTTTTCCAATTCACTATTTTATTAGGAAAATCTAAAGAAAGTGCTTACTGATAACGGTCATATGTCTCGATAAACGTCTCTTTCGCTTACTATCGCGATACACGACGGAAATTTGATAGTAGGTAGTGATAGATTTTTAGGGTTCCGAACTCGGATCTCTATTGCTTAGTCCATCATTATAGATAACTGTTTAAACTACTCATAGAATTTATGTATAATCGTAACGGATATACGAACAAGTGATAAAAATACTAACTGGGAAAACATTGAACCCCTTCTTTTACCCCCTCCCCAATACAAAGAAACGTGTACTTATAAATATTTTCTTTTATAATTCTTTTATAGCGTTTAGTAAAGGGTAAAATGGTGAGCTGCGCGCGCATCATGTGACGTACCTAAGTGCGACATGATGAAGTTAGCCAACAATGTTAATAATGTGACTTCATTATACTGACTTTTTTCCTTTCAGATCGATACATTTTTGTCAACGTTTCTGCCATTTCTTTCGAAAACAATACGTGTGATATAGGTATTATCTGCAAAACATGAACTAACCTGTAAATCACTTTAAAATTCAATATAGTGTCGTTTGACAGATGACAGTACACAGTGGTAATGTCAACTTTCGTCAGCAACATCACCTGTCTTAAAACTTGGGTACCTTTTGTTTAACAGAGTATAATAAGCTAGCTGTGCCTCACGGTTTCACCTGTGTAAAATAATTTCAACCAACTCTCCACCGCGCCGCCGCGCCGGCAACATATCTTATTACTAGTTATAGAGATTAGCGCGTTCAGATAAACAAACAAATAATTTCTTTAGATACGTATACATATAGTAGAAGAAATAATATGTGTCTGTTTATTTGCAGGCGGACAGGTACGAGGTGGAAGTCGAAGAGACGCGCGTCGCCCTCGCTGCGGAAGTGTTCGGCCGGTACCTAAAGACTGACGACTGCGAGACGGTTACTGACGTCATCGGCAAACAGGTCATAGAAGACGCATGCGGTCTGCTCCAAGGTATATACTGGAAACTAACATAAACCTTATACATTTTCACTATCAAATCAATGCAACCCAGTCGTCACGCGTCCTGACATGTGGAACTAGAATCTAAATAAATAAAATGAGGATCCGGTTTTAGTCTGTGGTAGTCGGTGGTCTTTTAGTGCCTTGGTCACTATTCAATATTTTGTCACATCATCATTCAATAAAACATATTAAAGTTTAAAAAAATTACGATTTTTATAAGCACTACACAGCACTTCTTTCGTCCACACAAGCGGAGCCGCGGGCACAGCTAGTAAATAATAAAATAAATATGGGGAAACCATTTCACTCGCGGCCGTGTTTACAATTTTAATAGTATTTTCTCAATGATATGTTGGATTCATACAAAAATACTATCGACTTCCGTTATCAGTCCGTGTATCTGATCTGAATTATAATAATATTGTAAAGCGGAAGTTGCTTCGGTACGCCATCTGTGCATTGTTTTGGTAAACAGGAATTGCATTGTTAAATGATTCGAAAAAATTCGTGGCTTAGTGCCTTAAGCGCTCGCCCCCAAGCCCGGGTGAAGCTGTAAAAGCCGTTTGAGGCTTCAGGGCCCTAATGGCTAACAGTATAGACAGTTTGAAAAAATAATAATAATCGTAAAACAGTAACGTACAAGGAATAATAGTGTATAGATGTGACGATGTTTCTCTGATACCGAGCCTGCGACATTATGTTGCTTACAGATATTAAGCTTATTTTAGATTAGTAAATATTAAATTAAAATATCTTGAGAGAATCGTTTAAAAACATAAAATCGATTCAGTTTGGGTTCATTTTTTTTAATATACGCATATTTTATGTTCGATAACAATTGAATAGGATTATCAAATAAAGAAATATGAACAACAACTTATTTATAAAAAAAAAATGTTTTATATTCATTAAGAATTCCATTCCACTACTACATTCCAATGTAGTTAATAATTAGACTGTCTAGAAAAATGTTCACTACCCTTGAAACTTCAGCTTGACTGTGACATTTCTTTGTTCATATTTTTGATCTAGGAATTCCATTTCCTACTGCACATACTTATCTTGATAAAATTTTCGATTGTTTTAATTCAGAGAAATTAACGACGATAAAAGATAACACGATTTGTAAGTCATAATCGTTTAAAAACTGGATTATAAAATAATATGGTCGCCTTCATTATCACCATGTTATTGTTTTTTGGTTCGTTCAGTTGACGCAGGATTAGAAGCGTAAAGAAAATCAATGACCTCAGAAAACTTTTTAATAGTTTCGGCATCTAGATTATTCAATAACTTTATTACTTGTTGCTTAATAGGCTAAAGTGACGCCACATGTTTGTTAACAACATAGAGGAAGAAGCTAATAGAATCAAGTTTTTTATAATTTTCTCTTTCACTACTAAGTGAAACCGCGACATACAAACAAATATACAGCAAACGAAAAAGGACCATGGATTTGGTGGCTTTGTCGTTGTAACTACCATACAAATACACATCAAATAAAATTTCTCAAAAAAATTGTAGTTGAGTCATTTTTTGTTTGCTTGAAGACATTGAATGAAACTTATATTCAAGCATGTTGTGAATGTGATTGGAAACCTGTGTCATCAGAGCTGAATTGTCGTAAAGGGCGAAAGATAGACAATACTGACAGAATGTGACTATAGTCTAGGGAAGAATGTTTGTTAACAATATCATTCGCGAATAGAGGGTGGATGCTATGTAAAATGTTCCACCTCTTATAATTTAACATCTAATTTATCAGTACCTCCAATAAATATAGTATCAGCATTATTTTTTCGGCAACGAGTTAAAGATTATAAATATTATATCGCATTTATTTATCACCTTCAGCCCTAATCACCCATTACTGAGCATAGGCTTCTCTTCTTGTACTCACTCATCCCGATCCTGAGCTAATCTCATCGACGTAGTATATTTTATATTACTATAGTTCTTCTTAATTTGCAGTATTTTTAATAAAATTGAATGAAACCGGAGCTCTACCCGAAAATGTCATTATTATCTCACACACGGTTACACAATGTCTATTTGTCTATTTGTTCCTCTTTCTATGGTAAATAATTGGTTAGCATTCTGTTGCTTGTGATATTTTTACAGTGTTTTACCAAAGTATATGGTGTGTAGGGTCAGCGTACATAAAAACTAAAACAAAGGAAAAACTATTTGTATGTGTCCCAAAAAATGCGTTAGAAGTGGCTTCTATTACGTGAAAGAGTTGTATACGGTTTTTGAATGTACTTTTTTATTTGTCAATCGATATTATATTAATGGAGGGTACAAAATCTCAAAACACAAAGGAATGCAAAAAAACTGCAAACCAATGACAAACATGTGACGTCACGATAGATTCAGCCAATCACAGTCTGTTTTCGATCACGTGTCGGCTCGATGCATTTTAGCATTTAGTAACGTCTGCATCATGAGCAATGAAGCAATGATGATTCAGTGTTAGCGTGTACGACTTCGCGTCGATTGACGTGAGTTCGAATCTGTGCAATGAGCCTGAGCTTTCGGTGAAGGAAAACATCGTGAAGAATCCATAGCATGGTGGTAGATCATTTTCAGATGCCCGCCTGGCTAGCTACCACCCTCAAGTTGAAAATCTGTCGCCAAGCACCAATAGGCAGCTACAATTAACAGCCAGTCTTCCGCTAGGTTTAGCGTGTTATCATCTTGGGCCACGTCGTCAGTGAGGTGAGATTATGGCCACTACGCCAAATCTGTCAAAAATGACAGTCCGTCTTTGCAACCTGTCCAGATCATCGAGGAAACATTCTATAGACGATCAAACTTGTGCCGTGTAATAAAATTACAAATGTGTGATATAGGTATTTGTATGCACGTAAAAAGTGATACTTTGGCGTAATGAAACAAAAATACCTGACTCAATTTTTTTTATCCCGTGTATCAACAACATGATGTAGTTAGCCATCAATGATAATAATGTAAATTATTTTACTGGTTTTTTTAGCGTGTAAAAATATTTTAACTGCGTATATATAAACATTATTTTAATTCGATTAAAATCATTGTTACACAATTACAGATATAAAAGTCATTAAAATGAATTCACATTATTATCATTGATGACTCTTCCGCTACATGATGCGCGCGCAGCATTATCACTAAATAATATTGTTTCCAGAGGGTTCCAAAGGCATATTCTCGGAATGCATACGCTGCGTGAAGAGTTTCTTAGCGGGCACTCCGTTCGCAGAATTCGAACACTCGATGTACTTCCACCGGTATCTGCAGTGGAAGTGGCTCGAGGCTCAGCCGGTCACGCAGCATACGTTCCGCATGTACCGGGTGCTGGGCAAAGGCGGTTTCGGGGAGGTTTGCGCTTGTCAGGTCGGTGTTTGCCTTTATTTACGCGGTTAGTGACGTCATTGTTTTTTATGTGATAGAACTTCTGCTATCTGCCAGTGAAAGTCCTGTCCAAATTGGTTCAACCGTTTCTGAGATTACCCGGAACAAAAAGACAGACAAAAATAAAATGGTTGTTTGTTACGGGTGCCGTGTATACTTCCATATGCATTTAGTATAAACTTCTTATTTTGACATTACAAACTGACACTTCAATTTTATTATATGTATAGATAAAAATTTATTCCATATCTAACAGATAATTCACAAATGAAAAGTTGTATTAGTATTATTTAGTTACTATAAAACTAGTATTCTTAATTAATTAATTTTTATTGTGTTAGGATCCCTTTGGGAAAAGCATCCTCCACTGCCATTTTTCTTTATCCTGTGCAATATTCATTCAGTTTGACCGAGCGATTTTAATTATATTATCAGCCCAACGTTTTCGTGGTCTACCATTACTTCTTTTGCCTATAGATCTTGGACATCTTGTTACTTCTAGCGTCTATCTCTTTTCTTTGTTCCTTGAAATGTGTCCTGCCCATTTCCATTTTAGAATTAGAGCATGTTGAAGAGCATCTGTATTCCTTGTCTCTTCGTTTCTGTATTTTCCTTAATTTTAATATACAACTTTTAATGGTATGTTAACATGAAGCAATTTTATTTTCTATTTAATTCATATGAAACTTGGTAGGATACAGGTGTCAATGTTTTTAATGCTGTATGTTATGGTAGTGTGCTTTTAAGATTTCTTTTTGTGTCCAGATTTTCATCCAAGACCAGTTAATCTTCTATCTACTTCATTTTCGATATTTTTTAGATCAAACGACATTTGTTTTCCTAGGTATAGAAATATAGGATAGGAATTAGGATAGAAAAGGATAGGTTATTCATTTAAAATATTCGATTTGGTCTCTTCTTTTTTATGGCTTGTCATGACTTTAGTTTTGTTTGAGTTTATATGTAAACCTATTATTTTGCTTTTTTTTATTCAGAGTTTGTATCATTTCTTCAAACTCTGTAGCTGATTTCGCGAAAAGGACATTGTCGTCCTTAAGGCTTATATGTTGGAATTGTATCTTGAATTCCTTGGTTCTCCAGTTGATTTCTCTAAATATTCGCTCAGCACAGCTAGAAACTATTTGAGTGATAATGAGTCTTCCTGTCACTTTCCTATTTTTATCCAGTTTAACTCTGCTTTTACTTTGTGTGTATTTTTTTTTTTTTATGATATTTATGTATGTTATGCTTATTCTACAAGAGATCAGTGCTGTTTAGATTGAGCTGTGATTAATGCTATCGAATGCCTTTGCGTAATCAATGAAGGCTATATAAAGATACTATTATATTCTTTATAATTTTGTAGTATTTAGTCTAATGTGTGTATATAATCAGTAGTGGAGAATTCAGACCAGAGACCAGCTTGTTACATTAGTTGATTGTTATATATTTTTGATGATATCCTGCTCAATAATATAGAAGTAAAAATTTGCAAATGCTCGGCAGTGAACTTATTGGCCTGTAGTTTCCAATACCTGCTGGATTTCCTTTTTGTAGTGAAGTATTTATTATATCTAACTTGCATAGAATTAATACTATACATAAGTCACTATATATAAGTCTAATTTAGATTGCTTCGCTACTTATGTTGTCTGTCGTTTTTCCTGTGGTTTCACTTTATGTACGGAAATAAAATAATGGTATAGGTTTATATATATATGTTTGTAACCATGTAGTATGGTCTGAATGTTCCGATAGTATTTTATTAGTTCTGAACGTATGAATGACCTCAATAGAACTGATATTGGTATTATAAAAAAATGGTCTAAAGTCTAAACAAAGCATTTATAGCATATATAGTTACCTTAGTACTATATATACAGTTACATCATTAGACTTCATCCTCTATTTCAAAATTTATTAATAGGTAAATAAATAAAAAAATAAAGTAGAAAACAAAATGAATTGTTATGTGTTTATTTAAGCTCATATACATAGGTCGTCACATTTTCTGAACTTTGACAAATATTAGTTGATATTATATACTAAAAAGAAATAACACAAACTGGTTGTATAACAGTTAAACTAATTAAAAATCTTTTTAAAACACCACGTCAAGTCTGTGTTCACTCACATATTTTTACCTACAAGCGGTTTGGTAATAAACAGCTACATGTTTAAGTCTATGATTGTAAGTGACATGGCAGAAATATTTCTTCTATTGTGTTATTACTATATTATTACCTATATATTCACTTGAACAACAAATAATTTAATTTAATTGGCTACTGAATTGGTATTTACGTCAAGGTTCACGCTTTGATTCGAATTATCGTATTTGTTTTATTTTTTTTCGAAATGACTACTGTTAGCCTTAGGGGCTCTGGAGCCTTTGCGGCTTTTACAGCTTCACCGGACTTGGGGGCGAGCGCGGAAGGCACTCAGCCGCGAAAGCTAGGCAACAAGCTCCAAGGGTGCCAAAGTGGCCGAACCTCGGCTTGGGCTGTTGCCGATCATGCGAAAAAGTCGCGATCTGACTGAATCCCTATCCATAGAAATTCGAGCTAACTAACTGTACAAATATACATGTTCCTGCCTTCTGGGAGGAAGGAAGGAACATGTGTATATGTATTTAGTGATTTGGTAATTTTTGTCTAAACTAACTAGCCAAAAAAAGAAAATAAGGTCCCTTACAGAACCTATGTACCTGAGTGGTGTACATGTGTGAAGTGCAGTGTTATGTGTGTGTGTCGATAGCTAGTGAATGCAGTGTCACTGTATCGCGCGAGCGGCTGCTGGCTCAAGGGCTCCATGCCGGAGGAACGGACCTAGGCTTGAGTTGCCGCTGGAGAGGGTGGTCGTGGCGGGTGTGCAGGAGCGAAGTTAACCGCCCGTCCCCTACGGAGGGAACGGTGGTTTCGCGGCCGTGGGCGCAAACACGCTTGACTTGAAGAGACGGATGGGGAATTATCGTATTATAAGAGCAGCTCCGTACGCGCCCACAGTGTATAAATGTCGTACTCACACTAAACTACGCTGCACCGATTGACGTGCAGCTCACTCGACCAGGGTGAATGTTCGGAGCACCAAATCTATTGCGTAGTACATATATATCAACGTGGAAAGTAAAAAGGAATGTAAATTCTCTTGTATTTAAACCCTATTATATTGGGTACTTCAAATGAGGCGTACGCGGGAGAACCAACTAGTATAGGATAGTTGAAAAATATAAGTATTACCAACCTCTTACTTCACTTAGTGAAAATGATACCCTAAGTTTATAGGATTAAAGTTTATATTACCATGCTACATATAATAAGATGAGATTTATTTTTAAAGAAAAAGTGTTCATTAAAAATATGTTTGGGAATCGGTTTTTTGGCTAAAGTCCACGATTACAACGGTTATAAAATTGATGGTTTTTATCTACCGCAAGATAGTGTTCATAAAACTAACTCATTATACGTTCTTTATACATATGTAATGATATTTTAATATCTCTTTAAACTCTCGTAAGTTTAATAAATCCTATTAATAATTGAATCGCAGTTTCTTTCGCGTGCTATAAAGTGGTCACAGCAGCTATCTAAAACTAGGGTTGTCAACCATAGTCTATATCTATACTTTATCTAATACTAGCGACCCGCCCCGGCTTCGCACGGGTGCAATGCTGATACTAAATGTACCTACCTACCACAGAATGTCCTTATAAACAACATTTACAGCTTTTTTGTCATTAGATAATACAAACATGTTTTGTTTAGAGGTTACTCTTGAAAGAGCGACATATAATTGACCATGGTATATAGGGCCGGTACCGCCGCACCGCTATGTCCCTACATTTTAAATCTGTAGTATCTTCGGGAATATTCATTTAAATTACACGCTGTAAAGGGCTATATTGAACTATATTAAATGGACAATGTATTTAAGGTACTGAATTGGATAAGGATTAATGCTGTATTGCTTACTTCGTAAATAAGCCATTATTTCCCGTAAAATTTAAAGGATAAAAAATTATTATTGTGGGTTATCCTTAAGAGATAGACATATACCATCGCGGACTTTTTTGTTGACCTTTTTAAGGTATACAATACTGTAGTACATTATTTTGATTTATCTCGTGGGGTTTAGCCAGCGTTTGCAATGTAAGCGCAAAAAATGTGTTTATTTACGACATCACTTAGAAACCTCTAAATTTACTAGTGTTTCTATACAATATTATGTATGTATTATACATATAAACCTTCCCCTTGAATCACTCTATCTACTACAAAAAACCGCTTCAAAATCCGTTACGTAGTTTTAAAGATTTAAGCATACATAGGGACGGACAGATTATAGCGACTTTGTTTTATACTATGTAACTAATATAATGTTATGTCAAAATAATACTAAATGCATTTGAAAGTATATACGTTACTTATATTTTAAAAAACATTAGTTATATTTTTCCCTATTTGTTTCGGGTAATCTCCGAAACGGTTGTACCGATTTTGACGGGACTTTCACTGACAGATAACTGTAGTTATAAGGAGTAACTTAACCTTCTATTATTTTAGAAAAATAATTAGGGTTCATCGCAAATAAAATAATAAGCCTTTAATATAATAAAGCTGATTGTTTGTTTATGTAAACACGCTAATCTTTGGAACCACCAGTCGGATTCATAAAATTATTTTTGTAGTGTTATAGAAATCAGTTACAGATAGGTCGGATATACCTAGTGGTTGTGTTTGAAATACTCGTGTGGTGCATGTTATGTATGCATAAAAAAATGAATGAAGATATATTTGCAGGTACGAGCGACGGGGAAAATGTACGCTTGCAAGAAATTAGAAAAGAAACGAATAAAGAAACGGAAAGGCGAGGCGATGGTTCTCATAGAGAAGCAGATTCTGCAGAGAATCAACTCTCGGTTCGTCGTGAACCTCGCTTACGCTTACGAGACTAAGGACGCGCTCTGCCTCGTACTCACTATCATGAACGGTTAGTTTCTAGAAGTTATTTCTCAAAGGTGTTTTTGTGGCAACGCCATATCTCCCATAATTCTTCATCATAATTAACTATTCAAACATAATTTTAAAGTTTATGACGAAATGACTGCTATTGACGAAAAATTAACAAACTTATTAAATTATTCAATTAACATATAGGAAACGTCATCTATTAATAATTTGTTTAACTAGCATCACAGCTGTTCTATAATGTACGAAATAATCGCACAGTTCATTTAGTTCTTTATTATTATTTTTTTTATACAGTCTGTGTTAATACCTATGAATAGGGTTTTGTACAAAATTTGGTACAAAATCCTATCAATTGCGGTAAAGTATAGCTGTAAGATATTATATCTAATAATTATTTTATATTTTTTTTAATTAATTTGGTTCCATTTACTTTAACAGAAAAAAGTTCGATATATATTAGATATATAAAAATATGTTTATGATTATAATTATACGTTTCAATCAAATATAATATATGGGACAACTTTTATACGAATTATTAAAAAAAAAAATCAATATATTTGTCACAGAGAAAATAACTCTGCTAGTAAGTATTTCCCAAGTTTCATGAAGGAATTCGTGAGGTCAGCAGGTAACGTGTCATTGAGATGGTGGATGGAGTTCTTCAGTTCGATTGAGAATGTTGAGATCTTTATTGTGAACATATGAAACTATATCATCACGGTAGATGGGTCCGTGGTAAAGAACTATTATATAGGTACACTTGAGAGGCAGTCATTTTAAATCTAGGCTTAGATCGTTCGGTGTTATTATGGTCAAAACGCTTGGTTTAATAATTAATAACGCTTGGTCAAAATGGTTAATGGGCTATGTTATTTTTCAACTTCGTGATTATACTATACAGGTGGGGATCTGAAGTTTCACATTTATAATATGTGCGGCGCGGACACGGGACTGGGTTTGGAGAGAGCCAGGTTCTACGCCGCCCAGGTGGCCTGCGGGCTGGAACATCTGCATAAGATGGGAATTGTATACAGGTAAGTTTTATTCAAGTTGATGGTTTCCCATCGAGTTCTTACCACTCGACCCAGCAAGCGTCGTTAATTCACAAGAAAACGAAACAATTGGGAATTGATTGTTTTTTAAATACAATAATACTAGTGACCCGCCCGGCTTCGCACGGGTAGAAAAATATTTTAAAGATGGATTTTCATAGAAACTTTCATCCCCTTTTTCACCAACTTAGGGGTTGAATTTCCAAAAAATCCTTCCTTAGTGCTCACCTACAATGTTAATGGAACCCGCATGCAAATTTTCAATGTCCTAGCCCCAGTAGTTGAGGCTTGTACGTTGATCGATCAGTCAATCAGTGAATCACTCAGCCAGTCAGTTTCTTACTTTATATATAGGTATAGATGTAAGGATAATATTATTATGCTTTTGAATCTTTACCCAATGTTTTTTTCAATTCTATACAAGTTTCATTAGGCTACAATCTCGCTTGATATTAATGACGATATAGCCCAAGATTGGAAACACGCTAAACCTAGTGGAGGACTAGTTCTCAAGTGCAGCTGCCGAAACAGCTATTGATGCTTGGTGGCAGGTTCTAATCATGAGGGTGGTAGCTAGTTAGACGGCCATTATAAAATGTCCTGTCACCAGTTCCATCACGATGTTTTCCTCCACCAAAGCTTAGTAGTCTCACGATCGACGCGATATTCGTAAACAGTACCAGTAAGCCAGCATTGTTTCAAAAATGTTTCGCACGGCAATAAGGGTTTGGTTTAGTTGGTGAGATTGGTGTTGGCACAGGGACTGCAAGCCGGAGAACATACTGCTGGACGACGCCGGGCACGTGCGCATCTCGGACCTCGGGCTCGCCGTCGACGTGCCGGAGGGCGGCAGCGTGCGCGGCCGCGTCGGCACCGTCGGCTACATGGCGCCAGAGGTACTCACCGATTATCAACATTGTCTAAATATTTCACACATAACATAATGTAAACAAACTAACAGTTATCATGCCGGTTAAAACAGATTGTTCATAGATGTTAGTTGAAAATATTTTTTGATGACATTCATAATGAAAAAAAGTTTCATCATTTTTTAAGTGTAAACTTCTTTAACACCGTTGTGATTTGAAACTCGATGAAACGAAAAACCGACAGTAAATAGAGACAACCTTATATATATATAGGATTTAGCCTACGAGTGAATGAGATAGAATACATTTATCAATATGCGCGGTTAATGCAAGTATTGATTTTCATAATTGTACTCGTCGTCCGATTGGATTAGTGGTGTGAGACGTCCAGAGTTCATGCGCAGTACGTACGAGCGGTCGATAGTTCGAATCCCGCTGATTTATAATATTTAATAAGAATTTTTATGATTTGTTTTTTTTTTAATGATTTTTCATCTGATATGGTTTTATGGACCAAATATGAATATACTCATTCTTTACTCGAATTATGTTAATGCAAGTAGTGTTACCAATAACTGCATATAATAATTAGGGTTGCCACCCGTATTTTGTAATAAAGTACTGTACTTTATTTGAGATAATCATACTTTGTAATTTGAACAATAAGTACTAAGTGTATTGGTTCAGTGGCTGAATAGAACAATGGAATCCGTATTTCAAGTCGCTTATATATTTTAACTATCAATAAAAGCCTATAAAGTGAAAATTAAAATTAAATAATTGAAGTATATATTTGGGTCAGTCGGAGCCAGAAGGGTTTAGGATAAAACTGGTGTTTTCATAAAATTATTTGCATATAAATAGGATTTATTTGACATTAATTGTCAGGTGATAGACAATGAGCGCTATACGTACAGCCCAGACTGGTTCTCGTTCGGGTGCCTCGTGTACGAGATGATTGAAGGTCGGGCGCCGTTCCGCGCGCGCAAGGAGAAGGTCAAGCGGGAAGAAGTCGACCGCAGGGTCAAGGTCAGTCAAAAACCCAATTTAACGGGAACTTTCATGGCATTATTATAAAGACACAACACACACATGGCCATTTAATGTCAATCTAAATAGCTGATACGGCCAACACTGGCATAATAGTTATTCATATAAATAAGTATACGTTTTAACACACAAGTGAACACAAAAATCAGTCAATCAGGATCGAGTACGCGACCTCTTGACTCAACAGTAGGGTTTATTACCACTGCGCCACGAGGCCTGTCATTAAATGAGTTCATTTAGATTCAGGTATATCTACTTGATGTGAGTTTTTTTGAGTTTTCTTTGTATTAGCCACGCCCTGGCGACAACGTGGAGGTATTAAAATTGTTATTAAGAAAATGTAAGTTTTGATTGTATTTCAAAGATCGATCAAGAGGTCCGGAGAAAACACTCACAAGCGTACAAAATATTATCACAGGTTCGGAAGATGGTTTTCTTTATAAGTTTACCGCTTGATTATAACTCACACCAGGAGCCCAAATCCGCTATTTCACATTTAAGAATATACAATTGTCATTATATCGACACTCTACTGATATTATATCGAAATTGTATCAAATTTGGTATTCTGCTAAAATTTCATTACTGTCTCGATAGAATCTCTATAGTGTTGTGATAGTGTGTCAGTGCGGATGGCAATATCTATACGTCATTGGTGTTGCCTATAAAATCTACCGTGGATTCAGTGTTGCTAATCAATACTACCATTAGTTGGCAATACTTGTTAGTGCTATTTTTTCTGTTAAATCTGTTACCATCTCGACTATTGCCATCTTGAATATCGCCATTTCGACTGTCACCATCTCGATTGTCGCCGTGTCTGCTGTCACCATCTCGAGTGTAGCCATCTCAAATATGGCCATTTCGACTGTCGCCATATTGATTGTCATCACTTCAAATGATCGACATTTTATAGATTCAATGACGTTGATGACGAAATTTTATATTATTTGGATATTATTTTTATGAAACGTGTAAGCAATCGTACTAGAATAGCTGTTGTTGTTCAATGGCTACTCAATAGTCAAAACACCATAGAAGTACGATTGATAAAGCTGTCAAATATTTAAGAGAATACCATTTTACCCACCATCGAGTTGCTATCGAAATATCATTGAGACGCGATTGTAGAGCAGAATACCAAATGAGTTAGTAGTTTTCCGATAAAATGGTAAACAAATAGGAGAATACCAAATGGTGACTAAATGCCTATTGAGATACTATCGACACACTATTAAAATACTATTTTGTTAGCAGCCGTGGGCCCCTGATGTTTAGTATCGGTGTACTTAGTCGAAAGTATTAATACGCTAATCGTGGAGGGAATTGGTTCTCAAGTCTATCTACTGGAATACCTATATATGTTTGGCAACAGATTTTATAAATAATGCTAGCTGTGCCCCGCGATTTCACCCGTTTATAATTAAAAAGCAATCGCTGATTGATGATTTATAATACTTCAGAATATACAATATTTTTATCGGGCGGCGATGGTTATACGTCACAACTAACACGGCTCGTTTGCACCACTACACCTATAGTCATAAACCCGAACCGAGTGTTGTATTATTTTAATTTTACATTATCTCCCAAACTATGCGTCCAAATAACATGTTATAAAATTGTCTTGATGATAAAGTAACTTTCGTTCGTAAGTAAGGCTTAGTATGCCGCTAATAATAGTGCTCATAAATCAGTTTTTAATTTTCAATAAATTGTTGTCACAAAATACTTTATTGTAGCTTATGTATAAAATATGGGTATATGGTATCGCGGACTTTTTTTAGACGTACTAAGAAGCATTATTTTGTAGAACATTGTATTTATGTATCACTAACCATTACGCCAGCGCAAGGGGATAAAGCAGTTAGGATGCGCTATGTCTTCCGTCTTACTTAACAAAAATCAAAATTTAAGGCTAGCTGAGAGGTGTAGCCTAATGCTATACTATTCCTCGTGAAACTGGCTATCGTATACAAAAAGAATTTTTCGAATCCGACTGGTAAGTCCAGAGATTAGTGTGTTTAAATAAATAAACAAACAATCAAACAAAAAACCCTTCAGCTTTGGTATATTAGTATAGATATATAGAAATGCAATTATTTTGCGTTAAAAACGTTGTTCTGTACTGATGTTTTAGATAACCGTGTTGATTGTTTACGGCCGTCTATATTCCGTTCAGTTGGTCGTCAGTTCGTGTGTAATACCAGTAGGTATGTCTGTTTGTAGCACGAGCAGGAGAAGTATTCGAGTAAGTTCAGCGAGTGCAGCCGGTCGCTGTGCGTCGCGCTCCTGAACAAGGGGGTCGCGGGGCGGCTGGGGTGCGGCGCGGGGCGCGCGGGCGCCGCCGCCGTCAAGGCGCACCGGTTCTTCGCGCAGCTGAACTGGGCGCGGCTCGAGGCGGGCATGTTCAGCGCGCCCTTCGTGCCCGACGTGAGGATACACATACATTTATACCTATACCTACTAGGGCTGTGCTTATCATTCGGACTGCATCGAAATTTTCGATTATTATTCGTGTTTCCGAATTTTAACTCCGTTTAACTTTTTGACTCAAACTTTAAAATAATAAATAAGTCACAAATTATGCCATTAATTTTTAAATACGAAATTAGAATTGAAAATTAAAAATGTGTTAATTTGAATCGAGATTTCTAATTTTCGAAAATTTCACGAATAGTCAGAAGTTCTCTAAGTGTTCGAAAACTGTCCGATTCGAATTTCGTATCGAATGGTAATCATTGATTGAAAAGTTTTTCGCACATCACTTACATTTATGATTTAAAAAAAAATGCCTAGTGCGTATCATGCCACGTGTAGTGTAGGGTTACGTAGTATAAAAATTCTTTCTTCATGATTTTATTTTGTCAGTATTATTAATATTGATCCACCGATACCAAATTACAATTTTCTAGTACTAAGGATCTCTGAGCTAAGCCGCGGACAGACAGACGTACATAGCGAAACTATAAGGGTTCCTTGTTGACATCGGAACCCTAAAAAACGAATGCGTGTATCTGGGTATATTGTAATCAGAGTTAAAATTATAAATCTCATATTCACATAATATATTTGTTTTGGGACGATAGTTCATAGTTATGCTAGGGTCTTATAGGTGGCGCTGTGCTCGAGCTATACTCATATTAACTACCGTTCGATAACTCGAGCAGTGAATACGTTGAAGTATCGATATGTGTCGGTATGTGTCGGTACGTGTCGGTATGTGTCGGTATGTGTCGATATGTGTCGATATGTGTCGGTACGTGTCGGTATTGTCGGTACGTGTCGGTATGTGTCGATATGTGTCGATATGTGTCGATATGTGTCGGTACGTGTCGGTACGTGTCGGTATGTGTCGGTATGTGTCGGTATGTGTCGGTATGTGTCGGTACGTGTCGGTACGTGTCGGTATGTGTCGGTACGTGTCGGTATGTGTCGATATGTGTCGATATGTGTCGATATGTGTCGGTACGTGTTGGTACGTGTCGGTACGTGTCGGTATGTGTCGGTATGTGTCGGTACGTGTCGGTACGTGTCAGTACGTGTCGGTACGTGTCGGTACGTGTCGGTATGTGTCGGTAAGTGTCGGTATGTGTCGGTACGTGTCGATATGTGTCGGTACATGTCGGTACGTGTCGGTACGTGTCGGTATGTGTCGGTATGTGTCGATATGTGTCGGTATGTGTCGGTACGTGTCGGTATGTGTCGTTACGTGTCGGTATGTGTCGGTACGTGTCGGTACGTGTCGATACGTGTCGATATGAGTGGGTATGTGTCAGTATGTGTCGGTACGTGTCGATATGTGTCGGCATGTGTCGATATGTGTCGGTATGTGTCGGTACGTGTCGGTACGTGTCGATATATGTCGGTATGTGTCGATATGTGTCGGTACGTGTCGGTATGTGTCGGCAGCCGCACGCCGTGTACGCGAAGGACGTGCTCGACATCGAGCAGTTCAGCACCGTGAAGGGCGTCAACCTGGACGCCGCCGACGACACGTTCTACGGCAAGTTCAACACCGGCAGCGTCAGCATACCCTGGCAGGCCGAGATGATCGAGACCGGTTGCTTCGCCGAGCTCAACGTCTTCGCCAGAGGTTCGTTCACTCACACCTACTCAACTTGATAACTCGTAATTCTGTACATCTTTCTTTTTTCTAGATTGATTTTGATTTCTTTGCTAATTATTGATTTTACTAGCCATGTACCTCCACGAACTCTATGGCGCACATTTATGTCTCTCTGCCTATAGCATAATTCTATCTTTCTCTCTCTCTGAAGATATATCTAGTTTTATCCTTTTTCAGTTAGAAACGTTGCATTTCAAAGAACGCACAAATCTTCTATCGACTGCTTCTATTATATAGTTAAGGCAAATTCCAATAAATAATAAATGTTATCGTGATGTGATTTTAATTTTTCAATAAAAAACGCAAGCACAAGAAAATAAAATCTGAAGGGATCTTAGAAGACGGGACCCTGGGCTGGTGTCTGAGGGTATGATGAAAACCGCAGCAACCGATTTTACTTATCTTCGAGATGATGGAGGATGATGATGTGGTCCGGGAAACTGTAACCGGTGTTGGAACTTTGTCTTAAACTAAGGGATTGCTCGTTTACTAGCCTCGAACTTATGCTTCGATTTCGAACGATGAGGGTTCTAAATTCGCACTAAAAAAACCCTGAAATCGAAAGTTCCAGAATAAAAATAAGGTTACGTGGTGACACGGTCCTTTTTCCTGAAATGGAAGTGAGCGGCGTTTCATTCAGAAAGTAACAGCTCACAACACATTTTAAAACTTTTGAAAAAACAATGAACACGTAAGTGTTAAGATTCAGAATGAAATGATATGAAAAGTTTTAAATTATGTCAGTGACAATTTCAGAAGCTTAACCTTAACCTTAAACACAATTCAATATGTTACAACGTGTGGATTTTCCACGTGCAGACTAATATCGCCATAGATTCCAACAAACACTGGTAGATATAAAAATAATTACCACTAAAAAATATGCTATGGGTATTTAGTTCCATGTAAATTAAAATAATTTTCTAAGAGTAAATCCCCGCGGCTGTTCACTCTTCAATCCGCTTGACAGAAAAGACAACGCAACGTGACCAGCTTGATAGCTTCACAATTCTATGGTAGTGTGCTCAAAATGAAACCTAATTTTGTACGTACTTACGGATAACTTTCAAAAATTGATTTTTGTAAAATATTTTTACTTATCATTATAAATACGAAAGTGAGTTTATTTGTTACTCAATCATGCAAAAACGGCTGAACGGATTTGAATGTAATTTGATACATATTTAGTTTATAACCTGAATTAACATATAGGATACTTTTTATGTCGGTAAAGACCCAAGTCTAAAGTAAACGTCACGTCACGGGCACAGCTAGTATGGAAATAAAATTATCTAATTTGTCATTGCCGTTGGTTGCTAGGCAACGCTCTTTTGTAAACATTCTTAATCGAATTTGACTCAAGTAATAGATATAGCGTTTTATTAACCCTTACTGAATATTATTGCAACTTGAGGGTGGTGTCCGGCTGCTAGCTTGTTAGCTGGGTGTATGAAAATACCCTACTATTGATATCAAATATTAATAATAACAAAAAAAAAAATTGAGGTTATTCATTGTTTATATATGTATATTAACATGCATGTTTATACTCTTCCCTATAAAAACTTACACAAAAATGGTGCAAACCGCAGACCCAGAGTCCGCAAAAAGTGCTTTATTTAAAATAAAAAACCTACCAGCTCGTTTGAATACGTTTCCAGGCGAAGAAGGTAAGGAAGGGCCGACGACGGACCTGCAGCTGGTGCCGACGGCGCCCGCGCCGGCTGAAGACAACGGGTGCTTCATGTTCGCTAGACGGGTAACGATTCTCATTATTGACCTCTTATCTATACTATCTAAACTAATATAATCAAGCGGGCGAGTTTTTTTGTTTGTTTAAACTCGCTAATCTCTGAAACTACCAGTCGGATTCGAAAAAATCTTTTTGTATATGATTGCCAGATTCACGAGGGATAGTACAGGCTATCTAGCATTAGGCTACACCTCTCAGCTAGCCTTAAAATAGTAAATCGAAGAAAATAGCGCACCCTAACTGCTTTATCCGCGTGTGGGGGCGTAATGGTTAATGATACGTAAATACATACGTTCTACAAAAATATTGCTCCTTAGTACATCTAAAGAAAAGTCCGCGATAACATATGCCTATCTCTTATATATAAGCCACATCGTTATGTATTTTTTGATTTTTCTTTATTGAAAATTAGTATTTTGTAACACAAGAAAGTTTGACCGGCTACCACTGTACCTAACGATTGGACAGAAATTTCACGTCAAAAAATGAAAGGTCATCTGCTTGGAGAAAGTCCCCCCGTGGAGAGCGAGACAGTCATCTGACGAACGTGCCAAGGGCTTAGTTTATTTACACCAATCCTGGGCTCGCAACGGGCTTAGTTTATTTACACCGATCCTGGGCTCGCAACGGGCTTAGTTTATTTACACCGATCCTGGGCTCGCAACGGGCTTAGTTTATTTACACCGATCCTGGGCTCGCAACGGGCTTAGTTTATTTACACCGATCCTGGGCTCGCAACGGGCTTAGTTTATTTACACCGATCCTGGGCTCGCAACGGGTTTAGCCCGCTACTGTATGGAGTGTATTTTGAACTCTGTACACAAACAAAGGAGTATTTAGCGGGACCTTGATCCGTCACGTGGTGGTTTTTACTTTAATTCAGAAACGTATGTAAATGACATACGGCTGTTTATTATGTCATTTTTGCGGTATTTACATGTTGTTGTTTGGTTATTGAGCACAAATGAACTGGATTATAAATAATAACTAGGACCATGCATTTTAAGTAGCCACAAATACTGCCACATTTCTAACAAGGCGAGTCGCCATCATGTTAGAACTATTTCATTCATCTGTCGCATTACATTACATTGTCGCAAATAAAATTGAATTTAATGCCGTGCGGTCAAGGATTATAATCGTAAATTCGGAACATTGTATATGTTAATGTGTCTTATTAAACAATTTATGTCACATGTCTTCAATAATCTGTATTTTATTTTTTAAGTTCCCTTGCATCGTGGTTTCATAAAACCACACAATATTTTTTTTGATTACAAGAATAATTGGAAAGATATTATATTCACGCGATGTTGGCAGAATTGTAGAAAAACGTACGTTTCCATTAACTATACAGAAGATGGAGGAATACAACATGAACAATTGAACAATATTTGAAGCAATGATGACTCAGTGGTAACTCATACGTACACCGCGTCGATCGACGTGAGTTCGAATTTCTGCAAGGAGCCCGAGCTTTCGGTGAAGGAAAACATCGTGGTCAAACCATAGCATGGTGGTAGGGTATTTTCTGATGCCCGCCTGGCTAGCTACCACCCTCAAGTTGAAAATCTGTCGCCAAGCACCAATAGGTGTGTTCCGGCAGCTGCATTTGCGAGCCAGTCGACCCACTAGGTTTAACGTGTCGTCATGTTGGACCACATCGTTGCAACGCTAAATGTATAAAGAATTGAAAATGATCTCGTAATCGATTCCAGGTGCTATGCCCTCAGAAGAAGGTACCAGCGCGGCTGAGGCCGGTGCCGGTGCCGGAGCACCTGGTCGCACACAACACGCAGCCCAACAGCTGACCGGCACACCACCTCCCGTAAGTACTCGCTGCAGGTACCGGCGCACCACCCGACACCACCCGGCACCACCCGACACCACCCGACACCACCCGACACCACCCGACACCACCAGCGACCCGACACACGTGAACACCTCTCGGGTGTAAAGCGTTACGGGGTCACTCCGGGCGCGTGATGCTGTCTCACCTTTGACAGATGAATTTTTTCACCCAAGTGAGGGTTTTCGAGTCGCGTATTTTATTGTCAAATACAAATCTTTAATACGTCATTGCGATCGGATTGTTATAGTTTATCGGCCTTGCTTATAAACGATGATTCAATTTATAACAAGGTATGCTTATCTGTCTTTAGCTCTGTCTTTCTCTAACACTACGGATTAGACAAAGCGGAGAATACTTATATCGATGTTTAAATTTTGACAGATATTTATAAGTAAAGCCGTATATTATATTTGAAAAGCTTCACTTACGTACGATACGCAGATTATTTTAAATACCGGTCTATTTAGCAAATAGTGTTCTGGAAACTTCTAATACAAAAAAATGTGATATATTTTTGTATTAGTAAATACATTAAACCGAATGATCCTTTGATAAATTTTAACCCGATGATTATTTTTCTTGTTCGACAAAAACGATACACATATGAGAGAGGGCCGATCGTTATTCTAGAAATATGACAGTGATTATAATATGTATAATGAAGAAGAATAAATATGTTAATTAAAAACGCGAACTATATCATTTAAAACCGCTCAAATAAGGCTGCGTGAATTATTTGAATAATATGTAAATAATATCATCGATTGAGATGTGTGGGTTATGTATTAGGGTGATTCCAGACTTGGCGAATTCACCGCGCGATACACGCGCTCGTTTCCACTTGCGTATCGTTTAATAATCAAAACCTTGGTTTTGTTATTAAAAATTTATAAACGATACTAAACGGTTGTTTTTATATTATCTACCATATAGATAAGCCTTTATTTTTTATTAATAAGATTATTGCAGTCGCGTTTCATTACAATGTAAAATAATAGGTGTGTTTTTTTTTATATAGATCAATGATTGACCATAATCTCACTTGTGTTTACAAGGTGATGATAGCTATGATATAGCTCTAAACATTGGAAAGTGACAGGTTATTTCATATTTTTCATAAATGATCTAAGGAAAGGGGTTGGAATACTTTCCCCCGGTCGCAGTTTAAAAGGGTGCCAAATTCATTTGTTGAAAAAACACTTGTTTGGTTAAAGCGGCTAATGTTCAAAGCGTCGAAAAGCTATCGATTGGTTATTTGATTTTGTCATCCTAAGATGATTCTCTATCTGGGGAATTCCTGTCGTTTCTACAAATCTCATATGCTGGAGGGCAGGGGCGCCAATGTCGAGTATTTTCTTCAGTTCGGAAATATCGTAAACCCAGAGCTTCTTAGCAGAAACGCACGAGATTCTATAATATAAAGCCGATGCTTGTCCATTTGTTTTGTCATTCACGCGACGAGTAAACGCGCGTTGAATACGGCAAGTCTGCAAGCGCCTTAAGCACTGACGGCGTCTAATGCGTTATAATTCGGTAACTCGTATACGTAGGATATGATCAATTTCTCGTTGTACCTGTCGATTAGGTGTTTTTGGCTTCAAATTTTTAAATTGCCAACGTTAACGCTACATTAACTCCAAAGAATGAAATAAGTGATTTGTAACCAACTAGCTTAGAAGATATCATCACACTATTTCACTACCTAAGTATTTGCATCGTATAATGTTGTAATAAAAAAAATGGTGTACCATCAGATGCTTCCGTTATCATACCGGGTAAATATATATACATATATAAAAAATGTGTGTATTTATGTACACACTTAAAAAGGTATATCGCTTGATGCCTTAGTACTTCTGTCACGTGATGCGCGCGCGCAGCTCTCAATTTGAACCCTCTACTAAACGCGACAAAACAAATACGGACGATTTCCTAAACTTATAATATGTTATTTCCCCGGCCTACACGTGAATGTCGAAAATTTAGTTTTTATTGCTATACTCCTGAATTATTTGGTTAAATGTGGCGATAACGAAGGCTTTACTTATGAAGGTTAATTATTATTAATAATTAAAATACGTATTATAATGTGACCGTTTTTGAGGCCGCCTGTTTAGTTCCATCACGTGTCAGCTAGGTACAATCGCGTACAACGTGTTTACCCAGTTATTATTAACACTAATATTACCGGTTATATTAATTATAAAAGTATATGAGGTTTTATGATTGTTTTAAAAATTTTCATAGTTCAAATGAAGCTAGAAACACAACATGACTGACTCTTTTGTAATGGAGCATGAATGTCAGTTGTTTTTATTAGATAAAATCTAAATATAATCGCGGCTGTAAAGGAAAATTAGGAGGTAACTAACATATTTGAAAGAAAGCGCTGATTTAGTGTTTTTTTTTTCAACAAAACGTTTTTACATGCAATGAAATTTATCAACGATGTTTTATATGTTTAAACACAGATAGAATGTTTATCTTTTAGACCTCGGTTCATTACATTTATGTGAAAAAGTAAAAAGAAATTATTATATTTTTTACCGTTTTTGATGTTTTGAAATTGAAAGACGCAGTTACATGTTTTATTTTATAGAAAGTCTTTGAGATGGACTAAATAAATAAAAAAAAAACATAATGAAAAGAAATTAAGTGGTAAATATTGGGCGAAAACATTGTTTGCGATTGTACACATGATGTCATAAGGGGCCGTATAAGACGGAAAATAATTTTGGCTAAATTAAAAAAAAAAAAAAATATGTGTATTTTTTTAATCTAATACATTCTTGTAATACTTTTTGTATAAGTATATTTTTTAATAAATATTCATATTAAATATATATATGTCTTTGCGAGTTTTGTGGTGTTAGTAAGACCGGAAAATACTCTGCAAGTCAGTTTTCAATAATATTGAAAACATTTAAAACAGCTGTGTGCGACGTTCCATGAATTATTTGGTGCTTTTTATTTGTAAAAAAAAAAGAAGAAATCAAATGTTTTATTTTAAAATTCACATTACTTTAAGGTGTTCGTATACCTACATATTAGTGAGGACTGTAGCAAAAAAACATGAACAATTTAGTATAAGTTTTTTTTTGTCATGGCAACTCTTAAAATGTGTAATAATATGAGTGATTGATTTTATCGATTATTGATATTTTACATTGAAAATAAGTCTTTTTTTAGTAGTAATTATCGTGATATATCGATCGTAAATTAACGAATTTACATAATTTCTCAAAGCGTTGAGAGTTGCCAGATTAACTAATATTCAATAGTTATCCTACCAATATTTGCATAGGACTGATATTTTCCATATTATCTAACAAATTATATTATTTATACTGCATTTAGCTCAAGCATAAAACCTCCGAGAGTTAACACGAACAATTTATTTAATATAATATTATTTATATTTATTATTACTTTTTTTTTAAAATTGTGAATGTGTCTTTGATATTATAGTGTTTGTAAGGTTCTTAGTATATTTCTATAGTGATATTTTTTCCTCGTATGCCGAATCGTGTTTACTTTGTAATTATTAAGGGTACGAAGTAATATTCTTAGAAGTAAATCCAGGCAATAATGTTTGAAAAACAATAAGAAACGTCTCTATTTATGTGTGAAAGGGATATTTGCTTATTAAAAAAAAAAAAACGAAGTTTGAAATGGTAAAGAGCGATCTGTGAATTTTACTTTAATTTAACGAAATAAAAATAATTTCCCAAAAATATGGTCTTTAAAGCGAGCGACAGCGATGTGAACGTATACGGTTTTTTTTTTGTCCTAATATACTTAGGTTTTCGACACACACATCCTTATTGGAAGCATTCGAGATTTTTTTCTACTCAGTTTTGGTATTAATATGTTTTTATAAGAAACGACTCGCGCGCCACCTATCGTAAACTAGTCGTACTGATACGAAAACTTTACCTCTCGGATCGGATTAATGGTTTAGGAACGCATGGGGATAACATCATTTATATATATATAGAATCTAGTGAGGCAGGGGCGTACCCTAGGTTTACCCTAGGGCCATGGGGGCGGCAAATCGCGGTAAGATATGTCTGGGTCTTCTAATTGGATGATACGATTGGACGAGAATAGAATTTGTTTTCTACAAAAGCAAATGCTAAGGACGAATTTGTTTTTTTACTGTTTTCTAAATTATACGGCGGCAAAGCTTATAGGCCCAGGCAGCCAATCACTCGTAAATTATGTTAATATTTAATAAAAAGCTTGAAATCAAAATATTCTAATGATAGAAGTGTCGGCTAACACGCTAACGTTTTCGAAAAGCATTAATTCCAAAGTGACGCCATTACAGTAATGTGATGGGCCGCCCCTAGCACAAACTTATTATCTCAGTTGAAGATACGCGGGTTGATTTGAATACTAGCTTCTGCTCGCGATTTCATCTGCGTGGACTTCAGAATTGGGTCCAGGGCGAGATAAGAAATATCATTTACCGGGATTTTACTCCAGTTTATGAACTATCTGTGTGCCGAATTTCATGCAAATCCGTTCGGCCGTTTTTTGAGTAACAAACATCCAAACACATAGTACATAGATGTTATTAAGATGTTTAAATGTAATTGTTGATTTATTTTGATTTTTAAGTTTAGTGATTTATTTTTAAACCCCTTTTTGAATATCATACCTGCCCCACCCTAGATACGACCCTGGGTCCTAAATTCAAATATACTCCCCTGTGGAGATGTAATCAGCGATCTTATTATAATATGCTTTCATACTAAAACTTATTCTGTCATATAAATATGCCCAGTCGGTTATGTCACTTCATTGAGAGGATTGTAAAACAGTTGATCCGTCGCTGTCGCACGCAATCAAAGACATTTTGTATGTTGAACAGTACATTATTACCAGTTATACCAGTTATACTTCCATAGTTGTTGAAGTTTTAGTCAATAAGTGTAAAATGCATTTCGGTGTGTACCCACTTCGTATTTGAATTAAATAAGAAAATAATTGTAAATGCTTATTAATATGATAATATAAAAGTGAAGGATTTATTAGCGTCGCGATACACGCGTCCGTGTGATTGTTAGATATTGCATCTTGCTTTTGTATTCGTGACCTCATTCGTTGTCGCTTTGACGTAATTAATATTAATAATATATGTGATAAATAAACGAGTTTTTACGGAAAACTATTAACATAGATGAATGAATATCAACTTTCAAATCGATTATTACTCAGCAGTGACGTCACATCGACTGTCAGAACTTCGATGACGTAACGGTTTTTTTTTGCAATGACACTGATGAGAATGATTTACGTTGTACGGTGCGTATGTGGGTTTAATTAAACATCGTTTGTTAATCGATTATCGATAGTCGAGTTTTAAACTATCGACAATACAAATTTGCATATTTTAAAAGGAAGGTACGAAATTTTTTGTTTGTCAAGAGAACGCGAATTGCCTTTTTTTGTGTTGGCCGGTCGGTCGTCATGTTATTTCAATTGTTAATTTTTTTTTACAAAACAATGAGAATGGAATACATCCTCGCATAGTTCAAAAGTTTATGTTGTCAAGTCACTTTTTATTTAAAAAATAATTCGATATCGCGGTTTGATGAAGTAAGACTTTTGATATATTTTTCTGTGTATGATTATCTATTTCATATCTAATAATAATATAATCTGTTTTATAATTATCCATAAATATATATCGGATAAGTCTTAATCGATTGAGATCACGAATAAATAGATAATATGTTTGTTTTTTTAATCGCACAGCTGATTTCAACTTTCATTCCATTCACTCAAACATTCGGTCACTAACACCTGCTTATCCATTCCAAATTCGAATCACTATAGTAATAGAGGTGTATATTATATTTTTTAAAGCGATTTGAAATAGTTATCGATTAGCTAACGAGTGAGTGGGCGAATGGAAAGATCGGATTCATTCACTCTCCTATTAAAATTTAAGACAATGTTGCCATTTATTTATTAATGTTGTAATGGTGCCGTTTTTGTAAAATATCGTATTAAGTTCTCGTTATAAGAAACATCGACTGCTTTACAATATTATAGGATAATTGGCAATATTTTTGAGGTTCCACATTAGTTTGTTTAATTATAAGACTTACGAAGGTTAATCGTTTTATTCTAATATTATACGAAAATAGTACCTACATTATCGTTAAATTTTTGATCATAATATTGTAAAATCAAAGCTTGTGTTATCCATTTTCGACTTAGACATTATTATATATGGCAAAGCTGTTCTTTTTAAAATACCTGATTCATAATTTCTAAATAACTATTGTGTTGATTTTAAAATAAATCCATATTTAAAAAAAAAACTGACTTATAAATGAGCTTAAAAGTCTACTCATGTTATAGACTTAATTAAGTCAAGTGAATGGTTGTTGTTCAGAAATTTGATTGATATGGGATTTAACGATTCGGTTTTGTTCTACTGTGAATAGAATATTACAAGCGTGATTCAGAATTTTTTATAATTTTCTGCTCCGTATTCTCATTACTGTACATCGCCATCTGGCGTTGGTTACATGAACTGTGTTTAACGCCATCTAACGGTCGAATAAGCGCAACCTACAATAATGTATTATATGAACGATATAGTAAATATCGACGATTGTCGACATGCGCACGTAAAAAAAAACAATATGATGCTTAAACGAGCGGTGTGTATCTACCCTCAAACATGAAGGAGCTCGATAAGTGCAGTGCTAGATGGGATGTGCCGTTTTTGTATTGTAGCATACAAAGATTTTTATAAACGTTGTTTTATTGTATCGAAATTAAATAAATCATTTATTGACCTGATAAGGTACTTATTAAACTGATTATTGATGCTGACTACCTATTAGGTTAACATCTGTAACGAAGAACATGTATTCGAGATTATTTATTTTTTGTGTTACCAGCTAAATATTTAATTACGCTTGCGATCGACACGACTGTTGCTGGTTCTTTTTACAATTACAGTGTTATTTTCTTGTTTAGAAAAGGTTTTTATTTTTATGTTCTTTAAAAATCTATAACCGAAATGTTATGCTGATTTTGTAAATTTTGTCGTAATAACGTTTTTGTAGTAATATTGAAAAATAAATGTAATCGTTTTTATGATAGTAATGTAAACAACGTTTATAAATAAGGAAATCTAATGGTCACAGAATTGTTGTATAAAGTTATATATTTCTATTATTTTAGCTCGATCCATACCTGTTTCATACTCATTCGATGAATTTCTGTGAATAGCTGGCAGAGGGCGCGCGATGTCGACGCATTGGCTTAGGGTGTACCTTTAGGTTTAATAAATTATTTTGCAATAAAGACATTTTTATTTTTATTTCAGTTAATGTATTTCTGATAAAATAAATTTCGCTCGGAACTGTAGTTGGGATTCAAGTGCTGGGATATTGACAGTATGTGGCGCCCTCTGTAGTCGTTGGCAACTGATTGAGTTCGATATTGTAGTTCGTGATCGGTCTCGCTGTTCTATTCGCTTGTGTAGAGTAACGGAGTTGGCTTTCACTATACTGTTAGTCTGTTATTGCAGTATTTCGATGCAAATATTACTATTAAATAAGCGTATTCGTAAATAAATTGACTCCGATCATAGAATTGTTTTGTTTTATTTTTATGCATTTTAAATCCCGAGATCGGTAAGGTAGTGAAGTCTACCAGGATCCCCTAGCCAGATCCTCCAGGGGATCCTCGTGAACTCATTATTTCATCAGGATCCCTATATAAAAAATAAGTATAAAAAAATGCTAGCACACTCGAGTCCGATTTATACTTATTAAAATAACACTTACATTTTGATCTATAAAAGGAACCTTATTCGAACTGGCTCGTGCAACTTTTTTGTTTATCAAATGACTTTATCAATGTGCCATTTAGAGTGTGACATTTTCATTTTTCTGATGCGGCGATAAAATTGGTTATGTTAGGTTTAAACTGTGGTAATATTGCCAAAGAAATAATAATCCATATAAATCATAGCAAGACATAAGTAATTTCTTTAAATAAAAATACCCAGTGTGATATTGTCTTTACTTAGTTATTTAAAGGGTGATCCTGGTGGAGGACATCGGTAAGGTTATGATTAGCCGAGTGAAAGTACAGCGGTAGACATACAGATATAAGGATCATCCGATAGTCGTAACAGTCATGCCTATCTTAAACCGTAACATGTTAAAACAATACAATTTAAGTGTGAAATGGGTGTCGAATAACATCAAGCCAATCACCAATGGTGTATTTAGGGCAATTTTAATAGGGCCTGGGGGTTATACTGTTGAAACTGATTCGATTTCACTTTTCATTCGAACTCGATCCTACAAGCGTACTCTTGTGAACCAAACCGAATCGAAAATCAAGATTGAGTTACGATCGAATCATATCAACGTCGTTAACTGTATTCGGTCACAGTACACATACAAGTCACCATAAAGGATTATAAATCTTTGCTTGGATTCTTTTTATTGTAATATTATATACATAAAAAAGTTAGATCAAAAGTCGATCGAAGTTAGTTTCGATTCGAGCAACAACACGATCGTGCACTAGTGTTGATTTCATGAGTGCCAAAAGGCACAAAATTGAATATTATTCGATTCGATTCAGAACTCGAACGCGTCAAGAGTAAGGCGGCTGGTCTTTGAAAAGCTATGGACGATGAAGCCAAAACTTAATTTTATATTGATGACCAAACATTAGTGCAGGCACCTGACAATTCCCGGGTGGGCAGGATCCCTACGCCGATGCTAGTCATCATAATGTGCAAAACACGAGGTGAGAGGCATTTTAATCTGACTGAATCACGAAACATTGCAAGACACACGGCAAATCACGGTGTTTCAGGATTAGGCTAGGAGTAAAGCAGAGGAATTGTTTTTTTATGTTACCGCTGTCATGCCGGCCTGCACAAATATCTCTTCACGTTACGCATGAAGCTATTTACAACGAACATCAAGTTGGACCACGATTTTTACAGAGCCCAGTAAAGAATAGGTTTTCTCCTTAGAATTGAGTTTGAACGCCTCGTGTGTCTGTGCGTGTTGTCAACGACGTGCTTCAGAGCGGAACAACAACTCGAACACTGCTGCTTTGCGACAGAAATTAGTTTGTAGTCGATCCTTCCTCTCTTGAATTGTTATTACAAAATGTTCAAAAACTGGCACTGGTTAGCTGTAGTCTCACGAGCCTGGATTGGGAATAGACTACTAACCGAGATTCTAGAAAGTGGAAGCTACCGCAGCGAACAGTTTTGTCTTTATCGTTATAGATTTAGCGTTGTGGCCACAACTCACCTGATGTTAAGTGACGATGTGGCCCAAGATGGTAACACGCTAACCTCCTAATGGAGGACTGATTCTCAAGTGCAGCTGAAGGAACACACCTATAGATGCTTGGCGAAAGATTTTCAACTTGAGGGTGGTAGCTAGCCAGGCGGGCATAAGAAAAACCCTATCACCATGTTATGGTTTCCTCACGATGTTATCCTTCACCATAAGCTCAATGGATTCGAACTCACGTCAATCGACGCAATATCCGCAAACGCTGCCACTGAGCCATTATTGCTTTATTTTTATAACTACAGACTCATTTTGCCAGATTGGAATAAACCTGATTGAATCTAAATTTTTAAATTTAATTTTCTTTTAATAATATATACTGGAGGTTACTTAACATGCAAAATGATTCAGAGAAAATCAAATTTTGTATTGGTACATACATAATAATATTTGTATCCAGCTTAATAAACCCATGTTTGTGGTAAAATAAACTTATCTCCATTATTTTCCAATCGAATAATTTATTATGGAAATAAAAAACAAAAACAACTTATAAGCTTGTCAGAGAATCGTGTCTATGTCATTATTTAAAAAGAAATCATGTCTCATAGCAACCAGATAACAGATACTGTCAGGTATTCAAAATACGAGTAACATAAATGGAAAGATATTAGAGATGCCGCGCTCGCGACAGATGTGCTCTGCGATCCACGCAACCACATAAGCAGACAACGACGGGCTTGAAGGATGGTTCTAGCTCGAGCCTTCGTATCGTGAAGACCTCCATTAATATTGGATTATAATTGTTCGAGACCACCTATTAAGTCGGAACCCGAAGAGAAGCTCATTCTGGCTGGAGCTTGTCGGGTCGTGAGGACGTTCAAGATCAATTACTAGGTCATCTACGGACAGCGATAACATATGATTGTCACTTGTATGTTGATTGACAATTAGATTGTCGGATCGTGTACATCTCTACAATGCTTGCACTTAACCCAGATTACGCCCCCAAGATTTATGAATCCGTAATGAAGGAAGATATCAAGGAAAATCCTGTTGTCTTCGATAGTATATTCTGATCTCTCTCTCTCTCTTTGACAAGATTATACAATACTGTAATGAAAAAGATACTATTGTTTATGATTTTTAAAAATACAATTTTAGAACTAGTAGCTGTTTATTTTTTCATTATTTTCACAATACAAAACCATTTCTCTTAACACATTCTTTTAGAGCAAATAAAAACGCTGATAACTCCTTTAAGGGTTAAATAATATTTAAAAATAAATCACATAATCAGTGGTAATTTAAACGATTTATTGATCAATTTAAAACGATTAACAATAAAATGCTATTTTACAATACTATTGCGAAACTATTTAAATACATATACGTAGAAAAGAGTTTATTGTAAGTTGGTAAATATGTTTTAAAATGTTAAAACGCACATGCAACAAAGCGACCCATAGGCGTGTTCCAGTACATGAGAACCAGTTCACGTTCTGTGCCAAGTTACGACTTATGGAAGGATATCACTGAAATACCTTACTTGATCAGGTTATGTCATGAACTTTTTTATATACAACTACGGTAAAATAATTGCACTATTTTTATCGCTATATGTTTAGCTTAGTGTTCATAATCTCACCTGATGTTAAGTGACGATGTGGCCCAAGGTGGTAACACGCTAAACTTAGCGGAAGACTGGCTCTCAAGTGCAGCTGCCGAAACACACCTATTGGTGCTTGGTGATAGATGTTCCATTTGAGGGTGGTAGCTAGCCAGGCGGGCATTAGTAAAAGCCCTACCACCATGCTATGGTTTCCTCACGATGTTTTCCTTCACCGAAAGCTCAGGCTCATTGCAGGGATTCGAACTTACGTCACGTATACGCTACCACTGAGCCATCATTGCTGTACTTATATCATCGCCGAGTTATTTTGCCAGATTGGAATAAGCCTGATTTATTCTACATGTTTCCATCATGCTGACCACCATGCTGTGGGGCACAGGTTCATTGCAGGGATCGCTCACGTCAATCGGCCTGATGTCCGTACACGCTATCGCTGAGCCATCATTGCTTCAAAATTATGACTAATTGTAAGCAGAGAACAATCCAGAAATCAACGGTGACCACCGAGAGATCGGTAATCCATCGGCGGTCGTCGCCGTCATGCCGACCTACAAGCCTCCCTGCAGCTGGATATACATTGTCTGATCCCAAAACTCGATAAACCTAAAGAGACGCACTGATGTGTTCATCAGCATGTGCATGGCAGCTTTGATACATATAGACGAGGTGCGGACCACCTCCGGTAACAGTTAAACAGGACGATAACTTCATTAAACTCTAAAGATGTTTAAATGAAAACAAACAAAATAAAACGGCCAATGAAATCTTCACTAAACGCTGATTTTCTTCTTTTGAGATTTGTTCTTATCCGTGTATATCCTTTGGAATAATACGAACTTCCCACTTTTAATCTTCTTAGTTTCGTATATAGCGCCCTCTATCCTCCAAGAGGGTACTTCGCAGTGTTGCCAGCTCCGATTATCCTCCGGTATTAGCAATTTATCCAATAACTTGTCACACATTTCCGGTATAATAGGCTGTAGGATGATACCGCATATCCTCAACGTTTCTAACGTTATGTGGAGGATTACGTCGAGTTCCTTCTGACTTTCAGGGTTCCTCCTCAGCTCCCAAGGTTTATGTGTCTCGAAGAACAGGTTTGCGGAATGGAGACACTGGATGACGGCATCGACGGCTTTGTAAAACCGATAGGTCCTGTAGAATCTGTGACACGTTTCTGTTGAAATAAAAATAAAAATATTCAAGCCTTCTCTTTCTCAGAGCAAAGGTTAATTATTGCTAGTTACCTAGTGGACAGGTGACTTTAGTTTGACATATCATTTATATACATTTTACATAATTATGATGTACAGGTGATGTCAAGATCAATGTCAATGTCACTAGGATATAAAGGATGAAACGATAATAGTGATGAACCCTCGTACCTTACCATTATGGATCAGAATAGGTGTGTTATATTTACCAAAACTTAGAGAAGGCTAGAAACTTATAATAGATACTCTCTACATGTTGTTAACCGAAAAGCAAAAAAAAAACAAAGGTCAATAGAGGAAATCTTTGTTGCAGTCACAAAAAGCAGCTCCATATTACGTACCTTCCTTTTAAAATTGTATTATCGATATTTTAAGCTAAACTATTGATTAATTGTTAGTTAATCGATGTTTAATGAACTCTAACGGACGGTGTAGACCTGGTAAGTTCTCGACGCAGTAGAACAGGCGCGCGGTGGTTTCACTCCGCTTGGCGGCGGCGAGCTCGCGCGCGTGCAGCGGCGGGAACTCCCCGCGCGGGTTCAGCGCCGCGCCGCAGCACCGGCTCGCGAGGTTCCCGAGGGAGTCCGCCAGCTCCGAGTTCGCTATGTTTATCAGTTTCGTTTCGCTGTAGTCTATTAGAAAACCAAACGGAAAATTATTCCCACTAAAATGCCTAATCAATTGGAGCTCGGAACGGCAGTTGTATTGACTATTCGGTGAAATACTAGCGCTATATTGACTAATTTATTCATTATTCAGTAGAATAAAGGTTAAAAAAGTATATAGGTCAGTTTTTGGCGGGATCTTGAGCTGCCATGTTGTGGTTTTTATTTTAACTCATTAACTTATGTTCTTTGACTCCAACTTATGTGACATCTGTTGTATATTCTTAGCCTTGGTTATAAAAATATTTGATTGGGCGTATGTCTACGATGCGGACATCCAGACATAAATAACTATAAGGATTGTTTATATTTGTGCATTTAATAAATAAATCTCAGTTTCATCATTATACCTTTATTTCTTCATACATAACATTATTGGTAGCATTTTGCATGATATAGGATAGTTATTGTACGTACGTGAAATGGATTATAAATATAAACTAGCAACATGCATTTTGAGTTACCTCAAAAACTGCCTTATAGATATTTCTAACAAGGGAGCCATGATCTTGTTAGACCCTACTTTGAACATTAGGTAATCCCTGCAAATGCTTAAAAACGTTAACATTGTCAAGTGCGTCTGAAGTGTCAAACAAGAAGAAGAAGAAAATTTATCGTCAAAATCTGAACTGTTGTTAAATGATGATGTGACGCTAAGCTGACTGTGGGGGAACCAAGACTCGTGTGCAACTGCAGGTAATCAATCTCCTATAGGTGCTTGGTGACAGATGTTTGGTTTGAGGGTGGTAGCAGCAGGCCATGGTTTCATCACGATGTTTTCTTTCACTAAAAACTCAGGGCCATTGCGTTAATTCAAACACGCCACGTTAATTCAGGCCCTAAGAAGGCACTTGTGAACGTTAAAACATTACCACCGGTTAGGACAAACATCCCAGTCATAGAGAAGTGCCGGCAAGAAACTCGATCAAGTTTTTATTTTTTTATTTTTACTATAAAAATGATGTTTACAGTTATTTAATAATTACACTGTCTTAGTGGATATACCTACAGAGAGGAAATCACTTCCAGACATCACAATCATCCACATAATGATCTACCCTAAATAGTCTTTTGATAATAAAAACGGCTTAACATGATCCTTAAACTTATTATCCAGCAAAACGGTAAAGTAAACTACATCAATAGGTTATTAGACTGGTTTCTGGAAATCTGGGGTCTCTGCAACTGTAACTACCTTACACCAACTAGACAAATAAAAATTTTCAAAACAAATATTTTTGATAGTCATTTTCTTTGTTCGAAGACTGAAAGTTTGTATTCAAGCTTGTGATAGATATGTTATTGGAAACCTGTGACATCAGAGTCGAATTGTCGTAAAGGCTAACGGGATACTGACGGGATGTGATTATAGTCTAGAGAAGGATGTTTTTTAACAATATTTTTCGCTTTGTTTCTCTATCTATGGTAAATAGGTCACAAAATCATAAATGAGTTAGCATTTTTCTGTTTGTCATATTTTTACAGTGTTTTACCAAAGAAGATGGCTATAAATGGTGTGTAGGGGTGTACACAAAATCTCATTAAAAACACTCGATAAACTATTTGTGTGTCCAAAAAATGCGTTAAAAGTAACTTTTATTACGTCAAAGAATTGGGTACGTTTTTTAATAAGTAACTACGTAACAATATCTAAATGGTGATCGAAAAATATTACAATAATATCACTTGATATTATAATAATAGAGGTATCAAAATCGCAAAGTATCAACGACAGACATGTGACGTCACGATAGATTCAGCCAATCCAGTCTGGTTTCTATCACTTGTCGCAAGCTTAAAAAATAATATTATAATTCTGGGTTTTTTGGATTCATAGTTAATTATTTTTGAGTTATATTAATACAAAACGCTTTTAAACCCCATAATCCGTGCGGATATCTATCATGATATTATTTTTCACAAATAGCCCATTCAAAACTAGGTCTGTAGCACTTACTAGCATCATAAGCCATTGTAGCCTCCCTGAGCAGCATGTAGCGAAGGGCCGAGGGTTGGACGCCGGTGGAGAGCGGAGCGACCACATTGTTTAGGGACTTGGACATCTTGGTGCCGTCGACCGTCCAGTGCGAGTGGCAGACCAGCCGGCGTGGCGGGTGCCACTTCACCGCCATCAGAAACGCCGGCCAGTACAAACCATGGAACCTGGAATGCTTCTACATGTTTAACTTATAGTTCAATTTACACTTTGCTAAGTATCAAGCGCAGGTGACAACAGATCACTTAATCTATGCTGATTGGTTGGGCGGGTGCATAATTATGGAAAGTAATAAGACATCGCATAAGCTCGGTCACCGCTAACGCCAACCGCTTAGATGGCAGAAAAATATGTAGTGTGGCATGCAGCACGGGGCAGCCACGTGATCTTTATTAAAAATCCTTACATTTTATATCTATTTATTGAGGAAATTTATGGGCTATATAACGTTCACACTACCACTCTATGGAGAAGAGCAGTATCCATGAACGTTAACCAATCTGGAAAGCTGCAACGATAAGCTACACGGATGCGTTAGCGGCAGCGCGGTGGAGAGTTGGTCATATAAATTGGGCACGGGTGAAACCGTGGGGCACAGCTAGTATACCCCACTTTATCCTTCCCTGACCAACTTTTTTTCCAACTCTTGTTTAGAACCGTTGGCTGGTATAAATTCTATTCGATTTATGATTCAGGTAATTCTTTATTTTTGACCAGAGGTTCACTTTAAAACCTATAAATTATATTTAACTGTATTTATACGTACTTGAGTATATCCTTGCCGACGACGTGCACGTCTGCCGGCCAGGGTCTTCCCCTCGCCTTCATCACCTCTTCATCTGGGTACCCGGTCACCGTCAAATAGTTTATCAACGCGTCCAGCCACACGTATATACTCTGCTCTTCATCGCCGGGGACCTGGGTTATCACATGACTCAATGACGACACAATTTTATTACCGAACACACAACTGTCAATTATGCTCATCACACAAGTCAGTCATGTCTGCTCGGTTCAACAGTAAGGCTTAGTTCCACCTGCGCCACGAAGCCTGTCGACATGACTGAATATGAGAAAGTTAACAGAATCTAAATAATAAGATAAAGCGAAATGTTAGCACATGAAACGATGAAAAAGGAAGACATGCGGTCGAAACCGTAGACTGTTAAACGTTTTTTATTACGGAAAGATCTAACAACTGTCAATCAGTTCCAGGTGGAAATAGCAAATTAATACCAAAAAAACTAACAATTTTATATTTTCTGGGTTTAAAACACGGCTCTTACCTTTATCGCCCAATGAACTCTGGAAGACGGTCTACTGATGGATATATCCGGGAAATAGACTTCGTCTGCCAGCGAGTCTTGCAGTTGCTTCTGGAACTTGCTAGGCATTACTACGCCATCTTGAATTAATTTTAAATTTATTATATATATTACTAGCAATCTCCGCGTTAATTACAATAAAATATAGCCTATGTCACACAAGAAGAACGTAGCTTTCTATCACTAAAATATTTGTCAGAATCGGATTTTTCAACATTTTCAGAGATAATATATACAAACATATTCACAAACTTTTTAGGGTACGCAAAAAAAATTGTTATTTACTTTTCATGAAAATATAGTCCAAGATGACAAAAAATTTTGGTAAAGTTTGAGCTTTTAATATTAATACTAAGAGGTGGCTAATCGAGATTTTTAATTTTCTATTTAATAACATGTTTTTTTTTTTGGAATATTAATGCACTCGAACGAATTATTGTCCAGTGAAATTAAAAACATATACATGTAGGGAATTAAACGATCTACAAAAAAGATATGATATAATTTCTTGCTTAGTCGACTCATTTAAAAGTTATTCGAGATTAAAGTTCAACTTCAAAGGTTTTTTTTTATAGTTAGGTTTAGCGGTTTATATTATTTACTAGGTATTAATGTGACTGCAGACTACTTTACATTTACCTTATACTTAAGGCATATATTTTACTGACATGGAAGTTTAGATAAATCGAAATTTTTCTGAGCAAAAGATTTTTTTTGACGCAAGAACCATTTCCTATATCAACAAATAAATTCTAGACAAATTAAAGCTATTTGCCTTAATAAGTCCTTATACATTCGCTAACAAATCTTGGTTTTGGCAATTTGGCAATTGAAACAATAAAATAATTGAAAAACGTTGCATCGATAAGCGTTAAGACAAGATAAGATTGAACGGAACAAAATAATGTTTACTTTGCTTCGAAAGGCTGTGACCTGTGACGTCATTTGCTCTGATTGGTGTTTCACAAAACATAGCGAATTGCTAATATTTTGTATTTTTATTTTAATAGATGTATGCTCATTTCGCTTTTAATATGGATATGTTTTTGAGTCTTTTTAACTTATTTCATTATTTAAAATTAATATTTCAGTTATTCTTTGTTATCGTCATCATGCCTATTGGACGTATTCGTGATTTTTCACGACCTATGAGAGTGTGAACATACGGTCATAAGAAGTTATGTGTCATTGAAAACATAAAAATGAATCCCATCAAAACACGATAATTATCACGGAAAAAACTATTAGTTGATGTGTGAATGAGCCCTGACTAAGTATTATTGTCTGTGAACAAAGCAATGCTAAAAGATCCTCCACTCAAACCAGTTCTGATCATGCTATTTTCCCATCAATATATTTCGAAATATCAATATAGAAATACCACAAGAATATTTCACTTTGTGAATTATTAAAATATCAGACCTATTATTTAGTTGCAATTTTTGTATATCGAGAGATGAGTAACAAAGAAGAGTATACGCAATAAATACATGTCATTAAATAAACAAATGTCAAACTATGGAAGCTCTCCCAGTATATGTATTTTGCTAAATACTTATAGATTTGCTCATCATGTAAAATTGCACTGATTTCTTTATACTACTTTGTTATTAGAAAATTAAAGGATCATTGTACGAAAGGGCATACACTAACTCAAATTATTACCTTACCATTTTTAAGCCACTGTCGCAGGTTATTTTTGAATGAGCTCAGCCTAAACATGTAGTTTGTCTCTTCTGTCCACTCCAATGTGTGTCCAGACTCGACAGACACTTTTATCTGCAATATCAGTATTAATAATATAAAGGACCTGGTTCATCTTAATTTGATAGAAGAATCTGATAGAAGAATGAAGAATCTGATAGAAATGACGAGACAGCGGATGATAAAACACGCACAGAAATATGTTTTCATCTGAAGACTTTTTCTATAGCACTTTGTATGACGTATGCGAAAGATACAATATCATCTAAATATCACTCAAGGTGTTGAGATTGGTTGGGAAGTGGAGCATTAGAATTCTTCTTTGTAATTTTTGTTGTTGTGACTTATCGTCCATGAGTGCTTTATCAAATACATATATACATCACAAACTTCACTATTAACTAATTCACATCTCATGGAGGTATTTGATAAAACCCTATAATTCAAATGGATTTTTTAATTTATTGCAAAGAAATCAAGAAAAATTAACGATTCAAGGGCCCATTCAGGTACCGACAATGGGGTTAGTGCTGAGTGCTTATTGAGTTGAATCGTGCGCAACGCAAATACTCCAACATTATGCATTCCGCATGGAAAAATATAAGTGTTGCTAATAGTTTTAAATATTCACAGAAAAGTGAAGTAGAAGAATAGAATGGACAACAATAGTAAAATATTAAGCTTACCTTTTGCCCATTTTGAATGTCGTCTTTGAAGTGTGACTCTGGCACGAATGACTCGTCGTTCACGCTGTACCAACCTGAATATTTGGCTTTGTAGATATAGTCATTTTTTAATAATTCATTCTGAAACAATATTTATGGAGACTACATTTTCTATCTTTTTATTTTCACTTCACATTTATTTTAAATTCATATAACAAACTTTTTAATAATATAGTGACCTTATTTGCTGTCAATTAAGGTTTCTCTACCACAAGTTATAAGCTAAATTATTTATAACTTAACTTTCAACCTTTAATGTCAACTCTTACAATAGTTATTGAGTTATTTATGAACATTAATTTAACTAAAAGATTAAATAATTGTATGCAAGAGCATACTACATGTTATCCAGTACATTTCTTTTCCTTACCACTAATCCCAATTAAGTAGGGTCGGGACAACATGTCTTTCTCTTCCACTCTACTCTATCAACTGTCATTTCGGTATTCACACCTTCCGCAGTCTTCCATCAAACTTCATACTTCATAAATTACATCCCTCCTCATGCCCATATATATGCCCATTCCATACTATTACATTACAGTACAGTACATCATTGTATTGGACATGTTTAGATTTCAGTATTTTGTGTAAACAAAAAAAGTGTTTACAGCTCAGGACACATGACAGAAGTTCATTTTATGTGTACACTTTTTTTTTATCGAACTTATCTACCTATCTTTGTTTACAGAATAGTTCTTTCTTTTCCTCTCTATAACCAAGTAAATATTTTCTATGCTTTTGGTGACAAAAATATTGTATACTAAACATTGAATACAATACATACATACAACAACCTTAGAATTTTACTCTTATTACACTAAAAGAAGTATCACTTCGAAAATAATCACATAAATATATTTTACCCAGAAATGTGTAACAGCTTTTTTGTGTCTCTCCTCTGTTGTACGTATGAAGTCTGTGTATTCTATGTCATATTGCTTGAACAATTCTTTATATTCATTTGAGATTCTTGTGCAGTATTCTGGTAAGGAGAGGTTTGCTTTAGCTGCTGCTTGCTGGACCTTTGTGCCATGCTCATCTGTGCCTGAGGAAATATCATGAGTTATTTTAAGCCTGTAAGTAACAGCTAACACTATAACAATAAAATTAAGCATAAGAACTGATCTCTTTAACTCAACTTATAGCTTACTGTTAGCTTAGCTGTTCTTGCATACAAAGTTCTGTCGTTTTTTTAATGATGGCTCCATAACATCATCCTTGAATTCTTCTTTGATCAAAATAGGTTTAAATCATACAATATTCCCAAGCTTATAATAAAGGAAAATGTTAAACCATAGCATGATGGTAGGTCATTTGGAGTACACACCAATTTAATAAAAACCAACAAAAACAAACACTTCAATCTATTGAAAAAATCTTTATGTCCTGTAAATTAGTCATAATATACAGTTGTAATATATTTATTTATTATTATATTTACCTTTGTATAAGTTAAAAAAGTTACCTGTGCTAAATATAACATTGCAATCTGGATTTGTTAGCTTCTCAAATCTTTGTATAGCATCAGCAACTACAGCTGTGTACAGGTGACCAAGGTGTGGGGCTTGAATAGAATTAAACAATTTAAATTAGATAATATTATAAGTTTTACAGAATTTTAAGTCTTGTTCTTTAATAATTTGATATAGAATGTAGGGTCAGATAGACCTTTTTTTTTAATAAAATTTAACGTTTTTTATACATATTATAAAAACGTAATCACAATGATTCTCATTAGAATATTTCATTTTGATATCACTCAATGTACATAGAGCAAGTACTTAGATGCTTTTGCTGAGTTATTTTGAAAGTAAAAGTTCCTTAGATGTAAAATTACTACTTAAATTATTGTATTGTTGTTACTTATTGTTTTTTTATATTGACTAAATGCTGCAGCACATTATCTTTTTAGTCTATGCCTTTACTCCTCAGAAAAAATGTTTTGTTATGCTATTGAGCTCTACTTATTATATATATATATATATATATACCATAAAACCACCAGTAATTGACACTGCACTAATAATTGACACTATGACGAAGAAAATTAAATATTTGATACTAAATTGATTTGAAGTCTTGAGTTTGTTAACCAACTTTTATAACTGACTGTACCTATATGTATTTTTACATTAAAAATATATCAGTAATCAGTGATTTTGGCCATCTCGATCTGTAGCTTCCTTTTTTTTCTTAATATTTAATTTTCTTCGTCAGAGTGTCAACTATTGGTGCAGTGTCAATTACTGGTGGTTTTACATTATATATATATATATATTGTAAACAATATATGTATATACAAACATATAGTCAATTAATAACTGGATAGTGGATAATCACATCTAAAATGTTTGTCCATTAAAAAACTCCTTTCAGTTAACATATAAAATATTTATTTTATGTTTCTTTAAAGTAATTACAAATATATATTTTGCTTTATTTGGAATGTATATGTATGTGAATACTTGATAGTAAGATTATTTAATAATAATAACTTCTAAATATCTCAATGCTAGATAAATACCACTTCCTAAGGGAAGGCATGTTCTATCACTAAACTGTGCTACTCGAGAATATTTTCTCAAGGCGTTCAATCTTATTCACAATATTTAACTATTCCGTTGTCCGATAACATTACTAAAATACGAATAAGTACATAAACATATGCAAATTCCAAAAACTTTGTTGTTACTGCGGGAGCTCAAACCTACGGAAAACTAATATTCCATTGATTTTGACCACTCGGCAAACCAAGTCTTATCAAGTTCAAATAGTTATATCAAAATAGATAAAGATAAAAGAGTTGTTTACCTGCATTTACATAAAATATAGGAGTGGTAACATAGAATGGTCTCTTTTGGGCAACGGAAGACAATAAACGTAAACTTAACCTCATTTTATGGCAATTTAATAAAATTTGTGGGAATTACCAGCAGTTCAGAAGAAAGTTACAGCTGTTTTTTTAAGGTTATAAACTACAACTAAATTTAATAGAAGTATTCATTTCTAATTAAATTTATATATAAACATTACACTATAACACTTGTAAATGCCGCTTACTATCTAGATTTTATGTAAGTAACAAGCAAATTATGTATTTGCGATGATAAATTACGAAGAAGCTTCAAGTTATCTTCAAACTTTAAAAAATAATTAAATATGTCAATTTTGTCATTCCAAAGTTGGTCGTAGTATACACCAGAGACAAATAAAAATATAGACCCACACTGTCCCACAGACGTACTAGAGATAGAGTATACACGCGCATACCAGCATAGACTACTAAACTAGGAGGATGTAATACATACGTTACAATTTTCACAATGTAAACATTGATAATTAATTTTCTTGTGTTATTATGTAAGGTACTTCATATTATCTTGTCATATATCATAAAATAGTTATTGTTTGTTTGTAGGTAAACATAAAAATTTGAACATAAGTGACCACTGTTGCCAACTACCACAGCTGTTTTTGTCTAAAATATACGCAAATACTTTTATTATAGCATTTTAAGCATTACTTAAAATTACATTTCTTACTTAGGAGATGTAATTATGCTTAGGTAAAATGTATTTATACATATATTAGAATTGAATTGTCTGTTTGTAATGTCAAAATAACAGGTTTTTACTACATGCATATGAAAGTCTACAAGATAACTATAACAAAAAACCCATTTTTTAAATTATTGTGTGTTTGTCTGTCTGTTTGTTCCTGGTAATCTCCGAAACGTTTAGACCGACTTTGACGGGACTTTCACTGGCAGATAGCTGAAGTTATAGAGCATAACAAAAAATAACAATAATAAAAATAGGGTTCCGTACAAAAAATAAAAAAACCTTTTTAGTAGTCTACGCGAGCGGAGCTGCGGGCATAGCTAGTTGGTAATAAAGTTAATATATTTACGTTCGCAATGCAAATTCTTGCTTGTCTTTTGTTATCTAGATTTGGAAATAGGGATGAACATTCAATCAGAAATAAATATTTAAATAATTTGATTCGAAGGCTAAAGAATCGCAAGAAAAACATGGTCATCAAGATCAATTTTTCAAATAATTTAAATTCGGTACATTCATTATTTGGATCGTAACATGGAATGTGGGCAACGTTAAGTTCTCTCAGTTACAGACATATTGATGGTTGCATACGTTCCGATAACACTGGCTGTCAATTGTCAGTGTCAACAATAATAACGAACAACTGATAATCGACAGCAGAACAATTAAATTATGTTTCCAATAATCTGTTATTTGTGGAATAGGAATAATGCATTATATTATTCGTTGTTGTATTAATGACCACTTCCAATTAGAAAGGTAACTTTTGAAATTATTTCTTTTTCCATTAAGGTGAGGCGTAGGAAACTGAGCACACAGTCAATATAGCCATCTCGGAAGTTTTTGAGTAATTAGGTGAAAACTGACATTTCTTTACATGTATCTTGGTACATTTAACTAATTGTAGATAATTTTATGGTTTTTATCAAAACAGATAATCGAATCTTTATTTTCTAGGATGAAATATCGAATCACTGGATCAATTCAGTATTATGTTTCGTTAAAAAAAACCTTTCTTTGTTTGGTCCAAAAAAATGATTTTTAATTAATCGATATCAGATCGCATCCCTAATTGGAATAATTCCTCAGGTATAAGCACAGACTAATAAGAGAATACTACGTATGGTATTTCATTGTAATCTATGGCATATTCATTTCAAGACGTTTTAATGGGACTTACAAGTTATTCTGCAAAATAAAGAAAAATTAATTTTTCCTCGTTTCTTTGCTGATCACCCGTGATTGAAGCACACTATAAATAAGTCGTATATTGAAAACCAGTAGATATAAATTGTTTATTGTATAGTCGTGGTTTATTGTGGTTGTGTAAAATAATATTTTTACAATTTTTACTTCTGAAGTGTAATTATTAGTAAAGAATGTCGAAGGGATTGATCGTATTAATGGCCTGCGGCAGTTTTAGTCCGCCTACGTATATGCACTTGAGAATGTTCGGTAAGCTAAATTGTTAGACATAATAAATGTAAATTATTAATAATGTGCTTATTTTTTCTAGATTGTAAGAACTTGTTTTATTATTTTTTTCAATTCTGTGGAATTTGCTATTTTATATTACCAAATGATATTTATTGTCTTTACAGAAATAGCCCGTGATTATATACACTCTTTGGGATTGGGGACTGTTGTTGGTGGGGTGGTGTCCCCAGTGCATGATGCTTACGGTAAAAAGGATTTAGTAGCATCCCATCACAGGTAATAATTTTTATTTTTTAAGAGCTTTTTTTTATTTATATTTTGTTATATAAGATCAGCTTAATAAAATTCCAGACGTTAATAAAATATCTAAGATTTAGGTTATGTTTATGACTATCTGTGCCAGTGGCTGCATTGGTATGAAAATGCTGTCAATCAGGCACACGGGTGAATCTTGGTCATATTCCGGATAATTTTAATTGAGCGGAACCTTCATTCTTTACCAAAAATAAAAGTAGCCAAAGTACCTAAAGTAAATGTCAACAGTTTCTGAGATTACCTGGGACATAAAAATAGACAAAAATTTTAAAATTATATTTTATTATTACTACTGTATATTTTTTCATATGCATTTAGTAAAAAGATGTTAGTTTGACATTAAAAACAGATGCTTCAATTTTATTATATGTATAGATAACTAGAAAGTAAGTTATCTAAAAACATTACTAAGATTTGTTTTACACACAGACTTTTTCTGAGATCTCTAATAAAGAAGTATCAGGTTTTCTTTTAAAGAATTAATTGACTTTCTATTTTTTTACTATACGACAATGATGGCAGATGATAGTGGGATCAGCCTGATGGTAAGCGGTAACTGCAGCCTATAGATGCTTCCAATAATGGAAGCACCACATGAGCATCGTCAACCCTTTAAAAACCTGTTCAACCTGTAATTATATGAAACAAAGTTTTACTGGACAATAACACACAATATTTATGTATCACAATATCTAGACTGGCTTATGTCGTCATGGTGCAGTCTTTAATAATGGGAGTGTTTACATGGTTTTTTAGTAATTTGAATTTATTTCTCAACTTTTATAAAAAAATACACAGAATTCTGAAAATACTTATTTTTAGCATTATTATTTCATTTCTGATGGGTTTTTAGAAAAAGTCAAATACCATATTGTATATTTATTGATAGCTAGCAACAATTATACCTATTATATCTGTGGTTTTAGCCAAAGATATTCAATCTCTACAAAACAAAGATAATTGTAAGGTCGAGTACCTATCCCAAATGATCTTTTAAAGAATATGTTTTGTAATTTATCCCTTGTTTGATTATGCCCAATCTTAAAAGGTTAAGAAGTAGACACAGTCTATATAACAACTGTATAATAAGTTAAAACATATATATCAGTAATTTAAGTCTTTCAATGTTAATGTTTTATCAATAACTGTTATCCAGTAGGTTAAGGTTATTGAGGACATGTTAAATAAGTCATTACACTTATGTAATTTACATGATAATAGGACTAGCATTTGTCTGTCACATATTTATGTACTGAATTAACTTTTAAGTAACTAAATAAAAATAACTTATTAATAACTTAAGAAATAGGTAAACTTATTAAGAGTTATCCATATTAATAAATCTGTGATTCTGATTGTAATGTTTTTTTTTTTCATATTTCCTAGACTGATTAATATATTCCTGATCAGTGTCTTTTATTTAACAGTGTAAGGCACTGATCACGAATAAGCCGTTATACTTTTTGTTTTGTATGTTCAGATTTAACTCAAAAACAACTTGACTGATTTTATGAATTTTTGTAAATGGAAAGCTTATGGATAGTTAGATACGAAAATAATTATTACATAATAAACTCGTGTGGAGACTCAGGGCACTGCTAGGCGTACTTATACGTGTTTTTCACACAGTGCTTAAAATGGTATATTTTATTTTATCCGCAGGAATAGCTGCCTTGTTTGATGTTATTAGGACTACAATAAAAAAATTGACAGATGATAGTAAAATTCAAAACATATATTTTTTATAGTAGCTTCGCACGGTACTGACCCTGATGGTAAGCACAGTAAAATCCAAGAGATCGAAATCCATCTGTCGCCGTTGTCTTGCCGGCCTGCATAAATATCTCTTCACGTTACCCTTGAAGGACCCGATGTCATAAGCAGGAGGGAACATATTGGCCGGGAGATGGTTTCACAGTTTCACGGTATGACAAAGATAAGACATAGAGAACTTTTTAGTGCATAACGAGATGGAGGTTACCGTAAAACTGTGACCGAAGCCCAGCGCGTGTGGTTCTGTTGTGGAAAGGAGAAGAAGGAATTAGATTGAACAGCTCTTCAGAGCACTCACCAAGATACAGACGGTAGAATACGCTCAGCGAGACGATGTTCCTGGGCAGCTGAAGCGGCTCGACTTATTTGGTAACGTCTGCATCATTAACCATACGTACACTCGTCCCGTCCCGTCCCGTCTCTGCTACCCGTCCAAAGTATCGGGGAGGTATTTCGCGAATCCATCACACAGATGCCAACAGTATTCCACACACGGACGAACTTGTGCCTTGTAAAGAAGATATAGTTGACCGGGCGTGAAAAACGGTCGCACCCTGTTCAGGATTCCGAGTCTCTGGGATGTTGTAGACATGACACTCCTGATGTAGCCCCTGGAGTTGTGGTCGTTGCGAATAATTCATACATAGGATATTAAGGTTGTCACGCATTGCTATTGAGACGTTCTGAAGAGTGGCGAGGGGAGAAAACAGAGGTCTTTTTGGAGAAAACGCCTGTGTTTTCTTGGCACTGAACTTGGTTGAAGTTACTTGCTCCCCATGTAGATACGCGATGCAAGGATTGGTCAAGTTCAAAGACAAGTTTCTTCTGTCTCTTTCTTCCCGACTGCATGAAGACTTGCTGTAACAGCACCCACGAATAGTGCTTTCCCAAAACCTATCAAAAGCCTTCGCTATATCAAGACTGATCGCAAGATCCTCGCCATACTTATCAATTGCCTCCCCCAGCGGTGCAGTATATACGCCAGAAGGTCACCCGTTGATCGATTCTGGCAAAAACTATATAGACGACCATCAATCAAAGAGTGATTGTCATTTTGCAGAATATCAATGCTGAAGTTAGCCCTACGCTCTTCAGGTTGGATCAAGATATCAGATTGGGAGACCCAGCAAGCTGGCTGGACAAGGACAAGAATATCACTTCAGTATCATCAGGTTATGTATTTTTTTAATATTTTGGGACTGACCAAGTCATTTAAATTTAAAGTAAGCTGAGCTTGCACTATGCATTCAAGTAATACCATAATCGCGCCAATATTTCCTTCGTCTATCTAATACATCAATTGTTGCTATTAGTGGAGACGTCTTTATCATTGAAGTTGCTATCTAACAAGATAAAATATTGATTTCAGGATTCAATAAATAACCATATGGCAAATCTTGATCCTGATCCGCCTACGTGGCTGCCGGACGACATTCTTAACGTGAACAGCATCGATGAAACCGATAACCTGGTGGAACACCTCAACGGCAACCAGGGGCCGCAAGTCACGGTCAAGTTGCTCTGTGGTGCGGACCTTCTCGAGTCCTTTGCCACTCCGGGACTCTGGTCTGATGAAGATGTGAGTAATTTTATGGCTTATAATTTTTGACCGCATACCGAGGCTAGCCAGCTTTCAGCTACTTTTCATCTCTTGTTTTCACAATAAAATGCAGACCATTCATTACATTACAAAACCATCTCTATATATTATTTCTCAAAGGTATTTTTGTGGCAATACCATATCTTCTTTAATACTTCATCAAAATTAAGAACTTAAACTTCAGTTAAAAGCTTAGGTTTTCCGCCATTGGCGAAAAATAGACAAATAGTTTATCGTGAAATGTTTAGATAAAAAAGTATACTTAATATATTCAGCCAACACGTAGGAGGCATCATCTGTTACTTAATATAACGTGTGATGTAAGTAATTATTCTATTAATTACACATATATATATACAAATACACATTATACAAAGTAATTGTCAGATCGCGACTTAATTGCGTACGCGCAACAGTCCGAGCCGAGGTTCGGCCACTTTGGCACCCTCGGATGTTGTTGCAAAGCTTTCGCGGCTGAGTGCCCTAAGCGCTCGCCTCCAAGCCCGGTAAATCTTTAAAAGCCGTAAAGGCTCCAAGGCCCCTAAGCCTAACAATATAGTCAGTTCGAAAAAAAAAGTAATTGTTTCATTTAAAATACCTCAAATCACACCGTCCTATAATCAATGAATAATCTTATATATAACACGTGAAGACATATAAATCGCATACTAACATAGAAATACACTAAATTCAACCGTAAACCGCAGTATAGGGTTCACTATTCTAGCATTAAATCACATAGAGAAGAAATATAAAACATATAAGCGATATATAAAAGCTTGTGATATATCAAAACATTACATTAAAGCTTCGTATATAAGACTTGTATAAGGGTTATAGTAAAAAGACATAAAAATATAAGACATAGGTGCATTCACCCAAACTCTTAGGGATCACAACTAGTAAATATTAAACCTTATGTAATTCAACTGTGAGGCGACCTAAGCTGATATGTCCTCGACATACATAGTAATTTGTTAATAAATTCAGTTACAAAGTCTGTAGTTGCTAGGGTTGACAGAATTTTTTCAGGGTAATATAGTATTTTTCAAAATAAAGTACAAAAACATAGTATTTTATGGAAAAAGCAAAAAATAAATAAAGATATTATTTGATCCTTATTTATATACTATAAAAACTATATTTCTTAGCACTTTTTGCACTCTTTAATACTGCTCCAGTGCTACTAATAGCACTATCTTTTATGGACTAGCAGCAACTCCAGAAATAACTCTTTATAATTACTTTTTTATAACGGTTAGCATTTTTGTCAACTAAAAGTTTCATAAATCTTATTTGTAACAATTTAACTTTATCTAAATAGGTTTTAAATATATTCCCGTAGCATGCCAACCCTTAAGAAAGCAGCGAGTCCACCAGCGCATAATAAACCATGTACAAAGTGACCCTATCTAATACAAAGTTAAGGTGGTGGAAGTTTACAAGCACTGACCTCAGTTTGTCACATAAATGTGTTATGTGTGTTTTCCACACGAATCTTTTGTCTATAACTGAACCGTTTGAAGATTATCAGCTCTTTCCTAGTTGATGAATGGATGTGAGCATCTTCCACACGTCTGTGGAATCAATGATATTGCGAGAATATGGTAACCTGCTGTTGCAGAATGTTTTTGAATCTGCCCAACTCCTCATCAAATCACAGCAGTTATCCATCGTGTTTGGGCTATTTAGAATGGTTGTTTATGTCGGCGGTTATAATTTACTTAATTTCTCTCTTTTCCTTTTGTAACTAAAAATTATGTTATATTACAGATGGAGGCGATAGTCGGCCGACATGGTCTCGTAGTCGTGACTAGGGCGGGTTGTGACCCGGGAAAGTTTATATACAATTCCGATATGCTCTACAAACATAGGGTAAATATAGTATAATATTACTTATATTCAAACACCCTATAAGGTTCCTTAAAATAAATAATAAATATATAAATAAATATGTGGACATAATTTCACACACGGCCATTTAATTCCATACTGTGCATAGCTTATATTATGGTAATTAAACAGCTGATATACTATACATATATATATATAACACCCAGACACACAACTGACAGTTATGCTCATCACACAAAAGTCAGTCATGGGCGAGGATCGAACCCGCCACCTCACGGCTCAATGGTAGGGCTTACTACAACTGCGCCACGAGGCCTGTCAAAAGTGTTTGGTCAGGGATTGTTTTTATTTGGTTAATTCACAATAGGCAACCAGATAACTTTTCAGAAATCACGTCTATCCATAGAGACTAGACGTGATCGTGCCTACGCTCGCGAAACCACCGTTCCCTCTGCAAGGGACGGGCGGTTAACTTCGCTCCCGCGCACCCGTCAAGGTCAAGGCCACCCTCTCCTGCGGCAACTCAAGTCTAGGTCCGTTCCTCCGGCATGGAACCCATGAGCCAGCAGCCGCTCGCGCGATACACTCACTCTACATTCACTAGCTACCAACATACAACCATTATACTGTGTCTCTACATACATGCACTCCACTCAAGTACATAGGATCTGTAAGAAAAACAAATAGATATAATGTCATCGATGCTGTCGGTAATTATAATTATTGTTTACAAATTTCCCGATAGATATCTATTACAGAAGGCACTGATCACGAATGTGACATTAAAGAATGTTTGTCTGTTCGGATTTAACTCAAAAACGGTTTGACCGATTTTCGTGAAATTGTGTATACTGGAAGTACACGTCATTTCTCAATTTTTATAGCTGGACTGTTGTAAGCGCGACACTTCAGAATGTTTGCGGGACGCGGGAGGGAAACAAAACCGTTACTGCTACACATGAGATAATTTTACCAAGATGGAATTACAGACGCTACGTTTATATAGTCAATTAAAAGTAATGCTTCCTAATATAGCAAACAATTTCAAAAAATAAATACGGATTTAGCGTTTCCGGGTGAATTTTTATTGTGTCTAAATTGAAATGTTCTATTTAAGAATAAAAACTAGAAAGGTTTCATAGGACACCCGATAGGAATGAAGTTACTTTCCCTATTTATTATGTATTATTAAATAAAAAGCACAATAAAGTAATAATACAAATTGTAAGTTTAAATCAACTAACAAATTGTATTTATTAATAAATACTTTAAATATAAATAGTCAGCTTATAATATAAAAGATCCTCAATCAGCGGAACTCAAACTAATCAGTCGTACTGTACATACAACAGTGCGTACAAGTCTGGCCGTCATACTGCTAGGCCAAATCAACAACAATCAGAGTTATGAAAACAGGAATTGCTTTAACCTCGTTCTATTCTGTCTCATTCTCTCGCAATCAAAAACCCTTTAGATATATGTGTTTGTCTCTTTTTAGTGTCAGCCGGATACTTTGCCCGTACAAAAAAGTTTTAATTATATTGTTATTTATGATGTTGTAGATGAAGATTTTAATGTAAATAAGGCTATTGCACTGGCTACTAGCTTGTTGTTAAGAATGATCAAAAAGTTATTGTCTCAAAGTCATTCGGATGAGAATACAGATGTCATAAAATGCATTACCAAGATTGATGTAGTAGTATTTTGCTTACCATTTAAAGAAGACAACAATATAATTTATATCAAAGTATTTAATTTATTCACACTCGCGTTAACATACTTAAAATTATCTGAACTTATAGGGTTTAATCTAATACCGTGTATATCCATGCATATCGCCGCCCCAAGTTTGACCAACATTAGGGAAGGTTGTGCGTATCGTTGTCGGGCAACTATAGTACGTCTTAATTAATTCCCAAACGAAACTAATTGCCGAGTAAAAAACGCGCGCGCAACCACGGGGCACCGTTAGTATCTAATAAAATTGTAAAGACCTACCGACGGACATCATACAGCATAAACCCGTGGCTTTAGAAACATTAATTTTTACGCAAGAATTCCTTATATAATGTAGGTGGGATACTAATAAAGCATTTTTGAAAACGTATCCTTTAAGAGGGTTAAATTTGTATGTTTGCATTGCCGATGGGAAACCGTATCTGGAAAACGGTTAATATAATTCCAGAATAATTAACTTCCAGAAAAATATAATGCTGGTGACAAACTACATATCAAATGAAGTTAGTTCAACTGTGATAAGGCAGTTGATGCGGCGCGGCGAGAGCGCCAAGTACCTCACTGATGACGCGGTCCTCGCTTACATCCGGCAGAACAGCCTCTACGGTGCTGCGCCGTTCGTTACGTGAGTCTAAATGCTGTCTTACCTCCAGCTTTACCAGGACCATCCCTCTCCTCTTCCATTCAGCTTCCTAAGCAATCTAGATCCTCTTTTAGGAATTTGGGACCAATTTTAATGTAGAATTAAAGGAAATAATGTAAAATTTCTTGGATATCAAGCTACCGTTTTATACAAAGGTTAAAATTGAATTAGCAGATGTGGTTAGTTGTTTTCTCTGATTCATCTAAAATCTATAAATCTTCATTGCTTAGGTAGCGTATAATTAATAGTGTGTTAACCCTAACATATCGATATTAAATTATTTACTAATTTTATTAACATAGATCTATTTAACTTAAATTAATAAGTTGTGTTTTAACGGAATGTTGTTTGCACGCTTGCCTCGGATACACAGTGAGTATAACATGTTGAACGAACTCATAGCTAACTACGACAAGCGGTCCCCGCAAGACGTCATAATGACCTCCCCGGACGAGACCAGCTTCAAGAACATCCTTATATCGATAAGGGACAAACCCTCGATCGTAGACGAAACGATAACGGTCAAACGCGCCCGTAAGTCGAACTTCCTGATGCCGTGTCACACGGACTGCGTCAGTCCCGTGGACACGATCAAGCCACGTGTGGCGTACGTCGATAGAGTCCCCTCTAACTACGTCCCGGGGAAGGCGGTCAAGATCGTCAGTGACGTCACCCAACACGCTGTCAAGGACGAGAAGGTAAGCTTTGCTGAAACGACTTACTGTTCACTAGACAGTTATCTGCAGAAAGACGAGTTCGATATCGATGTGTACAAGCGTAGGGTTAGCGAAGGTAATGTCGATAATTTGCAACCGGACAACACTATTAAGAAGCGTTGCTCGTCAACTATTAGGAAGTTGAAGCCGGATGACATGAAGAAGAGTAAATCGGAAGTAAGTAAGTTGTGTGATAAAATGAAGAGTATTAAGCTGAAAGACAAGAGTTACAAGACTCGAAGTTGTAACGATATTGTCAGATTGATTTTGACTAAACACGGGATTCATGTTATAAGTGATACCGAAGCTATTGTTTAGGTGTTCACTTGAAATGCAACAGTTTCATGAATGCAAAACATATTCCACATATTGATTTCGTTGAGTAAAATGACATTTCATGTGTTGCTACTTCCTAGTTAATTGAGATTTTAAAAATAGTGATGTCCGCCAATCGGGACTAATCGTAAAACCGTATGAAATATTCCTATAGCTTAAAGTTTTTCTTAATCCTTGGTCTCTTAACGTCATACAAAATGCGCGTAAAATTTGCATGAATACCGTCCATGGCAGTCAAGTTATTAAAAACACCGAATGTTCCGAAGATAAAGTCGGCCGAAGAATTTAAACAAATCGTGATTGTCATGTGGTAAACGAAGCATTTTTTGTAGGTATTTTTTTTGTCAATAGTTTGTCATGTTCTACATTTTTAAGTTTCCTAAATTACTACATGATGATAATAATTGTTAATAATCTTAGAAACATTGAAATTGTTAATTAAAAACACTCAGTTCAATATTGAAAATTTAACGATTCAAATAATCGGAACGTAAAATAAACGGTAGGACAACACTAGAAAAATGTGGCAGCATTATTTTCAACTTTGACATTAGGAGTTGTCAATTTACTCTACGGGATTAAAAAAATGTAGTATTATAGTAATAACTCCAAAATAGTACTCTGTGTACGAACTTTTGAACTAATAAAAAAATGTAATTGGAGATATGATTAACGTACTAGTTTTCAACTGAAGTAGAAGATGTTAACGATTAGATAAAGAAGAAAACAGTTTTAACTCAGAAATATCACGATTAATTGACCACTAATATGGTTGTCTAGTAAAGACAAGAGACAAAATTACAAAGTATATTATGTTAACTTGATAACTAGTGATTCGCATGTCGACAATTTTTTTATACAATCTTGTATTTGGAGGAACCATTTACTATATCTAATACTATCTATGAAGTATTAATTTTAAAGGTCATGTGACCTCTTTTTTATCCGACCTTGGCTATATTAAGGGATGTTCTAAGTACTTATTTTCATACAAAGTTTTAACGAAATCTTCCGACAATAAAATGGTAGTAGGTATTTGATGAAACTAATATTTCTATAACTTAAGTATGCCTTTTACTTTAATACATTTTTGAACAGTATACAATTTGTTAAATATTCATTATTTCAATTGTTTTAAAAAAGTACACAAATAGGCTATAAAGGTTGCCTAACTCGACAAGTCACAGAAAATCGTAGCAAAATAATCTTGTGTTGTGTTGCTGCGATGAATTAAGCATCCAGAAGTCCTTAAGGAAGAGGGGTTCAAGGTTGGCAACGCGATGCCTCTAGTGTTCCAAGAGTGCATAGGCTTCGGTAACCGCTTACAATCAGGCGTGCCGTACGCTAATTTGTCACCTTAATTATACAAAAAAGACGCAAGCATTTTTTTTATAACTCTTATTTTAACTGTATAATTTTAATTTAGCCATGGGTGCGGTACTGATTTTTTTTAAATGATGTTAATAATGCTTATGGTTGACTTAATCACTTTTGATATATATATAGACAAAATTGTTAGATATTGTAAAATCTATATTCATTGTTTTTCCTTCGTCGTTTTATTAAAAAAAAAAACTTTGTTATCATAGAAACTACTTGCGTAATTTTTCTATTCAAAAATGTGTTAAGCGTTAGAGGCTGGCAATCTTTAAAGAATCTGTATTTTACCCAACAATACCAAATATTTCGTTTGTGTTGAAAATTGTTACGACATCGTCAAACTATCAAATTTACTTATCGAGTACGAATAAAATACATTGCACCGAAAACTCAGGGGTTTAAAACATTTTACAGACTATTTCCCAATTATCACTTTGTTTCAAGTTTTACTAACAATGAGGCAGTTATCATTACTGTAAATTTTATACCAATTTTACTCAATTAATATAATGAATTTATAGGTAATTACGAATAGTATTTCTATAAAGTATGGTCAAAAATCCATTTTCATCCAATTCCATCAATCCAAATTAAAAAAAGTATACAATATAATAATTTTAAGTAAATTTTAAATATGAATTTAATATATAAAATTTGTAACTGAACAAAGATAAAATATTAATCTATTTAATATAAAATTTTTAATACTTATTACTTTACTTGCTCAGTTTGATCCAGGTGCTTGCAAAACAGTATTTTTAGACGTTTCAAATAATTAATTATTAACAGGTTTTTACATATTATCTAAATATTCGTTCTTCCATTTTTAATGTAATTAATTATATGTAATATCTTATCTTTATTAGATTTTAAACTAAATTTATAAATTTGTTAGCATTTTAGTATGTTGTAAGGAATTAGTGGAAATTTATAAAATTAAATTTCAATATAAATAGTTTTTTCGGTTATAGTTATTTCTTAATAAGTCTTTACATTAAATATTAGGTCCTTACATATGAACATTTTGTTGACCTAGACCTTCAATATCTGGTGTTCGGTTAGGAATACCAAATTCAAATTTATTTCAAATTTAGGCTTGTGTATTTGTGTTTCGAATTTAGTGATTTGTTTTCGCACCATTTGATGTTTCTTTGACGTTGTTCTTTTCACAAAATGGATAAATTAAAATATCGCGTTATTTACGAATATTAGTTCCACCGTGGTATCAGCGATACAGAAACAGCTTGAAGGATTAATGAAGTGTATAGGGAAGCTACTGTAAAAGAAAGCATGGTACGTTTTTGATTCAACGTTTTCGTTCTGGAAATTTCGACTTACGAAACAAACCCCGTGGATGGCCGCAAAACCCTTGTGGCCTGGTTGATAATGAAGAATTAAAGGTGAGTTCGTGAGGGCGAATCCATCGCAAACCACGTCAGAGTTAGCGGCATGCTTCGGTGTGAGTAATAAAACAATTTTAATTCACTTGAAACAAATTAGAAAAGTGAAAAAGTTCGAGAAATGTGTACCGCATGAATTGACTGAAGCACACCAACAAACACGCATTGAGTGCTGCGTTACATTACTCAACCGTCACAATAACGAGGGAATTTTGAATCGTATTGTTACTATTGACGAAAAATGGATCATTTACGATAATCGGAAACGCTTATACAATTTCTTGTAAGGAAAAAAAATTCAATTCTGATGAGGTTGTCCAAACTGCCTTCGAAGATTTTATTGATTCTCGCTCCCACAATTTCTTCAGCAATGGAACAATGAACTACCTATAAAGTGGCGAAAGTTCATAGATAATAATGGTACATACTTCGATTTATTAAATGTATGTAATTTCATATGTAAGGACCTATTATTACTTTCTTTAAACTGTCTACAAACACAAATGTTTTTATACTTTTTGCTTATAACTATTAACTAATGCTAATGTATACTTAATAAATCTAAATATAATCTAGAAAATATAAAAATGAAATATAAAAACTATTTGCCTTTATATGGGTTATATGATATTGTACAATCATTTAGACACGATTAAATTAGGAAAGAATGCCGTCAAATAGCGGCCATTTTATTTATTTCAATAATCCAAGAGTTTGTGACGAATTTCTTTATATTGTTTGTAGCTTAAGGTCGACATATTTGTCATAGATAAACGTACATATAAATTTATTAAAAGGTCAAAGATACCTCATGGTTACTTGAGGATATTTTATTTTTTATTATTACTCTGTACTAAGTATTAGATTATACAGTTTTGTTGAACTGGGTAATAGATTAAAATGAAATAGTTGTGTTTGTTCACTCAATATGTTGTATATATATATAAATTGCATTATGTGACCCACGGTTTCATTCGACTTAAATTAAATTTATAAAATGACGGCGTATTCCGCGATATGATCGAATTCTTTACCAAGTTTCATTAAACCCCGCCCTCAAATTACCTATTTTGCAGGAGCAAAGCGATTGCAGAAATGGCCAAATATCGGTTTTATAATGCAAATTCAGATTACATACCAGCCATAATTTACCAAACAATTTTCATTAATTGCCATTTTGAAACCGATATTTAGTTGTGGCGACAAGCCCTTCTCTCAAAAGGAGTTTCACACTTGACCGATCGGGAGGTGGCAACACCGAACGCGCGCAAGATGGCAGACGGAAATAAGAGACATAAAAGTTTTGCCGATCACTACATTTTTGTACCATCTTATTTTTAATGTCGTTGTGTAATGTCGCATACCTTCCTAAGGTGAAAACCTAGAAGATTATACATGTAAAAGAGACTGGACGTTTTATTCTAAAATATTACCAACCTCTTCATAGTCATTTCTGCGATCACTTTGCTCTTGCGAAATACATACATTAAGGGGGCGTTCAACGGTTTGAGCGTAATTGACGGATGAACAAACATTTAAATAAACGTACTTTCGCATTTACAATATACTAACTAGCCTTTTCCCGCGACTTCTCCAGCGTGTTTTTCATACTATGTTCCTCATTAAATCTCAAACAACCTCTATGCTAAATTTCATTGTGATCGATTCATAAGTTTAGTCGTGAAAAGGTAACAAACAGACCGACAATCGTAAGTGAACTTTCGCGTTAATAATATTATTTTATATTGTACAATATTATTATCCGTGTAGGTGACATTTAATATACCCGTTGTAATTTAAACGGATTAACTAATTAGTGTAGTTTGAACGTAAATTCTATAATTAATAAATATATATTTAATATGATATTATTATAGAAGATAATATGACAATTAAATATAAATTTTTAATAATATAAAATAGTCTGTGCGTGTACATTTGTGTGTTAGAATTTAAACTTCTTTGAATAGTCACATTAGATGTTATATGACGCATAAAATGGAGTGTGGCTTCTTTACCACACAAGCAACTTTATAGTGTACATATTTTTTAATACACTCTCATCATTTTTAAATAATTCGCCTAAAGATATATAACTCCAGAACATATTATAATATAATATTCCATTTAACGATAAATTATATCCATGTTAAATTCCCTGTGATAGCTTTTAGAGATTATATGTATAATAAACCATTTTTTAGTAACTACTGTGCCAATTACCCTTGTTCCTATACAATGATGTACATCGACCACTTATCTCGATATATACCTATTGTGATATTTTATTTTATTTTATTATCTCTGTCAACTAGTCCATGTTTAAGGAAGCGTGGACAGGTGATCAGCAGAACTATTGTGATTGTAATTGAAACTTATAATACAGAATTAAAATAAATTTACTTTGTAAATTATTTCATAACAATAAAATAACTTTTATAGTTTATTTTATTAATAAATTAACAAAATATTTATGTAATTTTTCTTTATTATTTATTTTTCAATTTTAAATATGTGTTTAAATCTAGTTGTTAATTTATTTATTTTAAAATGTTATAGTTTTCATTGCACGCTGCATTGTAGTAATCGGAGTTATTATGTTTACGTTTGGCGGCTAACATTTGATTTATTACTTAGATGCGTTGACTGAAACCTGTTATTGGCAGTCTATCTGAATAAATGGTCTATGATTATTTTACATTATACAAAAGTACTTCATGTTTTTATCTGTATGTGATATAAATTAATTGTTAATAAAAGATAACGTTTTTTTTTTAAATAATATTAGATAATAACATTATTTAATTAATTTTACATGTTTATGTTAATATCGCATAATTTATAATTAGATTAGTTAATATTATTTGTATACATGTAATAACATTATTAATAATCTAATCTTTTCTAATGAAATCTTGTGTTTTTATATAAAATATTAGATTGTACTAAAAATATTTATAAATTCACGGATACCTTAAAAGAAAAACTTATCTCTAGTATATGTTTTAGTCGGTAGGGATGACCGATGTCCGGTAAATATCGAAACACAAACATCGATGAGTTGACGCTATCCAAATGAGCAAACTTGTTTAGGTGCTACACCTAATGATGACGATTTTTTTTTTGAGAAAACTTTATTATTCATTTTGCGGATCCTCGACTTCATTTACAACAAACAAATGTGTGTACATCGATATTCGGTGTTTTAGAGTATCTAAATTGATGTTTCGATATCTTCGATGAATATCTTTCATCCCTAGTAGTCGGCCCGATTGACCTCTACAGAGCTTTATAGATTTAATTAAAGTATCATTAACCTCAATGAAGATGAACTTAGTTAAGTATAAGAAAGGTTATTTCAAACAGAAGTCTTATGACGTTATAAGTGTTTCAGCTTTCATAGCTTAACCAAAAGGAAACGGCTCTATCTTACACTCATAGCATTTCGATATGATATTATTTAAAAATGTTTTATATAGTAAAATAAAAAAATGAGGGTTATTTTATTTATTTACTTTTGCGTTTTTAGTATTGACCTAGGGCTGTCACTCGTGATCTATAATAAAGTATTGTGCGTTACTTCGAGCAATATTATACCCTATATTTTGTATGGACAATATAGTACGTGATAACATTTTATTTCATTTTTCGAGGATTCATTTCTGTTTCCGTATATCTTACGCGGTTATAATTAATTTTGATTTGATTATTACTTTTTATTCCCACCTTTAAAGTAAGTAATGTACTTTATTTGCTCAAATAACAGGTGGCAACCCTATATACCTGAATGTATTTCGAATAATTTATTTTTTATGATAGAAAAAGACTGTGCGTATCATTAAAGACGCGCGATTGTAGTTTACTCTTTAAGAAGGATTGTTTTGGAATAAATCTTAATCGATTCTTAAGGAGTAATCACCTTTTGACAGGAACATAACGCTTTTTGTTAACACTCGAGTTTGCTCCCCATCTAATGTACGTACCGCGATGATATATGATATCACCTTTTCTTATCTTAATCTTAATTTTTATCTTTCTTACCTTAATCTATGTATATAAAGTAATAAACTGACTGACTGGCTGACTGATCGATCAATGCACAGTTGAAAACGGTGGGGTTAGGACCTTGAAAATTGGCATGTGGATTCCATTTACACTGTAGATGAGCATTAAGGAAGGGTTTTTGGGAATTCAACCCCTAAGGTGGTGAAATAGGGGAGGAAAGTTTGTATGAAAATAAGTCTTTAAAATACTTTCCTGCCCGTGCGAAGTTGGGCCGCTAGTAATATATGAAAATCGATTCTGAATGGGTAAACTCCGAAAAACATTTTTCTGATGTACTTGAAACTGCAAAAAAATTTTACAAATTCGTTTTGTCATAGGTATAACGTATTATTATCTGTTTCAGATGTTTTTTTTTTGCATGTGTGTATCCCTCTCCCGTGTCTGATTCAGTAAATGTCTTTGCTTGCTGTTTTGAATTTAATGTATTAAAAACTGTTTTGACTGCCAATAAATTTAATAGCATTTAAACTATTAGGTAGCATTATTTTCCGGTTCAAAATCTGTGTAATGTTGTAGAAATATTTGAAAAACGTTTACAAACACTGAACAAGTTGTCAGTCGAAACAGTTAGTTACGACGGCGCTTATGTGATCTCGACTGCAAATAATTTTGAAATAATTAGTTAACAAATAGATTTTAGATTAGATTACTTGATTATTTTTTTTGTAGTATTATGGAAAATTATAATTATTGTGATGGTAAACACATTACAATCTAAAAACAATCAGAGATCGGCAATCCATCGATGGTCGCCGTTGTCATGTCGACCTGGAAGCCTTTCGGAAGCTAAATATAAACTGTTTGATCACGAAATTCAACCAACCTAGAGATCACTATGTCAGATTTACCACCATATATGATGGCCGCGACCCAGCTGAGTGTAGATCCCTACCACCTTGTTTAATTGCTGGATATAGACCGGCTGATCCTGGAACACGAAATGCCCAAGCGCGCAACTAAACTACGGCGTGTGTATGTGTATGATGTATAATGGACGCTTATCCAGTCAAACACAATTGTCGCGTCCTATCACCATTTTGTATCAGTTTTCACGACATTTTCCGCGGCCATATTTTACGAGAACGTATACGAAATTTCTGAATAATAGTTTAAAATAGTGATAAAATGTAACAGTTATCAACAAATAGTTTTATTTCAAGGCATTTTATGTAAAAAGTTATAAAACGAATTAATAATAAAATTTTGCACGATAGATCATTAAAGCGTCAGAGTAGCTGATATGTTCTGTACTTGAATAGTTAATATCTGTAATTTGTCTATGCTACCCAAATCCAATTATTTGTTATCCATGATTTAACTTATTTTATTCGGGTTCATTGATGTTATATTCTATGTGCATGTTTATGTGAATAGCCTTCGAACTTCCTGTAAATGGCAAGACTAGTCTAAGGCCGTAAGAGTTAGTGAAGTAGTGGAACTTATGCGTAAAGTTCGAATGCGAAATCATTAAGTTAATTCTCGCCCAGCTGCTTGAAGTTTGAGGTTGGCAACACACACTGGCATACGATTAGTCCTGAGCAATTTACCTGTAACTGCATTCTAATTCGAGGCCCTTCATAGTCCCCTAGACGGTCATTTTAAACCATCCCATTAAAAATAAATTATTTTAATAATAGGGTATTTGAAAAATAAAACGATTTTTTATGTATTTTAATGCTTTGTCATAATTATATCAATAGTCAATTGGAAAACTTATAATTTTTTTATTTTTTTTTAATTATAGAAAATTGATTGTATTTAAAAAGAATCACATGACTACGAAGGCGCCACGATTTGTCGCCAGATTTGTGACGTCATAATGTTAAAGGAATTTCATCGATTAAGAGTCAAAACACAGTTACGCGCTCGGGGTTGTTCGGGAACGATCGGCGCGTTTTCGGTACTGGATTGTTGGAAGTTATATCAATAAATTTTTAATTTAATATTACTTTTAACTATAGCGAAAAAATAAATTAAAAATAGTTTTGTTATAAAACTTATATGTTCTTTCCATTTATTACAATTTTTTTAAACCCAATTGTAGCGCTCTCAGTTTAAATTTTTATAATTTTTGTAACCAATACACCTAATTCAAATTTATTATTGAGTGAGTAATAAGTAATAATTGTTTCTTACTTTTCAATATGCTAGATCACATTGGTGGTACCCTCTAAAATTCTGGTACTAATGCTAAAATCTTAAAATTTTATTCGGTCGAGATTTTACAACGCGGGCGCTTCGATGTGTTTTGGCGAGCGCGGGTGAAGGTCAAATTAGATTGAAACAGTTTATTTTCTTGAGCCTTGTGGACCCTGCCAACAACAAGGATATCGAAGTGGAGGATATCCCTGTGCCAAATGTTTAAAACTCGGACTTTTTCTTGCCAGTACTCCTCTACTCTCTTGTTGCCACTTTACTACGCTTGTTTCTGGAGTAAAAATTTGCTAAGCAAAACCAGAGTTCTTTTTTTATCGTTATCGGTTTGGCGTAGTGGCCACAATCTCACTCGATGTTAAGTGACGATGTGGTCCAAGATGATAACACGCTAGACCTAGTGGAAGACTGGTTCTCAAGTGCAGCTGCCGGAATTCACTTATTGGTGTTTGGCGACAGATTTTCAATTTGAGGGTGGTAGCTAGCCAGGCGAGCATAAAATAAAAAACAAGTATGTCAGACATTTATCCGTATGAAGTACTACCAATGGTCTTCAAACTCTTGTCTGTAACTGAAAATTATTTTTTAGCGGTAATTAACAAAGCGATATTTTGCATGAAGAAGATTCAGTTCAATTTTGAAGCTTATCAGATATCCGATAGTGGGATGCTAGGGCAGGCTGAGTCGCGAGTAATTTGCCGTGCTTAAATAAAGACAAATTTACCACTAAAACCGATAACTTAATAAATTTAAAATTATATTTTTAATTGAATTTGGGTTGCATGTTTATTATTTTATCTGTCTGTCTGTTTGTTTGTTTCGTGGTCTTAATTATTGAAATTGTGTGCGTAGGGCAGCGGTTGCGCGTTGTAGCTGACGTGTTGCACGCGCTGCCCCCACACGTAGCCTGAGATTGGCCGGGACTGGCTGAGACTGGCTGGGACATGAAACTGGACGACTCGTGGGGCGGGCGTGCACGATGTTACCTCAATATAAGTAGTTTTGATTTATGTTTATTGCTTGTTTTGTGCGTCTACTAATAGGAAAACCCATTGTTTAGAAATTACAAGCTTAGAACAAAAATAAATGCGTATTTGTAGCACTAAATTGTGCCTTCCCTAAAGGCGAGACCGTTAGCAAATAGTTTTACATAAACAGTCCGGTATTATTATGATTAGGGTTGTACAGAAAGTATTATTGATATTTTTGGAAGGTAACTTTTTGATAGGGACTCGAAACATTTTTTTATATTAATTTATTGTAATGTTGGTAGTTCTGTAAGTTAATAATTCATTCCGACGTAGTGACGTCATTATATAATAGTAATTGTATTTCAAAGCTTAACAACAAGAACAATAACCAAATTTTGCATTTATGTTAAAAAAAAAGTTGTAGGTTGAATTTCTGCTTGCGAAACCTTTTCTAATAAGTATGTAAGTTTTAAACATAAAAATATATGTGTAGATTAGGAGATAGAAAAAATGCTCATTCAAATTATGAATGAATAACAGACGAATGGACGAACTGCATTTCATAATATTAGAATATTCGGTTTTGTATTCAGTGGACGCACAAATATACCTAAGCTATTTATCTCTATGTAGAACCGCTTTGCATTTTGTGATATGAATTATAAGCGATGTATACACATTTAAATGCGCTTTAATTGATGTGAGTACGAACTATTGTAAAGAAATACTCGAAATGGTCGATATTAAAGTTTTCCAATCTTAGCATTTTCTAAGTTGCATGCGTGTTTTTTTGGGCCTAATGTTAAAATTCTTGCCGCAGTTATTAACTGCATCTTACGCATAGAGATGTATACTTTTCCGAAGCAAAAATTTCTAAAACCAACAACTAACAATAAAAAAATACTTAATAAAAATAAAACATAGCTTATAACCATCAGCCTGGTCATAGCTTTCTATTGGTGTTTTTTTTTATCGTATCAGTAATTATCTCCGCAGTCGTGCCATCAATGAAACCTGTATTTTAGAAATCTCACACCGCTAATGCTTTCCCTATCGACTTATGTATTTATATTAGTCGATAAATCGGTAAATAAACAGCGTGCAGGGAATTCCCGCAGGCAATTAAGCATTTGGGGGATTCTCCACAATGGAAACAATAATTAAATCACCGCTTTTTTAGATATCTCTCTCGCTTTTCCGGATTTTTTTTAACGAACGCTCCGAATGTGAAATGAGTTCTCCCCTGCTAAAGTTTTCCCGGGTGTTTACAGTATGGGATTCTTCAAAAGAGGAGTGAATAGGTTCTTAAAGTGTCGGCAACACGCATATGACACTTCTGGTATTGCAAATGTCCATAGGTTTCGGTATTTGCTTACCACCAGGCGGGCCGTATGCTTGTTTGCCACCATTGTGGTATAGAAAAACACTTCGAATGTTTCCCTATTGACTATGCAATGTAAAAAAATAATTTGATTGTCTTATCTGTTATCAGTTATAATTAACCTGTCCGCGGTCTAATTCGGCATATATGCCGAATTTCGAGCCAAATATTTTTTTTATTGCTTTATCATCCTGGACGTATTAATAATATTAACAATATGATAACTTGATAAGATATTCCAGTATGTGTTATTTGTTGGTCACGATCGAATGACATGGACTGACGATATAGTCGTAGATAAGGGCTAACTGAGCTTGGTGACCGACAAAAGTTTCGTCGACGGTACGGCGTCGTTGAGGCACGAAATCGTTGATATTAGATGAATTTAAATAATGGAAAAATTGTACATTCCTGTTATTGCTTCTACATGACTCAATTCTTGGGTGTTATTTTTGCTATACAAAGTAAGGTTTTTGTTATTACTTAATAAATGCACAGTTTGTTGGCTAAACGGTGACTCGTAACTTGTCAATGATAGATAATATGTTATTATGAAGTTGAAATTTCTCTATGGGTGTGCTTAGATACAAGTTTCTAGAACATGCTTCTAGTGTTGCAAGCGTCCATAGGCTGCGGTCCGCTTACCGTCAGGTGGATCTCACGTTTGTTTGCCACCAATTAAAAAAAGAAACGACTTAATTTTCATTTCACATAGACCGATCTTTATATTATTTTTATTACTTACTGTGGACAAATAATTTCTTTTATGTATAAACGGTTTTCGTATAGTCTAAATTCTCCATATGGGGGTAGGTAGAGGTACCCTTACGTACGGCCTTGATTGTAACGTTAAAAAGTAGACTATGAAAAAACTAATATTTTATCGAAAAAATAACATTAAATATTGTTCGAACAAACCGACCACTTATAAGCATTTTTTTAGTTTATATCTAAAGTGTGGACAATATAAATTATTGTTGCCCCACCGCTACTGTAAAGGTCAACAAGGCGGGCATAGGGTCATCCATAAAATACGTAGCTCATTAATTTATTATTAAATGTTGAGATAGAAGGTAGGCCAAAATGACAAGTTTTTCATGAAGTAATTTGTGGAAGACCTTCAAAATAAAGCATTCTGTACTTCATCATTCCAGCCAAAAAACGTCCACTGCTGGACATAGGCCTCCCCCAAAGATTGCCTAACGACAGGTCCTGTGCTGTCCGCATCCAGCGGCTTCCCGCAACCTTTACCAGGTCGTCGGTCCATTCTGTACTTATTAAATAGGTTTTAAGTTTGCAATTCCTATAATTCCGTTAATGAAACTTTTACCAGGTTGTCGATCCATTCTGTACTTACTAAATAGGTTTTAAGTTTTAAATTCCTATAATTCCGTGAATGAAACCTTTACCAGTTCGTCAGTCCATTCTGTACTTCTTAAATAAATAGGTTTTAAGTTATAAATTACTATAATCCGTGAATGAAACCTATACCAGGTTGTCGGTCAATTCTGTACCTACTAAATAGGTTTCAACTTTAAAATTCCTATAATTCCATGAATGAAACTTTTACCAGATTGTCGGTTCATTCTGTAATTACTAAACTACTATCATTCCGTGAATGAAGGGGTAAATGGAAAATCTTGCATGACGTGCTTTATAGATGACCTCTAACCGATATTTCGGTATCTACGCAGATGTAGATTTTTATTAGTACATTTTGTAAAGTGATTATTTTTACTAGACCACATAATTTTGTCTTAACTTGTACTTAGTTACTTACCTAATATTCAAGGAGCTGTGAACTCAATTTAGTTATAAATAATATGTTTTTTTTTATAATAGAGAATATTCCTTTCTACATATATTTATTTATTCAGTTTGCGGTTTTATTACGTTTTATTTATCGGATATTTATAACGATTATTGTTTTCAGTAAAAATGAAGCATCGTTGTTGCCTAATTATAATTTACGTTATTTAATGATGCGTTATTGCGTAAAATAGTTATAATTCTGAATGACTATAAATATATCTAATGATATTCCTTTTCTGGTGTTCAATTTAATTTTCAAAAATATCTAATAACGTTGTCTAGGTTGAAATATATTTACGTAAACTTTGAGGAAGCTAGTGACATGCACCTAGTGGATGTCTTTCTAAAATTCCGAAATAATTAATAATCCCTTTTTTAGTACGAAGACCTACAAAGGTAATAAGATTCAAAGTGCAATTTCTTAAATTCCGGGATGAAACCTTAATTGAGTATTATCATTTCGGGATTTTAGAGAATTGACTTTGTTACTCGCAATTTATGTAAATATACTCTACCTATACCGATCCATGCTAATGTCTTTTTTTTCTTCGTAATTTTAAAGAAATGCAATTTCGAATATGTTACCACTTGTAACCAGAACATTTTACACGGCATTTAATTAAAAATATTGTAAATCTATATTAGCGGATTTTAGTATTTGTTAACTGATATGATTAAAGAAAATAAGTATGCATAATATTTATGTTATCTGTTTGTTACGTGTTATTTTGTTAAGTAGTAAATGTTTTAGTTAAAACTGATTTATGAACGAACTTATACATATACGCTTCAATCTCAATAAATCCTTTATTTCTTTCACGTGTTCTTTATTCTTTACTATATATACCTGTTTGTAAAATTCTTTCCTGAGTATAGAAAAAACCTGTTAGAAACAATTGGCAATTTAAAAAAAAATGGGCAAAATAGTTAAGTAATGCAGATAATGCAGCCTTTGAACATATAGAATTTGGGGCCCTTTTAGCTTTACTTACTTTTAAGACCCCCATCAAGTCTGGGCCCCGAGTTTGTACCCCATGTGACTATGGAAAACAAGGCATCGTCTTAGTGTACAGAATTCGATTTCTAGTGAAATTTGCTGGGCGGGTAAGACAAGATAATTGTTTCCGCTATTCAGGCACGCTTAAAATATCCAGTAATTAATCGAGGTGGTAAGGGTATTAGTACCGACTGGATCTCGACCATTATGCACATGTTGATAAGCCCGTCACAGTGACTCTTGTGGTTTGTTGGGTTCGGGATCAGTCAGTGTATTTGATCTGTCGAGAGGCTAGCAGGCCAGCATGACAGCGAAATCTGGCGATAGACTGCCGATATATCTTTGGACGCTGTTATTTTTAGATTTAACTGTTCTTATCTTCAGCCAGTGTCGTCACTTTGCCGTGACTACTACATAAAAACCCCACCTACCCATAATGTTTTTTTTTAAATAACTTACATAATAATGTAAGTAATTAAAACAGATACAAAGTAAATTGAAAATTCAATACCCCCGACACATATCCATTAATTGAGACCATTCCAATGAGCCCAAACACGATGTCTCTGCTGTAAGTCGGTGAAGTGCTAGGTGTCCTGCTGATTCCAGATGATGCTGGCGCATCAGCTCAATGTTGCCATGTTCTTTTTATATCACTGAAGTAACAGAATACCAAATTTCGACTCGATTAGACCTGTCAAAGATGCACACATTGATTTATCAACTAGAAAAGTGAGCTGATAATCTTCAAACACCTGAACTGATTTTCTTGAATCATAGATAAGAATACACTCGATGAAGTTTCTTTTCAAATAAAAATAAAAAAACTAGTTCTTAATCGGTTTAAGCTTTTGGGAGTTACGATGGAACAGACACACACACATAGTGGTCAAATTTATAACATCCCTGTTTATTACGTCTGAGATTAATAAAATAACGTGTAATCTTTAAATTATAATCGGAATTTAATCATAATTATTAAAGATAATTTCAATTTCTTGAGTTGCAAACACCTCGTTTATTATACAGAATTTTACTTATTACATAAAACTTAGAAATAATAACGAAGTCACATGATCTCTAACCTCTAATAGCACATATAAACATTCAATATCTAACACAAATACGATTCAAACAAGCTAAGCAATTTCGCAGACGATAACTCAAAATATGAGAGATCGGCTGAACTTATCCAAATAATATAAGAGATTGGATGTTAGAGAGCATGTGACTTTACACAAACAACTTGGGATTCGATTAATATCAGACGCCGTCAGGAAACACACGCGGTCCTAACTATATACTAACTTATTGAGGCACTTGCCTCCCCAGCAGCGATTTTTTTTCGATCTGAGTATACTATTAGCCATAGGGGCACTGAAGCCTCATTACAGCTTCACCGGGCTTGGGGCGGCTAAGCTGCGCGCTGGGTGATTTGATTCGCAAGTCGCAGATAAAGCCCGGTGAAGCTGTTCAAGTATCTCAGGCCAATAGCGTTAGTTTATAAAAAAAGAAACTTGACTCGCACGCGACGCAAATAGATGTAATACTCTGGTTGGGAAAATTAGGTGTTGTTATTTGTAACGACCAACTAGAATATCAATGAAGATTCAAATATTTCTAATTGAACAAAATTCTGGTTACATCTTTGGACGCGACTTGGTCGCCGATGTTTTTCAAAATGAAACGACCCAAACGCCATCTATTATACTATGGCTGAACTAATCCAGAAACGATCACGGGCTTGCGCAAGAATACTTACCAAAGTTTCATTACAATCGGACGAATGGTACAGGAGCATATCGTTGGTGATATTGTAATACGTTCTATATCAAAAGAGTTCGCCTTAATATTATTCATTGCAAAATGTTACATTTCTAGATATTTTCACATTCATATAATTCTATTATATAGATTTTATTAACGATATAAAAAGAGTTTTCTCTCTGTCCTGTAAAATCAGTTCGCATTGACATAGCCCGTTTTGCAATATCACCGACGATATAAGGGACATATAAACATTTATATAATTATTACCTTATTATATTTATATCGATTCATTAACATTCAACAACGTTGTAATTTGTTTTTGTGGTTTTCATTTGAGAAGTGGTTAATAAATATATTTAGTATGGTTAGGACCCACTTGTATAAAACATACATAAACATTATCAAATATTCAACATGAATGATACATTAACAATTATGATGAAATTACACTTAAAACGAGTATCGACTAGGATAGGGAAGAGCATTAATTATTGCAACAAGTAAAATCGTTCAAAAAAACAAATCATTGAGAAACTGAATTTTCTGAGTCGACAAAAACTCGTCGAAACAAACTGGACCATATGGTAAAGCGACATTTTGCGTTGTGTAATCCTACTAATATTATAAACTTGAATGTTTGTATGTTTCGATGTTTGTTACTCAATCACACAAACACGTTTGAACGGATTTGGATACAATTTGGCACAGACACTTTATAACTTGGATTAACACATAGGATACTTTGATCAATTTATGTTATTTTTGTATATCCACGCGAACGAAGTCGCAGGTAGCGCTAGAATAAAACTGAATAGATAATAAGTCAAAATTTTAAAACAATTTAAATGTTGTAAGTATATGGCGTCGTTGGCTTCGAGTTCTCAGTCGACTTTAAATTTTATTAAAATATTAGGTATAGTTAGGGCTGTCATCCGCCTGGGATTTGCCTAATTTGAAAATCGTTTGGAAGGGGATTTTTATCAAGTGTCTATGTAAAACCCTTGTTGGGTGGAAGTGACTAATATCCCTTTTTGACTATTATGATTACAGATCAATTTTCTGGGAAATTTCGCAGTTTTCAATACTTACTAGGAACATTTCCAAAGTTTCTGGGAATTTTTACCGGTAATCAATATTCGCTTTGTATCGTTGCTTCCATAGGTATGCTACCGTAAATAATAACTTCATTACAGATGACAGCTATGACTTCTTAGGTTTGGTTGGCTCAGGACACTGGCACCACGGCGTGTTATCCTTATTGCAGATTAACTCTACGTTGATAACGGTGAGGTCCCTGCCGTCGATGGAGACGCTGTGCTTGCTGTATATATTGTACGCAACGTCATGAAGACCCGTGTGCCGATCTCGTCGACGCGTCACCTCGCGCTGGTTGAAGCACTTTCGCATGTCCCTTTTTCGATACGTTTTATCGTGCATATGTCTGCGAATAGAACATTTTAAAGCTAAGGTTAAATTAAAAAAATAAATAGGTTATAGGCTATGAGAAGGGAACCTATAAATGTCGAGAATTTCTTACCGGTTCGGAAAACACCATTAATTGAGAAGAGCCGGCAAAAACTCGATAACTCAATTCATTTTAACTTAATGTATTGTTTATAGTTATTGTCATTTTTTGTGAATGTGCAGAGTCACTTCGAGACCCGTCATTGATGTAATTATCCCCCTTATGATACCTTTCCACAATAAATTTCTTTTCATCATCATCATATCTCTTCCACTACAGAAGAACCATACGGACTGGTATTCGAAGCCACACCTATACTGGTAAGAAAAGAGAAGTTTGCCAAATATTTTGTCAAAATGTTGAATCACCTCCCGGCCAGCGTGTTCCATCTCCTACGATATCCAGTATTTCAAAACAAGCGTGAAGAGACATGACGACGACGATTGCCGATGAAATTTGACAAAGGCGGTCACAGTTATTTTTGGACGGTATCGTACTTTCTATCAGGTGGTACTGTGCAGTCATTTTACTGAGTTAGTATAATATTTTAATCTAATATATAAAATTCTCGTGTCACGGTGTGCGTGATTGAACTCCTGAAACGGCTCGACCGATTTTGTGAATCTTAGCGTGCATATCGGCCAAGGTGGAGAATCGGACAGCATCTATTTTTCATCCCCCTAAGTGGTCCTTAGGTGGTGGTCCACCCCTAAATTTTATTTTTTATTTTTCAGACAAAATTTTTGTTTTAATTTTTTTTATGATACTGCATACAAAAATACATACAACCCTAAATTTTCACCCCTCTACAATCAACCCTGCGAGTGAAGCCGCGGGCACAGCTAGTATATCTATATGAATATCTCCTAACTCGTAGAACGGATGGCTGATGGGACCAAAGAGTTATGAGAGGCGGCCACGTAATGGAAACACCAGCATAGGCAGACCCGCCACAAGGTTGACCGATGACCTGGTAAAAGTTGCGGGAAAGCACAGGACCGGTCGTTATGGCGATCTTTGGGGGAAGTCTATGTCTAGCAGTGGACATCTTTCGGCTGAAATGATGATGATGATCTCCTAATAATCTTAGAGATTATGACAGAAAATTGGAAATATACCTCCAATAGAATATTGTAATGGGAGTATGTATACCGACTGATGGTAGACAATTAGCTATGTCCCAGTTGCAAGTATGGAACAAGAGGTGTTGTGCAGGAGAAAGGGAAGAGAAGGGTTTGATTTAGTTTAGACGTGGCCGTGAGGTGAGATGGTCATTTTGAACTGTTTAAATATTACTTGAGTGATTTATATCGTGTTTTATTAATATCCAGCTTGAGCAATATATTTTTCCTAATGGGTAATGAAAAATTATATTAACGTTTAGGAAATAGAAATGTTTCCAATATTTAAAATAATGTCTTATTCACTTCTGTAGCAATCTACTTGATCAAATATTAACAAAGTTTCTCGCTGATTGCTTGCAGCATATAAGTACTAAATTCCGTTTTTATAGTCCTTTGTTTTTATTATATTATCCTCAATCATAGGTACTGGTAAAAATATATCGGAATAAAAATTAACTACATAATCAAAATGTAATATTTATAAAATAAATATTGTGTTGGACAATTTTAGTTTATTTATTTTTATGAAATCATCAAAATATCGTCTATGTAAAAAGTAAAACACAGTGGAATGACAAATAAAATACGTCAGCCATTATAATCAAGTACATAAATAACATGTACAATGTACATTTCTACACATGCACCACTCCAGATACCAAGAAATCCTCCCACCACAACACCACGAAGATTAACCTGATAACTGTTGGAAGCCAGATAATAGTCACGATAAACGATAAGATTACATTTATCTAGGAATATACAAGGAAATATAGGTATATTCATCGTTAACATGGACTACTTCAGAATTTATTTGACTAATTGATTGATTTTTAGATTAAAAATATGTACAAAACGACGTTTTAGTAATAATACATAATAGGTCTTTCTTTACCTATGAAATTGCCGTTCTGCAGTACTGGCCATTTTAAATCAAAATAATTTTTGTTTGGCTAAGAATTATAATTTCAAATTAATTTTATTTTAAAAACATGGAGTTCTTTTTCCAAAAGTAGTCATTTGTTTATTGATTAGTGTTACATTTTCATCGCATTTCATCTTTTTTGTCATCATGGATACGTTAAAAATTCGAGTAATTATGGAATATGAGTACCGTCGTGGCAGTAACGCGGCACAAGCGGCACGCAACATCAACGACGTTTACGGAGCTAACACTACAAACCAACACACCACCTGTTATTGGTTTGCTCGCTTCCGTCCTGGGAATTTCGATCTGAAAAATGAACCTCACGGTCGTCTGAAGACTTTGGTCGACAATGACGAATTAAAGGCGATTGTGGAAGCTGATGATACACAATCTACGGCTGAATTAGCAGCAGCTTTCGACGTTAGCGTCAAAACAATATTGGTCCATTTGCGTCGAATTGGCAAGGTAAAAAAGCTTTATAAATGGGTGCCCCACGAACTCAATGATCGCCAGCGCGAAGTACGAGTCGAGACGTGCCTAGCACTGCTCAACAGACACACAAATGAAGGAATTTTGAACCGCATTGTTACCTGCGATGAAAAATGGATTCTGTTTGATAACCGCAAGCGCTCAGCAAGTTAGTTGGATTCTGGTTCAGCACCTAAACAATGTCCTAAACGAAAACTTACCCCTAGAAAAGTGATGGTCACTGTTTGGTGGTCTAGCGCCGGTGTGATTCATCACAGCTTCTTAAGAAACGGGTTGAGCATTACTGCAGATGTGTACTGTGAAGAACTGAACACAATGATGGAGAAGCTGGCTCATCTCCAACCAGCATTGGTCAATCGCTCGTCTCCGCTGCTCCTGCACGACAACGCGCGACCTCATACTGCACAACAGACGGTCTCCAAGTTGCAAGAACTGGGGTTGGAAGTTCTCCGTCATCGGCCCTACTCACCAGACCTTGCGCCTACAGACTACTACTTTTTCCAGAATTTGGATAACTCCTTGGCGGGAAAAAAATTAAATACCCAAGAGGCAGTACCAAATGCCTTTGAAGAATTTGTTGCCTCCCGTCCAGCTGATTTCTTTAAGGGCATCAATAAACTGCCACTGCGCTGGCAAAGATGCATTGATTGCATGGGTGATTACTTCGATTAATACAAATTAAAAATACATGAAAAAACATCGTTTAAATTTTTTAACCCCTAAAGTGGTGAAGAAGGGTATGAAAGTTTATATGAAAAAGCGTCATTTTTTAAGATAGATGTATGAAAATTAGTATTTAGCAATTCAGTTACAAAGTAAAAAAGATAGGGAATAGCTCAATTATGACGCGAGCGAACCCGAGGGAAGAGCGCTAGTAATTCATAAACATTGGACTGAACTAGAAGCTTGTAATTGAATTATGGTAAAAAAGTGCATATGGCTAAGATATGGCAAAACTACATCAGTAGACAAACATTAAAAATACTTTTCTGACATCTGTCTCCATAAGTAAAATGATAGAGGTTTTCCGTTGTGCGCGAATCACGCAAAAACTAATAGATTTTGATTTAAAAAAATGGAATATAATATTCCATTGCCTGATGGTAAGCGGCTACTGTAGCTTATAGCCACTTGTAATACAATAGGTATTACTAGTATGTTGCCAACCTTGAAACCCCCCTTCTCCATGAAGCCGAATTATGTCGAGTTTAATCAAGTTATCATTTACCAAATTTTTTTTTTGTTAATCATGTCATTAAATCATTATCTGGACAACTCAACAAAATCTAAAATACTGATAATTTTTTAAAGTATGTATGGAACACATTTTACTGAACTGTTTCTTAAGTACTTCAGATTAGAATAATTCGATTTTTGATTGAAATCTGATTAGTTTTCCAAATTTTTAAGTAACATAGTTAGATGTTTGTTTATTATTAGTGGATCCTATGTAACTATTTTTATAAATACATAATTCTTCTGTGTGTATGTGACTGAACTCCTCCTAAACGGTTGGACAGATTTTAATTAATTTTTTTTTGTGTGTTAGTTGGGTCTCTCAATGGTTTAGATTCATAATTGGACCCAGTAGATGGCGCTGTGATCGAAATCTAGGTTTTTTATTTTTAGGCAAGCCAACATTTCGTTAGTACAACGTCTGGTGGTTCCGCTAGTTGATAAACAGTACCTAATATATTTTCATTTTTCTCAAACAGATTTTTTCATACGGGCAGTATAATTTATTAGATTTATTGACCTGGTTTTCATACTATTGCCTTAATGTTCAAATTATTCCTACTATTGACTCGTAATATTAACATTCTTTAAAGAGGGCTGACTGCTAGGGCAAAAAAATTATCGCTGTGATCGTCAGACCATTCAAATTGCTACAGATCCAAGTTAAAGGCCATTAAAATGGCCTCAGTCAAGGCCGTTCATAATGGGCCACCTTATGTGGCGATACCCAAGTTCAAATCCACCCTGGCTACTCAATTATATAAAATTTCACTCCTATCTTATTTCTATGTAAATTCTATTTTAACATTTCTTTATCTTTTTGTTTAGTTTAATGGTTTTTTATCTGGTTTACGATAATTGTTACATAAACTCATGCTGCTATATAAACATTCTTACTTAATTATATGACTATAATAATTCATGTCAACATGAACTAAAAGTGAAGACATTTATCTGTTTTAATACCATGACTTAAATTTAATGTTAAAAAATCAAGATAAAAACATATAAACATAAATGTAAGTGACCTGGATAAATATTTTGATTTAGATAATTTAATGCCAAACAAGTCCATTATTTTAGGTTTTTGTATTTATCGTGAAGATTTCTAATTCTGATGACAGGAAAGTTTATACATAAAATGGTTTTTATAAAAAGGGGATTTGAAAAGGTTAAGAGCATGAGTTGAACAGGATGGAATCCTAAGTACAAACATGCTTAACTGTCCAGGACTGTCTATATAGTTTCACCCATAATTGGCTAGTGCATATAAATTTCAAAATGTCGGGTCACTCAGTACTTATTTAATAATATCTTGTTTTTAAATACTTAATAAAATCCACTCACCGAAATGTGTTATCTCTTCCTGTGGTAATGTTACTTGGTCTTGTCACTTTCAATCCTGCTTCTTTAATCCTTACATAGAACTCATCATCCTCTAAGCCCCAACCCCAATAATTATTTGACATACCATTTACCAATTCAAAATGCTCTTTTTTTATCAACAAAATACCACCAATAAATGTTTTATAGTAGTATCTTGGATGTGTGTCCGGTGATGATATGTGGAATGGTCCATTTTCAGGATAATTATACTTTAAATTGTCATTTAATGGGAGTAAGTCCACGTCATGCATTGCTATGTAATCATAATCATCTTTAGTTTGAAGAAACCCAACGTTTATCAAAGAGGCACGGTTGAAACGGTTGCTATCTTTCTGTTGGATTACAAAGATGTGAAACGAGATGTCCTGCTTCTCCAGAAACTGGTAAATATACGGAACGAACTCCAGAAGCTCTTCGAAACGATCCCGAAATGGTACAAGAATTGCCAAACGTTTTTTCTTCGAATTACTTGAAGATATTTTTGATTCAGAAGCGATTTCTGATGGCTTAGGTAACGCTGCCTTTCCTGAGAATACAGTACAAAATTATACATAAAATTCAACGTATATTCAGGGATTATTCGTATATTAATTAAGTAAAAAATACATACCATCGTCTAAAGGCAGAGATGCTAAATAACATCCCATAATGAAAGTTAAAATTACGCATAAAACAAGACATTTTGAGTCAGTTATTCTATAACCCATTAAACTCACACTTATGTGCATTAATATTCGAGTCATGCATTAACTTTCTGTTCGCGTTATTGTCATAATTTACACCTGTACATGGATATATTGTTTATAATTCAGGAACTAACTGATTTCACTACATAGCTGAGCTGCACAGCTGCATTTGTCAAATGTCAATATATACTCTCGTTGTCATTTTTCTAACGTCAAAGTAATGTCAAAATCAAATGACAGAACAAAGAACGTTCATAAACGTGAACATTACAAACCTAATTTAGGACAATGTATTTCAACCAGAATTCCATAAATGTATAAAAATCTTTACATATTAATTTGACTTTAGGTCAGATTTCATTCAGAAAAACAATATATTGTCTACTAAATAAATGGTGTGCATTCATTCGTGGTAAAATAAAATCAGGCGGTCTGCGCACTTTATCTTTGTTTATTAAGTGTTTCCTATAACCTGGAATAGATGTCGCTACAAGGTGTATTTATTTAAGTTGTTTGTTTTTAATAAACTTTGATCTGTGAATTTTATTTTTCTATCATCACACCATGTTCCTATTCCCAAGTGGCTAAATTTTAAAGATAGCGCCAAAAGTCTTTTTTTTTTTATTTCGCCTTCTTGGTCAACTTTTCATTCCACAAATTTTTGTTAAAGTTATAAAGTAGTTTGAAATGTTTCATTTATTCATTTAGTTATCCTTATATCAATATGTATTTAAATGTCATACAGGCCTTTACCTTAGTGATTACATTGTATTTTGATTTGTGTATGATAATATGCAATTTTACTGTTTTGTAATTGTACTGTTATGTAACAGAAAAGAGATGGGAGGAACTTGTCATTGAACTTAACCAATGCTTGCAACGTGTATCTACATGGGGGGTAAGTAACTTGGTTGAGTTCAATGCCAAGAAAACTCAGGTGTGCGCGTCAACTCAAAAAAGTCTCTGTTTTCTCCCGTCCCCACTCTTCAGAACGTCTTACTAGCAATGCGTGACAGCCTCAATATCCTAAGTGTGGATATTCGCTATTTATATTAAAAAGGGTGTTACGTAATGTTTAAGGAGGCGGGGGGTACAGAAAAATGTTACGACGCGTTACATGGGGGGAATGGATCCGCCAAGTACCTCTTTGATGCCCTAGACAGGTTGCAGAGGCGGGCTGTTCACATTGTCAATGATGCAGACGTTACCAAATGCATCGAGCCGCTTCAGCTGCGCAGAAACATCGCGTCGCTAAGTGTGTTCTACCGTTTGTATCATGGTGAATGTTCTAAGGAGCTGTTCAATCTAATTCCCTTCTCTCCTTTCCAAAACAGAACCACGTGCGCTGGGCTTTGGTATCACAGTTTTGCGGTAGCCTCCATCTCGGTACGAACAAAAATGTTCTCAGATGTTTTATCTTTGTCGTACCGTGAAACTGTGGAACCATCTCCCGGCCAATGTGTTCCCTCCTTATGACATCGGGTCCTTCAAGCGTAACGTGTAGATATATTTTAGCAGGCCGGCATGACAGTGGCGACCGCCTATGGATTTCGATCTCTCGGTGGTTGCCGTTGTATTTGGATTGTACTGTGCTTACCATCAGGGACAGTACGGTGAATGTGCCCTGCATTTATAAAAAAAAATGTTCTGTTGGCGTGCTAAATATATAAATAACTACTACAGCTGGTCCCGTAATGCGAAAAACCAGAATAAAATCAGTACCAAAGAAGATCACTACCACCCCGCTTTATTACTGCATTATACACTGGTTGATCTCGTTTGTTGAGTACAAACTAAAAGAAAATCAATGATGGGTTTATCACTGTATATGGTGGTCGCGATCCCTAATACCCTGCTTTATTACTACAAAATGCATATACACCGACTGATCACGGAGCGTGACAAAACAGGTGAAAATCAGTGTGTGTATGGTATAGTAATTATTATTAATAACTATTACCTGTACATAAATATGCCAATATGAATACGACACATTTATCGTCCATATAAAACTGTCGATTTGACCTAGTGTAAACCAGCAGTAAGTTATACAATGTATAGAAGTCTTTTTCGTTCTCTCTACGTTATATCTCTCTCATGTAATGAAACGTGCCTAAATCTAACGTGTCCTTGAAATTTCACTCTCGATTCTCGTCTAATTAACGAATCGCCACCTAAGAAGTGAATAAAAAAAATTGCATATTATTATAAGAATATGAATTGCCTCAAAATCACTTTATAAAGTTTTAGTAGTGTAGCCCCCTACGTTGAATATTTTTATATACTGGTTTATAAATTAGGGAACGTTAGAACCACAGGAAAAGATTACTTAAATAAGACTCTTGTTATATAATACTATTATGAAAATAAAATATTCACACTGGCAAATGCTAGTGCGACGCGAATTGAAGGTAAAAAAAGACCAATTTTAAAACTGAACTTTTTCTGTTGTAGAAGACTAACTGACTAATTAGTTTATAACAAAAGTTGAAACCAAGAATATGATCCTTGAAAGATCGATAATATTTTCAGGAGACATCACTAAAAGTGGAAGAATGAAGCACTAGCCGTTATAATGCACGTCAGTCCCATATGGTAAGGAAGGTATTAATTATGAGTAAATGCGATCAGCACCGACTTTAGCAGGTGTTATTAAACTAAAATTTGTTTGAATTGCTAATTAAGCATCGCCGAATAGCCGCTACGCACGCCATTTAATATGTTCGCCATATTTATAGCGTGTTCTTGTTACGTACAAATCATATAAACCGGTTATTTTTAAAACGACCGGATAATATTTACTAGGTTGGTATGTTAATGACTGAAATAAAATTAGTTCGCATTATGGTAAAGGGAAGAAATTATGTGACATTTTGCATTTAACATCTTAATTATATAGAGTTTTGATCACAAAATCACCTGTAACACGCTAAGCCTAGATGGAGATTGTCTTTCAACTGTTACTGCCGGAACACGCATATTGCCGAAAAATCTTAACTTCAGGGTGATAGCTAGTAAGGCGGGCATTAGAAAATGTTCTACCACTATGTTCGAAAGTGTTATGTAGAAGAAGCTCGCTATTTCATATATTTTCCGTAATGTGAAGAAGCTTAGCCCCTTTTCAGGGTTTTTTTAAATCGAGGCATAAACGATAGTGGCGCCCCTCTCTCACGCGTTTGAGATAAATAAATGAAAAAGCTAACAAATATACCTACAGTGGATGGAATTTAAAAAAATGTTATTTTGAATAAATTTGGAGAACAAATTCAGCGCAAACAAAAACAGTGCATTTCGGATTAAGCACTTAGGATTTTTTTAAAAGTCAACTGGGTGTTTTACAATCAAATGAATAATTGATAGAAGAACGTGCGCTGGATGCTAGGCGCTTTGTGAAGCAAGTTTTTTTCAACTGTTATGATTTTTGCTCCCCCTGAAACTGCCGCCTGGGGCGGTTGGCCCTGTTTGTACTCCCCACTAGATCCGGGTACGGTGAAGCTGTGGAACCTTCCTCCAATCAGTGTGTTCCTTACTTCCTATAACCGCCCTCTGAATACGTACCTCACGAAACCAAAGCCGTAATCGCTAACTACTTGCGTCAAAATCGCAAATTCGCATAATGTACACCTATAATGTACCAAACACAATTTGATTTTGAGATTTAGAAGCAAATATTTGCTATTGTGAAATACGTAATAAGGGAGCCGATTCTTCAAACGTGACGCGAAGAGACATTTGAGCAGGGCCACATAACAGCGATCATTGGCGATAGATTCTAGATCTCTCGGATGTCGCAGTTGTTTTTTAGATTCACTGTGCTTAGCATCAGGTGCAGTGCCACCGTTACTTTGTTGAGCTATATCTTTATTTTATCGTTATAGGTTTTGTCATAGTGGCCACAATCTCACCTGATGCTAATTGACGATGTGGGCCAAGATTATGACACGCTAAACCTAGTGGAAGACTGGCTCTCAAGTGTAGCTGCCAGAACACACTTATTGGGGCTTGGCGAAAGATTTTCAACTTGAGGGTGGTAGCTAGCCTGGCGAGTATTAGAAAGAGCCCTACCGCCATGCTATGGTTTCCTCACGATGTTTTCCTTCACCGAAAGCTCAGGCTTATTGCAGGGATTTCAACTCACGTCAACCGACGCGAAATCGTATATGCTACCACTGAACCATCATTGCTTCTAATCAAATTAAAGGTGTAGTTTGGATGGTTAGGATATAGTTTCCGTTCTAACCATGAATCAAGCTTAAGTACACTTGGGCGTTTGTTGTTTTTTTAAACTAGTACACACACGGCTATTTGATTCTCAGACTAAGCATGCTTGCAAGCTGGTACCATTGTAACCATATAAATGTTACAGATTCATCTACCTATATATATAAAGTAAGAATTGACTAGCTGACTGAATTACTGACGCACAGCCCAAGCTACTGAGGCTAGGACCGTGAAAATTTGCATGCGGGTTTCATTTACAATGTAGGTGAGCACTAAGGAAGGATTTTTGGAAATTCAAGCCCTAAGATGGTGAAAAGGGGATGAAAGTTTGTATAAAAATCCATCATTTTTGAAGATAGATCTATGAAAATCAGTATTTAGCAATTCAGTTAGAAAGTAAAAAAGATGAGGCATAGCTTAATTATGACGCGAGCGAAGCCGCGGGAAAAGCGAAAGTGATACATATAAGTATATATATTAAAAACCAGATGAAGAATTGACAATCCTAATCCTAATATATTGTTATAAAGGTGAAAGTAAGTTTGTTTGTCACTCAATCACAGAAAAAGGCTAAACGGATTTGGATGAAATTTGGCACACAGATAGTTTATAACCTGGATTGACACATAGGATACTTTTATCCCGGTAACAAAAATTTTTGTAGTTCACGCGAGCGGAGACGCTTGTTTGATTGTTTGTTTGAACGGGCTAATCTCTGGAATTACCAGTCCGACCCGAAATGTTCTTTTTGTATACGATAGCGATATTCATGGGGAAATGTATAAGCTATACAACTTCACACTACGACCCTCAGGAGCGGAGCAGTAACTGTGAAACGTCAAGCAATCTGGCAAGCTGTAGGCGAGTACGAAAAGTGAAACAACGGAACACGGGCGCGTTAACGTTGCCGCGCCGTCAAGATTTTTCGAATAAGTTTAAAACGGGTGAAACCGTGTGACACAGCTAGTCATTCATATTACAGAAAACACGAAATACTAGCCATAAAGCTTTATGTTAAAAAGAGGTAAAAAGTGATTATGATAAGAATTATTTTTGTGTACAAACTCAATAAGAAGCTTATTTATTTATTTTGAACAATATTAGCATTGCCTATGATAAATACTTTAACCGTAACATATAGGTAAATTAGTCTACGAGTGCGGTCAGCATTTGATATGTAATATGGGTGTGATACCCCATTGTTTTATTGTTATTTTTTATATAGTTTGTATTAAAGTGTTACTTAGTCACCGTTTTGGTAAACATTACAACTGGGAACCAATCTATTTAATTACAATAACAATTAATATTATATTATTACAATCCATAAAGTCGGTATGATGACATTCTTAGAATAAATTGTCCCTGAAGTAGGTACCTACTTACTACCTACTCAAAATATGCAATAGAAAATGTTTTTTTTTTTATATAAGTATATCAAGACGAGGAGCTTCTCGAACGCTGCCCAGCGGAGTTGGATTCGACGTGTGACCTCTTTTTTGAAGTTGGACCTACCTAACAGGACAGTATCTCCCAGTTAAACATAGTCAATGACAACTTCAAGCGTAGAGCCTCTGATATTAACGGAAGTTGGTACTATATGGTAGTTCGACTTGATCATTGTCTTCTCCATATTCATTTTATGGCCAATTCGTTCGGAGGTCCTACTTTCGAATATTGCACAAGTCCTCCAGGGTGTAAGCCATTATTACTATGTCGTCGGCAAACCGAAGGTGAATGATGTAATTACTCGCCGTTTATATTGATGCCTAACTCTTCCTTTTCCAGAACCTTGAAAACATCTTTCAGTGCTGCAGTGAACACTTTTTGAAAAATATCGCCTTCTTATTTGTCTGCGCACTACAACAGGCTAGGTTTCGAGGTCTGGTCCCGCAGTCAGGCTGATATATTGGTGCTTTCATACAAACATTTCAACACTTCGATGTGCCGATAATCAACTTGGCACCGCTGGAGAGACTGCCGTACTACCCAAGTTTCGATCAAATCGAAGGCTTTTTTATAGTCAACAAATACTTAGCAAAGAGGCACGTTTCGGTTTTCTGTATAAATGCCGTAGCGTATGCTTGTGGTTTACGGTATTGAAGTCTTTTCGGAAACCGGCTTATTCGGCAGGCTGTAAATGATGAAATCTGCGCACGAGATGGTTCGTAATAATTCTAGATACCAGCTTGTTAATATAGCTCAGAAGTGAAATGGGTCTAAAATCCTACAGCAGGGCAATATGGGTATTTTTGAAGATAAGCAAATTTACAATTCTATTCTATGCTTGCGGAATTTTTCCTTCGTGAATAACGGAATTAAACAGGATCTAAAGGACCATAAATACCGGTTTACCAACCGCCTTCAGAAGTTCAGCTGTGATTCCGTTTTCGCTGGCAACGTTGTCGTTTTTAACCTGTTTGAGAGCCATACTAATCTCACTTCTCTTAATCATGCTTCGGTACGTCTTCGATATATTGTCGGGTTCCATACTGGTTAATCTAGATCTTCGATCTTTAGCTAGACTCGTAACGGGCTTCTGCGTTGACGTCCATAGATCTCTGTCAAAAGTTCAGGGTAGGATGACACAATCCTGCTGCCCTCGGTTTTCAGCTTTGTTAGCTGACTTTGTCACATAAAAAGATCTCTTACGAAAACTTTGGAACGTTTGTTTCGTTCTATTGCGTCTTTAATAGAATTGCTATTTAATTAGCGTCCGTCGCCTTTCAATGACTTGGAGATCCGTCTATTGTGCTCACTATAAGCATACGCGTAACCTCTTGATTGCAGAATCATTTCACGCCTGTCTTCCATGAGCTTAAGAGTAGAGTCAGAAAGTTTTTTGGTCCTCATTGAACGATGGACCCTAAATAACTTAGTCCCGATCGTATGTATAGTTTCTATAATCTCATTAATATGATCATCCACACAGCTCCCTAAGCAATCGGAAATGTTGTGGAGTTCCGACTGAAAGCTCTCGGGATTTTGGAGATGGATCGGTGCTGGGCGGAGCGTAGATTTCATCAGTCAAGATCTTTCCATCTTAACATAAAAATTCAATGTGCCTCGGATCACTTCCGGTTTTGATAGGGTTAATCACCAAAACATCATTGAATATTTGCCTTTTCGTCGACATGATGAAATCTGAAGTTCACTTCCTGTGCTCTCGCTTTCTGAAGAAGGATTTCATCATATTCCTTCCTTCTCCGTGACTCTACAAGTAAGACTTTATACCTAGTAATTTTTTAAGATTTTTTTTTTCAGACTATAACTCTCTGTATTATAATAAACTAGCTGTACCCGCGACTTCGTCTGCGTGGTCTTAAGAATTGGGCCTTTACCGGAAGAAAAAGTATCCTATGTCTTAATCCGGGTTATAAGCTGTCTGTGTGCCAAATTTCATCTAAATCCATTTAGCCGTTTTTGTGTGATTGAGTAACAAACAAATAAATTCACTTTCGCATTTATAATATTATTAAGAATGTATGTTTATAATAACTGTTCAGTAGTGAGTTTAGATGTTTTTTTTTTAGTTTAGACCAAGATTGTCAATTTATTTTATAAGATATTTAGTAAGTAAGTAAGTCTCTAAGATGACAAATTGGTAATTGTTTTAAGCTAAGTAATAAAATACAAATTTAAGACCTGATTTGTATTTTTTTTATAATAAGGTAATTTTTTTTATAATAATTTAAACACATTTATCTAGTTAAAATATTCTACATTCACATTTCCATATAAATAAACACATAACCATATCTAAAATCCGATTACCATATCGATCATCTCATAAACACATCATCATTTCACATATAGTCCAAGATCCCAGAGCGATCTGACACAACTTATTTTCACATAGATGAAACCTTAGGTTCTCAGTAGCGTCTCATGTTCTTTGAATACCTGCGTAATTGTGGAGCTCGCCTTGTGACACCTGGGCAGGTACGAGGTAAGAAAGGTAACTAAAAATAAGAGTTACATAACTTAAATTTACATGGCTGATTTTTATATATGTTTTTCAGAATATTATTCAAAAATAGTATCATAAGTGTCAAACACTTTCCATGGACCAAAACTTTTGTCAGACGCTTTAAAGCTCCACAAAAAATAAATGTACTTTACTTATTTTTACATGTCTGATTTTTAAATATGTTATTAAGGTACCTATTACAAAGTTATATTTCATTAGTCAGACAAACTGTAGTGACCAAACATCCCCTAATCACCAAAATTTTTAAGCCGAAAGAATGAGCGCGAGAGCACTATGCGCATGCGTTTCAGAGCGAGTGAGACGTTCAACACTGGGCATCTGATGAAATGGTACCATTTATTGACAATAAACAGATGTTCATCAATTTTAGGCAATTCCATTCTTACATCGTTCATAATGACAAAATTTTATCAAGTATAGATGAGTTGTCGTGTCCAGAGCATGAAGAAGCTGACACTAAAATCGTTTTTCATGTTTGTAACATAGACGCTCAAGCAAATTTTGTCATAAGATGTTCTGATACTGATATTGCGATAATTATGTTAAGACATATGCATAATTTAAAAAACGATGATTCGAATGTATGGTTATACGCAGGCACCGGAAATAACCAAAGATACATTGATTTAACAAAAGTTTACAAGCACTTGGGACCATCTTTGTGTAGAAGTTTGCCAGGATTTGATGCATTGACAGGATGTGACTTTAATCCCGCCTTTTAATTACAAATTTCGCCATATCTTTGGACATTGTGCCGTAACTGTTCTAAAAGGGATTCCTATATATTTGACTAGACTAGCGTGTTAATAAAGCTCGTGTATTTTTATCTAGACGAGGCCTTGGCTCAGCAGGTACCTACAGTACAATGAGAATTAAAAACTGATATTATTATTGCTCTAAGATTTTAAATAAAATAATAATAACTTAAGAGTATTTTTATATACAATTTCTCGTAGGCAATATTATAAAATTGATCGAATGATTAATAAACTAATAAATAGTTTAATAATCTTTTAAACAATGAATTTTAAAGGAGAATACAACATATAGCCACCTCATTGAAATTGAAAAATAAAAAAATAATAAAAAATGATAATTAACAGCAATTAACAAGCCACGATCACGAAACGAATATGTCAACAATAAATATTAATTTAAAAACCCACACGAATGCATCTCGTACACCAAAACAACACAATTAATTACCTAAACTTTTTATAACCACCTAATTACATGGTTTGGCTGAATGGCCGAGCGGCCAGTGCCGGCGGCGCGGCGGCGATTAAATAAATACAACAAAAAAATAATACAAATACGCTCCGTTTCACGCAGCAATACATCAACGTCCCTAGTTAAAGATAAGTCCACTAAATACTTATTTTCAGCGCGTGAGTTACGTCTTAGTTATAAGTAATTAAGAATAAGTAGTTAGAGCTCGTATTGTGATGTTTCTTTGTTTATTTCTTTTAACTATAATTGACGGGTTTGAGAACTGCTGGAGTGCAATTAAAGTTATTAACAAACAGATATAACATGAGGGATGTGGGGTTATTTGTACATAGCCTCGAGGTAAGCTACGTCGTTTACAGAGCCATTGTTATTTACTCGTATACACTCGTACTATTAGCTGGGCCCCACCGTTTCACTTGATTATTCGACCAATTCTCCACCCCGTCGCCGCCATCGCATCAGTGTAGACTTTGACTGGTGGTTCCAGAGATTAGCGCGGTCAAACAATCAAAAAGAACAATCTCTTCGTTTTTGTGATATTAAGTATTAGGTGTTTTTTTTCGGTCCCCCCCTTAGATATTGTTGTATATGTCGGAGAAAAAATTCCCTAAAAGTTACAGCCCTAAGTCAAGGTAAGCAGCGTCGCGTCGCTTTTGACAACGTGGTTCGGTAGAATGAGTACCTACGTACTGTATTCTTTAGTCTGAGGTACGTACTTACTGATAAAGTTAAAGGAACACATCGTGAAGCCACAATATGATGTTTGTTATTGAAGTGAAACTTCTTACCCGACTTCCAACGCGTTAAACGTTTAACGTACATTATCGGTCTCACCTCTTTGCGGGAGCCAGAGCGAGAGAGCAATATATTATCGGTCTCTCCTCTTTGTCTGAGCCAGAGCGAGAGAGCAAATGGCGGTGTGTATGTATAGTGCACACTGTTTAAATAAAATATAAAATATCTTTTAAAATGAAGTTTCACTTCTATCGTATGTGAATCGCACACACGCCTTTTTTTTCTACTCTTCACCTACAGTGCGCATCAACCTGAAGTTGAAAGTGTAACAATAAGCACATAGGTATTTACTGGCGTCTTGCGACAGCTGTAGTTGTACCCCCGAGTCAGCGAGGCAATAAACCATCGTATCGCTTCAAAAAACCACGAAGGCGGTCCACCGGCCCACTAACTTCGTTAAATCAAACATCTCACGCAATAAAACGAAAACATTTTCTCATTAAAACACGAACGGAAGTAAAAACGGCAATTACAAAATATTAAATTAATCTGGCGAGCATTAAATGCTTCGAGCGCGGCGCGTACCCGATCGTAAATGCCATGTTTAACAAAATGGCCGCGACCGATTCGATTTTTAATTAGATATTTATCGATATGTCGATAAATGGTCCGGCTATTTTCTTATTCTTCTTTATTTCGGCGAGCAATTATCTTGATTGAAGATTAAACTGTCATTATAGTTATTAGGCCTTAGTAAAATGGATGCAATTCCAATGAAAACGTCGCGCGTCGATGAACTTTTTTTTGTCAAACAGACAATCAACATTAGACACCTTTGATTAGATACTTTTTTTTTCGCTTCACTACCCTTGTTGAGAAACAATATTGAGAAAAAACCACCGCAAAAATACAAAATATCAAAAAAAAAAAAAATAAGTTCGTGATAATAAACCAAAAGGCAAAAACGCTTTATATTTGGGTGTGAAATCGCGGTGATTTTTCAGAAATTTTACGTATTAATTTTTATTAGCGGTAAATTGAAGTCTCTAGGTATATGACCTTCCTAAAGGTGAATTTTCAAAAATTCTTTCTTAGTACTCACCCAGGTTATACAAGGGTACATTTCAGGCTTCTAGACCAGAGGTGCTTAAACAGTCGATCGCGAGAGTTTTTCGAGTAGTAGATCGGAGGAATTTCCGAAAAGTAAGTATAAGTACTTCACCAGGGCATTCTCGCGGCGGCGACCACTCGAACAACGAGACGGTAGTAGGTATCTCTCTTTTGTTTTTAGTATCATAACCGCGTTAAAAAAAAACCTCTTTAATTAACAATATTATTCGGATCTACTTATTTACGCTAGTCAGCATATTCAGAAATGAAAATATGAAATCTAAATAACGCAGTTCCCCAACTAATGAACATCTATAATCTTACATGCTGTGGACACGTAGTAATTTTGTGCCGTTCTATGAAAAATATGCGAATAATGTATTTAAAGTGTAATGAATCAGTTTAGACAAAATTTGTATTTTGTCTTAACTTAACTTAGTATCAGCATTATACTATATGTTTTTCTGTTGTAGCAGTTGGTTCACAGTCGATCACTAGCTGCCTAAATACTCTATGGTAGATCGCCATCAATATCAGTTTGACCACCCCTTATCTAGACCCACCGGTTTAAGCGGTGCGTTGTCCATAATTACTCACTAATTCATCAATAGAATCTGATTAATTGATTAATAATGGAAACTGTATTCAACCAAAATTCTGCCAACGTCACATGAATGTAATGTTTTATAATTATTATTGTAATGCTCAGACAGTTCAAGGATAGCTCTGACAAAACCCGCCACTGCGGCAACTCAAGCCTAGTTCCAATCTATCGGTATGGTGGAGCCCTTGAGTCAAGCAGTCGCTCGCGCGATACAGTGACTCTACATTCACTAGCTTTCACAGACACACATGACACTGCATCATACACCGATGCACGCCACATAGGTACATAGGTTCTGTAAGGGACCTACTTTTATTTTTTTGGCTAGTTAGACAAAAAAAATTCAGATCACTAAATATACATACACATGTTCCTTCCCTCCTCCCAGGGTGAAGAAACATGTATAATATATGTATAGTTAGTTTAGCTTGAATGATAGGGAATTAGTCAGATCGCGACTTATTTGCATACGCGCAACAGTTCGAGCCGAGGTTCGGCCACTTTGGCACCCTCGGATATTGATGCAAAGCTTTCGTGGCTGAGTGCCTTAAGCGTTCGTCGCCCCCAAGCCCGGTAAAGCTGTAAAAGCCGTAAAGGCTCCAGGGCCCTAAGGATAACAGTATAGTCAGCTCGAAAAAAGAAACCTGTCAAAATGGCGGCACCCTTGTTAAAACTGTCCAGGGAGTTTTTGTGGCAACTTAAATGCATGTTTCTACTTATTTATAACCCACTTCACTTCACAATAACCAAACTACATTACGTAAAATGCCGCAAATAATTTGAGTTACGCGTGGAAGGTTATTTGCCGTTAAGCTTTGCGGTTCATAGATCAACTGTTGTAAAAGAAAAAACTAGAAGTGCGCGCCCTCATACTTATAACTACTTATTAATTTACATACGGCTAATGAGCATCTGCGGAAAATTAACCACAATATGTGCTAGGTCTCTTTTCTTTGCCCGAATATAAGATTTAGTTTCTTTATAGGTATAGTATCAGGTTTGGTACCTATTAATTATCGGCTATTTTTAAATGAATTAATAGGTACTTTATATTTAAAAAATAATATAAAGTAATAATCATAAAATATTGTTTAAAGTATATTAGAAATAATAATTAATTAAGCCTAGTCATCTATATCTTCTTCTATACATATTATAAAACTCAACGTCTCTCTGTCTGTCCGTTTATTTTCTTTTCACGCGACAAACTACTAATCCGATTTACATGGGGTTTTTTAGGAGTCATAGCTATGTTATCTGGCCAGTTTATAGAGTATATTTTATTAGATAAAGTAGCATACGAAATAAGCAGTGAAGATAATGGTCAATCAATTCGGAAAAAATACGTATTTGAGACGATTAAATGGCTTACTCTGAGTAAACCTTGTGTATAAAGACCTTATGTAAAATTTATGAATCAAAAACAAAAACTACTACATGAAAGTTTGAGATCCCTCCAAAAAATCAGACAATATTTAGGTAAAAACTCAAAAAACCTATATACCTACCTATAAATTGTTAAATATTATAGATAAAATAAGCATAAATTTCATAAAAAAAAAAAAAAACTATTTTTAAAAACATCGACTTGAAAAGTGGCAAAGGTAAATAAAACATAAAGTTTAACTAGTTCGAAGGGTAGATAAGTTAGTAAAATGTAATTAGACTTTAGAAAGGTTAATGTTGTCTGCGCCCTCACCGATAAAGCAATTAAGATAAAGCAAGGATTTAATTTTTATTATTTTACAGTGGGATTTCTTTACTTTTATTCGGTACTTTTACTGTTGAACGGCTGTGGTATTTTTAGAGACAGGTTTATTAGGGTGACTGATGCCATGCTAACATATTCACTAGCGGGATACGTTACCTATAATTATTACCTATCATAATAATTTTAGTTTTTGATAAAAACTTATTAGATTTTTAGTGCTTTGATTTTTGTTTGCTGTATTTTACCCGGAGTTTTTAGTGATATTTTACCACAACTCTGCTATAACCAGCCTTGACGAAGTTGTATAGGTATACTTGAAAAGTTTCTTAGCCTCTGGAATATATAAGAAGGGATCGAAATAAACTCGAATTAGGTACCTACTTATGTAGGAAAAATATGGCAAATGTTTCTACAACGCCAATTGAAGTTAAAGGAAACGTTAACCCGTAAGTTTAACGTTGATACACATGGAGATAAAACTATACTGCGATTTTTATTCCCACGGAGTAAATTGGCAATCACTATATCTTATTTATCATACGAAAACTTGCATAAGACATTCACAGAACGTAAATTGTTACGTCGAGCAAATTATGACATAACCTAAAACATGCATTTCGGCTATCAATTATCATTAAAAAATAATAATTTGATACTGATAAACGTTATAAAAACATTTTACACGATAAAATCATATTTAACTTCCTCCATATAATATTTTTTGTGAATTTTTTTTGTTACTTTCTCTACCTATTACTTAAAACTAGAGTGGACCAAAATAATAAAACCAAGGAATCGAATATTAATTGTATTAATCGCACGGATCGAGAATTAACCAAATTGATCGAACGCCATTATACATTTAATTTATTCGTTGCATTTTTAATTTCGAATAAAAATATATACTACGTGATTCCTACATTTTTACTGCAGCGACAAGCAACGAAGAATATTGACTGGAAAAATTAATCTTGTTAATTGAAGTCAGACATTAAATAATTCAAGTGTTCCAGATTGCGATTCCAATTGTTGTTGTACTTTATTTTTGTCATTTCATTTACAAAGCATTATCCTATTACCGATTATATTTAGCTCTAAAAAGGAATTGATAATTGTTAAATCAACGTACAATTTAAATGAAGCCACATCTCTAAAATAAACATTTGACATGTGTCGTGCAAGTCTTCTTATGATGAATCAATAATAATGTCAAACTTGAAAATAATGTTGCCATATTTATTGTTGTAGTTTTGAACTATCGTATTTTTACAGTACAATTATTTGAATCATAAACTTTTAAATACTGAATTGAGGATTTTTATTTATTTATTGAACTATTTTGCGTTATTCTGTATACTCGATAATTAACTATTATTATTACATAATTCAGGAAACTATAAAATATATTATATATGGCGAAAAACTTACAAAACAAAAAAAGAAATGCTGCGGTGGGCCACGAGAGGTGCGATTTTGTCTGCCTTATTTGGCCTTCACCTGTGGAGGGCTTAATGTTTTTTTAGAAAAACTTGTCAATACGAACCATATTTGGTCCGATTTTACGAATAGTTCCGATTGGTGACATCACTATTTTAAAAACACAATAAACTAGCAACACATGTAATGTCATTTTGCTCGGTGGGAATAAAAAGAGGAACAGTAGCTAAATTCGAGCTATTTGGAATTTTTGCCGGGATCTCAGACTGTCATGTAGTGGTTTTTGTTTTTAATTCATAAATTTGTGTTTTTAAACCCTATATTGTGTAAAACAGGTGGCATTTTACATAATAAAGCTTGCTTATTGTGCACAAGTGAAGTGAATTGAAAATAATAACATAGAACATGAATTCTGATATGCCACAAAAACTCCCTGGAAGGTTCTAACAAGGGAGCCGCCATCTTGTTAGGGCCCTGAATTCGACATAAGACTGGAAAATTTCCCTCGCTTTGGTTACAAATATAAAATACTTGACACTGGCCCAATACACGAATAGTGCGAAGCCATAATTGAGAAGAAGAAGAAGTAGCTAAATTCAACGTATAGTTTAACGTTAATCATAGACTAAAGTGATACGTCGGGAAACGTTAACTCTGTGTTAAAAGCGCAGGAAATGTTTTTTAAACAATTTCATAAGACATATCTCTGTCGTTCTTAGTAATTGTAGTTAAAAACATATACACATTTTCCTTCCTTCCTTCCTCCCAGAAGGCAGGAACATATATATTTGTATAGTTAGATCGAATTTCTATGGAAAGGGATTTAGTCAGATCGCGACTTTTTCGCATGATCGGCAACAAGCCGAGGTTCGGCCACTTTGGCACCCTTAGAGCTTGTTGCCTAGCTTTCGCGGCTGAGTGCCTTCCGCGCTCGCCCCCAATCCCGGTGAAGCTGTAAAAGCCGCAAAGGCTCCAGGGCCCTTAAGGCTAACAGAATAGTCAGTACGAAAAAAAAAAGTAATTGTGGTGGTAGGGAGCTGTACCTACTGCACATGGCGATAAACCCTTCACAGTGATTCACCCTTCACTTTTTGTTTGTTGCGATTCGGAGTACTTTTATAATGTATAGAGATGCTGAGAGGCTTGTACACCGATATGACAGTGGCGAATGGCGTCAGCTGATCTCCCGCTGGTCGCGGTTGTTATTGAATTGTACCTACTGTGCTTACAGTGTATTTTTTGTTACAGTTATTCATTACTAGCTATGCACTGTAGTTTCACCCGCGTATAATTTAAAAGGAATCGCTGGTTGATGATTTATATTACTTCAGTATAGATAATATTTTTATCGGGCGGCCAGGGTTATGCGTTACAACTCACACGGCTCACACACAGCACACGGCTGAGCCGGGTGTTTAATTATTTTAATTTTTTTCTTGATGATGATGATAATGAATAATGCTCATAAATCACTTTTTATTTTTCAATAAAACTTTGTCACAAAATACGTTATTGTGGCTTATGTATAAGAGATAAGCATATGGTATCGCGGACGTTTTTAGATGTACTAAAGAGCAATATTTTTGTAGAACATTGTATTTACGTATCACTAACCATTGCGCCAACGCATGCGGATAAAGCAGTTCAGGAGCGTTGTGTCTTCCGACTTATAAATATTAGAACTTAGAAAAATCAATATTTTAGGCTAGCTGAGACGTTTAGCCTAATGTTAGATAGCCTATACTATTCCTCGTCAATCTGGCTATCATATACAAAAACATTTTTTCGAATCCGACAAGATTCATATATTAGCGTGTTTAAACAAACAAACAAACAAAAAAACTCTTCCGCTTTATTATATTAGTATAGATAAGTTTAACGTTTTGGTCACAATCTCACGTGATGTGGCCCAATATGGTGGAACTAGCTCTCAAGTACAGCTGCCGGGACACACCTAGGTATAAAGTGCTTGCCGTTTGGCGATAGATTTTCGACTTGAGAGTGGTGGTATTTTAACGAGCATCAGATAATATTCTAACACCATGTCACGTCGTTTCCTTCACCCAAAGATCAGGCTCTTTGTAAGGATTCGAACACACGTCGGTCGACGCGGTGTCCGTGCACGCTACCACTGAGCCATCACTACTGCAATCACAAGAACGTGATACTATACACAATGGTACCGTTATCTTCTTGGTTTTAATATTATTTTCTTATTAATTGTAAGTAGATATAAATGTAGGCACTTATCTAAATGTAAGTAGGTAGTTAATTATATAATTAATTTTAATTGGTATAGCACGGGAATGGAATCCGAGACGCTAATGTGCCGCGGACCGCCCGCGTCGCCCACACGCGGCTATTGTTTCGTAAACGACACTTTTACGATTGATACCGCTAGTGATGTTCCTTTGATTTGTCGATTGGTTTTTTTTTTAATTTGCCATATCTAGACAATGCCTGAGGCACACCTCGCGCCAAACTTTATGACCGCTATGAACATATGCGCATTAATTGCGTAAAACGCAATTTTACATAGGTATCTACAATTAATTCATACAAATATTTTAATAAATTATAATAGGTCTTTACCTATGTAATTGCCGTTCTGCAGTAATGGCCATTTCAAATCAAAATAATTTTTGTTTGGCTAAGAATTCTAATTTCAAATTAATTTTATTTTAAAAACATGGAATTCTTTTTCCAAAAGTAGTCATTTGTTTATTGATTAGTGTTACATTTTCATCGCATTTAAATTTTTTTTGTCATCATGGATACGTTAAAAATTCGAGTAATTATGGAATATGAGTACCGTCGTGGTAGTAACGCGGTACAAGCGACACGCAACATCAACGACGTTTACGGAGCTAACACTACAAACCAACGCACCACCTGTTATTGGTTTGCTCGCTTCCGTTCTGGGAATTTCGACCTGAAAAATGAACCTCGCGGTCGTCCGAGGACTTTGGTAGACAATGACGAATTAAAGGCGATTGTGGAAGCTGATGATACACAATCTACGGCTGAATTAGCAGCAGCTTTCGACGTTAGCGTCAAAACAATATTGGTCCATTTGCGTTAAATTGGCAAGTTAAAAAAGCTTGACAAATGGGTGCCCCACGAACTCAATGATCGCCAGCGCGAAGTACGCGTCGAGACGTGCCTTGCACTGCTCAACAGACACAGAAATGAAGGAATTTTGAACCACATTGTTACCTGCGATGAAAAATGGATTCTGTTTGAAAACCGCAAGCGCTCAGCAAGTTGGTTGGATCCTGGTTCAGCACCTAAACAATGCCCTAAACGAAAACTTACCCCTAGAAAAGTGATGGTCACTGTTTGTTGGTCTAGCGCCGGTGTGATTCATCACAGCTTCTTAACAAAAGGGGTGAGCATTACTGCAGATGTGTACTCCGAAGAACTAAACACAATGATGGAGAAGCTGGCACATCTCCAACCAGCATTGGTCAATTGCTCGTCTCCGCTGCTCCTGCACGACAACGCGCGACCTCATACTGCACAACAGACGGTCTCCAAGTTGCAAGAACTGGGGTTGGAAGTTCCCCGTCATCCGCCATACTCACCAGACCTTGCGCCTACAGACTATTACTTTTTCTAGAATTTGGATAACTCCTTGGCGGGAAAATAAATTCAATACCCGAGAGGCAGTACAAAATGCCTTTGAAGAATTTGTTGCCGTCCAGCTGATTTCTTTAAGAAGGGCATCAATAAACTGCCACTGCGCTGGCAAAGAAACATTGATTGCATGGGTGATTACTTCGATTAATACAATAAAAAATACATGAAAAGACATCGTTTAAATTTTTTATACAAAACGGCAATTTCATAGGTAAAGACCTAATATTAACAATTATAAAAGATAATAGCGTATCGAAAAACAAGATAAGATATTATAATGGTGTTCTCAGTACCTGCTATTTATTAGACTGTGCAATGGGCAAGTTCGGATCGTTGCTGTGTTCTGGGCGCGAGTTATAGGTAGATATATGTTATACTAGCTGTGCCCGCGGCTCCGCTCGCGTGGAATACAGTATTGATGGTAAAAGTGGCCTAAGTTGCTCCTTATAACATCATCTATCTGCCAGTGAAAGTCCCGTCCAAATCGGTCCAACCGTTTCGGATATTAGTCGGAATAAACAGTTAATTTTTTTTTGTTATAAGTACCTACCGTTTAAACTTTCATATGCTTTTAGCAAAAACCTGTTATTTTGACATTACAAACAGGCATTTTAATTTTATTATTTGTAGTATAGATGGGTTGTCTTCCTTGTTATTTTTTAGCAAAAATGATAAACCATTGTTTTCTTTTATTATTAAGGTGATTATACGTCGATTTTTTTTTTTTCAAAATGAAACGTTGAAAGCTTTGGTCATGTTACAAAGCCCGTGTATCAATCAACACGTGCAAAAAGACTAATTGCAACCCCTTAAAAATATAATATACATACCAATTGCTAAGTCGTAGGGTACAACCATTTGGAAGAAGACAACTTTTTGAAAAGTTGTTTTAATTACTTTATATTTTGAAAATAGTATCATATTTATTAATTATTACACCTTTAACAGTAATATAAAAATACTTTTTAATTTAAATAAAAATACATACTGCAAATACGCGTTGTGAGATCATTATTAAATAATATGTACAAAGCTGATTTTAATAGAATTTCAGTTATAAAATTTCTTGAGCATGTAGAATTTTTCCAGCCACTATTTCAACGTTTAGTAATAATTTTAGAGTCACTTATCACAAGATAACTCTCAAGTGTGTATATTCATTGAACGGTGACGTCACGTATTCTGATTGGCGTTTCAAATCACGTGACTCACAGACAAAAAAAATCTGAAGGAAAAAATAAAAAATAAATAAACAATTATTTTTCGAGATTTTTATTGTGATAGGTTTTTTATTAATAGAACAATATTATATAATACGTAATTTTATTTATACTATCTGTATCTGTTTAAGAATGTCAACTCGCGGATTGTGTCCGATTGGGTCGCCACAAAGATACACTAGACATGCACGCTTAGGCGTCTCGCGTTCTGGGATGAGCAGTAATAAAGCGGGGCGATAGGATAGATATTTGTACCCCCGGTCACAGTGACTCTGTGTTGTCTGTCGAGAGACTTGTAGGCCAGCATTATAGCGACGATTGTTTATGGATTGCCGAGATCTCGTTGTTCGTCGTTGTATTTGGATTGTACTGTGCATACCATCGCGTACAGTGACGTAACATTCCTGTGCTTCGATAAAAAAAAAACACAGCTATGTTTTGTTTTTTACCTTTTATAGGTTTAGCGTTATGGCCACAATCTCACCTTGTGTTAAGTTATCTACGATGTCACCCAAGATGACATGCTAAGCCTAGTGGGGTAACTGGCTCTCAAGTGCAGCTGCCGGAAAACATCTATAGAAAAAGCCTTACCACCATGCTATGGTTTCCTCACGATGTTTTCCTTCACCGAAAGCTCAGGCTCATTGTAGGGATTCGAACTCACGTCCCCATTGACGCTACCTACCACTACTCCAAATCTATATAATATTATCTACTAAGTAAGCAGTTTTTGCACATTATCTACTTAGGTATGTAGATATGTAATTAGTTCTTAGCAAATGTTTTGCAAGCGTTTTGGGATGACATTTTGTATTTAGACAATACTTAGGTATTGTAGAGTTTTTGGCGGGACCTTAATTTCTCATGTTCTGTATTTTATTTTAATTTATAAAGTTAGGTAGGTACATTATTTGTCCCTGTATTATGTAATACTGGTAGCATTTTACATGATATAGTATGATTATTGTGCTCAGGTAAAGTGAATTATAAAATAATAGGTAGAATCATGAAGTTTAAGTTGCGACAAAACTCCCTAAACTAGTTTAACAAGAGCCCACCATCTTTTTGTAGCGTTATTTGAAATTTTGAAAGTTAGAAAAATATTCTATCCATATGACGTTGGCAGAATTTTGTATAAGCACATGTTGCCATTAAACAAGAAGAAGAATGATAATATTTTACTTTCCTAGTTTTTTTTTCAAGACACCAATATTGGCTCTGTCCATATTTAAGTTTTTTACGTATGTATTGTATAATGTACTTCTTTTTAATATAAATCTAATAATTTTATATCTGTTTCTATATAAACGTATCTTATGTCTACAAAAAAAAAGGTATCATAATATAAAATTGATAATGAAGCAGTAAAAACCAGTATGATTTTTCCTTAATTGGGTATTTCACAGATCATTGAACATATTAAATATAATAAACTTGCAACATATTTTCTAATAAAATTTCAAAATTCAAAAGAACAATATTAGTCTACCAGTCTAATATTGAAGTACAATTTTAATTCTAATTTAGTTTCAATTTCTCTTATTTTTCTTATCCAATTATCTTAATAATTCTTGTTTATGTTAAATTTTTATGTTTAAGTTTTGTAATTAAATTTCATACTTAAGTATGTTGTCTGTGAATGCCGTGTTCACCTATAAATATAACGGCATTTTAATTGTATCATATGAATAGTTTTTATCAATCATGTTGGTTAATAAGTGATGTCGGCGAGTCATAATAAATAAATCATTATTATTACCACACTTAGGTCCAGCAGCCAAAATGGCCGCTGTCAAATTTAGCGCGCGGAAGCAATGTTCCGGTTTGATCGCTTCTAGAGCGGGCGCTCCGCGTTCTTGCCAACCCAACTACTAAACAATAACACTTGAATCGTTCAACGAAAGCTATAAACTAACCTTAGTGTTTAAATATTTAAATGAACTTGACAAAGTTCCGATACTATCGGCAGTAGGCACCTACTTGCTGTGAAGTTACGCCGACATTGGTAAGTCATCAATGAATATTTTGTTTCACTAGACACGCAGTAGGTATCGTATCGAAAAAACTACTCAGAAATAATATCATAGCGCAGTTTCGTATTGCAAGAGTGGTCACTGGTCACTGAGAAATACTTTTGTTGTTTCTTCTTATGTTGAAAAGATAAGTGTAGATAACTTTATGCAAAAGTTTCTAAGTAAGTAGGTATTACCTACTTAGGTATATTAAAAATAATTGCCAAATGCGTGTCGGGGCACGCTCAGTGTATAGTTCCGTAGTTGCCCGACACAATATGCAGACTTAGAGATGTTTAAGTAAGTTTTAATGGAATTTATAAGAATTTTTTTCTTCAAGTACATTTTATAAGTTGATTGACTATTATATACTCGTTAACTTGTAAAGCCTACTTACTTAACTGTGATAATTTTCCTTTTAACTTCATTATATATAAGTACTACTACCATGAATTTTTTCACATATCCAAAACAACCATTTAGCTGGCATAAACGGGACACTTGATTCTAGCAAAAAGTAACACTTTAAAGCTTAATATGTCGCAAACGGACCCCTTAATGATTAATATGGTTTTTTTCATATATTGGTAATAGTTAGAACTAAGTTAAGCTGCAGCGCTAAAACATTACAACGTCTAACCAAACTATTAAAATAGGCAGCGCTAAATCGCTTATAGAGTATTACTGTTAAGAGTTATAAAGTAATGTTCGATGCAGCGCTAAAACATTAATGTCGTCCTAAAAACTATTAAAACATGTAGCGCTTTAGTATAGATGGTCTTCTCAAGACCAAAACGTATAAGACCAAGATGGTGTGGCATTTAAATGAGGAAAAATCTTTCTGTGTTATTACGATATTAAGTACCTATTAACTATTTATTCACTTAAACAACAAATAATTTTACTTACTTGGCTAATTAATTGGTATTTAGGTACGTCCAGGTTCACGATTTGATTCGAATTATAGTATTATTAGCCCCGCTCCGTACGTGCCCACTTCGTATAAATGTCGAAGCCACACTAAAGTACCTAAGGTACACGGATTGAAGTGCAGTTCAGTCGAACATAGTGGATGTTCGGATCGCATAATGCGACATTTTAGTTAAAACTATTCTTAAAATGTATTGGTGACCGCGTTTCCTCTCAAGAAACTAGTTTAATGAGGTATCTATTATTGTAGATAAGAATGTATAAGTTTATTTTTACATACGTAATAATAAATTTCTAATACCTATTACCTAGATATATGGTCATATTTATTATACTTTATATTTATCAGCAAATAGTATAGATATAGGTACATAAAGTGAACACCATTATTCTATTATATGTACCTACTAATGTAAACTGTCGTCTCATTCAGGGTCGATTGAGAGAGAAGATAAAACGTTCACTTCGAACAAAACGTCTAAAAAAAACAAAATAAATATTTATTTAGTTCAAATCTATAATAATTTTAAAATTAGGTAATTACTTTTGTAATTACAAGTTTTGTAATTAACAGTCTTACACCATTTTAACCACTTAAGGTGTCCAGTTAAAAAAAAATAGCAGCCGCCTACGTCACACGACTGAGCGCCGAGAAAAGAACTTCCAAATCCTAAGCAGTTTATTAAACCGAACTAAAAACTAATCAAACCCAATCTGATAACGAAGAATAACAGTTTTAATTAAAAAATCAAAGTATTTACCAAACACACTGTTTAGTTTATAATAGCGGAAAATTTGCGTGAAATTCAAACTTTATCTTAGATACGCCATTGTAATTTTATTTAATAACAATACAATCTCACCGACGCGATCACGTTATAACTGTATTATAATAATTATTTTAGAAAAAATAGCGGAATGCGACTGTAAACTGTCGCCATTTTGTAAAATAATTTGATATCAAAAGCGGGAATCGCTGGAAATTCCCCCCTTATCTCATGACATTAAGCTTATAAAGCGTTGGATATAATTAAAAAGAATTAAGCCGTCCGCGAACACGTAGCGGCCGCCCGCGCCCGCGCGAACGAACAATCCCAAAACGAACGAATCGACCCGCACTAACCCACCCAATCGACGTACTAATTGAATCATAACCGACAAAATTTAAAAGGTCTATTTGTCCTACATCCCCGGACAAATCTCTCGTAACACGTCAAACAGCCGGTTAAAATCACAAGCTCTTTGCGAGAACCGCCCACTAGGAAAGCGTTCGAAATTTAAACGACACCTTTAAACGCCTTTCAACCAATTGCGACGTGTATTTTCGGATAAGGAACGAAGCTCGTTGAATCGTTGACGCCTATCGAAGGATACGGACCAATCGAATTGGAGGAATCCATAATCGTTGTTTTTTTTTCTCGGCGGCCGGACGTCGGTCCGTTGCGGAGGGCTCATTCGGCCGCGCGCCGCCTTGGCGTTCGTATCGCGCGCTTCACAATGGATTGTGTTCTGTGTGACATGTGCTTCTGATTTGGTGATTATTTTTGTGCGGGACCTGTTGTGTGCAAAAGCATGATGCCTCTCGCACCGACCCCTGTGGTGGCGGTGCCATCGAAGCCGAAGATCGGATTCAGTATAGACAGTATAGTTGGGGGTTCTGAGAGGCCTAAGCAAGTGTCGCCACCACTGGCCAGCCCGGGGTCTCCATCACCGGTCGCGTCTCCTAGAAGTCCGTCTCCCCGTCCGTTGTTGAGGCCGAGCGCTTTGCCGGCGATGTTCCCAACGCCTGAGTTGAAGAGGATTCCTTACTTGGACGCTCAGAGTCATCACCATCAGTTCCTGGCGCATTTCCAAGGAGCGGCGTTAGCAGCGGCTCTGGCGCACCAGCAGCAAGGTTTCGGAGCCCCCCTACCGCCGCACCCGCCTCCACACCCCGCCGGCCCAGTGCCGCGGGAGTCCTACCAACTTTACCCGTGGCTGATCAACAGGCACGGCAGGTTGTTCCCTCACAGATTCCCTGGAGGTAAGTGTTTTAAAGCAAATTTATATTCCTTAATCTTTAAACTAAAATTGGACGCATCCAAAACAAAGCGTATATAACTCTCATTATAAGAGTTTTTTAGGAAACAGTATTAAAATTGCTAACGTTGATTTTTCCGTCTCATGAATATAGAAAGGTCATTGAACTCCACTGCTAAGAAAAAAATAACAAAAAATATTTATCCAACCGCTTTAAGAAACTGGAGATATCACATAAGTTATACGATTTCTTACTTCTTCGTACCGGTGATAGTATTTTCGACGACCTTATCAGTGCATTAATCTAAAAAAAAACTATCTATTAAACATGTATGGACTTTTATGCAATGTGTAAACTATAAAGACGTCGCCTAAAGAAGTTTTCCTTCAAGAATTATCACCATTCAGTATCCAGTTCAAAGAGCAATACGCACTGGCACACGAGGCGTTTCAACTCAGTCTTGAGGAACAGCAACCTCAGTTAGAGCTGCCACCTTATTTGCGGTTGGTTATATGACCTCTAGCCTGCAGGGATAGAGATGGACAGCATGAATGAATGCTGCTACAAAAAAAAAAAAACGTTATTTCGTTGTCAAAGGATACTTTTTTTCGTCTTTGTTAGCCCTCAATCAATATTTACGGGTGGTTTTAGACAAAATAACTTAGGGAGCGAAATTTTTTAATCCGTCATTTATCCTGATGAAAAATAAACAGAGTTCAATCTACTGATGCTATAAACGATCATTTCTAACACAAAATATCTAGAGAACATTAGCAATCTATATACAATACATACAATAAAATTGTAGTATTGGTTTGTAATGACAAAATAACAGGTTTATGAATGTACAATGTCTATAACAAAAGGTTACTTTTATTTTAGAAAAATAATTAGGGCTCCGCGCAAAAAATAAAAAGGGTTTTTAGTAGTCCATGCGAGCCGCAAGTCGCGGATTCAGCCAGTTCAAATTAAAATAGTTTCAATTTTAAATAGATTTGTTATAGCGAAGTTAAATCTACTATAGTGTAAGCGAGATAGATATAATATCTATCTTTATATAGCTACAGTGTTTCCTATTTGTATTCACAATAAATATTATCTACATTTGAAGAAAATACAAAGTAAATAAATTACTTATCTACCTCTAAAATAAATTTCAAATTTCAAACAGAACACATTTTTCAGATTTGGTGAAATATGTGGTATTTTTCCAATATTCGAAAGTGTATTGACTTACCTTTTTTGTTTTTCAATACTCTTATGTAGGCAATTTCGCCAATGTCAAGTGTGGCAAATACGCAATTTAGAGTTCATTATCCAATTGTTCAGTATACTGTAGAGTAACCTAAAAGCAAAACAGGTAGCATTAAGTTATTCTCATGTTAATCTCATGCAAGCTTATGATTAAATTGTATTTCTATATCAGAATGTATCTATTTATTCTGTTAGTATATAAAGATATAAAATAAATAAATAGAAAATATCAAATTTTCATAATTGCCACCTTCTGTAGCGCAGACGCGTACAGAGTATCTATGGGGAACAATAATTTGTAGGCATAAAGTAAATAGATTTTTATTTTTTTATTTGTGTCATGCAGTTTTAAATAGACATAACTTATGTAATGAAAACGTACAATTTTATTTTATGTTATAAAAAATCAATGTTGCTGTGGTAAAGGAGAGACGATAAAACATCCTAATAGTCACAGATGTTTTTCTCTCAAATCTGTGCTAATAATAATTCACTTCTGTAAAATTTAATCTACAAATGGTATGCCTTAAAATAATTCATACACATTTATATAAGTAATTAGATTCTGTTCGCGACTTTTCTGCGTGGACTTCAGAATTGGGTCATTACCGCGGGAAAAACTTTCCTATATGTTAATCCAGGTTATAAACTATATGTAAGTAAAATCCGTTTAGCCGTTATTGCGTGATTGAGTAACAAAACTAAACTTTGACATTTATAATATTATTTAGGTAGTATGATTTTCGTTTGATGACGTCATATACATAGTACTATACCTTCTTTTACCCGACTACGGCCAAGCAAAAAGGAGGGTTATGATTTTAGCAGGCTACGTGTGTATGTATGTTCATCTGTTCTCGAATTTCTTCTAAACCACCTATCATAATTTGAAAAATGAGGTATTGTTAAAAGCGTCCTGATTGTCCACTTATTATAGACAATGTGACGTCACAGTAAATTCAATACGGCGTCCTCTAAAGGAGATAAAGTCTTGTATCTGAATAAATATATTTTCGAAATGTACCGTGTTGGGTATCAAATTAAAAGACTGAATCAGCACATTCTCAAAAAAATATATATAATTTAAATTTAAACGTTAACATTAAATATAGGCTTAGCTTTTGCCCATAGTCTCTTATCATAGTCACTTATCATCACCTGATGATAAGTGAAGATATAGGCAAAGACATTTTGACTTTATATTGATTTTCCATCGTTGTTGGCTCTCCGCCATGTCTTTTATTTAACTTTTAAATTCTTCCTTGTGCGACCGTCTTGCAATTTCTAAACACGTCTGAATAGACCAGTTGTTAATACATCTTCTAATATTTATTATACACTATTTATTGGATTATTTATATATCTATTGGTTGTGAATTGTAAAAGGGTCGATACTGTAGAAAATTTCAATTGAAAATTTACATACAAAATGCCGTGTCCCAGACTGACGTTTTTTAATCATTTATATGTAACAAGCTGAGCCTAATGAGGGGACTGGCCTCAATTACAGCTCCCGAAATAATCCTATTGGTGGTTGGCGACAGTTCGACTTGGTGGTGGTAACTTGTCTGGCGGGATTAGAAAATACTCTACCACCGTGCTATGGTTTCCTCACGATGTTTTCCTTCACTGAAAGATCAGGCTTATTGCAGGGATTCGAACTCGCGTCTATCGACGCGATGTTTCCGTGCACGCTACATCTATCATTTGGTTATTAGGCTAATCTCGGCCTGAACTGAACTTGTATGAAGAAAACGGTGGTGTTTTGAATTTCGTGCAAATTCCGCTGTACTACGGAAAGGTAGGCGACGATTACTTCCAATAACTAAGGCCCGAAACTATTTGGTTGTGTCTCCCAATAATAATAACGCAGTCTGTAAGTGTTCCACTGTTGGGCAATGCGGCCTTTTCCCGAGGGTAGGCATGGTCTTCATTGCGACGTATATATAATAAAGTCACTAAAAATGTAGGAAGTTACAATGTCGGTATTTATTATTAATGAATTTTAATAAAAAAACAACTGCTTAACATGACTAAACTTAGAAAACACTTTTTAAAAGATTTCCTATGTGATTTTTTCTTACCGATGGTAAGTGCAATCCAAAAACGGTGGCGACCATCGAGAGATCGGTAATACATGGCCAGTCGTCGCAACCCTGCACACTGGCAGATCCCGAAATGGAATAAACCAAAAGGGAGTCACTGTAAAGGGTTTATCATCATGTGCATGGTAGTCGTAACCCAGTCGGGTATAACAGATACCGGCGATCTCGCTTGATAAGTATATATACACCCGCTGTTCCAGGAACGCCAGTATAGCGGGTGTTACAACTGGTATATGATGGTCGTACCACCAAGCATATGCGTATCATAAGGTCAAACGACACACATGTATTAAATAGATACAGAAAGACACACACGTCCGTGGTGTCTTATGTTTTGTATGATTCCTAATCTAACTTCTAGATCCTTGTTTTAAATAATAGTAATGTTTACTTTTCAGACTGACATCAAATACTGTTAGTAAACTTATTTACCTTTTCTTTTAAAACTTTATGTATAAAACTCTACATAAAACTTTTTAAAGTGTTTTAAATATAAATAAATCATTCTTATCGATTCGGGTTTAGCATAAAAAATTTAAACTAAGTTTTTTTAAAACTTTATTTGGTCTTGCACTGACTCATTGATATTACTCACGCCATATAAGTTTTGTTTGTAGAAAAAAAATAACAAAGATTTCTAGATTTGAAAAAATTAAATTTAGAAATATATCACGAGGTAAATTATGTCATAAAATATAACGCTATAAAAAAGCGTTAAAAATATTTTAGAAATAACGCCGCTATTAATCATTGGAGATATTAAAATAACGTTATCTTTTAAACGTTGTTTTAGTGTAGCCGTTGATAATAATTTATTTGAATTCTCAGGATATGCTTTTAGAACTAACTGTTTATAATGAATGTCATTTTTTTGTTCGCTCCTTATTGTTAATTATAGAAAAACTATATTAGAGAAAACCGTCTTACGTCTGATGACTGTGAATCCTTCGGAGCGAAACACAGCAGCGCGAACACTGCTTCTTTGCGAAAGGAATTAGGGGTGAATTAAGAAACTTGTTCCACCGTTTCAAAGCAATAATAATTCTAGTAATCTGTTCCAAAATAACAGCCTGTTACAGGATGCTATTAGTTCTGTTACTATAATTGAAAAGAGTAAGACATTGTTCCAAGTCATATTTGTCTCTAAGAAACTAAACATCCTTACGCTAGTATTACAGATAAGAGTATTTTCCAAACTAAAAGAGTAACACTCTCTGGAACAGGTTCGTTGAACAGTCTGTTCTGGTATCATTTCCGAGCTGTTACTATAAAATATCCACCTGTTTTTTACCTGTTCCGATAAATACTCCTCACTCCTAACACACTAGTATCTAGAACAGGTTGTACATAGTATTTAATAACAGCTTTTTCAGATTACGTTACTTGTATATTATTCCAGTTCTGTTAAACTGTTCCGATAAGTACACCTCACTTCTAGTATGAATTGTGGTATCGGTATTGCTTCCATAGTCAAACCTTTTTCAAGTTCTGCCACTCTTGACCTATCTATAGCGATGTATCTAGTTAGAATTAGTTCTTTAATATAATTCCCTATTATTTCTTTAATGATGAAATCACATTTTTCACACTCTCAAGTGCAGCTGCCGGAACACACCTATTGGTGATTGGCGATGGATTTTCAATTTGAGAGTGGTAGCTAGCCAGCGGGCGTTAGAAAGAGCCCTACCATCGTGCTATGGTTTCTCACGATGTTTTCCTCCACCGAAAGCTCAGGCTCATTGCAGGGATTTGAACTCGCATCAATCGACGCGATATCCGTAAACGCTACCACTGAGCCATTATTGAGTTTATAAATTAAAAAAAATCAAGTTATCAGCCAACTAGATAAATTGTAATGAATGAATTTATAAGTACTTTAATACAATTTTTAGCTCTCTAACTGAGTGGGGATCGAACCCGCGACTTCTCGGCTCAATAGTAAGGCTTACTATACTGCACCAACAGGCCTGTAAAAATACGTAACTAACATACTTAATAATTGACTTTAAAAAAATTGAGTCCAATCTCAAACTTTTTGCCTTTATATGCAGGTAGGTAGGTACATTGAAGAAATGGGCTAATGTGGATTTGCTGCAGTATTAAATTAATAATCTATGATCTAACGAGGCATTATCTGAATTATTTATTGACCATAACGATCATTAAGGTCTATTAATAAAGTTGAAATGATATGCAACTTTCTTGCAGTGTCAATTACTATTCCGCACTAATGACTGTCGTTATTATAAATGCGAAGTCATAATTAGTCATAAACTATACTCTTTATGTTATTATTTATTAATATTAATTAAAGCAATCAATAACTTGATGACGGCAATGCTGTTTACTTGAAATGTTCATATATTCTACAGGAATATTAAAAAAAATTAAACGAGACATTTTAATAGTCAAGTGTAGAGATCAACAATTCACCGTAAGTCGCGGTTGTCGTGCCGGCCGGAAATAGAAACTACACCGGTTGATCTCGAAACGCCATGTGCAAGCGAATCACTACGGCGGACTTTTCACCATATGTATGGTGGTCGGGCTGTACAACTCTATTACCCCGCTATCGCAATTTCCTCTTTCGTTAGTCTGCAGGGTGCACCACGTGCAGTTGAAGGTTGGCTTGGGTCTCTCAAGCCTTAAGATGTTATGTGACTGCCCATACATCGTAAGCTAAACCTACACCTCTTTTCAGAAAAGAAATAAAAGTACCTAATATATTTCATATCTTATTAAAATTATCATTTACCCGTGAACGTGGGGAGGGGACAGGCATTAAATTCCAAACTTAAAACCTCCCTCCATTCCGAAAAAAGTTCATACGATAACAGAATTTCTGTAGTGATTTTTTTAATGGTATTAATTGTTAATGAGGCAGTGAAAATAATTAGAATTTCTGAATTATTAGGGTCGAATCAAATTATATTTTCGATTCAAAATTCATGAGTTTTCCATAATTTTTTTATATACGATATTTCAATACATAAGTCTGTATTGCAATCGAATATTTGAATCTTTAATCGAATAATTGTTTTTTTTTTTAATTATTCGGAAATTCGGATTGTTCCATTCGATTAGTATTTGATTCGAATGCTATTCGCCACCCCTACCTTCTTAGATTACTTGGCTCAAAAGTTTAAAACAAGTTCTTTTGGTGAAGAAAAACACTCTGATATGACTAGGTATATCGTGGTGGAGGGGCAGTTTCTAATGCCCGCCTAGCTGGCTATCACCTTATATTTCTAATACGATCGCGAAGCATCTATAAGTATCTTCCAGCAACTATACTTGAGTGTCAGTTTCTCTTTAGTACCTCCCCCTTAATAACTTATAACACAATAAAACCGAATTCTTGTTAGTTAATGTACACGTAATTTCAAATAGGTAGATACTGTATCAAAACACGTCTACCAAACTATAATGTTTTAGACTAAATTAAGCTATTTCTCACAAAAAACGCGGTAGCTTATCTCCATACAGACAATTATGATAAAAAGACCCGTATAATCTGTGAATGCGACCGATCTTTGTCTCTTTGCTTGTAAAAAGAAAGTTGAAAAAGTTAAACACATTTTTAATCCATCGGGTACGTTGTTCTGTTTCTTTTTTTATGTTAGAATTGACAGTTTGTCTTTTTTTTAGAGTTGCTTTCTTTGGACTTTTTAAGTAGATTAATTTGTTTATGTTTTGTTTAAATTCAAGTTTAGTTGTTATTAAGACAAACCCTTTTGTAGACTTTTTAATACCGTTATTTTTAGATAACGTTTTGGGTTATAAAGGTTTATTTTTTATATAATCTATGATCCGTTATAATTTTGTTTATATAGTCTACGATTTTACAAATTTACCGCAGTGTCCACTGCTATTATTGTGTCAGTGTGTTTACTGCCCTGATAGAGACGTGTATGTATTATGTGGCATAGACTTAAATGTTATTACTTAATTATTGTTTTTTGCGGACATATTTTAATGTACATTTAGAGTATATTTTGTGACATAATCTTTTGAGCTACTGAGATGTCTTTGTACAAGAGTCGTACTGTTTTGTCTCTTTCCTTTTATGCGATAAATTCAACTTTGCAAGCATTTATAAGAGTGCTTAAATAATATGCTATAAATAGAGTTATTTTTTACTTTTTAATGAGATAAATGGCACGTTTAATGTTATAAGTGGATTTCGTAATGTACAATCTATATTTTCTGAACAGGATCTGCTAAGAAATATTTTGTATATTAAGGATTAATACTGATATAAACGTATTGGAATTTAAATTACTGGAACGGTGTTTGTAGTTACCGAGTCTTAAACTCAGTTTTGTCCATAATCTTATTTGATATTTAGTGCTGACAGGTCCTGAGATGATAATAAGGTAAATTGAGAAAGGAGATTAATTTGCTTCCGAATACACTTGAATTTGGTAGCTATGCCTATTTTATATATTATTGTTTTTATATGTAACTCGCAATTTTTTTACTAGATTATAGAATATCATTTTAGGTGTGTCTCGTTTTAAACTGTTTTAGGGTCTACAATAAACATCCTAAGCACATTACCCATTTGCCGGACAATAAGTTCAAGAACAGGGAATGCATGTAATTTAAATAATGATTTAGTATTTTTATTTTTAGTATAGAATTGTACTTATACCGTGTTTTTATTTATTTATTCGATTTTTGTTTAATAGATTCATCATAAATAAAAGTGTTAAAAATACGAGGGAAATTTAAAATCGCAAAACGCAACGATATTGGTCAAATCGAATCGTGACGTCAAAGTACGCGTACAGTTTGTCGACAAAGACGAAGTTACTGGGTGTGTTTATAGTTTTGTATTTGCATTGAAATATTATCGTTATGTATTAATAATTAGTGAAATATTGCATTATTAGAATGCAAATTCAGGTTTTCCGCCTTTTCCGAACCGGTGGTAGTATTTTAACACTCATTAGGGACTACATGGATTTTTTAAGCAAGCAAAGCCACGTTTACGAGCCAGTTTGTAACAATTATATTATCATACAGTTTTAATTACAGCTAATGTGCGAGATAGCGACATTGTGGAGGGCCAGCCGGGCTATCTGCGACTCCTTACAATTACGAAAGTCTTAAGGTCACCCGGGCCGTATTGATTAACTGGACAATAACAATTTTATTGGATTTATTGCTTGTGTTTTGTATGATAATTATTAAATTGTTGTTTCGTTCAGTTTAGAAATTAAAATTGATAATTCATTTTAATAAGTATTTTTTTTACCTACTTACATAGTTAAACTTCCGTTGGCGCGTTTAGTAGAAGTTAAAATTTCAGATCATATAGGTAATAAAAAGTATTAAAAATATATATACGTTATTTTCTTGACGTTTATTAAAATGTTTAGGCTCATAAATTAGGCAGAGTAGATTCTAAAGAATAGAATTTAACGAGTAAAAGATAGGCCAGATCTTAGCCAAAATTACTCCCTTTTCTTATATCCACCCCCTAGACTTCAATCGAGACTTGGCACGTTTTGTATCTATAGCTGTTTTTGTTGTTTATTTCTTTTACTGCTTTATTTCATTATGTAAATGTAATTTAATGGCGTATAAAAATATATTTTAATTTGAACTTTAAATTGAACTTCATCACGTTGCACTTCCGTCACATGATGTGCGCGTAGCTCTCAACTTTATCTTCTACTAAGCGCACCAAATAAGTATAAGTAACTTGAAAAACAGCTAAGTGCAAACCTGTTAAAAAAATGTCAAGTATTAAATATTTTTTTTCATTCAGTTCGGTATCCATAGCGCCTATTCGAAACACAATTATCCTGTTTTTATTATTTTTTGTTTTACTTTAAAGATTTAAATATAACACATTTCTATGGATTCTATGGACACAAAAAACACATTTCTATGGATTCCTTTGGATTAGATCTGGTAATTAGCGTTCTTTTATTTTTATTGTTTGAACTCATTTACATAAATCGATAATTTTTATTTACTTATTAGTTCCTCATTTTCTAGATTGTGAATTGTTTTGATATTTTACATTTATACATACAAAAATATAATAGATTTTATAAACTATAGTTCAACAACATCCTGGTCCCAGAAATACCCGTCTTCTTTTTATCGGTATAGGTATAACAAAAAAAATGTTTCAAAAGAGACTATACTATGGCGAACTAATATTAGTTATCAGATAAAATCGCTCACAGTCGATATGATATTATTACTGGATATTAAATACTACTGTTTGTGAATAAACCGAGGGTGCCATCACCCTAACACGTTGCAATTTTGCGCCATTATCTGTGTCAACAAAGCAAGCGCCCTACACCCTACAATAATTTGTCCCCGGTGGCATTCGATAAATAAAAAAAATATTATTTGTCAAACAAGATACGCTTCTAATCCCCGTGCCGATGAACTCGACGTTTATTTATCGAACAATGTTATTTTTATGAACCGCCCTTTTTTAATTTAGTAATTTTTAATTGTAAAATCTTTTTTAAAAAAAAAAAAAAACGAAATGATGAAAGACGCTTTGTCTGCCGTCTGGTGACTGAAAAGAGGTTGTACTAAATTTGTCGATTTCTGGTTTTTGACTGGATCTTGAGCTGTCATGTTTTGGTTTTTATTTTTAATTCATTAACTTAGGTTCTTTGACCCTATATTATGTAATATTGGTGGCATTTTCCGTGATATAGTTTGGTTATTATCCATTCAAGAAGTGGATTATAAAATTAAACTGTAAACATGCATTTTGAGATGTTACAAAAACTCCCTAGATAGTTCTAACAACAGAGCTACCATCTTGTTTGACCGACTGAAAAATTCAATGTTTGGAAAATACTACGATGAAGTTAGTAACGTCTGCATCATTTATAATGCGGACAGCCCTTCTCTGCAATCTGTTCAGAGATTCGAGGAGGTATTTTGCGAATCCATCCCAAAGGTGCAAACAGTATTACATAAAAGGCCGGACTTGTGCCTTGTAAAGCATACAGGCGATACAGCTGTTCGAGCGTGAAAAACCGTCGCCGTCTCCGAGATGGTGCGGAGATGACACTCCCGATGTAATATCTCTGGAGATAAGGTCGCTGCGAATATCCATACCTAGGATATTGAGGCTGTGACGCATTGCTAGCGAGACGTTTTGAAGAGTTTTAGTAGCATTTCGACGTTAAAACCCTGCAGACAAATTTATAAAGTGCCATAACTTGCGAACCTAATAATAGAAAATAAGAAAGAAAAACGTTTATTGCTGGCACAAATACTAAAGAAAATACAAAAGAACTAATAATAATAATTTCAAAAACATTATCTATATATTATCTGCTAGAATTGCTTTGCAGTACTGATTCATGGACGTTCAGTCGTTGGATGCTGTATGATAAATTATAAGAATAACACAAAAGAGAAAAAGTACAAGAAATACAATATTAGATTAAAATAAAGCATTTTAATTTGTTATGTAACATGTTGTATGCTTGCAGTACGTGTGAGTGTGAAACAGATTGAAAATAAACGTAATATGGGTATAAAACAGTGGCCGTGAATTCGGAAAACATGTACGCCGCCGCATCGCTTCTCCGATATAGGTACCATTGTACAACTAATATAAACAACTAATATTGTTCATTTACCATAAATAATTAAAGATTTATCATTTCAAAATTCACGTGTTCCTATTCTTATGACTCCAAATTCAATTTTTAATTTAAACCACTTACCTTTGAAGCGTAAAAAAAAAATCTACAATGAACTCTGTTAGGCGACACGATGTTCAAACGCGCGCGACTGTCAACTGTCGGTATTGTTGTTTCTAAATTCGATTATTTTTATAGTGTTGTGAATAATTGTGCTTTAATATTAATGTTTATTCGATTAAATCGCGTTTACATGGGATAATATTAACGATTTTATCGGTTTTTACATTTCTTTATTTATTTATTAGTATTTATTTACTTACTGTTTGTTGCTGACTAAAATATAATAGAATAGCAATAGCGTGCGACTTCGCTCACGTTAATTATAATATATAATTTAAGATGAATAAAAATTCCCTAAATCACTTAGAGATCACTTACATACAATCGGATTAGGAGTTCCAAAGATTAACTCGTACAAACAAACAAATTCTTTATAATATAAATATAGATTTGTGCTTTACATTTATATTAATTACAGGTAAAAAAAAAATCACCAACTTTTTTTTATAATTTGCACACCAGTTCGTGTTGGATATAAATAATACTTGATGGAAGTAGAGAAAATATTTAAGTATATTTAATGCTTTTCTTTGTAGATATTTGAATTATTGTTTACTGATATAATTTTAATTGGAGCGTTAAAAAACTACAACAGTTTGGTAAATACTTGATGTCTATATGTACATATAGGAATAAAAAAACTCACAACAAATAAAAATATCTTAATATAAATATATATTAACAAGAGAGCATAAAATATTATATTCAATTGAAATGTTTTGTTATGTTATGAAAAGTTTTACACGTGCTATAAATGTACATATTATATTTATAGAGTAACTAACTCGTTGTTAAAATTGCGTACCTATCTAATTAGACATTACATTATTTGAAGTCTGTTTGATCACGCTTTCAAAATTATTCAGAACTCAATTAGCAACTCATTTTAATCGTCAAATTATTTATAGTATCGATAAATGACTCATTCTTTCTTCACTAGTCTAGAAGGCGTCTTTAATGTTGGTAGCACCGTATGTCAAATTTATTGTTACGCGCGCTTTTTTTTTCTTAATTATCACCGATTGTCGGGTGCCGTGTTTTTTCACAATATTTCCCACTAAAAGGATTGAATGGTTTATAATTGGATGTAATTTGAGCATACTTTGTTGTCGAGTGGCGGTTGGGCAGCTAACTGGCGTTTTAACGATTTATTTTTGTTTTCGTTGGTAGCTTAGTTATATGTACCTTTCTACAGAGAGGGATCAGTACAGAGTTTTTTATTTTATTTGTAAAGCTCTATTCTTTATTCCTTCTATTCTAACTTTAAAATATTAATAGGATATAGTTGATGCTGTTTGTATTGAACTGAAAAATGAACACATTGAATGTATTCTAATTAAAATTTATATTAATAAATAATAAACATTTACTTTTATAAATATTTAATAATAACTTTTGTAGAACATTTATTCGGAGTGTTACAAATAAATGGGTTTAATTTAATTAATTATTTATTAACTTATTTAAATGTTATGTTATTACATTATGAAATCATTTAGTGTTAAACATAATTAAACAAAGCATTTATATTAACGTGTAAAGGTTGATAATTGCAATTTTGTATATTGTATGTATTTTTGACTATCATTATTGTTTTAATTTTACAACTTTCTTATGTAATAATGTGATCTAAATTACTTGCGGACTTACTTTATATTGTGGACGGCCGTTGTTTTGACACAGTTACATAATACCAATACACAAAAACTTTTAATGAAATATTAACGAACCAGAAAACTATAAACTTAGTAAGCATTAGTATGGGATGTAACTCCGAGCTTTTAGTCAAGGTATTTTAATAAATATTATGTAACGATGCGAAAAAACTTGAGCATTCGCTTGTAGCGTAATATGAATATACTGAACATGTACACATACATGTCACCTGATATCCTTCTGCCTAAGCTACGTAGCTCTGTCAGTTGCTGATAGCTGTGTCAGTCATCCTAAGGACTCTAATTAGATAATGTGTACTGCCATGTGACACCTATGATATTACAAAGACAATGTACATGAAAATTGTTTTGTTGATTCCAAAGTCAACAAGAAACCCTTATAGTTTCGCCATGTTCGGCTTAGCTTAGAAATTATTAGTGCTAGTAAACTGTAATTTGTTATGGGTATACTTATTAATCACTCCGACAAAGTGATAGAATAAAATATTGAAAACAAAATTTTTGAGGCTACCTCCCCTACGTGTAAAATGAGGATGAACTCTTTTTCATCTATCCCACGTTGGACAGTTTATTCAAAAATATTGCGGGTGTGTGAAAAGCATTTTAGATTCAGGGATCCGTTTGCGAATAATTAAGTTTAAACCTTTGCTGTGCTAATTTTTGTTATAATCAAGTGCCAGCTAAATGGTTGTTACTAGATGTGAAATTCACGGCAGTAGTATAAATAATGAAGTTAAAGGGGAAAATATCATAACTAAGTAGTCTTTACAAGTTAAGGAGGAATAGTCGACCAAATTATAAAATGTACTTAGAGAAGTAATTTCGTACAAATTCCATTTCAAATTATTTAAAGATCCCTTCTAAGTCTGCCTATTGTGATAGGAATTTACGGAACCCTACACTACGCGTCGCCCAACACGCACTTGGTAAAAAAAAATTGATTTATTAGTTTTTTCACTCATGTGAAACTGCACTGTTTTCTAGATGCCCCTTGTTTCGTAGGCCTCGCTATGTACCTACTTTTGAACACGATATTTATATGTAAATAAAATCATTTTTAAATTGGTGTACTGTTCACTCTCATCGTGCTGTTTGGACTCCGGTCAGCCATTTTGTCAGCGACGCAATCAAATCTTAGACAAATGATTTAGTACTGCGTACAGAGAACTCGGGAGTTTTACCAAAAATTATGATTAACTCATTCTTTTTCTACAAAGTCTTGTTGTTAATACTTTTTTTTTATATTAGTAACGTATTTTATAGTAACTATACTTAAAACATGTTATTAACGCATATTATATGTTAATTATTATGTATGTAGATGAAAGATAAAAATCCGGTTGCTTTTTTTAGAGACAATAATTTTCTTATTTATATCTAATGCATATGTAATGAATGAATATGCTAATTATTAATTTATTGTTATTAATAATACATGATATTATTACGTATCTTAAAAGTTGAAGTTTACTCGTAATTGTACATATATTTAAAATAAAAAATGATCATATATTAATTTATGTAATACTAGCTGTGCCCCGCGGTTTCACCCTCGTATAATTTAAAAGAAATCACTTTTTGGTGATCATTGCAATATATTGCCATGTATATCTACTTTGTATACTAACCTAAAAAGACTGTAGTCCAGAGGCAACTTATATTAGGTTGGTACTCTTGAAGGCTGAGTTGGAACGGCTCGTGTGTCAGTGTGTGTTGCCAACTTCACACTTAGGGCCGAACACAGCAGCGCTAGTACTGTAAGTGTAATTAATGAGTCTATATCAATCACTCTCAATATAGAGGACGGATAGTAGTTGAGTTTTCGAAACGAGTTAGACAATTATAAGTGCTGTTAAAACACATTTTTTGCACCGTTTGTGTAAATTATGGTTATTTTTATATAAAAATATTCCATAAATTTTATTATATATCATTATATCAAGCAACTCACGCATTTCACATCTGGAACACGCGTTTACGAAAGTAATTTATTTTCTAATTTAACATATTTATCGCCCATTCATAGATAAAGCGAACTGTGTAATGTTTTGACAACATAAAGAAATAAACCAGTTTTATTTTTTAACCAGCTTCTGCCCGCGACTTTGTCTGCGTGGACTTCAGACTTGGCTCTTTATCTGAATAAAAAGTATCCTTTGTGTTAATCCTGGTTATAAAATATCCAAATTTAATTTAAAACCATTCAGCCGTTTTTGCTTGTTGGACTACTCCACATCCAAACATCAGAACTTTCACATTTATAATATTAGTAGCATTTTAGTTTAAGTAGTAGCACAGCAAATTGACGTCACTCTGCCTGATGTTAAGCACAGTGGAATCCAAAAACAACAACAACAATAAAATCAACAACAATAAAATAAACAACAACAATACAATCAACAACAACAACGATCGTCGCCCTCATGCCGGCCTGCAAGCGTCTCGGCAGCTGGACATACATACCGGATGATCCCGAAACGCGACATATTTCAAAAGTCACTGTGACGGGTTTATCTCCATATATATGGTGGTCGCGAGACAGTCAGATACAGATAGCTACCACCCCTCTTGATTACTGCATACACGCCGGCTGAACCCTGAACGTGAAATTTCTAAGCGTGTCACACCTAGTGTATGGTCGCAGAATTTTTGTTTCCTGCCACCCAGTAGGTCATATTACATATCACAAACTAGTCTAACATTAATTTATTTATCGCACAACTAGCTTTTTAATGTTGATTAAATAACTTGTAGTAAATAATCTTAAAGCAGGAGTATTTATACTCATGATATAAAGTTGTAAGTGGAATCTTGTGTAATATAGAAATTAGTCTCTTCCCATACATTGACAGATAGATGAACGGCCTCATGACGAAGTTGTACTAACCCTACTATTGAGCCGAGAGGTCGCGAGTCACAAAGTCAGTCCCATCCCATGACTGACTTTGTGTGATGAGCATAATTGTCAGTTTTGTCCCTGGGTGTTAAATATCTATATATGTACAGTATATCAGTTGTTTAGTTTCCATAATATAAGCTATGCTCAAATTGGAATTAAATGGGCGTGAATTTGTGTCCCCATATTTATTTATTTATACTTTTTAAATCCTGAAGATCGTATAGACTTTATAGAGCAATATTTCTAGAAAGCAACATTATTTTCTTTGTAAAGCGGTAATGCACTCACTGTGTACCAAGTATTGTGTGGTTAGTAACACTCAATGCCAAGATATATAGCTTATAACTAAAAAAAGTACATGTTATGTGTTATGTGACGCGTAACATCGAGCATAACCATCTTCACTACAATAAAACAAGAGGATTTTAGCAGGCAACTTCATAGTGTAGACTTTATGTTGCAATGTTTGCGCGCATCGTAAATATTTCCTCTCATTATTTTTCCATAACGCGCTATCAAAGACGTATAGACGAATAATAATAATAAATTATTTATTTTGAGTAGCTGAATAAAACGGTATAATTATTATTAGTATAATAATATTTACACATAATACACAGTAATAATACACATGAATTCGACATACATAAAATGCATGTTTTTAATAAAATTCATAATTGTCGATAATTGACCCCCGGTATCTCACCGCAGATAATGTTCATTCATTAAAACTGTTTACAGTAGTTGCAAGTTCATCGCGCTGTAACCTAGTTTTTTTTTCTAACTGACTGTTAGCCTTAAAGGCCCAGGAGCCATTAGAGGCTTTGACACTACCTCGTAACGGCGTTCTTAACCCGTCCGTGATCTCATTCGTTCATTCATTCATTATCTCATCGTCAGTGATATATGCCGATTTTAAAGGCAAAATGTTTTTTTATTGCGTCATCATCTCGTACGTATTAATTATGTTATAACAATTTTGTATTTAACAAAAATACAATAAAATAAAACAATACAGTGTCAGCCTCTTCATAAACCTTGGTTTAATGAATGTGATTTAAATCGACAATTTATAAAGATAGCGTTAAGACTTCGTTCAGGACACTATTCATCGGGAAAATTTGCATATCTCATGAGGACAACAGAGTCGCCCAATTGTAATATATGTGGAAAGATTGATGATGTGCATCACTCACTGAAGGAGTTTGGCAAAAATAAGACTGAAAATGAGTCGCTGATGAATAGCATGAATTTAAGTTGTCGAAAATATAGGTCTTTTTCACAGCGTTTTGGCAGGACCTTATTCGGATGATGCCAAGATTTTGTATGACCTTATAGTGCTGTCTCATCAGCGACTCTCTTGATGTGATGTTGTAAAGGATAGAGTACAATGGGACTGATATATTCGGTACAATAAAAGTCTCAAAAACTAACAAAAATGTTTTTATGCTACAATGATTTTGTTATTTTTTGATAATATCTTTAGGTGCGCTATGATAAAATGATGAGAGTGAATTTTTAAGATGCGCGCGCACATTGTAACTAATAATGTACACTATGAAGTTGCTTACGAAGTCTATCGTTTTATTGTCGCGAAGATAGTCAAAGTCGATGTTATGCGTCACATATCTAAATCGAGTGTGACTATTGATTTGAGTACAACTCTTACATTGCAAATACATGCATAAGAGAGGTAGGGCACAGATAAATTTCTTTGTAGATTTCTGTCTACTTGGGGTAGTTCGACTGCTGAAATATCTCCACCTTACAGAAGATCGCATCCAAATGACCTTGTGTTGTGTTCCTGCGGTGTGTAGGGTTAACAGAGCTCCTTGAGGTAGGGGGGTTTAAGGTCAGCAACGCACTAGTGAAACCTATGGTATTACTAGCATCCATAGGCTACGGTAACCGCTTTCCATCGGGTGGCCGCATGCCTATTTGTCACCTTTGTAGTATTATAAGCAACATTTTTTCTTGTTATGCTAACATCTTGACATTATTTAAGTTTTAAGTTTTCTCTATGGTATTAAATGTCGAACAGGTATGCACTCCGTCTTATATTAAGTGGTCTCTGTAACCTATAGCTATGCACAATTGCACAACAAAATTCAAAAGGATCGTATTCCAGAGCCCTTAAATGACAACTTGTGAAAAATGATGGAACGCCTGGTTTGCTAGTGCGTGATGGCAACGATACACATAGGGCCGGAACCCGGCATGGTTAGTACCACTGCTTTGCAATAAATCAATTAATAAATAAAAAACATATCCGAAACTCTGATAACTCTAACTAAACAGTAGGTAAGTTAACTAATTATAATTATTAGAAACGAAAAACATGCCACTTATCGTAAATAGATAACCCGTGGAACCCATGACACTACACATTAAAATCACAATTTTACGACACATGAGACATGATAAAAAATATACATATATCGACGTCCGCGAAGAGCCCTGAAAACTATTGATATTTTTTTGATAATCTATATATTATAATATAATACACATATGTATAATTCATTTATCGATCCCTGTATCCCTTAATGTATGTAAATTAGAAATATAGAAAACTAGTTGTGTCCGCAGCTTCGCTCGCGTGTACTACAGAATAGAACAGAATGCCGTTGGTCGAGCGCATGCGCGAATTGTGCTGCCTCCGCTCCAACTTACGGCGGTCGCCCGTTTGTTATTTTAAGCGATGATGGCGCAGTGGTAGCGTGTACGACTTCGCGTCGAATGAGACGTGTGTTCGAATCCCTACAATGAGCCTGAGCTTTCGGTGAAGGAAAACATCGTGAGGAAACCATAGCATGGTGGTAGGGCTTTTTCTGATGCCCGCCTGGCTAGCTACCACCCTCAAGTTGAAAATCTGTCGCCAAGCACCAATAGGTGTGTTCCGGCAGCTGCACTTGAGAGCCAGTCTTCCACTAGGTTTAGCGTTTACCATCCTATCTATCTACTTATGTACGCAGTAACTATGATACTTCTTTGTCGTAACAAAATAAAAATACCTCCAAAAATGTTATCCCCGCGCCAACAACACAATGAAGTTAGCATTCAGTGATAATAATGTAAGTTCATTTTATGACATGATGAGAAAATTTAATACGGGTGAAACCGTGGGGTACAGCTAGTACCTAAATAGATCTTTTAGAAGTTCTATAAGTTTGTAGAAGTTGCCTTTAGGCTAGGGATGCCAATTCTAGAATTAATAGAATGAAAATTCCGAAAGCAATTTAATAGAAAACTGACTACCAGAAATGTAATGATGATCTTATGATTTCATAAAATTTTACATTTTACAAATTGAGTATAACAAAAAACAGTACATGGTTATTTAGCATTATTTTTTAAAGATACCCCAAAACGACATTGTTGCAGCAACTTGAGTTATGACAGATTTATCATTGTCTGGAATCGCTCCTCATTAACATGTAAAAAACGGATAATAAATATACACGTGATAATATCTTCATTTTGGACGTGTTTTCGGAAATGTCGCTTGAAGTTATTGATATCTTTGACTTATTGTTTTCATTGGGATTTATTTGGATATTCAAATGTATTGATTATTAGCTATTTTTTAAGGTTTAAGCAGACCATAATTATTTTAATTGATTTAATTACTTTGTAATTGTATTTTTATATCATAACGCACATTATATTTCAAAAACATACAACTGTCACCGTCGAGAGATCAACAATTCATCGCCAGTCGTTGATTTCAGCAGCTTTTTATACAATTTGTAACAAATTTTTAAAGCAGTGATGGCTCGTTGGTAGCTTGTACGACTTCGCGTCGATTGACGTGAGTTCGAATCCCTGCAATGAGCCTGAGCTTTCGGTGAAGGAAAACATCGTGAGGAAACCATAGCATGGTGTTAGGGCTTTTTCTAATACCCGCCAGGCTAGCTACCACCCTCAAGTTGAAAATCTGTCGCCAAGCACCAATAGGTGTGTTCCGGTAGCTGCACTTCAGAGCCAGTCCTCCACTAGGTTTAGCGTGTTATCATCTTGGGCCACATCGTCACAACGCCACAACGCCAAACCCATAACTATAAAAAAAACATTGGCTGACCCCAAAATGTGCAACCTAAAGGAGAGGCACTGTGATAAGTTTATCACTATCTGTATTTTGATCGCAACTCAGTCAGGTACTGATACTGTATATACACAGTCTGATCACGGAACACGAGACCCCTAAACGTGCCTCTATAGCAGGTGTAACACCTGGTGTATGGTGGTCGCCAGACAGACATAATAAAATAAATCGACGACAACATTACACTACTACGAGTATGCATAGAATACGTATATATGTAAAAATATTTGTTTGAGTAGAGAGGTATTAGCCGCTAGTTTAATAGTAATTATAACGTCATTTGCAAATGTCAAGACGTCAGTACAAGGCCAGTGTGTGCGGAACAACCATGCGCTGCCACTAGGGTTGCCAACTTTAATATTCTTACGGAATATTTGGAATCATAATGCGGGACGTGGCTAATAAAGCAGTTTCAAAGTATAGGAAAGTAATGAATACAACATTCACTCGTTTTTCTTCTTTTTTATTTAATGTCAACTGTGTTCAACTGCAAGTCTGCCAACGTCACGTGAACTAATTATTTTTTAATTATTCTTGTAACAAGTATATAAATTAAAATAAAAAACATCACATGACAGACCAAGATCACGCAAAAACTCCATCTTCACTCGTTCACTTTACTCGTCATCTTCAACGTGTGTTCACTTCTACTGCTGTCCGAATGTTTAAGCGTACTATAAAGCGTGACAATTGACGTCACCTAGACATCTTTCGCGAGACGCATCCTTTAAGGGTCAAAAAAAGGGACGTGCCTCCTTTCGCGAGACGATTGGCAACCCTAGCTGCCTCCCACACTAGATTAAGTTTTAGGCGGGAAGCGGGTCGGTCTTGTAATTTATTTAATTTTATTTGTTCACTTGTTTTATTTTGCCCTACATTCTGTAACTTTTTTGGCAAATTAAGGTGATTTCGAAATAAAACACGAAATGTGAATTTAGATTTGCCACAAACTCTCTAAAGAGACTGAGATAGCTAACACTCTACTAAAATATTACATGATTACATTACGATATCTGGCATACAATAATGGAGGTGACATTAAAGATAAGCATTAGACTATTATCACCATAAAAATAAAACGTTGACACTGGCCGATTCGCATATCTCGCCTTGTAAAAGGAATTAATAAGTTTTACCCGTTTCAACATTTTTAAACTATTACTGACAACTATTATTAAATAATATATTGTTGAAAATATATAAACTATAAATAAAAATATATAGACTATGAAATTGCTTGCTAAATCCCTTATTGTGGTGAAGATAGACAAACCAGATATTATGTGTCACATACGTCGAGTATGACTATTCAAAGAAGTATTAGAGGTACTTCTAACGCACGTACATAACTGAGTACACGTATCCATTTTTTGCAGATCTAGAATCAATTTTCATAATATATAGGCCTCGGTCAGTAAACTAATTGGGAAGCAAAATCCAGCGTCAAGAAAAGTAAAGTCGTTATACTGAACGTGTTTTATAACGCATATACTCAACTTACTTGAATACGGAAGTAATAATATATGTAATATATTACTAATCTAACTCTTCCTAAACTGTTAAAAATTAAAATGGTAATTTAAAAAAAATGTAAACTGATAGGAAAAACATTTAGCCAAAATTTAAACCGGGTATTGTAATAATACAAAAGGGTTTACACGTAAAGATTGTAAAATTACAACACATTTTTGTAGGTTTTTTGCATAGTATTATAATTTTTGATTAGCATATATGATTTTTTAATTTAACTCATACTTTGGTTTGTAAAACGATTGTAATTTTACAATAAAGAATAACTGTGTATTGTATATATTCCAAGAGAAAAATAAATTCCAGTTGCACGTCGGAGCTGATACGCACCATTTTTTATTACTGTGTTTATCAAGAAAAAATTTGCCAATAGTTTACGTCTTGTATAAACAAATAGATACTTCATACGGTCAGTAAACATCACATCAACAACCTGTACGGACAATTTATAAGGAGAAGGATCTCAACAGTATAATTTATGGTATTTCATTATTTCATATACCCCGGTTGTTGGAAGAAACAACTTAAGTGGTTGATGAATGTTCCCGCGGGACCTGCGCGCTCTTTTAGCCGAGTAATCTGTGTTTAATTTAATTTTAATAGACGGTACGAGTATTTGCCCCGTGCAAGGATGTAGCGTGCGCTCATTGCGCTTAATATGTAGTTCGAAGATTTGAATCATAAATGTTTTAAAGACTTTTAGGGTTTCGTATATCATAATGAAATAACTGAACCACTTTGAAGTAATGATGGTTACAATGTGTTTCGATAAAGGAAAATATCTAGTAGTAGGTTGAAAATTTGTCGTCAAGCACCTATAAGTGTCTTCCGGTAGCTGTAGGAACTTGAGAGCCAGTTCCCTCACTAGGCTTAGTGTGTAATCTTGGACCACATCGTCACTAAACATAATGTAAGATTGTGGTCTAACCCCTAAAAATCTATAAAGAATAAAAATTAAGACGTTCTTGTCTGTTTGTAAAACAATTCTTTCGAAAAAATTGACATTAATATCGAATACTAATATGCCTTATACTTCTGTACAAAATCAAGTTTCCAAGTTAACGCAATAAAAATATATAGTAGGTGCGGGTAATAAGGCCTAGCTAAGGGAGATTTGAAATAAAATAAAAATTATTTATGAGAATCAACAAATTTAAATTTAAATTATACCTTAAGATCAATTACTATCAAATATAAACAAAAAGTAGCAATTTCTGATAAAAACGAAAACGATATTACACATTTTTAAAAACCTTCTCAGTAGGCCTTATTATACTATAGTAGGGTATATAAGGCCTAAACACTTTAAAATACATTAATAATTAAAATATACATCTAACATATGGTAATTGAGATCAATAATGAATAATTGTGCATTAATCATGCCTTAAAAATAACAACACATTTCTTAACAGCCATCAGGACACTTAAAGCTACCTATATCATCCGCTGGCAAGCCAACACACTCCTCGAGGTACCACTTGCCACATTTAGAACATTGTCTCATATCAGCCATCTTGTCCTCGTCACAACCGCAACAGTACCAACTTGCCTGATTCTGTTTAGTAAAATTTCTACCTTTGAGGGTCGAAGCCAGGTCTTTGATGACTGGAGTTCCTCTGTAATTTATAGCCTTTCTTCTAACTGTTGGCATTTTTTCCATATTTTTAACTGGTGTAGGCATAAGCTACTGAAATGCTGTTCTTTTTACTTGAGCGAGAGTTACATGATCTTCATCTTCGTCCGAAGTAAAACTACCGTAAACCAAGCAATAAAACCTTCCAGGTCTATTTGGAGTAAGCTCATTTCATCAATCCTTTTCATAAATCAATTAGAAAAGAGTTGTAATGACTTATTTACATTCCTGACTATTTTAAAAAGAAATAATAAACTGTAAAACAGACAAATGTCGATATAAACCAAAGGAGGATAATAAGGCCTACGATCGAATTTGATAGGCCTTAATCACCGCCTACAACTTGTGTAGAAAAACTTAAAAAATATATTGTATAATGTTTTTAACCCTTCAGACGTTCGCGTAGAGTGTTTTTTGTGACTTTTTTGACCTTTTTGCGACATAATTGTGACTTTCAGGTAAAAATGGTCACTTGGTGGTGGTTACGTAACGTTTTACTAGGGGGGGGGGGGTAAAGAAAAAAAAAACCAAAGGGATAACTTGTAACTTGATAACCAATACTTGAACGCTCCCAAAGACCTATAGGGTAATGTAGCTCCCTACTAGTGAAAAAATTATTAGAATCGGATAAGTAGTTCCAGAGATTTCCTCTTACAAATAAACAATCTTTACCTCTTTATAGTAATAAGTATAGATTAAGGAGAGTGCGAGTAATTCGTGTTTTTGAATAATTTGTAAATGTAGAGAATCGAACCCACTTTCATTCCTTTTTTTATATTTTAATTTCCGAATTTTATATTTCTGTCACAAAGTCATTTGTACGTAAGATACACTTAAAAAAATCGCCTTTCTTTTCGTTTTCCCGTAAAATTTCCTGACTTTAAAAAGACTTTTCCTGGCTACTTGAAAAAGGGAACTATTCGATTGAAGAGTTTTTTGTTTGTTTAAACGCCCTAATCTATGGAAGTACCAGTCGGATTTGAAAAATTCTGCATTTCATACCATATTTTTTGAGAAAGGTTATAGGTTATATAACTTCACGCTATGATCCTAAGGAGCGGAGCAGTAGTCATGAACGTCAAACAAACTGGCAAGAGAACAACCATATGCTACACAAGATGTAGGGCCGAGGTAGCTTCAATTTGATACAATTCATCTCCCTTCTCGTTAACGCGTCGCATGATAATGTATATATATATATATATAACCTATGTATATAACATAAGAATAATTTTAAAAAGTCTAAAGTATTACCAAATGTTTAAAACACAGAAAAATTTTACTATTGGTAACACAAATGAAAAAAAAGCAGTTTTACCGTGTTACATGAAAAAATATATATTGTTCCAGGTCCAGATATCCCAGGGTTCCTTCTCCAGCCATTCAGAAAACCGAAAAGGATCAGAACGGCGTTCTCACCATCACAACTTCTGAAGCTGGAGCACGCTTTCGAGAAGAACCACTACGTGGTAGGAGCGGAAAGGAAGCAGCTTGCCCAGGCGCTCAGCTTGACCGAAACCCAGGTCAGTTCCATACCTATATACCATTTTTTTTATCTGTATCTTAAAAACTGATGGAGATGGAGGACCTGTAAATAATCTAACTAACATCTCTGTCACACAGATATAAACAGATAGATGGCGCCCCGTACATGTTAATTGATATTATTCCAATACCATTAGTATTTTTAAACATTTTAAACTATTGTTTCGTCAATAGCGGGGAAAATAAGTTTGAAAAATTATGTTTGAATCATTAATTTTGATAAAGAATTAGCGAAGATATGGCGTTGACAGGAATGTTTTTAGGTTAGGTATTTATTTTAATAACATTTGTACGATTTACTTTTATTGATAAGTTTATTTATATATATTTACAATATTTTTATAGTTATGAAACGTACCAATCAGACAAATAATAAAAAATAAGCCGTTTTAAGAATATTTTGTTTTGTTAATTTAGTTCATAAGATTTCACTATGAACTACAATGTAAAAATGACGCGAATAATTTAGTTACAAATATAGTTTCAGAGTCGCTTGTCCAGTGGTAATAAATAAAATTTAGTTTGAATGATTCGACTTGGTAAAACACTTATAAAATAGTATATGTGCCCATCATTTGACCTTTCGTTTCTGACAGAATGCCCGTGATTTGACAGAATAATGTATTAATTAATTCATAAATATTTACACCATATTTATAAAAGTGAGGTATGAAATTTGGAAGTGTGACGTCACATTACATGTTCTTAATTATCTTAGTATAGTAACGACCCCGCATTGTTTACGTACATATATCTGTATAAAAATCAATGTTTGTTTATTCCTTATTCCATTCGTCCGATTGTAATAAAACTTTTGTGAGTTGTCATGCACACGCTTGAGAAGGTTTCTTAATTAGTACAATTATTTCACAATAGATGGCGCGGGAGCCATTTCATCTTAAATATAAAGGGAACGCGATCAAATTTAGTAGGTAATTAATATATACATATTAATAAGTACTTCGTCTATGCATATTATAAAACTTAACGTCTCTCTGTCTGTCTGCCCGTTTATGTTCGTTTCACGTGAAAACTACTAATCCGATTTACATGTTTTTGTTTTTATAGAATAGCTGTGTTATCTGACCAAGTTATAAGAAGATTCTGTAATATAAAGTAAGATACGAAATAAGCAGTAACGATAATCGTGAATCAATTCGGAAAAATGACGCATTTTAACGCATGACGCTTACGCTGGGTATACCATACAAGATATATCAAATTAATGTTGTACATTATTGTAGATCTTAAAAAAAACCTACAAAAAAATCAGAAATAGTATATATCTTGTAAGGATCACCCACAATAAGCATTTTTGCTTCCGTCTTTTGAGCGAGGGTAGCACGATTCGCGCGTTCGCTCGACCGTCGGCATTCTGTAAATCTGAAGTCCACGCGAGCGAAGCCGCGGACACAGCTAGTAGTTACATGATACAGATAACTTGTAGTTTGTACATGAAACATATTATTGTTTCATAGATTTAGTTATCATTATCAATATTATAGCGTACATATTATTAAGTATTCTTTTAAATAATTTAATTACATAAGGTGATGATAAAGTTATCGAGTCGTTTTAAATAAATTACGCGAGTTTTAAGTAATTAATTGGGGTCAAGATTAAACACATTATCACTGAGAACAACGTAAAAATATGGGATATTACGCAATAAATCGAACAGTTAGATATGGTTGGAGAATGGAATCATCAAAGCATGTGCCCGTTCGCTGAAAATTCCAATTTTAAGTACCTACTTAGGTTTAATGATAGAGCCTGTGTAAGGTTCGATTTTGAGGGTGTGGTTTAGGAACCTATTATGAATGACCTCAGGATTGCAGTGCAACGGTTTCTCTGATTTCGTAAACGACCTGTGATTCGCTTGCGCGTGGCGATTCGAGATCATCCGGTGTAGGTTTATCTAACTTCTATTTACGAGGGCTGGCACCACAGCCACGACTGGCATTGTTTATCTCCCAACGGTCGCTACGTACTGTTTTTGTATTGTACTATACTTTTTTTTAGGTATGTACAATTTTTTTTTTCAAGTAATAATTTCGTAAATACTATATTTGATTTAATAAATGTTGGCAACCCTATGTGCAGTACAGTCACTTTGTCGTGATACAGTGATTATAGTGATAAACTAAATGCGTGATCTTGTTAGTATTTTTTTTAAGGATCACAGAACTTGGTTCGATAAAACTTTCTTAGAATACATATTATGTTTAATTTATTAAAATATAATGATCGAACTCTTCCTATATGTAATTAATGCATAAATAGAAGAATTTATGCTTCATATAATAATAATATTTAAGTTATAAAGTAAAACATAATACTCAGCACAGAAAAACAAAGATCAAAATAATACAAATCAAATATTTAAGTATCTACAATTTATTTCTAGTTGAGGCTAGCGTATTATAAACATACAAATCAACTTTAAAACGTATATATATATGATTGCAGAAAGAAAACATGCGATATATGGGACAATGTTGACCTATATTGGTTTTTACAAGTGGCAAATTGGGTTTTTGATTATTATTTTTTTGTGATAATTAGTAAGAACTTATATAAGTATTATAACAAACAATTTTTTTTTTCAAATATTCAATCAATATATTTCAAAATAATAATTAATTTTTGAATTCAGTACCGAAAACGCGCTGCTCGTTAATAAATAATAAATCCGAATGTGTGACGTCACAATGTTAATTTCTACTTATTGTAGCACACAGCTGATACAGTGCTTTGACTCTTAATCGATGCAATTCCTTTAACATTATGACGTCACAAACCTGGCGATCAATCGTGGCGCGTTCGTAGTCATGTGATTATTTTTAAATTATTACAATTTAAATTGTTTATTATTAATAAAAAAATAATGTTTTAAGAGTTTTTCCAATTAACTATTATCATTATTATGATGAAGCTTTAAAATACATAAAAAATCGATATTCTTTTTTTTCAAATACCCAATTGAAGGTTTGGCGATTAATTGAATTATACATGCGTTAGAAGTTAGACTTCTTTGTAACATTGAGTGTGGCTATCTTCAGCACAATAAAACAACTTCATATTGTAGACTTTTTATAATAATGTATGCGCGTATCGTTAAAATTTACTCGCATTGTTTTTTCATAACGGGCCTAAAGCAGTACCTACTCGTATGTTTAACTTCAAAAAATACTTATCTCGAATATAAGAATTAATAATGTTATAAAAACATCCAATCGTTATCAATTAAAACGAGCATGATGTTTATTAATACGATTTAATATAATTAAATCATAATTAAAACGTATGATAAATATTTTTGATATTATATGATTAATTAAATTAAAAAATATGATACCAGGAAGAATATTAAATATAAAGTTTTTCTGAGATTTTATTATCTGCTTATTTTTTTTGTTGTGTTTTATCTCGAGTAAAATATTATTATGAAATATTAATTGTTATTGTGTGATGGAATTATATCGTTAATAACTTTGATAAAGTACGTGATAGATACGTAAACACGTGTACGGACATCGAGTCGATGTACGTGAGTTCGAATCCCTGCAATGAGCCTGAGCTTTCGGTGAAGGAAAACATGGTTAGGAACCTTAGCATGATGGTAGGACTTTTTCTGAAGCTACCATCCTCAAGTTGAAAATCTGTCACAAAGAGTTCTCCAGTGGCGACCACGTATCGAAGACGCAACGTGGGCGGACCCGTCCCCAAGGTCGGCCGACGACCTGGTAAAGGTTGCAGGAAGCCGCTGCATGCGTTCAGCATGTGGCCAGTCATTGTAGCGGTCTTTGGTCTTTCGGCTGAAATGTTGATGATATTTATTTTCATATCCTAAAGAATGTTTAAGAGAATCACTTTTTTCACGCCTTGTTAATTTTGGTTCTTCGAAGCGATGATGATTTGTTGGTATTCCATCGATTACCGCTTTAAAAGAAGGAAGAATATTGAGATGAATATATAGCGTATTAGTAGAATATTTCCTGGTGTTTTTGGCCAGCAACCTACAAGCTGGAAGTTCAAATCACAAATCATAAACTTTCTTCTCGTAGCAGAAATGTAGAGCCAATTTCCAGTCATAAGCCGTTTGTTTATTTTTTATGGTATGCAGTAATAAACAAATATGAAGTCCACCTAATATTATTTTTTACCTTATAAGTTTAAGGTTTGTCCTTAAACTTCTCTGGTATTAAGTGAAGGTATGGCCTAATTTTGTAACACGCTAAGCTTAGAGGGACTGGTTCTTATCAAGTACATACGGAACATATCTACAAGTGCTTGGTAACAAATTTTCTACATGAATGTGTCAGTTAGTCAGGCAAGCTTTAAAAATGTTCTACCATTATGCTATGGTTTCAAAAACATGTTTTTCCTCACCAAAATCTCAGGTTTATTGTGAGAATGAACAAAGAAATTTGCTACGTCTTATCTGTGCCGTACTGTGAAGCTGTGGAACTGTCTCCTGGTCAGTGTGTTCCCTCCTTTCTACAAGATGCGAGTTCTTCAAACATAATGTGAATAGAAATTTGCGCAGGCCGACATAACACGATCGGATACAGTGCCGTGCTAAGACAAAAAAGAAAATTCGAACCTACGTCACTGAGTCATTATCGCTTCAGTTATCTTCGTTCATGGATTATATTTCGTATGGTCAGTGTAAAAGAATAATGTCGTAATTGGTAGTAAGTAAACATATCTACATAAAAACAATTGAATATATCAATACATTGAAATCGTTCGCGCATCAAGTATTGCGTTTAATTGTTCGAAACTTGATGGAGAACGTGGTAATTATATGTTCATTAGGCGTGTGCCGTTTTGTTTTTACGTACAGACAGACAAATAAACAAATAACAATTGAACTATGAATGATTATTAATCCAGATTGTAAACTATCTTTTTGCCAAGTTCATTCAGCCGTTTTAGAAAAATTGAGTAACAAAGATCCAAATTCCAAACATAGAAAATATGACATTTATAATATTACGCCCCGTCCCGGCAATTTACTAATAAAGTCCATAAGAAGTGCGCTTAACAAAAAAATATTAAGTCTTGTATATTATTATACTAGCGACCCGCCCCGGCTTCGCACGGGTGCAATGCTGATACTAAATGTAACCTATCTACCACAGAATGTCCTTATAAACAACATTTACAGCTTTTTTGTCATTAGATAATACAAACATGTTTTGTTTAGAGGTTACTCTTGAAAGAGCGACATATAATTGACCATGGTATATAGGGTCGGTACCGCCCTACTTCCCTACATTTTAAATCTGTAATATCTTCGGGAATATTCATTTAAATTACATGCTATAAAGGGCTATATTGATCTATATTAAATGGACAATGTATTTAAGGTACTTAATTGGATAAGGATTAATGCTGTATTGCTTAAAATCACTTCGTAAATAAGCCATTTTTTCCCGTAAAATGTAAAGGATAAAAATGATTATTGTGGGTTATCGTTAAGAGATAGACGTATACCATCGCGGAATTTTGTTGACCTTTTTAAGTTGTACAATACTGTAGTACATTATTTCGATTTATCTCGTGGGGTTCAGCCAGCGTTTGCAATGTAAGCGCAAAAAATGTGTTTATTTACGACATCACTTAGAAACCTCTAAATTTACCAGTGTTTCTCTACAATATTATGTATGTATTATACATATAAACCTTCCTCTTGAATCACTCTATCTACTACAAAAAACCGCTTCAAAATCCGTTACGTAGTTTTAAAGATTTAAGCATACATAGGGACGGACAGATTATAGCGACTTTGTTTTATACTATGTAATGATGATTTGTAATAGGTCTCTATTTCTAGTGGTTTAGACTTTGCGTTGTTTGTAAGTCAGTCAGTCGGGTCGTCGAGAAGGGAATCCAACCAAATCTTTCCTTGAATTTGAATAAATTGAAACAAAAAGTATAATTTCATGGTGTTTTTAATGCATTAATTGCAACGCTGGAGATGAACGATCATTTTTGTCTTTCCGTTCGAAGGCAAAACAAATAGCGCCGATGGTTTATCTACTCTCGAGCGAGCCACGTACTGCCCATGAGAAAAACATGGCAGTTCAAGGTTTATTCCACACACTTCCAACGATTGGCCTTATGATTTATTAATCGTCATAGTGTATGGAAGAGGGACAGGAAATTGGACACGATTCAATTTAAAAGGCAAGTTGGTTGGAATTAGTGGTATTCATTGAATCAGAATATCCTCGCCTCTGTAGTTTCCTATGAGTATCGTTGCTTCAGTTACGCTGTTCATCAGCTTCTTAACATTGAGTCTTCTTCCACTGCAGAGTTTCGCTTGGTTTAAATAACGTAACATACCTATTTATCACCGGACCGATCTTGAGCTGCAAATTGTGCGCGGCACTCCTGGCAAATACAATTAATTCAGGAATTCAATTGAATAATTTGGCGATTTCACCTGAATGCAATCGATCGACTTAAATGAATGCAATTGGCTAGCGATTTCACTTTAAATTTTTACTATTACTACGTCCTTATTTTTTGCTGCCAAAATGGCTAGTTCGCTCAATCAATCATGGTTTTGGAATTTCCACCAATATTCAGGAACAATTTCATGATCAATACTTCCTTCCAAACTTTGAAATGACAAAAATTTTGTGGAAAGCAAATGAGGCCAGTGGAAGTATCATCCTGAATTTTTCCATTGCTAATATCTAATAATTGTTTGGTAAACATTGCCGTTGATTCGTAATTTTGTAACAAGACTCGCATGTTCGTTGTTAACTTGATAGTTTTCACGTATGCCCACAAATTCGATGACTCCTAGCAAGCATTTATTTCAGCAGCAGCTGTTGACCTTGAAATGAGTTTTGAAGTGAGCATTTGGAGAAAATCGCTGGCCAGCATAATCATTGTAAATCCAATGAGGTCCTGATTACTGCTCAAATCTTTCAACGTTCGATCAAGTGTCTCCAATGCTCGTTTATGTGCCATCGTACACTCATCCCAAATAATTAATTTGCAATACTGTAGTACTTTTGCCATTGCTGATTTTTGGAAATCTTGCACGTCGGTTCATCTATCGTTAGCAAATTCAGTGACAGTTTGAGCGCGAGTGATAGTTGTTGTAATTAAAACATGTGATAGCAAAACTGAGAAATAGCAAATAGAAAGCCACTCATTAAGGTATTATGTTCTACCTCAATGACGCCACCACAGATTTGAAAAAAAAAGGCAGATAGCGCATGACAGAACACGAAAATCTCCCTAACAACTTTAGTATTAGTATTCAATTGTGTCAATTTTGAGGATACGTCATGCAATGTTAGCATCCCGTACGTTGTAATGTTATATATAAAATATGCCATCTTATGTGTAATTTATACAGTAAAAGTCCTTCCTGAAGACGAAAAAGGAAGAGGGAATATCGTTTCATAGGTAACAAAGATTATTTTGATATTATTTTCCGTGTTATTTGTTACTGATTACAAAACTGCAACAGTGTTGCTAGGTTACAATGGAATATTTTCTTGCAAGTTATAGTAAAATATATGTATGTAGCGTTGGAAGATCTTTTTATTTACAACCTAACTATCATGAAACTAAAGGTAGGATATATATTATTTGTCACGTAAAGTTATTTGTCTGGCAACGACCTACAAACACTGAATGAGATAGCATTATGGTTCCAAAGTAAAAATTATAGAGAACCTGGACAATTTAGTGTACCAGTCAAAAATATTAAAACCAAAATGGCAGACAAATTAAGATGGCAGATATAAGTTTAGGTTAAAATTGGTATTTAAATGTCCTTGGGCCCTTCATTACAAGTACAAAATCAGTTTTTTGATGACGGATGACGATTTTGGATTAACGACCCTACACTACTGAAGTGTTAAAAAAACAACAAAACTTATGTTAACTACCCTGGCAACATTATTCACACGGTCGTACATGTTGTTGTCTGGTTGCCAAGGACACACATCTAAAATGCATGTCCCACTTTTTTTGTTTCTCAAATCTGTGGATGCCACATAATATATTTTTTTGTTATTTGACAGCAAAACTGTCAAACTGAAAGTCACATTATTTTATTGAGATTTTTTTACAAAAATACCTTTAAAATTTTCGATTTTTTTGGTGGACTTTAAAAAAATCATACAAAAATTTGTCCTAACAGTTATGAAAAAAAAACAGCCAAGTCGGTCATGCCGTTCTCAAGTGATGCGCCTTCATACATGCAGAAATTGATCTTTATTTATGTAGATGAATCATATAATGTAATGATTACATATTATATAAAAGTGACCACGCTATTATATAATATATCTCTCATAAATAGATTATTTTGTTGTCTGTACCAACCGGGCATCGAGCAATTGGCGGGTGTGGTCGATTACTGGTTTGTTTAACCTAGTTTCTAATTCATTTTAGCCATTTTTTCTGCAAGTTGCCTCATTGTTCTATTTTAAAGTGTTCGTTTTTAAAACGCAAGTTGCTACTTTGAATTTTGCTGGCTTCAGCTAAGTACATTCCTATAGAATACCTTTGCTGAGTATTGGAATATAAAATATGCATTTCTTCTTGAATTTTTTGAATTTTAATGATGAATTAGCTAAAGCGATCTGTTAGGGGATTTGTACCACAAATTGATATGACGATACACATGCCATAGGAATTCCCGTCAGATCTACAAATCTGAAATGCTATTTTATAGTTTTTTTAAGCGTTATAGATTTAGCGTTATGGCAGTAGTTTCACACTGATAACCTTGACATGACGAACTGAAATTTGTCCTAAAATAATATTACAATTGTTTTTTTTTCTTCGCTTATCAATCTATACATTTGAAGATAGTTATATAATATTTCATATAAAGCCACTACCCTTAGGAACAGAGCGATTACCATACCTAATGTATGTCAGAAAGTACGCTACATGAAAATGAAGTAGTAATGCGGGATGGCCTTGTAGCGTGGCGCGGGGTATCGGAGGTCGAGGGAAGGTTGAAATAATTAAAGGCGAGTGAAACTGCGTGATATATCTTGTTAATAATACGTTTCATTATCAAGAGATTGACAAGAAATTAATCACTTGTAGTGCTAACTCATCAGCGACTCTCTTGATGTGATGTTATAAAGGATGAGGTACAATGGGACTGATATATTCGGTAGAATAAAAGTCCCAAAAACAAAAAAACAAAAACAAAAATTTATGCACAATTTCGAGTTAACAAAATCATGAATATCCTTTCACTTTCTTTGTTAATAAATATTTTTATAAATAATCTACAGTTCTCAACAATCAAACTCTGCTAGGAAATAAAAATTAGTGAGTATCTAAATATGTATTTTTTTGGTGTTTCAAAACGACATTAACACCAAAACACGATGACGTTTGCCATCAATGATGATAATGTAAATTTATTTTACTGTGTTTTTTAATGTCTCACTTCGTTTTTACCCTCTATTAAACGCGCCAAAATAAGTATAACATACAAGGAAATAACAAAAATCGCATTAATTATAATTATGAAAAATACCTTTTAATGAAATAAACGCGTGTAGTCTGCCTATGTGTATCTGTATGTGTATCATACTTTTTTCTTATGATCGAGCATCATTACCGTCTACGACTGCAATTATGTGTATTAACATACAAGATTACTGAGTAATGAGGCTTCAATGCTGGCTCTAATTCATCAGTTTGTTGATGCTCTCTGTAGGTTTTTTCTTATTTGCACTAGTACGTAATCAGCTTTTTATCTGTTGGTCTTAAATGATACACTGTTGTTTTTTACCTTTAACTCTTGGGGTTTACACCGACCTACTATATGTTTTCATGTATTTTATTTGAAGTAACTAGCAATCAATTTACATAGGCACCTAAAGGGCGTCAGTACGAACAGATTTTGAAAATTATGCATGACATGATATACGCTTACGTGTGTAATTGTTTTTTTAATATCAGGCATTTTGGTAGGTAAAGAAGATAATTTGTTCCTATAACCTTACAATTCAAGGTATATATACACATATATTTTTGTAGTTGTGTTTATTACGCAGTAATATTTTCATCCCGTAATTATATTTTTACTCATATTATTGACATTTCGTATAGTCTATCAATTGAAAAATGACATATAGGTAACTTGTACAAAATTTCGTCGAAATCGTTTGACAACTTTTTTACGATTCCTAAATGTATTATTGACGACTCTTATAGCCTTTCAATTGACCAATGACACAAGATTCCCGTGTACGAAATTTCATAAAAATCGGTCAAGTCATTTTTAACTTCAATCTGGTCATACAGACAGACAGACAAAATTTTTTTTAAAGGAATACTCGTGATCAGTGTCCTTTATATAGGATGTCTATCGGGAAATTTGGAAAAAGATCCATGTAGAGACAGTACTACATATTTATTTATATAGATATCGCACAAATTGATGTTCTATTGAGGATTGTTGAAATTAATAAACGAAAGAGTTATAATATCGTAATATGAGTTTCGGAATTAAGGAACATTGTTATTGTTGTATAAACATTAAGTGTTTGGCAAAGCTTAAAAAAAGAATCATAATTGCAATCTATAAGAGATTTTTGTATGTTCAAACACACTAATCTCTGGAACTACCTGTCGGATTCGAAGTTTTTTTGTATATGATAGCGAGAATCACGAGGAATAGTTTAGGTTATCTAACATTAGGCTAGTTATCTCAACTAGCCTTAAATATTGATTTTTGTTAAGTAAGTCGAAAGATACAGTGCACTTGAACTGCTTTATCCGCGTGCGCTGGCGTAATGGTTACTGATACGTAAATACAATGTTCTACAAAAATATTGCTCCTAAGTACACCTAAAAAAACCTGCGATACCATATACCTACCTCTTATATATAAGCCACAATAATGTACTTATGAGTATGACTTATGAGCATTATGAGCAAATGGCATATAAATCCTTACGAACGAAAGTTATTTCATCATCAAGACAATTTTATGTAGATAATCGTTGCCCTTTATAGCATGTTATTTGGACGTATAGTAAGGGAGATAATAGAAAATGAATATAATTCAATACTCTGCGCGGGTCTATGACTATAGGTGTAATGGCGCGAACGAGCCGTGTGACGCGTGACGCATAATCCTGGCCTAATCATCAATCAGCGACTTCTTTTAAATTATACACAGATGATAACGCGGGGCACAGTTAGTTATACATTTGAAAAATAATATCTCTGAATCCGTGTCTGAAGATTTATTAACAAGTTATCTGCAGTGTTCATTCCATTTTAATTATTAACAGGATTAATGGTGGGAATTAAAAGGTTTTTGCTGTTTCAACGGGAACCTTAAAATGCTTGAATTTATATCTGGTACCGACGTAGCATGATCCATAAAAAACCTGTTAAAATCTACTAAACATAATATAAAAAGTCAATAATGCTGCATTTATAACATCGGGTCCTTCAAGCGTAACGTGAATAGACATTTATACAGTTTCGATCATATACAAACCGACAAACTAAATCTATATTAATAAATTTCTGTCTGTAAAAATAATGTTCATTTCCTTTCCAAATGTTCTACATTGCTATTTTATAGGCAAGTGATCTCGAATTTGACATTTGATAAAATTTAATCTACCTGTACATTTGTCTCTTTTTTTAAATAGGTTTAGCGTTGTGGCCACAGTCTCATCTGATCTTAAGTGACGATGTGGCCCAAGATGGTAGCACGCTAAAGCCTAGTAGAAGACTGGCTCTTAAATGCAGCTGCCGGAACACAGCTGGATTTAACTCAAGATCGATTGTAATTTAATTTTGTACACGGAAAGTGTATGCCATTTCTCAATTGATAGATTATAAAAATTATCAGTAATAATTTTAGAAATAGTAACAAATAACAATACAAAAGTATATTACAACTAGTTGCATAACAAAATCAAAAAAATTCTGTCAGAACGCGCATCACTTGAAAACTACTGAGTCAATTTGAATGCAGTTCTCAGATTAATATAATACCGAACCCGAAGAAGGACATATGCTATATATCATTACGCTTTCACACAGATGTTAAGGGAGCGTTCAAGTATTACGTAACCAATTTGGGTCGGGGGGGGTCTTCTGAAACGTTACGATGCGTAACAGGGTGGGAGGGGGGTCATGAACTACGCGTTACGTAAAATTGTTTTAACCCTTCAGACGGTGGCGCCGAGTTTTTTTTGTGACTTTTTCTGACCTCTTTGTGACATAATTGTAACTTTCAGGTAAAAATGGGCATTTCGTGGTGGTTACGTAACGTTTTACATTGGGGTAAAGAAAAACGTTACGGCGCGTTACATGGGGCGAAGAGGGGCTCACAATCTCCAAAAAGTGCGTTACGTAATACTTGAACGCTCCTTAAGTGGTAATGGTAAAATTACAATTAAAACCAATGAAATATAGCCCGCTTTTCATCCAGTTAAACTACTCTTAGTTCTCATGAAACATATATAACATTTTCATTTAAACAATGACGTGGGCATCGCGTAGTTATTAATATATTATCATTAATTATCTGTGTAATAAATAACTAATTTTGTACGTAAACAGGTTGTGTTCAATTTTCACGTTCAATCATTAATTCCAAAAGCAAAGACACTTAGGTCATACGTCCATGTTTGATTTTGATCCAGGCTTATTTATGATCTCACTTAGTTTAATAACGGTTGTGAAGAATTACTGTGGTTCAAGCAATGTATCAATTAAAGCATTTAAAAGACTTGTTGACTGAATAATGTATGGAATAAACGATGTCCATAGTTGGTCAGTAAGGCATCGTAAAACTGTCAACGCCTCATATAATTGCAAATATTAAAAAATAAAATTGTTTGGACTCAAGTATGCACGTGAGAAGTGATAGGTACTTCTTTGTCATAACAAAACAAAAATAACTCCAAAAAGTTGTAACCAACAACAACATGATGAAGTTGACCATCAATGATAATAATTATGATAATAATTATGATAATAATGATAATAAGTTCATTTTACAGACTTTAATATTCTTTTTTTTTAATTGTGTGAAAATAATTTAACGGTGTATAAATAAGTTTAATTAAAATAATTTTATTTATACTGTTCAATAATAGGGTATTCGAAACAAAAAAAACAACGTTTTTATGTATTTTAAATCTTCATCATAATTATGATAATAGTCAATTGGAAAAACTTTTTTTTTATTAATAATAAACAATTGAAAATAGTAATATTTGATAAAAAAAATCACATGACTACGAACGCGCCACGATTGATCGCCAGGTTTGTGACGTCGTAATCTTAAAGCAATTTCATTGATTAAGAGTCAAAACATTGTATCATCTGTGTGCTACAATGAGTAGAAAATAACATTATGACGTCACACGCGCTCGGGTTTGTTCGGGAATTGTCGGCGTGTCTTCAGTACTGAATTAAAAAAAAAATATAATTTTTATTATGAAACAACTTTTGAAATATTGCGAAAAAATAAATAGTTTTGTTATAAAACTTATATATCTATTTATCTATATATTTATCACAAAATAAAAATATATTGAAAATCCCCATTTTTAAACATTAAAAAAATATTATAACATGAATTTACATTATTATCATTGATTGGTAATTTGTTTATGACGCACATCCGTCACACGATGCGCGCGCAGCTTTCAATCTTACTGTCCACTAAACGCGACAAAAGAAGTAGGTATATAACTAAAAAAAACTTGTCTGTCGTTTTATTTAAATGTGATCCAAAGGAACATAATTTTATATTTTACTAGCTGTGCCTGCGGCTCCGCTCGCGTGGGCTATAGAAAAAGGTTTATTATTCTTTGTGCGAAACCCTATTTTTATAAAATAAAAGTAGCCTAAGTTATTCCTTATAACGTCAGCTATCTGCCAGTGAAAGTCCCGTCAAAATCGGACCAACCGTTTCAGAGATTACCCGGAACAAACCGACATGCGGACGGACAGACAAAAAAAATAAAAATTGGTATCGTGTATACTTTTATATGCATTTAGTAAAACCTGTTATGTTGACATTACAAACAGACACTTCAATTTTATTAAATGTATAGATTTTGTCATCGACTCTGAATATACAATCATGTACCAATAAAAAAAAAAAAGTTGCCGCAAAAATATAGTCTAGTAAAAAGTTCCCGGTAATTTTTTTTAAGACTAAGGCGAATTGACGCGGTCGTGCGGCCAACAGGTTATCTTTGATGCAAGTAATGGTATATTATTATAAAAATTGCTACCAACTGGCCCGGCTTTACGTTCACATGATGTTATTAAATATATAATGTTTACAGTACATAATTCGATTATTGGAACTCATGAAAATACATTATATTAATATTTATTGTTTAATTCATTGTTTTATTATATATTATTTGGGTTCCGAAGTCAACACTTAGTTTCGCTATGTCCGTCTGTCTGTCCGCGGCTATGCTCAGAGATTCTTAGTACTAGAAAGCTCTAATTTGGTATGGATATACATATTAATCACGCCGACAAAGAGGTAAAATAAAATGTTTAAAAAAAAATGTGGTACCTCTCGTGCACGTAAAGTGGGTATCAATTTTTTTTTCTCTTCCATCGCATGGGATGTTGTTGGATAGGTTGTTCAAAAATATTGCGGGTGTGAGAATACCATTTTTCGATTCAGGGATTCGTTTATGAAATATTCAGTTTTAAAATGCTAATTTTTGTTAGAGTTAAGTATCCCTCCTTCCTCCAAGTAAATGGTTTTTTTGGATATGTGAAAAAATCATGATAGTAGAATATATAATGAAATTAAAACGAAAACTATCAGAGGAATGTAGGTTTTACAAGCTAACGAGTAATAGTCAATCAACTTATAAAATGTGCTTGGGGAAGTAATATCGTACAATTTTCATTTAAAATTACTTATAGCCCCCTCTCTAAGTCTGCATATTGTGACGGGTAACTACGGAACCCTACACTGCGCGTGGTCCAACACGCACTTGGCAATATTTATTTTTAGTAGTAATTTAGATATTGTTTTAAGATCAGTGGATCATGGGCTGACGTGATGATTAGACCCGTGTCATCCCTAGGGAAGAGGCCTTTGCCCAGCAGTGGGCCATTTAAGGGCTGGTATTATTATATAGGCTACGAAGTCGATGATTGGCTTTCAAGTGCATCTGTCAGAATACACTCATAGAGAAATATATTATACCTTTGTTTGTGAAGCTAGGTTCCGAATTGACAATGAATACACGATATTATAAAAATTGCTGTGCCATTACGTTATTTAAATACTACGTACATTAAACCGAAGTGAAATGCCATTTTTAAAATTATTTCTTAAGTTTTGCAGGTACTTAAGTTAGGATTTAGGATGTTTTATCCGATCGCTACCAATCTTTACAGGATCACTTGCTAGGCTAATATTAAGATTGTCTGAAAATTTCATCAAAATCGCTCCGGCCGTTTTGGAGTCCATAGGGAACATACATACAGACATGTGTTTTTATATTTTATAAGGTTATTATTAATAGGTTAACTCTACTAATAATAAGTCTACCTGATAAAATAATACAATAATTTATATTATGACAGCTCCTAACAGTGAAGACTTAGTTACCAACCTATAATAAAACTAGGGTTTGTTTTTTAATTTTAACGAATTTCTTATGTAGGTAGAATGTATATATAGTAGGCTTCATTATAGATTAAAATGTAATAATCGTGCTTTCCGAATATGCTGTAATAGATGGAAGTATTTTTTGCTAACAAATTTATAGTCTTTCATTTGTCAGAACGCGTGCATTTTGTTGAAATAAAATATAATAAGTGTTTTTTTTTATTGAAATAAATATTTTTATCAAATATAGATGCCACCCCTAGCGCTACAACCGGGCGTAGGTAACTAAATTCAAGGTCGACCGGAGCCGCCTTTCTGTTATTTTGTGCTATTACTGTGGTTTTCAAAAGCCGGCTTGAGAATGAAAACTGCTTTGTAAGTGACATTTTTGAGACTCCTTCGTTGAAAATTTGTTAACCATCACTTATTAGTGTCTTGGCAGTTTATTAGTACCTATATGGATTAAAAAAAAGTACGTTTTGTTTATTTAAAGGGGTAACACAACACTAGATACTGTTACTGAAATACATGAGTAAATATATGATTTGTAAGTACGCATGCGTGTCTCACCCCTCCGGTCGGGGAGGGGCGTATCTCCAGGGCGCCGTCGTGTTAACACTCGCCGCGGCGGGGGGCGGTCATCCCTCACGCGGGGTGATGAACGAGGGCGCTCAAGGGGTCGGGATGGTATTGACATTCGATAAGTTTATGATGAATTATTGTGTAACTGGGTAGCTAACGATTTGGTGTTTGGTAGGTTTTCACCAGCCAAACTCTCAGCCGACCAAAATCTCAGCCGACCAAAATCTCAGCTGATATTAGGTGACGATAGGCCTCGTGGTGCAGAGTTAGCATGCCCTACTATTAAGCCGAGAGGTCGCGGTTTCTGTCCCTGCACATGACTTATTTTTGTGTGATGAGCACAAATTGTCAATTGTGTGTTTGTGTGTTAAATTTATGTATGGTATATCAGCTGTTTAGTTACTTTTTTAACTGCCTATACTATTATGTTAACCATAAGGACCCTGGAGCCATTAGAGACTTAGACAGCTTCACCGGGCTTAGGGACGAGCACGGAAGGCACTCAGCCGCGAAAGTGACCGCTAACTAATTATATATATATATATGTTACTGCATTCTGGGAGCCATAATACAAACTACAAACCGACTGGTGAAATACCTTCAACCTACAGAAGATCGCATCCAAATGAGCTTGTGTTGTGTTGCTGCGTTGAGTAAGGTTTCCAGAGCTTCTTGGGGTAGGGGGTTCAAGGTCGGCAACGCGCTAGTTGATACCTATGACATTAAAGCATCCATAGGTTACGGTAACTGCTTGTGTTCAGGCGGGCCGAACGCTTGTTAGCCACCTCAGTCGTATAAAGAAATCTATGCTTAGTTTGGAATTCAATGGTTGTGTGTGACATTGTGTCCCTATATTTTAACATACTTAACCTTGTGGGAGATGGCTCTCAAGTGCAGCGTCTGAAACACACCTATTTGTGCTTAGCTACAGATTTTCAACTTGAGAACGGTAGCTAACTTTTTACTGTAAACTGAACTTAAACAATGTATCAGTGAATTACGAAAGTCAGATCCAGAGGATCCAAAAAAAAAAACGAAATTACTTTAAACTTAATTTAGTTTAAATTACAAACTAGTCTAAAACTAATAAGATGTGAGTGGTGCCGATGTTAGGCTCACAATCCGATTTTATAATGAATACAAACATAATATAGTAAGGAAGGAGTCGGGTTGCCGAACGTTTCCACTGAAATTGCTGACTCGATCTCAGCTGCACCGTGAGACTGGGAACTCGGACTCCATATTCACTCTCGGTCAGCACTTGTGATGCGTTGCGATGGCGTAACAAGTGTATAAACATAAAAAATACCGACGATAAATTTTATTGTATGAAAAATTCACTGACGTTTTTTTAGAAAAACAAAAAACCACTAAATCGGCGTTTTCTCCTTATTTCTCCCTCTACGGCAGCGATGTAGTATTTTTTTTCTGTATTTGCTTAGCGTATAGTTGTATGTTATTGTAATTAAAGTTACGATTTTATTCATGTTGGTTGTCGATATATAGCTTAGTTTTATAGTTTGAGACAGTCTTAAATAATATTATAATTATTGTTTATCCAGTACGTAATGTAGAGGAAACGTAACATTAGACAATACAATAATGGTACGAGGAAATGGTAAGCTTCCGGTTTTCCACCGACCGCTCTGAAAACGGATATCGTCGGGGCAGGACCGTAATTAGGATTTAGTGGGGCACAAAATTAATACAGTGTAAACGCTTAGTGGTTGGGTTTTTGATATGCCATGTTGTTTTAATTTAAGCATAAATTTAAGGTTTGAAGCTATGATAGTTCAGTGGAAGCGTGTTCGGAGATGCCATCGATGAATGTAAAGTTAAATCCTCTTAAATGAGCCAGAGTTTTCGGTGAAGGAAAACATAGTGGTGAAACCATAAAATGTCCTATACATTGTTAGGACTCCATTAAGCGCTGATCTCGCAGACTTGAAGAAAACGAAGCACTGATGACGCCAAGAATGCTCACTTTTGAGCAATGATGTAAGATGGCTTGCGTCTCATTATTTTACAGGTTACCTTTTTTAGAGTGTGCACAGGAACTGCACGACTTAATTCCGCCCAACCCGTTTCACCGCAGGACAACTAGACGCAGCGAGAGTTTTCATCCTTATGTTGAGGACATTCCTCCAATTCGCATCGTCGTTCATTATGCGAACGGTTAAGGAGTGGAACTCACTCCCGGTGTTTGTCTTTCCGCCCACCTATAACTTGCGAATCTTCAAGCGAAGAGTGAACAGGTATTTAATAGATAAGCGCGATCCCACGCCGGCCTCACCTTTACTTACCATCAGGTGAGATTGAGGCCAAGCGCGTTCCTATAATCCGTAAAAAAAAACTCTAAGGCTCTGTTCAGATGTAACGCGTCACAACCCTCAATTTGAAAATCTGCAGCTAAGCACGTATAGGTGTGTTCCGGCAGCTGCACTTGAGAGCAATTCTCTCTAGGTTTATCATGTTCAGCCACTTCAGGTGAGATTGTGGTCCAACGTTTTGGCTTGTCTTCTTTTGGGATCAGCCCATGTATATCTAGCTGCGACTGCCACTATGCCATGCTACTGTATAAAAAAAGAGTGTGTGCTTAAGACCGCACGGCAGTAGTGAAAACTTCATAAAGACAATTATTACTATGAATTGAATATACTAAACACAGCGACACAACAGCAAAGAGCGGGTGACTGTATCTTTCGCGCTCAGGTACACTCTGCGGTCCCGAGTTCACCCGATGGAGCCTTTCACCTCAAAGCGTGACGGATCAGCCTGACTTACTACCTACGGAAAGTCTGTGTGCGGCGCGCCAAAAGAAGTTTTCACTTCAAAAAAGTTGAATGAAGAGACACATGCCTCACATACAAATTACAGATTATATAATCCTATAAAAATCTCAATAATGTATAATGGTATCTGTGTCCCTACAATTGATGACCCCCTACCTATTTAATGTTTGTTCATATCCCCTCATATTGTTCCTTAATTACATCCCAGTGTAAAAATAACAATACGTTTCGTCCGCCATTTGGTTTTATGATTCTCCCGTACGGTTATGATTACGTTCCACACTTCCCGTCGTAAATACATAATTGTCTCGTCTTTTTAAATCAAAGTACTCGCTTCAAATCTGTGTTATGTATAGGCTGTATGGGTCATTGACGTATAAATCTATACTAATATTATAAAGTTCAAGAGTTTCTTTGTTTGTTTCAACGAGCTAATCTCTAGAACTACCAGTTAGATATGAATAATTCTTTATGCATTTTATAGAAATTAAGGAAGGCTATATAAATTCACGCTACGATTTTAAGGAGCGGAGCATTAACCATGAATGCCAAGCAAATTGGCATGTATGCGAAGTGGGAACATCGACAGACTGCGTTGTCGACGCGGTAGAGAGTTACTCGAATAAAATTAACACGGGATACGGCTATAGTCGTACTTCGAGAACATTTTTTGCAAATGTCCACGCGAGCGAAGTCACGGGTACAGCTAGTAAAAAATAAATTGCCCCTAGATGATTACCGTAATGATTCTAAAACAAGATGATTGGAATCTTTAATAATATTAACAATGAAATGTGGTAATAAGAAGCCTATATGTAGCGATGGTAATTTAAAGTATTATGGATATCCGCGGCGTTGTCTGGTTAATGGCGAACGGAAACGGAGTGAGTGAGCGCTTTCCTACTTCCGGTCTCGAGTCGATTACCGGCTGAAGTCATTCGGCTGTTAGATGGAGTTTTTCTATATTAAATAAACTTTTCTAGATCTGTCTGTTTACTAAACAAAAGATAGTATGATAATATTTTTTCTATTTTTATAGATTTGGCGTAGTGGCTACAATCTCACCTGATGTTAAATGTCGATGTGGCCAAGATGATAACACGCTAAACCTAGTGGAAGACTGGCTCTCAAGTGCAGCTGTCGGAACACACGTATTGGTGCTTGGTGGCAGATTTTCAACTTGAGGGTGGTAGCTAGCCAGGCGGGCATTAGAAAAAGCCCTACCACCATGCTATGGTTTCCTCAGGTTATTTTCCTTCACCGAAAGCTCAGGCTTATTGCAGGGATTCGAACCCACGTCAGTCGACGCGAAGTTGTGCACGCTACCACTGAGCCATCATTGCTACAAAATTCGTATTTATTTCTTTTATTAGTATGTATGTATACTGATATTAATATAGTTTTATATACATGTAAATATGTTATACTAGCGGCGCGTTTAGTGCTCAGTAATTATTTTCAACTCGTAATTTTATTGTTTCTCATATTGTTGACAATTTATATAGCATGTCAACTGTGAAATGACACATACTTCTCGTCTACAAAATTTGATCGGAATCGGTTGAGAATTTGATGAATATTTAATTTTTCGTGTTTTTTTTTACGATTTATAAAAGTATTATCCAATATTCTTATAGCCTATTATTGGACCAATGACATAAGCCTCCCGCGTACAACATTTCGTAAGAATCGGTCAAGTCGTTTTTAAGTTAAATCAGAATTGAGAAAAACAATTTTAAGGGCATATTCGTGAACAATGTCCTTTATACAGGATGCCTCTCAGGAAACTTGGAAATAAAAATACAATGTGCAGAGAAAAATACAAATTTATTAATATCCGTATTATCTATGTTTTCATAATTCTATTTATGAAATTGTGTCTTTAAGAAATGTAATTCGTAATGCTCGTCTTTTTGGTATATAAGTATAAAATGAATTTAAAATAAATATTGCACATTATTACATTATTTAAATCCTAACATATCTAATCAACAAATTAAAGTAATCTAATTAATTTAACTTAAATTTTTGTATGAAATTTGTTTGCTAATCCGATTTTATCATGGAAGCAAAATGGCGGGACAAATTTACCCGAACACTATTTAAAATCCTGTCCGGATAGTTCTCGAATGCTTTTCAAATAAGGACAAATCCGGGGAAAAGGTCGAATGACAACCTTAAAAGTAGAAGATATTATAATTAATAAGGCCCGTACAGTGAAACAAAAAAAGATATGATCAAAATCTATTCAGTACCTTTTGCGTGATACGAGCCCAATGGCAAACCTCAATCATTTAATTTATATAGATTTTGTAACTTTATTCTTTTGATTTTAATATTATGTACCTACGTAGGTACATGTGTATGTAGATACTAAGAGACACATTATATTATGCAATCAACTTGATTCCATTCTTTACGCTGTTTGTTTGCATGACCTTTGCGTAGTTATTGAATCAACATTAAACCGAACAACTGAACTATGATTAAAATACACCACTAAATGGCTACCCAATAATTTTCTGAAGCATACATTAATCAAATAAACTAACTACGATAAATTACCTAACCCGTTCTCAATTACAACGGACAAAGACGTTCATTATACCCCTACAATTGTTATTTCGTAACTACTGCATTAAATGATGTACGTTTATCTCTTTCTCGCTGACGTATCTTCCGATACCGCTAGCTCTGTCGCGCGTTCCAGAGTTTTAACTACCGAAATACTGACACGCTTAACAACCCTTGTATAATGTTGTCGCTTTCTAAAATATTGCCATCCCTCTTCCACCTAATAGATCGGCAATAAAGTAATATACAGATAAATAGCTTTCCGCTTAAATTTCGCCCCAATTCACACTGTACGTAATTGCGTATCTCCCCTCGTTAACTCAGTCCCGTTTACGCGAATACCTTTTGTGTATATCTATCTCGTTTCGTTAATCCGTAGGGAAGTATAATCGTACATAGGCACTTAATCGCATTTGGTATGATGCGACGTGAACATCGGTCTATTTATTTAGTACGGGTAGTCTGAGTGAGGGGTGTTCATCCCCTTTTTCGTATTAAAATGATTGTTTGCGGGAGAGTTATGACTTTTATTATGCGACAAATTTATGTAGAGCCCTTTTGCGCTCGTTAACCATTTAACGTGAGTTCATTTCGTTTTAGTTTATTTAATAAAGGCAGATGGGCCACTGCGATGAGAATAAAACCAATTAAAGTTTATTGTTGTGTCATGGGGTGAAGATTTCGTACATTAAATTTGCATCGAAATGTGATAATTGTTTAATGGCATGTAGATTCAGATGTTTTAATATTATTACACATTAATGGGGGTCATATATGTTTTTTTTTTAAATCGTATATAATTATTACGGTGGCGATATTGAAGATTTATAAGCTAAACAAGTATCGCTACAAAACTAGGTGACTAGAGAGGCCGATCCGTTCGTCCAATGGTATGGCCGTAAAGTAATACACTGTCAGTTTGCCTAGTCAGTAAAAATCACAAGCGTGATAAAGATACAATTTAACTTTCAAACGTCTCTCTACCTCACCTACAAGGGACATGTTTATTGTATAGAAGTTACACATCGTAAGAACACCGAACCTGTGTTTAAATGTAATAAATAAATCTTAAAGCGCTTATTTTGTAACTAATAAAACAAAATTATTACCGCGTTTAATACGCCATTTCGAAATGTTCCCGTGTGTTTACACGCGCCATTGTAGTTGATAATCAAGTGTCATTTTCATATGTTATGTGTTTGTAATGAACAAAAGGTGTAATATTTTATGCTTTGTGGTTTTCCTCGTGGTACTACGCTGAGAATGTACTTTTACGATCGGCTACAAGTACGCTTAAGTGCTATTTTTCCGACTGTATGATACATTGTTGAGTATAAATTACTGGATGTTTTATAACGAGGGTTTAACTCTACGTTTGTGACTATTCTACGTATTGTGATGGTAGCTGCAATACCGTTTTAGTTGGTATGGTAGTATTCAGCTTTTTAAGACTTAAATAGGACGGTTGAGTGTGCCAGGGGTGTTATGGAACTCCGTATCCGTGAGCGAAATTATCGAAAATAATATCCGTAACCGTAGCCGATATAAATATTTCTTTTAACTTCGGTTAGGGACGGAGTCGAATAAGATACGGTTGAATACCAAAAATGACTTAAAAAATAACGAATACTTATCAATACTAAAGTTAATATTGTTCACCTCAAAATGTTCAAATAAAACCGCTTTTATTCCTATATACTCGTACAATTCTTAGAAGAAAAAAAACTTCCATAACTGCAATTATTCCAAAAATTTCATATCCATAACCGAAATTGATTATATACTTAAAAAAAAGCATTTATTCATAGGCATTCAAATAACAAAGATAATATTACTACTGCCAAACTGTATCGCAGTTTGTTAGCAGCCGTAGGTTCTTTTTATGTAATTCTTTAACCGTAACCGAAATCTAACGTGTTTATACTAAAATACCTCTGATGCTCTATGTTAAAAATAGTTAAGACAGTGTTAAGAACGGTGTTTTGGTGCCTTTAAAAATGTGTACTATAAGCCGAATATCAATTTATTACTAATGAGAATAAAATCTACACTATTTTATAGTAGACCAGCAAATTAACAGCACTGTGATAATAAACACAGTGCAATCCAAAAATCACGACGGTTACCGAGAATTCGACAACTCATCGTCGATCGTCGATGTCGGTCTACCAGTCTAATACAATTGTGACAACTAACATTAACAAATCTAAATTAAATTCTTCGTTACAAACATATTTAAATATCGCGTTCCAGTGATAACAAATTTCACATTCTCAGCATAAATACGTTACGCACTCTCTACAACTATCTCCCTCTTGAACGCACCATTACCCGTACATCAAAGGGTGGCAGGAAGCTGCTCGATTGATATTTGATGTCGTTATATGGGTTGTTAATGTACCGTGTCTGCCTTTGACCCTATTCCTATAAATAACAAAAGGTTTTTGTACCGGGGTTAGAAGACAACATTACATAAATACTTATAGACTATATTTTTTAAACATAGTAATTAATTTTTTGGCCGATACTTCATGTATCTGTCATCTTCTTTTTCTTGTTTGGCGCAACAGAAGCATTTGCCAGTGTCAATAGTATATATGTCTTAAAGGTTACATTTGTAATAAGCTAAAATGAAAAGTTACATTAAAATATGGGGAAAAATTATGTTAGTTCGTAAATGTTTAAACTTGAGTATAAATGAGAATACAGATTAATTACTGGAAAAAACCTGTTATTGTTTGTTTCTATAGTAAGAAGCTGCTTTGTAATTATTCCAAAATCCTGTATATTCTGACATTAAACAAATAAATAATACATACTTATAACTTTTTAAATCGACAAAACGTAGTTGTCATTTTTTTGTCATAAAGTGTATAAAAGTACCAAAATATTTGATCAGAATTGAAAACAATTAAATATTATATTAAATTTATAGTCAATACATGCATTATAAAAATGTATGTCTATTTATATAATACTAGCTGTTCCCGCGGTTTTGCTTGTATGGACTACTGAATGCCGTCGGTCGACCGCACGCATGAATCTTGCTTCTCCCGCTCAAAAGACGAAAGACAAAAATCCTTATGAATGATCCTTAGTAGATATATGCTATCACTAACTTTTTAAAGGTCTTTTTAAGATGTAAAATATGTAGAACGTTAATTTGATATATCTCGTATGGTTTACTCAGCGTAAGCCATTTAAACGCTCGAAATGCGTATTTTTTCCGAATTGATTCACCATTATCGTCACTGCTTATTTCATATGTTACTTTATCTTGCAAAATATATCATATAACATAGCTATGAATTAAAATAAAAAACATATAAGTGGTTTTTGCGTGAAAAGAACATAAACGGACAGACTGTCACAGAGACGTTGAGTTTTATAATCTGTATAGATTATGCCGAAAATTATCCTTCCCCTTTCTAACTTGGCAACTAGTCCTCTTTATGGAAGACCATTACTGACATTATGGAGTATATATAGAGTATCCTGTCTTATGATGATCTCGGTAGCCTAACAAGATGGTGGCTGCCATGTTAGAACTTTCTAGGGAATTTTTAAGCATCTCAGAATTCATGGTCCATGTTATTTTTTATAATCCACTTCACTCGTGCACAATAACTAAGTTGCATTATGCAAAATGCCACCTGTAATACACAATACAGTGTCGAACAATACCAATTTATGAATATAAAACAACAATCACTACATGACAGTTTCCGATCCCGCCAAAAACTCTTGACGAAAATTAATTTAAATATTGCTCATATGGTTTTCCCTAAATGTTACCTAAAAATATAAAGGTGACATAAAATATTGATTTTATATTTTTAGTTTTAAGTTTAGCTTTGTGGCCACAATCTCACCTGATCTTAAAGTGGCGATGTAGCCCAAGATGGTAACACACCTATAGGTGCTTGTCGACATATTTCCAACTTGAGGGTGGTAGCTAGCCAGGCGGGCATTAGAAAAAGCCCTACCACCATGCTATAGTTTCATCACGAGGTTTTCCTTCACCGAAGCTTAGGCTCATTTCAGAGATTCGAACTCACATCCATCGACGCGATGTCCGTACACGCGACTGACTAATCATTGCTTTTTTCTTAACTAGATTTAATGATCACAATGCAGTAGGTAAATTTCTTAATTATAATGAACTTTAAAATTCATTGTACTCTCGGACGGAATTGTGTACGTAGGCTAGTTAACAATAAAATGTTATTTACGAAAGAAAATGTAATAATCCATAAAAATAACATATAAATTGGATGCAATTTCACGGTAACACATCGAATAACTTATTGATTTGTGATTTTAAGAGTTGTATTGGCTTTTTAATGGATTTATTGATTGTTTTTTATTGTTAAATGAAAATGCTGGTTTGTAATAAATGAACTAGGTATTGATATTTTTAATCGATAAGAATTAACTTATCGTGTAATAGAAACAAGTTTGTTTACTATTACCTAATCGTAGATATTTATACTTTTTATGTAAATGATATGTGATATTTTTTTAATGACACATATATAACAAATATATTGTCTACAAACTGAACATAAAGAAAATAAAGCACATTAAATAATTCTTCCTTACTCATTGCCAAATCAGCTACGTACTACATACGGATAACTAAAAATATTACGTTGGCTTTGTAACGTCGTGAATACATTTCGCACGCCATTAAACGTGTGATAAATCGTTTCACAAAATGGCGTCGGCCGTATTTCGGCGGGAAATCTGCGTTTCGTTGCGCCCCGTGTTGAAAAATTTTCGACAACGGATTTTTCTTTCAATGGGTCGTGAAATATGTTCGTAAGGGGATGTATGAATAGTTTTTTATTGGCCGGTTCCGTTAACCCCTTTGTTGCTACATGTACCATGAAATAATGCTTTTATCGTATTTGTATGTATCTATTCGAATTATAATATATTTTTTGTTATGTTTTTATTACCTATTTGACACAAATTGTTCAAATCTTATTTTTGTGAAAGAAATATTTTGAATAATATAATTTTTAAGAGCCTTTAATGAAGAAAAGGTTATTTATCTGTTAGCTTTTCTTCTTTGTATATAATGGCTGCGTGTGTTTATATACAATTCCTCGAATATCAAGTGTATAGAATATTTTTATAAGGGTCAACAATTAAACAACGCTCTACAATATAATAGCTCCCTAATTAGAAGAGGCCAGCAAGTTTTCGTGATAATTTGAAATGCTTGTTTCTATTTATTAGTTAGTATGCACTTCACTTGTGTACAACAACTTAACTATATCACGTCAAATGCCACCAATATTTTATAAAAAGGGTCAAATAAGTTTATGAATTCCTAATAAAACAAACACTTGGACGGATTAAGATCCCGTTAAAAACTCATCAGTCTATCAGCTGAAGACTTACAAGATCAATAGATTCCTATTTCATTTCCAATCATATAATATCGCTTTTTAATTAATGAAATTATTATATCTTTGTTGACAGGTTAAAGTTTGGTTCCAAAATAGAAGAACGAAACACAAACGTATGCAGCAAGAGGAGGAGGCAAAAACCGGAAAGACCGGCTCGTCAAGTTCGAAACCAGAAGACGGTGGACAACTAAACAACTCTTACGAAGAGGAAGACGAAGAATTAATAGATATGGACATGGACGAACTCAGTGAAAGTGAAAATGAGACGTAAGACAGAGTGTTAAGGACATGTATATAGTATATAATGTAGTTGTAGTAATTGAATTATTTATTTTGATTTCTAAAAAAAAGTGGAGATCGCGTGATTCTTAAGTCCAGAATTTTAATATAGTTTTGATTTTTACGATTATACTGTTTTGTCATTTAAATATTGTGGATACCTATTTAGATGATGGGTCTTTATATTGAGTCACCGGTGATACATCTCTTAATTTATTTTAAACATCCAATTCTGAAGAGGATCACTGGTGGCTCATGCTATTAAGAAACGTGTTAAATCAGCTATGAAGAATTAAAATAATTATGAAGAACTTCTTCGTGTCCAAAGAGTAAATCTAAAGAGGTTTACCGGTGGCTCACTAAATAATAAGAAATGTGACATATTGGCATCGAAACATTGTAATATGAAAGAAATTTTCTTCTACATTTTCCTCCCTGTAAGTCGGAAATTTGGGCAACTATAGCAATCTTTGTATTAGTTATCATGCTACCATTACACCAATGAGTTCAACACTTTAAATTTTATGCAAATGAAATTGATGTCAGTGACTTTAAGAAATAATGTATTCATGTGATATTATGATACTAATCATTTGTGATTTTTTACACTTCATTATTTTCTTGTAATTGATCAGTAATCATTCTTTTTTTAGACTAGTAATATCATAATTAGACATTTTTTTCTCAAGATTGATTATGGTAATTTGAGATAATTGAATTTCAGTTCTCGCTGATTTTAGATTCTACTTTCATCCTTAGGCACTTCACTGTAGTTTTTTCTATTTAGGTTGTAAAAAGTTGGTCAGCTTCGGTAAACAAATGATTTTCCTTCGTACTTAGAAGGTACAATTGATCAATAACTTCAAGTATATGTAGAATGAAGTGGATAATCATGATCAAGGCTGAATATTTACAAAAAAGATGTATAGTCAATTTGTTCAATTGTCAGTAAAAAGTTTGGTTGCTATGTGAATGGTTACGGTTGTAAACAGCAAATAGACGGAAATTGAAAATTAATCAGTTCTAATCACTGGTGGTTCTAGTTAAATACGAACAGTTTTATTTCTTTCAATAATGTTAATTATCGTCCACAACGAAGATCACGTAATTTAACTTCCTTGTGCCAGTGGAGCAAATGTTTTATAAAGCTGATAGAACCTTTCTAAGGTTTGACTGTGAAGTTACCTCCACTATACCTATTTTTATTCAAGGAGCATTTTTAAAGCCGCTTTTAAGTTTTTTAGGGTATGGTTAGCAACACACTCTACCTAAAAGGCATTTCAACCAAGTCTTTAGGTGCAGCATCTTGACAATACAGTCCTATTCACTAAAATACGCTGGTCCACTTTAATCATGAGTTTTCTTTAACTTCATTTTATATCAGCCTGGATCTAGGCATGTGTTTCATAGTCTAATCAGATTTGATCCACTCCATCCATCCAAAGTTTCTTGTCTCTCCACGAGGGTTTTGTTCTTGAAACAACTGAAGTCCAAGCACCTATTATACCTAAACATATTCTTGCGATTTTATTATAATTTATTAAAACCATTTGAAACGATTCTCCTTAAGTGTCACTTATACAGCGAAAATTGTCTAAGTCGTAAATAAAAAGAACGTCAACTGTACAAATTAAAACATTTATATCTAGTGATTATTATAGTAAATTCTTGAAACCATTTACAAATTAACGGCTAACATCAAAATGGCGCCTGCATTCTCGTTAAATCGTCACGGCTTATTAGATAACAAAATTAGTTTTATTATAATAGTTTTGGGGTTAAATTAATTAAAAGTGGCCCGTTCGATGAGTCCCTCGAGTGATGTGGGTATAATTAGACGTTTTAGATTTGAAACGCAGATAAGCCCCGTGGTTTCTAAACGAGCGCTGTCAACGTCTAGAAAGAGACGAGACTATTTGTTTATATAACGCATGAGGGAGATGGATGTTTCGAAGATGGAGGCGATTATTCGCGGGTCTGTTATTAAGAGATGCGTTCAGAAACGTATCTCGGGACCGAATCGCGTTTAGTAATTGCTCGCGACGTAACCAAATTATTTTTAAACGTCCATTGTTCTCAGCGGCTATTTGTCTACGTGTGTTTGGTATTTACGATAATGATCTATGGATTGATGTGTTGATACTTTTATTCACGCTTTCAATGATTTTACTATTGTATAACAGATATACGGCGTGTGTTTTTTTTTAATAACGAAAAACAGTTTTGATTAATATAAATAATACATTGATAGCACAGAGATAATAAATTGGTAGAAGTATATTTTTATGGTATCTAATTCGACACGTCAATTATAATTTTTAGGTAAAAGTATTACTATAAAGTAATAGCTAGGAGTGTATTAACTCCAGAGCCGTGCGGGCCATGACTCGGTGTGGTTAATTTCTCTTTTTGGGTATGATAGAAATTTGACTTCTTATATTATCCTAAAAAAAGTTGGGGTCTTCAAGTACCATTATATATTTAATAATCCGTATAAATTCATTATCTTTTCTCCTTAGTTTATGGGATGACGAAGCTCACAGGTCCGGATACCAAATTTTGAAATACGCTACTGGCAATACTATTGTATTAGGGTATCGCTAGAGTTTTTGGCGGTAACTTAAAGTGTCATGTGGTGGTTTTTGAATTAATTCATAAAGTTATAACATTTGGCCCTATATTATGCTATTTTGGCGGTATTTTACGTAATGTAGTTTGGTTGTTGTGCTCAAGTGAAGCGGATTACAATAAATAACTAGAACCATCCATTTTAAGTTGCTACAAAAGCTCCCTAGACAGTTTTAACAAGGGGGCTGCCATCTTGTTAGAGCAATGTTTGAAGATTACAGAATAGTACGAAGTTTGGCTAAAAATACGTGTATCCGAGGGCCTTAATAATTACAAGAAAAAAAGGGTATCGCTACTTGTGTACTATAACCCAAGTCAACTTCACCTTGACATTTTGCGCTCTGCTGAGTAGCCAACGAGGAAATGGCAATAGCGGGTTAGATAGCACAGCTCTAGCTACAGTTCGTCTGGGTCTCGGCGACAATGCAAACAGTGGAAAGCCCGTCATAGTAATTCGCTTATGCGCGGCGCATTTCACGATCTGTCGGTGAATATCCAGTTTCAATTTACCCAACAACTGGCGATGATCAACAGATCTCACAGCGATTGCCATTGTTTTTGGATTGTATTATGCTTACATAGGTCTGATCCATCGGTATGGAGCCCTTGAGCCAAGCAGCCGCTCGCGCGATACACTGACTCTACATTCACTAGCTTCCACAGACACACATGACACTGCATTATAAACACATGCACAACACACAGGTACCTATGTTCTGTAAGGGACCTTTTTTCTTTTTTTGCCTAGATAGATTAGACAAAAAAATTCAGACCACTAAATACACATACACATCTTCCTTCCCTCCTCCCAGGGGGAAGAAACATGTATATATGTATAGTTAGTTTAGATCTAATTACGGATAGGGAATTAGACAGATCGCGACTTAATTGCATACGCGCAAAAGTCCGAGCCGAGGTTCGGCCACTCTGGAACTGCCTCGGATGTTGTCGCTTAGCTTTCGTGGCTGAGTACCTTAAGCGCTCGCCCCCAAGCCCGGTAAAGCTGTAAAAGCCGTAAAGGCCCCAGGGCCACTAAAGCTAACAGTATAGTCAGTTCGAAAAAGAAAAATGATAACTTGTTGTTCTTTTTATTTCATGGCTGTGTTTATACATAATCCTGCCAACGTCACGTAAATATAATATTTATCCAATAATTCTTGTATCTAATCTTCAAACATAGCTCTAATAAGATAGCGGCTCCCTTGTTAAGACTGTCCAGGAAGTTTTTATTGCAACTTAAAATGCATTTTTCTGGTTTTTATTTATAAGCTATTCACTTGTGCACAATAATAAAACTACATTATGTAAAACGCCGCCAAAATAACATAAGCTTATGAATTAAAATAAATACCATTATACATGACGGATAAACGGGTAAACTGGGGTAAACGAGTTCTTGAGTTGAGACCGCGAATCGGCAAACGTAGTGTAGGACTCCCTCCGGCCAGATGGGATGACGATCTGCGAAAGACTGCAGGCAGATGCTGGATGCGGCAAGCTGAAGACAGGGCGGGCGCTATGGCGCTCATTAGGGGAGGCCTATGTCCAGCAGTGGACTAATATAGGTTGATGATGATACATGACAGATCAAATCACGCCAAAAACTACCCATTATTTTTTAAATCTAAAGATTTATTATCACTTAATGTTAACACTTGGACAGGTGAAATAGGCAATTATTACTAGAAATAAAAAGATAAACAATAATAATAATGAAAAGGGATTTTGATTTGGTGCCGCACACCACGTCCTTAATGCTGTATTAATCGTTTAATTTGATTTCGTAGAAGCGTGTCGATCGCTCGTGTAACCGTCTACATTACCGGCCGTATGGGCATTGTTTGTGGGCATTTCAAAAAAAGTTAATTGGCCCAGGAACATGCGCGATTTGTGCTCTGACCGAGAAGTTTAAGCTCGTAACATATCCGTTTCAATAACTGCTGCAGTCTTTGGTTTGTAAAGGCGGTATCCCTAAAAATTAAAATTTTTAAAACTCCTTATTTTAATTTTTTTTCTTTAATAATGTTGGGACTTAAAACCAATAAGAACATGCCAGATTCATCGTATCCTAGACTTAGCACTTACACAGTTAACTTAGTATTCTCATAACAAACTTCCATAAAATCTTTGCTTCCTCACTAACCATCTATGATTTAACGGTTTTTTTTAATATAAAACGATATTATTTGTACATAGCATTACTATATTTTCCAAAGTTTAATCAACTTTTCTTATTATACGTTTTAAACAACTAGTTGTACCCGCGGCTCCTCACGCTTTTATTACGCAGTAAAATTATTCAGCTCTGTTAATTTTACTTTTATAGCCTATAAATTTTGTAAAGGAATATTATACATACTCATTGTATACAAATTTCATTTAAATAACAATATTGATTTCTAAGAGTATTTTTGATTATTAGGCGACCCATGTGAATATTCAGTACATTATATAATGTAAAAACCAAACGGCTGTCATGTTAGTTAAATATATTGTTAATAGATGGCGCTTATGTTAATAGATTTTACTATTTAAAATTGAAAGTTCTCATAATCTATCAAATGCGGCCGTGTAAAAAAAAAACAGGAAAAATCGGTCAAACTGTTTTTGAGTTAATCCAGACATACAAACAGACAGACGACATTTTTATTGTTTCATTCGTAATCAGTTGTTTTCATAATAAGTAAAAATCTATAAAGAAATTTTGAAAAAAAAACATGTACAAACACAACTACATATTTCGTAATAATATAGAAGATAAATGTTATAATGCGAGTTTGAGTTTATAGGTTAATTTGTATTTTCTTTTCCGTCTTTTGTTCTTATGATTTACGATTACGAGTATCGATTTCTCGTCGAATCAATTTGCCGAGTGCATCGATTTAAAAACAACCCGTGGTAATACGCCTTGTTATTGCAAAATGCGCGGTACGTATATCGATATAAAATAATACTTCGATTTTATTGCCCGTGTTAACCTACTTTTAACGTGTCCACGGCATTAAAAGTAACAGCGTAAGTGTCTGATTTGATATTTGCATTATAAAAAAATAAGGCTGTTATTGATAACGTTTTGTTTTCTTTGCCAATTATTATTTTTTAAGATTTTCTTCTTCTTGTTTTTGCGCCGCAGAAACACTTGCCAGTGTCAATGTTTTTAAGCCTTCGTAGTATTTTCTAATCTTCAAAGTATAATCTAACAACATGGTGGCTCCCTTGTTAGAACAATCTAGGGAGTTCAAAATTCGTGTTTCCAGTTTATATTTATAATCCATTTCACGTATGGACAATAACCAAACTATATCCCGCAATATGCCACCAATATTACATATAGGATCAAAGAACACAAGTAAATTAATTAAAATATAAACCACAACATGGCAGCTCAATATCCCGTCAAAAACTCCTTTTTTTGATGTTTAAGTATTTCTTTTGGCGCGTTTATTCGAGAGTAAAATTGAGAGCTGCGCGCCCATTACGAAATGAGACATAATGAAGTTAGCCATCAATGATAATAATGTGAAATAATTTTGCTCACTTTTATTTATACAACGTTAAATTATTTCAACTTCATCATGTTGACACGCGGGATACATTTTTTGGAGTTATTCTTGATTTCTTACACCATAAAAGTATAATTTCTTACGTGCGTACAAACACAAATTTTTTTTTAGTTATTCTTCTTTAGGCGCTTTATGAAAAAATCTAGCTTTGCCCGTGGCTCCGCTCGCGTGGACTATAGAATGTTGTTATGTCAAAATGTTTATTGTGGGTGATCCTTAGAAGATAGATATATATTAACGCAGACTTTTTTGTAGGTCTTTTGATTATCTACAATTGTGCAGTACATTAATTTGATATATCTCTTATGGTTCACTCAGCATAAACCATTTAATCGGCCCAAAAGCGACTTTTTCCGTATTAATTTACCATTATAGTCACTGTACCTTATTGCGTATGTTGCTCTTTGTAACAAAATATAACTTATGACCTGGCCAGATAATCTACCTGGTGAATTAAAAAACCATGTAAATCGGACACGTGGTTTTCGTGAAAATAATATAAACGGACAGACAGACAGAGAGACGTTGAACTTTATAACATGTATAGGTTATTATAAACCTTAAAAGGAAAAAATTATTTCTTTGTAGGAGGTAATCTCTGGAACCAAAGACCCGATTGGGCACTGGAAGTGCTTCCACTGATAGAGCTACGTTCTCCCTGAGTGAAATAGGCTATATTTTATTGCTATTAAGTAATTAATGCGTACGAAGTCGTAGGTAGTTACTAGTCTGAAAATAAAGGGTTCTTCTTAAGCTCACATGGTTGGTTATTTTTCACGTCACCAATAGAACACGCGATTTTTTTCATATTTTTTTCTTTCTGTCTGTTTGTTTGTCCGGGGTAATCTCTGAAACGGTTAAACCGGATTTTCGTTAAAAGATCGAGAAGTAATTAAATCAAGGCATATCATTACGCTTTCTCATATGAGTTAAGCGGTAATGATGAAATTTAAATTGAAAAGACTACATTCTACATTTTGTTCGGATAAGACCTAATTTCCGTGGGATATTATTATATTAACGTGAACGAAGTCGCAGAGATCAGCTAGTTAAAAACAAAAATACTATACAATCAATCAAGTTGTAACCAGAAATACCATTAATCATTTTTTACTACTTTGTTAGTAATTTTAAATCTCTATTCCATTTTCAGCTCAATTAACTCTAAGTCGATTTTAATTATCGATATCATTCATTAAGTGTTTGCGATTAGCGACCATGTCGATATATTTACGACGTATTATTTCGTAAAACTCCGCGGTTTTAATTGCTCCAAACGTTGGTTGTTTTTAATTCACTGATTATTAGAAAAATGAAGTTATGATAATTCATTTTTTATTTATTTGAAAATGTCTTCTCTGACTTCGTTTGTACAAATGTAATTGAAAACTTTTTGTGTAAATTGGGATAGTTATCATTTGTAGATCATTTGCATTTTACTGAAAATGTATAGTTTGGCTAAGACTTATTCAAAAAGGGACTATGAAACTCTGTCTAAGGTCGGTAACGTAACAGTAGTGCCCTTAGTTTTGCAGTAGTCCATAGTCGACGGTAAGAGAGCTAGGACACAGAAAAATTTCATTGGAGATTCCTCTCTACTTGGGGCAGCTTGAATGGTGGAATACATCCAACTCTGTCAATATGAATTAATAAAAATAAATTTTATCTTCTGGCGGGAAATTATTACATTGGTAATATCTTTGATTAAAGCAGTTGATCTATGATATAAGAGTACTATTGTACAAAGCAGTTATTTCAAACTAAATTCGTAGTACTACAGTTCGCGCGCGAGAACCGAGCGGGGAATGTCAGTTGTCATAGAGTAAGACAGACAGATTGACAAACAGAAGCGACATATTATTTTGTGTACTTTTCAATTATAGACTATGAACCATTAAGCTTGAAATAGTAAAGGTACGGTTTCATCTCTATTACTTGCATATATTAACTCATCATTGGGCTAAAGGTAGTGCAGATAATTGTATATTTATTGTTACGTAACAATAATTACATAAACAATAATTTATTAAACGTAAATTGTTACGTTTTCGATTCAAATATTAACGTAGATTGAATGTGAGATATTAGGTAATATATTTTTTAAGTCTTTTAACGTTTACCACAATTTCACCTTATATTAAGTGACGATGTGGCCCGAAGATAATAAGCCAAAAATGGGACCTTTCAAGTATGGCCGCTGGACACACCGATAGGTTCTTGATGACAGCTTTTTAATTCGAAGATGGTAGCTTATCAGGAGTCTGCTATACATTTTTTAAATATATTATAGTTATAGCGTTTGGTCACAATCTCAGTCAGCTTTGGCTCATTGCAGGGATTCGAACTTACACCGCTCGATGCGGTGTCCGTATACGCTACCAATGAGACATCACTGCAATGTTTTATCACGGCTATAAAAGTTTCAAATCTATACTAATATGATGAAGCGGAAGAGTTTTTTGTTTGTTTGTTTAAACACGCTAATCTCTGGAACTAACTATCGGATTCGAAAATGATAGCCAAATTCACACCTCTCGGCTAGCCTTAAATATTGATTTTTGTTAAGTAAGTAGGATAAAACAGCGTTCCTGAACTGCTTTATCCGCGTGCGCTGGCGTAATGTTTATTGATACGTAAATACAATGTTCTACAAAAATATTGCTCCTTAGTACATCTAAAAAAAGTCCGCGATACGATATGCCTATATCTTATACATACGCTGCAATAAGGTATTTTGTGACAAGTTTTATTGAAAAATGAAAAGTAATTTATGAGCATTATTATTAGGCATGACATATTAATCCTTACAAACGAAACTTTATCATCAAGACAACTTTATGTAGATAAACTTTGCCCTTTATAGCATGTTGTTTGGTCTAATAGTTTCGGAGATAATGTATAGTTAAAATAATTCAACACTCGGCTCGGGTCTATGATTTAGCAGCAGTGGCGCGAAAGAGCCGTGTGAGTTGTGACGCATAACCCTGGCCGCCCGATAAAAATATTATCTATTATAAATGTTCAATCAGCCATTTTTTTTAATTATACGCGGGTCTCATAATTTATTCTCATAATATACATATTTATCATAAACTGCCAGTAAATTACAACCAACAACCATTTGATATCCAATACAGCTAATCTTATTTTTTGGAAAGTCACTTTTTAGATATTTATCCTGATTTAAAAGGACAATTAAGAGAGCCTACCATGATTTACAACTTTCTTATTCTTACCTGTTATATTTAATGTATTAGACGATACACGATTCTCCATAACAAATTAAATTGTAATTAAAGCATGCCTGACACAAATAACCTATTAATTGAGACCATTTCAACAAGACTAAACACGATATTTCAGTTGTAAAATGGTGAGGAGTTAGGTATCCTGCATATTCCAGGTGATGCTCTAGCATCAGGCCAAGGTTGCCTTCTAAAATCATTAAAGTAACATAATACCAAATTTCGACTCTATCAGAACTGTGGAAGTTGCAAAATCCATTCATCAACTAGACAAGAGCTAATAATGTTAAAACGGCTGAACAGATTTTCTTGAATCTTAACTAAGATCACTCTAGATTAAGTCTTCTTACAAACAAAAATAACCAAATCGAAATTGGTTCAGCCGTTTGGGAGCTATGATGCCACAGATGGAACATGTATCTGACACACGTTAAACTTAAACACCCCCTTTGTTTGCGTCGCGGGGTAAAAAATACTTATACTTAAGCATATATTTTTATGTAGGCGGGCCCTTATGCGCGTAGCGAGAAAATTTATTATTTGTCTTTAAATTTATGTTTATAATTAAATAAATAAATGTAAATAATAATAATAATTTATATTTAATACAACGTATTTTAATAATAAACAATTTATTGTAAACGAGTATTGTACATTCTCTTATGTTGTAAATGAGTTGTTTTACCACTTAAGTTTTTTTTATAATTACAATACTAGACTATTAAAATGAATATTATTTTTACTATTATTTATTTCTTATTCATATAATTGATGTTTTAAAATTTCGGCGTTTTTACTTTTTACGCAGAGTACAATAGGTATTAAAAAGTTGTAATTTTTTTTTGTTGAATTGGCATCGAAATTTCTTTTGCCAGTGTCGATTGTGTATTTCTAATAAAATAATAATTCCAATTAAATTCATCATCCTTCATATTATTTTCTTCAAAGTGCAAACTATTAAGAAGTAGGTATATTAAACGTAATCAAGACATTTTATAGTAAAGTGGTTACAAAAATCTACTAAAGGGATTTTGAGTCAACTGGAATTATTATTTAAATTCTTTATGCTTGAGCACAATAACCGGATGAACTGAATTCGTAAAACATTGTAACATAGAACACGTCTACTTTTTTATATTATTTTCGTTTCGATTCATGTAGTATATTAATAATTGTCTTTTTTTTTTGTCTATTTAAATAAAAGTAAATTTTCCTTCGAATTTTCAGTATTTGTATGGTAAATGAAAAATAAGTAAGTGGTAAAACTTTAATTAAGTAAAGATGTTCCTTCTAACGTGGGTTTAGTATGCCATAGTTTATATCAAATGTAAATAATATAATATTAACATTATTATTATTATTTAGTGATTGTACATTATTTGATATAGTGAAATGTAAATATGTGTGTTAGAACTTACATATAGATATACAATCATTATTGTATTTTGTGTGTATATGCTGCTAAATAAAATTAAAAATGTGAATGGATTTCAGTGGGAATGTGTTTTTAGTAAACGATTTGCAATTGACAACTTTTATTATACTTTGTCAACTTAGAATAAAAATTTATTTAGTAATTCTTGTTTTTCATAACTCGTATTTAATTGATACGAGATTAAAACGAGTTTTATTCAGATGTTGTCTTTTGGTATATTGTTTTCTACTAGTGCATTTATCCGACGGTAGTTTACGTAACTCAGTGGAACGAGTGTAGTAATTTGGATGATGAGTGATATAAAATATATGTTTATACTCATTTAAATGATTTTCTTTTTTCACATCTAAAACCCTTATTAACACGCTTTTATCAGCTTCACTTGTGACTAACTGACTAACAAACAATGATAATATAAAATCTTAGAAATAAATTTTAACTTACTTCTAATTGTCTTAGCGAAATAAAACTTTGTGTGTATATGTAGTTCGGATGACAAAACTATATAATTCGGTATCATGGAGCTGATCTGATGATGGAGCCAGGAGGTGGATAGTGGAACACTTTAGTGGCTACTAGTAAACCCCTCGAGTTTGGGCTAATATGATTTGTTTTGACAAGTCCAATAGATGGGGCTTGGTAACGAGGATCTAGTGATGCAGCTAGGAGGTGAATAGTTGAACTCTTGAAGAGCTACTAAAACCCCTCGAGTTTGGGCTCATATGATTTGTTTTGACAAGTTCACTAGATTGGGTTTGGTAACAAGATGTTATTATAATACAAAAAAAATAAATTTTAGTGCGTGATTCAAACGTGTTTTTTTTCAACAATATATTTAATATTTTATATTAATCGTACATATATAAGTTCAGTTACGGGATTTTGAAACGTTATTTTTTCAAGGTCAAGGTAACAAACAGATAATTGAATAACTGAATAATTGGATAACTGAATTGAGGAATGATACGAGAAATGAAAGTGGGTGACAATATGTTTCTTTGAATTAAGAAACAATTTTGTATTTTATTTTCAAAATGTTTAATAATTAAATTGTAAATTTGCCTTTATTATCTGGTATACTATGCAATGACGATGATTAAATGGTAGCGGGATCTGATATTCCAATATTTGGACTTACACTAGTAAACAGTCTATGCTTTCATTGAAGGAAAATAAGTACTACAACATTTTTTCGTTTATGAGCCCCGAAATCTAAATTATTCTCGATGTTAAGAGAACGTTGGCTTAAAGAAATAATATAATCTATATCTTTTATACATATTATAAAATTCAATGTCTCTCTGTCTGTCTTTTCACGCGAAAACCACTTAACCGATTTACGTGTTTCTTATTTTAATTCATAGCTACGTTATCTGGCCAGATAAAGTAACATAGGAAATAAACAGTGACGATAGTGGTGAATCATTTCGGAAAAAATACACTTTTGGGGCTTTTAAATAGCTTACGCTGAATAATCATAATACATATATTAAATTAATGTACTACATAATTGTAGATCTTAACAAGACCTACATAACAGTCAGCGATAGTATATGTCTATCTTCTAAGGATCACCCACAATAAGCACTTTTGTCTTTAAAATAAGCGGCGTGGCGGGCATTGCTGTAAGTTGGAGCGGGGGCAGTAAAATTCGCGCATGCGCTTGACTGATGGCATTCTGTTGTCCGTGCGAGCGGAATCGCGGGTACAGCTAGGAAGATATAATAGACTTGACAGTGGGTGGGGTACGTAGTTCGTAGAACAGATGGCCGAAGGGGCTGAAGAATTCTCGACTATCGGTCACGTACCGACAGGAGCAGCGTGGGCAGTCCCGCCACAAGGTAGAACTACGATCCGGTGAAGGTTGAGGGAACTCGCAGAATGCGAGCAGCTTGTTGTGACCATCTTTGGGGAAGGCCTATGTCCAGCGGTTGACGTCTCGACTGGAATTATGATGATGCTTAAAGATTGTCAGCAGAAAATTTTCTATCGTCTTACTACAGTTGAGATTTGGTGATGACTATGAAAAATTCTAACCAATTAGTAATATAACTGGGCCTCTGGGGAATCGAACACGCGATCTTGGTTGTAAATGTTCAGTTATATAATCGCAGTTAAATTAAAAATAAAATGTTTAAAAGTAAGTCTATTCAAACGCCTTATATATCAGATATACTTCTATACTATATAATAAAATAAAGCGGAAGTCTTCTTGTTTGTTCAAACACTATAATTTCTGAAACTACCAGACAGATAGAAAAAATATTTTTGTATATGATAGCCAGATTCACGAGGAATAACTAGTATCTATCTAGCATTCTATCATTTAGCAATCTAGCATTAAGCTACACCTCTCAGCTAGCCTTAAATAATAATTTTTGTTAAGTAAGTCGAAATAAATAGCGCACCCTAACTGCTTTATCTGCGTGCGCTGGTGTAATGGTTAGTGATACGTAAATACAATGTTCTACAAAAATATTGCTCCTTAGTACATCTAAAAAAAAGGCAGCGATATCATATGCCTATCTCTTATCCATAAGCCACAATAGGATATTTTGTAACAAAGTTTTATTGAAAATTTTATAGAATTTGCCCTTTATAGAATGCTATTTGGAATATAATGTAAAATTAAAATAATTCATACCGGCTGACTATAAGTGTAGTGGCCGCCCGATAAAAATATTGTCTATACCCAAATATTATAAATAATCAATCAGCGATTTCTTTTAAATTATACGCGGGTGTAACCGCAAGGCACAGCTAGTACAATTGTATAGAATTTTATGAAGCTCAAGAGTTTGTTTGTTTAAACGCGCTAATCTCTGGAACTATCAGTTAAATTTGGAAAATTCTTTATACATTTTATAGTTTATTTGTTGAAGCAAGTTATAGGTTATATAACTTCGCGCTACGACCCTAAGGAGCGGAGCAGTAACTGTGAACGTCAAGCAATCTCTCCAGCTGGATTTACACGGGTGAAACCGTGGGCACAGCTAGTGTGTATATATAGGTATTAAAACCCAGACACAAAATTAGGTAATTGAGTTCATTATATAAAAAATCATTCTATTTAAGAATCGAACCCGTAACATTTTGATACGCTGAGTAACAGAGCTAGTCGAAAATATCATAATAATAATCTTTCATAGTTTGGAGACCACACAAATAGTAGCATGACGTCACTGGCTGCATCGACCGATGACAACACTAGCGCTGCCTGAATGCAGAGTAGGGACGTGACGCGAATAGTAAGCGGTTATCGATTTATCGCCGGATTAGCATGGAGGAAAAACTTCATGTGAAATTATAGTGTCCCTAAATTAACCCTTCACTTAGGTTTTTTTTAATACAACTAAGCTTGCAGGCTAGCGTGCGGTCTGCCCAATGTTAAGGTCCATGGTATCACTAGAGCGTTGCCGACCTTGAATCCCGCTCCCCCAAGGAGCTCTGGAAAGCTCTGGAAACCTGGACTACGATCTTCTGCAGGTTAAAGGTGCATGGTGTTTCGCTAGCAAGTAGAAAAAAAACTCCAAAGAAATTTATCTGTGCCCTGCCTCTCTTAGAATTTTTATGAAAAATACATAGATTTCCCGGTTATAATATATGGGAATTTGTCTGATCTTCACAAAAAGTGGACTATAGATGACTTAAAATGTTTTTAAAATAACAAAACCAGTTGACTTGCTATCCGAATGAAGATCGACTGTATTAACTCTAAGGCGCCGATTGCAAGGTGTTATCGTTTGATTTGAACAAATGGCAAGCCACGTGTATATTCAGACGGAGGCGCGTTTTAATGTGAGATACTTTATTCTATGCTTAAAATGAAAAGCGCTCTTACGAACGGGGCCTAATATTGTTTAATTTTAATTAGAATGTAGAAGTGTCTAGGCCTGTAACAGTTTGAAGACAGGTTGCATGACGCAGTTGGTCAGGATCAGACGAAACGTGAAACAGTTTCCCTTTTTTTCAGGTATCATTTAAATGTCCCAAATTCGTAGAATACCATAATTGATATATTATATCAATCTATTTTGTTAGCTATGTAGTTTAAAAAAGATTTTTCTCTATTTGGGGCAGTCCGACTGTTGAAATACCTCCCCCTACAGAAGATTGCAGCCAAATAACCTTGTGTTGTGTTGCTGCGGTGAGTTGGGTTTCCACAGCTCCTTGGGGAGGGGGGTTCAAGGTCAGCAACGCGTTAGTGAAAAGAATGGTGGCACAAGCGTCCATAGGCTAAAATAACCGCTTATCATCAGTATGTATAAGTTTGTAGACTTATTTTGTAGAATATCTTTATTTGTACGCTTGTTTCCCACCTTAGTTGAATAAAACTAAACCTCTATCTTAATGTTGAAAGGCTCAGACTTAGTGTTGAAATATTAGGTGTTTTTTTTTAATATTTCTATTTCTATATCTATCTATTTCTATTCTATTTTTAATATCGGATTTAACGAAATAAATGTACATGCTAACCCCGCCGGAATATTTTGGTAAATGTTCGTATAAAATAGCGTAAATGTGTTTTTCCATATAAGTACTGCGAATCTTTGTTGTATACCTATTTACATAAATCAATTTGATATCTGTTTGTCTGTATGCATTTTTTGAATTTGTACTTCTTCAGGTGCGTTATGAAAATAATGATTAGAGTGAATTATTACGATGAAAACTAAGACGATAAGAATCTTTCAAAGTGAGTAAATAGCACTATATAAGTTGTCAAAGACATATTAAGCAGATAAATTTGCAAAAAAGAAACAGTTATCCGTTAAACAGGTGATCAGGTTGTCAAGTCTACTCAAAACCGAAAAACATGGTCTATGAGATAAAACAAATTGCGGAGCTCTGGTATAGACAGTTGTTAATGATGATGATGATTAAAAAGGGAGGTGAAACCGCGTACATTAGCCAGTTGAGCCATAAAACGTTTAATTTGCGACGGACAATTTTATTGTTTGGATGTTTCAAAGATTCTTGATTTATTTGTTGAATTCTTATGGTTTTAATATTCTTTCGTCTCTTAAGTTAGGTTTTTGTGTTTGTATACTAACAGTCCTTGGGTTCGATTCTCAATTCGATTTATTACAACAGTTTAATACAGCACGGGTAAACGAATACAGAAGAATGCTAAAAGAAAACCTTTGTTAGATATTTGTCGGTGTGAGTATGGAAACCGTACTAGTGGCCTGATGTTTGTACTGTTGACCTGCAGTATTGACGGTGCGCAATAGCAACAGGTTTCCTCTGTAGCCGCAACAATAGCCCTAAAGGACTAGGTTCAAACCTCCGATCCGGAGCCCTTGAGCCCGCTGCTTGCGATACAGTGACACTGCATTCACATTTCACACTTATTACACGTCATTTGTACATACGTGCACACAATTTAGGTACTTAGATTCTGTAAGGGACCTTTTTTAATTTGACAGATTAGTAAATACATGTACGCATGTTTCTCTCTTCCTCCCAGAATAGAAACATGTGTACTTATATGTATAGTTATTTAGATATAATTACGGATAGGGAATTAGTCATATCGCAAGATCGCAAGCATGTACGAAAACAATAGAAGCCGAGGTTCGGCTACTTAGGCACCTTTGTGCTTGTTGCCCTTTTTCCTCGGTTAAGTGCTTTCTACAAGCCGCTCATCTGCAAGCCTTGGTGAAGATGTTAGGCATCCTAGCTAACAGTATAGTCTGATCTAAAAAAGCCTAAAGGACGTTCTCGCTCGAGCTATATTAGACGATTCGTAGTCCGTGATTCATTATCCGTAATTCGTAGTATGGATTTTGTTGTCTGTCATTTGTAGTCAGGCAGTATTCTGTTAACACCTGAATGAATGAATTGAGAGAAAACCTTCCTTGAATTTAGGGGGAAACTCTATTTTTTTAGCTAGTTAAAAAAGAATAAAATGAAATCATAAATATTAATTACACACGAACATAGTCGAAGTTAATACTTTTGAACCACAACCCAAAGCTTAACGCGCCATAATCCCATATAGTTTTGGCTACAAAAAACAGTCCCACCAAGCAATTTATTCGGATAATGTGTGTAAAGTGCCGCGTCCACTGAAGCGCTAAAGTCAAGCGGCTAAAGATTAGCTCATCCACTTAACCGCAGGTAGTGGGTTTGAACTCAGATGCGGTTAATTCGATTTTCCTCGAAACGACGCGGGTGGCATGTTTAAAGATTTCACAAACAAATGTGTATTATAAGGGAGTAAGAATTTTGGAAATTAGTTTTTTATCGAAGTATATTGAAAACTTTGCTAGTTTTTAACCGACTTTAAAAAAGAAGGAAGTTTTCAATTCAACTCTGTTTTTTTGGATTTTTACCCGATTACCTCGCCAAATATGAATTGATTTTGATGATTCATTTTTTATTTGGTAGGTCATATTCCAAAGGTAGTCCCATATACATTTTATAGAAATTGATAGTGTTTTTTAAAAACAAAAAGAAATTATATACGATTACCGTTCAATGTATTTTCGGTATCTTGATAATTAAGTAATGAATGAATATAGAAATAAAATACTTAGTACAGTAGTCGTTGCACGCAGAGTCAAGCTATTTCAAGCTAGCCTTTAAAGGCTACGTACGTAGCTCGGCGCGTCAGAAGATGGCCTTATTTCTCAGCTGAGTGCTTAAAGCGTTCGCCAACAAGTCCGGTGAAACTGTTAAGGCCTCCCGGCCAACATATAGTCAGCTCGAAAAAAATAATAATTGTGCAAACAGCTCCCAAAATTTTCATAATATATGATTTATTGCGCCGTGAAAGAATATCACGGCTCATCACATAATTACCATAAACATTTAAATATCTTATTCAAGGGAAAGCACTACCTATAACAGAAGATATAAATAGAACATTTCACATTATTATGATCATTAGTTCTCTAATAATCCTCAGTGAAATGAATGACTGACACGACAATGTTAAAGAAAATAGAACACCGCTCTGTGAATAAATCTCTAACAAAATAAGGAAAAAAACAAAAAATCCTCCTTGAAGATATTGTGGCTGTTTACCACGATTATGCATCTTTATTTTCTACAATTCAAAAGTGGTCAAGTGAAGTTTAAGAGAGGCAGGGGAGCATTGAAGACGAGCTTTGCACGGACGGCTCTGTAACTGCCACTTCAAAATAAAATTTGAAATAAAATATTAGCAGAGATGACCAAACTATCCGATATGAGTATATCCTAGTATACTGTATAGAGTTTTTGAAGCTCTGTGGCGAAAATGTAACGAGTATTTTCGACCGTATTCTCACTGGAGGTGAAACGCGAATTCGTCACTATGGCCGTGAAAGTAAACATGAATCTATGCAGAGGCATATGAAGGGTGCAGACCTTACTAAGAAATTTAAAGTCACTCCATCTGCTTGAAAGGTTATGGCCACAATGTTTTGAGATTGTAAAGGAATCTTGTTAATCGAATAAAAAAGAGGTGAAAGCATAAACGCAGCAAAAAAGACTTTGAGTAATTTAAAGGAAGCAATTAATTTAAAAAGGAGAGGAAAATTGACGGCTGTTGTTGTTTGTCAAATGTTATAATTTAATGGTAAAACTAATGGTTATAAATATTGGTCGTTCGAGTGACATGCACGCGGGCCTAAGGGAGCTATAGCTCCAAGACGTGGTGCAGCCTGTTGCATGAAGACGATGAGAACGTTGCTCCTCGGTTTTGTTTTAAACTTTGATAAGTTCGTGTATATCAATCTATATATACTTATATATGTGTATATATGTGTATGTATTCGTGTATATCATCTAAGAAAGTCTATAGGCCCGTTGAATTCTTTATCGTATTTTTTGCTCTACTTTCTTTAAACGATCGTCCCTCTCGTCACTACTTTTTTCCAAACGGCGCTGTCTCTCTCATTTGAGTATCGCATTTAGTAGGCCTATCCACCTATACAAGATTGAAGTGTCTGTTTGTTATGTCAAAATAACACATTTTTACTAAAAACATAACATGAAAGTACATTTTTTTTTCTAAATATCATGTTTTTAATATTTATACTATCTACTATTAATTATAAAAAGGTAAAGTTTATACGAAATAATTTCTGAAACAACAGATCCGATTCTAAAAGAATGTTCACTAATAAAAAAAGTCGTAACTATTTAATTCAGTTTAAGCCTTAACAAGACACAGGAACGATAGAAGACTACCACAGGTTCGGAGAACATCGGAACCATCTGAACTTTTTTATTACATAGAAGACAACATACTTCAATGATTACTTCATTTTATCAGAAAACTTCCTTTCAAAATTAATCGTTTTACATTTTCCATAAACGTTCTATATAAAAATATGATAATCAAGCCATGATTGGTCAAACGGCTGTCAGACGAACGTTCTTGTAATGGAGATTGACAGCTTCATCTAGATAACAATAATCAAATTACTTGTAAAGTAAATAGTTAGAGTGGTTTTACAACTTTACATTTACCGTTAGTAAACGATGAATGTTTTAAATAAAACTAGTTTCATTATTATAGTCACGGGCGTTTCTATCGAGGGTTCTAAGTACATTTCAAGAGAACATACTCATTCGTTGTAGCTTAGGTAAACAAAAAAACATACAAGTAAACAAAAAAGACAGACTTCGAGGAGTTATCGGGAAAATTTTGAATATTTAATTATTTACTGATATTCTAAGTGGCATATGTTCTGAACTGGGGTTAGACTTTCACAAACGGCTTATAAAAAATATGAAAGTGGAGTTTTTGACGGCATTTTCATCTGCCATTGTTCTGTGTTTTATTGTTATTAATAAAATTATGGTATTTGGCCCTATATTGGTGGCATTTTGCGTGATATAGTTTGGTTACTGTGTGTAAACACATGTCGCTATTAAATAATAAGTAGAAGAATAATAGTAATTAAAGTAGTTTTTGGCGTTTTTGGGGGGATCTCAAATTGCGATGTAGTGTTTTTTATTTTTTATTCATTTATTTGTTTTATTCGACTCTATATTGTTTAATACAGGTGGCGTTTTACATAGCAAAGCTTGGATATTGTGCACAGGTGGATTGAAAATAGTAACATGGATCATGAAAGGATGGTGGGTTCCTTGACTGAGATGCCACAAAAACTTCCTAGAAAGTTCTAACAAGGGAGCCACCATCTTGTTAGGACCCTGAAATCGTCATGTCATAACACTGGAAACTATATTCGCTTGATAATGGCAGTAATGGTTTTCAATAAAGAGGACCTGTTGCCAAGTTAGGAAGAAAAGGAAGAAAGAAATGGTTTTATTCTACAAATTCAGTCTATATGTAATAAATTCACCTTACCGTTAGTAAAGGTTATTTATAAGGTGTTTATCAATATAAAAAAGGATAATAGACTTTAAAGACGTTTCATAGTGATGTCTACCGTCCTTAATTAACATTAATGTTCGCTCTGACTTGACATGTGTCAACCCCTATTGACACATGTCAAAGTTGTCATCAGCCGCTTGTCAAATTTAATGCTACGTTTGTTAAACGGGATTTCGAACTTTAATTGTATGGTCATTAAAGTGCATAAAATTCACTTTTGTGTGGAAAATAAGGCTGTGTATATTTAGTGAGTGATGTTCGCCGAAACGTATCGTATTTGTGTTGTTAATTAGATAGAACCGTTCGATAGTTTCATGGTTGTTTAGTTTTATTTTGACTGATTTGTTTTGAGGTTAAGGTATCAATTACGATTATTGTATTCGATGTACATTCAGTCGAAACAGTATCGGGAATGGATGATTTGTTTATGGTTACACATTCGTTTTTTTTTGTTATTAGATTGGTACAAATGTTTTTCATTTTGGCGTGGAGTTTGAGTTGCATCTGTCATTTAGATTAAATACAGTGCTGTTTTTAGTTAGATCATATCTCGTGTAAATTGCAAATTTCATAATGGACAAAAACATCAAGCAAGAGTTTGTCTTAAATTTTGCATCGCCAATGGAATTTCGTGTTCGGAGACACTGAAAATGTTACAGAAGGTCTACACTGAAATGTTACAGATTTGCCTCGGCCGCGCTCTGGTAGGCCATCAACGTCTTCAACTGAAGTTAACATAGCAAAAGTGAAGGAAGTAGTCTATGAAAATGCTTATTCAAGTTTGATAGAAATAACCACTGAACTTTCTGTGTCTCACGAGTCGATCTATATCATTTTAAATTATTCTATTCCCGGTAGTTTTTTGACATAGTAGTAGGTATATTAATTTATTAAATACGGTATAGAAATCTTAATCGATTTAAAAAAAACAATAATGAAAAATACATCTATTAATCTATACATTTATAAAACTCAATGTCTGTCTATCTGTTTGTCCGTTTATGTTCTTTTCACGCGAACACCATTAATCCGATTTACATGTTTTTAATTTTAATTCATAGGTATGTTAATTGGCCAGATAAAGTAACATACGAAATAAGCAGTGACGATACTGGTTAATCAATTCGAAATTTTTAGGGCTCTTAAATAACTTACGCTGGGTAAATCATAAGATATGTATATATTAAATTAATGTACTACATAATTATACATCTCACATAGACCTACAAAAAAGTCAGCTATAATAAATGTATATCTTCTCAGGATCAACCACAATAAGCATTTTTGTCTTTAAAATAAACGGCGTGTGATCGCCGAAATTGGAGCAGAGTATTAGTACTTACCGTTCGCGCATGTGATCGACGGTATTCGGTAGTCCACGCAACCGTAGCTAGTAGTAGCTAGTATGAAATAAATTGCGCGTGTAATCATTACGCGCGTTTGATGTAAAACTTCTTTGAACTTTTAGCAGATATTATGATGATGATTATTATTTTTTAGTCACAGATTTGAGAAAAAGGTTTTTAGTGTTGAAATATATAAACATAAATAGAAACATAGTTGACTCTAGATTTTTCTTGTCGTAATTTCCTACCGAAATAAGGTCTAAGCTACTCTCAATCGCGCTTAAAGTTATTTTATATATATTTACATTACACACATCTCATAGGAACAAATACAACACATTAAAATATTTTAAGATATTGAATGGTTTTAAAAATTCAAACTCAAAATTCAAATTTATTTATTACGCATTTCAGGTTAACATTACAAATTATACAGTGACTTCCAAACTATGCAGAGCGTATCTTGGAAGCCAAAATACGATTTAACAAAATATTTTAACACTAAACACCTCACATGGCCGTACAAGTTTTTTTTTATTGGTTTTATGTATTTAAAATAATACTAATGTTTAATAGTCATATATATATATATATATGTGCACACGTGTAAAATAATATATATTATACATATGCACACATACACACATACATTCAGCTATATTACATATATTACGACATTAATGTATAAAAGTATAATATGGTCTGTGAAGTTTTACATTAAGTAGCTAAGATTTAATTTTAAATATGTATTCAATGACGTCATATGTAAGAGTGCTTAACCACTGGAAAATAAAACGTTTAGCAGCAAGGACTGACATTTCTTTGATTGGACAATATTTTAATATTTTGATTGATGGAATTCGTTACTTAGCGGATATCTATCGTAAACAGTTTGACTAATATGATTTTACTACTTCCGCCTGGAACAAAGTCACAGTTATTATTTGTAACTTTTTAAAAGATTGTAAGTATTTTAATGAAAAGGTATAAAAGTACAACGTATAAATAAATTATTATCCTCTTTATTATAACAGCTATGAGCTTTCGAAAATTACTCTTTACCTAGTTATACCCCCATTATCAGACATCAAGAAGTTTATATATATATTTAACTAGAACAAATTTTTAAACCTATATTTTTAAAGATGATGGTGGCAGATGACGAGAAATGAGATGTTTTCTTTAAAGAATTCGTGAAAATTAGTATTATTAGTGTTCAGAATATAGAAATTTATTATTCTTATAATTTTGAATTATATTAACCTCACGTTAGAATATTTTTCTTAGTTTTCTAAACAAAACTTCGACAAATAATAACTTTTTTTTATGTATTTGAAAGCTTGGCTGTGTCACCAATGTGATACATAGAATTTCTAAGGTTGTCATAAGTCTGGCAGTGTGCCTTATATGATATGTTCAGAAAAAGTTAATTTAACCAATCAATGATTTTTTATTATTATTTCCGATACCAATGAACACCTAAGATCACATATAAACTATAATTAAACAAAATTTCCGGAAAAAAAAATCTTGCCAAGTGTAGGGTTAAAAAGAAAAACACAGAGGTCTGTGTTGTTCTACTTCTTATATAAATCTTCTAAAACATATATTTAAATTGATTCAGTTCTGGAGGAGAAAACATGGGAATACGAAATTATGATTTTATTTATTTTTACATTTAATTAGCTCGAGTTGCAGTTGTCCCTCTCGCACTCTATTCGGTCGTAGCAATAGATTTCAGTTAAAACCTATTCTTTAAATGTCTTCACGATCGCGTTTCCTCTTAATTGTTTTCTTTGATTAATTATTTAAAAATAGTCTCGTGTATTGCATTTTAAGTTACACAAATAAAATTGTTTGGTGTTAAAATATATTGTCACCAGCTTAAATAATTTGAATTCCAGTTTATTGCGATATTTTTAATTATATGAAATAGATTCTAATGCTAGTCTAGCAAGTTCAAGTTGAAAATCTAACACCAAACACTTATGGGTATGTTCCGGCAGCTGCATTTAAGAGATAATCCTTCTAAGCTTAAATTAAGTTATCATTTTTGACTACATTGCCACTAACAACAGTGTTAGTGAGATTGTTGTCAAATTAGTATAAAAAATGTTAACAATATCTTCTCTTTTTAAGTAAAAAGTACCTTAACAAGACCAATAAAATATGTTTTAGATAATTGTGTTAGGTTCTGTAATAAGATCCATAAGCAAATACCGATTTGCTGAACAATAAGTTGAAGAACCGTGTCAAGCAGTTTATTATAGGATGGATCATTACGTGAATGATAGTAATATCTAGAAATGATTCCCTCTCTATATGTATAGATATGTGGATGTCCACTTAATATAATTATTAATTTTATAAATTAATTACACAATTATCAACATATTTGATAAGCCCAATCGGGTTTCTTGTTGGATCTTATTGATAACTGATTCTTTTTGACTGGGGCGTTTTGACGTTCATAAGTGTTTTCTTCTTTTTTTAATAACTAAAGTAGAAAATAAGCTTATTGCCTGCCTGATGGTAAGAGGCTACCGTAACCTATGGACGCTTGCAACCAATAGGTGTCACTAGCGCGTTACCGACATTGAAATTCCCTACCTCAAGGTGCTCTGGAAACCCTACTTACTGTAGAAACACAACGCAAGGTTATTTGGCAGCGATTTTCTATAGAGTAAGGTATTCCACTAGTCGGACTGCCCCAAGAAAGCTCAGTGGTAGTGTGTACGACTTCGCGTCGATTGGCGTGAGTTCGAATCCCTGCAATTTGCCTGAGCTTTCGGTGAAGGAAAACATCGTGAGGAAACCATAGCATGGTGGTAGGGCATTTTCTAATTAATGCCCGCCTGGCTAGCTACCATCCTGTGGCCACTACGCCAAAAACCCTATAACGATAAAAAAAAAGTAGAGATAAATATCAAAGAAACGTAATAAAACATTTTTTTAATTTCGCGTGATGAAACAATGTGGTTATTATGTAATTATTTAAAAAAAAACATTTTTAATATTATTGATAAGTTATTTCCTAACTCTAACAACAAGTTTAACAGAATGTTTAAAGTTTAACCGCAGAACATCTGTCAGGTGGAAACAAAGGTAAATTTGGGGTGTGTATTACGTAATAAATCGTTGTATAATGACGGCGTCATTCTGATGAAATGATATTTATAAGAAGGCAGGAACTGAATTATGTTTATACTAAATGAGGTACGGCTGAACGGTTCCGTGGTTTGTTTCCATTGGTCAAATTATATTATCGTTTATTTACAAGTAATCTATTACGATTTTCCCTTTTTTTTACACAGCACACTGGTTAAGTACAAGTAGTTACTGTACTTACAAGCAATTGAAGCAATGATGCCTCAATGGTAGCTTATATAGAAATCGTGTCAATCGATGTAGATCCTCTACAGTTAGCCTAAGTTTTCGGCGAAGGAAACATCTTTGATGAAACTATTGGATGGCGTTAACATTTTCTGATACTTATCTGGTAGCTAGCACCGACGAATTGGTTTTAACGAATTTGTTGGACAAAATTAATTTGGTTTGAAAATACATTTATTAAGGCAACGGACAGCGATACGTCCCAAACGTGGTGCGCTTATGTCTCTTGTTTTAAAATTCCTCTCTTCAAGATGGCCGACCCGCTACCATAGACAGGACGCTCCGCTAGAGTGACATTAATAATGTTACGCCCGTGGGTAGTAAAATACCGTAGATTTACACGAAACCAAAATTTATTCGTACTCAAAGAAATACAAATTAAAAGAAAACAAAATAAACCACAAAGCGCTCGCCGAATGTATTTGCAGGATCAATCTGTATGTATAGTCACAGAATAAGCTTGTATGTTCCTCTTGTAGTTCTTCTTTTATTTGTTTATTATTGCCACTTCGCTTTCGAAATTAGAACTGCCGTGACGCATAATACGGCTCGCTCTTATACCCAAATGAGACGATCCCGAAATCTTTAGAAGGTTTCTGAACTCTTAACATTACACGAAACACTACTATACTATGATAAATACACGATATTTTGGACATATTCCGGAAGGTTCTTGAAATTTCGAGAATGGTTATTCTTTTTTTATTGTTCTCTTACTCAGACCGTAACAATAAACATTAATGACCAGTCACTCTTGATGTTAACAATTCAATAACCTATATCTATACATATTATAAAGCTCAACATTTATGTTCTTATCACGCGAGAACCACTTGTCTGATTTATATGATTTTTTAATAAATAATTTTACTATCTAGTCAGATTATAGGGTATATTATGTAGGATAAAGTAGCACACAAATTACCAGTGACAATAATGGTGAATCAGTTCGGAAAAAGGCGCATTTGCGGCGCTGAAATGACTTACGCTGAGTGAACCATACGAGATATATCAAATTAATGTGCTACACAATTGTTATACATAGTTGACATAGAGGTAGCCTGAGACCTGGAGAAAGACATACTACGAAAAACACGCCGACGAAGTTACGGGAAATGTTTGTACCTAAGTATAGGTATCTATATATTTAAATAAGCATCAGGTCATCATTGCAGTCGTAAGACAATGCGCTTGCGCACGCTCCGGCGTTATCCCATTTCGCGGCGATCGCTCGCTGATGGGTTAAGTGGGTGTTTAAAACTCCATTTCGGGGTAATTTCCCAAACACGCCCCCGTTTCGTGACGCCGGGGCCGGGGCACCGTTACAGCGGGCGGCCATCACTCATAACTGCCCTTATTTGAAATTAGTTAAATATAAGTACCACTTATTAGATGTGAATTAGGAACCGTTTTTGGGCGATTTATTCGGCGATTGTTATCGAATGTATATTAACTTGGGATACGCGTGCACTTGAGATATCTTTAGTAATAGAATTTACAAAACTGCTCTTAATAAATTTTTTAGACAATTTAATTTTTTCTTTCTCTATCGTATCTTCGACAATAGATTATATTATTTTCAGCCATCTAATTTTTATACTAGCTAAACTGTGCTTCGTACATTATATTATATAAACTATAATGTAAGCAATCGGCAAATATAGGTATAGCGCCTTGAATATATTTTCATTTGCATCAAGAAATGACATTCCTAATGAGAAAGTTATTTAAACTTTTTTTTAACGAAAATATTAATTTTAATCTATTTGTCTGTTTCATCAATAGCGGGGAAGCTTAGAAATGTATTTGAATCATTAATTTTGATTAAAAATTGAAGGAGATATGACGTTACCAGGAAAAAGACCTTTATATATTATAATATAACTCTATGACAGAAATCTTTATACAAACAGCGGCTATATGCTTACCCGAAGTTAAAAGTGTATTTATCCACAAAAATGAATTTAAAAAATCTATACTAGCAACTGCCTTAATAAAATAATAATTAATATAAAACTTAATTATGTCAAAACATTGATATAAACTGTTAGCCTGAACGTAGCTTTCTATATAAATTTCTATGTATTTAATTGACAATTCTTATTGATGACATAAGCTTCCCGTGTAACTACTAAATTTCATTAAAATTGCTCAAGCTATTTTTAAGTCAAATCCAGGCACACTTTTTAATGTTACATTCGTGAATCGAGATCAGTGTCCTTTATAAGAGATATTATCAGGAAATTAAAAAAATAAATAGAACTACAAATTTATTTATATGGATATTTATATTAATTTGATTTATAATCTATACAAATGAAATGATTGAAGTTTGCCGTTGTGTGCGCATCACGCAATAACTACTGGATAGATTGAAATGTATATTTTTTTGTTTTACCCCTTAGATAAAAGGGGTCCTTATAAAAAAAACACGATATCTTAATTCACTAAAAATGATTATTGATTATGATTATTAAAGTTTTAAGAAACTACACGAGCGGAACCGCGGAAACAGCTAGTAATTAAAAAAAGAATATTGAAAAAGATTAAGAGCCAGTTTCATCTCCACAGTGTCTATTATCTTGTCTATTGTGGTTTTTACATAAAAGTTAAATTCGTTCTTTAATTGTATTATGCATACTTACCTGATGTTAACGTACTTTCCAAAGGGATACAAGATTAAAAGCTGTTTAAATATTTTTAAAAGGTTTTAAAGGCGGCATCCCATTCTTAAATAACTGGTACGGTCCCATGAGCAGTAGTAAAATTAATACAATTACGTTATTAGTTTTGTCGCATAAACCTTTTTTGTTAGCGATTATGATTGTTGAAAAAAATAACTGTTATTTTAAACGGTTTTAAGATAACAGTTATTTTTAATCTGTAATAAGTTGTTTATTTGTCATCGTTAAGTAGCCTTTTGTTGGAAATTTAGATGGTAATCTGAAATCTAAAGACGTTTTATAATTTTAAGTTAGATAATTCTTTTTAAAAAGGTTTAGTTTGTTAGTGTCCTAATTAGTAAGAAAACCGAGCTTAATTTATGAAATTATAATATTCTGCTATTATATTTATTAGTCATTTATGATGTAAAGAAAATATAATTAAAATATGTGATAAAAGCAGGGTTTACTAATAATTATCAAGATATTTAGGAATAGATTCAACTAGTACCGCGTTACCTACAAAACTCCTAGAACACGGCAACTTAATATCGCAGTATGTAGTGATTCTTTTAAATTAAGCTTCTCAACGTGACAGTATTGTCGGTATGACACTGACTCGAGTACACCGATGGTATCTAGTTGAAGCCTCAAGCCTAGGTCTGATACATCGGTATGGAGCCCTTGAGCCAAGCAACCGCTCGCGCGATGCAGTGACTCTACATTCACTAGCTTTCACATACACACATCACACTGCATCATACACACATGCACGCCACATAGGTACATAGGTTCTGTAAGGGTACCTTTTTCTTTTTTTGCCTAGTTAAAAAAAAATTAGAACACAAATACACATACACGTGTTTCTTCCCTCCTCCCCCGGTATAGTTAGTTTAGTTCGAATGATCGCGACTTCTTTTCATACACGTATCAGTCCGAGCCGATGTCCGGCCACTTTGGCACCCTCGGAATTGCGAGTGCCTTAAGCGCTCGCCCTCAAGTCCGGTGAAGCTGTAAAAGCCGCGAAGGCTCCAGGGCTTCTTAGGCTAATAAGCTAGTTAGCTAGCTAATAGCTAATAGTCAGTTCGAAAAAACTAGTTGAAGCGGCGCAGAATCTAATCATTAATCTATGTGTTTAGATATACCTCCATAATTGCCAAATGATAATTATTAATAATACCTAACAATGTTTTTTATGAAGTATAGTACTTAAATATTATTTGGCATATCCAATCTTTTTCATATATTAGGTACTTATGGTTATTTTGAGAAGGTTTCAAATCCAGATAGTGGTGGTTATGTTACTATTACTGAGAGTACTGTACTGTAGTACTGAGGTAGGTACTTTTCCGGTCTGCAGGCTGATTTACGGGAAATCTATAAGGAGAGGGAGGCCATGGTCGAGCATCTGAATCTTAGGTACGTAGCCGATTGGGGCGATTTGAAGCTGTCAAAGCCTCTAATGACTTCAGTAACCTAGAGGTTAACAGAATAGTCAGTTCGAAAAAGTAACTGCATCTATTATATAATCCTGAGTTCCTTAGGATCCAGCTACAGCCATCTAAAGTCATCTGACTTCGCGCATCCCATTGCGACAAAAGCGAAATCGGATGCCAAGAAATTGGACAGTCTTTTCAAGTTTAGGCGGTAATTCTCACCGGACCAGCTTCTTAGTGTGTACTTTGCCGCTCTTGACTCAATCGATCGCCGTACTCGAAGACTTATTGGCGATGAAGCACTGACCAAGGCGAAAATGCTCATCCTGGGCATCGTCGTAGAGAGCTTGTCTTTCGGTGTTTCATAGGTTACACTTTGGAGAGTGTGCACAAGACTTATACGATTTAATTTAGCACTCCCCGTTTTACCACAAGACAACTGGAGTGACGTCGTGAGGGTTTTCATCCGTATATGGTGGACGTTCTGATAAGTCGCACGAAGCGTTTCGCTTCGTCATGTATACTTAATGTGAACGGCTATGGAGTGGAATTCACTCACGACGTCTGTGTTCGCTTTAACATAACATCTGTTGGGTAAGTGTGATCCATCGTCGACCTCATCTTCACTTAGCATCAGGTGAGATTGAAATTTAACGCATGCCAGTATCATATTAAAAAATAATCGGGAATCTTTTTCACTTTATTAAATATTTTATGGAATCTCTTTTATCATTACAACTTTTAAATTAATATAGGTATAAGTATGTGGATACGAATAATGTGAATACGATAATGTGATATTTATTATAGGTAAATATATAATTTTTCAGACCCTAAATGAATAACTATAGACGAATAACAAAAAAAAAGGTAACCTTTTGAAAAATAGTTTCATCTAGGTCTACGATCCGTACGGGTTATCTCGGATTTTTTCCTACTGTGATAAGCGCCCTGGAAGAGGGCAAGGTTTTTAAACAGTTATTTCGTTTTCAAATATATAATACTTTTTCGTTCTGAGAAAATCGGATTAATTGATTAGCAAAGCAATATAAAAAAATACCTAAAATATAGGTGAACTTAATTAGATAACTTATTATGATTTATATTTTATATAAGCATTAAGTACTTAGCTTGAATATACATTTTATAATTTATTAATTTTGTACTTAAAAGAAGAGCGTTACTAATTACTGTTCTTACTGGATTACCACTGAAAGAGGAGATTTTAATTAGTCTGGTATTTCATTTGTTTTGCGGTACATATATACTACGGTATTGCGATACATAGATAGATAATACGGTTTTGCGGTAGTATTGCGGTAGGTTGATGTTGTTAAACATTATAAAATAAACCGAAAACAAGCTGTTCATGTGAATAAAACAAGGAAATAAAGATGTTTATTTTATTTTTAATTAAACTTTTTTTTAAGAATCAAGGGAAAACTGTTTCGCTCAAATGTCCGGGGATTGTCAACAATTTATGTAATGGCAGTCCTAGATTGGTCTAATTTGTATAGAGATATTTGTTATATATAACAAAAATAAGCTAAGATAAGATAAGCTATAAGATAAGCTTGTGTTATTTATATTATTCAATATGTTTCATTTAGGTAGCTATAGTGTCGAGTCAATCTAGCTCTTGGGTCTTTAGCTAGATTTTGGATGGATGATGATTCGACACTATACAGAAGACATCCCGGACGTCAGCTTGTACGAGATTAGTATGGCTCTCAAACAGCTTAAAAACAACAAAGCTCCCGGAGATGACGGAATCACAGCCGAACTATTGAAGGCGGGTGGTAAACCAGTACTGAGGGCCCTTCAGACATTGTTCAATTCCGTCATCCACGAAGGTAAAACGCCGCAGGCATGGAACAAAAGTGTGGTGGTACTCTTCTTCAAAAAGGGTGACAATACCCTATTGAAGAATTATAGGCCCATCTGACTCTTTTGAGCCATGTTTATAAGCTGTTTTCGAGAGTTATTACGAACCGTCTCGCTCGCAAGTTCGACGACTTCCAGTTCGGGAACAAGCCGGTTTCCGAAAAGGCTACAGTACCGTATGTCACATACACGCATTACGGCAGGTTATACAGAAGACCGAAGAGTATAACCTACCCCTTTGTTTAGCGTTTGTGGACTACGAGAATGCCTTCGATTCGATTGAGACCTGGGCTGTACTACAGTCTCTCCAGCGGTGCCAAGTTGACTACCGGTATATCGAAGTGTTCAAGTGTTTGTATGAAAACGCCACAATGTCAGTTCGACTGCAGGACCAGAACTCGAAACCTATCCTGTTGCGGCGGGGAGTCAGACAAGGAGATGTTATCTCTCCTAAACTGTTCACCGCTGCACTAGAAGATGTCTTCAAGGTTCTGGAATGGGAAGGACTAGGCATCAACATAAACGGCGAGTACATCACCCACCTTCGGTTTGCCGACGACATAGTAGTCTTGGCTGAGACCATGGAGGACCTCCGTGCGATGCTCGATGACCTCAGTAAAGCCTCTCAACGAGTTGGTCTTAGAATGAACATGGACAAGACGAAGATTATGTCGAACGTCCATGTAGCGCGCCAACTCCCGTGAAGATCAGAGACTATACGCTTGAAATTGTTGAAGATTATGTTTACCTGGGACACACAATCCAGTTAGGTAGATCCAATTTCGAGAAAGAGGTCAATCGTCGAATCCAACTCGGCTGGACAGCGTTCGGGAAGCTACGTAACATATTCTCGTCCAAGATACCGCAGTGTCTCAAGACGAAAGTCTTTGACCAGTGTGTGTTGCCAGTGATTACATATGGTGCTGAGACGTGGTCGCTAACTATGGGCCTCATAAGAAAGCTCAAAGTCACTCAAAGGGCAATGGAGAGGGCTATGCTCGGAGTTTCTCTGCGTGATCGAATCAGAAATGAGGAGATCCGCAGGAGAACCAAAGTCACCGACATAGCCCGAAGAATAGCTATACTTAAGTGTGTGGGCTGGCCACGTAGCTCGTAGAACAGATGGCCGATGGGGTCAAAGAGTTCTCGAGTGGCGGCCACGTACCGGAAGACGCAGCGTGGGCAGACCCGCCACAAGGTGGACCGACGACCTGGTAAAGGTTGCGGGAAGCCGCTGGATGCGGGCAGCACAGGACCGGTCGTTGTGGCGATCTTTGGGAGAGGCCTATGTCCAGCAGTGGACGTCTTTCGGCTGAAATGATGATGATGATGAATGATAGGTAGCTATATTACTTTCATAAAAAAAATACTAGTTAATACTATAAAATAATTAAGGAAATTGTACGATTCATAATTAAAAAAAAAACTTTACAACATTATTTTTCCTTTTTATTAAATGCCGCCTGGGAAATACGAATTCTGCCAGTATCAAATTAGTCAATGGAGAGTCACTTTGAACAGTGATTACATTGGTTATAGTAAGATTCTTAATACGAATTGTACATCCAGAATTGAAGGAATACATCAGTGTGCGTGAGTGCACTCACACTGATTGCGTGTGCACAGATACTCACGCAAGTGTGTGTAAAACAAGTTGTTTGTTCAGAGATTTAATACACGGTAAATTTCTTCGCGTTACCTGAGTTGGCACTCTCGCGGCATAACGTAGTGACTTTCAATTCTCAATATATTTTTTTAAGATTTTAATCCTTTTTTGACTGTACGTTTGAAAATTAAAGTTAATCATTTAATAATATTGGTCTGTTGGTAAGAAGCCTAAAACAATTTAAATGGAAAAAAATATTGTTAATTAATTGTTCGTTTATTTTTTCTTTGGTTATTTTTTTTTGTGTGAGTCACTTGATTAGGAACGTAAATCAGAAAGTATGACGTCATCGTTTAATTAATATCAACAGTTAATTGTTATTAAGTTATCTTGTGAAAAGTGACTAAAACTATTCATTGTGGAAATAGTGACTTTAAAATATGTTGTTAGGTGCAGAAGAAATTAAATGAATTTCACTACTGAAATTCTAGTAATATCAACTTTAACCATAGTTCTAAATATTTAACGATGACACCACACGTGCTTACGTGACCATAATGCCTCGTTTTTATGGCATATTTGTTATTAAATTTAAAAAAAATATTTTTATATTTCTTTTAAAGGTGTGATAATGAATAATTTTTAAGTTGCGGGTATTTTCTTTAACATAGAAAAAAGTGTTTCAAACAATTTTTTCAAATATTGTGCGATGGTATCCTTACATCTAGGTTAATCTTTTCAGAATTAAAATTTTTTCTTTAAGTGTTTTATAACAAGACATTATCATTCCGATCGGAACTAATTCGTTAAAACTTCATTAATACGAGCAGCAACGTCACGAGTAGGAAAGTTTAGTAAGCTCGAGTTAACGTATGGTAAGCGATCAGCGAATAACACAGTAAAAAAAACTCAAAATAAAATATACTTTATTTAGGTTAGGCTCTGAGAAGGCTCTGAGAATGTCAAAACACTACCACACGTTCGAAAAATATCCCTGTCACCGAGAAATATAAATAAATAATGTTTACAGTTTATTATTATTTTATTTTTTGTGGATGTAAAGATAGTAAATCATCTTATATCTGATAATAAAACCTGCTTGACGTGGTCCTTGAGCTAATTGTCCGGGAAATCGATAATGTGCTTTGGAACCCTATTGTAGAATCTAACACTATTACCTATTAATAACTAATTCACCAAGCCCGGTTAACTACAAATGTAATAAGTTCTACAAGTTGTTTTTAGTAACTCCATTATCTTTCTAAGCCATTTAATTGGATATATCATAGGCGTCTGTTTGCGCATGGCAATTGATTGCAACTTAACAACATGCCAGCAAATTGCTACGGAGAAACAAGGACAGCAACACTCAGGCGAACTGTGTTGAAAAGAGACAACAACGCTTTCGCTTTTCGTTCCAAACAGGACGGGCGGCGCGGCGTAATGGCGATGCCACTAGGGCTACCTTCATAAAATGCAACAGTATAAAAAATGATATATGAAAATTTTTGTACTTGAATATTATTTAAATCTATTTCATATGATTGTCTAAAAACATATAAACCATAAAAATGTTTGTAAGAAGTTTTTAAATTTGGAATAGGCTAAGGGTCAAAATGCTAATCCAAATAAAAATACACTTATGTTTGTGAAAAATACTGTTAGTCTTAAAATACGCGCGATACCTCGTTGGATTAATAATGAGATTTAGAAAAATGTGCCACATCTGCTCATAAATAATTGCAAAAAAATTAAACAATTAAAAATTATTTAAAACAGGGGTCTTGTTTTTTAAAAATTGCTCGAAAACTAGTGGTTTTAGAGAAGTTAAAAAAATAAATGCATAAAGAGGGGGAAAATTACAAAAAACAACATGTTAACTAAATTATGAATATTTATTCATTTAATGTTGAGACCTGTGATTTAACGTTGCCTTGAAACTGGCCGCTGCTATTATAAACGTTCTTTTTATATAATTAAATAATAATTAGAATTTTTGAAAATATAGTGTCATCTAAATACTTGAAGAAAAAAGAACCGTCTGAAAAAAAACCACAAATTTATCATAAAATGCTATTTTATGATACCAAAATACTATAAAATAAGAAGTGACATATATTTGTTTTTTATCTGCCATATCGCTTGTTGTGGATTGTTATGATTTAAAAAAATCTTAAAACTCATTATTTAAAAACTGTATTTTTTCTTTTTTATACAAACATCATTACTTTTTTCTTTCAATTATTCATTTGTATACGATTCTCTACAAGTTTCTGCCAGAACTTCAGATTATAAAAAACACAGTAGGAATTAAAAGCGAATGAATCAATCAGTTCAAAATTACAGTTTAGTAATATAGTAAATTTATAATCGACAACCCTAAGACTTAAGAGGCAGTGGCAAACAGCAAGTATTATTATTTTTAGAAGCGAAATTATTTTTGTTAAAATGCGTTTAATCAGCTTAGACGTTTCGGGCGATGGCGATCGTTAAATTGCGAAAACTTTTCTAAATCATTATACACCAATAAAAAAACCCTGTGGTCTCTTGGGATACCAGATAGGAACGAAGTTCCTTATTATAAAATATTAATTTCAAATTCTATTCGAGGTATAAGGAAAATAATGATTCAGGTATACATTTTCAATTATGATTTTTTATCAACAAATATGAAAAAAAACCACTTGACTAAATTATCTTAACACCTTTATTTCCCAAGCCAGGTGAAGCTGTAAAAGCCGCAAAGGCTCCAGGGCCCCCAAGGCAAGCAGTATAGTCAATTCGAAAAAAATAAAAAAAGCTCCATAAGGATCTTCATTCCAATAAAATTTAATTAAATATTAAAAAATAAATATTAAAATATTAAATAAAATTTATATGGATTATTATGGATATTTTATGACGTAATGTATGGGCGACGAACCGTTTAGACCACACATACTTATAATATCTCTGAAAGGCATTAGAGCAAAAGTTTTGGACCATATTATCTATAACAACTGTTCGTTGGTTGGATTTTATACATAAATTATGTTTTTTTACTTAAATTATTATACTAATTAAGAGCGTTCTGAAATTATTAAAATCACAGTTAATCAACCCATATACATCGCATACCCAAAATATATCGCTACAAAGGGCGTAAATACCATTTTGGCCAATTGACTTTCTGATTCACTCTAACTTAGTTTTTCACGCTCTTTCATCCTGTGTTTTTTATTATTCTACTTACAATAAAAAAATGATCATTACTACCAAATATTTTCTTACAACTAAACACCACTTTCCTTCAAAACTAGCTCATAAAAATACTTTGTACAACAAAAAAAAAAAACATGTTTATAAAATAAGTCTGTAGTTAACGCGTGGAGAGCCGCCGGCACAGCTAGTAAAACATTTTTTTTTTTTACATTACGAGAGCATAAATTATAAAATATATAATATTGGAGGTTAAAGTATGAAATTGCCCGTTTTTATTACAGCCAGAATGAGTGACTGATAATAATTTAACTTTTCAGATTGTAATAACTCAAGAACTATAATGGATTTATTCGTATTAAACGTGCGATTTTACGATTGTGTAGGTCTAATAATATTTGACTTATAGAGGGATCGATAGTAGTTCGAAATGGTTCGTGAATATATACACACTGGCCGCTGTGTCGCCCGTTCCGAACTTGGCTGACACAATGCCGTGTAGTCTAGATTCGGCAAACTCTCGACCGCGTCGCCACGCGCCAATGCACTCGTGTTATCGTTTTACTTGTACTTAGTAATCGTACAGTTTGACAGATTGCTTGACGTTCATGATTAAAGCTCCGAATGACAAAGGTCTATTCTTAAATGTGAAATAGCAAAATTGGGCTCCAGATACAGTGTTTTGACTCTATCGATGGAATTCCTTTACCATTATGACGTCACAAACCTGGTAACCAATCGTGGCGCGTTCGTAAACAAATGATTATTTTTACAATATAATCATTTTTTTATAATTTACCCGACGGGGATGTTAACGCAATAAAAAAAATTGCCTCCAAATTCGGCATATAGATATACCGATTGAGATCGCAGACGTGTTAATAAAAAAATAATTAAATGTTTTTCCAATTGACTATTAATATAATTATGATAAAGCTTTAAAATACATAAAAACCCAATTGTGTTACTTACATATATATCTATATATATATACTATCTTACGTGGCGGCATTATCGCAATGACACAAAGCTCATTTTCAAGAAAATAAGAAATTCAAAAACAATGGAATTTTGAGTGTGTGTAATTATTATAAGAAATTATGTAAGCAGTTGTGAATGACGATGGGATAAACAATATCGCCCGTTATGATATTAAGCGTTATAAATTTATTAATATGCTAATTTTATTATTTTGATGGCGCTTTAAATGCAAGCGAGAGTGCTGCGCCCGCGCAATTATGTGATTAAACCCTTCGATTAATTAGATACGAGAATTTAGTGACATATTCGTTTTTATGATGTTTTTTATTAAATATACATTATTTAATGTCAGATTTGGGGAAGCATTCACAAACGACAGTGTCATTATTCTAAAAAAGATTTCAATTTTATTTAAAACCAGCAGTGTTCCGCGAATTCTCCCGCGTTGAATTTTGGATTGTACATGCCTGTTTCATACATATAGAGTAACTGCAACGGAAGCAGATAGGCTTTATATAATAACCACTTGCCTAGGGATTACCAGATTGGTTGAAATTGATGGGCACTGCTCCGCTATTAAGGGTCTTAGCGTAATGTTAAATAGAGATTAGCACGTTCAAACACACGCACATACACACACCCACACACAAACAAACACACAGAAAAACAATTATTTGAGCTTCATTATTAGTACCTATAGACAGAGACTAGTACTAGTTTTACTAGTCTCTGCTATACTTAGATAATTTCGTAAAAATAATAAGTAAAACTGTATCGTTCTTATTTTCAATGTATTTCGAAGAGCTTGGCTTAACTTACCAAACTATCACAGATTATTGTATCGTCGCTTATCATTTTATTAATATAAAATGTAATATATTATTATAATGTTGTCTTAAACGGTCCGCATGCCCTCAATATTTCGGTCAGAAAACCTTATTAAACACGAAAACGCTTAAACGGAGGCGTCAAACAAAACGTCGGAGTCAGTAAAAAAAGAACACATTTACAAAATGGCAAACGTACACAAATTAAGATCTTTTTTACATAAAATACCTTCGCGACACTTAGCTTCTCAAATTACTTGTCCGCTATTAAAAAAGGTCATAAGTACTAATACATGAATGCTGGAAGTTTATCTGGCGGTCGTGAATATTTAAGATCACGGATGAAAAACAAAAAAGGCCGTTGAGCCCTTTTTAAGATGTCGCGTTGACGATCTGATTGTCACCTTTAAGATGTTATAATAAAATTCTGCTTAGGGCGTGTTTTCACTTGTTGTAAGCCTGTACAATTGTAGACGCAGCGTATGCAGACCCGGTAAAAGGTAGGACGGAATACAGGTTCAAGGTTGCGGGAATCGGCTGGATGGGTCATTGTGGCGATATTTGGAAGAGGCCCATGTCAAATACTGGACGTATTGCCACTACATGGAAGACAATATAATTATATCCACTCCTGGTCAAAGGTCCATAACAAAAAAGGACGAAATAATCACCAATAAATCATTTAAGAGGAAATTCAGGCAGTGCTTAATTCATATAAAATTATTTCTTTGTTTTATAGTTGGATAATGACACTAGATCAAATCTTTAAATATATAAATTATTATATTTATAAATATATTTATAAATATTTATAAATCATAGAATATATATCTACAACTGCCATGTATCTTTATTGACTTTTTCCATAAATTTGTTATCAAAAGAACCAGAAGCCTGCTACATTTACTAAAATACCCTAGTTATATCGCCGTTAACAAACATCCAACAAATAAACTGGAGTAATATTTAAAAAAAAAACATATAGGCAAAGCCAAAGTCCAAAATAAAGTCGGTCCAGTTTCATAGAGAAAATAGGGTGATACGAAATTATTTTACAAAAGTATAATCGGTACGAGCTACAGTCGTCTCCCTCACACTCTATTCGATCGTACGTGTACAGCGCGACAGCAATATCTCTGTTAAAACATATTCTTCAAATACCACTCACGTACATAGGTTCTGTAAGGAATGTTTTTTTAGCTAGTTAGACCAAATTGACAGATTACTAAATACATGTACGCGTGTTTCTTCCATCCTTCCAGAAGGCAAGAGAAATGCATACATGTATAGTTAGATCGAATTCGGATATGAATTAGCTAGATCGCAATGGTTGCATATACGGCAAGAGCCCAAGCCGAGGTCGGCCACTTTGGCACCCTTGCGCTTGTTGCCCTTTTTTCTCGGCTGAGTGCCTTCTGCGCTCGCCCATAAGCCCAGTGAAGCTGTTAAAGCCTCCTGGCTAACAGTATAGATAGTTCAAAAAAAAAAAACTGCAAATATCTTGCTTTTCAAAAAAACTATCGACTCGTGTGTTTGCGCCTTAGTAAAAGCAAACGAACATGGCCGGGCCACGTATTTACGAGCTACGGAACATCGTAAATGCGCTTAAACGTGGTGATTTCGCTTAATAATTAAATAATAAACATTTTGTTGGGAAATGATAATGACATATAAAGTAAGTTTTTGCGGTCAACACACTCGGTAAGGTGATGTCCGTGCAGTTTTAAAACATTTTATTACATACTAAGTTATAATCGTTGCTATGTCCGCGTTTCGACTTTAATTTTCACACGCTTTTTTCCACTGTACTTATATCTCTTGCGTTAATATAATCTAGTCTGAAAGGTGTGCTTTTAGTAATACGCACTAGCATATACAAGTCATCTTAATTCAATCTTTAGAGGTATCAACTTATATGACTGTTCTCTGATAAAACTATCTAATAAACAAAAAATAATTTAATTTAATCATAAGAAGAAGAGAACACATTGGCTGGGAGATCCTTCCACAGTGTCACGGTACGACAAAGATAAGACACAGAGAATATTTAATTTCGTGCTGTGGTGGAGGTTACCGTAAAACTTGTGACTACGAAGCCCACCGCGTGTGGTTCTGTTGTGGAAAGGAGAGAAGGGAATTAGATTAAACAGATCTTCAGAACACTCACCATGGTTCAGACAGTAGAACACGCTCAGCGAGGCAATATCATTGCGCAACTGAAGCTGCTTGATGCATTGGGTAACGCGTGCATCATCAGCAATGCGAACAGCCCGTCTTCACAACCTGTCCAGAGCATCGAGGAGGAGTTTGCGGACTCATCCGTAGATGTGAACAGTATTCCATACATATTATACGGCCGAACTTGTGCTTGCAAAGAAGGTATCTACAGTTGACTGGGTGTGAAAAACCGTCGCACTCTGTTCAGGATTCCGAGTCTCTGAGATGTAGTGGAGAGACACTCCCTGGAGTTGAGGTCGCTGCGAATATCCACACCTAGGATATTGAAGCTGTCACGCATTGCTAGCGAGACGTTCTGAAGAGTGGGGGGGACGGGGATTTATTGTTAGAAAAAGCGCAACACCGAGTTTTCTTGGCATTGAACTCAACCAAGTTACTTGTGGATATGCGGTACAAGGATTGGTTAAGTTCAATAATTTTAAAATTATTTTTAAACAATTTTTGCAAGTCTATAAAATTAATATATGTGCATACATTAATATATTTCACGGCTAACTTCATGTTGTTGTTCAATTTTGGAATTATTTTTATTTTGCTTCGCTAACGAAGTACCTATTTCTTCTTAAGCGCGTACCTACATAAGTTTGTAGCACGTTTGTACCGGATACACAAGAAAGCAATTTAATAAAAACATGTTGATTAAAAAAATGTGATTATGCATGGATATAATGGTTGGGAGCGACTTTTTGCATGGTGGTATGACGTTTTCTAATGCCCGTCTGGGCCCGTCTTTCACCGTCAAGTTTAAAATTTGGCTTTAAAACCTGTAGATGTGTTCCGCCAGTTGCAATTTAGACTCAGTCCCTCCACTGGGCTTAACGAGTTACCATCTAGGGCCGCATCGTCACTTAATATCACATGAGATTGTGGCCATAAATAAAAAAAGAACAATTAAATAAGCAATTGTCTCCGGCGTCAACCGAACGTGTGATCCAAATCGCTTCCATCAGTCCATGATATCCAAAATAACTTTTTTTTTTTCAAATTACGTAACAGACAGACAAAACCATTGTTATCAATGTAACACACAATTACAATGTGTTCTTCTCTCCTGGTGGTATTGTTTCCAGGAGATCATAAAACTCTTTTTTTCATTGGCTTGTTTAAGACTGGGTGTCGAATGACATAACGGCACCCCCAGGCATACTCAACTGCATGAGGAACATGCTAAAAAGGGGATAGCAGAATGAGCCAATAATGGAGTCAAGGATTAAGTACCCGATTTGACCACGACCACTCTACATGAAAAAACCCGTATCAATACCACAAAACATTAACGCTTTGTTACGTCAACTTTAAGGATAAAATATAAATATGGAGACAATTTTACACACGGCCATTTAAATCCAAAACTAAGCAAAGCTTGTATTATAGTAACTAAAGGCTTATAGATTTTTAACACCCAGACATATAACCGACTAGATACTGGTATAAAAATAATTTATAGGAATAAAAGTATGGTTACGTCGTGCTTTGTACATAGGTGTCAAAATCAAAATCAAATCAAAAATAACTTTATTCAATTTAGGCCCTAAGAAGGCACGTATGAACGTGAAACACTACTATACCACCATCGGTTCGGACAAACATCCCAGTCATCGAGAAGAACCGGAAAGAAAGTCTATTATGATTTTGATTAACGTTATTATAATTATCCTTAATCATAATAGATATTATGATTAAGGGATACATATTGGTAACGAATAAGTATAAACTTTGGTGACAGAAAATATTGTTCTTAACTTTTTTATAACTTGATCTAAAAAGTACTATGAAAAATTGTTTACAACCCTATCCACAACGTATTAATTAATTAATTTTAAATACTGTAAGAATATTTCTCAACTGTTCAGATTTCCTCACGATGTTGCCTTTCACTGTCAGCCGATAGTTTTACTAATTTAACTGAAATTAGTAGGTGTGCGAATTTAGAAAGATAAATAAAAACTTTGTTACAAGTCAAGATTCGAACTTCGAGGCTGTAAACATTGGAACATTATTCCACTGGTATTAACTATTCAGCCATTGTGAATCATATGATATTATTACGGAAATACAAGACCAATTTTTGGATTCGAACCTAGCTGGGTGGTAGGAAAAGACTATTCCGTCCGACTCAATTGCAACCACAATACAAAAGGTGTAACATCGCTGTTTTACCACGCTTAGGAGTGTCACGATCCGAGATCAGCCGGTGTATAATTTAAAAGATATCGCTGATTGATGATTTATAATTCTTCAGTATAGACAATATTTTTATCGGGCGGCCAGGGTTATGCGTCACAACTCACACGGCTCGTTCTCGTCACTGCTGCTATAGTCAGGCCCGAGCCGAGTGCTGAATTATTTTAATTTTTCATTATCTCCCAAATTATATGTGAAAATAACATGCAATCCAGGGCAAAGTTTACCTTCATAAAATTATCTTGTGGTATCGAGGTAACTTTATTTCGTAAGGAATAATATGCCATGCCTAATAACAATGCTAATAAATCACTTTACAATTTGCAATAAAAAAAAAACACTTAATGTCTTCTTGTGGCTTATTTATAAGAGATAAACTTATGGTATCACGGACTTTTTTTAGATGTAGTAAGGAGCAATATTTTTGTAGAACATTGTATTTACGTATCACTAACCATTACGCCAGCGCACGCGAATAAAGCAGTTCAGGTGCGATGTTACTTCCGGCTTATTAAAAAAAAATCAATATTTAAGGCTAGCTATGAGGTGTAGCCTAATGCTATACTATTCTACGTGAATTTGCTATCATATACAAAAAATATTTTTTTCAGATCCGACAGGCATATCCAGAGATTAGTGTGTTTAAACAAACAAACAAAAAATTCTTCTGCTTTATTATATTAAGTATAGATCAAGCGGTAGGGTTTTTTTATCTTACTGGGTTTCGATCACATTGCACATGGTGATAATTCTGTCAAAGTGACTCTTTTTTTGTTTGTCTCGTTCTCGGCCAGTGTATGCCCAGTTGCAGAGAGGCTTGCAGGCTCAGTGTTTCCACAATGAGGGGAACTTCCCGATTTGAGGGGAATTAGGGTCCATAGGGGGAGAAAAAGGGGAAAACATTAAAAGGAGTAATTGCGGGAAATCATGGGCAAAACAGAGGCGTGGGCAGGCTATAGAAGAATTTTGATAAAGACCTTTTTTTTAATTACTATACGAGGGCCAAATGTAAAAACTACAGCAGAAAATTTTTGAGGGGAAAAAAGCTCTGAGAAGGGGAAATTTGAATTGAGTCGTGGGGAAAGGATATCATTAAAGTGGAAACACTGTGCAGGCTGGCTTGACATCCACGACAGGCGATGGATTGTATATACCGGTGGTCGCCGTTGTTTTTGGACAAAAAAAAATGTCTACGTCACAAGGACTCATAACCGCGGGCCCGTCATAATCGACTAGTGCCTATTGAACGTCCTTTTAACATTAAATTTAAATCCCATTGCAAATTATAGCGACTGTTCAAAATTTAATTAAAGACCTTCACCCTCGAGGCTTCAAAACATTGCGGCGTGAAAGAGACGGAGAAAAAAAACACAATTGATTTATTAAAATCGATTAAACCAAAGATCCGTTCTAAAAGATCGTAGCTCTGAGATCCTATAACAGTTTATCTATTCGCACTCGTGTATAACGGGATTGTGCTATCTCTCTCGCACCCGCAACCGATGAGCATTCACACCTGCGCATTATACGGTATGTTTATTTGTTTGAGATTTTAAATAGTCTTATTTTACTGCCTTGTTAAGTCGCCTACTCGGATATTGGGTTAACCATAAAATATCATTTTTTTGATAACAATATAATAAATACTTGTTCATTGCGAAATAATTATTAATGTGGTCACGGATCTATATTTCTTGTCTTCAGAATTTTTTTTTTATTTATACAGAAATACATCTTACATAATCAAAATTGTAATGGTTTTTAACTCGCATATCCTGTCGTAATATATTTCTTGTATTAAAAAGTCAACAGTTTTGTTTATAGCGAATGCCCCGCGGCTTTGCATGATTTACTACGCATTATTTTATTTTTTTTATAACTCATGAGGCTATCAGTTGAGGAATGACATTACATAATTCCGATGTACAATTTTTTTTTTGTAATTTCATCAAATAAGTATATCCTATAGCCTTATAGCCTAATAATTAGAAATTTATATATCTGTGTGTCCCTGCACATTCATTTCCCTACATTTCATCAAAATCGCTTTAATTGTTTTTTACGATTTCCAAAAGTTGTTGTACAATTTATTTAGCGTATTAGTTGAGGACCGATTCCGTGTACATAATTAAATAAAAATCTGTATATCAGTTTTTGAGATAAATCCGGACATACAGGCGGAAACAAAAAAAATCTCATATTCGTGATTAATGTCCTTAGTAATAGATGTATATCATGAAATTACAATATAAGGCAATATACAATATATATACAATATATATATATATATATATACAATATATATATATATATATACAATATATATATATATATATACAATATATATATATATATGTACATACAGAAGTACAGGTTTATCAATTTAAGTATATTAGTTAGTGCCCCGTGCGTTTAATTAGTACGTAGTAATTAGTTTCTAATCGTAAAGTTAATTAATAAACAGCAGTTGCATTGGACCGGATCGCGATCAAAATATTAATGATAAAAAAATTATGACTCTCTTCAGAACAAAATATTATAAACGCATTGTCATTTGAAGCAACAGAACCTACATAAGGTAATAAATATTACACAAATAAAATCAACAATGTTACTGAAATAACAAAAAAAAAAACAATAAATGATTCTATCTGTATATTAACGATTATTAAAATTTCGTTTTTTTTTAAGTGAAACTTTTATTTTATCGTCCCAAAAATTTTCGTTCATTTATCGCATGTCGTATTACAGCTGGCCGTGGAGTAGGGATAAAGAGAAAGGCGAATGGCAGAGCTTTAGTCAAACTTTTAATATTAAAAAAAAAATTCTCTTGCATCTTGGTTTCATAAAACCACACAATATTTTTTTTTAATTATAGTCATTTTTAGAGCTTAGATAAAAATAAATCATACATAACATCTAGTCCTACTCGACTTCAAACCACAATAAAATAGAAGATTCAGCAAGTAGTTAACTTCATAATGTAGACTTTTTGGAACAACGTGCGTGAGCATCGCATAAAAAACACTTCAACCTTTTTGAAAAAATATACATAAAATATTAGTATTCGTCATAATATTGTACAGGATAAATGTTAGTTGCGGCGTTATTAATTTGTCTTCGGCGTTGTACATCTCGTTAGCAAGCGCTTATAAATTTGTCCGTCCGTGTGTCATTGCGCACGTCCGAAACAGCGCCCTCTGTCGAACATATCTCACAACACAACCTTAATGTAACAAATCGTTGACCGAAGTGATTTATTTTATCTAAATATGCTTAAAAACGAGACGATTAATAAAAGATTTTTAACAAGACATACATACCTACAGTAAAAAGGTTTTTTTTATATCGTTATAGGTTTGGCGTAGTGGCCACAATCTCATCTGATGTTAAGTGATTATGTGGCCCAAGATAACGCTAAACCTAGTGGAAGACTGGCTCTCAAGTGCAGCTGCCGGAGCACACCTATTGGTGCTTGTCGACAAATTTTCAACTTGAGGGTAGTAGCTAGCCAGGCGGGCATTAGAAAATGCCCTACTACCTCCTCACGAAGTTTTCCTTCACCGAAAGCTCAGGTTCATTGCAGGGATTCGAACTCACGTCAATCAACGCAAAGGTCGTACACGCTACCACTGAGTCATCATTGCTTAAATAAGAAAAGACAAAATATGCGTACAAAGTAATAAAATAACTTTTTAGTTAAATCTCACAATCAGGCCATATTTAACACAGACACATATCAGATATTTTTTTTACTTAGCACTGGCTCTTATTTTCTATTCACCAAAAACTAAAATCACTTAGTTTTCGGAGAACAGAATACAGGAGCGGTTTGCGTCGACCCCGTCAACTCTAGGACGACGCAGCCAGGTTCCAGTACAATCTGAAACCCTTGACATAGATTAATTCGCGTCACTACACTCACATTTCCACTAAAGAGTAGCCAGCCTTACTAGCAACCACCCTTAAGTTAAAAATCTGTCGCCAAGCCTATAGGTGTATTCCGGCAGCTGCACTTAAAAGCCAGTCCCTTTAGGCCGGGGATGGACAGACTTATTAGAATATAGGGGCCACTCGGACAGATTATAAACTAAATACGGTCAGCTACAAGCATAAATATAAAAATGAAAAGTTTTAAAAGAATTTCATCTATACATATACTGATCTGTGTGTCTGTCCGTTTGTGTTCTTTTCACGCGAATACTACTAATCCGATTTACATGGTTTTTCCTTTAATTTATAGCTATGTTATCTGGCCAGGTTTATGTAACATTTTGTTACATAAAGTAATATACGAAATAAGCAATGACGATAATTATTAATCAATACGGAAAAAATACGCTTTTGAGGCGATTAAATGGCTTACGCTGAGTAAACCATAAGAGATATATCAAATTAATGTTGTACATAATTGTAGATCTTGAAAGGACCTACAAAAGTCACCGTTAGCTTATGTCTATCTTCTAAGGATAACCCACAATCGACAATTGGTATTTTTGGAGTTGAACAATTCGCGCGCGCGCTCGACCTGATAGCATTCTGTAGTTAACGGGAGCGGAGCCGCGGGCACAGCTTGTGACATTATAATTTTTAATTCGAAGTATATAATTACGTTGATCTATAAAGTCTCTACAGCACAGACTTGTGTTCTCGACAGCACATTCAGAATAATCCCCTCGTTTTTTTTTTCGTAATTTCTTTTTGGCCGCGGTCTTTATCACTCTGCTTTAAACTTTGCGTGTTACCATCTTGGGCCACTTCATCACAAACCTAAGTTGAGTTTTAGCCTAAAAATTTCACTTGAAAAAAACATGCGCGTGTTAACCGTAGGTACCTATCATAAAAGAGAAACCTTTTAAAAAGGGCGACGCGTATAGTCTAATGTGTATATTAGATTATGCAATATAAAGCTGTCTTTCTACGTTATATCCTCCATCTTTCTCATGTAACAAAAAATTACCAAACCGCCCGCGCCGCCTAAGAAGTTTCACTTAAAATATATATACATGGTACATATAAAAAGTAACATAACAATCTTCCTAAATGTAACTGAAAGGCGTTCCAATCGATTGAGTCATTACCATTACGACGGGTAACTTGAGACCCCGGCAGTAAACGCTATTTTGACAATTACCTCGCGCGGTGATGGGAACAAATGCCCCGTGTCACTCGCTCAGACAGACGATAAACGTAAACAAGTATTTTGATTGTCGTGTAGATTAAATCTTTGATTGTACTGGATAGCATCTGTGACCCGGTGTTTTTTTTGTTGAATTGTGATCGCTCAAGTATTTGCCAGTGCCATCGTTCTGTTTTCATAGAAGTAATCCTTCAATGTCAATGCGATGACGTTTTCTCTATCTTCAATTTTGTTAAATTGAAAAAACGAGTGTGACTATTTTCACCACTAAAATAATTAAAAAAAATGTACACTTAGAATAATAAGAAAGCGTGCGCATCGTAAAAAACTACTCTCAGCATTTTTTAAGACCAAAACGGTGTTAATTCGAGATAAATTTAAGAAATTTTAAAAAGGGCTTTTAAAGAGGAGGAATTTTCCAATAAAAATGTCCCAACTTCCGGAACTTATCTCCATTATTTATAATTTTTATTTGACTCCAATAATGGGCCTACGTGCATCCAATACGGCATTAGGCGTACTACCGCTGAAGACAGTTTAACAAATATATTTTTTTATATATTATTAAATATTAATAGCATAATGTTTAAATATTTAGGGCTTTTCACTTATTATTGAAAAATTAAATTTCGTGTTTTTTTCATATTATTTTGTTAATAACAATTACAATTTCTATGTGTTAATACATCCTCAATATGTTTTTATTTTAATTTAATTCGAATGAGCCGCGCTCAAGTTTATCTCGAATTAACACCACTTGTTGACTAGACTATAAATAAGTACTAACTAATAAATAACTTCAGTTACAATATAACTGTAAAAAACAATAAATAAATTAAAAAAAATAATATCTTATATCGATTAAGTTGTATCTATTTTTATTTAGTAGTATTATTTACAAAGGCGATTAATAAATCCCACAACTACTCGCCTTAAAAATAACATGTGTATTTTACGACCTCTGCCCGTCCCTCCCAGTGTTAGATTGAGTTATCCCCAAAGAATTCCGATTACGCTTACGCTTGATACATTGTGTGAATTTCAACGATAAATCGTTATTTTTAACATAAACGACAAAAAGGTATTTTATCGTTATAGAGAAAAAAAAACCTGTTATTTATTTCATTGATGACGGAGATTACGTTACTTGAGCGATTTCGTTGGGGACATTAAAGTGTGGTGGGGCTGTTTCTTATTGGAGTTATCAAATTTATTGACTGTAATTATGTTCTTTACATTCACATTGTCATTATTTAAGAGTTGTGTACTTTATGTTTTAAAATTTTCAGTTGGGTGTAAGGGGACTCAAACCTTAAGACTTGAGACACCCAAGTCAACCTCACCTGCACGTGGTGCATCCTGATGATTAACGAACGAGGAGATGGCGGTAGCAGGGTGCTAGAGCTGTTCTCCCGACTGACTCGTGACCACTAAACGTATGGTGAAAAGCTCGTCGCAGTGATTCCCTTATACGCGGGCTTGTTTCAAAATCAGCCGGTGCGTATTATCTCTCTCGGTTTAATAGTACACAGTTGTTTCTTTTTTCCTCTCCAGACAAGTACCTATTTTCGGCAAGAAACGTTGCGTTGCAAAACTTTACCCAAAAAATCGACCATGGAACTTTACTGCAATCGCGTACAAAAAAAAATCACTTCTATAGAATTATTAAAATTTCTTGTTGGGAATTTATGCTTAACTGAATTGTGTATTTAATAATTTAATGTATGTTCGTAAACAGATCGAAAAGCTCGATTTTGTAAATGGAGGGCATACTTGTAATACTAGAATTAAACATAAATTAGTCATTCCGTGTTTTAGATTTAGTAAAACCAATAAAAGTTTTTAGGTAATATTGTTAGACTCTATAATAAGATCTCGAAGAACATTACCGATTTATCGGACAATAAATTTAAGGACCATATCATTCAGGTGTTACTGTCAAAAGGTTAATTATACGATGGATCATTACGTGGATGTGATCCTCTCTGTACGTACATTAAAGTAATATAATTATTAAATGAATTGTAAACATTATTTACACTGTTAAACAAAATAACTGATAAGCCCGATTGGGATGATTGAGTTCATGATTGGGATGTTTTCAAAACCGTTAGTAGTGTTTTGATATTGAGGCTTAAATTGTTAAGCCTTATTAAGGCTTAATTTGAATTAAGTATTCTTAATACTAACACATAATAAAAATTGTGTCTAAGTTTTTTAATACAACTAAGATGGCCAAAAGCATACTACCCGCCTAATGATAAGCGGCTATCATAGCCTATGAACATAGTCCCACCTCTGGAAACCCTACTCAACGCAGGAACACAACACGAGGTTATTTGGCTGTATCGAGGTTATCTTCTGTAGGTTCCAAATCTCCAAAGAAATTTATCTATGCCCTACCTTTTCGCTTTTGAATCGCTTCAATGCGTCTCGTTTCAGTGCGTACCCATGCAGCTACTAGTAAAACTATTGTCAAGTATTTCATGGCACGTCCACTACATTACTGAATTAAGATGATCAATGTTGAGTTTACAGCGAGCGTAGAAAACGAATGCAGTTGATAAGAATGCGCAGTCGTTTCTTGTTTTCGGTATCGCGCAATCGGTTCTAAGAAGCGGTCCCCGACGGCGGTCGCTGCGGTCGCGGCTGGCCCCCGCTGCGCCTGTAATTCACAAGGATCACACTTCCATAGATCTGGATTGTGTTTTGTACACTTGAACTATTTGATTTTGATACTTTGAGAACAAAAGTGGCATTATAATAAACGATTCAATTTTGAGTTACATAAGCACACAAATCTGCTACATTTATCGTGATATCTAAAAAATCATGATGTTATCTAAGACTATCTAAAAATACACTTCAATAATAAAAAAAGTGATAAGCTAATTAGTAAGGGCTTACTCAAATTTGGTGTATTTAAAAAAAATCTTTATTATGTATTTAAAATTGAGAGCTAAATAAAGATCAAAAAGTATCCTTCGAGGGTATTTTTTTTTATCGCTATATGTTTTTTGGCATAGACGCCACAATCGCACCTGATGTTAAGTGACGATGTGGCCCAAGATGATAACACGCTAAACTTAGTGGAGGACAGGCTCTCAAGTGCAGCTGCCGAAACACACCTATTTGTGCTAGGCGACAGATTTTGAGGGTGGTAGCAGGCCAGGCCGGCATTATAAAAATGCTCTATCTTCATGCTATGGTTTCCTCACGATGTGTTCCTTTACCGAAAGCTCAGGCTCATTGCAGGGCTTCGAACTCACGTCAATCTACGCGAAGTCGTACACTCTACTGTTGACCCATCCAGTGGCGGATTTCCCTTAAGGCCAATTAGGCCCAGGCCTAGGGCGGCCAGGTATTAGGGGCGGCTATTGGTGCCAAAAAATATACTACCAAATGCAAACATATGATGACAACAAATAACAGTACACTAAAGCATAATATGATATATATATGGTATATATTAAGACTCCAGACATGGATAAAAATCTAGTTTGAATTACAATATTGACATCGTAAAGCTATACTTTAATACTATCAAATTTGAAATGTTTTATTAAATAATGAGCTGAGAAAGGGGCGGCTAGTGCTATACGGCCTAGGGCGGCCAAGACTGCAAATCCGCCACTTAACCCATCATTGCTTCAAACTAAAATATAAAAAAATAAAATTGAATGACATGTCTATTCTTTTATCTTCATTTTCCGTTACCCATATAAAGCGACACCGCTATGTGTAATTGTCTGTCTTTAGATTAAAACACCACTCATTGGTTTACTGATTAAAAATACAGTAGCTGAGTACCATATTTTGTGGTCCATCAATTTATTATTAGTTATATGTTACTATGACATAGTCAAAATTGATTGTAAAAACTACATTAACTAACTCTCTCCGGTTGTGAAGACACGACTAGTTTGTTGTGTCACTGCTTTGGAAATAAACCTATAAATTCGTCGGAAGCTTGGTGATGAGATCCTCTTAGCAGAGTGCTTTCCGCGCTGAAAGACCGGTGAAGCTGTCAAGGTCCTTCGAGCCAACAGTAAAATCAGATCGAAAAGAAAATTAATTAATTCCCGTTCAGTATTATTTGAAGTAGGTATGAGGGTAAACAAATAAAAAAAAGGGTAAAAAAAAACAAATTTTATTTATGTTTTTAAAAGTGTATAATTTTACGACTATGTCAAGCGTGTAATTTCATGGTCGTTTTAATAAACACAATAAACGTATAGAAAAACAACTTATAGCACTTGGACAAAAGGTGTAACACACCTGTGACACACTTCCCATTAAAGCAGCTGTCAAAGTTAATTTTAGATGCTAAACTAAATTCTTATTATAATATTATGAATGTTTAAACACTTCGATTACAAATTAGGTGTATTATTTAACTCGCTAGCTTGCTCTCGCGTCTTTACTCTCATAGATATCTTTATTTCAGTTCAAATATTTCTAAAAATAAAAATAAAAATTATGCTGTTTTATGAAACCACGATGCAAGTGAAACTTAAAAAAATACAAATTATTGAAGACTTGTATACATTGTTTAATAACACACATTAACATATACAATGTTCCGAATTTACAATTGTAATCCTTGACTGCCCGGCATTAAATTCAATTTTATTTGCGACAATGTATAGTAATGCGACATGCGATAGATGAACGAAAAATCTGGGGTGATAGAATAAAAATTTGAATTTAAATAATGATTAAGAATGGCATGAATGAACTTTATTGTTCGATGACCACAAATGTAGACCATATTTTTGAAAGGCATATTTCATACATTAAATGTATTGACAAAACAATTTTAAGAATTCACTTAAATGGTTAGTTTTAAAAACGTTTCTTTCCGTAAGTATCAAGACTTTTAGTGCGAAGTATCCCTGGTAATATATTGATGATGCTGTAACACTCTATTGTGATCTTATGTTAGATTATGATAACTTAGATAACTTATTCCCAAGTTAATATAAACGTCTGACAGACATACAGACGCGATCAGAGTGTTCGAGATATGGAGATGGCTTTCTACTTAATATTTAATTACAAATATAATATTTTCTAATTAGCAAACAAAGTGATTGTATCTAATTACTACATGATAATATAACAATAAATAAATACTTTATATGTTTTTAAATTTTAGTTCCTTTGAAAGGCAAAATAAAACAATTCGTTCTCTATTGTAATTTATAAGGCTCGTAGATGTAATGTTAGAATAGGATGTTGTTAACATAAAATACCTCTGTATTGTTTTATTTTGTTATGAGTTAATAATTGTAATAATGTTTATTTATATATCATTAATATATTTTTAAACAATAAAAAAAAATGAGATTTTATGAGACCATGATGCAAGTGAAACTTTAAAAAAAAAAAAAAATAACCTTATCTTCGCCTCGAGTCTCACAGTTCCCTACTCTACGGCCAGCTGTAATGTGACATGCGATAGACGAACAAATCTTTTTGGGGCGATACAATAAAAGTTTTACTTAAGAAAATCGTAAAATGAATCTAAATTATTATCATTGATGGCTAGTTTCATTATGTCGTATGTCCGTCACATGATGCGCGTGTAGATTCTAATTTTACCCTCTAATTAACACGTTAAAAGAAGTAAGTATAATTTCAAAAATGTGAAAGTTTGTTCCATACACATAGAGCTAAAAGAGAACGCCTCGGAATTATATCTCCTGTCTATTTGTTTAACATTATTATTGGATGAAACTTACAACTCGAATATTAACACTTCAGGTTTTTAAGCAATTACTAGCTTTTTCACTCGGTTTTGCCTATCATTACAACTATAATTCATTTGACTGACAAAGGCGTTACTTTGCGGAAATCCATCGTAAATAATTTATCCAAAATTTTTTTGCTACTTCCGCCTGCAATAGATTAACTGTAGTTTTATCTACCTACAAAATAAATGTTTTAATTTAAATAAGTTTGTAAATAAAATAAAAAAATATTGTGTGGTTTCATGAAACCACGATGCAAGTGAAACTTTAAAAATAAATAAAAATTAAAATAAAATAAAAAATGATAATTAAATCGTTGAATCGTTGTCAACTTCAATTATTCTGTCAATAACTTCACCTTCGCCTCGAGTCTCACAGTTCTCTACTCTACGGCCATCTATAATGTGACATGCGATAGATGAACAAAAAATTATGGGGCGATAGAATAAAAGTTTCTCTTTAAAATTATTGTGTGGTTTTATGAAACCACGGATCAAGTGAACTTTCTTAAAATTTAAGAAATTACAATTTTTCACTTATTACTCCAAAACTCGCAAGATACCTTGGCTGGATTAATGGTAGTTTCCTTCACCTCTTCTTAATAGATAAAAGAAATAATACAACAAATAATATAATGTATTGTTCCTAAGCAAAAAAGTACAAGTTATTGAAGACATGTGACATACATTCTTTAAAAACACACATTAACATACACAATGTTCCGAATTTACGATTATAATCCTTGACTGCACGGCATTACATTCAATTTTATTTGCGACAATGTAATGTAATACGACATGCGATAGATGAACGAAATATTTGCTGCAATAGAATAAAAGTTTCACTTTAATAAATGTGTAAAATAAAGTCTTAAATATAGTAAAATAATAATTACGAAATTGTACGAACCATTAGCTTATAATCAATCTAGTTAAATTGTACACTAATGGTACATTTTATACGGAGACTGAAATTTGCAATCTAACTCTTATCCTTGTTTAATAAACTTGTTAGGTTAGGTTGAAACTGTGATCACAAATTTACGGTTGAAAATTCACATTCATCAAGTTCTAGAATCATGGTATTGCTTATATAGTTAACATAACCTCAAAAATTCAAAATTATTACGTAGTGTCCGTACACAAACGACCGACATATATATATATATATATATATATATATATACATATATATATATATATATATATATACATAAATAAACATAAATATGAAAGTGAAACACTGACGCAGTAAATAATGACAACATTAAGTCGCACTTTGTATGTTAAACTATATTTATGACGATAATAAAAATTGCCCCGGTCGGTATCAATTTACAATATATTAAACGGCTTATATTTTTCCACTTTTCGCGGAATTTTCGAATGTTTTGTCATCTGAGCAACGATATTAACGTTCGATATTATATCGATACCTAATATGAATAACATCGTAACTCATTTAACCTTGGTTATCAGAAGAGCCGTTTTTTTGTCGCCATTATGATTCAATTGTAAATTGACTGATGATATGTATTTTAAAATCTCATTCGACACAATATTTCTGAATTGTAGCTAATCAATGAATTGACGATGATATTAGACATGGAATACCTTTAATTATTATTTACAATGATAATTTTGGTAAAGTTTAAATGAATCTATTAGTCGTGGATATAAAGCCGTACAACTTATATATAGAGTTTATTTTCTGTATTTAGCGTATAGCTGTGATTTATAGTAGTTAAAGATAGTTAAAAAACATACAATAGATAAACCTATTCAACGACACCTCACACTATATATATATATTTAAAGAAAGGTAGGGCACATTTAAATTGTTTTTGGAGATTTCTCTCTAATTGGGGCAGCCCGACTGGTGGAATATCTCCACCCTCGAGAAGATCGCAGCCAAATGACCTAGTGTTGTGTTTCTGCGGTGAGTAGGGTTTCCAGAGCTCCTTGGGGTAGGTTCAGGGTCGGCAACGCGCTTGTGATACCTATGGTATTGCAGGCGTTCATAGCTACGGTAGCCGCTTAACATCAGGCGGGCCGTATGCCTTTTTGCCAACTTTGTAGTATATAATGTATATGATGGATGAGAAAAAAAATCATTACCACTTTACGTGTAGGGAAGGTACCTAAACTTAAAAAGTATAATTTTAGTTTAATTATGTAAAAAAATGATTAAAATTATGTCTATTTATATACAACGGTAAATTATGTTTATAGAAAAAATCAGTAAAATGAATTTATAGTATTATCATCGATATCTAAGTCTCTATTGTACTGTAATAGTACATAGAACTTCAAAAATAAAATTATAATAATCGCGATCGAGTTTCTTACCGGTTCTTCTTGATTACTGGTATATTTCCGAACCGGTAGTAGTATTTTAATGTATATAAGTGCTTTCTTAGCATAATTTTTCATTCAGGGGATTCCTGCAACCTACTTCAAGTCGACGTTCTACCTTGGTCTGCCTACGAGAACTGTTCGGTCCCATCAGCCGTTCGATTTTCAAGCAATGTGCCCCGCGGTCGTGAACTGGACGACAGCGGCCGGTGACGCAGTGCCGACGGCATACGCGACTTGACAAAATACATAGGATTGTATAGCCTAAATTGAATAAAGTATTAGGTATTGATCTTTATTTTATAACCCTTGATTATATAAATATTGATTTATATAATTTGCACCCTTGAAAGCGAGATCTCTAAATGAACTCTAAATGATTATTCGCACTTTTGTTTAATTACGTAATTATAATATTAGTATTTTGTTAACACCCGGTAAATAACCATTTGATATAATTAACGGTGAATTGTTTCGGGTTTTCCAACAACTCGGTCACGCATCTCATCTCGTAAATTTTCTGTGAATTCCTTACTATTGATGTAACACACAAGACCAGCTTGCACAGACTTACAAACAATTAGAAGTGTCATTTTTAAAAATAGGTCCTTAAATATGAAATTAGTGTTTTATATGGAAAACGTAAAACGAAAAAAATATTTTGAAATTACACATTTAATCAATCGAAGTATTTACCATTATTATCTATGCATTTTCGCTATTTTATAGAAAGTCCATTGATTCCATTGCTGACAAAATTGTGCGAGCGAGAAGCAATAAAATCTTTGAAGCCGGTTTGGACAGCCTCATTGAAATTGATTTTTTTTCCTTGCAAGAAATTGTCCAAATTCCGGAAAAAAGTGGTAATCTATTGGAGCAAGGTTCGGGGAGTATGGTGGGTGTTGGAGACATTCCAACCACAGTTCCTCTAATCTAGCGACCGTTTATCGTGAAGTATGGGGTCTAGCGTTGTTCTGAAGCAGCTGTGGGTTATAAGAGATTAACCAGTCTTGGTTATTTATCGGCTAGTTTTTCCATCGATGACAATACAGATCTGCCGTTATCTTCTGACCAGATCTTAGGAAGTAGTAGTGTATGACACAGCAGTGGTTCACCAAACACTCTACCTATAAACATATTCACTAAGCTTTGAATTTTAATGAATGCGTTTCTATTAATTGTTTTTTTTTTTCAATTTAAATTTTTTCAAACTACTTTTCATGCCTGTATTTTATAATTAACTAGCTGTTCCCCACGGTTTAACTCATGTTACATTTATTCAATCAACTCTCCATCACGGTACCGTCACAGCACGTCGTTTTCACTTACAGTCCTTGCCCACAGTTTTCCAGATTACTTGACATTCATGGTTACTGCTCCGCTCCTTAGAATCGTAGCGTGAAGTTACATAGTTTACTATATGTGTCTCGTGGCACGCGTTTTTTAAGCTGTAATTATTTTCATCACATAATTTTATTGTTATTAATATTATTGACAATTCGTATCATTTGAAGAAATGTATGATATACTTTTCGTGTACAATTTTTTTATACTTCAAAGGTGGCTATCAAGCATACGGCACGCCTGATAGTAATCGCTATAGGTATTACTAGCGCGTTGCTGACCTTGAACCCCTCTATCCCAAAGAGCTCAGGAAACCCTACTCACTGCAGGATCACAACACTAGGTCATTTGGCTGAGAACTTCTGAAGGGTGATGGTATTCCACCAGTCGGATTGCCCCAAGTAAAAAGAAATCTACAGTGAGGTTTCTCTTTGCCCTACCCCTCTCAAAATATATTGAATATTAATGAAAGTTAATATTAATGAAAGTATTATTGACGATTCTTATAACTTATAAATTATGGAACGGCATATTGAGCTTCCCGTTTAAAAAAATCGCTTGAGATCTAATAAAAAAATTTGTTTTTTACGATTTCTAAAAGAATTATTGAATTTATCAGTTGACTAATGGCAAACTTCCTATGTACAAAATTTTATAAGACTTGGTCAATCCGTTTTTGAGTTAAATACGGCCACACAAACAGACGGACAAAATGTTTAAAAATTGTTATATCTGTGATCACTGCTCTTTATATAGGTATCGTCTTAGTTATATATACTACTGCCGTGATTTTTTTCACATATCCAATAACAACCATATAGATTACACTTGGCTCTAAAGAATTATAACTTTTAAGTTTAATATTTCGCAAACGGATCACTGAATTCTGAAACGGTTTTCACACCCACAATGTTTTTGAATGATCTATCCAACGATACCACGCTATGGGATAGACGAGAAAAAAAAACATCCCCACTTTACGTGCACGAATTATATTTTTGTCGTCTTGATTAATATGTATACCCATACCAATTTACAGCTTTCTAGTACTAAGAATCTCTGAGCTAAGCCGCGAACAGACGGATATACCGAAACTATATGGGTTCCTTTTGAATTTGAAACACTAAAAATGATAAAATTTCATATTACATTTTCAAATTCTACACTTCTAAATAATTTTTCTACACATAAAATAAATTTCTAAATAAAGCATAAAAAAACGTCCATTGTGTCACAACGACTTCACGATTATCAAGTATAACTATGAAAATATTTTATGTCAGTTGCAATTTCCAAATATTCCAAGCTCTACATAAATACTTGTCGCATAAAAAAATCGTTAACATAGATTTCCTCCAAAAACGACCATAAAACCGTCTAATGACCATTAATAAAGTATAAAGCCACATTAATTATAGCCGGCTGTTGTGTTGGGACTCTGTGACACCTGACACGACTGTTTGTACCAATCTCTGCCATGTGACCAGCGTGATGAAACGTAAATCAACTATTCTATGACTACAATAATATAATTATTATAAATTGTGAGAGTAAGTTAGTTTGAATGTCTATCAATCACGCCAAACGACCGGACGGATTCTAATGGAATCCGGAATAATTGCCGACTATATCGTGGAATAGGAGTTAGGATACTTTTTATACTAAGTTATATAAAAACTCGTCAGTAAGATCAATAAAAGTTTTTCGGTAATAGTGTTAATTTCTGTATCAAGGCACCCAAGAACATTACAGATTTGCCGGACAATATGTTCAAGAACCATGTCAAGCAGATTTTACTGATAAAAGTTTATTATAGAGTCAATCATACCTACTGTTATTGAACGTAAATGATAGTGATGTCTGGAAATAACTCCCTTTCTGTAAGTACATCCACTAAAATAATATTATTATTTATTACTGCAAAAATTATATACACAATTAACTTTTTTTATAAATCCGTTCAAGGTTCTTGCAGTCTCTTCTCGTTGACCAAGCCCGGTAAAGCTGTAAAAGCCGTAAAGGCTCTAGGGCCCCTAAGGCTAACAGTAAAGTCAGTTCGAAAAAAAAAAAAATTCTAGTTGACTGGGATGTTTACCGAACGGACAGTAAAGTTTGGCCGCTGAGAGAATGCGTTCCTTACCTACGTCTGCCATAATAGACGACTGCTTTAGCGTCACAAAATGGTGGCCCATCACGCCCTTTTGGGTTTGCAATTTTTTACCAGAAATATAATAACAATTTATTTCTATTATAAAATTCATAATATTATAATATTTTTACTCAGTAAATGAAATTAAAGAATAAATATTTTTTTAACATATATTAATAATATAATTGACGTTGGTGTCTGTACTAGTCGTGAGACTGTATCACAAATACCCGCGCGACCGTTACCGTTTATAAAACCATTTAATGAAGTTGAGACGTTGAGAGGGGGTTGACGATTAGTAAGGAGTGTGTTGTTGTTGGGAGTGTGATAGTCTATGTTTTTTTGCCCCTTTCATTAGAATATTTTCAGTTTCGTCATAGTTACTGTACTCATAAAACTGTACAAGAAATAAATTACATTAAGGTTGGAGAAGGAAAACTTTATTTATGCTTTTATATTTCTGGTATAAAATGGCAATCCAAAATGGCGTCATGGGCTGCCATTTTATGACGCTAAAACAGTCGTCTGTTATGACAGACGTCAGGAACGCATTCCCTCAGCGTCCGAACTATTATAGTATTGTAATGTTCATGTACCTTTTTAGGGCCTATGCTGAATAGAGTATTTTGTGATTTTGACCAAAATGATGCTAATGTACTATGAATGTATGGCTTGAAGAATATTAAATGATGTGAAGGACAATAACGCAATTAAAAAGATATTGTATCGTGTAGTAAGTAGTGAAGCGAAATTTACCGCAGCATAACCTATAAATTACTAAAACACGTCGTTGATATGATGACATCGTTTTAGAATATTTTAAAGAATATACCTACTCATTTTACAGACCTCATATAAACCTTTCTTCGTTTAATTCTGTCTTAATGTAACCGTTATTGGAGCTTTTTAAATTAAACTTGATATTTTTGCTATACTAGCGCCATGTTATTTTACTTGCTTCTTGGATACCTCTAATATACGGAGTTGATTCTCTTCGCCTATACACTCCATGGGTAGATTTATTGTATTTAGTAAGAAGTAATTGAAATGATTTACGAAAAATAGGTTTTTATGTTAATTTTATTTCATTGAAATTCCTTTATCCGTTTTCGTCACAGTGAGAGGTCTATTCTGACTACTGTGGAGACGCTTGATGGCTGTATAGGAGATAAAACCGTTGGGGGTGTATTATGTCATTACATTCACCTGTATAATATTATATCGGGAGTTTTTGAATTAATTTCCTATATACATATGGTTATATAATTAACTCAATTAAAGTTTATATTGTTAGTTATTTTTATGGTGCTTAAGTAACAATTAACATATGAATGATATTAATGGTGTCCGGGAATGTTTTTTTTCTGTACAGGCGTACCTGTGATTACTGTTTTTTAATATTATACGGCTCAAGAGATTGTTTGTTTGTTTGTTTAAGTGCGCTAATCTCAATAACTACCTGTCAGACTTGAAAAAACTATTCTTTTATTTATATTCTATTAATTTAGGAAGATTATAAGCTACAAACATAAGGAACTGAGCAATAACCATGAATGTCAAGTAATCTGGAAACCTAGGCAAGTTTTTTTTTTCGTACTGACTATATTGTTAGCCTTAGGGGCCCTGGGGCCTTTGCGGCTTTTACAGCTTCATCGGGCTCCTCCCCAAGTACAGGATGTGCGCACAACGATAGGCTACACGGAAACGATCACGGCGACGCGATGGAGAGTTGCGGTCGAATAAATTTAACATGGAGGAAACTGTGAGGCAAAGGTAGTTGTAGTATCTGTTATATGCAGCAGTATATGTTAATATGTATGCTAGGTGTGAATGTATGTTAGAATGTTTGTCCCTCAACTACGCCTAAACGGTTGGATGGATTGTAATGTCGATTCTATTTCTTCAATGATGTTAAAGGAACATTGCAAGCTTGAATGATGCTGCAGCATCATCTGGAATTTGCAGGACACATAACTCCTCACCGACTTACAGCAGAGATATCTTGTTATGCATATTGGAATGCTCTCAATGAATATTTTTCTTTTGTTGATAAAAAAATCGTGGGTTTGTACTTTGCGACAAACTCAATACTGCGTTTTACTGACCTTATTAAGGGTTTGATTAAAATGCTCTGGCCCTAGGGCCTCGAAATCTTTAAGGGCCTTCTGGTCCCCACCTTAATTTGCTACTGGCCCTACACCAGACTACTACAAGCAATCAGAATAAAATGTAAACCTTTTATTTCGCACGCATATAAATACATCGACTAGCTGACATAACGTAACAGTTTTATTACATAAGAAGCTAACTGTATGAATATTAAAAAACAATGTACAGGCAAATTAACCAATTTGTAAACTGGATTGTGCTCGTCACAGGATGCAAAAACGATTTTTATAGGTCGATAACAATGGACGCACCATCGGTGTTTCCTCGAACCTGTCTCGCCGACCAATAGACGTAGATATATTCCCATAAAAATAAAAAATTGACAGCTCAATAAAATTCAATGTACCATCAGTTATAAATATGCACAAGTACTTGAGACGTCACTCGTGCCTTTGTCATTTCTACCTTATTATGTTAAACGCGACTGGAAAACAAAGTAAACAAAATCCATCTGATTGCTTCATTTATTAAGAATGTTACACTCCTCGCTAGCCTCTCGCGAGCTAACTATACAACCTTTTTTCGAACTTTTTTACAATTCCGTACCTTAAAAAGCAAATAGGAGCCCTTATAGGATCACTTTGTTGTTCTTCTATCTGTCCGTGTGCCTAGACACTTTTTCAGGTTTCCGAAGTCAAAAGAAATCCTTATAGTTTCGATATATTCGTCTGTCTGTCCGCGGCTTAACTCAGAGATTCATAGTACTAGAAATCTGTAATTAGGTACGGGTATACACTACTCTGTCAAAAACGTACCGGGGAAAGATCAATAATACGAGTACATAAAACGTTAGTTATTCATCCAAATATATTTAATCGCCTTCAAAGAATGCTCCTTCAGAAAATATTCACTTACCTCAAAGAATAATCCAATCAGCGAAACACTTTTTAAACGATTTTTCCGGAATTGAGTTTAGTTCTCGTCGCAAATTCTCCTTTAGGTCTTCTACCGAATGAAAACGGTTGCTACGAAGTGGTAATTTGAGTTTAGGAGAAAGAAGCCGGCTGGAGCTATATCTAGTGAATGAGGTTGTCGCTCGATGGTATTTGTTGAGTTTTTGGTAAAAAATTCGTTAACAATTATGACTTCTGCGAAAGCGCAAATCGTGGTACAAAATCAAAAAATGTAATCAGGTTTTTGTCGTCGAATTTGCTCTCTTAGACGCCGCATTACAATCATATTTACCGTTTGATCATCCGGTAAGAATTGCGAGTGCACAACGCCGTGATAGTAAAAGAAAACAGTTAACATGACTTTGTCTTTTGATCGACTTTGACTTGGTTTTTTCGGTTGCTACCGGCTCCGGTCCGGTGTAAAATATACATCCTTAAAAGTCTGCATCCCGACCGCCTGGAACCCGACACTGCGCGTGGCCCAACACGCACTTGGCAATTTTTTTTGAAAACCACTTGATTTTTTGGCTTGACTTGTATAAATTCGAAATTAATATCATATACTAAGTAAAGACTCAAGCTGCTGGTAGAAAAAAAATCTAGGTTAACGCAATAAGCAGATACAGTCCTTCATATAAAAATCTAAAAGTCGCACTCAGTTGCCATTTATCAAAACCTGTAGGATATTTTCCGGTGACCTAGCATCTTGAAAAGTACGAAGGTAGATTTTCTAACATAAGTTAAGGAATAAATGTGAAAATAATCAATGTTTAATACCGTGTGAAATTATAAAAAAATAATTAAGGTATCTATTTTTTTTCTTCCAAAAACAGCTTAAGATCATCGTCGTCATCGTCTTCAGCCCGTAATCGCCCACTGCAAGAATAGGCCTCTCTTCCTATACGTCTCTTTGCTGTTGCGAATTACATAAAATCAGGGGACGGATCGTCTATATGTATTCTTTTATATTTTATATCAGTCAATATTGTTTGTTGGATGTCTGATAACGGTTCTATAACTGGGTAATTTTATTAATATTAGAAGCCTCCTAGTTTTAAAAAATATCTAATGTATTAAAGATTAAGTTTATAGATAAGTTTAAAGATTTTATGGTATAAAAATATTTACCCCAATGCCATTATCTAGGAATACAAGAGATGAATACGTTTGTAAGAACTAAATGCAGTCCGCGTTTCCTCTCAAGTTAAAGAAATAGTTTTTTTTTAATTATGCAATACTGTAAAACTAATCAATGCCAATAAGAAGTGGTTAACGTACAGTCGAGATATACGTCATAAGGATCTTCCTATCTGCAAGGAAAATTTGTCCTATAAATTATATAAAAAATAATATAAAAGGAAAATTATGACCATGTCAACTCTGCCTACCTTATAAATTAAATAACATAGCTTTATATTAGTTCCAATAAAGTACGTGTGCCCCACACCTAAGCGACCGTTAAGCTATACGCAGCATTCGTTACACGCGCCGCAATTTAGTGGCAGCCAGTAATCTATGTGCGACGTGCATAATAAATTTTATGTTTGTCGCACACTACACGATACGATGCTACATATCGCCCGTAGCTTTATTAAGGTATATCTACAATCAACAGTAACAGTAACCGATAGGAAATGATATCAATGAAGATAGCTTCAAATAGTGAACGTTCGAAAATTAAACTGTCTAACTTCAGACACAACAAAATTCACAAGAAATATTTTATAAACGTATTATTTTTTATTTATCCATTTCGTCGTTAATTGAAATAATTTTGTGTATTTTATTCAGAAAGGTCATCTGTTCTGAAGCGTTTTATTTACAGAACTTTAATTGTTGTCCATAATTAAACCCCGGGAAATTAACTAACTTGATTTCTGTCTGTCTGTTTGTTCCGGGTAATCTCCAAAACGGTTACACCAATTTTGATGAGAGTTTTACTGGCTGGTATAACATCAACATGTTATATGGTATAACTTAGGCTACTTTGATTTTAGGGTATTGAACTAATTAGGGTTCAGCGCAAAAAAAATAATCCTTTTTGAGTAGTACACGCGTGCGGAGCCGCGGGCGTAGCTTGTTTATTATAAATACTTGTTTTTAAATCACGTTCGGTCATCTGGAGAGAATCTAGTGGAATTTGATATAAATTCGATTATATGGTGGAATAAGACCTAGCCTTATCGCGTTCCGGGGTTAACCAGTGAATATTAATTAATTAAGCAGGGTGGCAGGGATCCGTACCCGAATAGTTCACGACTGTCATGAACACGGTGATAAAATCGTCATAGTGTCTGTCTTTTCGGATCGGCCGTAGTCTTGTAGGCCGGCGGAGATTACCGACCGTATTGTACTGTGTTAAATATCAGACACAATGCCGACACTTTGGCATGCTACGATAAAAAAGAGTAACAGTTAATATCTAATGATTAAAGAAAACATTAAGAACTAGCATCGCAGTGTCGGTGGATCACGGCCTTGATGTGGTTAATCCCGGGTGTAGGGCATACTGTGATACGCAGTCGAATTCCCAACTTTCGTTCGTAGAAATGAAAACAATTCGGGCACTTCGTGTATTTGAATACAACACTATTTCCTCTAAATACACTCGTGAGCATTAAAACTGTGAATACAAGATATACTTATAGTAATTCAAAGAATATATTAATATTTTTTTCATGGTGATTAGCTCATCTCCTTAGGGTCGTAACGTAAATTTATATAACCTATAACCTTCCTCGATCAATAGTCTATATATTTCAAGAAGACTTTATCAAATCTGACTAGTAGTTCCAGAGATTACCACGTTCAAACAAACAAACAATTTCTTAAACTTTATAATTTGTAGTATCTCTACATGTAGTATAGATAAATATAAATGTTTATCTATATTATATCAGGTTAATTTATTATTCTATATGTGTTCACCTTGTTCTTATGAAATCTAGAACATTATGTTAATATTTGTCACTTCCAAAACTTCTTTTTGTTTCACGTTTAATGGATTCCAAAAAAACATTTCGTTTTATTAAGATTTAATAGGAAAATGTCGCGTGTCTATTATTATTCTGAAGACGTTTTTTTAATGTTTTTTTTTAATATGTGGAATAGTAACTGGTCGAGTTGGATGTTTTGGATATTCGAGAATTTCGTTTGGTCAAAATCATTTCTGATAGTAAGTTGCTGGGTAGTGCAATAGGACAATAGTGTCCGACTGGATTGCGACCGCCATATACTAGGTATAATACCCAAATTAGTGACACGCTTAGTCGTATCTCGTTTGAGGATCAAAATGTGTTTTTTTTTTTATGAGATACAGGAACGTAGTTGACCTCAAGTTCACCCGATGGTAAGTGAGGATGAGGTCGACGATGGATCGCGCTTACGCAACAGATGTCTGTTCACTCTCCCTTTAAAAACTCCCAAGTTATATGTTGAAGAAAACACAGACACCGGGAGAGAATTCCACTCTATAGCCGTTCGCATTATAAATGACAACGCGAAGCGCTTCGTGCGAATCGGGGGAATGTCAACTACATACGTGTGAAAACCCTCACAGCATCAGCTCAACTCAACTCAACTCAGCGTCTTAGTTGTCCTGTGGTAGAACGGGGAGGGCGGAATTAAATCATGTAATTCCTGCGAACACTCTCCAAAGTGTACCCTATGAAACACCGAGAGGCAAGCTACTCTACGACGATGTTTTTTTTACGCTGGGAAATACTAAATGGATCCAGCTTCTCGCTCAGGGGAGCAAGAGAGGTATGTCCGATTCTTACTGGCTAAAACCCAGCGGTGTACTATCGGCCGCCTACAGTGGGGCGAAACGGGATCGCGATTGCATTCCTCCGGCGCTAAAGAGAGGCAGTTTAAAGAGCTAAAAGGGTGCTAAAGAGCGGCCAACTGGTATTTAGTAGGTCCATCTTTTTCAGTAATTAAGGTGTCAAGCAAAACAAAATCAAGCAAAACAGTTTGTTGCGTTTTGGGATCAACCAGTGTGTATCCGGGTGATCGAGGCTTACAGCCCGGTATGACAGCAAAGATTTGCGATGGACTGTAGACCTCTCGGTGGTCACCAATGCATTTGTATAGTGCTTACCATTAGGCATAGTACCGTTACTTTGCAGTGCAATTATTAAAAAAATATTCTTAACCGAAAGTGCGGAATCAATGAAGGATTCGAACCCAAGCCGATCGAAGAGACATCAGCACACGCTACCACTGGTATTGAGCTATCATTCCTTGAAATATTCGTAACGAAATTCCTTTTTTTTAATAAAGACTTTTTCTTTTTACGAAATGGCTATAGGCATATATTCCATCTGATGCTAAGTGGTTACTGCAGTGTACATACGACGATATTATCAGACAGGACCGTGGTCAACTAAAGTCAGATAATAACTGGTAGTTACTTCCGAGGATGAATCATTGTGACGGATAGAAGGATAAACATAGCATTATGAGTAGGTAATGGTGTTTTGCGATAAATGCATGTGATGTTGATATGTCCCCCCATCGATCTTCGCCCGAGCTCTACCATTATTTAAAATTAATATTTAATTATTAGGTGCTCTGACAACCATCATTGAAGCAATGATGGCTCAGTGGTAGCGTGTACGACTTCGCGTCGATTGACGTGAGTTCGAATCCCTGCAATGAGCCTGAGCTTTCCGGTGAAGGAAAACATCATGAGGAAACCATAGCATCGTGATAGTTCTTCTAATGCCTGCCTGGCTAGCTACCACCTTCAAGTTTAAAATCTGTCGCCATAGGTGTGTTCCGGTAGTTGTACTTCAGAGCCAGTCTTCCACTAGGTTTAGCGTATTATTATCTTGGGCCACATCGTCGCTAAACATCGGGTGAGATTGTGGCCACTGCGCCAAACCTATAACGATAAAAAATAATAATAATAAGAGATTGTAGCACTTGATGGTCGGAACTGCCAAAACTGAAATCTTCAACGGCGGTCGTTTCGAACCGGTTTATGTTCATTTAGCGATAATCTTGTTGTATCTCACGTATGTATGTTCTGCTACTTGGAAACTATTTAGATAACCGTTGTTTGTATTTTCCACTTGTTTCGACTTAAAACTACATCCGTATTATACACTTCTGTCCCTATTTAAGGTTAGTATATTTGAGTATTATGTCCGTGGTACTGCAATATGTTTTATGTCAAAAGAAGCTGTCTCAATTATTGATTGCAAAATGTTATATGTATAGTTATTTTCACATTATATCCACGGTCAAGAATGATTTTTACACCACTATATAGATATAACTACACTAACATTACGTGTTAAGCGAATTGTTAAGAAAAGTTTTCTCTCCGGTAAAATCAGATAATGCTCTTTTTGCAATATCACCGACGTTATCTACAATTATACAGTGTATATGGATGATAGATAACAACACTTTAATTCATATTAAGGTACCAATTGTTCGTATGGAGTAAATTTACTGTGTCATGTTTGTGTTTTTGTTTATTGATGAAAATATTATAAATACAAAAAAGGCGAGTTTAACCTTTAAGCGCGTTTGTAGTTGTAACAAATATTATGATTTACACAAGAAACTTATTCATTGAGATCATTATCCCAAACACGATATCTCTGTTGTAAGTTGATGAAGAGTTAGATACCTGCAGATTCCAGAATATGCTACACCATTAGCTTAATATTACTGTGTTATTTTAAGATCATTGAAGTAGTAGAATTCAAAATTTCGATTAGATAAAACCTGTGAAAGATGCTCACAACCATTTATCAACTAAAATAGGGCTGATAATCTTCAAATGTTCGAACAGATTTACTTGAATCATAGTTAAAAATACTTTCGATCAAGTCACTTTTTAAAGAAAAGAATGTAGATCAAAATTGGTTCAGCCGTTTGGGAGCTACGATACCACAGACAGACAGATAGATAAACAGACACATATTCATTGTTTATGTTAATCGTTACTAAAGTACTTGTTTCGGGGGTTTCTTAAATTGTATACACTGGTAGTATATAAATGTCATTCCTCAATTGATAGGCCATATGCATAGTAAATAATATGAATAAAAATAAAATTATAAAACGGAAATAATTACTGAATAATAAACGCTAATATTATTTTATTTTTAAGTCGAGTAAGTTTTTGTACATTATGACTGGCAAATGCTTCTGCGGCGCCAAAATAAGAAGAAGAAGAACTTTTTGTACCTAATGAAAGTAGCTTTACATATAATGTATAAAGTATAATAAATAAACTACTAACAAAAAAAAAAACGGTTACTGGCCACGAACGCGGACTTAAAATAATTTCGACACATGATGTCATCGACTGTGTCGACAGCGATGAATTGGAGAAACGCCCGAATAGCACAGTGTATGATATCTTTTGTGGGTATTCCTTCAATTCCGTTTATGTTCTCGGCTTACATGACGACAAGTTGTCCAACTTTTTTTTAATTTATAATTCTTTTGACGCGTTTAATAGAGTGTAAAATTGAGAGCTGCGCGCGCAATTTGTGATGGAATTGTTACATGATATACTTAGGCATCAATGATAAACAATCAATGTAGATCATATCATTAAAAGACATTTTATTGACTTTTATTGTTTTTTATTTTTGTGTATGTATTAATAAGCCGTAGAATTATTTCAAAGCATTAAAAAATAAAAGTCTGTTATGTAGTTCTGTAAGGGACCATTTTTTCTTTTTTTGGCTTGTTAGTATAGACCAAAATTTACAGATTACTAAATTTATATACGCATGTTTCGTCCCTTCTCTCAGAGGAAAGATACATCTATACATGTATAGTTAGTTTAGATAGAATTACGGATAGGAAATTGGCCAGTTCGCGACTTATTTGCAATTACGGCAACAGCCCAAGCCGAGGCTCGACCACTTTAGCAAAAATACGCGAGATAAAATTCTTAAAATTAAATTAAAATTTCTTAGCTACTTCTGTCTGCAATAATAACAATAATTACCACGTAGTTTCTTCTTTCTAATTTAATTATCTGTGGTGTACTTTAAACTGTATTTAAAATACTATTGCGGATATAAAGAAAAATATAATATAATAATTTTCGAGAAACATGTAAGCCTCCGCTATAACGTGAGGTCAGGAGTCATTCTCATTTCTGACACAAAACTAAGGGAACACGTTACAAAGCACTTTTATCTCTAACATTTAAATCATTACGTACCTTATAAACGCTATTAGTGCCGCAATGGAACGGTTTTCACGACGAAAAACACCGTTTCACGCGGAAAAATTGTAAGAAAATAATATATAAAGGCGTCCTTCTTTTTTGGGTTATGGAACTTTTTTACATTAAACTTATAATTTCACTTAAAAAGCGTACGGGCGTATGATAGGAGACGTTTAGTTTGACTTACGCCCGTACGTTTCTTAGGTATATGATTTTTTTAACCGGTCCCGAGTTCTATTGTGCACTGTTGGTATAATTTTGTGTTTATTGCTGTCGATTATAAAAACTGATAACTGTTTCGTGAAATTAAGTCACTTTTGTACGGTTTATTTGGACTTTTCGTGGGAAATTCTTGTATTTATCATTTGAACTTACTCGTAACATTAGCAGACCCGTCAAACTTAGGGTGTGGTCAAAATTTGTCGCTTAAACATCACACGAACTGACTCGCTATAGAAAGTTTTAGCGTTTGGCCAAAATATCACTTGATGTAAACTGATGATGTGGTCCATATATATACATTCGCTTTTTATATGCGCATAACTTAAACGCAATTTATAGACCATATGTGTAAAAATGCTTCCTAAATGTACATACAAACTATATACTACAATAATACCAAATTTCATAAAATTCGGTTCAGTAGTTTCTTCGTGATTGGCGTACATACTAACAGACACACAGACATACAAAAATTTCAAAAACTGTCGAAACTGTCCATGATTCTGAACATTCCGTATAATCGACTCTGAAGCAATGATGGGTTATTGATGGCGTGTTCAGACACCTCGTCGATCGACGTAGGTTTGAATTTACTATCACCCTCGAGTTGTTTTTTTTTTTTATACAAATAAGGTGGCAAACCAGCTTACGGCCCGCCTAATGGTAAGCGGCTACCGTAGCCTATGGACTCTTATAATACCATAGGTATCACTAGCGCGTTGCCGAACTTAAATCCCCCTACCCTAATGAGCTCTAGAAACTCCACTCACCGCAGGAAGACAACACAAGGTTATTTGGCTGCTTTCTTCTTTAGAATAGAGGTATTCTACCATTCGGGCTGGAGAAATTTTCAAAGCATTAAAACTAAAATCAATCAAATTTAACAATTGTTTATTTAATTTAGGCCTTATGAAGGCGCGGATGGTGCTAAATGTGAAACAATGATAGCTCAGTGGCAGCGTATACGGACACCGCGTCGATTGACGTGAGTTCGAATCAAACAATATAAAAAAAACTTATAAAATAGCAAAACATCCCTGTCTGATGAAGAGCCGGTAAAAAACTCGATCGAATTTATCACTTTCATTTCTTATATCTGAATAAATAATATTTAAATTTAATAATCATATTAAATTAGTGGATTTAAAGACACGGAATCACATCCAGACATCACTATCATTCAATTAGTGATCCACACAATAATAATATTTTGATAGCAAAACCTGCTTGACACGATCCTTGAACCTATTTTCCGGCAAATCGGTAATGTGCTTAGGAATCTTATTATATAACCTAATATCTATTACTAAAAAAACTTTTATTGGTCTTACTGAAACAACTAAAACAACATCAACTTAAAAATAAAATATTAAAAATCAAAGTCAACAGATGATTAGCTTTCATTCTTAGAATCTCATCGGCACGCATAAAGGGGATTTGTTAAAAACCGTTAAATAGGAATGAATTGACGTGAAATGGACTCTGTGGGCGTCACCGTTCCCCTTGTCACAGTGTGATTAAATGCAAACATTCCAGAAATGAACATAATAGGGTAACTGTTACACCGAAGCATACGTAACATATCACATTCTTGTATCAATGATATGTTGTTTCATAATTTTCATATAGGTATATGTTATTTATTATTGCACTTATTGCTTTGTTTCACTGATAAATAAAGGAATTGTATGTAGTCTTCACCATAATAAGAGGTTCAGCATGCAACTTCATAGTTTAGAAATTTTGTATTAATATACGCGCGCATTTTAAATGTTCACTCTCCATATTTTTTTCATAACGCACTTAATGAAATATAATTTTAAAAAAGAATTTATTGTTCTAATAAATGTAAAATGCATTATGAAAACATTATCGATGCTTTGTCGGTTGAAATCTATCTCAAACTATGTATGTAACGGGTTTATTTCTTACAACAAGTAAACTATCCAATATCTTATATTATTATCCGTCTGCATCAATGGAAATAAAAGGAAACCAACTCTGAACATATCAAGGCTTACCAGCTAAACACTATAATAATAGGCAATTGACTAGACAGGACATAATAATTAAAAAGAAAAGAATCAACTGAACCTCATAATGACAATCGATCTAAACTTTACAAGAGAAAGTAAAACTTTTTTTTAACGATTTGCTAGGTGTGTGTATATCGTTAGTAAAATCTATATTTCATAGTTTTATGCAAAAGTATCCTGAATGAATCTAATGTGAAAATAACTAGAAATATAACATTTTGCAATGAATAATACTGAGACAGACTCTTTCGACATAGAACATATTGCAGTATCACCGACGAATATTAATATTTTTAATTACAATACGGTGTGAGGGGATGTTACAAAACTGTGTCACGGCGCGGCGGCACGCATAACGAAGGATCATTCGTAATGCATCAATAGGGGTGTAATGTTAGGGGCAGTTTACGCTCAATTGGTTGCAAATTATTACTCAAGGGTCGTGCCTATACGCTGAAAGTGAGCGCAACTTTTTGATTCCTAATCTATTTTCAATTTATATCTGTTTTATTCTCATGTAAATTTTCATATGCGTAAACCCTGGATAATTTCTGGAATCTAAAAAAACTTGATGTAAATCTGTTAGTATATTAAATTATTAGTATAACAAGTAAAACATGCAAATGAGTATACGTGGGCTAATTGATATAGGAATGAATATGTGGAGCTCAAAAGTGCGTTTTTTAATCCCACGGAGTTAAATGACTTCAATGTGTCGCTAGTTAATTTGATTTTAAAAATAATTAATCGAACCGAAATGTTATTCCTGCTGTTACGTTTTTTTTTAAACATGGAACTCTCCGAAGGTGCAGGAACCCGCCAAATAAAGTAGATAATATCGCGTCAATCACGGGCCAACCGAAGTGTATTTTTTTTTTAAGTAAGCTATTTGTACATTTTGAAGTCTTCTGGATTTTTTATGATAATAGTAAATTATCGGGTTTATTTAATAATACAAATTATTTATTAATTAACAAAACACTCAAATTAGTATTTAATTTTTTTTCGATTCAAATAATAGGCTACTTGCCTCATATCAAATTTGGCGCAATAAATATTTGTTTTCTGTAGTATTTGACTTAAGAAACCAATATTTATCGACTTCAACTATTAAAAGAGTAAGATGAATACATTTTTTCAATTTAAAAATTTATTTTTAATTTTGAACTCTGAAATATCTGACAGTTGACATTTAGCAAACGTTGTCATTTTAATAAAAACTATCGAGCTTCTTACAATGATGAACGTTTGCTAAATGTAAAAAATGTTTGTTTATAACCCGTATGACGTCACAGCAAAGATAATATATAGACTAATATGGCTGACAGCGTTTAGCGATAGTTTTTCAAATTTGACTAGTAGTTCCAGAAATTAGCGCTTACAAACTAACAAACAAAAAATTTTCAATTTTTTAAGCTAGATAATTTTAATGCAGATTATAAGACCGCACTGTAATCTGATGAACGAAGAATACGCAAGCCGGCAGATGTATCTATCAGTTTTTGCGAAACCCACCCTCTTACTAGTTTTTGTGACCAACAGAGTCAGTTTCAATTATACACCCATTGTCCATTGTGACACATAATGCTTCGGTCAAACTTCCATTGTAACTCTATTATAAAGTCATATACGGTTCGGAAATCTATAAGTGCTTATTGACTCGACAGTTTATTGTCTGTCAACGTGAGATATCTTTTTTTTTAATATGTTATAAGCTATCGTTAGTATCACCTGATATTTTTTATACTAACTCGACAAAATGACTGCACAGTACCTTATTGAAGCAACTATGTATGTCAGTGACAAATTTTTTTTTTATGTAATGTTAACTGTGTTCACCCAATGTTCTGCCAATGTCACGCGAATATAATATATTTCTAATTATTCTTGTAATCTCCAAACATAGCTCTAACAAACAAGAAGGCAGCTCCCTTCTTAAAACTGTCCAGTTTTTGTAGCAACTTAATATGCGTGTTTCTAGTTATTGTTTATAATTCAGGTCACTTGTACATTATAACGGCACAATAGGTAAAATTCCGCCAAACTTACATAATATAGGATGAAATAACATAAGTCTATGAATAAAAATTAAATCACCACGTGATAGATTGAGATCTCACAAAAAACTCCTCATCCTAAGTTCTTAAAGAAGCTACGTTAAGCCTACAAGCCAAGTTCAGCTGCCGAAACACAGCTATCTTACCTTACCTTGACTGAAAGCTCAAGGTTATGTAGGAATCAAATCAAAGACATGATATTTTAGCCCGTAGGCCTACTATTATCGCGTCTACCCCCTATTGAGATAAGAAAAAAATGGATTGACAGTTGCTCGTATCCTTGCAAATTAAAAAATTAAAAAAAAAATGTTTCCGATGTTTTAAATTTTTTTCAACATGGCTGCAAATGTAGATTGAACCTCGGACTTTTGCCACGTAAACTGTTAAACTTATCATTACCTGGGTTACACCAGGTTCTACACAGTTTTCACCAACTCGCATTAATCTATCAGTGAAATAGTTCAAATTTGTATTCGAAAACAAATTAACCATATTTGATTGTAATTCCCAGGTGTTGGCAACACTTTTTCTCATCCAATATGTACCTATACATCAATTATAAATTTGTGAAATATTTCGCAATGACTACAATAATAGCCGGGTGGACGGTTTGTCAGCGCGTGAAATTTTAATGATTCTTGTATTGTAAATATTAATTTTATGGAGTGACTTTTGAGTTCTTTGTTGTGTGTCTCTTTTCATTTCTTAACGACATCTTTGTAAAGTATTTAGTTGTTGAATTCGAAATTGCGTGGGGTGACATTGTGTACTTTTTTTTGAAATTTATTGTATTTTTATATTCATTGTTACAATAATGTTTTCTATTGAATTTGAAACAAGCTCATACGCTGATTTGTTTAACATATATATTTATAAGATCCGTTTAACACAGACTATAAAAATTTCGCGTTATGCGATTTCAACTAAAATTACTAATTTATTATGTACTAGCTGTGCCCGCGGCTCCGCTCGCGTGGACTACATAATGTCGTCGGTGTTGTGGTAACCGTCGCTCGTGATTTGGACACGACCACAATGCACAGTGACTGACTCTCTATTGGGAGTTTTGGCGGGATCACAAACTGTCGTGTATTGGGTTTAAATTTTTTATTCATAAATTTGTGTTATATGACCCTTATATTGTGTAATACAGGTGGTGTTTCGAATAATAAAGCTTGTTTATTGCACACAAGTGAAGTGTATTGTAAAGAATAACATGGACCGTGGATTCTGTGATGCCACAAAAACTCCCTAGAAAGTTCTTACAAGGGAGCCACCATCTTGTTATGATTGAATTGAAGACACCTGACCTTGACACCTGAAATTGTTATAAGACTTGAAACTGTATTCACTTGATAATGGCAGTAGTGGTCTTCAATAAAGAGGACCGGTTACCAAGATAAGAAAAAGAAGAAGAAGACTCTCTTTTGATTTGGCTCGCTTGGAGACCGGCACATGTATTATAATATTTTAAGTTGCTAAGAGGCTTGCGCGCCGGTACGACAGCGAGGTGATGGATTATCGACTTCCCGGTGGTTACCGTTGTTTTTGTATGGATTGTACCTACTGTGCTTACCGTCAGGCACAATGACGACACTTTGTCGTGCTACTATAATACTATATATATATATATATATATATATATATATATCTATACATATTATAAAACTCTATGTATCTCTATGTCTGTATGTTTATGTTCTTTACCAACGACTTATGCGATTTACATGTTTTTTTATTTAAATTCCTAGCTATATTATCTGGCCTGGTTATAGGATATATTTTGTAAGATTAAGTAACATACGAAATATTCAGTGACGATAATGGTGAATCAATTCGGAAAAAAGACGCTTTTGGGCGCTTAAATGGCTTACGGTGAGTAAACCATAAGAGATATATCAAATTAATGTTGTACATAATTGTAGATCTTAAATATATCTACAAAAAAGTGATAGCTCTAAGGATCACCTACAATAAGCATTTTTTCTTCCGTCTTTTGAGCGGGGTCAGCACGATTCACGCGTGCGCTCGACCGACGGCATGCTGTAGCCTACGCGAGCGGAACCCAGTGAAGATGTTCAAAATTGTAACATAGCATTCATGCCAAGTTGCTTGTTACTGCTAATATAACAGTATTAACGAGGTTATTAGAGACATAAAGAATTCTGTCAACCAACACAACCTCTGTACGTCATGAACATAAAAAAAATGTTTTAACAGAAATAACCGTATCCGGACAACATACGTAATATTATACAACATTATAATTCTTTACAATACGCAGTTCCATCCAAATTGGTCTTAAATCTAACAAAATAGACATTTTTATATACAAAAAAAGATCGGACAAACAGATTTTACGATATCTATATATAAAGATGTAATGTTATTTTTTGGTAGCCGCTACCACAGAATGGAAAGTGGCCGGTAAAACGGCGGGGAGTCCAAATATTCCCGAATAATTTATTCTAATATTCTTAACGAACGAAATGTTTTAATAAAAATCACATTTTATGATACTTATAGGTACCAACTCCTTTTTTTTCAACATTTTGTGCTTCCCACTTGTGGGCACGAGCCTTCTACCTTTGTACGCAATGGAGGCTTAATGTTAACGCGTTTATATACTACACCTCGTTGATAAATATGGGTTCGATTATTTTTATACAACTAATGTGGCAAACAAGCATACGACTCGCGTGATTGTAAATGGTTATCGTAACCAAACGACGCTTGTAATAGGTATCACTAGCGCGTTGCCATCCCGGAACCCCCTTCCCCAAGAAGCTCTGGAAACCCTATTCATCGCAGGAACACAACACAAGGTGCGATTTTCTGTAGGATGAAGGTGTTCACCAGTCGGGCTGCCCCAAGTAATGAGAAATATCAAAATGAATTGATCTGTGCCCTTTTCTTTCCTTTCTTCTATACATATTATAAAACTCGACCGTTCGCTGTCTCTCTGTTTTTTTTTTGAACTGACTACACTGTTAGCCTGAGGGGCCCTGGAGCCTTTACGGCTTTTACAGCTTTACCGGGCTTGGGGTTCAGTGGTAGAATGCTCGCTGTCTCTCTGTCCGTTTATGCTCTTTTCACGCGAATACCACTAATCCGATTTACATGTTTTTTTATTTTAATTCATAGCTATATTATCTGGCCAGGTTATAGGATATATTTTGTTAGATAAAGTAACATAGAAAATAAGCAGTGACGATAATGGTGAATCATTTCGGAAAATAGACGCTTTTGAGTTGCATAAATGGTTTATTCTAAGTAAATCATAAGAGGTATATCAAATTAATGTATTACATAATTACAGATCTAAAAAAGACCTACAAAAAAGTCAAGAATAGCATATGTAAATCTTCTAAGGATCACTCATAATAAGCATTTTTGTCTTTAATATAACCGGTGAGCGACCGCCGTGGCTGGCTAGCTTATGGTGAAGACAGCACGATCCAAGCGAACGAAGCCGCGGGCACAGCTAGTATATATATGTATATATAAAATGATTGATCTTGATTAATATTATGTTTGCCGTAGTGCGTGTAACACGCAAAAACTACGGGATAGATTGTTTTTTGCTTTTTTTGTTTTACTCCTTAGGTACTTGGTCCTTATGTAAAAATATATATATCACGATACCTTCATAAACAATAATTCTGTAGACAACGTGAGCAGAGCCGCAGGCACAGCTAATCTAGAATAAGTATAATGAAATAGGGTATTTTCTAATATTAAAAATGTTTTAAACATCGATGTCCCAGGACGGATGATCATTAAAATTCTTTATAGATTTAGCATTTGGCCACAATCTCACCTGATATTAAATTACTATGTGACCCAAGATTGTAACACGCTTAGAAGGGAACTGATTCTATTGGTGCTTGATGACAGATTTTCAACTTGAGGGTGGTAGCTAGCCAGGCGGGCATTAGAAAAGCCCTACCACCATGATATGGTTTCATAAAGATATTTTCCTTTACCTAAAGCTCAGGCTCGTTGCAGGGATTCGAACTCACGTCCATCGACACGATTTCCGTATACGCTACAACTGAACCACCATTTATACCAAAATAATCAACCCAGTTGGTTCGCGACCACCAAGCACGCGGTGATACACTCCTCACAAGGATTCTCTTAGTTTGTCGCGTGTTTGATCGGCCAGTGTATATCCAGGTTTCAGGATCGGCAAGTGTTTATTCAGGTTTCGGGATAGGACAGTGTATATCCAGCTTCTGAGAGGTTTACAGACTGGCATGACAGCAACAACCAACAATGAATGGTTGATCTCTCGGTGGTCACCGTTGTTTTTGATTGTACTCTCCTTATAACACTCAATGTTATGCATACACGCATTCAATTCGTTAATGCAATGATGGGTCATTGGTAGCGTGTACGACTTCGCGTCGATTGACGTGAGTTCGAATCTCTGCAATGAGCCTGAGCTTTCGGTGAAGGAAAACATCGTGACGAAACCATAGCATGGTGGTAGGCATAGATAAGTGGTAGGGCTTTTTCTGATGCCCGCCTGGCTAGCTACCACACTCAAGTTGAAAATCTGTCGCCCAGCACCAATAGGTGTGTTCCGGCAGCTACACTTGAGAGCCAGTCTTCCACTAGGTTTAACGTGTTTACCATCTTCGGCCACATCATCACTTAATATCAGGTGAGATTGTGGCCACTACGCCAAAACCTATAACGATAAAAAAAACTTTTTTTAATATATGTAATTCTTGGAAAGTATTCACCCATGTTTAACTTTACTTAAATAACATACACTGCGTTTCCCATCGAGAACACGTATACAAAATAATTTTTAAAGAAAAAAAAAATTACTTAAAATATAAATCAAGTCCAACTAAGCGCCGTCTAAACAGATAAAAAACACCAAAACAGTGTCGGGGATGTATCCAGGTAGATATCGGAAGGGTCCCCTAATAAGGTTTTTAAATAACTGCAATGTAGTTCTTGACGTGTTATTAATACAAACCGAGAACGACAGTAGCCATTAGGGAAGTTGATTACATAAATAATCCCAGATCTCGTGCTAATATGGAGATTACATTTTTTGATACGTTATGAGGTTGAATATGTTGTTGCAAAGCTTTCGTGGCTGAGTGCCTTAAGCGCTCGCCCCCAAGCCCGGTGAAGCTGTAAAAGCCGTAAAGATTCCAGGGCCCCTAAGGCTAACAGTATGGTAAGTTCGAAAAAAAAAGTTAGTTGTGTTTCTGGACCAGTCAGTTTATATACTGAGTCGAAAGGACTGCAAGCTGGTGTAACAGTGACGATGAATGCAGACTGCAGACTCCTTACCTTACCATCAAGGGCAGTCACTATATTATAAAATAAAATATTCTTGGTCTATACGACTTTGTAAATCATTTCTAACTTGCTTCATAATATTATTGATGGCAGATAACAATAGGTTTTTATTAAACAGGACCCTGGACCTCCTAAATTATTTCATCTGAAGTTCGTACCTGCCCCGAGATGAGGCATTAAAAGGCACGTACACACTGCACCAGCAACACATATCGTGTTACGGTTAATTTGAATAACTTATAGCCGCTGTATTCGGTCTGATGTCTCTATTATTTAGACGCAGCCATTTGTGTAGGGCCTTCATGCTTTTTCTGACTCGAGGCCTTTTTGTCCGTAATGAGTGGGATGTTACATTGGGATGGATGTAAAGTTGTTTTGAGTTATTACGATCGCCGGTGTCGAATAACGTCGACAGTGACCATTTAACTGTCTTCCCAACATAACTCTTCACTTATTGGGCCTACTCCTATTAATGGAGCTGGTGAATATGCCTTTGATGTTCCACCGAGATTGCCAGTCTTACCTGGATTAAAAGTCATCTGTCTTTTTGTTTTTTAATTGTAATGTTATCGTTACTACTTAGAAAATGTTTGGAAAATATTACTTAGACCATTGCTGGGTCAGACCTATATTAATCTGAAACCTAAATTCAAATTGGTTCAGTAGTTTTCAAATGATGCGAATTATAACATGGAAAATTCCCAATTTCCGTCGCGGTACTTGACCATGCCAAATATTTTTGGCATTGAGGCTGCTTGAACGATTACTGTTTTAGAAATAATCCTTGACACTGGCAAATGCTTCTGCTAATTTAATAGGTAAAAACTATAAGGAAGTTTCAAACTATAAATTGAGCAGTTGGTTGGAGGGATCAAGTTATACTGGACTGTCAGTTCCACCGCCGGGTATCAGGTTACAATAGACTAGGACGTTACCTACTATTTTGTTTATTTGACGTGTATTTGAAAGTCGTGGGCGTTAGGGATCCGTGATTTGAGATCGCGAGAGGTTACTGAGGATAGTGGAAGTCGTGGAAGTCTGTTCGTACAAAGCTTCCTAAGTCTGATTTTTAGAGTTTACTCCTTAAGAATCGATTTTCATATTGTACTGTTGTACGTAAAATACTTGGGGAGCAAAATCGAGTGTTAATATAACGTTTTTTTTTTAGTTATCGTTTGCAGAGCTTCCAGTTGAAAAAACGTACTGGGCGCTAATAATTGTGAAAAATGCTTTAGATTGTACGAGTATGAAATTCACGTGTCAAAATAGAGCTAGATTCAGCGCCACACTACCTGACTTGTTAATTATCTGCATGAAATTAGATTTACAGGGTGGAAAAACGAATGGGACATGGAGGAAAAGTTCATTGAATATTGAAGATAGCAAATTTTACTTAAAGGAATAATTATTTTATTTTTATAACCGCATTTTCAGTTTTTTTTTTAAGTTTACATTTCCCGGAAATCGTACCAGCTAAAAATGCAAAATACCGACATTCACTATTTTATTATACCAATCAGTAGGGGGATAAGGATAAAATCTCTAGACTATTTTTGGCTTGGATACTAGTCCTTTCAGCTTATCTTGCTTCTACGGAACAGAAAAATTGCGTTGTTATATAAAAACTTAAATACCTAAGCGCTAAATTATCCCTAGCCACTAAAAGTTTTAGACGCGCACTAGGCTTATAAAAAGCGCTAGATTTAGCGCCGAAAATGACAGCACTGATCGCTTGAGCACAATCTCATCTGATGTTAAGTGACGATGTAACCGAATATGGACTAACTATCAAATGAACTTGCAGGAAAATATAGGCATGTGTTTTATATTTCGGGGCTATCTTTAAATAATCCATATTTTTAGAAGAGAATATCATTGCTTATAAGTAACTAAACTAGAGATTGACCTCAAAATAAAATGCATTATGCTCCTGTTGTGTAATTTAAATCGGACCCTTAAAATTTCTAAATATCTAACAACACCGGCCCTTGACTTAAGGGCTGAAGTGAATGTTATATTGTATTGCTTCGACATGGTAACATCGGTCGTAAGGGGAACGACCCCCTGTAGATCGGACAACGTTAGACAAACGCGACAGAGACGAAATTTGGTAGAATAACTTCTGTTAAAATAATGGTAACATGAATTTAGACCAGGCAACATAACAAATAATAAGTTGAATAGATTTTTGGTGAATGGAAAATTAATGTATCTTGATCTGCCATGTTTTGGTTATTATTTTAATTTATTAGCTTGTACATACAATAACAACAAAATATTAACTGAACGTTTCATTGATACCATACTTATATTACAAATAGCGCGTTGAATAATACAATACCTCAGGCCATGGCATGGTAATTCAAACGCCAGAGGTTTTATATTGCACTAAATTTATTGTAAAAAAAAATATAAGTGAAAGTAAAATAAATTAATAACGAAGAAAGAATCATTTAAATCGGTTCATGAACAAAAAAAAACATTCCAATTGACAACTTTCTCCTTTTTTCGAAGTCGGTTACAAAATTAAATAATAAGCATGCTTATGTAATACCAGTAATAATGAAATACTCCCTGATGACACCATAGTATCGTTGAGAATCTTCAGTGCTCGCTTGTCTCATCCTCAAGTTAAAAATCAGTCACCAAGCATTTTTGGTGTGTTCTGCTCTTGACAATTAGTCCCTTTTTCTAAAAGCATTGATACTCTTCTCTTTGTTTTATAATTAAAAATAAATAAACAATCATTTGTGTCATAATCAAATAATTAATGTGTATTCTTCCAAATACGTCCCTGCGTAAAAAAAATCCCAACCCAATTCCCATAGAAACCCATATACACCATTCTGCTAATTATACCATAGATAATGACCGTTTCAAATTTATGGTCATCTGCCAATACGCGTTCCTTTAATGGGGTACCGTTTAGCACAGTTCCTTTGTTTGTGGTATTGTCTGTGGTCCGCTTTATCTATATTAGTTTGTGTTTTGTTTAATTTATCAATGGTTGCTTTGAATTATTTTTACATTTGTAATTATTGTTAATTTAATTGTGGAGGAAGTGAAATTGGGTTCTACAATTTTCGGCATTCAGTAACCAAAGTAAGATATGATACATCAGCGGTAGCGTATTCGGAAACTGCGTCAATTTACGCATGCTTTCCATAGCAAGGTGTGATAGGTTTTTAGTAGGTTTTAGTTTATCTAACGCCCGTCTGGTTAGTTATCACTCTTAAGTTGAAAACCTGTGGTCGAGCACCTATAGGTGTGTTCTGGCAGCTGCACTTGAGAACCAGTGCATCCACTAGGCTTAGCGGTTACTGTTTTATACTCACATCGTCATTTAAACTCAGTGTAGGTTTGTGATCATATGTTAAACCTATGGTACAGTTGGAATAATCCATTAGGGGGTACCTTAACGCCCGCCATGGTGGCCGGTGAGTGTCCAGTATTCAAGCGGGGTGGTAAGATATCTAGTCTAGTTTGTCATCTTTTAAAAACAAATTAAGAAATTATTTACTGGAATCTCAGGCGTGTTTCGAAAACTGTAATCTGGACATTTCGGCTATTTAACTCCTTTTTTTTTCTTTTAATTAATCCTGTTTATCTATCTTATACGTATTTATTATGTATTAACATTTACTTATAAATTCATACATTACTTTTTCTTCTGCAGTTAAAATATTTTACTTCTTCTGTAAACCCACTTGGCTGCAACTGAAAATCAGCGCTGGTGTCACTCAGAACAGTGGCAGCCAGCTTATGCTGAGTTGTGTGCCATTTGCAGTGGTACTACGGCACATGGGTTTATATAATAACATTATCGAATTTTTTTATTTTTCTTATTTCGTTTTTAATTTTTATGTGTTGTTAATTGTGTCTTTAAAAACTGTGTGCTCCTATGTTCTCTGCAATAAATGTATTTTCTTTCTTTCTTACTTATATGTACCCGAATGGATTGCAATAACCATACACCATAAACCAGTCCCAGTGACTCTCTTTCGATTTGCCACCAAAGACACTATTGCCGAAAGTCTTGCAGGACAACCGTTGATGAATTGCTGGTGTGTTTGGATGATGAATCCGTTGTGTTTGGGTTGTACTGTTCTTACCACCATCAGGCACAATTGGTCGTTGGTTGGATCGTTTTCATCTTCGTCTAACTGCAGTTATAATTATTAGGTATTTCATTCATTTAGTAAAATTACTAATATAAATAACATTTGTAATAATAAATCACAAAATATATTGGAGTGATAAAATGAGCACGCGCTTCGTAAATTACTACACAATTGTGATCCGATGGAGTGATTTGTTTGTAATGTAACTTTATTCGAAAACTTTCTAAATACTAAGAGAAGGGAAACTGCTGCCCTCGTGGTTTAGTGATCCGAACTGTGTTTACCAGGTCCAATATAACAGATTAGTTATTATTTGATAATATAGATAATTAGTGTAATTATTTCGTATCTTGAGATGATTGATTTCAGTGTTCTAACAACTAAACCCTTGTTAGAACTTTGATGGGAGTTTTCGTGACATAACAAGATTTGTGTTCAGCGGTATTACTTCCGATATACTTCACTTGAGGACAATAACCAAACTACATTAAATAACATAAGTTTGTGACATAAAATAAAAACCATCCATGACAAAATAAGGCCCCAAAAACTCCAATAACCTAGTTGTTCTTCTTTTTCTTGTTTTGTCTCCGCAGAAGAACTTTGCCAGTGTCAATGCTTCTAAAGCTTCGTAGTATTTTCTAATCTTTAAACTATGGTCTAATAGGCTGGTTGCTCCATTGTTAGAACTATCTAAAGAGTTTTAATGGAAACTCTAAATGCATGTTTCCAGTTTATATTAATAATCCACTTCAAGTATACACAGTAACCAATTTATATCATGTATAATGCCAGCAATATTACATAACCTATATATTAACCTATTACAATACAATTATATTGAAATATTATTAACCTATATTATGTAATATTTCTAAAGAACTTAAGTTAATTAATTAAATTGAAAACCACAACATGGCAGCTCAAGATCCCTCCAAAAACTATGGAATTAAATTAAATTATTGAAACCAAAGATAACGTGAGAAAAATGTACCAAGATTTAAAAAAAATCTAAAGTCATTTTAATAAAGTGTCACTTTCAAACATCTTGACTTCATTGAGGATAGATACGAGAACTTCAATGCTATTGTTGCAATACGAAAAAAAATTCAACAAATTATCAAATAAAGATTCTACGAAGGCGCCAATACGCGTTGAATTATTTCCACATTAAAATCTATATTGCAATCGATAAATGAAAAAAAATATATGTCATAAAACAAATTTCTAGCGAATTTGCACTTTGAGCACTAAACATTAAAGTATATTAATGCTAGTCATTGTCAAAAATAATCTTGTAAGCGACATAATGGAATGAAGACGTCAAAAGTCAAACAACAATGAACGGCTGATTGCCACGTCCCCATTCAACGATTATTCACGGCCATTATATTCTATTTAGTTCAAAATAACCGTTTAATAATAGTTTATGAACCAGCAACGGGTCCCCCTTAGCATGCTTATTAACAATACAATAAAATAAATAACAAAATAAGCCACTTTACACCTTCTTGGAAGCTGGCAGTTGCGCTCAGCGTGCTGTAAAAAAATATTTCCAAAAAAAAAACAACACTCGGTTAATACTTTTACACGCGTACGTTCATCTCTTTCTAATTTATTATGAAGTGTATTTGATTCTTATTTAGGATGAAGTGGTGTTTGATAGATTTTGAGCTTTAAGTATGACAGTTTTGAAGTCAAATTCAATTTTTTTTAATAGTTTTTGCCGAAATACAATAAGTGTTACAATATAATAGCAATTAGATGAAGTGGAAAACGATACAGCCGACGTGTCAATCTTATTTCACGGGAGCTTTAATATAAAATTAATATTTTGTAATTGAAAGGAAAAAATCCTCAAACGATAATTATTATTTGTTAAATAACACTCTTGCTATCTCCCACTATAAGCTAACGATTTCGCAAACGTAACATAACATATATAGTTCAAGACAAGATCAAAATCGTATGGTTCGAGGAAGATACACTACAGATATATTTTTATACAACAAGTTGGCTGGTGATAAACGGCTACCGTAGCCTACGGTACGGTGCGACCTTTCCCAAGACGCTTTGGAAACCCTACTCTGCGATCTTCTATAGAGTATAAGTATAGGAGCTATCTCATCAGTCAGGCTGTCCAAATAAAGAAAAATCTCAAAAGAGATTTCTCTGTGCCCTATCTCTTTTGAAATATAATAGGCGTATTTTTTTATGGTAACTCAGCAAAGTGACTTCATCGTCTCTGAAGGCAAGCATAGTACAATCCAAAAATAATGGCGATTACCGAGAGACCAGCAATCCATCGTCGATCGTCGTTGTCATGCCGACTCTCAAATGAGAGAGTCACTATGACAGATTTATCGCGACCAAATCGGGTACAGATTCCCTTAATTCTTCTTCTTGTTTTGGCTCTGCAAAAAGCACTTGCCAGTGTCAATGTGTTTGTCTTCGTAGTATTTTTTATATTCAATGTTTGTCTAAGATGGTGACTCGCTTGTTAGAACTATCTAGGGAGTTTGCATGTTTTCAGTTAATATTTATAATCGACTTCACAAATGCACATTAACCAATCTATATCACGCAAAATGCCACCAATATTACATATTATAAGGTCAAGGAACCTAAGTTAATGAATAAAAACCACGACATGCCATCTCAAGATCCCGCCAAAAACTCGCCTTGATTACTAGATACACACCGACTGATCCCGGAACACGACACGCCTAAAGGCTCGTCTAAAAACATGCTTTAATTACGTACTAAAAATTATAAAACTTTTTAGTTTTATTATAATATCTCGTTAACAAGCCCAAGTTATTTGAGTTGTCAAAACAAATCATATGAGCCCAAGCTCGAGGGGTTTACTAGTAGTAGCCACTGATGTGTTCCACTATCCACCTCTGCGCTCCATCATCAGTACCAAATTATGTTGTCATCCAAACTACATATGCATACAAAGTTTCATTTCGATACGACAATTAGAAGTAGGTTAAAATTGGCTTCTAAGATTTTATTACATTTTTTGTTAGTGAGTTACAAGTGAAGCTAATATAAGCGTGTTAAAAATAGCATCTATTGAGATGTTTACCGAAGAGGAAGGTGAACTTTAATGAAATTGGTGTCTCAGCACATTACTTTATAATAAATTAAGCATGAAAAAAAAACATGAATAAGAAATAAAGGCTCTTTCTAAACTTAATTAGCATCGAAATAAAATACCTTCTTGCTCTTCTTTGGGCAATTCAAGTGGATACATAACAAAATACGTTATAATTTCACAAGAGCTATTAGGAAATCAGATCAGTGCGGTGAAGGCGATACGGCTGTACGTTTTACGCGAATCGCCATAGTCACCAAAGCGTCTCTGGTGTCGCGTCACTGACAATGCGTCAGCAACGCTATAAACGCCGTGTTTTTGACGCTTCGAAATTCCACCTTAAACGTGCCACTAAGACATGTGTTATATACACCTGGTGTATGGTGGTCGCGATCTAGTCGGACACTATTGCCGTGTCCTACCACCCAGCAACATGATCAGCTTATAATTAAGCCCTGAACAGTCAAGCACTTGCGTACACACATACACTTATCGTTCGATCTTTATTATTAGGATGCAACTGAATTTTGATTCAAATGTTGGCAAATACGTCATACTGTCAAACTCAATTTCAATTTTAAGCTCTGGGTAATAAAGTCGACTTTGCTTTAACGTTATTCGGTTACGATTTTGATTAGATGTTTAGCTGATACATATTAAATAGTATGACGATGTTGGCGTCCTTGTGTGGTCGGTGATTTACGTTTAGACCTCAATAGATGTCAGCGTTACTTCATACGAGGTTTAGTGTTTTGCGTGCGTAATAAAAATAGTGTGTATTTTCCTCTCAAAAATCCGCAAAAAGAAATATTTTAATTGTAATTTTGAAAAACCTATGTATGATCTTCCATTGAAATTTGTGCTAATATTTTATACATTACGTTTTTCACACTTGACATTGGCGAAATTCTCTTCACAATCAGAAGCGATAAAATTCAGATAAGTAATAACAGAGGTTACCTCCCACAAAATTAAATGTATTCATAAACTTTAGCTCTTTACAATAATATTATAAAAATGTGAGGTGGATTTAGCATTTATACTTTTTAAACGTCACTGTCAAGTAATTTAAAAACGTTTTTCTTTTTACTTAGATATTAATTACCTATCACATTTTTGTACTGATCCAGTACTTTATAAACTAAAGAACTCAAAGAAATGGATTTGATATTTTTATATTTTTGAAAGATCATCATTATTTTATATCAAATTTTAGCAGGCCGACCGTGGCGACCACCGATGAATTTCGATCTCTCAATGGTCGCCGTTGTGTTTGGATCGTACTGTGCTCACCATCAGGTATAGTAACGTTAATGTGCTCCTATAATGTGCAACTGCAATGTGCAATGTGAAACTATAAAAAAAATGCGCTTTCGCTAAGGATGCTGTTAAGTGAAGATGTTTGACAAAAACAAGTATGTACTTATTATTGGCACGTAAGAATTTATACTACTATGACGTAACAAAATAATAATAACTAAAATAAATTTATCCTGTTTGTCAACAACATGATGAAGTTAATCAATGATAATCATGTTAATTTATTTTACTGGCTTATTTTATTGTGCTAAAATAATTCTAAAGTGTATTTAAAAAATATTTTAACGGGATAAAACATTGTTTGATAAAATTAAAATATTGTTAATTTATACAACGTTAAATTTACGGGATAAAACATTAAAAAGTCAGCCAAATTAATTCACATTATTATCATCGCACAGCTCTCAAATTTATCCTCTAGTATACGCGCCAAAAGTAATATAAATTCAATAAACATTTACAAAAACTAATATCGTTTATAATCTTGTTACTAAAATTCATACGTCGAAAAACTACAACTACGACTGCAGAGTGTCTATATTAATTCAGATAAAAATTTTTTTTTTTTCAAGCAAATGAAAGGTAGCAAGCAACTGCGCTTGTGTTCGAATAATCGATCTTCTTGAATTTTCGCTGTAAGCTAAAATGACAGATGCGAATTTACGAACCTTTTTTTGTCAATGTTTTTTTTTTCGAATACACTACATCCGAAAATGGAATCCAAACATTAAACGGCCAATTAAAATAGCAATTTAGTTTACAACAAGGATCCATTGTGACGGGTTGTCAGAACGCCCACTTTAAATTTAGAAAAATAAAATTAGTTTTTTAGTTTTTAATGTGAATGGATCGTTTTACAAGATGCCTTTGGAGTTTCGAATAGTTTAGCTATTTTTTTTATTTTTTCGTTATGGTGATATTTTCTTAATAATACAGATTATCCTGTTGCATCTATTTATTTAAATTGAAACGGAGTTTTTAGCGGTAACTTTGTCATGTAGAGAGTGGTGTTTCATTTTAAAATTATAGGTAATTCTTTTTGTAGGTTTAGTAGAGAGTAAAAAATTGAGAGCTGTGCGCGCATCGTGTGATAGACGGAGCAACATGAAGAAGTAGCCAACAATGAAAATAATATTAATTCATTTTAATCTGATTATAGTATCACAATTAAAAGTCAGTAAAACGAATGTACTTTATTATCATTCGTGTTATGTCATAACTATAAATGCCCTAGAAAGTTCTAACAAGAGGGCCACCATTTTGTCAAAACACTGAAATCAATAGGCCACCAACTTTGTAAAACGAAAATATTACCTATTTGATATTTATTAATTACAGAACTAATCCTTAATAATTAGCACCGGTTTCAAGTTAAATTACAGAAGAAATAGTAAAATAAGTACATTAATTTGATAATTAAAATTACCATTCAAGATAAAATGCTTCACAAATTACAAAATACAAAGTAAATTAAAAAAAAATGTAACATTTTTGGCATATGTTGCTTAAATCTATAGTTCATTTAATCGTCTGAATACATTGTAAAATATAACATAAAAGGTATTTATTATGGAAACCCTCGCAATTAAGATGTTAGAGCGACATCATTAATTTTATTTTACCGCCAAAAGGACCATAAACAAAACTAACAAACTCGACCATCGACAAGTGACAAGAATTAAAATTCATTAAACCCATTCTAAATTCGAACGGACGCACCCGATGTTCATTAAACACAACGCTTCGCATGCATTCAAAATTCAATTATTCAAAACGCATTCAACATATTAGTTATGTTTAAGTGCGTCTCATGGTAAGGTATCGCATAGGTACACCCTACTTGACCACACCGTGTGTTCCTGTAACGTTTTGAATTGAATGCAACGTTGTTTATTGATGTGACGCGCTCGGAATAATGTCTTTTTACGTGAAACCATAGAGTCGTGTTTTTTTATTCTGACTCGTTTATTAACCAAAAGTCGTTAATGGATTAGTCCTAATAGTAATAAAACAAATTTATGATGTGTTGTTTTCGTGTTTTGTATTTGTCGTTGTTTTTAAAATTGTACAGTAATATACATAACTTTTTTATTTTGGAAATTGTTGGAAATAATAAAATATTTACTAATAAGAGTTTTGTTATTTGTTCTATTATCACATTCAAGTAGGTTATTAAGTAGAAATAAAATTTCTATAGAGTTAGTCTCTTTCTTTTAAGATTTTATTATTAAATTTTAATATCATTTTCACTGTAATAGCGTACCTTTTTCACAAATTGTACGAATTTGAAGTGTCTTTATATTGACTTTATTACAGAAGAAATGACTGGTTGCGTAAAAGACTAACAGCCAGAATCCTGAAACCACAGATAAAACCCTAACCGTCTATGGTTAGTGGAATGTAGAAGCTTTATGGATATTTTTATTTCAAAGAGGTTTAATGTTTTTTTTTTTAAATCACTTAATGGTTTCAAATAACAGTAGCAGTACATTAAGACGCGTTCCCGATCTGAATTCTGTCCGTCTATGCGTAATAGTTTTATGTGCACGTCTTTGATTTCCTGCGACCAGGGTGGGGCGTGTGCCAGTAGAATTCTTTATGCAAGCGCCTTAGGTTGCGTACACAATGTTTTCTTTTAAACATCAACTTGTGAAATATAACTGGAATAAAATTGATAAGTATAATACAGTTGAGCAATAATGTTTATTTTAACGGTATTTCATTACATGTATGTAATATATTGTTAGAAAAATACTGTCCTGGCTACAAATCACAGATTGTGAATCATAGACTACAAATTGTTGGATAGATCGAGCGAGAATGTCATTGCTTGCTTATACATTGATACATATAATGCAAACGGTCACAGAGCACACCTATTTTGCCGCCGTAAAATAAAAGAATAAAATAAAGATCTAAAATCTTTAAAAATTTGTCACTCGCGTCTTATTAGACTAACTGCAAGTCAATAAATGAGCTCATAAAGAAATAAAAAACCTGTTTCTGAACAAGTATATATATAACTTAATTTTATGAAAATTGGCACATGCGCCCCTCTTTCTTACAACGGCAGTGTTGCTATCTCGCCAGTCAACGATGTGGTTCAATAGTAAAGTCAATTGTGTCATTAGTACTGATTCAATATTCACACAATATGTTGTTTCGTAATTGGCATACTAAAAATATATTCCAATATTTAAAATTTCTGGAATATATGCTGTGTAGTTACTTTAAAATAAATAAGTAAACTACATATTTTCAATATAACGGAGTTTCTTTGCTCCCATATTATGTTTGTGTTATATTTTTTAGAAACTAACGACCAATTTTTATTACTCTTTCACTGGAGTCATCTTTATACATTTAGGAAGGCTTTAGTATGTAAAATTGTGGTTTTTGTTGATATTTTATCGAAATCAATTTGTTTACAAAATAAACATGAGTTATAGAAAAAAAAAGAGATAAATTATTTTTTCTTTGTTAAAGTTTAATTGTATTAATTTTATAAATTATACTTGTTTAAATATAGTATGTCTAAGAGAGAGAAAGAGAGACATCAGATTAGATTATCAGAAACACTAGGATTTTCCTTGATATCTTCCTTTATTACGAAATCATAAATCTTGTGGGCGTAATCTGGGTTAAGTGCAGGCATTGTAGAGATGTACACGGTCCGACAATCCAAGTGAGCATGATGTCTGTTTATTTAGGGTTGCTCCCATGGCCTCGAACCTCCTCTATAGCCACCCCATGCCTCGCATATCTGATGTTATCGCTGCCTGTAGGTAACCAAGTAATTGATCTTGAACGTGCTCACGATCCGACAAGCTCCAGCCAGAATAATCTTCTCTTCGGGTTCGGACTTAGTAGGTCAAATTAATGGAGCAAATTAATAAATTAATCCAATATTAATGGAGGTCTTCACGATACGAGGGCTCGAGCTAGAACCATCCTTCAAGCCCGACGTTGTCTGCTTATGTGGTTGCGTGGATCACAGAGCACATCTGTTGCGAGCGCGCGGCGTCATCTCTAATTTCTTTCCATTTTTTATTTTATTTATTATTTATATACGCCGTATTTTGAATTGTCATGTCATGTCATGATCTGTTATCTGGTTGCTACGAGACATGATTTCTTTTTAAATAATAACATAGACACGATTCTCTCACAAATATGTAAAAGAGAGAGAGAGAGACATCAGAATATACTATCGAAGACATCAGGGTTTTCCTTGATATCATTCTTCATTACGGAATAATAAATCTTGTGGGCGTGATCTGGGTTAAGTGCAAGCATTGTAGAGATGCACATGGTCCGACAATCCAAGTAAGCATGATGTTTGTTTTATTTGGGGTTGCCCCCAGTGGCCTCCAACCTCCCCTATAGCCAGCCCATGCCTCGCATATCTGTGTTATCGCTGCCCGCAGGTGACCTAGTAATTCATCTTGAACGTCCTCACGATCCGACAAGCTCCACCCAGAATAATCTTCTCTTCGGGTTCCGACTTAGTAGATGGTCTCGAACAATCTTAGGATCCAATATTAATGGAGATCTGTACGTTACGAAGGCTCGTGCTAGAGCCATCCTTCAAGCCCGTCGTTGTCTGCTTATGTAATCGCGTGGATCACAGAGCACACCTGTTGCGAGCGCGTGGCGTCATCTCTACTTTATTTCCATTTATTTTATGTACGCCGTATTTTTAAATATCTGACAGGGTCTGGTTTCTTGTTACTATGAGACATGATTTCTTTTTTAAATAATGTCATAGACACGATTCTCTGACAAATATAATACTTCATCAATGTTTTCTTGTCAATAATGTAGGTAATAGTAAATATTGATAAAAAAAATATTTATGGATATTCGTAAAAAAAATTGGAAAAGTTAAAAAATTTAAACCTATTGTTTTACTGTGTGTGCACACGGCCTAAACATTCAATATGCACGCTATCAATAGTATCAATAGGATCTTAATTTTGATGCGAGGCGAGTTAACTTTATTGGAAAATTTACATCTCCCAAGACGATACGTTTCTTTTTAAATATGTTTATAACATTGCCAATGTAGGATAAAGTGTTGGCTCAGTGGTAGCGTGTACGAACACCGCGTCGATCGATTTGAGATTGAATCTCTGTGATGAGCCTGAGCTTTCGGTGAAAGAAAACAACGTTATGAAATCATAACAGTGATATTGTGTCCAAATGCTAAACCTATAAAAAAAGATCAACGTGCCAATAAAGGAACTGAACTCGATCGTGAAGCAGACGATCAGGTTAAAATTCAAAAACACTAGCGACTACCGAGAGATCCATAATCCATTGCTAGTCACCGGTGTCAGGCAGTGCATGCTGTGACTCCGAAGCCCAGCGCGTAAGGTTCTGTTGTGGCAAGAAGAGAAGGGAATTAGATTGAATAGCTCTTCGGAGCACTGATCATGATACAGACGGTAGAACACGCTCAGCGTGACGATGTTTCTGCGCAGCTGAAGCGGCTCGATACATTTGGTAAAGTCTGCATCAAGTCGAAACAGGAATACAGCATTGCTAGATATAGATTGTATGGTCCAAAAATATTAATTCTAATGCCATTATCCAGAAATAAAACAGAGGAATGCTTTTGTATAGGTTAAACATTTCCACTTAGAATACTTTTTTAATTGTAATAATACTAGAGAACTTCTATTATTGATTACAATACGTACAATCACGAAGTATGTAGACATTTCAGTTTTGAAAATTATATTAATTGTAACTTGATGCACACTCTTTAAGTACGACATAGCACGTCTAGTCTTCTAACATAGAAGTCATTGTTTAAAATGTCTTAAATTAATACATCGACGTCATTAACCGATAAAGAAGTCTCCATACGGTGACCAAATACGAATGCCCCATAAATATTAATAGACAACGTGATATAAATACAGATCTACTGTAAATAGTCATTGTTTAAATGGAGATTAGATCAGATCGATAAGTGGAAAGTATCGGCCGTTTAAGTTTAATCTTTCTCTTTATATCTTAACTAGCCTATCGCCATGGCTTTGTTTATGCATGACGAGACTCTAAAACAACTTTTCTTTGCATTCTATACGAGTAAAACGGTATTCGAGTAAGTTAAGTCAAACAAAAGTAACTTTTTAAAATTAATTACCACTGGATACACGTCTTTTAAGCATATAACACTACTTTACTAATTTTCGAACATTGATCAAACATGATGGTGGCTGTCTTGTTGCAACTCTCCAGGAAGTTTTTGTGGCACCGCAGAATCAAATTTATTATTTCTAATCTACTTCACATCTGAATAATAATCAAACTATTTCCTGCAAAATGTCACCAACATTACACAATATAGGGTGTAATAACCCAAGTATATGAAAAAAAAAATGCGACAGTCTAGCTAGTAAAGCAATGATGGTACAGTGGTAGCGTGTACGGACATCCCGTCGATAGACGTGAGCTTAAATCCCTTCAATGAGCTTGAGCTTTCGGTGAAGGAAAACTTCGTGATGAAACCATAGCTTGGTGGAAGGAGTTTTTTTAAAGCCCGCCTGGCTAGCTAGTAGCTCTCACCCTCAAGTCGAAAATCTGTTACAAAGCACCAATAGGTGTGTTTCGGCAGCTGCACTTGAGAGCCAGTCTTCCACTACGCTTAGCGTGCTACCATCTTGGGCCACATCGTCATTTAAGATCAGGTGAGATTGTGGCCACAACGCTAAACTAATAAGGATAAACAAATACTAATACAACTAAAAACTACTAGAAGTTACACGTCATTGTGGGTTTGCCAATTTTTAAGGTAAACAGAGTTTTGCGAAAAATAAAGAAATCAAAAGCGGTACTAAAAAAGCGAGATTACGTAAAATCTTGATACAAATATAGGTATAGGATCCATGATATTTACAGAAATAATTTATTAGTAAAGTTAAAAAATAAAAAAAGACATGTTTCAGTTTTTTTTTACGACAAAAATTTAAGAAACAAACTTTCGAAATTGCGCGGACGCATCACCATTGAATTCGGTTCGAACGGGAGTGACAAACGTCCGTCTCGTTCGCTCGTATAGCGCGATCTCGCTCGCACGTCATTATGTTATTAGCCCTCGTTGTGCATGAAGAGCTGTGATTAGCAGGTGATTAAAGTTCATTCAACATAATCATGTAATTATTTATTTATGTTTTTGAAGCGAGTGTGTTTTGTACGTAGTGTAATGTAATATTTCAGATAAATTATATAGAATACGATTTTTTAAATGTTTTTATATATTACAAAACCCAACGTCTATCTGTCTGTCTGTCCGTTTATGTTCTTTTCACGCAAAAACCACTTATCCGAAATACAAGTTTTTATTTTATTTTAATTCATAGTTATGTTATCTGGCCATGTAATAGGATATATTTTGTTAAATAAAGTAACATACTAAATAAGCAATGACGATAATGGTGAATCAATTCAGAAAAAATACCCTTTTGGGGCGCTTAAAGGCTTGCGCTGAGTAAACCATAAGAGATATCTTAAATTAATGTACTAATGAATTGTTGATATTAAAAATACCTACAAAAAAGTTGGCCATAGCATATGTCTATCTTCTAAGGATCACCCACAATAAGCATTTTTGTCTTTAAAATAATCGCTGGGCGAATGCCATGAGTGGGAGCGCGGACAGCATAATTCGCACGTACACTCGACCGACGATTTTGCAAGTTCACGCGAGCGGAGCCGCGGGCACGGCTAGTCAATGATAATATATGTAAATTCATTTTATTGTCCTCTTTTTAACTGTGTATATATATATTTTAACGCTGTATAAATAGAATTTATTTTCATTTGACAAAGTTTGTTAGCACACGTGGTAACAATATTTTGTTACACTAAATAACTATGACTTATTTCGTGCGTACAAAAGAACAGACAATATTTATAATGTACAGTTTAATTTTTTACCATAATCTTACCTGATGTTAAGTGAAGATGTGGCCGAAGCTGGTGACACTAGTATTCTATGTTAACACGCTAAGTGTAGAGTGACACACCTATAGGTTCTTAATAACAGATCTTGAACTTAAGGCTTGTTGTTAGCCAAGCAGGTAATACAAAATGTCCATCATAATGTTATGTTTTCATAAGTATGTTTCCTTTCACGAAAAGCTTAGGTTTATTTAACTTGAACGAATCTTATATCCCAAAGAGTAAAAGCTCGCTATTTGCATGTAAATAAAAGCCGACTCAAACAAAATATCACGAAGCATTTTTAATAAAAGGCAATATTGATTTCTCTTATGTTTCACCGTGTACTGTATATATAAATGCCAAGCAACAACGATATCTACTCACGATCACTAATGAAATGAATGGGAACATTCCCTAGACGTGATGGGACACATGGCTGATAAGACCGTGCAACTATTTCAAATATTTCTCAATATTATAGTTAGCTGAATTTTTAAGAGTTATATTAGCAGGTTAGTATGATCACAGTGACTACAGTATTGAACCCCGTCACTTAGTGATCTTGTTTTTACATTACACTAGCTGTGCCCGCGGCTACACTCGCGTGGACGACAGAAGAGTGTCTAATAAAAATCGTAGTTTCTTAAAACTTTACAATACTTTTTATTAAATGATCATATCGTGTTTTTTTTATAAAGACCTAATATCTGAAAAGTAAAACAAAAAAGTTCTAAATCTATCCAGGCTTTTGCGTGGTGCACGGTAAATCTCAATCATTTTATTTATAAAGATTAAATTTGCACTATCAAGCTCTGTGAAGTGTGCAGTCAGTATTTTTAGATGAGATTTAAAAAATACTAAGTGTTTCAAATAAGAAGACAATATCAAACCGTCATATTGCTTCGCATTTCCCATACAACTCCACTAATCATTGTAGGATCTGAAAAAAAATAACATGTGCAAATTCTGCTGTATGTCATGTGTCATTAAGTAATAAAATACAAAGGCTTACATTCACAATACACCTCTATTTCGCCAAAAAATCATTAACAAAGTGAAATACACGGTGCGTTACGGAGCGTTGTAGGTTAGAATTTGTAGTAATATTTTTTAAATTAACAGGCCTAATTAAATGGACAAACTTCACTGCAGAGTTGTATTTCTATCTGGGAAATATAAATCTTTTCTTGCCTTAGCAAATATTATCATATCATCACTTAACATCAGGTGATATTGTGATCAAAAACTTATAATGTGGAAAAAAAATGAAAGCGTCAATGGTCGAGAATCTACTCCTTTAAAACTAAACTACACCAAGTCGTTTTTTGTCGCCAAGCACAAATAGATGTGTTCCGGCAGCTGCACTTGAGAGCCAGTCTTCCGCGTGATATCATCTTGGGCCACATCGTCATTTAACATCAGGTGAGATTGTGGCCACTACGCCAAACCTATAATGATAAAAAAAGTACTTATACCAACAAGTCGATCGAACAAAGATCAAATCTTGTCATCCAGCGTTAGAGCCTATATGTCTCTTAGTACCGACAGTATTAACTAGATATTTTCCAACGGAAACCAAAACATTACGTATCTTATTATTGTTTATATTAAAAAAAGTAGCACAATAAATTATTTTAAAATCACCCCTCCATATTTTTTATTTGACCCATTTTACTATATTCAACTGTCGGATAGTCGGTAAGCGATCGCCTATATAATGACAATTAGGAAAACAGGAAATAAAATATGAAATTTGAAATATTAAGTATAATGTTGCTTAGGAATTCAGGTATTGACTTTCGTATTCACTTAATGTTCAGCATTTAAATCGGCATAGTCGCAGGGCATTTTCTAATGCCCATCTAGCTAGCTACCACCCTCAAGTTGAAAATCAGTCACTAAGGTGTGTTCCGGCAGCTGTAGTTCAGAGCCAGTCCTCCCACTAGGCTTAGCGTGTCACCATATTGGGCCACATAGTCACTTAACATCAGATAAGATTGTGGCTTTAACGTTAAGCCTATGAAGAATTATAAAACTAACTAATGCACTAAGTCCTAAATTGTGTCATTGGAAATATTTCTCTGTTCCAATTAGTTGTAATTTCGGAAATAACACTTAACGAAACGAATATCCACACCAATTTCATTGAAAATTATTTAAAATCCACTTCTATGCCTGCATATTGTGACGTATAGCTACGAAACTCTACACTGCGTGTAGCCCGACACGCATTTGGCATTCTTTTAAATCGGATCAGTAGTTCTAGGGACAACCCTGCTAGGATGAGCCAAAATACTTTCAATTTTTTTTTCTTTGGTTACCATGTAAATATAGACCAGGATGACGTAAAAAAAATCTGGTAAAGTTTGAGCTCTTAATATTAATACTAAGAGGTGGCTAATCGAGATTTTTTATTTTCCTTTTAAATGACACATTTTTTATTTCGTTTAAATGCGCTCTTAGGAATTATCATCCAGTAAAATTGAAAACATACACTTATACGGAATTAAATTATGTATGTATATTAAATTATAGTAGTAGTATGTATTGTATGTATGGATATTAAATTAAGTAAATGATGACTTTTACAATTTTTCATACTCTATCACAAATAAATGGATCAAAAACATAAAATATCATATTATAATAATACCTGTACCTGAGTTATTGAAGTGAAACTTCTTATGCGACTTCCAACACGTTAAACGTTAAAAGCACATTATCGGTCTCTCCTCTTTGTGTGAGCCAGAGCGAGAGAGCAATATATTATCGGTCTCTCCTCTTTGTGTGAGTCAGAGCGAGAGAGCAGATGTCGGTGTGTATGTATATTGCATACTGTTTAAATAAAATATCTTTTAAAATGAAGTTTCACTTCTATCGTGTGTGAATCGCACACACACCTTTTTTATTATAATAACTGTACCTACAGTCAAAGTCTATGTATAACGAAACATAGCGTTTCAAAATCAGGCGATTTGATTGAATCGCGATTACCAACCATTTTGGTCCTCTTTTTAGCTCCCAACTCCTGCCTATTCTAACTGCTTCTTCTCTCACGCGCTCACGTGTGTAAATACCACTGCTGAAATAAATTATAATGAAAAACCAAAAATTGAAAATTAATTGTGATGTATCGAACAGTTAAAATTATTGTTTCATTTTTAACTACATATAATGTTAATTTCCTTTAAACTTAAAAACAAAGAAAACTATTTGAAAGTCTCTCTCTCAACTTAGGCTTGCCCGACTGGAGAAACCCTTCACCCTACAGAAGATTGCAGTCATATAACCTTGTGTTTTGTTCTTACGATGAGTAGGGTTTCTAGATCTACTTGGGGAAGGGAGTTCAAGGTCGACAACGCGCTAAAACACCTATGGTGTTTCTAGCATACATAGCTTTTTTTTAAATTTTAACCCGGCACATTGTAGGTACTTTCCATACAATCCAAACACAACGGTTTGGTCACAAGAGATCTAAATTCATCAGCGGTCGCCGCTGTCATGCCGGCCTGCATAAATATCTCTTCACGTTACGCTTAAAGGACCCGATGTCGTAAGAAGGAGGGAACACATTAGCCGGGAATTGGTTCCACTGCTTCCCGGTACGACAAAGATAAGTCATAGATAACTATCTAGTTCGTGCTGAAATGGAGGTTACCGTGAAACTGTGACTCCGAAGCCCGAACGTATGTAGTTTTGTTGTGTATAGGAGAAGAGAGAATTAGATTGAACTGCTCTTCAGAACATAAAGGTTACGGAAACCGTTTATCATCATACGGGCCGTACGTATGTTTGCCACCTTAGTTGATTAAAACCAGTAAACATTTAAAAATGTGTTTAGTAAGTGTTCTATGGGTGCCTGTAACATACAGATTCACCAAAACCTTTTGAACGAGTAATTGGGTCGCCCATAAATAAATAAAAGCATTTTAACCATTGCTTAGAACTGTTCATATTTATGATATTTTATAGTAAAAGTAATTTATATTTTTATATTAAGCTAGTTTGCTCAGCAGACGTTGTTCTGCCATTTTAAATAACCAAGAATTTGAACAAAGTGCTACTTATCGCGAATTTGTTTTCCTGAAAACCTTTCCAGAACAATACCGAATAAAACGAAATAAGAATTACTCATATCCGTCGTTGGCATAATGAGTTATGGTCTTGAATTCATAAAAGAAAAAGTATTTTTCAGGTTTTCAAAATTTCCCAAATTTTCTGGGTAACTAATGCATTTTTTCCCTAAAAACCTTACTGGAACTATTGCTAACATTGAAAAAAAAAATATATATATATTACCCAAATCGATCTAGACGATCTCAATTGATGTGCTTTTTAAATTACTTAAACAATAGTGATAAGGGGTAAACAAACAAAAAAAAAAAACAAATTAAAACATTTTTATAGTAAAACCGACCAAGAGTATAATATAATTTGGTCTGGGAGCAAAATATAAAATGTAGGTAATTTGGTTACTCAAATAATTTGTGGTCAATAATTAAATCATTTGTTAAGACCCCGATCCGGAATGTACAACCATTAACGTTTACGGTTCAATTTTTAATTACATACTACACTATAAAGTATTTAAACAATTTTAGGGTTCCTCAGGGGTTCATAAAACCAAATGATAAATGTTTAAATTTATCACTTCATAACCCATCATTAGTTATAATAGCCATAATGATTACTACAATCTCTATTGGTGCTAAGTGTGACTGATTTCGCGGTTTCATAGTTTTCTTCTTTTTTGTCTTCGGGTCCGGGTAATCCCTCCTTCCTAAAATATGGAGTTCTTTTTTTAGTCCAAAGGGCGCAAACAGGCCGACGGCCCACCGATGGTAAATGGTTACCGTCGCCTATGGACAACTTCAACACCAGGGGCATTACAGCCATGTTGCTGACCTTGGAGACTGTATTTCAATCCCTTTTTCAGTCCTTGTTTTTCAGATATATCACAGTGACGACTACCTATGGATTTTAGATACCTCGGTGGTCGACGATGTTGTTCGATTGCACTGTGCTTACCATCAGATACAGAGAGTCATTTGTCATTTTGCCATGCTACGATAAAAAAACAGTTTAACAATCGCAATATTGTGAAGTGTAAAGGTCAAGTACCATCTTAAGACTTGAGACACCCAAGCTAATATCACTTGCACGTGGTGCATCCAACTGAGTAGCGAAAGAGGAAATAGCGATAGCAAGGTGGTAGGGTTGTATCTACAGCTCGATTGTCAATTTCTCATTGTTCGCCAATGTTTTGGATTATATTTCGCTTACCATCAGAAACTTCTATAATAACTTGAGAGTGATCACTTATCAGGTGAGTTGTAGGAAATATCCTATCATCATGCTGTGATTGCTCTTGTGAGTTCACTCTTTCACCGTATAAATCTATACTAATGGTGCAAAGCTGGATGGTTTTATATTTGAATCAGCTTAATCCTAGAGCCTACCAAACCGATAAAAAAAAGTTTTTGCGTTAAATAGCCCGTTTATTGGGGAAGGTTTTAAGCTATATTACTTTGCGCTACGACCCTAATGAGAGGAGCAGAATGCCACAAACATCAACCAATCTACCAAGTTTTGAATGATGTGTATAAAAAGGGTATAATCAATTTTAACGCTGGTAAAACTGCGGTTTACCTCAAGTACTAATATAAAATTTAACCTTAACACGCTTGACTAAACTTTTTTATATTTTTTTGTTATAACAAACGTAGTTTCTTCCAAGAATGCCACGGGTTATTATTGAGTGGCATTTACAACCCCTAATAATTGGTTTACTATCACCTTGTTAAGTTGACTGTCTGTTGTCAGCCAGGAGCCTTGTTAGGGCAGACGCTTGTCACAACGACGTGTAACAATACTGAACACTTAATTATAATATTACTCTTCTAAAATCTGAAAATTCGCCGCATAGAACTAAAAGATGAGACTTTGATTCAAGAATCTATTAGATTATAAATATTTTTAATAACATTTTCTACCAGTTTTTTCTAGGGTAATAACAATATATACGTACCTGGCATGAGTAGCTAATGAGCGAATTTATTAATTCGATTTTAGATGTATAAAGTATTTATCTGTTTACATGAATAAACGTTAATGTTTAATGATCGTAGCAAGTGAAAGGACGTGATCTCTGCCTATCCCGTTGGGAAAGAGGCGTTATTTATGTATGTACGTATGAATAATTTAATTTATCTGTAATAAAAACACAAACAAACCTTTTAAGTAACATGTTCACTAAATACAGTAAAAGATGAAAATATGAATATAATAGGATTCTTAATATTAGGCTTCGGGAAGCAATTCATTAATAAACATTAAAACAAATCTAATACTATTAAGTTAGTAATTCTTATATATATTTCTTACTATATATTTTCTCAGCAACGGCTGTAATTATTTTGATTAAATTTTGTATTTTTACCAAGCTTACCCAAAAAGCTTTTTACATTTTATTTGCAAGACACCGAGTGTAGGTCAGTCTTTCAGTGATATTAATACATAATACAAAACAAGAACTGAGTCTTTGGGCATCTCTAACAAAACATATATATATAACACATTCAAAAGTAACAAAATTTTTTGTATAAAAAGATCGTATGTTTAAAAATCCGCGACGGTGTAACTGCATTCTTATTTAAGTAGGTAGTCGATGGTCTTATATATTATGTACAATTAGAACGCGTGGATTATAGTACTATTAAATACTCAGAATTAATTAGGCACTTACTATTATTGGGCTTAATAAAATCTCTCACGGCGTTTAGTATCTTGGAAATAATACTAGTCTTACTCGTGACTTTACTTCACTAGTTAGGCACACGTGGCAGAAGTGCTCATGTTAAGATAGACGTGTGGTGTAACTAGAATGAATAAGATTAGGAATGAGTATATTAGAGGAAGTAGTGTTGTAAAACATTGGTTTTTTGGACAATCGATAGTAATGGAATATTTACTATAAAACAATCGGGTAATAGCTATACAATAGATTGTTTTTCAGTACGGAATACATGTCATGTTAGCTGGCTAAGAACTTTACGAGCAAAAAAAGGTCACCACGTCGTGTTCTCAAGGTTCACGTCCTTTAATAAATGTAGGAGCAAAAAAAAGGCCTTTCGTGCAAATCTTCCTTGTTATCACAAAAATTCCCCGTAATAAGCCAAGAAAAAGTGTCAACTATCGCAAGGGTACTAAAGTGACTTGGGCTGTCACAGTGCATGCAATTTCGCTATCTAACTAACTAACTATCCATCGTTTAAAATAACTATGCATACATATATACGTACGTATTGTGAACAATATGCGAATATGTATTTTTTGATCTGTCAATTTTGTGTAAGTATGGTGTGAATGTGTAAAGTATGTTGTACTAATGAATGGAAAAGTCACTGGATCGCGTAAGCAACGGGTTTGAAGTCTCCATGTGCAACCCCTTTTCGTTTTTATCGACGCCGATTCCGACTACTTACGTTTGATCAACATAAGCAAGCTACAGCCCCCGTCTTTCTAAATTCACGCATTGTACATATTTATAGGATATAAGGGTGCTCAATTAGATCTGAATTTGCTGAATCATAATCCATTACAATGGCTACACATTTGGTGAAAAACCCTTTATGACTTTCAACACATTCTATTCGGTCAGCAGAAAAATGTTCTTTGATTGTACGTACCATTAGGTAAAGAGCTGTTTCATTCAAATCTAGCAGTTGACCGGTACATGCTAATGATAATTGTTAAACTTAAATGCTTTATCAACATTCGAATATAAAAACCTTCTCAAACCGAACAATGATCAAATGTGAATTCCCCTGTACATTTAAAAGTAAAATTACGCGCCGAGAGACTGACAGACGCCGAACTGACAGAGATACACGGCTCGAAGGGCCGGTGCGCAACAAAACAAAGTGGAACAATGAAAAACAATGTGTCCAAAACGCAAGAATTGTGAGAGCCAAGGTGCGGTAGATTCCGCGCATACCGCCCGCTCCAATTAAGATCCCGTAAGATTGTCCCCTTTCGGTTTTGTACGGTAGTAAGGTGGTTGTAATTTATATAGAACCCAGGACAAGTCTGTAAATTTTTAGACGATTTATATATTTTTCTCGTAATATTTAAATAAACTTTATTAAATTTTACTGTTGAGAAACGTCAAAAATTACAACACAAGTCGTAAAGAACATACACAGTAACAAGTGTGGCAATACATTTGAAGAATTGTTTTAAGCTAAATTTATTGTTGTCGCGTTATACACCCGAACAACACAATAGCGTGCAAGAGAGACAGCTGTAGCCCAAACTGATTATAATAAGGTAATATAGACTACATAATAATTTCGTATTCTCCTGCTTCCTCCACCACACTTGAAACGATTAAAAAATAAAAATAATATAAGATGGCCTTTGGCCATTACGCCTGTACGTTTTCATTTTATTTCTGTATTCATAAAATTTGTTTGCTGGATGGATGTCTGACAACAGCAGTATAACTGGACAATCTTAGTAATCATGGAATGCTCCAAATTCTTACAATAATTAATTTATGAAACAAATCAAAACATTGGGTGCATAGCAGTGGTAGATATAGCTTCTATATTATAAAAATATTTGTCTTAGAGCCATTACAAAGTACCTATTGGTATGTTCCAGGTAACGCATTTAAAAGATGCATTTCTAGATTTAGTTTATTACCCTAATTAGTAATATTGACATTTAACATTAAATAAGATTGAGATATTACGCAAATCTAAAACCAAATCCAACTTTTTTCAATGTTGTAGGTTTAGCGTTGTGGCCACAATCTCACCTGATCTTAAGTGACGATGTGACCCAAGATGGTAACACGTTAAAACCTAGTTGAGATGACTGACGCTCAAGTGCGGCTGCCGGAACATACCTATTGATGCTTGGTGACAGATTTCAAATTGAGGGTAGTAGCTAGCCAGACGAGCATTAGAAAAAGCCCTACCACCATGCTATGGTTTCACCACGATGTTTTCCTTCACCGAAAGCTCATGGTTATTTGCAGGGATTCGAACTTACTTCCATCGACGCGATGTCCGTACACGCTACCACTGAGCCAATATTGCTTCAAAAAACCTGGTATGTTCCCTACAATCTTAAGATCGTTTTTAAAGTTACAATCTTGTACATAAAGTTAAGGAGTCATGGTCACCCCAGCTCCTTTCCAATACATCTCGATACGTTCTTATTATTCCCAATACTTTTAACACCTCGCTGTTAGTCCTGTTCTCTTAGATCAACGATTTGATAATTATATTACATGGGATTTTTATACGAGCCAACTTATAATGAGATATCTGTATGGTCGGTGGTAATTAGGCGACCTTCCTATGCGGATAGCGTGTTGAAATCCTCATTAACAAACTCCCAAATTTCGGAAAAAATAAAATAAACTATATGATTGATACCTGTATATCGTAGTGAAGGAAAACATCGTAAGGAAACCTATAAGTCTGGCTATTTTCACCACAATAAAATAAGAGGTTTACCAAGGAATTTCATATTGTAGGATTTTTGTTACAATGTGCGCCCGAATTATAACTTCAAAAACTAAATAATGTAAGAAATTTCATAGATAAAGAGCGGGAAAATGCTGGTGAGATATTGGGTTGAAAAACATCGTAAACAGGTTAGTTACCACGTTACACTTCAAGCGATATACGGTCTTTAATGAGCTTGAATAACACGTCGAAGGAAGTTAATTGCTATATTGGACTTGATCTCTTAGTAAAGAAAAAACATTGTAATAAACTCATTGCATGGTGGTAGACCATTTCCCATATTCGCCTGGCTAACTACTAAGGCTAATTTCTACCGCAAACAAGCGTACGGCCCACCTGATTGGTAAGCGGCCATCGCCAACCTTGAACCACCCTTCCCCAAGGAGCTCTGGAAATCCTACTCAACGAAACTCCTATTCTGTAAGATGGAGGTATTTCACCAGTCGGGCTGACCCAAGTTGATAGAACTTTTTAAGAATTTGAGAGACTTCTGTGCTCCAAAGAATGTAGTGAGCAACACACACTAACATATGAGAGGTTCCAACTCACTCCTTAACAGTTTAGATATTCCTGGCCTCAGTTAGCACTGCGGTTCTTTTTTAAATTGGTTACACAAATTAGTTGCAATGATGAGACGAGACGATGTACACGAGAAATATTTCTCATTCCTCGGTTAGACTTAATAATATGAGACGATAATAATTACTGCTTAATTTACGAGTCACTACTAGTTATATATCAAATCTAGCGATGCCCCACGGCTTCGCATGCATTTGTTACGCAGTAATTAGTTTATACTGGTATTGTGACCTATCAATTTGAGAATGACTTATACTTCCTGTGAAGAAAATTTCATGATAATCGGTTAAGAATAAATAAAAAAATTTCTTTGGATTTTTCTTTTACGATTTCTAAAAATATTGTCGTAAATTATTATAGCTTTCCGCGTACATAATTTCATAAGAATCGTTAAAACCGTTTTTGAGTTAAATCAGAATATACAAACAGACAGAAAGAACATTTTATAAGATATTTTTATATATAGCGAAATTTGAAAAAAAAAGCATTACACTTCTATTTTGGGCAATTGTCTAAAAAGTAACATATACAGACATAACTTAAGATTAATTAATATAAATAGTTTCATTATATCAGTACAGATAACAAATGGCCTTGATACTTATAATGAACTTGTCGCCCAAACAAGTTATCTGCCTACACACAACTTCTATAAGTTAAGTTGTAGTAATAACTTGCAACTTCAGCGGCCAATAACTTAATATGAATATCAATTTTCTGCTACGTCAGTTCGAATTAAGCATAACGTTGTTTTTTTTTATTCAACTGCGGTTTATTTCACGCCGTCGCGGTTACGAGTAAGTGTTGATTAAGACTTACGTATACTTACTTAATAATAATGCATATCAAAAACTTTACGGTGGTAACTTAGTCTAGTTTTAAACCCCGACGCAAACAGAGGGGTTTTATAAGTTTAACGTGTGTTTAACTGTCTGTGGTATCGACTTTTTTTACTACAGAGGTGGCAAACAAGCCCGCTTGATGGTAAGCGGCTACCGTAGCCTATGGACGCTTGTAATATCATGGGTATTACTAATGCGTTGCCGACCTTGAAACACCCTACCCCAAGAAGCTGTGGAAGCCCTACTCACCGCAGTAACACAACACAATGTTATTTGACTGCAATCTTCTGTACGATGGAGGTATTCCACCGGTCGGGTTGCCTAAAGTAAAGAGAATTAAATCTTCGAAAAAATTTATCTGTGCCCTACCTCTCTTTATCATAGCTCCTAAACGAATAAACCAATTTTAATATAGTTTTTTGTTTGAAAGGTTACTTAATCGAGAGCGTTCTTAGCCATGATTCAGAAAAATCTTAAATATACGTGTGATTTCTTGTTGATGAATGTTTGTGAGTGTCTTCCACGGGCATAATGGAGTCATATTCTGTTAGTTCAATAATATTAGAAGAATATGGTAACCTTGATCTGCTGATGCAGCATCACCTGGAATTTTCCAACCTCTTCACTAAGCTACAGATATGTATCGTGTTTGGGCTCATTTGGATGGTCTCAATGAATAGGTTAATCGTATCGGTGGATATGAAATTTTAATGTCTAAACTTGGTATAATGCATACTACTATATTTAGGTATCAGGTTAACACGGGCTAAACTTCCGCAACTCGACATTTGTGTGCGGTTATTTTGCGTGATATGCACCTTGAAATGTGTATAAAACTATTATGAGACCTGTCTTGATGTGTGGAGCTGAGTGGTGGGCAATGAAAGAGACGGATGAAAGAAGGTTACATGTGGCAGAGATGCGAATGCTAAGATGGATGTGTGGTGTAACAAGAATGGATAAAGTCAGGAATACCTTTATATTAGAGGAAGTCTTAAAATAGCTCCAGTCACAGAGAAATTGAGGAGTTATAGATTAGCGTGGTATGGACACGTCATGAGGAGGGATGAATTGCATATACCTAGAAGAATGTTAAGTATGAAAGTGGATAGATATATGAGTAGAGGAAAACCGAAGAAGGTATGGATGGACTGTATGAAAAATGATATGCGTATAAAAGGGGTGAATCCTGAGATGATAGATAATAGAGTGGAGTGGAAGAAAAAAACCTGTTTTGCCGACCCTACTTAAATGGGATAAGGGTAAGAAGAAGAAGATTAATACGTATTTTATAAACTTTTGGATTATTAAGTATTAGTTTCAGTATGTATAATATGTAAACTGTGAGGTCAAATAAAAAACTTACTACAATTATAAAATTGGTAGGAGTGAGTAGTAACGAGAATTGTGCCTGACTTGTTCGCGACCACCATACACCGGGTGTAAAACCCGTCATAGTGGCACGCTAGTCGTGTCGCGTTCGTGTATATATAGTAATCAAACAGTGTGGTACGAATCTGTACCCGACTCCGTGCGGTGATAAACACGTCACAGTAATACTACTTCGGTTTTTTTTAATTTATCATAGCACGGCATAGTGACTACACTGTACCTGATGATGAGCACAGTGCAATCCAATAACATCGGCGACTACTGCGGGATTTACAATCCATCGATAGTCGTCGCTGTCATGCCGGCCTGCTTAAATATCTCTTCATGTTATGTTTGAAGGACTCCATATTGTAGGAAGGAGGGAAAACACTGGTCGGGAGACAGTTCCACAGCCTCACAGTACGGCAAAGATGCGACGTAGCAAATTTTTTTGTTCGAGCCGAGATGGAGCTTACTGCAAAGCTGTGGCTCCGGAGACCAGCGCGTGTTGTTCTATTATGATGTTTGTGGCCTTAGCCAGTATATATCCAGCTGCCGATAATATTTCGCACATTATAGAACGTAAACAACGTTACAATAGCTGTCACGTTAGTTAAACAGATTGTTACTAGATGGCACCATGAATACACTTTCATTAGCATCAATAGATGGCATTATTAATGACAAAAGTTATTAATATTAATTTTAAACGAAAACATTAATTTTATAGTTTTAATCTATTTCGTCAATAGCCGAGATCATACGCTTTAAAATGATGTTTGAATCATTATTTTGATGAAGAATTAAAGTAAATATGACGTTGACACAAAAAAAAGTAGTTTTATATAGTTAGTATAGCTTTTGGCGTAGTGGCCACAATCTCACCTGATGTTAAGTGACGATGTGACTCACGGTAAACCTAGTGGAAGACTGGCTCTCAAATGCAGCTGCCGAAACACACCTATTGATGCTTGGCGACAGATTTTCAACTTGAGGGTGGTATCTAGCCTGGCGGACATTAGGAAATGCCCTACCACCAGCTATGGTTTCCTCACGATGTTTTCCTTCACCGAAATCTCAAGTTCATTGCAGGGATTCGAACTCATGTCAATCGACGTCAAGTCGTACACAATACCTCTGATCCATCATTGCTTATTTCTATTAGCTAAAATAAAAATACAAAATAGATTTTTTTAAATCATAATGGTTTTATTGTCACCCCATCCTTGGTCACACGTCTGCTTATGGTGTCCGACTGGAAGTCATCCTAATCTGTTTATTTTCCAGTAAAACTTGTCAAGTAACAATTAAATATTTGTCAGCGACCTCCCGCACCAGACATCTTTCATTCAATAAAAGGTAAATATTTACACCGGAAATTTGTCAAGGAGTTTGAAAATGCGAAAGGTTTTGAACTCTATAATTTAGATCATAAAAGTCATAATCACTTGATTTCCCGCAATTACCGCGTTCGACTATAGTTTTGACATTTTTGGTTAAAGTTTACGGATGACATTTAAGCCATATACGTTGGATAGTGGATCAGATAGTCCTGGGTTAAGTTCCCATGCTTCTGGGTTTCTTTGTCTCCACAAATTGTCCGAAGTTTGTATGGGAAAACACATCTGTGTACCAAATTTCATCCAAATCCATTCAGCCGTTTTTGTAGGATTGAGTAAAAACATCCAAACATCTAAAAATACAAACTTTCATATTTATAATAATATATGAAATTATTTACTATTTTACTTTTTCCAAGGCTTAGCATTTGGCCGCAGTCTTACCTGATGTTAAGTTATGATATGGCCCAAATGTTGGCACGCAAACCCTAGTGGGAAAACTGTCTCTCAAATACAGTTACCGGAATACACCTACAGGTACTTGGCGACATATTTACAATTTGAGGGTGGTAGCTAGCCAGGTGGGCATTAGTAAAAGCACTGCCACCATGATATAGTTTCATCATGAAAGCTCAGGCTCATTGCAGGGATTCGACTCATGTTGATCGACGCGATGTCCGTACACGCTACCACTGAGTCATCATTGCTTCAAAATCGTCTCTAGTTTCCGGTTGTGAATCGATCTATGGTTTAGATCGAGAACGGGTAGAACTCAATCGCTCCGTATTGCCAAAAAGTTGCGGTCGCGAAAGAGATAGCTAGAATGAGAGCATATTTTTGATCCTCATAATTAGGTCTGCGGGTGGATAGCTCCGGCGAGTCTCTTGGTCTTTGAAAAACTTGTTGACAAGCACCTATAAATGTGTTCCGGTAGCAGCACTTAACCAGTTCCCCCACTAGGCTTAACGTAACGTTGGGCGACATCGTCACTTATCGATTGTTAATCTACACTTAAAATCAGGTGGTATTGTTGCCAATTGGTACGATCTAAAAAAATATCTCGTCTGAGTCAGCTACTCCTCAAGCTATAAAGGGGCCCGAATTAGGACAACGCCAACTGGATCTGCAGATGTATGGGTGAGCTATTCCCGCGGCCTGGCTATAGATGCGAGAAGGACATCGCTGGGTTTTATTCTAACATAAAATGCTTACGTTAGCGTCTTGCCGACCTTACCCTTTCGATCGGAACATTAGCGCGTAAGCGCTGGGGCTTTGCGGCAGAAATAATCAAACCACAGCAGCATACGTCTTCTTCTATTTTTTTTTGTATGGCAAGTGTGTTCATCCACATTTCTGCCACTGTCACGTGAATACAATATTTTTCTAATGACACTTGTAATCTTCAAAATTCAATTATAACTCTGACAAGATGGCGATTCCCTTGTTAAAACTGTCCAGAGAGATTTTGTGGTAATTTAAAATACGTTTCTAGTCATTCCTTATAATTACTTCACTTGTGCACAATAACTAAATTACATAATGTAAAATGCCGTCAAAATTACATAAAAACCACCACAGGACAAATCAAAATCTCCCTTAAACAAGCTTAAACAGAACTAAACTATCAAAACTGATTGTTAAGTCCACGGTGGAATTAAAACACACACAAGATTGACAGGAAGCGACAAGTGGTGTACAAACATAGGAACTCTTTATTAGCGTTGATGACATGGAGAGTTCACGCTATTACCGTGGTCAAAATAACTTATTTCAATGTCAATATGCCAATTTCATTTAAATGTATGGAGTGGTAAAGTAACAATACATGTGGGGAAATTTTCGACACGATGACGTTACGGTACATATATTTATTAAAATAAAATTAAATATTTTACATTTCATACAAACAAAAGCAAAATATATCTCACAATAATCTTATTGATAAATCAACATATTATGTTATCTATACTAATGTTGTAAAGAATTATTGTGAATATGTTTGTAGAAACCTTTCTTGTAGCGCCTTTGTGATAATGTAGCTTCGTATTAGTGAAAGAATTTTCAGAATTAGATCAATTGTTTGATAGAAAACAATTGATACGATCCTAATCTCTGAAACTATTAATCCGATTCCGAAAATTCTTGCACTGATACAAAGCTACATTATCCCAACAACGCTATCTATAGGCTATTTATTTTTCCAGTTTTTTGCAATTTTAGTACAGGGCAAAGTAAAAGTTAGGCATTTATTTTTACTGACTACATATTTGTATTGTATAATCAACATTATTTTAATTTAATTTGATTAAAACAATGTTGGTTTATACAACGTTAATTTTTTTTACACAATTAAAAATACAATAAAGTCAGTAAAATGAATTCCTATTATTACTATTGACGGCTAATTTCATCATGTTGTTGGCGCACAGATTAAAATATTTGGAGGTTTTTGTGTTACGACAAAGATGTAGGTATATCTTGTTATGTACGTATGTACACACAATATTTTTAATTTTAGACTCGCGGGCGTTTACTTGTATTATATAAATACTAGCTGTGGCCGCGGCTCCGCTCACTTGGACTACTAAAAAAGCTTAGTATCTTATTCGCGCGGAACCATAATTATTTTTCTACAATAAGCATAAGTTTCTCCTTATAATATCAGCTATCTACCAGTGAAAGTCTTGTCCGTTTCGGAGATTTGCTGGAATAAGCAGACAGACAAAAATTAAATATTTGTCATAGTTACCGTGCTTAATTTCATATGAATTTAGTAAAAATGTGTTATTTTGACAATACAAATAGACACTTAAATTATATTTATTTGTATAATAGATTCAAATAAATTGTCAAATCAAAATAAATTGAATTAATATCAACTATAGAAGCAACAAGCAAACAGGTCATCAAAATTCCTAAAAGGGCTCAGTTTTCTTACATTAGTGTAGGATAGGTCAACAAATCACGGGTTCCGAGAAGGTCCGTAATTGATCGCATATTGGTCGAAATAATAGACTTTATCTCACCAAATTTGGATCCCATAAAATAATGATCTAACGAATTTGCCTCGGGGTCGATATTATATGTTCACGCTTGATTCTCGGTAGGGTCTGATTTCTTTATCGATTTGCTAGCATCTCAGCTGATATTAAGTGATGAAATCACTGAAGAAGGTACTCTTAACATTCTAGGCACCAAGAAATGAAGACCAAACAGGACTCATCTATGCAAGGTGAGTTACATACAATTAGCTATTCTTGAGGTCTCAGTGGGAATACTTCATATTATTATGCAGTATGCTTAAAGTAATGACAGGCTAGTGGTAGGCCTGGAGTTCGAATCCTGCAATAACGCTCAGCTTTACGTTGTAGGAGAAGATAATAAAGCCATATAAGCAATAATAGCTCAGTGGTAACGTGTACGACTTCGCGTCGATTGACGTGAGTTCGTATCCCTGCAATGAGCCTGAGCTTTCGGTGAAGGAAAATATCGTGAGGAAACCATAGTATGGTGGTAGGGCATTTTCTAATGCCCGCCTGTCTAGCTACAACCTTCAAGTTTAAAATCTGTCGCCAAGCACCAATAGGTGTGTTCCGGCAACTGCACTTGAGAGCCAATCTTCCACTAGCTTTAACGTGTTATCATCTTGGGCCACATCGGCACTTAACATCAGGCGATATTGTGGCCACTACGCCAAATCTATAACGATAAAAAAAAAGTACGGTATGGCTTTTTCTAATGCCCGCCTGGCTAGCTACGGTCTACAAATTGAAAATCTGTTGCGCAGTATTTTTAGTTGTGTTCCAGCAGACACACTGGCAGCAGACAATTAGGTTTAGGTTAGTTACAAAACTCAGTTAAAAATAATTAATAAACACGATCGAGTTTCTTTGCCAGTTCTTCTCGATGAAAGAGATGTTTTTCTGAACCGGTGATAGTGTTTTATCATTCATAAATGCCTTGTTAGGGCTTAAATTGAATAAAGTATTTTGACGTGAATAAGTCTTTAATGTTACTTCCATAGTGGGAGGCAATTGAAAAGACTAATGATAACAAAACCAGGGGATACAGTTTGGAATTGTAGCTTCATATCTGTCCTAAGATAAAGAGAGGTAAAGAGTAAGGATTATGGAAGAGAATTAAGAGTGGTAAAGTAGGTACTGGGAAATTTCTTTGAAGATTTCTCTTTACTTAGGGCAACCCGATTGGTGGAATACCTCCTCTCCACCCTACTAAAGATCGCAGCGAAATAACCATGTGTTGCGATATGCGTTCCTGCGATGAGTAGGACTTGCAGAGCTCCTTGGAGTAGGGTTAAAGTCGACAACGCGTTAGTTCATACCTATGGTATTTATTATATGTGTCCATAGGCTACGGTAGCCGCTTACCATCAGGCGAGCCGTATACTTGTTTGTCACCTTTGTAGTATAAAAAAAACATTTACATTCAAATTTTATTACAACATTTCATAGTTAAAAGATCAAAGAATTCGTTGAGTTGAGAGAACACGGTGTTTTATTTTGATTAGGTGATGCAGTGAGTCTAAATCTATAAATATTTAAAAACATATGTATACGGTGATACCATAAAAGCACGCAACATGGCCGCGGCAGCACGAGCCTTGCTTTAAGGTTGGAAAATGTAATCATAACGATTCCGCGAAGGAAACTTGTACGGATTCAACTACGTAAAAAAAATGTTTAATTTATCTTAACTAGTACGACACTAGTGTCGATAAGTGGGCGTGTCGATATAACATAACTCATGCTGCGGTCGCGATCGCGTCGGTGTTAGCGCTGCGTTCGGTCGCCTTAACAAATATTTAAACTTAAAAATAATAAAACCTGCGCACTCGCAGCACGCAAGCTTACCAAGATTTACTTTTATGAAAAAAAACTAATATTTCCAAATGACATTAATAATCTTTATTAATTTTGTAGTTTATTAACAAAGAATAAATGTTAAAAGATTTTTTTTTGACACATTTAGCAGAGGGTATAATTGACAACTGCTCACGCATCATGTGACGATAGTGCGACACGATGAAGTTTTTGAAGACTCTTTTTTTATCGTTATAGGTTTTGGCGTAGTGGCCACAATCTCATCTGATGTTAAGTGACGATGTGGCCCAAGATGGTAACACGCTAAACCTAGTGGAAGACTGGCTCTCAAGTGCAGCTGCCGGAACACACCTGTTGGTGCTTGGCGACAGCTTTTCAACTTGAGGGTGGTAGCTAGCCAGGCGGGCATTAGAGAAAGCCCTACCACCATGCTATGGTTTCCTCACGATGTTTCCTTTCACCGAAAGCTCAGGCTCCTTGCAGGGATTCGAACTCACGTCACTCGACGCGACGTCGTACACGCTACCACTGAGCCATCATCGCTTCAAAAACTCTTTATTAAGGTCAACAAATAGTTATACTTACACATATATGTAGGTAATTTTACACTATACTCATTGTTCTTAAAGTGCAATCAGCTCCGCTGCCCACGTAGTAGATATATATACGATGACTAGCTATTCCCGCGGCTCCGCTCGTATTGACTACAGAATGCCGTCGGTCGAGCGCACGCGCGACTCGTGCTGCCCCCGTTCAAAAGACGGAAAACAAAAATGTTTATCCTGGGTGATCCTTAGAAGATAGTTATATACTATCGCTACCTTTTTTGTAGGTCTTTCTGATCTACAATTATATTTAGATAAAATATTATCTACACTTACATTAATCGAAGCTTTTTATAAATCTATGCTTTTTATGTCGTAAATATATCTCAATTCAATCCCAATCTCTAGTAATCAGTAATGATAAACAAAATTAAAAGTGAAATAACTCATTCTAAAATGAGTCAATAACGTCGAGAGAGGCTGTTAGAACCATGGATTTAATAAATGCGTTAAAAAAAAAAATTCTATGTTGGAATTGAAATTACAACAAATCGTAAATTATTCAAAAAGGTTTTAAAATGTTTCACCTGTCAACATTTAACGCTACCAAACCATATTCCGTAACGGTAAATAAAATCAAGCGCTCATTACGAACGTTCATTACAATAAAAAAAAAACCGGTGAATTAACGCTAGATAAAATCAAGTGTAACAGGTAATAATATTACATGTGGAATAATAATAACAATTTTTAATGATTCACAAAACGGTCGTAAATAAAAAAAGGCGTCCCAATAATAAAAACGTATCAATAAAGTGAAATTCATAAAACAGCTTCGACAGAACCCCGTCGAATACAAAATAAAGGTATGCACACATAATTGGACCCGAACAAATTTCCATTGATGTTCGTGATGGGAAAAAAGTACAAAATGCTTGTCGATGAGATGTGTACGGAGTCGATATTCGCCCCGCAGTAACGTTTTACCGATTTATCGATACATTCGGTTATCAACTTAAAACGTATGCAGTAAGGTCGATTTTACTATACACTAACTGTAAAATTATGTTTGTTGATTTATAATGGGCCACTTACGTGCACCGCAAATTGTCGAGAATTGCATCGGCTTAAACAAGGTGTCAATTTGGTAGAGTTATGAAAGTTTGGTTTCTGAGAACTATTTGTTTTTAAGTTTTGTAGTGGCTGCGAGGCTGGGTTTGCACTTTATTTGTGTACTGATGAAATCGGAGGTGTGGGCGTTTTGCTTTATAAAATGTTTTATTGAATGTTCGGTTTATTGATATATAATGTATTTTCAAATTATTTGCCATTGTTAGAATTTGTTTGATGCCACGAAAATTATACAAAGAGCTAAACAATTAAAAATATAAACGTAATTGTTATTAGGGTATCAATAAAATATATTAAAGATTAATTTTATTTAAAAAAAACTGTATCTATGCTTATATAAAGAGATTAAGTTTGTTTATATTTTTGTTCAAAGTTCCTAACATACTGCTCCGATTCTGACAAGTCTCTCATGTATAGGAAAGAAGTTAGGAAACTCATTTACGAGTAACTTCTCGAAATGTACCTACCATGTGCATAAATTAGAATCATTTTGTATTATTCCTCCAGAATTAATCAATTCTAAGGTCACACCAAGTATAATTTTGTGTGTTTATGATGAGAATGAATTTTGAAGTTGCTTGCTTATACCTCATGTCTTATTGTGGTGAAGGTAGTCACACTCGATGTTATGTGCCGCGTGTATAAACAGTAGTTAAATACACTCATCCTCTTTTTTATATGTGAACGGGTCACATATGTAATTTCAAAACATTTTTAAATGTCTAAATTTAATTCGTTGATTCCTTATAACTTGTTTTGCTTCAAATAAATTTCAATTGTTTAGAACTTTTTATTTATTTATTAATAATCTATAATAAAAGTATCGATATAAAATTAAACATCGAACACAATCACATCACTAGGCAACCGAACGAGATTTATATCATATCATTATGCATAAAATATTTCTTTTAACGTATAATTAGTTGTTATTAATATTATAAATAATACTAAGGTAACCGCCTCGGGTTCTCTCATATGGGAATGTTTTAAATTGCATTTGTTTTTCTAACCGGTGTTTAGATAATTGGAAGGTTTAAACTATAGCCAAATTATAAATACATAATACTTGTATCATTCGTGTTAATTAAATCGATCTTAGATTAAAATAACGCGACGATGGCTCAGTAATAAGTCACTCGAACACCATTTTAAGGTCATACAAACTAATCACACAATAATGTTGTTTATTAAAAAAAAAAAACATTCTCTTAAAAAAAAATAAGCCTTTCTAGAGTCAGCATAAACAAAATTTGATAAATATTTGTGTAGAATGAAAATTTAAAAACTTTAATAAAGGGAACAATAATTTCTGTCACCAAATTCGTTGTCATTATGTATCCCCTAATTATAATATGTATTCCCAACAAATACTTTTGTTATCATATTAATAAAAACTGCCTACAAAGGGAGATGATATAAATAAAAACCGAGGCTTTTTATAATAGCTCGGCACATTGACGTTTCTGTCCCTGATGGTAAGCAAAGTACAATCCAAATAAAATGGCGACCACCGAGAGATGAAATCCATCGGCGGTCGCCGCTGTCATGCTGACCTGCATAGATATCTCTTCATGTTACGCTTAAAGGACCCATTGTTTTTTTTTATACCACAATTATGGCAAAGAAACCTGTGGTCCGCTTAATGGTAAGAGGTCACCGCAGCCTATGGAGATTAATTATCTATGTCATAAGAAGGACACATTGGCCGGAAGATGGTTCCACAGTTTCACTGTACGGTAAAGATAAGACAGAGAAAACTATTTAGTTTGTACCGAGATGTCGGTTACCGTAAAACTGTGACTCCGAAGTCCAACGCGTGTGGTTCTGTTGTGGACAAGAGATAATTAGATTGAATAGCTCTTTAGAACACTCGCCATAATACAGACGATAGAAAACGCGCAGAGAGGCGAAGTTCCTGCGCAGCTGAAGCAGCTGGATGCATATGGTAACGTCTGCATCATTAACAATGCGAATAGCCGATATTTGCAACCTCTCCAGAGCATCGAGAAGGTATTTTGCAGATCCATCTCAGAGATGCGAACAGTATTCCATACATGACTGAATTTGTGCCTTGTAAAGAATATACAGTTTACCGGGCGTGAAAAACCGTCGCACCCTGTTTAGAATTCCGAGTTACCGAGATGTAGTAGAGAAGACACTCCCGATGTCCCCTGGAGTTGAAGTCGTTATGAATATCCACATCTAGGATATTGAGGCTGTCACGCATTGCTAGTAAGACGTTCTCAAGAGTGGGCAAGAGAGAAAACTGAGATTGTTTATAAGAAAATGCGGTCACCTGAGTTTTCTTGGCATTACATTCAACTAAGTTAGTTGCTCCCCATGTTCCCCATGCGACACGAATTCTGCATTCATGTAGAAAGCCAGAGATCCTATTGCTGAGGTTGTCAGGAAGTTCGTACGCCAGAAGTTTGGAGAGAAGTCCACTATGCCAGACCCTATCAAAAGCCTTCGCTATGTCAAGACAGATCACCAGAACCTCGCCATGTTTATCATTGCTTTCCCCCTACAGTGGGATCATCAATCAAAGAGAGACCTTCTAAGTAACGGACAATCTGGGTGTTAATGATCCGTTCCATGATCTTGCACAACACTGAGGTTACGGCAATTGGACGATAATTGACAGGGTTTGATCGATCCCCCGTCTTGGCACATTAGCTTCTCCCAAACCCGAGGCACGACACCAGAGAGGTGGGACAGGCGGTAAACGCGCCTCATCATTATAGACAACTCTGCTGCACATTTTTTAAATACTACCGCTGGAATACCGTCCAGACCACTGAACTTCCGAACATCGAACGATCGTAATTCCCTAAACACGTCACATTGCCCGAATCCTAACTCGGACATATGTGCCACCGCAATTGAGAATTATAGGTGGTTGTGCGTTGCGATCAACGAGCCGAGAATTAGTCGCAAAGAGATTAGCTAGTAATACCGCTTTCTCTTACGGCTCATGAGCCAGTGATCCATCAGAGTACCTTAGCGGGGATAATGCTGGATGACAGAAATTAGCTTGCACGGCTTTGGCCAGGCTCCAGTAGACTTGACTGTTAGCCGGTTGACCTACGAGATCATGACCTATTCGTGCAATGTGCTGGGCATCTGCTCTAATGTAGCAGTATAATGGTGGCAGAATTGTACGCTGATTTAAAGGAATTGATATTAGGATCTTTGATCGCGCAACCCGAGGCCCAATCACGATACGCGGCTTGTTTTTGACTTCGGCTTTGAGTGCTCAGGTTCACGTGTGCCCAGAAGATGGAGAAGAAAGGCCTTGCAGCGCAAATGGTGCCATCACACGTCTGATCGAACATACACATATACTCCGGCTTTTGCTTCAAAGTTCTCCTAAATAAATAAACATACATTTTTATATAATACCCCAGACGTTGGTTATATGTTTTGTAGTAGTTTATAACGACAATAACTGGACCGCAGCGCCTCCTTAGCGTTCAACCTTAAAAACCTTCTTCATGAAAAAACACTAAAGATGACTTAGATCAACCAACTATCATGGTGATTGGTCTTTTTTTTCAACATACTACCCTGTTAGCCTTAAGGCCCCTGGATCCATTAGAGGCTTTGACAGCTTGTGGGCGAGCGCAGAAGGCACTCAGCCGTTTAAAAAAAGAAAACAAGCTCAAGGGTGCTAAAGTGGCGGAATCTCGACTTGGACTGTTGCCGCGATTGCAAATAATTCGCGATCTGAGTACCTATCCGTAATTGGATCTAACTAACTATACATATATACAGCTCTTTCTTTCTGTTTAGTAATTTGTCAATTTGGTCTAACTGATCGGACAAACGGTGTTGAAGTTTATCAATCTCATATAAATCAACATCAGTTTATATAGACTATAAATCTATAACTATATGAATAGCTTTTCCATCTAAATTATTCTCTTAAGTCGCACCACCGCCAATTCTCTCCTAGCTTGCGTAAACAAATTTAATAGTTTATGTATCTATGCATTGTTTATGTTAATAAGGATGAATGTTTTAGAGGTCATAGGCGACGCAAAGGCTAACAAAACGTTTTAACTTTCTTAGTAACACAACAACAATCTTTATGGCTTCGATATAAAAAAATAATGAAGCACAAAATTTTGAAGCAATGATGGCTCAGTGGTACTTGAGAGCCAGTCTTTCACTAGGTTTAGCGTGTTATCATCTTGGGCCGCATCGTTACTTAACATCAGGTGAGATTGTGGCCACTACGCCAAACCTATAACGATAAAAAAAAATTACACGATTATATTAGCTTCTGTTGTAAATAACTAACTAACAATGTAGTAAAATCTTAGACATAAATTTTAACCTACTTCTAACTGTCCTTTTGAAATGAAACTTTGTATGTATATGTAGTACGGGTGACAACACTTGGATAACACTAATTTGGTAACTTGGCTATTAGTAAAGCCCTCGAGTTTGGGTTCATATAATTTATTTTGACAAGTCCAATGGATTGTGGAACTCTTCATTGGTTACTAGCAAATCCCTCGTGTTTAGGCTCATATGATTCGTTTTGACAACTCAAATAGATTTGGCTTGGTAAGGAGACGTTATTATAAGACTAAACAGATTTATAATTGTTAGTGCGTAGAATAGATTTTAAAACTATTTGAACGTATTTAATCTTTTTCTACACAAGTCTTTACTGTGGCTTAGTGCTAAAAGAGTACAAGTATATTTTGTAAGAATTTAGATTATACTGCCAAATTAAAGACGGATATTTATTTCTGTTAAAAATAGCGTCAAGTCTTGAAAAAGTCAATGTGGTTTGGGCAAAATACAATAATATAAGTATTAATTAAAAGGGCCGTAGTTTATTCGAGCCAGTAAGGAATATACTTTTTTTCACTTCGCAACTAATAAAAATATTTATAAACATTTATTAAATCTCAAAAAAACATTTTTATCGTACGACAAATTTACTTATTCATTGACTAATGGCTCAGTGGTAGCGTGTACGGACATTGTGTTGAAAAACGTAACTCCGAATCACTGCAATGAACCAGAGTTTTCGGAAAGGAAAAACCATCTAGCTGCACTTGAGAGGCAGTTTCTCACTAGGCTTAACGTGTTACTATCTTGGGTCACATCGTGACTAAATGCACAGGTGAGATTGTGGCTAAATGCTTAACCTATAACTAATTAAAAAAAACTGAACTCATATGCCCTTTAGCTCTAGGCCACAGAGTATATTGTTTCAATGCTTTTGGCGTTGGCTTTTTTGTCAACTTGATTTAGCTTTACTACCATTACTTAATGTAACAAAAAATTTACCTCACCAAAAATTACGTTTTTATTTTAAATTATGAGTAAAAATATTTTTTTATAGACAGACAGGCAAAGAGAAAGGCTCTGTATTGAATAATATGTAAGGAAGTTGTATAAATAAAAATCTATATTACAAAATTTATTATACATTTTTTTCATTGTAATATTTTCTAAACTACATGTTTGTAACGATCGTATAAAAATATCGACCGTAATTGTTTATTGTTGATTTCCGCTGTTTTATATTCGAAATCATTAAAATAAACTGAAAAATATTAAGATAAAAAATATTATTAATATATATTAACAAGATACTTTTGAGATTATTCTAATCTAGACTTCATCGGCTACACGCCGAAAATGATTTCCGGTACTTGATCACTTCTCAGATCTCATCAGCGGAGTAAAATCTTATATCAATAAAAAAAAACTCGGGAGTCCATTAAAGCCGTCAAAACCAACTCTACCCAGCCCCATTACAGCATACGTTGAGCACATTAAAAAAGCACCCCGAAATTATCGACAATTACCGCTCATGTCGATAATTTGCGATATGCTGCCAACACTGTTCGATATAACCCTATCTCTCTCGTGCCAACTTAATTATACTTATCTAAAAGTCATAAATCCTTTACATTTATACGAGTTAAAGACTTTACTGACCGCATTTCTAATTATGTCGGATCCGAATTTTAACAGATTTTCACCGTTGGACTTTTAACTTTATTACCAGGGGATAAAGATACTAAATTATTTGTTAATATAATGAAACATCAGTAAACATTACTTTAGCGCAGGCTATTATTGAATTTATATAATAATGGTTAATCACTCCAAAGTATCGTTCGATGCTGCCTTGTTACTGAAACTTAGTGATGGGAATTATAAGTAAACATAAAATTATATCGATCGAATATTATTTTATTTCCGTAATAAAATTAACGTTTGCCGTTAAATAATCTTCAGGCGACCATTGATTGGCATCCTGGTAATGTAGCAAAAACGTAACGGTGAACATTTGCAATATTATTTTATGATCTGTCATATCAACATTACAAATCACCACCAAAAAAATACTACAATATCTTCCACACTAATAGAATTTAACGTCACAAAACTTCGCGTTTTGGAGGTAAAGTGGAAACATGCGACCAAATTAAGTAGATTTCTTATGAATATTGTAAGAATTATTAGTCCATAGTAAATTGTTGCTCAATAAATATTTAATTCCCAAATAAATATTATAATTAAATGTAATATATTGTTGAGTGATGAATCAGTAGTTATTTTTGTTCTAAATTAAAATCTATCTAACTACTGGAGGTAATTATAGCATATCCTTTTATTGCATGTTAGAAAGTCTGACTAATCAATCAACTTTATTCAACTTAGGCATTAAAACGGCATTTAAAAATGACAAAACACTACCACAGGTTCCCAGTCATCGAGAAGCAAGAAACTCAATCAGTTTTATGACTTCTTTTGACTGTTCAATAATGTTTTTTTTTATACTAGCTCGGAGAAATGGCTTTACACACCTGATAGTAAGTACGGTACAGTACACATACAATCGTCGATATCATACCGGTCAGCTCAAATGCCTCTTCATGCCTCGTTTGAAGAACCCAATATTATAGGAAGAACGGAACACGTTGGCTGGGAGACTAATCTATATCTGCACGGTACGGCAAAAGTATGAATTAGCGAACTTCTTTGTTCGTGCCATGATGGACGTTACCGTGTAGCTGTGGCTTCGTAAACCAGGCGGCGTGGTTCTGTAGTGAAAGATGGGTGATGGGATAAGATCAAACAATTCTTCAGAACAGTCACCATGATACAGACAATATTATATGTTTACAGCTAAAAATGATATTATTTTAGTGGATGTACAGAGAGGGAGTTATTTCCAGTCATCACTGTTCTACCAGAATGCTTTACAGCGCACGCTGGAAAAACGTTCTTGCCGACGAGGCTTTACCGTTATGACATGCACTAGTATAAAACACACAATGAAATATGTTGATAATAAAAATATCGATAGTCAAGTTATCGATATAAAGGGTCAGCGGGCCTATCGCTCGCGGCGGTTGGACGTAGGGCGTGGCACTCATTCTCCCGGCAATAATTCATACTTATATCGTTAAATAATCGACAGAGCTCAGGCCAGCACTTTTACCTACTCATAAACACGTATTCGTTATGTTATTCACTTTTTTAATTGAACATCACGCTATTCAACTGCTGGGATAATCAGAATGTAATAATTTTTTTCAACATGTTTCTATTCGCCTCTGTTATGCAGGGAATTTTTCTTTTCGTAATACTTTCAATCTGTAAATGTCCCACTGTTGGGTTAAAGGCTTTTAATTTAAGGAAATACAGGCTTAATAATAGGCTACTAATCTATATTAATAAAAAATTAATACTGTTCGTTGGTAAGCGCATCACTTGAGAACGGTTCGACCGATTTGGCTTATTTTTTATGTTATTAATATACAGAATAACGTTTTTAAAAAAGAAAAATTTAATAGGTTACTTAGGCAATTGGAAAAACCATAATTGACTATTCGAACGATGGATTTGAGAAATTCTTATTTTGTTTTGTTCGTTAGTGGCGCTGTAGTCGAGTTATTGACTATTTGAAAGGACAGAAGAAGTTCATCCGGGCAAGCTAGTTAATAAATAATAAAAAAAGAACCTTATATCTTTTTTTATTGTTCATTTATTTCAATTTATATTAAACGTACTATAAAAGGTATGCGTTGATTTATTAGTTACTACTTGTATTATAACATACTTTCACTTACAAAATCAAATGTAACCTTCAGAAGAGTTATAAAAACATCGTTTTAAACTAATAATAAAATTCTAAGTATATATATAAAAGTAAATAAATATTTTTAAATATTATAAAATACAACGTCTCTTTCTATCTAGCTATATTTTGTTCTTATAACACGAGAACCAGTTATCCGATATACAGATGTTTTTTTTAAACGAAGATATATTTTCTGATCAGTTTTATTTGTCAATATCTTTTATATTATTTGGTAACATAGATAATTGGGAAATATATAACGACGATTATGGTGAATAAGGTTGTACAAAAAATTGCTGCCAACTCGTTAATTTGCAATACGATTCATTAAATAAATATGTATAATAAAAATATCTAAAACTAGCATTGCGCCCGCGACTCCACGCGCTTTTGTTTTGTCATTTCGTAATTTTAATTATATTCATATTATTAACAATTCGTATAGTCTATCGACTGAGTAATGACACAGTTATAGATAGGTACTTACCGTTTGCAAATTTCTTAAGAATTGGTCAAGCCATTATTGATTTAAATCCGGACATAAAACAGACAGACAGACAGATAACATCGGGACAATACATATAACATTTATGTTTTATTCGAAATTATCATTAAAAAAAAAAAAATATGTTGGTGGATTTTGCGTCGACTTATGGACAAGAAAACGTTAATAACTACATAGTTGAATAGTCGTAAATACTTAATATAAGTAAATTTCGCCTTTCAAAGTATAAATTTTTCTCTTATAATTTAATTTACAACTTAAAAATAATTATTAGACCTAGTTGTACCTACGGCTTAATAAAATTATTTTAATTAGAAAAATACGTGCGTTTGTATAATTTATTCTTACTATTATTATTTTTTTAGGCAAAGTTTATTGATATTAAATATTTACGACTATTCAACTAATTATTAAGGATTTACTGTCCATAAGTTGACTCAAAATCAACCAACATATTTTAATACTAAGATAATTTTACAACATAGTTATTAAGAAACCTTTTTTCTACGCTCCGATAAATCTAAGTATTTACTTTACAGATTTTATAAGTGCTGCGATAAAACTGATATATTTTTATATTGTAACTTAAACGCAGGCATTTCCGTAATATAATAATATATAATATAGGTACTATTAAGTAAGTAAAGAAACAGTTAAAAGAGCAGATGCTTAATATCGCCATTAACCTTAATACGCTGATAGAAACCGTTTTACGAATATAATTTCATAAAGACATAGTTCATTCTTTTAAATTACATATAAACGTTGCAACGCCATTATAAAGACATCAACGCGCTCGTTTTGTAATATTTCTTTCGTACTGTTTACTCTTAACATTACTTTTATAAACAATTATTGTAATTGTTTTAACGTTACTATTAATAATAATTGAAGATGTAGATGTATATGTAATTATTATTAAATTGTGATTTATCAAAAGTTGTCGTAACATTTTCTAGTCATTAAAAATAAAATGTTAAGCATATTAAGTAGTCGTCAAATAGCAGTTGATGTAATATGCTTACTTGTTCTTATTTAATGTCAACGTGTGTTAACACAATTCTACAAAACTCTTACAAAATAGGAAATCAAAACGAATGTTTCCAGTTATTATTTAGAATCCCCTTCACATGGTTACAATAACTAAACTACAAGACGTAAAACGCCAATAATTTAAAGTAATATAGGGTCAAATAACATAAGTTAATGAATTAAAATATCAACCACGTCATAACATAATTAGATCACGCCATAAACTCTTATCTTATGCTAATAAAATCATAGATGCTTCCCTCATAATTTCAACTGGGAGGGCGACCATTAGATTAAAGATGACGTTTTGTGCGTTGTCTTTGTTGATTCTTGATACTTTGGTAATAATAACAACAATTCTATCAAAAGTATTAAAACCTAGAATACAATTATTAAGATAGGCATCGTGGCAAAGTGGTAGTAATCCCTACTATAGAACCGAGAAGTCGTTGGTTCGATCCCCGTATATGACTGCCTTTGGCCCTTTTGTGTGTTTAGCATAATTGTCAGTTATATGTCTGGATGATAAATATTTATATATGTATGGTATATCAGCTGTTCAGTTACCGTAATACAACCTTTGCTTACTTTGGAATTAAATGGCTGAGTGAGAAATTGTGTCTCCATATTTATAATTATTTCTGTTCAAGCGTTTGCAAGTAAGAAGGTTTTAGATTCATCTGATCATATTTGGAGACCATCTGCTCCCAATATTTCAACAAACATAATTATCCCAGCTAACAAAAGGAACTTTGTCCGGAAAAATGTATCTATTTAATGAGTTCACGTTACGAAATATCACTGACAAGTTTCTATACCTTTTAACACTGAAATAGGCGTGAAGGTGTCGAAATAGCTGTTGTACAAAATAAAACCATTGATTTAAACCCACGTTCAATAGATATCTCCGAATCATGACATATTAAATCAGTGGAACATTCCGACAAACTTACAAATGCTATCGAAAAAATCTTACTTACTTGAACATAAGAAAGATATTAGAATAAGCCACTAGTACATAAAGTTTGCTAGTCGCAATTGAATCAAGTACTCGTGCGCACTTACTTTAATTGGGACACTTATACTGGCCAATAGCGTGCTTTAGAATTCAAACCCATTGTCTGTATTATTGCCGTCTTATTTGCGCTAGCAGAGAACGTATACGTTCATCCCGTTCTTTAGTATTGATTTTGAAATGTTATGGTCATTTGTCTTTCTCACACAGGATTTAGTGAATGGATTCAATTTCATTATTTGTATGTGGTTACTGATTGCTTGGACATCAAAGTTCCATGTTCGTATTTTTCATTAATAAAACATACTGGAAGGAAACAAACTAGGCCAAGGCAGTTTCTATCAGGAGATTGCGGTGGCGATCTTCCGGGTCCATCTACAGACCCTCGGCATCACTTGTAAAAGAAAGTACTCATAGCAAAAAAATAAACTAGCCCAAATTCGACTGTCCTGCCATTTGTTTTCAAGGAATTCCCGTCCTAACATTCCGACTCCATCATTAGATCAACTTCATGATCAGACCATAATATTACCACAGATAATATGCCAAATTTCATCTCAATCAGATACCAGGAAAGGTTTTCAAATGTAGAATATTATATACTTACATACGAACGTTGCAAGTTGAACAAAAGCTTGTAAAAAAATACAATAATAATCTACTACAAAAAATGGTTTATACTTTGTAGATTTGTAAGAAGTGATACTTCTTAAATATAACAAAACAAAAATAACTTCATAATTTTTATTATTTAAATAAATCACATTTTTTTTGTAGTTTAAATATCTATTTTTTCAACAACAATTTTTTTCAAGTGTATGTCGGGCAAAGCGCAGTGTATTGTTCTGTAGTTGTCCGTCACAATATGCACACTTAGAGAGGGGGCTTTAAGTAATTTTCAATGTACTTTGTAGGAAATTACTTCTCCAAGTACATTTTATAAGTTGATTGACTATTACTCTCTAACTTGTAAAGCCTAATTACCTCTGATAGTTTTCCTTTGAACTTCATTATATAAACTACTACCATGACTATAACTATTTATTTTGCAGATGGGACACTCGACTCTAACAAAAATTATCACTTTAAAGTTTAATATTTCGCAAACGGACCCTTAAATAGAAAAATGGTTTTCACACACCCACAATATTTTTGAACGACCTATCCAGCGACATGCCACATGATAGGATACACAAGAAAAAAAATCATTTGACGTGTATCCTAAACAATTCTTTTTTCAAGTTTTTATTTTACCACTTTGTTGGCGTGATTAATATACCCGTACCAAATTACAGCTTTCTAGTACTAAGAATCTCTGAGCTAAGCCGCAGACAGACAGACGGACATAGTGAAACTATAAGGGTTCCTTTTGACTTCGGAAGCCTAAAAATGACAGTAATATTCAAATTATTATTTATCATTGATATTAACTTCATCATGTCGTACTACCGTCACACGATGCGCGCCATCATGTCGTACTACCGTCACACGATGCGCGCAGCTCTAAATTTATCCCTAACTAAACGCGCCAAAAGAAGTAACAATGTATATAAAAAAAAAACCATTTTTAAAATTATCACGTGTAAAATCGTATAAATATTTAAATCCAACCAAATTAGCCATTCAAATTAGCCCGGACACAAATTGGTCCATGCGTACGACTCACGGACTAATCGGCGGCCATTTACCCACAAACCACGGTTTGATAATACACGTTCTAATTATGTAAGTGATTTGAATAAATTTGAATAAGTCTCGCTCGGATTCAAAATAATGTAATTACTTTTAATTTGGTTTGGAATAAATAACTTAAGAGATATCAGTTCATCAGTGGCCTGTCATGAATCGTTAAAATTAACGACACAGAAATGAAGCTCACGTTTTTCTTTATGTTTATAATAATAATAATAATACCAGCCTGTAAGTATACCACTGCTGGCCAATGAGGCTTCATTCCGAAGGAGGGCACGGGCTTAATAACCACACCAGCTCAGGAAGTATTGGCCGAGAAATCAGCAGTTCTTTATTTTCCGACATTCAGTGGTAATACAAAAAAAATCTCAAACGTTCACTTTTCCTCACGATGTCTTCTTTTACAGCCTGCCGATGGTGTTACCAATTTGAATTAGTAAATTAGCGGATATCGAATTGATATTCCGCCGGTGTGTGCCACTCGACCACGACGACCTTCAACTGTGTTTTTATTTATCGTGAGGAAGCAGCAAATATGCGTACAGTCCACGATTAAATGGTCACTATAGCCTTTACTTATCCAGAACTAACCTCATAGATATGGCGGTGGTGTTTCAGCAATCGAACCTATACAGGTTCTACCACTCTGCAAATATGTTCTGGACTGCGACACAATATGCATTTTTATTTATTTATTGAGGCAAAGTGACTCCATCGTGCCTGAGAGTAAGCACAGTTTTTTTATACAACTAAGGTGGTAAAAAAGCGTACGGCCTCCGTAATGGTAAGCGGCTACCGTAGCCTATGGACGCTTGTCCATACCAAATACCAAAGATATCATTAGCGCGTTACCGACCTTGAACACCTTTACCCTAAGGAGCTCTGGAAACCCTACTCACCGCAGGAACACAAAATTCTTCGGAGATTTTTCTCTACTTGAGGTAGCTTGACCGGTGCAATATCTTCACCCTACAGAAGATCGCAGCCAGATAACCCAATGTTGAATTCCTTCAGTAAGTAGGGCTTCTAGAGCTCCTTGGAGTAGAAGAGTTCAAGGTCGACAACGCGCTTGAAATACCATAGGATCCACAATCTACAGCAGCCTCTTACAATCAGGCGAGCTGTATGCTTGGTTACCGCCTTTGTACTATAAAAAAAACTGATCGCTAGATTCGAATCCACGTACTCCACCATCAAATTGTACACCGTGAGTATTGGATTACTTCGCTTACTAAAATCGCCTCAAGCTAAAGTGCTTACCCAGTAAGATGTATAGCGTGATAGTAAATCATTTTCATCTCTCATAAGCAATAATATACGATTTGAATAAACATGTTTAAGTATTCATATAAATTATTATAAACGCATCGTTTCAAGATGTACGGGCGTTCTTGTAATTAATTCATAAGCTCTGTACTTCACACGCGAACGGACCCGGGACCATAACATGTGTAGAGTTAGAAATGTTGTAGAGAAATATGTAATTTTAGTTAGAATAAAAAAGTACAAGAAACTATTTCTTTCGTATTTCCTTACTTTTTTTTTGTCGTAGGTTTTGGCGCAGTGGCCACAATCTCACCTGATGTTAAGTGATAATGTAGCCCAAGATGATAACACGCTAAACTTAGTGGAAGACTGGCTCTCAAGTGTAGCTGCCGGAACACACCTATTAGTGTTTGGCGACAGATTTTCAACTTGAGGGTGATAGCTAGCCAGGCGGGCATTAGAAAAAGCCCTACCACCATGCTATGCTATGGAACGATGTTTTCCTTCACCGAAAGCTCAGGCTTATTGTAGGGATTCGCACTCAATCACTCGACGCGAAGTCGTACACAATACCACTGAGCCATCATCGCTTCATTTATCAATATTTATCTACACTAATAATGGTTTATTACAGATGTATTTCTGTCAGTAAATGTTTTTTTTTTCAAATTTCCCGATAGGCGTCTATTATAAGAAACACTTATCACGAATATGGCGTTATTTTTTTTGCCTGCAGTATGTTAAAACTCAACTTGGCTTGACCGATTTTTAGGAAATTGTGTACACAGGAATAATTACTCCTTAGCCGATTGTGATGTACTGTTGTAGATGGGAAGCATAATATGTCATTCCATAATTGATAGCCTATAAGAATTGTCAACAATACTTTTAGAAAGCGTAAAAATAAATAGCAAATTAATCAATAATTCTCAATCGTTTTTATGAAATGTTGATATGCGATATGAATTGTCAATAATATGAGTAACAATAAAATTACGAGATGAACATAATGATTCCTTGATAAACGCGTGCGAAGCCGCAGGGCACCGCTATTTATAAATATCGATCATGCTTATTAAATGATTTAATCGAGTTAATATGATAAATTATAATAGGTGTTTGACAGTTCTAACAAATTTGTAAGTCAATACGCAATCACACTGCTAAACAGTTTATCTGAGAGCGAAAGAGAAGGGCGATGGAAGACCTATTTATATGAAAGAGATAGAATCAGAATTATTACGTCACAGCGGGATACCTTCCTTACACCGCACCGTGACAATCGATGAAAGTAAAACATCGGTTGTCTTATTTATTATCGAATACATTACGTAGTCAGTACGTAAATAAAATTGGAATTGTAAAGTAAACAAGCAATGCACAGTTGTATTTAGAAGATTCTGTGTTCGGTGGTAGAATATGGTAGTCCACCTCGTTAGGCTAGCAATCTTTTAGTTTATTTTCATAACTACCCATATCTATCAATGTTAACGTTTATTCAAACAGTTCAGCTGGGGTGACCATGAATGCGTCGTAATTTATTTTTAATTTATGCAGAAAATGAAACCTAAAAAAAACTAAAACTAGAAATATTTGCATAAAAAGTCTACTACGTACATGATTAAGCATTCAGAACAATCAGTTTTGTTTAGATTAAAGTTAAGGTTAGGTTAACCCTGTGTTAAAGCACATGCATAGCGTGTGATGTCGACATTAGTAAGTTTTTGTAGATATATATAAATCTTTTTTCAAGTTGTAAGATGCCATCTTTATTTTGAAATTCATCATTAAACTTAACTTAAAAAATGAATCTATCTCGTAGTCACCGCAACAAGAGTTAAAACATATGCACAGAAGCAGAAGCACAGCATATGCATATAAGAACGCTCATTTATTGAGCATACGCAAAAACTAGCCTATGATGCAAGGCTTTTTTCTGATAAACCAATATATATAATTCTACGGTTTAAAACGACAAGAATGCACCGTAATTTGTATTATAATCCAGGAGCTTACTCTTACTTAACAAAAATCAATATTTAAGGCTGCCTGAGAGGTGTAGCCTAATGCTAGTTAGTCTATACTATTCCAGGTAAATTTGGCTATCATATACAAAAATAATTTTTCGAATCCGACTGCTAGAGTTCCAGAAATTAGCGTGTTTAAACAAACAAACAAAAAACTCTCCCGCTTTATTATATTAGTATAGATAGATAATAGTAATACTTTTATTAATATTAATATAGCTCAAAAGATTGTTTTTTGAAAGCGCTAATCTCGGGAACCACCAATAAAATTTGAAAAAAAATAATTGTATAACCAGTTTATCGTAGAAGGTTATAGTCTATCTCACATAACGACTCTAAGGTGTGGACTAGTAACTGTGAACGTTAAGCAGTCTGGTAGGTAAGAACCCCGTAGGGCACACGGGTACGTTGGTCGCGTCGCAGTGGAGAGTTGGTCGAATATATTTAACACTGGTGAAACCATGGGGCACAGTTAGTCTCATAAAAGAAGTTAAGAAGATTGATCTACCAAATATCTCTTTTGACTTAAAAAATAATAACAAAAGTCCCGAAATATTTCAGATCCATTGACACCGTAACAGAATAGTTCATGAGCTTATCTGTTATACGCCATTGTAAAGGTAAGCGCGACCGTTCTAATGAAGTTGTTAAACCTAAACGCCCTCCGGTAGCGTAAGTCACGTGTCAAATGGTTCAGTATTATAAGCCAGTCCATCATTTATGATTTTGTTTGACCTCTTGGGTTTTTATTTTATTCTGATCCCTCAATATGGCAGCCTTGCATTGGATAACAAGTTTAGTATCAAAGAATAAAGGCGACAAAAGACCTGTGTAGTACAAAACTTGGCCAGAATACAGTGCATGCAAGGATAATTATAGTGCTTTTTTTATAGTTTTAGGTTTGACGTAGTGGCCACAATCTCCCCTGATGTTAAATGACGATGTGGCCCAAGATATAACACGCTAAACCTAGTGAAATATTGGCTCTCTAGTGCAGCTGTCGGAACACACTTATTGGTTGGTGCTTGGCGACAGATTTTCAACTTGAGGGTGGTATAAGCCAGGCGGGGGCATAAGAAAATGCCCTACCAACATGCTCTGGTTTCCTGATGTTTTCCTTCACCGAAAGCTCAGGCTTATTGCAGGGATTCAAACTCACGTCAATCGACGCAAAGTCGTACACACTACCAATGAGCCATCATTGCTTCGAAACATGTGAGTCAATCAACTATTTCACCCAAATTTTGCTGTCCCTGCCACCTTCTATATTTATATTATAAACCTCCACGTCTTTCTGTCTGTATGTCTGTTTATATTCTTTTCACGCGAAAACCATTTATCCAATTTACATGTTTTTTATTTTAATTCATAGCTGTGTTATCTCGCCAGGTTATAGAATATATTTTGAAAGATAAAGTATCATACGAAATAAGCAGTGATGATAATGGTGAATCAATTCGGAAAAAAGACGCTTTTGGGGCGCTTAAATGACTTACGCTGAGTTAACAATACGAAGTATACATCAAATATATATCAGATTAATGTTCTACATAATTGTAGATCTTTAACACATTCTGTGCCAGTGCCAGTGCCAGCGAAGCAAACGACCCGCCATGCGGGTTCTATTAAAACTCTTTTTTTTTCGCAAATATACTGCTAAAATATTGAAAATAATATTATAGTATATATTTTAATTAACAATATATACATCTTATTGTATGTGTCGTTTTTCAGGTAAACGTCGTAAGTAGCTTCCATTATGTTTGCTTTCAGTCGCACGGACGCGGGTGATGCTCTTTGTTAGGGCCTCTGATCTGAATAAACGAAAAGTAAATTCTATTTTATAACCTCTCCCAAGCGTATATTAATTGATTAACCCATATACTGGCCAAGATGTTGAATAACTCTATATGGAAATAAATGGGAAATTGGAATCAAAATTGAAATCCAGCTTCAGTAGCCAATTATCAACTGTTCGTTAAACTATTGATTGTGACAAGGCGATAGCTTATCTTAGTTCGATGACTATAATTGACTCCCGGGGATGGCATATATGCCAATTTTACGTACATATTTATGACCTCCGGGAACCAAATAATATTTTTTTATACTACAAAGGTGGCAAACAAGCATGCGGCCATCCTGATGGTAAGCGGCTACCGTAACCTATGGACGTTTGTAATACCATAGGTATCACTAGCGCGTTGTCGACCTTGTATACACTTATACCTCAAAGAGCTCTGGAAACCCTACTCACCGCAGGAACACAACACTAGGTTATTTGGCTGCGATCTTCTGTAGGGTGGAGTTATTCCACCAGTCGGACTGCGCGACGCAGGGAGAAATCTCCAAAAAAAATTATATGTACCCTTTTAATATTAAGATTAAAATTAGTTTTTTTTTTTAATTGGATTATTACACACACTCTACAAATGTGAATCACTCGAAGTCAAGGAAATGTTAATTTAACGGTTTTACCAAAGTTGTACCCTGGTAATTTATTCTTAATCGTCTTATTATCAAATGCATCAGCATGAAATCATTTAAACGTATTTATTGCGAACAATGACAGCGTTTCTGACATACAATACTTTAAAATTAAAAGACAACTATCCCTTCAAGGCATAACTAAAGTCGTCAAACTGCTTATCAGTGGAATAACACCTTTGACTGAAGGGACTAAAGTTTAATTGAATGCATATTGTATATTTGCAAATGGCCGCCAGTCCCCCGTCTCGCGATTATCTCGCGGACGACTTAATTTATTAAAATTAAATGCTCAGTAAGCGTTGGATTACATTTCATTGTGCAGACAAATAAAATTGAATTGTCTGTGTTTTTTTTTCAATGATAACGTTGAGACTTTACGTAAGTTTACTTTTAACAATTAATTTATTTGACAAGTAGTTAGTTTATGATAATAAACAGAATCTATACATATAATAAAATCGAAGCGCCTATTTGTAATGTCAAAACAACACCTTATTACTAAATGCATACGAAAGTATATACGGTACCTTCTTATAACTAAAAATTCTTCCGGCTAATTTCCGAAACGGTTGGACCGATTTTAACGGGATTTTCGCTGGCAATTAGCTGATGTTATAATGAGTAACTTAGACTACTTTTATGTTAGAAAAATAATTAGAGTTCCGCGCAAATAAAATAATAAGCCTTTTTAGTAGTTCACACGAGCGAAGACGCGGGCACAGCTAGTATTATAAGGGTTTTTAAGAGACATATTTGTGAGACAATTTTAGTCATAGTGACAATTGTACAAATTCTTCAATCACGCACATGGTGTCGAATCCGTCACACTGTCATAATAACTATTTTTCGTTTTGTCACGTTCCGAGATCTGCCAACGTATGTATATCTAGCTACCAAGAAACTTGTAGGCATTACAGCGTCAACTGGCGCGGCGTGGCGCGGCGATGAATTACCGATGTCTCGGTAATTACCGTTATTTTTTGGATTGTACGCACTGCTTACCCTGAACAGACACAGTGAGGACACTTTGAATTGAAACATATATAACATCTGGGTAAAAATTTCTTCCCAAAAAAGACTGTCTTACCACCTAGTATCTTCTCAATACACTATCCCCAAGTAGAGTGAAATCTCCAAAGACATTCCTTTGTGCTGTTTCAGCGACTATTCCTTTTTGTCAATAGGATTAGAGATTCATTAATTAATAATCAAAAATATCATGAAGCTCTTCGTGGGTGGATGGATCGAGACACCTTAAAACACTCAAGTAAACAAATTGACCTGTCAAATTCACCGGCATCACGCGCGTCAAAGTAAACTTCACGTATAGCGAATAGAAGCTAGCACGTTCATTACGCTCGTGGGAAAATAGTGAGTGTGTAATTTTTAAATTCTTAATAACAATTTATGCTAGGGACTTTGTATACAGTCTATATTCAACCTGTGGCCTATCGAGGCTTTGTAAGCGGTATAGCCATATGCCAGACTTACCAATGGCAAGTGAAAAAATAACAATCCTCATACAATACTCAAAGTATTCAAAAGGTCTTGGATAAAATCTGTTAATGTGCATAACATTTCTGCACTTGACATGCAGACGTATCTGTGATACAAATACGATGAATAAACTACAAACATTTTTATTTTCTTTAATAAATAAATATCAACTTAGTTTTGTTGAAGTTATAGCACTTTTGCCGCGTTTAGTAAAGGATTTAAAGAGAGGTAGAGGCCAATAGAGTTTTTTTGGAGATTTTTCTCTACTTGATGCAGCCCAACTGGTGGAATACCTCCATCCTACAAAAGATCGCAACCAAATGACCTAGGGTTGTGTTTCTGCGGTAAGTAGAGCTCCTTGGGGTAAGGGAGTTCAAGATTGGCAACGCGCTATTTAATACCTATGGTATAACAAGCGTCCATGGGCTATGGTAGCCGCTTACCATCAGGCGGAACGTATGGTTGTTTGCCACCTTTGTAGTATAAAAACGAGGGCAAAACTGAAAACTGCGCGCGCAGATGCACTTAACAAACAATGAAAATAATACGTTTTACAGACATTTTATTTTTAAACAATTAACAAAAAAGATAGTAAAATGAATTCGCATTATTATCATTGATTTTTACGTTTTTTTTGTTAAGTCTAATTATATTCTTATATTTATTTCTTATTATTATATTTCTTAAAACATACATAAAGAAAACACATTTAAAATAGGTTTATATTCCTTAGTCGCGATTTTAGAGTAACTCAAACATTTTTCCACACGGAAATAACGTTCAGTAAAATTTAGAGTCTAATTTATTTTTATATAATTCAATAATTATTAATAATTTAATATAGTAATTAATAAATACTAATGGTTTGTGTAATTACGACTGTAAATTATGTTATCAATAAATATCTCAAATTTCTAAAATGATATTTATTTTTAATATAATCGTAATATCTGCTACATAGATCAAAGAAGTTTTACTTTAAACGAGCGTATAGGTTACACGCATTTTTTTTATTTTTTATGCCGGAGCGCAATGCAGTCGAGCAAAGGATGGTAGATAAGATATGAAAATATGGATGATTTAGATTGGACCGTACTGCTTACCATAAAGTAAAGGTAAAGGTTATCCGCAAATTACCTCCTCGATGCTCTGGACAGGTTGCAGGGAAGCGCTGTTCGCATTTATGATGCAGACGTAACTAAATACATCGAGCCGCTTCAGCTGTGTAGAAACATCGCCTCGCTGAGCGTGTTCTACCGTCTGTATCAAGGTGAGTGTTCTGAAGAGATGTTCAATCTAATTCCCTCCTCTCCTTTCCACAACAGAACCACACGTGCTGGGGTTCGAAAGCACAGTTTTACGGTAACCTCCACCTCGGCACGAACTAAAAAGTTTTCCATGACTTATCTTTTTCGTAACCTGAAGCTGTGGAACCAACTCCCGGCTAATATGTTATTCTCCTTCTTACGACATCAGGTTCTTTAAGCGTAACGTCAAGAGATATTGATGCAGGCCGGCATGACAGTGGCGACCACTGATGGATTTTTTTTGTGGTCGCTTTTGTGTTTGGATTGTACTGGGCTTACCATCAGGGATAGTACCGTCAATGTGTCAAAATAAATATATAAAAAAGGAAACTTGTTTCGCAGAGTACTCAAAAATATACCATGAATGGTTGACGTCATCACGCTGGCATGCGATGGTAACCGTTATCTAATGGAAGAAAAAAAGCCTAACGGAGTACAGGACTAGTGGGGCTTTCGCCATCCTCGTACGTGTTATTCAGCAGTGATTATAATAAGTTTGCAGAAACAAACTTAGATGATTCAGTCAATCTCATTTCAATAGTAAATATATATAAAAAAATCTACTTAGCATCAAGCAAAGTACAATTATTTTGCAGAGTACACAAAAAAATATCATGAATGCTTGACGTCATCACGCTGGCATGGGCGACCGTTATCTAAAGCAAAATAATTGTCCTAACGGAGTTCCGGAATAGTAGTGCTCTCACCGTTTTCTTATATGTTGTTCAGCAGTACTTATAACGAGGTTACTGAAACAAGCTAAGCTGTTTGAGTAAATCTCATATCAAAAATAAATATATTTATATATAATTTACATATAACAGTGCAACTTAAATAAGTTAATGAATCTAGGGATAATACATTTCCATAATTATTACTACGCATTAATTCAATTTGAAAACACAACTACATTACACAGATTTTTATGTGAGATTAATATATTTTCACAATTAAAATCAGCCTAAATATTTATTGTTTACAATAATTAAAATACTGGTCTTCAGTCTACGTAAGTTTTAGAGTGAGTTAGCTCACCTCTTGACTCTGTGACTCGACTGTACACGGTGCACTGAACTCGAAAACTAATCAAGAAATAAATAAAAAAAATACCTCCGACACAGCAACAACTCAATAATTCAACTTTACAAATAACAAAACGATAAAAAAAGACAATGAAATATAATGAAATAAAAATAAATAAATAAAAAAAGTGTAAAATAAACACCTCGAAGCGTGACTTTTAATATCTTTATCCGTTTTAAAATATCAAATTATAATATTAAACATTCTGAGATGGGGATTCATTTATCTGGGCTCAACAATGGCCCCCCGGTGGGAGGGGAGCGTGAGACGCGCGAGGGGAGCAGACGCCTCCAGTACGGCTACCATTTTGATGGGCATCGTTGTCCGTTAAAGATGTTTGTATTATGATTAACTAGGTGATAAACGCAACTCGGAGCGTCCTTTTTTGTTAAAGCCTGCGATAATATTATTGTTATTCTTGTATTTTTTCACTGTAGGTATAGGCTTCTAGTTTGACCAGAATCTAACCTGATGGCTCAGTGGTAGGACACAGTGTCGAAAGGCGTGAATTCGAATTCCTACAATGCTTGAGCTTTCGGTGAAGGAAAACATCGTGATGAAACCATAGCATGGTGGAGGACATTTTCAAGGTCTAAGTCTGTCACCAAACACCTATAGATATGTTCCGGTAGCTCCGTGGCTTAGGATTTTCATACATCGTCTCATAACATCAGTTGAGATTGTGGCCAAACGTCAAATTTATAAACAATATTTAAAAAAAATGACGATGTGGCCCGATATAGTGAACACGCTAAGACTAGAGGAACTGGCTCTCAAGTTTAGCTGCTGGAATACATCTGTCACCTACAGATGCTTGACGTCAGATTCTCAGCATGAGAGAGGTAGTGGACTTACTACTACCGTAGTATGGTTTCATCACGATGTTTTCGTTCTAAAAATCACAAGCTTACGAGAGGATTCGAACCCAAGTCCGAGAAAGCGTAGCGAATGAAACATCATCACTTCAAAAAAGTAACATATTTACTTTGATTTGTTTTCAAACGTAACTTCCTCGTGTATTTAAACAAAATGTATTTATATTTATTATATATTAATTATACTATAATATAATAAAGCGGAAGACTTTTTTTTGTTTGTTTGTTTATACACGATAATCTCTGAAACTACTAGTCGGATTAGAAAAAATCTTTTTCTATATGATGGCCAGATTCATAGAGGAATAGTATAGGCTATCTAGCAATAGGCTACACTTCTCAACTAGCCTTAATATTCATTTTTGTTAAGTAAATCGAAAGAAAACCCTAACTGCTTTATCCGCGTGCGCTGACGCACGCACAAGTGTAGTGGCGCAAACGAACCGTGTGAGTTGTGACACATAACCCTAATCGCCAGATAAAAATATTGCCTATAATGGATTGTTATAAATCATCAATCAGCGAATTCTTTTAAATTATAAGCAATTCACTTCGTCAATTTTTTATACAAACGGCTAAGAAGTCGAATTCACTCCCGGCGTTTGTCTTTCCGTTCAATTATAACATGGGAGTCTTCAGGCGACGAGTAATAGGCATCTGATAGGTAAGCAAAATCCATCGTCGGACCCATCTTCATTTACCGGCTCTCAAATGCAATAAGATAACAACTACTTATATGTGTTTGGCGACAGATTTGCATTTGAAAAAGGCCTATATCAAAAGGTTTTTCTTTAAGCTCAGGCTCAAGCAGGGATACGAACTAACGTCGATTGACGCGGTATCCATACACGTTACTACTAAGTCGACATTAACTCAAAACACACGCACACACACGTATCACATTTCCCTGGGCTACACCACATAGTAAAAAAAACGGTCACAGTGACTTACTTTCAACTCACTAAATTAATGGTGTTTCTTCCAACAGCACAAGATAATCTTTTAAACTTTATCACATCCTTATAACATTTATATTTCCCTCGGAGGCAATGACTCGGCATCATTCCAAATTGAACGAGAGGTTCTGTCGTTGATAAAGATCTGGAAATCATCATTATAATGATCCGATGATTAACGACACACACACGTACACCTCGTAATGATAGCTAATGATACTGGTTTGTTTTTATAAATACAGGTATCTCTGTTAGACTGTTACGCGTTTAGGGTTCCGTGCTTGTTTTTGAAAATGTTCTTAACAAACTCCTCGCGGTAGTTTAGATCAAGTTTCAATAACTGCTCTATACCAATTATTCAGGAGATTTACCAATTGCTAATAATAATTTTGTATAATAACATTAGAATTCAATTTTACATTGGACGCGGTATTAATTACTAAAAACTGGGCAACAAAAAAAAAATACATGTTCTGTAACCTTTATACGCGATTCAAATGAACACTATACATATTAATTACCATATACCATTAAGTAACGTCCGTAACGTTACACGTAACTTACGCAAAGAAGTTTCACTCCAATAATTATCTAAGTGTACATTAATTCTATGCGACAAAATAACAAGAGAGGTTTTTTATTTTAAACAATGTCATTATTACAATCAAGAAAATACTTCGCACTAATTTCGTTGGTAATATGAATATACTTTTTTAATATTAACTCCGTTCGGCTCGCTAAGGAACCAATTGTGTAACGTGACGCTTTTTTATTTATTTATTTTGTATATTCTTACAAAATATTATTTACGTCTTTTTATTATCTACTCTTTTCATAAAATACTACACCTACTAATTTTTTAATTTTAATAAATTTTAATAAATTTGTAATGTGATATTTTTTTATAGCGTATTCCGTAAAATACTAAAATAAGTTTAAAAAAAAATGTGGTGACTGTTTTTGGGACAGAGTATTTTACGTAAATATGTGTCCGCTCGGACTATTTCATTTTTTCACGTTTCCGGCACCTCTTCACTCTATCATGTGGTGTTTTATAGGCATTGCTGTTGAGAAGTCCTTTCAAGAGTATACAATTTTTATTTTGCTTTTTATCTAGTGGGTATAGGCTGAACTTCAATTAAGTTTTCTTAATTTTTAACTTTAACACCATATATATTCCCTATAACCACTCCACTCAAACATTTATATGCGCAGTTCTAGTAAACACAAGAAGTTACAAGATAAAATTAATAGAGAATTAAACATACGGAACACGAAAAGTATTAATTTTCGTATCACAAGTGTTATGACGTCGCAGGTCGCTGAGTCAGCGACTTCGTATGTTTGTGTACCTAAAATATTTGTGACGTTAATGATTTATTGTGACAAGGTGATTGTTGCATCTTCGGGATTTCATAAAAGTTTGCTTAACATAGTAGGATATCTTATTAACGACTGTTTTTGTATTTTTTCTATTCTCAAAAGGAATAGGGACTTCCGAATTGGCTGTAAAGTCATCTAAAATATTGATTATAAACATATTATCATCCAAATTATTATTATTTTCATTAATTTAAGATATTCTTACACATTAAATTTATTAATTTTCAAATTTGGTTTAATACAAACATTTCATCTTGTAGGTAGCTGAAACTACTATTCATCTATTACAGGCGGAAGTATCAAAGACATTTCGGATAAATTATTTACGAAGGATTTCCGCAAAGTAACTCCTTCGTCAATAAAACAATCTTACTTGACGTTAAGATGAAGACTGGTTTTCAAATGCAGTTGCCGGGACACACCTATAGGTGCTTGGCAACAGGTTTTCAACTTGAGGGTGGTGGCTAGACTATAGCTAGAAAATACCCTATCACCTCGATGTACCTATTCCTTCACCGGAAGCTCAGACTCATTATACGATTTGAACCTAATTCGTGGATTTGTCTCATCCGTGTTAAATTTACTCCACAGCGCTCCCGCCGAAACAGCCGTGTAGGCTATCGTTGTTGTCGCTTCCCGTATTGCCTAAAGCTTGTCAGATTGTTCGACTTTCAAGGTTACTGCCCCATCTTAGGGTCATAACGTGAATTTATATAGCCCATAACCTTGAAATTCAATAATAATTTTTCAAATGTGACTGTTAGTTCCACAGATTAACGCGCTTAAACAAACAATCTGTAGAGCTTTATTATATTATTATAGGTAATATATATTTCTTTGAACCAAGTATGAAGCCCGCAGTGACCCCGAAACGACCTCGCATTGATGAAGATACCATCTCTGCGGGATGCGAGACTCGAGCTTACGTTTCGACGGTTTTAATTAGCTCTTCACTCCAAACCCTCTGTCAGTCTGTGTTGCAGATTGACGTGTGCTAATCACCTTGGAGTACACATTCCTTCATTCATAAATACATATCCTTTTCACCGTGATACACGAAATGGAAAATATTTATTAGCAAATAGACTAATAATAATTGTAGCTATGTTTAAACCTCCACCCTATAGAAGATCGCAGCCAAATAAACTTGTTTTGTGTTACTGCGGTGATTAGGTTTTCCAGAAAGAGATTTCAAGGTCGGCAACGGCTAGTGACACCTATGGTGTTTCAAGCGTCCATAAGGAAAAGGTATTTACCATCTAAGGTTCATAAAAAATAATGATGAAACCAGTTTAGTGAATTTTCCTATACAAGCCTGGCTAGCTACCACCCTAAAGTTGAAAATCTGTTACCAAGCACTTATAAGTGCGTTCCGGCAGCTGCACTAGAGAACAAGTATATCTAGGCTTAGCGTGTTACAATGTAAGGCTAAATTGTCAGTTAACATCAGATAAAATTGTGATCAAATAGGTACTAAAACTATAAAAAATATAATATCTTTTTTTCTTTAAAAAAGCGCCTTTTCTACGCATAACTAGTAGATACGCGGCTTTTCAAATATGTTCAAATCTAGTTGATTTGCGTTATTTTGTACATTATACCACTCCGTGGCGATTGTCCATAAAGCCATTTTTTTTGTTTGTTACATAACTGTCCAATAAACATATTTAGTGTCAAAATTTGTTCTCTGAATATCCGTTGGTGCTTCAATCCGGTAAAAAAATGTTATTCGTGTAACCTTTACGTGTGTTTCAAGTAAAACTTCTTTGGTTTATAGCGGCAATTACGATTATACTAAACATAAATAATTAATGCATTATATTATCAATGAATAGGTATTTACATGACTCCTTGAAGTGTAATCCTTACTTTCATCAACGTCTCCGAAGCGTGACGGCGTAAATTTAAAGGAATCCTAAAATCGGAATACCCAAATATGTTTAAGTGACAGACTTTTATTTTGCAGACTTTCGCATAGTATACACTGTACGAATTTAATAGCAAATATAATAGAGCTATAACGCTTAGTAATTACACACGGGTTTTGAAATTCATTATTTTCGGATTTATTCCTTAATTATTTATTATGGTTCACTAACATAACTTAGCATTATACATGATTTATAAAACTATTCATATAATAAAATCAATAATGCTGTTATATTTATAGGTGAACACGGCATGCACAGACAACTTACTTAAGTATCAAATTTAACTGTACACATATAAAATAACAAAACTTAAACATAAAGATTTAACATAAATAAGAATAATAAGATAATTGGATAATGAGAATAAGAGAAATACAAACTAAAATACAATTAAAATTAAATAGTTTTTTTTTTTGCAATTTTATTAGAAAAAATTTCGCAAGTTTTGTGCAATATATTATAAGTTTTAGAAATTTTATTCACTGGAATTTATTAATTTTATGTCAAAAGACCTCCCATTGTGTAAATTATTCAGACTTTAGGTCCCTGGGAGTACCCTGTAGGTGTTAATAATCGGTCAATATATAAAGCTATTGGTATGAAGGGTGGTATGTTTTTAATGCGTTAACCTAGAAACTTCGAAACTATATTCGATATTAATTTGAACTGTATACCTCAGACCGTTTTCAAGGAAAAATATTCTTAACACATAAATAGATAGATTTTTCATTTTAGCTACAGAATCAAGTAGAAACAAGCAAGATTTTATACGTCTGATAATCGTATCAAGAACATTAATACATAAAAATTAATCAAGTCAAAAATTACATATATGACGATAAATTCGACGATAATCACGCGGGCGATTAATGGCCGTTTTTGTCCAAAAATGGCCATCAGGTGGAAAGTTTAAGGTTAATAATCGTTAATATAAGCTTGTGTGTTTTTCGACTCGGGGACGTGGTATCTCGAGATCGGTGCTTTCTCGTAACTGTCCATTGTTCCGTCATAAATCAATTTTATATTTACCTTTAAGTATACACAATATCCTTATGACCGTGAGTAATTAAAATGGTTTTTTTTTCATTGATTTACAGTTTAACGTTTGTCCACAATGTCACCTGATGTTTTTTAAGTGACAAAGCATCTGAAGATACGGTAGCTTCATACTCGACAGATATATGTTAAATAGCCAGACGAACAGAAGAAAGGAACTATTTTACTAGCATGCCACAGTTTCATTACGATGTTTTTCTTCACCAATAGCACAAGCAAATTGTAGAAAAAAGAAGAAATATGTCAATAGCACCAGTCACAGAAAAGTCGAGGAGTGGTAGAATGGTATGGGCATGTCATGAGAAGGGATGAAAGTCATATAACTAGAAGAGAGTTATAGTGATATAGGGTGGATATAGTAAGTGATATAGGAGTAGAGGAAGACCAAATAAAGTATGGATGGATTGTGCGAGGTGTGATACCTATGTGTATAAAACGTGTGTGTACTGAAATGACAGCTAATAGACAAGAGTGAAAGAGAAAATTATCTGCCGATCCTAATTAGGTGGGATTAGGGTAAGAAAAAGAAGTTAAAAACTGTACAAACTTCGATTGCGGAACCATTACCACTATACGTATGTCTGCCACAATGCTGTAGAGCACGCTCTTCTCTATGTTCCGGTTCGAAGTGTGTAGTTAGCAACACGCACTGAAACACGATATATTCTAATAGCAATTTATTTATTCTTGATCTAAGGACAGTAACTTGTTTAGGGTTTACATAAAATAGTTGATTTAATCAATTACCGCTTAACATCATGTGATAAATATGCTTGTTTGCTGCCGAAAAAACTTATAATTCCAATTAAAATAAAAAATAAAGAATTACTTTATTCAATTTAGGCCCTAAAAGGCACTTATGCACGTCAAACACTACTATACTACTACCGGTTCGGAAAAAGTCCCAGTCATCGAGAAGAACAAGCAAGGAGACAATTATATATTAATTATATATTTAAATTATTGATCGGTAAGTATAATCTTATAAATTGTTAATATATTCTCAGATCGTTTGAAAATATATAAAAACATATTATGTATATAAATATTATAAAACTCAACGTCTCTCTCGGTCTGTCCGTCTGTGTTCTTTTCAAGCGAAAACCACTAATGCGATTTACATGGTTTTTCCTTTAATTAGTAAAATTATATAGCTTATTACCTTCCTCCTCAATAAAATGTAATTAGAATTTTTTCAAAAATTTTTAAAATACATGATAAATAAACTTATAATATTGTTCACATTTCGATTAGTTTCTATCGACTTAAAAATCTCAAGATTTACAGACAGACACGGCATAAATTTAAACCATTAGGTCTAGAAACATTTCTACATAAGAGTTCTTTACTAAAGTAAAATAGCACTAAATAAAAAAAAATGAATCCCCTAATATAGTTAAATGGGATGATTGCTGATATATCACCGGTGGAATAACATCGAACACACGGCTAGCATCCATATAATTCATTTCGATATCTTTTATATTAAGAAAATAATCTTCAGTTAACTAAAATCTCATTCCAACAAATGCTTCCCAACTCGCACTATACAAGCATTCCAATAGAACTAAGTAATTACTAAAGTCGCCGATCTGTCTTTCCTGCGAGTTTTTCCTTTTAATTTGTTTTTTGCTGGGTAGTAAAACACGCCAATTGTGTCTGACTGAATCGCGACTACCATAGGTTACACTATAATTAAGCGGGGAGTTGGATATCCCTATTTAAAAAAATACTTAGGTGGCTAACAAGCATATGACCCGCCTGACGGCAAGCGGCTACACTAGATAAATGACTACATTATTAACGCTAGCGCGTTGCCGACCTTGAACCCCAAAGAGTTGTGGAAATCCTACTCACCGCAGGAACACAACACAAGGTTATTTAGCAGTGATCTTTTGTAGTGTAGAGGTATTCCACCAGTCAGGCTGCCCCAAGTAGAGAGAAATCACCAAAGAATTTTTTTGTACTCCACCTTTCTCTCTAATGGATCGTGACCACTATACATTTGGTTATGAACTCTTTACAGTGACTCTCTTTGGATTTGTCCCGTTTCGGGATCAGCCGGTATGGATAAATATCCATCTACCTTGAGGCTTACCCGCCAACATGCGAGCCATGATCCTCAATGGATAGCCGATTTTTCGGTGGTTGCCGTTGATTTTAGATTCCACTGTATATCAGCCAGAGTGATATGACTTTGTTGTGCTAATTTAAAAAAGGTATTTAAATTTATACTTGGAGTTAAAAAACATACAAAAATAACCGGTACAGGGGTGGTATAATATACCCGCCTTGTTTAAGAACATTCCGGAAACTGTGTGACTTCTTAGAATTCATGATCCAAGTTATTATTTCCAATAAACGTCAGTTGTGCACAATAACCCAGCTTTATTATGAAAATTAGTATTGATGAATGAAAAACAAAAACCACCACACGAGAGACTGAGGTCCAGCCAAAAACTTCGTGTAAGTATAAGTCAGTCGTCTACAACTGACCGACTGACATATCAACGCCCAGCCCAAACTGCTGGGACTAGGACCGCGAAATGCATACGGGTTCTTTTTACACTAAAAGTGAGCACTAAGAAAGGATTTTTGGGAATTCAACCATCAAAAGGGAGTGAAAATTTGTATGAAAATCCGTAAATTTTGAAGATAGACCCTATAACAATTTGTATTTAGCAATTCAGTTGGAAAGTAAAAAATATGGGACATAACTATAACGCGAGCGAAGCCGCGATTAAAATGCTTGTAGTAAATAAAATTAAAGAAATGAGACAACACAAATAGATCACAAGATAACATAAACTTACGATGTATAACATATACAAAATTAATTCAAACGAAGTTGATTATCATACATCAACAGGTGAATAGCTTATGGAGGGACCCGCGAGAGCCTACATCTTAAATATTAATTAATTAAGACGTTAAGTTCAGACCGAATCGACGAATACCGATGGGCTGTTTTGTTACGCTTTGCCTTTGGGATTGGGGATCCTTTGACAATACATAATATTATGCATTTATTTAGATTATCCTTTTGAAATTTATATAGATACTTTTTTGGCGCATTTATTAGAGGTTAAATTTGAGAGCTGCGCGCATTTGACGTAAGTTTTGTTTTTAATTGTGTAAAAATAATGTATTTAATAATGATTATTTATACACCGCTAAACTATTATAACACTCCTTCTATGCATATTATAAAATTCAACGTCTCGCGAAAACCACTTATCTGATTTATATGGTTTTTTTAAATATAATTCATAGCTATGTTATCTGGCCAAGTTATAGGATATATTGTGCTAGATAAAGTAACATACGAAATAAGCAGTGATAATAATGGTGAATCATTTCGGAAAAAGAAGCTTTTAGGGAGCTTAAATGGCTTACGCTGAGTAAACCATACGGGATATATCAAATTAATGTTATACATAATTGTAGATCTTAAAAAGACGTACAAAAAAGTCAGGGGTAACATATATATATCTTCTAAGGATTACCCATAATAAGTATTTTTGTCTTTAAAATAACTGGCGGGTGATCGCCGCGTGTGGTACCGGGGGCAGAAAGATTCGCGGGTATGCTCAATCGACCGCGTTACTGTAGCTCACGTGGAGCGAAGCCGCGGGCACAGTTAGTAAAAAAAATAATTTAGTAACATGCATTCACTTTAATATTATTGATAGCTAATTTCATCATCATGTTGTTGGCATGATGGGTAACATGTTTGTAGTTATTTTACGCCAAAGAACTATCACTTCTTACATGTGCACATTTTTTTTAAATACTATAGACGGTTGTGAAAATTAGTTGGAAAAATTTGCCAACTAAATTTAAATTAGCATTTCTACAACCCGTATGAATTTATCCCAGGTTGAATAACTGTTCCAATCTCATATATATGTATCAGTTGATCTAAAAAGTACACCCTTTTCTAGATTTAGCATGCTACCATCTAAGGCTACATAGTCATTGTGTCTGAGTGATTTTCGACCACCATACACCAGATGTTAACACCCACCATAACGGCACCCTGAAGCGTGTTGTGTTCCGAGATCAACCGGTGTATATTCAGTAATCAAGACCTTTACACAACTTGTCGTGACCACCATACACATGGTATAAATCTATTCTAGTATGTCGCGTTTCGCGTCAGGCCGGCCTGACAACGGAGACCGTCGATGGAATGCCCATTTCTCGATGGTCACTGTTATTTTTGGATTATAATGTTACAATCAGATACAGTACTTTCACATTGCCGTACTAATATAAAATATGCATACTAATATAATAAAACTCAAGAGATTGTTTGTTTGTTCGAACGCGCTAATCTCTGCAACTACCAGACAGATTTTAAAAACTGGGGAAGATTATAGGCTAAATAACTTCATGCTACAACCATACTAGTAACCATGAGCGTTAAGCAACCTGACGATCTGTAGGTACTCGTAAGTACGGTTTTTTTTATCGTTATAGGTTTGGCGTAGTGGCCACTATCTCACCTGATATTAAGTGACGATGTGGCCTAATATGATAACACGCTAAACCTAGTGGAAGACTGGCTCATAGTGCAGCTGCCGGAACATACCTATTGGTGCTTGGCGACAGATTTTCAACTTGAGGCCACCCTCAAGGGGCAAGGGGCATTAGAAAATGCCCTATCACCATGCTATGGTTTTCTCAGGATGTTTTCCTTCACCGAAAGCTCAGGCTCATTGCAGAGATTCGAACTCACTTCAATCGACGCGAAGTCGTACAAGTAACCACTGAGCCATCATCATTGCTTCAAAGGATAGGCTACACGGGCACAGCTAGTGTCAGATAAAATTGTGATCAACAGCTCAGTTTAAATATTTTAGGGGTCCGCACATTAACAACAATATACACTTGACTGAATGTGTTATCTTACAAAATAAAAGCAAATATAAAATAAAATAAATTCCATTTAAAGCGCTGCTCGAGCATTCCGTGGCCAATTAGTTTATTGGTCGACACATGTCCTTCCCGGAACGCGTTGATAACATCGCGATGGGGACAACGCACACAGCGCTTCGTTCCGTTCATACATTCACTAGTATTTAATCGTTTATCGTTCACTCACAACTAAATAATGTCACAAGCAACTTTCCTAATTATACTTTTAAAATGGACGTATTAGTTCTATATTATCTACTTCTATAAAATATTGTATTATATCATTTTTCGATACCGGTGATAGTCTCTCATTTTCTACTCAAATTATTACAAATTATACTATAATCGCGTTTTATGTTTTCCTAGTAGTTTTAGTCAGCTGTATTAATGAGTTTTAAGTTTGTAGTTAATACTAAAACCCGCCTTGTCGGGAAATGATTAGTGCTTCAAAGGTAACATCACAAGGAAATATAATATCATATAATTTAAAATAGAAGATTAGATAGATAAGAATAGTCCTAAATATGATAGATACCAATTATGTAATATATTAACTGACACTGGCGAATGTTTCTGCGGTGGTTATTTAAAAATCAAATATATGTGATTTCGCATATAACTATTTCTTTTTCACACTTATCGCTACAAGAAAAGATGGAAGATAAACACCTTTCGTTATAAATATTAAATCTAATTAACATAAATTTGTAGTTTATATGTGTTAATTTTATTTAAAAACGTACATTAATATATTATAAATGTCAGTATGAATAATACAATTTTAACGTAAATGGAATATTAGACATGAATATTTAACTAATTATAAGATACATTTTCTAGCATATCATATACTAGTTATTGCTGGTGACTTCGATTAAGTTAAATATTAATATAAAATTGATATTGTATTATAGGGTTTTAAGTCATAGCTTTTATGAAAAATATACACATTTCCATGATTGAGTATTTAGCACTAACCGCCGAAATATGCTAGTATACACCAGCTCCAGATAAGGATTTGTTCCCTCTAGCAAACATTCAAACAAACGTAAGTATTAATCGTAATCATATAAACATGTTATAAAACTCAACGTCTCTCCGTCTGTCTAACCGTTTATGATCTTTTCACGTGAAAACCACTAATCCGATTTACATGATTTTGCCTTTAATTCATATATATGTTATCTGGCCAGGTTATAGGATATATTTTGTAAAATAAAGTAACATATGAAATAAGCAGTGACTAAATTCTGAAAAAAGATGCTTTTGGTGATCTTAAATATGTAACTCTGAGTGAACTATACGAGATATATCAAATTAATGTTCTACATAATTGTAGATCTTAAAAAGACCTACAAAAATACAGCGATAACATGTATTTATCTGCTAAGGATCACACACAATAAGCATTTTTGTCTTCCGTCTTATGGGGCTGCACGATTCGCACGTGGGCTCAACCGAAGGCGTTTTGTAATCCACGCGAGCGGAGCCGTGGACACAGCTAGTTTATTATAAGGTACTAGCTGCGCTCCACGGTTTTACCAGTTTTCATTTTTTCGATAAACTGTCCTCCACGCCGCGTTGCCGCTAATGTACCCATGCGGCCGTGTAGCCATCATTGTTCTAATTTCTCGTACTTCCTTCGCTCCTAAAGGTCGTGGCTTGAAATCCCTTCACGGGCGTACGCTCAACAATTAACCAAAGTTTTATCTCAATTAGAAGTATAGGGTACAAGCAAACAATAATTCAATAATGTAGTAACGTAAAGTTTAGACTGTATTAATATATAAGAATATGTATATTAAAGCTGAACAGATTTTTTGTTTCATTGTTTGTTTGTTTAAACGCACTAATATCTGGAACTACCAGTCGGATATGAAAAATTCTTTCTGTATATGATAGCCAGATTTGTGAGTAATACGAGTAGTATAGGCTATATAGCTTCATGCTTCGATCATAAGAAGCTGAGTAATAACTATGAAAGTCAAGCAATCTGGCTAGCTGTAAGCAAGAACGGGAAGTGGAACAACGACAGGAGTACGCAAGCGCGTTGGCGGTGACGTCGTGGAGTTTGTCGAATAAATTTAATACGGGTGAAACGATGGGGCACAGCAAGTATTAATATATAAATTATACCCACAAAAATGAGTTCATATCTATTGAAATAATATTTGAAATTTACACTATATATGCATAACTTTATTAATAAATATAAATCATGACACTTGTTTTAATTTATAGGTGATATTTGACTACATTACAAATAATTAATGGGTGATTAATTTAGAGTTATCATTATATATTCTATCTATATATCTATCTATCTATATATCTATATATAAGTGAAATTATTGTGGTTTGCCGTTGAGCGCGCGTCACGCAAATACTACTGCAAAAATTTAGATCATTTTTTTTTTTGTTTTACTCTTACTTGGTCCTTATAAACAAATATCACGATATCTTCGTAAACAATAATTATGTAGTCGACGGGAGGGGAACCGCGGGCACAGCTAGTAAAAAATATTAATGAAACAAACATTATTTGACAGTTCTTGAATACTTTATAGGCAACTGAATTCTACATTTAAATAATACTAGCTCTGCCCGCGGTTCCGCTCGCGTGGACTATAGAATACTATCGGTTGAGCACGCGCGAATCGTACTGCCTCCGCTCAAAAGACGTAAGACAAGAAAGCTTATTGAGGGTGATCTTTAGAAGATAGATATATGTTACCCTGACTTTTTATAGATTTTTTAAATTTTTTTATATTTTTAGTTTTTTTAAATATTGGATATATATATTTCTAGATATAGTACTGTAGGCCTTTTAGTTTATGTTAATATAAAAATATTAATTTAATGGCTGTATGTCACCTGAATTAATAAAAGTTTAAACGCTCTAATCTCTGGAACTAACTACCAGTTAGCTTTGAAAAATTCTTTCTGAACTTTATAGTTCATTTGTTGAGGAAAGTTAAAGAGTATAAAACTTCACGCTACGACCTTAAGAAGCAGAGCAGTAACCATGAACGACAATAAATCTGGCAAACGCAGGAAATGAGAACAGCCGTGTAGTCTTACATGGGTGCATTATTGACCGCGGCGCAGTGAACAGTTGATTGAATAAATTTAACATGGGTGAATTCGTGGGGCATATCTAGTATATTTTAGTTGAAATTTAGAACCAAAAAAGCTAATCAAATTTGCTTAATTAATTCAAACTTTCTTGTTTATAAATAATTTGATAATATATCATATCGTATCATTGTAATAGTCATAACAAACAATTCCAATGTTTACAATTGCAAAGTTCCCAATTTTATACCCATTTAAATCAAATCAAAAGCCTAATGTCATTTCGTTCATTGAACCGGTTTTCTCTCAGTGTACGCTCCCCCTTTCCCCAACAAATCGGTATGGGACGTTAATATGCGCATACGCATATTATTATTATTTTGGAATGATAATAATAATGTATACGCAGTACGATAATTTCCCAAAAACAAGACACTAGCGCGACCGATGTTCAATTGACACAGAAAAAAAAATGTTTGAAACAACAAAAATGTACCTTTGGTGGTGTTTTGTTAAACGTCTAAATTTGGTTGTTGGATGTTCACGGGGAGTTCCTTAAAACGATTATTATAGAAGAGGGTTCCTTACAATATGGATATTTTTTTATCACTGCACTAAATCTAACAATTGCCGTGTTATAAAGCTGTCGATGTTTTTCCTGGTCAACTTGTTCGCTGCTTATTTACACAGCAAAAAGAATAAGGCTTTTTTATCTAGCTCGCATAACGGTCATACCTGTCAATGGTTTAGATGGATGAAATTGCCTTATGTCATAAACTCGCCAGTTTACTAACAAAATAATGCAATAGAGTATTCATTCATCCACTCATACAATGGTCACCATTGCGTTTAAAATGCAACATACTTACTATAGTATACTTACATACTATTTATATAATTTTTGTTTACCGTGCTAATTAAAAAAAACTTACAAACTAGATACTTTTTTAATATAGCTTGTGTCTATGTAAGCAATTTCGCCAAATGACCATGACGCCAGTGACAAATACACGTTGTAAAGCTTATTTGTCAATTGCTCGACGTACTAGAATAGTCTAAAATCAAAACACATAATGACACAACACAAAACAGACACAGATATAGAAATAATATTGTGTTATGGAATCTGTTATTGTTAAGTAATTCATTGATTGTTTATCGATTGATCCGATAGTATCGATTGCATTGTAAAATACAATCGAATAATCGCTTGAATATCGATTGTTTCTTAACGGTGGGTCGGATGAAGGGTCCTGATGGTTGCTACATTGTAGATCTAAAAAACATTCGGGGTAAAAAATACAGTGTCATATTATGTCGTGGTGGTCGAGTGGTTTAGATCGGCGGAATATCGATTCGATATCCGCAGGTCCGAACCCCTATATGTACCAAGATTTTTTTCGGACTTCGCGAAAATTTACTAATTCAAATTAGTAGCACGGCTGACGGTGAAGGAAAACATCGTAAGAAAAGCTGAACCCTCAAAAATGTTCTTATAGTACCACTGTATGTGGGAAGATATAGAACCGTTGATTTCTTAGTGTTTGAAATCACCAAGAAGCTTTTGGCCAGGAGTGAGACCTTAATTGACTGACATTATTATGCGCCTTCCTTTTAAAATGTTGCAAATATGTACTACGGTTAATATAAGCCCGACTATTGATAAATACATTGTGCAAAAGAATATAATAATTCGATAGTTGTCGTTTCTTAATGAACTCTAGGATCTGCAGGGTTAGTATAAAATAATATGCTTTGTTATGCTACAACAATTTGACAATTCGACAAAATGGATGTTTCTTTGCAGAAACACTATTATTTCAAATTCTAATACAATGGATGTTAGAAATAAAGTTAAATCCTAAATCCTACGATGGTAAGTATTTGTTTTGGAATATTTGTTTTAATATTTTTTCGTTACACACGGAAACATCTCGGGATTTAACACAAAACGGCCTAACCGATTTTAATAAAATTTTGAATACAGGAAGTATACCTAGGTCATCCCTCAATTGATAGACTTACTAGAAAATAATAAATAGTACATTTAAAAATTGTAAAAAAATAATCATTGTTACATTTTTATTTATTCTTATCCGCTTTTAATTATATATTATAGAAGCTATGCCCTCGACTGAAAAAAGTTTTTTTTTGTTTTTTGTTCGGAACTCTAATTATTTTTGTAAAATAATAGTATCCTAAGTTATACCTTATAACATCAGCTATCTGCCAGTGAAAGTTCCGTCAAAATCGATCCATGCATTTCAGAGATTACCCGGAACAAACAGACAATTATTTTAAAAATGAGTATTTTTTATAGGTACCTTGTATACTTTCATATGCATTTAGTAAAAAGCTGTTATTTTGATATTACAAACATATATTTCAATGTCTAGATACACGGAGTAAGTGTACGTTATTTGTAATTTTGATTAGCTATAATTTTTTTCCCATGAAACTTAAAAATAAAATTACGAGAAGTAAATAATCATTGAGCAAAATTGTTTGTTCAGTTGCTATAATACAATCAATGCTTATTTTAGGGATTTCAACTTAGTTTCGTATTAGGACTATACAAAATTAAAACGTACGGTTTTTATTACATTTCAAACGGAACCACAAAAACACCATCTTGTTAACGCGAACCCAACTTATATTTATTTTGACAGGGGCAGTAAATTCAGCCGGTTTTTGTTGCCTATAAGATTAATCACCTATTATTTCGGTAATTTTAATAGAAGAAGGTGTCGGGAGCGTTTCTCGGGTTATTCTCGTGTTTTATCTATTCAACCGTGTTACAAGACAGGCTCGTTTTGGTGATTTTTATCTTCTTTATTTATATAAATTTCACCTATATTAAAATTAGCTAGTGTTATAATTAAAGCGATGATGATACCAGTGGTAGTGTGTTCGGACACCACGCCTATCTATATAGGTTCAAATCCAGAAATGAGTTTAAAGCTGTGTACTTAGAAAACTTAGAACTTGTTAATGACAAGCACAATTTCAATACTAGAAATAAGTATGAAATAGTAGGTACTTAATCCCATTTTTACACTTAAAAACGAAATTTTTTTAGGTATCGTATAATCTTCTGCAATAAACTTTCTAAGCAGTTTAAGCACATTATCGAATTGCCGGACAATAAATACATTCATAAATCACTAGACGTGCCTCACGGTTTCACCCGTGTGAAATTTATTCAACAAAATTTACATCGCCAACGCGCCCTTGTTGCCCTATCGTTATTTCAATTCCCGTATTTGCCTTCAACTTGCCAGATTACTTGAGGTTCATATATACTGCTCCGCTATTTAGTATCATAGCGTGAAGTTATATAGCTTGTACTAATACTCTTGGATCTGGCTATCATTTACAAAAATATTTTTTCGTATCCGACCGGTAGCTTCAAGGATTAGCACGTTTAACAGACAAACAGAAAAAATCCTCAGCTTTATTATATTAGTATAGATAACGTGAATGATAGTCATGTCTAGAATTGATTCCCTCTTTGATCTAATAAAAATTATAATAACTGTTAATACATCTATCTATATTCAAATAAATACAATTGATATGTCTATTTGTAATGTCATAATGACAGTTTTTTATAAAATGCATATGAAATTATATACGATACTTTTATTATAAAATAGTTTTTTAAATTTTTTTGTCTTTCGTTTTGTTCCGGCTAATCGTAGAAACGGTTGGACCGATTTTGACGGGACTTTCACTGGCAGATAGCTGATTTTATAAGGAGTAACTTAAGTTTATTTTAGAAAAAGAATTAGGGTTCGGCACAAATAAAACAATAATCATTTTTATCTTTAAATAACCGACAGAGACGGTCACCAAGTCACCATAATACCGGCGGCATTCTGTAGTCCACGTGGGCGGAGCCACGGGCACAGCTAGTATAGTTTTTTTTAATGACGATAAACCCGATTGAGTTTCTTGCTGACTCTGCTCGATTACTGGGATATTTTAGTTTTCCGATTTTGTTCTGACTTTTATAAATGCTTTCTTAGAGACCTAAATTGAATAACATAATTTCGATTTGAAGCAATGATAGCTCAATGGTAGCGTGTACCCACATCGTATCGATGGACGTGAGTTCGAATCCCTGCAATGAGCCTTAGTTTTCGGTGAAGGAAAACATCGCGATGTAACCATAGGATGGTGGTAAGGCTTTTTCTAATGCCTGCCTGACTAGTTACCACCGACAAGTTGAAATTCTGTCACCAAGCCTTAATAGGTGTTCCGGCAGCTGCACTTGAGATCAAGTCCTCCCGATAGGCTTAGCGTACTACCATCTTGTATATATATATTACTCCTACAAACCTGACAACCTGACAGACCATCATACGGACAAGAGTCAAACAGACACACAAACAAACAAACGTTTGATACTAAACTAAAACTCATTATGCAGTAGTTACAAAAACGCGTCCGACGGGACAGAAAGGCTGCGTTCATAAATAAATACATATCTTGGTGTGTGATTTAAGTTGTAAGTGATTCGCCGATATTATTGTTAATACCGTGGCGATTATTGCCAATAATATTTTCCAATGAAGTTTCCCAGTTGGTGAATGTAAGTCATTCATGGTACACTACGACCACCATACATAAGTAGAAAAATCCAACAATCGCATGAGTGATAAAAAAAAAGTTTAAAAAACTTCCAAACCTTCAGAGTAACGCTTAGTTAAAAGACCAGCTTTGTAGCTGTTTTTATGTTGTTTTTGTAAGCTTTTGAAAGCTCTTTGTCTTATTTTATTTTCATTTTTTCCCTTTTTTTTAATTGGGTTAGTTACGTCGGTTAAGTTGGTCCAGTTAGAATACCAGCATTGCACTGATTCAGTGTAGCAATTATGCTGAGATTGGGACCTGTTTATCCCCGTCACACATGCTACTTATTGTTTTCGTATATACAATTTATAACGTTATATATGAGTTGTGTGATAGGTAAATATTTTTTTTTTTTTTTTGTTTCTCTCCTTCTAGTGATTCTCTTTTCAGGTTGGCTCCACGATCTCTAATTATTGCAATTTATTATGGTATAATAGAGAAAAAATACACATATATTTTTAAAAAAGGATGTTTATAATTATGATATGTATTGAAGCAATGATGTCTCACTAGTAGCGTGTACGGATTTCGCGGCGATCGGCGTGAGTTCGAATCCCTGTAATGAGCCTGTGCTTTCGGTGAAGGAAAACATCGTGATGAAACCATAGCATGGCGGTAGGGTTTATTCTAATGCCCGTCTGGGTACTACCATTCTCGAGTTGAAAATCTGTCACCAAGCACCAATAGGTGTATTCCGGTATCTGCACTTGAGAGCCAGTCTTCCACACTAGGTTTGCCTGTTACCATCTTAACTTAATACCAGGTGAGATTGTGGCCATAAATTTAAACTTGTAAACAATACGGAACGGAGAAGGTTTCCACGCTTTCTCTAAACGCGATAGATTACACTGTGGTCGAGTTAGTGACAACTAGAAAAGGCAAAGGTAGATCGAAGCATTTATTGAAATATACGTACGTACGTACGCTGTACGGTAACCCTATATATGTGTGCGTACTCATACATGCTACAGCGTGCGGTAGATCTACATATGTAAACCTTTCCTGTAGACCGTAACGTGTATAGTAACCGTGAAGTAGGTATGCACTAAAGATTTATTAAAAATCATCCCCAGAAAGGCATAACAAGGGGTTAAAAATAGGATGATTCCTGAGATGTTACCGACGAAGAGCCCAGCGGGTATCAGTACCAGTGTCTTATAAAATGAAAATTAGGATCGCTTATCGCTTACTTTTGGACCATACGTCAAAAGGCGACACCGCGCTTAACCGATTCAAGTCATACAGGGAAAAAGCCGTGAAGGCTGCTGTAATGGGGCTCGGACATTTGTTGTATTATACCACTGAATGATTTAAAATGGACGCGAGCAGGCGTGAACCTGGCAGACCGTTGTGATCTCCGTAAAGATTTTTTTTTATAAACATCGTATTCTTTTAAATATTCTTTTGAAAAATTGACGGCATTATCCATGAAGGTAAGCCAAGTTCAATCAAATACAACGGTCACCTCCGAGAGCTCGATCATCCATCGATGGTCTTCGCTGTCATGCCGACTTGCACAAATATCACTTCACGTTACGCTTGAAGGATTCTAATGTCGTAAGAAGGAGGGAAGACATTGACCGGGTGTTATTTCTACATTTGCATGTTACGGCAAAAATAATACATAAAGAAATAAAACATAACTACATAAAAGACTTCATATGCGCAACCAAAAATAGCGTTGTCTCATATGGTGTGTATAAATTTAACATAGGCAATATCACGAATATGAAAGAGAAAATTATATTTTACTAAACATCATTGAATATTGCCGCCATCTCTGGGACAGGTCCGCCAAATATCAGCTGGCCAATATGTTGTGTAGAGCTTAACACAGGCATGCAATATCACGAATATGACAGCGAAAATTGTATTTTACTAAACATTCTTGAGTATTGCTGCTATCTCTGGTACGGGTCTGCCAATATCAGCTGGCCACAAACTCTATCGATCGACGAGATCGATGGATCATTGGTGATGGATCACGGATAGGTGAAAATTGCATAGCCTGGAACATCGTCGTAGGGTTCGCTTGCCTTGCCGTGCTATATTGGCTACACTTTGGTGAATGTGCGTAAGAGCGGCACCAACTAATTTCACCCGCAACCATTCCATCACAAGACTACCAGACGCCGGATGGATCTCTATCCATACGTAGTTGATGTTTCATTCATCCGCACAAAATGAGTTTTGTGAGTTTTGTACGGAGTTTTGTGTATATTAGTTTATTTTTAAATCTCTTGCATACGGTACCCTAAATCACTGTTTTTGCTTCGCGACTCACGCGCCGATTTATGTTGACCGACTGATAATATTTTTTTATTGTCAGTGGTGATTTTTAAATTGTTGGACTTCTATGTTTAATTTATGACGTCATTTGTTAAGTGTTGAATTCGAGGTTTGTTTTTCTTAACATAAGTTACGTATAAGGTGATAATATGATTGTTAAAATACTTAAAGTTAAATATGTAGAGTTGAGAGAATATTCAAAAAATATATATAAGACTTGAGACACTCAACCCAACCTCCCCTGCAATATATTTTTTATACAACTAAGTTGGCAAACAACCAATCAAACTGCCTGATGGTAAGCGGCTACCGTAGCCTATGAACGCTTGTAATACCATAGGTAACCCTCCACGACCACCCTCTCCAGCGACAACTTAAGCCTAGGTTCATTTCTCCGGCATGGAGCTCTTATGCCAGCTGCCGCTCGCGCGATACAGTGACACTGCATTTACTGCATTTATCAGCATACACTCATTACACTGCACTTCACACATGCATACCACTCACAAATATAGATTCTGTAAGAGACCTTATTATTTTTTGGTTAGTTACGAGTTAGTCCAAAATTGCCAGATTACTAAATGCATGTACTTATGTTTCTTCCTTCTCCCATAAGGCAGAAACATGTACTTATATTGTATACATAGTTAGGCAGATCTAGTTATACGGATAGGAAATTAGTCAGATCGCCACTTATTTGCATGTACGGTAACAGCCCAAGCAGGCTTGGCCACTTTGGTACCCTTGAGCTCGTTGCCTGAGTGCATTCCGCGCTAGTCCCCAAGCCCGGTAAAGCTGTCAAAGCCTCTAATGGCTTCAGGGCCTTTAAGGCTAACAGTATAGTGAGTTTGATGACAAAATACCATAGGTATTTTACAACTACAACTACACTACAGAAACTATGAAACCCCTACCCAAAAGAGCTCTGGAAACCCAACTTACCGCAGAAACATAACACAAGGTTATTAAGTTGCGATCTTCTGTAGCGTAGAAGTATTCCACCATCCGTGAAGCCCCAAGTAGAAAGAAATCTCCAAAGAAATTTCTCTGTGCCCTACCTCTCTTTCTCTTTTAAGTAGTGCACCTTGCTGAGTAATGAACGAGGATGCGAATTGGTGAAAAGCCTGTCATAGTGATCCGTTTATGCGCATCGCGTTTTGAGAGCAGTCGATCTATATAAAGTTTCTATATTTTTTGGAGTTTACTCCTTAAGAAAAGATATAAGGCGCACGGTTTGAAAAAATATGAGGAGTGAAATTGAAAATGCACCTTCACGCAAACCATTTTTAACCTTATTAATATTTAAATAAGGTTGAGATTTATTGGTTTTTTTTGGTTTGCTGCGAAATCCGCCAGACGCGAATCAACCGTTGAAATGAGCGGGAACGTCACGCGGGGCAAATTAAAGTTTTACATTCATTCTATATCCTAAGAGATGCCTTTATTTACTCTTCTTGTCAATTGGATATATTCTAAATTCCAAGACAGTTTTTGAAGAGTAAACTTCAGTCACGCATCGGAGCTGTTCTGTTTGCCTTAAGGGCCCTGGAACAATTAAAGACTTTGACAGCTTCACCGGGCGTAGAGTTTCTTCTATTTATACATGCCGGCTTGATTGCGACAATCGGTGATGGAGTGACTATCTCTCGGTGATCGTCTTTGTTTATGGTATGTATTGTGCTTACCATCAGGCACAATGACGTCATTTAGTCGGGCTACTAAAAAAAACGGAATATACCAAATGTACTGAGCAACCAACGGCAAACATACATTAATATAAGCCGGTATACGTTGTGCTATGTCAGAAAAACAAATGAAAAGTTTTGGTAATTGTCGGCGAGTGGCTCATTTTTTGCTTCGACTTCAAAAATTCCTCATGATGTCGTGTGAATCGCTTCATTAGTTAGTGTTTTTGTAAGAAATACCCGCGTGTCGCGGACAAACGGACCGAAATCCTTTTATTATGTTGTCAGGATAACATCCACTTGTGTAACGGTTCATGAAGGAATTGTGTAATGTTTAAGAAAATTGTTTGTGGTGGATTTTGTTTTTATTTATTAAGAATCGACAACAGTAAATATTAATAGTTAATGAGAATTTATGGTAATAATGTTATTGCATCATTAATTATATTAGACGACAACATACCCTAAAAGTGCATAATTATTAGATTAAATTTATATATTATGCATAAAATAAAACATGAAAAACACACAAGTTCAATAATATATTTAAAAAAACATGAACAAATAAATACCTATCTTATAAGATTCCTTAAAAAAAAAATGTTATTGTTAAATTACAAATAATAACTAAAACAAGTTGAACGATCAGGTGTTTAATTTATAATTTTAATTATATATTAAAGTAAAAAAAAATATCAATATTTGATAGTTTAGCAACTATTTCGCTGAAGCAAACGCAAAGTTAACTTTATTTCAGAACTAATTTATTTAAGTGATGTTTTAAAAGTTTTTCATTTTCATTAAGTTTATGTTCAGTCATGGTAATCCTAGTAGCTCTATAATCCTGGGTATAAGCACCGCTGGCGGTAGGCTGGTATTATCAATGCTAATTTTTTCTCACCTTTATCCCACCTATTAAGTAGGGTTGGTACAACATATTCTTTTGTTCCACTCTATTAGCTGCCATCTCAGTATTCACAACTTTTACACAAATATCCTATCTCATATAATCCATTCATAACTTCTTCGGTCATCCTCTACTCCTATATTCTTCCACCTTCATACTAGTAATATGCCTTTCATTCTTCCTCATGACATGCCCATACCACGCTAATCTATTACCCCCACCTTGTACGTGATGCTGGTACCTGTACCTGTGCCTGGTGCTACTTTCAAACTTCCTTTGATATACTCATTCCATCTATGACCTTATCCAATCTAGTTACGTACACCATATATCCATCTTTACATTCTTATCTCAGCCACATGTTATCAACGAAGGAGACATTATTATCAATGTGTTAGTGTTAGGTTCTATAATAAAATCCCGAAGCACATTACTGATTTGCCAGACTAATAATCAAATATAAAATAATCAAGGACTATGTCAAGCAGATTTTACTGTCAAAAGGTTATTATAGAGTGGATCATTATGTGATAGTGATGTCTGGAAATGACTCCCTCCCTGTGATAGTATTTGTGCAGTTCGATAAAAAAACGATAATCCCAATAGAGTTTCTTGCTGACTCTTTCAATGACTAGGATGTTTGTCCGAACAGATAGTAGTTTTTGATGCTCATAAGTGCCTTCTTAGGCGCTAAAATGAATATAGTTCTTTTTGATTTGGTTTGAATGCTAAAATTCAGGCCAATATACGGTTAATAATAGTGTAATAAATAAAGGGGTGTGTCAACACCAAGTTTCGAACAATTTACTACTTAATCGAGCAATCATTGGAAACTCATAAAAGCGATGGGGCGTCACCCCTTCAGGGACGTGTAACGTATGACTAACTCGTCCCGTGTGGATTGTTACGAATTATACAGGAATTTGTAACAAGATGGCAGATTTAATAACCTTTTAAGTTTCTATAGTAAAATGGTAATTAAAAAAATACTATGGAACGTATATTTTCCTATCATACGTCTATTATAAGCGTAATAGGTAGTAGGACAGTACAATTGTGTTCGACTGAATATCGACCACCATACACTATGTGTAACAGCCGTTATCGTAGCACGTTTAGGCGTGTCGCGTTTCGGGATCAGGCAGTTTGTAAATATCTTTAAAGATTTTTCTCTACTTAGGGCAGTCCGACGTGTGCAATACCTCCACCCCACAGAAGATCGCAGCCAAATAACCTTGCGTTGTGTTCCTGCGGTGAGTAGGGTTTCCAGAGCTCATTGAAGTAGGGGGTTTCAAGGTCGGCAACGCGCCAGTGATACCTATGGTATAACAAGCGTCCATAGACTATGGTAGCCCCTTACCATCAGGCGGGCCGTATGCTTGTTTGCCACCTTTGTAGTACAAAAAAAAAAGATGCCGTGAGGCTAACAGTTCGAGATGAAAGTGGAGGTCGGTAATGGATTGCCGATCCTCGATGTTCGATATTGTTTTTAAACTGTGCTTACCATTAGGCAAGTGTCATCCCTTTGCTAGATATTTTTTTATTTATATAATCATATTTTAGTATTGATTTTATTCCCCTTGTACTGTATTGTGTTGTTGTCCCTTGTTTGGCGCCGCCATCTTGTTAGAGCCACGTTAAAGATTCGTGTTTATTTTTCGATCAAACCATACTGTTAGCCTTAACGCTTTTACAGCGTCACCGGGCTTAGGGCTTGAGGGGAATGCTAAAGCTACTTGGCTGCGAAAACGTGGCTACAACCGCAAGGGTGCCAAAGTGACCGTACCTCAGCTTGGGCTGGCCTTATATATGCAAACTTCGCGATCTTTACAATTTCCTATCCGTAATTCGATCTAACAAACTATAAATCTGTACGAAGAAACATGCTTATAATATGTATTTGGTAATCTATCTATTTTAGTCTAAACTAACTAGCCAAAAATATAACGGTCCATTACAGAACCTATGCACCTGAATGGTGTGGTGCGTCAGCGGCCAAGATCATGGCTGCCCTATTCCGGACTATACGAACATGTGCACTAAAGATAAGTCTGTCGTCGAGAGTGACACCTAGATATTTAGTCTGGGTGGCCCAGGGGATTAGGGTCCCGAAAAGGTAGAGCAGTTCGAGTGTCTTTCGTAGTTGTCCGGGATTAAAGAGAAACGGGGTACTCGTGGTACACGATCTGAGGAGAATTCTGTGCCTAAGTGAACTCTAAATAACAATGTCATCATTGTATATACCTACCTCGATCCCGAGGTACTGTTGGAGGTCGCTGATGTACAGATTAAACAGACGAGGCCCCAGAATTTAAGGGACAGCTAAGCGTATTGGGTTGGGAGGAGAGAGTTCACCTTCCACTCGGTAACAGAATGTGCGGTCGGTGATATAATATGAGGATTAGAAAAATAGTACAACGTTAGGCTTAAAGGATGTGCATCTAGAAGCCTATAGTAAAAAAAAACTATATGTTTATAACAAAGTAAAGTCAACAGATATAATTTTATACTAAACGAAGATAGTAACCATAGAAAGAAGAAAACTATAAAATCTCGATATAGTACTGTTAACACCAGTTAACATGAGTTTTTGTTAGCACACGTATCTGTAAGTCCAGTCAATCAAGGATACAATGCTACGAGACGAGCCACCGACATCCGATTGTTTTCAAATCATCCGCGTGTCCAACACTATATATGGACATGCATAATCGAACACGCTTACAAAGACTTAGAGAGACTATACATGTGTCTATTTAGTGTTTAATATATTTGTCTTGGTACTCGAGTGGCTTACACCGGTAAAATATCGATTAATATCCGCAAGCTGGTGCCCCGGCATGTATTAATGTATCTCACCTGAAGTTAAGATGCTAATAAGCAAGGCCTATAGTGGGAGAACTGGTTCTTACGTGGAACTGCCGGAACATATCTATAGGTACTTGGCGATAGATTTTCAACTTAAGAGTGAGAGAGAGAGTGAGAGAGAATAAAAAGAGACTAGCATCTAGAAATTTTGAATTTCAATTGTGATTATTATTATAGTTTAATTAATTTTTGTACCACAAAGGTAGTAAACAAGAATACGGCTACCATAGGTATCACTAGCGCGTTGCCGATCTTGTACACTAGAGTTCTTGGAACCTTACCGCATGAACACAACACTAGGTTATTGGGCTGCGATCTTCTGTAGGGTGGAGGTATTCGGACTGCCTCAAGTAGAGAGAAATCTCTAAAGAAATTTGTCTGCGCCTTACCACTCTATCTATATCAATATTATATGTTTTTAAATATAAATTAAGAAGACATTTAAAAGAAAACCCTACAGAAGGTCGCAGCGAAAAACAGACAAACAAACAGACATACATGTTTTCCTATTTTTAAAACACGATACAAAAGTGTATAGGTGTCTTTAGGAACGTTGTAAAATCAACTTTTAACCAAAGTTAAAGTTGTTTTTCAGAGATATCTATCGCGTCAGGTTAGTGTTGATCCCGCCACCACAGAACGTGAATATTTGCGAGTCAAATATACCGATAGCCTTAGAACGGGCCCTCAGGAACTTCACGAATCATACTGCCCTTGAATGTTTTTTAAACGTTGCGGTTTTATTATCCTTGATAGCGTTTCATAAAAATATAATTGATATCCTAAAGTAACCTTATGAGGAATTAAATTTTGTAAAGTAAAGAGATGTACTCAAAGAAGTCAATATAAATGGGAGTTAGTTTTAGCCATCTACCTACCCTACTGCATATATGTTGTGATATTTGATGTAGATCGTTTTAGAGAAGAAAGGATGGTGTTGAATAGAATGGGAGAGATTTCTTGAAGCATACCTTAAACTAATAAAGTTAATATTGTAAGCATATCAAATAAATAATTAGGACAATAATCATTTAACAGTTTTTTTTTAACATGTGTTATAGACAATGTATGAAATTCCGGCATTCTATAGAATGCCTAAGAGTTGCAGGCAATTTACGAAATAAAAATAATTAGTGCATACTTTGCCTAGGCATTCTATAGAATGCCAAATGCTATTTAGACAAAGTATGAAAAAAAGTCCTAATAACGTTCGTGCTTGTCCGACTCGGTCTCTGAATAGTCGTTCTCGGAGTAGTGATCAACTACCATGATCAGCGGCGATCAACTATTAATGATCAGCGTTTCAAGTATCAAAATATCTCGAGTCACTGCTGTCATGCCGGCCAGCGTAAATAAAAAGTGTATATACACCAGCTGATCCCAAAACACTACGCGTACAAGTGACTCACACTCCTTACACCTTAAATTTCTACTTATGATGACAAGCTCAGTATAGTTAAGGAAAGAATTGAATGGCTAAGCGGGTGGTACGCTCTAGTAATAACTCAATCGAAGATATTTCGCATGTTCCAACGAGCCTCAGGTATCAATGAAGGTAGATGTAGTCATGAAACCGTAGCACAGTAATTACCTGTTCTCTAGCTAGCTCATTAGCCTTAATATTAAGCCGAGAGATCGCGGGTTCGATCCTCGCACATGACTAACTTTTGTGTGATGAGCATAATTGTCAGTTGTATTTCTGAGTGTTAAATATCTATATTTATGAACAGTATATCAGCCTTGTAAATTGAATTAAATGACCATTTATGAAATATTATCCAGGTGATATTGTGATCAAATTCAAGTACATAAATTGATTAAAAAAAAACTTATAAATATAGACTTGTGTAATGTATTACGATAATAGTGTCTACTGAGACGCGACTAACCTACCATCCTGCCAACATTGCATACTATTTTTGACATGCAATCGATATCGCCAGTAGCGTAACTTAGAGTATGTCTTTCAATCCCTTCGCAGATGTCGACTCTTCATTTTACGTACTTTGGTAAAAAACATTGAGGGCACCCCTGGCTTTGGTTCGCTCCACAAAGCACTGGGTTTGTGGCGGTGTTCTATCTGCAATTGGATACAGACGATCTAGAAGTTGGTCGAAATTACCAAGAAGCGAAAATGCCGAAAATATACGTTTGTATGTTTACAACTACTATGTACGGACAGTTCGTCTTAGAAGTGGACTCGTTTCTCTCGGTAAAACAACTCGGGAATTTATTTACCTCTGTTGTTATGATTGAGGTTTAATAGATTATTTTATTTCTATGTAATAAGTTTGGTCCGAGGCACTGCATGCTTATATGAAATTTAAATTTTAAAGCATTATATTCATTTTGTTTAGTTATACCTACATCTTTTGGCGCATTTATTAGAGTGTAAAATTATAAAAGGGGTAAAAAAGAAGAGTTACAGAAAAATAAAGTACCTATATTACTTTTTAAAACAAGCGAAAAAGCAGCTGAAGTCACGGGAAAAACTTATAAAAGGTAGCAATTAAAACGATTAACTTTTAAGGTACAAGTAAATTATACTGTATGTATTCCCATTACGAAATCTCTTCCAATTAGTACTGAACTAAAATCTTATCTTAAATCATTCAAAGAAAACATAACTTTATTTATAAAGTCATAAAATTCCAATTTCTTTAAAACCATATGAAAATTCAAAATGGCGTATAACTGTATATTATCCAATAAAAAATCAACATTATTTCACATAGCATAGGATTCGAAATTGAAATGCGTTTTATAATCTTGTGTAAACGAAGTAGTCAACCTGACTGTTTTTCTATCCCGTTCTGTTATAGCGGTTGCGTTAGCTCGTTTCTCTCTGACGCGCCGCTATCGATTTTCCAAACACCGGATGAGAGTGTTAAGAGAGGAAAATTTACATAATGCAATCTGCTGTAATAAATTATTATTTTTTGCCTAGCGGTATCATTTACGACTTAATATATTTTTTTGTCTTAAAAAATACTTGAAAGATCTGGATTTAATTCTCAAATCGAAACTATCTATTCTACAAATCTCTACTTCTATCTACAAATCTAATTCTATCTACAAATTATTCCTCAAAGGTGTTTTGAGAACGCCATGTCTCCTTTAATTTATTTAATTAATTAAATTTTAATTTATTTTTTTCTTTCTCTCCTTATTTTAATCTTCATCGAAATTAATGATACATTTTAAAGCGTATGCCCCCGCTATTGAAGTAGTGATTGACATGAGTTTAAATTCTTGCAATTATCTTTGGTTTTTGATATAGGATTACATCGTGATTAAACCATGGTATGACATTTTCTTGTGCCTAGGTAATCTGTTACAAAATAATTTGTAGTACTGCAACAAAATTTTATTCAGTGAAAGATATTCTCTAGGCTAAACGTGTCAACTTCACTTGAATTTTCACATGAAATATATTATGAAGCTTTGATCAAACCTATATTAATAAGCCTGTACTTAGTTCTGTTTATCCATATATTATCATTTCCTGATAGATATCTGTTATAAAGGACATTAATATGACACTAAAATTTGTTTGTCTCTCTGTTCGTATGTCTGAGTTTAGCTCAAAAACATCCTGACCGATTTTTATGATGTTTTATATACAGGGAGCTTATGTATTCCTCAATTGATAGGCTGTAAGGCTTGTCAATAAAAAATTAAATTACAAAACGAAAATGCTAGAGGGCACCGCTAATAATTATTAAAAAAACTCAAACTACTGGACCATGTCACAGAATGTTAGGTTTTTTGCTATGCGTAAAATGGTAGCGATGGTTATTCTTCTTTATATTTTACTAACTGTGCCCCACAGTTTCACCTATGCTCAATTTAATCTGCTCTCTCCATTTCTATCCTTGATTTCACTTGTTATACTTGCCTACAACTTACCATATAGCTTGACGTTCATCGTTACCACTCCGCTCCTTACAGTCATTGCGTGAACTTCCATATAAGCCTCTATTAACCTTCCTCAATGAATGGTCTATAAAAAAACAAATATGATTTTTCAAATAAGACTGGTAGTTCAAAGATTAGCACGTTTAAACTAACAAATAAACGCAAGGACAATGGTAACACTCCCTGCCACGAGAGCTTTTTCAACTCGTCCCTCAGTGGTATAAACATATCATTGAATAATAATAATAATAAACTAAACTTGCAGAATAGTAAGAAAACTTGCAGAATGGTGAGAAAACTCGCAGAATAGTGAGAAAACTTGCAGAATAGTAAGAAAACTTGCAGAATAGTGAGAAAACTTGCAAAATATTGACAACTCACAACCGAACTAACACACCTCTCACTGTGAATTATTTGGATAATAGCCCGTAATTCCAGTTTATACTAGCTTTTTCAAAAGTTTTGAGAAACGTCTCATAAAGAAGAATAATAATAATTTTTATTAGAGACCATAGTGTTTCACAAACAACTTAAAGTACAGTTACATATGGGTTTTAGAAAACAATCCTTAAGCAATTGTACTAGCATACAATATTATTTAAAAATCTCATAATACATCGAGAGATAAATTCAATTTTTTTTCTTTACTAAAGTATTTAATCCCATTTAACTAGTTAGTTAAATAGTTAATGACCTCAGGTTAATACTTACCTACAATTATTACATATTTTGCGAGATGGGAGTAATCTGTACCCAAATGTGTCGAGACCTCCACGCACATATTGACAAACCCGTTACAATGGCCTCATTTTGTGTGTTTCGTTTCGGTATCAACCAGTGGATATCGAGGTGCCCCGAGGTGGCCATTGCTATTTTATTGTACTGTGCTTACCCTCAGGCCATCACCATGCCGTACCAATATATAAATACTATTATGCTTATTATAGATTATTAGTAACTATAATCCGCAGTAACCACTTAAAATCAGGCAGGCTGCGTGCTTGTTTGGTACTACATACAATAATTAAAAAAATGGAACATCAATTAAAATTCCCCACAACCGTAAACCATATCCAACGAGCTACCAATAGCATAATAAAATTAAAGTTTAATTGGAGCAAGTCTGCCCCTTAACTGAGAACCACCCAATGTTTGCTCGCGACGCACACATACAACGATGAGCCTTGATTGGTCGACAATGTAGAGTGAAGTGCGCACATGTTGAAGCGATTTGTGCTATGCGGATAGCACGTACAGAGTGTTCTCGAAAACAAAAATATTCTTTTTACTATTTTGATAATAATAATAATGCTTGTGGATACTTAAACAGACACATAAACAAACAATTAATGTAAATTGAGCTTTATCAGAAATGTTGGTTATTTACTCAAGTTGAAAATTAATATTTTCGTTAAAAAGATTGATTAAAATAATTTGATGGTATTCCTAATGAAAATGTCGCTACCGTAGAGAGAGAATTAGATAACATTCTACACTTTTATCGAAACTGACTTTATTGCTTTGACATAAAGTCTACAGTACGATGCACCTTTTAGTTTTAACTGCACTCTAATATCTTAGTTCATCACAAAAACATTCTAAAAATTAAAACAGGTAACTGCTCCTATATTTCTAAACGTCAAAAACGGAAAAATTAGATACATTATTTTTATGCTTATTCACATAACTGAAAAGAATCGAGGTCTCAATAAGAAACTTAAAAGATAATCATTAAGACAGATAATTCTCAACAGACAACATATATTACAATTCTCTACTAAATATTCGCAGCTCTAGGACTGTTCCTATCTGGTAAAGTATTTTTTGTAGAGCACCTAAAATCTATAACAAAATATCAAACGCTTATAAAAATTGAAACTTCTTTAGAAAGAAGTTTAAATATTTATTTAAATGTAAATATTACTATAGCACTAATGACTTTTTAACGGTACTTTTTTATTTATATAAATAAAATATAACATTTACTTAAACTAATAATTGTGTGTTTCAATAATAATTAATAATATTAACTATTTCGGGCATTTAACTATTTTTATAGGTATTATATTATGTCATAATTTGTTGTAATGATTATGAAATCCTAATTTTAATGTAATTGTTTATTAATTTGTACGCCACAAATAGCAGAATGTAATGGTACTATTTTTCTAATTTAAGACACAGTAATTACCATATTGAGACAAATAAAGATATTGTATTGATAAAAACTTATTGCCAATTTTGTCTAAAAATGCACTAAATCAATGTTTTCTCGCAAATCTAATTTTGTTAATTATCTTATTCTCCCCAACGGTAGCTATTTATTCAACCTACATGTAGGAGGTGCCATCTAAAACATTCTGTGTAATTAACATGTCAGCTGTTTAAGAGAGCTAGAGCACAGAGATATTTATTTGATGATTTCTCTATACTTGGGACAGTCCACTGGTGGAATACCTCCACCATATAGTAGATCGATATAAATAAATTTGAGTTGCATTCCTACGGGAATAGGGTTTCCAAAGCTTCGTGGGGAAGGGAGGATTAAAGTTGAGCACAGAGAAGCAATGATGGCTCAGTGGTAGCGTGTACGACTTCGCGTCGATTGAGTCGTCGTCGTCGTCGTCGCGTGAGTTCGAATCACTGCAATGAGCCTGAGCTTTCGGTGAAAGAAAACATCGTGAGGAAACCATAGCATGGTGGTAGGGTATTTTCTAATGCCCGCCTGGCTAGCTACCACCTTCAAGTTGAAAATCTGTCACCAAGCACCAATAGGTGTGTTCCGGCAGCTGCACTTGAAAGCCAGTCTTCCACTAGGTTTAGCGTGTTATCAACTTTGGCCACATCGTCATCTAACATCAGATAAAAAAAAATAGTAATCAATTAAACAGAGGTAGGGCACAAATAAATTTCTTTGAGCTTTCTCTCTACTTGGGGCAACCCGGCTGGTGGAATGCTTCCACCCTACAAAAGATAGCAGTAAAATAACCTTGTGTTGTGTTATGCGGTGAGGAGGGTATTCAGAGCTCCTTGGGGAAGGGGAGTTTGAGGTCGGTAACGCGCTAAGGATATCTATAGTATTACAAGATTTGACCGGACCCTATGCTTACTTCGTTGTATAAAACTATATTGTTTACTTTATACAATGAGCGAGATATCGCAAGGGTGAATTAGTAAAAATAAATTATATTACAATTTAAACACCATTTATATAGATCCATTCGCACCAGTAATGACATGTTTAACGGTACGAGGCACGTCCCATTCCCCTACCCCTCCAGTCGCCTCGGGAATGGGGGGGCGGGGGAGGGTTGGTATTACTGCGAATGAGCAGCAACGTTTTCAGAATTTGAGATCATTTATTTAATGATACCGTTGTTAGTACTAGTGCTTGAAGCTTTCCTACATAATATTATCGAACGCAATATATATGTCCGTCTGTTCCTGATTGATACCTTATTATTCCTTTACCGACTTTAAGAATTAGTAGACATGTTCTTTGGGTGATTATGATATTATTTTTTTTACTAGCTATTCACTACGGTTTTATCCGTGTTAAATTTATTCAACCCACTCTCCACCGAGCCGGGCCGCCTCTAACACACCCGTGTAGCTTATGCTTGTTCTGATTTCCCGTCCTTGCCTACAGTTTTCCAGATTGCTTGACATTCATAGTTACTAGTCCGCTCTTTGGGGTTTTAGCGTGAAGTTATATATCTTATAGCTTTCGTTAATAAATAACCTATAAAAAAAACCTTTTTCAAATCTAACTGCTTGATCGAGAGATTAGCGCGTTCAAATAAAAATCACAATCTCTTCACCTTTATAACTTCACCTGATGTTAAGTCAAATACAGAAACAGTGGGGCTACCGAGAAATAAGCATTTGTATACAGTCACCATGCTTATATCAAAGCGAGTCACTATGTCCGTAGTCACATTCAATGGGATATTAAAACCATTCCAAAACTGTAGGTACTCCCTGTCCTTTAAAATAATGTAGTCTACACGTTAACTCTAATTGGTAACGTAACTACGTCTATCCCTATTGCGTTAGAGAGAGACAGATGTGTTGCGAGCGAGACAGTAGATATTCCATCGCCTTCCAAACTCATTTCGAGCAAGTATCACTCCTTTAGCAAATATCTCCCATTTGGGTACAGTGGAGATGAGAAGTCTTAATAAGTTATTCAGAATAAATATTCTTACGGTGTTAGTGCAGTTATTCCCGGCTGAGTTACGATCACCATATTACCTATATGGTGAGATATCATTGTAACTTGCGGACATCTCGCCTTTTGGGACCACAGTCTTTTAACAAGACCCTTTGACACTTTTGACGTTGTGTTTTAATGCCCATATGATGGGTTCTGTCGGTGGATCCCTCTGTTGATGATTGCCTTCGTCCTTAAATTCGTTTCCTCCATTAGGTGCATTATAGACAAAAGGATTTGAAGAACTCTATTTAAAAAAAACCTACTGGATATTTGTATGAACAGATATAGTGTACCTATTTGATTTCGAAATTAAAGCTTTTCGGTAAGTTATAATGTTATTTGCAAGGCACCAAAACCTAAACACGAATTTTTAAATGTTTGTATGTCCGGGCTAATTTCCGATTTAGACGAAACGTTCTTTGGCAGGTAGACAGCTTTTTATAGAGTAATCTAGGCTAGTTTTTTAGTAACTTGATAATTTGGAATGACGTTCAGTGATACGTTTTGTTCAGTCAGAGAATAATAAACAATAACACTAACAAATACCAGCTTCCAAGAGGAAGCGGGTAAGTTGGTAGGCCAACACGTCATAATAAATAACATAGGTATCTACGATTTAATAAATATCGGAGAATCGTGTTGATGTGAATAATCACACCATAAGGAAGGATTCCATAAGGAATCCGTACTAACATTTAGTATTCGTACTATTTACTTTAATATTGACCCGCACTATGGGCTGGGTGCGATAACAACAGGTCTGCTCTGTGAGCTATCGGATCGTGAAGACCTAGTCAGTGAGTTATTATCACTACAATAAACACTGTTCCTAAGTGACATCACGCTGCTCATCTCGCTGACCACACGTGCGTACCTTGGGGACAGCTAGTGAAAATCAAAAAGGACCTTATTGCACACTAATTTTAATATTGTATTAGAATCTAATCCTTTAGATTAGGTAGAGCACAGAGAAATTTCTTTGAAGCTTTCTCTCTACTTGAAGCAACCCAACTGGTGGAGTACCTCCACCTTATTGAAGGTCACAGCCAAATGATCTAGTGTTATGTTCCTGCGGTGAGTAGGGTTTCCAGAGCTCCTTGGGGAAGGGTGAGTTCAAAGAGAGGTAGGGCACAGATAAATTTATTTTAAGAGTTCTTTTTAAACAATCCATCGGTAATGAAAGATTACTAATGTCATTAAGGGGTGAGTAGGATTTTTTTACAATGCGTATGTGATATCGTTGAAAGAAGCCATCGTGAATAAACCATAGCATTTTTGAAATGCATTTTTCAAGTTGAAAGTTCAACCTTCAAGTTGAAAATCATACGCCATCATTGTTCCAACAATTTCATCTTACAGTAGTCTTCTTCAAAGCTTAGCATGTTAGCATTTGTAACCCACTTAACGACATAACTTAAAATTCGATATATAAACAAAATTGAAGAAAATTACATACACAAAGTTTTACACAACAGTACCATACGGAGGGGGTGGTTCGTCTTTGCCGCAGTTTTACTGCTAGAGGGAGGAGGGTGAAAGCTGTAGATTTCTTCTCCATTACAAAGTTGTATGAGTATCATCACTTGATGTTTGTTCAATAAGTTGTTAACGTAATTGAATGGTTTATATAAACGGATATACAGTTTACTATGGATAGAGAATTAGTTAGCGGCTTATTCGAATTAACGGTAACAGCCAGGCCGAGGTTCGGCCACTTTTGCAGTATTGAACTAGTTACCCCGCTTTCGTGGCTGAGTGCCTTCCGCGCTCGGCCCCAAGGCCTGTGAAGATATCAAAGCCAAATAATTTACAATTTTTTTTTTAATCTTTTATATAATCTAATCGAGTTGATTTTTGGTGAGCATTCTTAAAACGTGTTAAATTAATATATTTTCATGTGAAAAGTAAAAAATGTCGTTTTTTGGACCACGCTAAGCAACGTTGCCAACGTGGTTAAAATACATTGTAATATTAAGTCCTTACATATGAAATAGGCGTTTTGTTGAACTGCCTAACTTGATATCAAATATCTGGCGTGTGGTTAGGAATTCCAAATTCAAGCTTGTGTAATTCAAATTTAAGCTTGTGTATTTGTGTTTCGAATTCAGTGATTCATTCGTTTTCGCATCATTTGATTTTCTTTGACATCGTTCTTTTCTCAAAATAGGAAACTTAAAATATCGCGTTATTTACGAATACAAGTTCCACTGTGGCTTCAGCGCTGCAGAAACAGCTCGAAGGATGAACGGTGTGTAAGGGGAAGCTACTGTAAAAGAAAGCATGGTACATTTTTGGTTCCAACGTTTTAGTTCTGGAAATTTTGACCTACGAAACAAAGCCCATGGACGGCCGGAGATCCTAGTTGATAATGAAGAATTAAAGGTGATCGTGGAAGCGGATCCATCGCAAACCACGACAGAGTCAGAGGCAGACTTCGGTTCAATAATTTTAATTCACATGAAATAAGTTGGAAAAGTGAAAAACAAGAAATGAATTGAATGAAGCACACCAGTAAACACGCATTGAGTGCTTCGGTACATTATTCAACCGTCACAATAACGAGCGAATTTTGAATCATGTTGTTACTTGTGAAGAAAAATAGATGATCCTTTACGATAATCGGAAACGCTTGTTCCAGTGGTTGAACCCAGGAGAATTGGCCAAATCTTGTCCCAAGCGAAAGTTGACTCAGAAAAGGGTACTGGTGTATGTTTGGTGGACCAGCGCTGCAGTTTACGCTACACTACAGTATACACTACAGTTTCCTAAGATCTGGCCTGACGATGATGGCAAATATATATGTATTGTCAACAAATGCATGCCATGATGGAAAAGCTAGCCGTTAAACAACCGAGCTTGGTCAATATATCTAGCCTACTGCTGCTTCTTCAGGACAACGCTGGACCCCATACTTCACGAAAGACGGGCGCTAAATTAGAGGAAGTGCGGTTGGAATGTCTCTGACACCCACCATACTCCCCGCGCCTAGCTCCAATAGACTACCACTTTTTCTATGTAATATGGTAATTATCATATTACTAAGCCTGATACTATTTTCTTAATAGTCCAAATTAGGTTTTTATGGCAAGAATAATTGGTAAAGTATAACGGAAAATTTTCAAATTCGGTAAAAACTGAACGTCCTTCTTTATATCGTACGAACTTAAGGCGATAAGTCACGATTCAAAGGATGAATATGCGTCATTCTTTTTTGTGTTGTTTATGGTCATAGAAAAAAACGGAACAGGTGGCGCTGTTGTTGACGAGTTAAGACGAGCAGAACTACATCTGCCGGGCAAGCTAGTTGTTAACAACACTTTATGACCAAACAAGTTCCCACCAAACTTCTCTAGGATATACTTATAGGATGAGGTTCTAAATTCTCCAGTGAACCTACCCCTCCGTCTATTAAAGGCGTGAAAAAGGGTGTAACTCAACACCAACATACCGTTTCGAATATAAACATGTAACCTGATATTTCCAATCACGTTTTATTGGCTTCCAAGCAATTTTGGCTGCGACATAATAAATCGTAAAGCGATAGATTCGTCTTTCGTACGGTATGTTCTACTTTGAGCCAAAATAATTGCATGTATCTTCTTCTTCTACCTATTTTGGTAAACCATCCTCATTATTAAAGATTGTTACTGCCATTATTAAATAAGTAAGCTATTTCATATTACAAAGTTAGTGTCTTCAGTTTATTTCAGTGCACGAATAAAAAAATGTTAATCCTTTTGTTAGATTTTACAAAGAGTTTTGTGATATCTCAGAATTCATGATCCACGTTATTATTCCCTATCTACTTCACTTGTGCACAATAACCTTGATATATTACGCAAAATCCACCAAGTATTCACAACACGTTTAGGATTAAATAACACAAGTTTATGAATCTATAGGTATCTATTTAATAACATGATTGAGGTTTGCGGTTGTGCGCGTATCACGTAAAAACTACTGGATTGATATTGATCTTTTTTTGTTTTATTCCTTATATAGTTGGTCCTTATTAAAAACAATAATTATCACGATATCTTCATTCAATAAAAGATTATCAAAGTTTTAAAAAACTTAAATTTGTATAAGCTTACGCTATCTTCTGCTGTCCACGCAAGCGAAGCCGCGGGCACAGCTAGTATATAGCGAAAAGATGGGTATTGTAAAAAAAAATTCATAAAAATATAATATTTCAAAAGGCGCAAAAAAAAATCAAAAAAATTAAATAGTAATAATAAAAGTTTTTTTATCGAACCGACTATACTTTTAGCCATAAGGGCCCTGAAGCCTCGAACGGCTTTTACAGATTCACCAGGGCTTAGTAATAAAAGCTTAACTATAGATAGCTTTTAAATCGAATGCCCTATAACATAAGTGCACAACTTGCATTGTTAACAACGATTAATTATTTATGTGTAAATAGACGGTGAAAAACAAATCTCATTTCATTAGATTAGTTACAGAAAATGCAATATTCATAGTTATATGAATAATTTAAAAATTTAAATATTAATATATTATGACATCATCACAACTCAGTTCAGATCCATATTTGTACCAGTTAATTTTGTGCAAGTCAAGATCACTTTTATCACAATCAGTGAGGGATTATCTATTAAAGTGGACCTTATGCCAGAGAAGTTAAGTTCAAATTATTCAAACCGACTAAGGGCAGTAATTTGAATGAGTGTATATGAGTCAGGAGTGCTTCTAAATGCAAGATCCATTTTATTTAAATTATGTTTGTAGTTATTATTAAGCTAATGGAGACAACTAGAATAAGCCCATTCACACAAAAGCTTTGACTTGTCATCATTGTAGTTATTTGGAAAACCAGTTTTACTATGGCACTTGATGTCCCCCAGATTAAAATCACTATTAATACAAGTGCTATCAGTAGTTCATATTATTATTTAATATTATTAGTAGGAGTATTATTATGTATAACACACATATTCCTGTTTGAGCATTATTACTTTAAACTGGAAAAACCGAAAACATGTACATAAGAATAAATATATCGAACCACAATAAATTCCCGTACTGATAAAACCACTACTAACCACTTGTTTACAATAATACGAACAAGGTAAATAGAAAAATTTTAGTGTTATGTAATAAGAGGTGATTATTTTATTAAATCTAGCTCTTCAAAATGACTGTTCAGTACCTGATGGTTACGGTACAGTCTTCGTTTGTAGAACACGATATCGATACAAACTAGAGAACTAGATGGATGAAAGAAGATCACATGGGCATTATGTATGTAAGTTCCATGACAATGCAATATTATGATACAATGGAGCTGATTTGATGTAGGAACTGAAACTCCTTGATAACAAATGGCAGGACAGTCGAATTTGGGCTAGTTTGTTTTGTTGCCATGAGTACTTTTCATGACGACGAGGGTCTGAAGATGACGATCGCCACTAGAATTTCTTGATGGCAATGACCTTAATCCTAATTTTTTCAGTAAATATCAAACAATTTATGTGTATGATCTATATAATTTAGAACAAACCATTATCAAAAAATCTGCGGATTTTGGCAATCTGAGAGCAGAGATTTAAGATTGTTTGTAAAAGTGAGGTCATGTGTGAAGTCAGGTCAAACAACAATTAAACAAAGTATTTTTGAATTACGGTTTATATTTTTTGCTATAGAGGTATTTTTAAAGCATGTTGTTTTTTATTTCAATACAAATTATAGGTGAACATCATACGAGTATAATAACCCGTCCGTGGTCTTATTCGGCATAAATTTTTTTTATGACTTCATCATCCCGGACGGATTAATGGTTAGGTTTCGCTCCGTTTAACGCGACGCGGCGCGGAAACCAATAATTAATTTATGTATAAAGATGTTTAAAAAAAATTGCCAAGTACGTGTCGGTCCACGCGCAGTTCCGTAGTTGCCCTTTACAATATGCAGACTTAGAGAGGGGGCTTTAAGTAATTAACATAGAAATTTCTACAAACTTACGTCTCCAAGTACACTTTATAAGCTGATTGACTATTACTCGTTAACTTGTAAAGCCTATTTTTCTCTGATAGTTTTTCTTTTAACTTCATTATACATATATGCTACTACCATGATTTTTTTTCCTACCCAAAAACGATTTTAGCTGGCAGGTCGGGGCTGATTCTAATAAAACTGTTTAGGAAAAATAGTTTTTACACACCCACAATATTTTTGAACCTCTTTCCCCACACAATGGGATAGACGAGAATAAATTAAGAATTTCCACTTTATGTATAGAAGAGGTACCCCAAATAATTATTTTTACAGTATTTTATTTTACCACTTTGTCGGCGTGATTAATATGTATGTACTTATATCCATACCAAATTACAGCTTTCTAGTACTAAAAATCTCTGAGCTAAACCGCGGACAGACACACGGAAACTATAAAGATTCCTTGTTGACTTTGGAACCCTAATTACTTTATGAAATGAGTTGATCAACAAGGGCACAGAAGTATTGAGTATGGAGCTATCACTATTGAGCACAGACTAAAAATACAATTCCTATCAAAAAGTAACTATTGAATGGATTTGTAAACATGAATCGATTTTAAGAGTATTTTTTACGTATAAAGATCAGTTAAGAATCAGTTAACTCTAAATGTTTAATTCCCGATAATTAAATTAGTTATTTATCTGATAATTAATGTTGTTTTATTTTTATTCTGTGAATTCATTTACATCTATAGATTTTCGGTCATTTTTAGGTACTTACTTATTTTACTGATTTTCTATATTATAAAATATAATCGATTTTATAAACCATACTTCAACTAATACATTCTTGGCCCAGAAACACCTGTCTCCTTTAATAATTAAATTTTATTAATTATAAAATTTACATAGTTCTAGTAAAACATAATCCAAAACATTTTTTTTTAAGTTCTAAGTTTAAGAAAATTTAACTTAGTATGCCTGTGCCTCTGATCGACCTAAGATGGAGTTCTCCTGTAACTTTATTCATTAAAAGTTTTACGTTATTATTTACGTTTTAGTTCTATAAATAATAAATAAAAACATGTATTAATTCTTTATAATTTTACGTTAAGATTTTAGTATTCATTTTGTTACGTAAGGTAGTAGGTGACGATAACAGTAGATCAAATCAGTAAGCTTACCAACACGTTAATATTCGTCCACCTTCATAAACTATTAAACGCCTGTCTTTTCTAATGAGATGGGCAGCGTGATGTTATTCAGGAACAGTGCTTATTGTAGCACTTTTTAATTAAAGTATTCACGATCCGATAGCTAGAGCGACAATGTCCTTAAACCAGTCGTTGCCTGATTGTAAGGTGTGTGCGGTCATAAAGCAAACATATTGCTATCGTGCCCAGCTAATAAAGCGGGCCAATAGTAAATTCAATAATACGGACACTAAGCCGGTCCTTGTAATAGAAATACGATACGTGTTATAAAACTGTGAGTTCAGAAATTATACGAAATGTTATTCTACTACCTAAAACCGCAGGCTCTATCTCAGAGGACAAGTAAGGAACGGACCAGACCGCCATTTCTATTCAATATGACGGTAAAACACATAAAAATGAAATCGCCTAGCGAGGGAACCGATAAAAAATTGCTCACAAACCGGCAAACACAGTTTCCTACGACGTAATCAACATAGCTTTCTTTGAACAAACATCCTTATCGTTTTAGATAAATTGATTAAATAAATTGTACTGATATAAAATTAGTATTTAGACGCGTTTTTATACATGTTTTGCAGGGCTTTACAAGAACAAACAGTCTATAAGCCTAGTAACTATCATCGAGGTAAGATTATAATTCGACAGAACAATCATGTATTTCTTTACGTATTCATCTCATACCAGTGGCACTATGTAATGTCGTCACTACTATCCGGGCATCATTAGAAAAGCAACGAAAAGGCTATTTCATACAATTAATTTAACAAGGTTACAATAATTCAACAGTTCTTTACCGAGTTAGAAAGAGCTAGAGAACTATCCCAGTATTAAACACAGAAGAATGAGTCTAAAAATATTAAATATTATTAATAACAATATAATAATTTGCCAAGTCCGACACGCACTTAAAACGGGGGCTTTAAGTAATTTTCAAATGGAATTTGTACGAAATTAATGCTCCAAATACTTTTTATAAGTTGATTAACTATTACTCCTTAATTTTTAAAGCCTACTTACCTCTGATAGTTTTCCTTTCAACATCATTATATATACTATTATCATAATTTTTTCACATATCCAAAAACAACCATTTAGCTGGCAGAAGGAGAGTGACTCTTGACTCTAAAAATAAAAAAATAGTACTTTACCAAAAAGCTTAATATTTCGCAAATGGATCCCTGAATCGAAAAATATTTTTTGCAACAACCCACACGATGGGAAAGACGAGATAAAAAAATTCATTCCCACTTTACGTTTAGTATAGGTACCCAAAACAATTTTATTTCTCGCTTATTTGGCGCGATTAATGTGCATAGCCATTGACCCATAGCAAATTACAGCTTTCTAATACTAAGAATCTCTGACAGATCTCCGCGGACAGATAGACATAGCGAAACTATAAGAGTTCCTTGTTAACTTCGAAACCCCAAAAATATGGTAGTTAAAGCGCATCGTTTAGCTGGTCGCTCAAAATTGAAGTTAATTTCAATGAATATAAATCACTTAAACATATAGTTATTAGTTTTCTTCGTTATAAAAAAACAGCATATCATGCCATTGCCATTGCCATGCCAAAGTCTTTATGGCGTCACCTAAAATCGTCTATACTGCCTGAAAATGAACCTAGAGTTCTGCCTTCTTATTTTGATAATGCTGATGATATTAAAAACCATTTTCCTAAGTACAAGCACTAAACTCACTTACTATGAGCTCCATAGACATGGATCCTCTGTTATAAAACTTAATATCGTTTCAGAAAATTGATATATCCAAATTTGATTCCAGGTATTAAATCTAATGTCGAAGCTATAGACACAGTTACAGTTAATATGGTTCTTTTAACATTTCCAAAAACAGGTCAATTCTTACGTCAGAATTTCCCACGCAGTGAAAAACTGCCGTAGTGCGCCCTATCCCTATAAGCAATAATCCAATCTGCTTTAAGAATCTGAGACCAATTAGTATCTTACCATACCTATCTAAGAATCTGGAAAAGTACATATATGGATAACTGTCAGTATATCTCGAACAAAACAAATTCATCTTATTTTTTCAATCTGGTTTTCGAACAGCGCGCAGTACTACAGACTGTACTATTGCCGTACTTAATATCACTGATAATATATTGACTTTCTTAAGTGTATGAGTTCCATTATGGTGCTTCTTGACTTTTCCAGAGCTTTTAATGCTTTTTTATCATTATGGCCACAATCTCGCCTAACCTTAAAGGACGATCTAGTCCAAGATGGTAACACGTTAAGCCTAGTGGAAGACTGGCTCTCAAGTGCAGCTGCCAGAATACACTTATTGGTGCTGGGCGGCAGATTTTCAATTTGAGGGTGATAGCTAGCCAAGTAGCCATTAGACATCGCGTCGATCAGCCTGAGTTCAGATCCCTGCATTGATTGAGCCTGAGCTTTTTGTGGTGAAAGACAACATCTTGTTGAAACCATATCATGGGTTTTTATCATTGTTAAAATGATTTCAAAAATAAAAAAATGCATAAAATGGAATACAGCAAGTGATTGCTCAAATATATGTATGTAATAAAACTATAAGAACACCTTACGTCTGCGATGCATCAACGATACATACCTACTATACTTTTGGTAACTTCTCTTCCATAGAACAAAGTCAGAATAAACTTTACCAAGTAGTAAAGTGTAGTAAGAGTGCTTTCTTTTAAGGTGTTAAATAATAATAATATATAAATAAAATAAAATAATATAATAAAGGCAGTCGTACATAAGCCCATCTATTACGCTATCGCGACGACTCCATGAAATATTTATATCACGTTTTTGGTAATTAGATTTTTTTTTAAAAAGCCAACTTCATTTATAACGTCTTTATGTCGTATTCGTTTAACTTACTTTATATGAAGTTAAGGTAATCTAAAGAAGTAGAGGTTTTAAAACGTATACATCGTTCTAACGCGTATACTAAGTTGCATTTTATGCTGCTGGTAACACTGTAAAATACACTGAATGAACGTAAATATCACGATATAAAAAAATCATTCAAAAATTTTGATATTTTGGAGTAATAAAACATATTATAATATGACCGACAAACAACCGCAAAGTAACTGATATAGGTATCTAAATTAGTCATATACCGCTGACCTTCCATAGGGATAAATAGACGTTTTGCTCTTATATATAACGCAGTCGTGAACTAATCGCTTCAAACGCCCATTTAATCATGAAATTATTATATTTAATTGTAATAATTTTATTCTTACAATGCCAATATGGCGATTGCCGACCGGCCCCATCGCCTGTGTCAAGTATATTCGATATATTCACAAATAAATTAAACGATGGAAAAAAACTCGTCGAAAAAGCAGGTAGAAGCATCAAAAATTTTGTGAACGGAGTTGAACATAAAATCGAAGTTGCAAAAAACAAAACTGGGGAAGCGGTCAATGATAAATTGCAATCGATGCGGACAAAATTAAAAAAATACATCAGAGAAGCTGAGGAGACTGGCAATAAAATATTTGACAGTATCGCTTGGGAGCATAAAGATTATACTTGTGATGACGAACACCCAGCCGTTCAGATGACTTCGTTGCAATTGATCGCCTCACATGGATATCACGCCGAAGCACACACGGTAATCACAGCTGATGGTTACATTCTTGCACTCCACAGAATACCATTCGGTAGGAAAATGAAGGAAAGCCCGCGTAAAACTATTCTAATACACCACGGTTTTCTTGGCAGTTCTGCTGATTGGATCATATCCGGACCTGAAAACGGATTAGCCTATATTTTATCAGAAGCAGGTTATGATGTTTGGTTGGCTAACGTTCGAGGCAATACATATTCCCGCGCGCACATATCTAGAAACTCGAATTCTTATGCATTCTGGAACTTTAGCTTCCACGAAGTTGGTCTATACGATTTGCCAGCTATCATTGACTATATTATGGAATTTAAAGGAAGAGATGTGAAGATCAATTATATTGGCTACTCGATGGGTACAACATCGCTTTTTGCTTTGTTATCAACCAAAACAGAGTACAACAATATTTTGAGAGCAGGATTTGCTTTAGCACCTGTGGCGTATATGACGGACTTGCAAAGTCCCATACAGCTACTTGCAAAGTTTAGTAACAGCATCGAATCTGTACTAAAATTTTTAGGAACCAATGAATTGTTACCGCGTAACGGTGTGCAGCGCTGGCTGGCCAAGCATTCGTGCAAGATCAATACGTTAGAGGAAGCTTTGTGTGAGAACTCTTTATTCATATTGTGTGGGTTTAATGAGAAACAATTGAACAGGACTATGTTTCCGCTTATCATGGGACACATACCGTCCGGTGCGTCAACAAAAACATTTGTCCATTATGCGCAAGAAATCCGTTCCGATGGTAAATTCAAACAATTCGATTACGGTGAAGCTGGTAATATACGTGCATATGGAAGATCAACACCACCTGAGTATCTATTATCTAATATAACATTACCTATTGCTTTATTAGGTTCTGAAGGCGATTGGTTAGCGCCTAACGCTGATGTCAAGAAATTGCACGCAGATTTATCGAATCCAATTGAACATTACGTGGTGCCTGTAAAAGATTTTAATCATTTAGATTTTATGTGGGCTAAGGATGCACCGAAATTGGTTTACAAGAAACTCTTACAGTTGCTAGAAAGTGATATAAAAGGAAATAATGTTGATGTAAATTCTAATACAATAAGTGGCATTGATCTGCGAAGTTTGGTATAGTTTCGGCTTTGGGATAATTTATGCTTCATGACATTGCTTCTAACTTTACATTCTTTTCGATCCAGTGATATGAGATTACAGCAGATATGATCGCTTGTGATAATCGAACACTCCCACGATTTCATTTGTATACGTATAATCTAATATTTAGATACCTTATACAAGCTATGGTTTACCTAGTACAAAAATGTTTTATACCTCAGTCTTAATTATATCTATTTATAAACTGTTTTCTGGCCCTAATAGTTTTATCTGAGCTTTATTGTTTAACGTTATATAAGAATGAACGAAGATATTTTTAGTATAAATTACAAATAACTATGTAAATTCATTGTATTCAATATAAATGATGTCTTAAAGTAAAGAAACTAGAATTGTTCGCCTTACATTGTGGATGTACACGTCGCACACTCATCTCAAAATGCATCAGTTAGATCAAAAAGTAAATAGCGTACACGGAAAGACGATTACAAAGTCCAAAAGGGACTTATAATTATATAATAAGTACTTATATATAATATAATAATTACTTATAATAATATAAAAACTTATAATAATTTATTATAAAGATTCCTACATGAATTATGAACTTATTTATCAATAAATATATCACTGTATTATTACGTTGTTTTTTTTATTTCGTTAAATAACGTAAGTAAAATAATATACCTATAATAAAATAATAATAATAGGTAACTGAATATTTATAATACTATTATTAATGAACCCGTAAAATTTGTTAAGAAAAGATCTAACAAATTTTTGGTCCATAACTATAAAAGTTCTTGTGTATTATAATAAAATTATAAACCATATTCAAGTAATCGATGCGGTTTTTTTGTACGGTGACATTAAAATAAGCACTGGGGTTTATTTGATAAATCCACCGTTATTTAGACTTTATAGTAGATAGGTTAGGTATATAGTTATAGGTTTTTTGCTATATTTTGCTATGCTATGTTTTATAGTATAACAAAAATCCTTCTACTGTAAAATGTAACCAATGGTGAATTGAATAAATAATCATTATAGACGATAATTAGATAAGTATATTAGTCATAATTATTATGATCACAATTTATGACACAAACATATTGCTATCTTTGTTTTTGATTTGCTGCGCGACCGCTTCTTCAGATGACGCAGGAAGACGTCATAACTTTATGACGGTAATGAATATAGTTCGGGTTATGTTTTTTTTTAAATGTAATTATTAAAGTGTATTGCACAAATGATTTGATGAAATCCGTTATTATTTTGTATAATGCCTACCCTGGTGAGTACATTTATTTAAACGTTTTTAGATGCATTTTTAAATTCTTATAAAACCCTTTGGTAATTCTTCAATAGGTCTTTGATATTATTCAGATTTTACTGCAATTTGAATCTATTATTAAGTAACATTTACATTTGACGATGTTTTTCCTATATTTTGAAAAAAAAAAAGTTTTATTTTATAGATTTTTTTACTTGAAATACAAGTTTTAGACGTCGATCTAAGTTTAAATTTAAACATAGATCTTCAATTCGATCGTTTTTGTCGTCTCTTGGTGACTGGTTATTGCTGTTCGATTATTGGAATTGATTAAATTTATTTCATATCAAAAAAGAATCACTGAACAGATTTATCACCATGTCCCCAGTCTAGTACTGATCTATCTTCCTGCAGTTATACCTTTCCTCTTCAATATAAACTTTAATAGACTCTATATTTTGAATAATCAGGATTATATACATTTACTCACGGAGTATGCTAAGTACATAAGAAAATAGAGACACTGATGAGAAGTCTGAATGAATATAAGAATCTCTGATGTGTGCTGTCAAACAACTAATAAATCGTACTTAGTTAGCCAACAAAGATGTATTTAAAGCATTGATGGTTTTTGTCTGTAGTAGCATGACAAAGAGATGGCATTGTACCTGTTAGTATTTATATTGAAATTCAAAAACAACGGTGTAGACATAAAGATTTACTATCCATCGCACATCGCAATGACAGCCTGCTCAAATGCCTCTCCACTTTAAACATTTACTTATTTATATGTTTAAAGATTGAACACAATCTCACCTGGTGTTAAGTACCGATTTACGCTAAGCATTGAGGGGGACTGGCTCTCAAGTACAGTTGCCTCAGCATACTTTAAGGTGCTCGATGAAAGATTTTCAACTGAAAGATGTTAGCTAGCCAGTTGAAAATTAGAAAATGTCCAGGTAGCTGCTATGGTTTCATAATGATGTGTTCCTTCAACAAAAGCGGAAGGTCATGTACAATCCGAACTCACATCGGTTGACACAGTTGCATCGAAACCGCCAACCAATTGCGCAGTCTGCCTGCAGTAAATTTGCAGTTCTAACGACTACACGAAGTTAAACTGCAAGCTGACTGCAACAGAACTGCACGCAGGCTGAGCAGTTGGTTGGCGGTTTCGATGAAGCTATGTCAACTGCACTGTAACTGTATCCAAACTGCAATTATGCAGATGGCTTTCAGTTCCAATAGTTCAATCTTATATACATATTATAAAACTCTCTGTTGATCTGTTTGTTTATGTTCTTTTCACGCGAATACTACTTATCGGATTTACATGTTTTTTATTATAATTCATAGCTATTCTATCTAGCTAGGTTATAGGATTATACTTTTCAAGATAAAGTAACATACGAAATAAGCAGTGACGATAATGGTGAAGCAATTCGGAAAAAAGACTAATTTGAGGCGCTTAAATGGCTTACGTTGAGTAAACCATTCGAGATATTTTAATTTATTGATCTACATAACTGTATGTCTTAAAAAGACGTACAAAAAAATCAGCAATAGCATATATCTATCTTCTAAGGATCACTCACAATAAGAGTTTTTGTCTTCCGTTTTTTGACCGGGGGCGCGCGCTGGAACGATAGCAATCAGTAATTTACCGCGAGCGGAGCCGCGGGAATAGCTAGTATGTTTATACGAAGGAGTATTGACTACTTTTAAAACAAATGTAAAGCCGCTGGTAATTGCTAGAAAAACAATTAATATCCGTAGCATTATAGATAAGCTATTTGTATAAATTAAATTGATAAGGAACGTTGTAATGTATGTATATGTCAGGAGCAAAATTTGACCTATCGAAGATAGGAATGTAGGTACTAAGTTCTAGATACTTTATTATATCTATAAATTAAAATGATTTAATCACGTAATCGAATAGTTAATTTGATTTGAATAATAAATACATTTATTTTTTGGTAAATAACATTAGATATTTCGTATAAGACAATAGAGTATCAGCCGCTTCATAAACCTTCAGTTCACTAAATGCCATTTAAATCGACAATATGTAAATATAGTAATTAAGACTTCATTCAGGGCACTATTTACTAGAAATAGACATAAATTAGTCGTACCGTGTTTTAGACTCATTCAGACTAATAAACGTTTTTTAGGTAATAGTGTTAGGTTCTATAATAAGATCCGGACGCATATTACTGATTTGCTGGACAATGAGTTCAGAGACCATGTCAAGCAGGTTTTACTGTCATAAGGTTATTATAGGATGGATAATTATGTGAATGATAGTGATGTCTGGAAGTGACTCCCTCTCTGTGCATCCACTAAATCATTAATATTATTATTGACTGTAAATATTATTTATACAGTTGGAAAAATAATTCAAAAAAAGATAAGTTCGATCGAGTTTCTTGTCGGTTCTTCTCGATGACTGGGATGTTTTCCGAACCGATGGTAGTGTTCGACGTTCATAAGTACCTTCTTAGGGCCTAAACTGAATAAAGTATTTCTGATTTTGATTTATCCATCGGGAACATTTGCATATAGCATGAGGAATATGTAGTAGCCCAACTTTACTATATGTGGGAAGATTGATGATATGCACATCACTTACTGATGGAGTGTGAGAAAAACAAGACCGAAAGGGAGTAACTGTTAACGGTGTAATAGTATGAATTCAAACTGTCAAAATAATAATTATTGGTATTTGTTGTTCATTTTGACAGAACCTTGTTCGGATGATGCCAAGGTATTGTACCGTTGTGGTATTTCATCAGCAACTCTCCTGATTTGATCTTAGAAAAGATAAAGTACAATGGAAATGAAACTCCACTGAATTAGGCTTTAAGGAATAAATGCCCATAACAAAAAAAATGCGCAAGCAGCATCGTACACGTGATAGAAGTGAAACTTCTTAAAAAGGGAGACGCAGTTAGACGCGGTCCATCCGTTTGGGAGCTGCGATGCCACAGACAAACACAGATACAAGTGTTCATCCTCTCCTGCGGCAACTCAAGCATGGGTCCGTTCCTCCAGCATGGAGCCCTTGAGCCAAGCAACCGCTCGCGTGATATAAAGACACTGCATTCACTAGCTACCAAGACTCAAACATGACACTGTACTTCACACATGCAAGACACTCAGGTACATTGGTTTTGTAAGGGACCTCAACTTATTACACCCCTCAGTTTCGGTGGTAATGGGGGTTCATGGTTTTTATTCTCTGTTTGGCTATTCCAGTACCGATATTTACTTCGATAATCTATTTGCATTAATTTATCAATTAATATTAAGAGGAAGAACGTAGTCATTCATAATTTTCACAAATAGAATGAGCAATATGACTCTATCACGGCTGATGAACAGTTTATTTTTAAATGTGACTGTAATCAAAACCTCAATTATTTCATTAGTGACCGCTCTAAGCCGGGTTGTCTTTCAAAAGTAAATAAAAAATGGTGCGTATCAGTTCCAATGAGCGACTGGAGTTTACTCTTTAAAAAAAATTGTCGTAGAATAAATACTTAAAGGAAGGTTAAATTAATAGATATATTATTACTTCCGTATACAAGTAAGTTTAGTATATCTATACTAATATAATAAAGCGGAAGAATTTTTTTGTTTGTTTAAAAACGCTACTCTCTGGAACTACCAATCGGATTGATAAAATTATTTCTGTGTATGATAACCAGATTCATAGAGGAATAGTATAGGTTATCTAGCATTAGGCTACACCTCTCGGCTAGCCTTAAATATTGATTTGTGTTCAGTGAGTCGGAGCAAATAGCGTGTCCTAACTGCTTTATCCGCATACGCTGTCGTAATGGTTAGTGATACCTAAATACAATGTTCTACATAAATATTGCTCCTTAGTACATCTAAAAAAGTCTCTAATTCCATATGCCTATCTTTTATACATAAGTCACAATAACGTATTTTGTTATTTATTTACAAATTATAAAGTGATTTATGAGTATTATTATTAGGCATGACATATTAATACTAAGTAACGAAAGTTACTTTATCATCAAGACAACTTTATGTAAATAAACTTTGCTTTTTATAGCATAGCAAACGAATGGTTTGGTAGATAATGTAAAATTAAAATAATTCAACACTCGACTCGGATCTATGACTATAGGTGTAGTGTCACGAAAGAGCCGAGTTAGTTGTGACGCCTAACACTGGCCACCCGATAAAAATATTGTTTATATTGAAGTGACTACAGAATTATTGCTTATGGAGATATCATGTTTTTTTTTTATAAGGTCCAGGTATCTATGGAATAAAGCATTTTTTTTAAATCAAAATCTATCCAGTACTTGGTTTTTGCGTGATGCTCGTACAACAGCAAAATTCAATACCTTTATTTACTATATATGGATTATATTCACCAATTTAAATGAAAGCTTATGCGAAAGTGCCGAAATAGAAGTAATATAAGCACTGAAGTTAAGATAACAATGAAGTCCATTCGACCTTCTATCACACCAGAAAATCCTCTCCTCGGAAATCAACAACGCGTTGAATGTTATAAACTGTAATGATTAGGTGCAATACATTAATTTTACTGATTGACAAAAAAATAACATAACCCAAGAGAACACGACTAAAATAAATACCGGATTTGGATGCGATTGGCTGTAAATCTACTGAATATCTTGAGGGAGAGAATCCCCGCGATATATCGGGTCGTCTTCAGCGTGTATTGGTCCCGGAGGATCGATTCGCGGTGAAAGAATTTTGTCGCAAATAACGCGACCATTTTAAATAGACACCTCTCGTAACAATGACATTGATACGTATAATATAGTCTCGGAGTTCGTAATGATTTCTCTTATAGCTTAATATTTATAATATTTTATTATATCAGTAAATATTTATTTATGATTTCACATCGGTGAAATCTCAGAAATCATTTCATTTAACCCTCTTAGGGGATGATACTTCAAAAACCCTTTCTTTGCACACATTAGTTATTATAAGGAATAACTGCAAAATTTGATGCGTCTAGATCAAGGATGCCCAAACCTGGCCGCCATTGTTTTTTGACGCAGTCCGAACGATATGGCTTTGTATGTGTGCTACATCGATATTATGACTCGATTTTTCCGACGCGTTCTAGACTATTCCAGAGAGGTGTCGAGAACGGTCATTGTTTTCTATATTTACTCAGACCGCAACAATATATTAGGAATGTATTATTTATATACATCAGTACATTTATGGGTGTTGGTTGGGTAGTAGGATATGAAAATTGTGTTCGATTGAATCGTGACCACCATACCACACACCACCCGGCATAGTCGCACGCTTAAGTAAGTCGCGTGTTGGGATCAGCCAGTGTACATTCAGCTACCGATATACTCACAGGCCGATATGACAGCCACGATTGATTGCCGATGTACTACTTTGTAGGAACTAGGAACAAACATATTCACTATTTTGTTTCCTCCTTCTTAATACATTGGGTCCTTCAAGTGTAACGTGATGAGATATTTATTGCAAATCGGCATGACAACGATGACTGTTGATGGATTGTCGATCTCTTGATTTTGGATTGGATTACTATGGATTTGGCTCAGAGCCATTAATATGGCGTACTACTATAAAAAATTTGGTAAGTTTGACAAAGACGGGATGTTTCTAATATGTATTATATATTTTGGTATGTGGTGAGTGTATGATTGTGCCTGTATGTGGTTATGACTATGTTCTGTATAGGTATATTTTTCATCACGAGTTGTAAGCATAAAGCCCTGTTCAGATGAACGCGTGTCAGAGTGTGTTTTGTCAGAACTTGCCTAGATTTTCTATATATTAAAGCAAACTGTTCACATGAGTACACGCTAGCGTGCTTTAACATGCACTGATGCGCGTCACATCTGAATAGGCCCTTAAACTGTGGTATTTGAAACTGAATCATGTAAAATTGTACACGCATAGACGTGAGTAAACAATCGATGACTTCAGAACAGATATGAGCCAACTACGGCTGTAAAACCCAGCGCTCATTGCAACTCTGCTAACACTCCCTGACCCCCCCTCCCGTGAACTGACTGCTACGTGGATCAAAGTTGTGCTCACGACTAGTGTCGGCTATCAAGTAATACTATTTTTCTTACATTTATTTTCACCCTGAGTATGGTATTTTTTTTTTCAAACTGTCTATACTGTTAGCCTTAGGGGCCCTGGAGCCTTTACGGCTTTTACAGGTTTACCGGGCTTGGGGCGAGCGCTTAAAGCACTCAGCCACGAAAGCTTTGCAACAACATCCGAGGGTGCCAAAGTGGGCGAACCTCGGCTCGGACTGCTGCGTGTATGCAATTAAGTCGCGATCTGACTAATCCTTTGTATGGTGTTAAGATGCCTTTCCTCATACTATAAAATGTTACGTAAGTGATATAGCTCACATCACATATTATTTTATGGTTTACCTTACCTGATCAAGTTGCTAATTACAGACGACCCTAGCGGGAATCAATTATGATGTCAAATAGTTTGAATAGAAGATGTCGAGAAGTTCTCTGGTTCACATGTCTTTATCTTTTCTGTCTATTAAAGACTTATGTATGTCTATATATTATTTCTCCAGGATGTTTTTTTGTGTCAACGCCATATATCTCTCTTAATTCTTTCAACAAAATTAATGATTCAAACGTCATATAAAGCTTATCTTCCCTGCTATTGAGGAAAAATAGACAAATAGTTAAAAATTAATGGTTTCATTCACCATTCACTGATAGCATTTCTAATCAAAATATATTCAAAGAACAACTTTTAGTTAGATTATTGACACTATTATCTCCGTAATATTCACACTGGTCAGCTAGCATTATTTATTGAATAACGCAAAATTAGTCCTTCCTAGCTCGTAAACAAAGGATCATCTTATATTGGTCCCGTGTTAAAAAGGTTCGAACGTATATTGTTTTTGTAAATTGGCCCTGCACTCAGTCGATAGATTGAAATTTGTTCGGATACAGTTTTGCGTTTATTTTATTTGATAGCCAGGCGACAAATGCCGGCCGGTTTTGTTCGTGGCTTTGTTTAAATTTTTCACTTTTTATATTTTGTTGTTGTTTGCTCGTCGTAATCTAAAATCATTCTTTTTTATTGCTTCTTTTTTGTATCGAATCGGAATGAGATTTTAGCTTAACCCATTGTCCAGTAACAAGCAGTGACATAGGTAAATAAAATATATCGAGTTTGACTTAAATTTTGATGGTTTCCCGTTGAAAGCAAAGTACTATGAAAACCACTTTCGTCTGTCAGACAACAAGCTCGATTCAAGTAAAACTCTATATATTTAATATATATATATATATATATATATATATATATATATAATTTTTTTTTAAGTTCCTTATCTACACCCCTAACGTAGATGAGGTATCTTGTGTCTTCTAAATAAATCTAAAATAACTGTACTTTGTAAATGTCCTTTCCTGCTTTGAGGAGTTCTCAATGAACCTAAGCTATATTGTTGAACAATAATTAAAATTAAGTTATTTCTAAAATTTTCCTTAATGTGTAGCCAAAGGTTGCCTTTTCTTTTTATAATTTCAAACAATAACTTAAAAGCATAAAGTCTGCAATTCTGAGTTTGTCAAACGACGCGTCAAGGATTAAAATTTTTAATAAATACTACTAATATTTTATCAACTAATAAAATGGTGGATAATTAAATTCAATTTAAAATTAAACTATTTTGAATAAAAATGTAAAATTTATAAAACTGTAATTGTAAAAATTTATGTTTAATTTTTGACAATTGAGCAGGCAGCGTAATAGTTTTGCTATTGTCCATTGCCTCATTTGTTCCTTAATCCAGCTCTTTTTGCAATGTCTTCTATAAAATTAAGAAAGGCGTTCTGCTTCATATCTAGTATTAGAGAGGGCAAGGTATTGAGTCCAATTTTGACTCCGGTGCCGCATTCGAGGTCGTACCTGGAAGAGTTGAATCTACGACAGTCTATAATAAGATGGTAGACTGACAATAATTATTAATTATTCAGTAATCTCTTATTTTTCAGAAAACCAACGCTGACGCATGCCTGGAGTTAATACTTTAAGAACGATCTTCATGGAATATAAGGTACAATAGACAAAGTTAAATTAATAATATTTTTGAGGTTAATAATAACACCTTCAACTCTTCAATATGGACTGTATTTTCAATATCTTAAGAAGCCTTTACAAGTCGGACCGTGTTCCTAGGCTGAACTGATAATTCCGAGCGATGCCGTCCATAAAATTCGGCACTATATTTAAAACATTCGGTTACTTAGAAGTAGTACATGGTAAATAGCACAATAAACATAGAGTTTGCCTATCATAGGCCTCAAATTCGAGTATCAGGTTACGTAATAATAATAATTATCTTCAAAAATTCAATAAAGTTTCGTATAAGTATATAGTTCGTATAGTAGTAGGTATAGTTTTGTAACCTGTAGATATCGCATCTGATAAAATATACACAAAAACCATGAAATAGCCCATAAATTAGAAAGTACTTACAATAAACAAAACATAAAACACATATAAACTATTTATTTGTACTCCCTATTCCATTGCACATGGAATACTTACGCTTGTAGATAAGCCCATCGTAAAAACCGTCCTATAATCAGTAAACTACCTTATATATATCACGTAAAGACAAATAAATCGCATAATAACATGGAAGGAAATACACTAAAGTCAATCATAAACCGCAATATAGGTTCACTATACTATAATTAAATCATATAGAAATGAACTATAAAACGTATAACCGATAATAAACATTTCTAAACGTATAAGGTTCTAATATATCGACCCATTTACACTAAAGCGTCGTATATATGACTTGTATAAGAGTTAAAAGACATTAAATAAAAGATATAAGTGCATACGGCTCTTAAATATTAAAACCTTATGTACTCTCTAGGTATCTCTAATGTGAGTCATCCTAAGGTCATCTGTCTTCAACAGGTACAATAAAAAAGACATTAAATCAAAAAATATGAGTGCTCGCACCCTAAGTTTTCGGGATTGCGCCTATGCCTCACAACTAGTAGTCGTTAAAAAAAATGTATTTCTATTGTACACCTAAAAAGGAGACCTAAGCTCATCTGACCTCAACAAACAAGTAAGATGAATTTTCATACATTCAGTGTAAGATCCGCGAATATGCTGCGCAAAGGAGCAAAATAACGACTTCACTGTTTGTTAACACTCGATTACGCTCCCCATCTAATTTACATACTGCGGGAATACATATGAAAATTGATTCCAAAAATGTTGATCAACTCATTCATCATCATCAAATCTCCAAGTATGCGTTTAATCCCAAATGCCGTTATACATCCACCCCTCTAATAATTCGATAACCGTGAAATATCACAAACGCAACGTTCCCGGAAACAATTTGTCGGTCTCTTAGTTAAAAGCGCCTCGTAAATGAGTTATAGTGCAAAAAATTACCCCAAAAATTAAGCAGTCTCTTAAGAGCACACCGTGTGGCATTTTATATATTGATTTCACGACTTCCAACAAGGAATAAAAAATAATGTTACGAGATTTTGAGGTTAAGTTACTATTAAATAACTAAATAATATTTTCCTCAATAGTACATATTTGACAATATGCTGCTTGTTAGAAAGGCACTACTCGTTATCTGCTATCTATACATAATATAAAACTCAACGTCTCTCTGTCTGTCTTTCGGTTTATGTTCTTTCACGCAAAAACTACTTTTTTTATAGTAGCTCGGCGCATTGACTGTACTGTCCCTGATGGTATGCACAGTACAATCCAAATACAACGGCGCTGTCATGCCGGCCTGCTTAAATATCTGTTCACGTTACGCTTGAAGGACCCGATGTCATAAGAAGGAGGGATCATATTGACCGGGAGATGGTTCCACAGTTTCACGGTACGACAAAGATAAGACATAGAGAACTTTTTGTTCGTGCCGAGATGGAGGTTACCGTAAAACTGTGATTCTGAAGCCCAGAGCGTGTGTTTCTGTTGTGGAAAGCAGAAGAGGGAATGAGATTGAACAGCTCTTCAGAACACTCACCATGATATAGACGATAGAACACACTTAGCACACACTTATCCGATATATATGTTTTTTTTTAGTTTAAAAATCATATCTGGCCAGGTTATAGTATATATTTTGTTAGATAAAGTAACATACAAAACAAGCAGTGACGTCAATGGTGAATTAATTCAGAAAAAAGCCGCTCCTGGGACGCTTAAATGGGGTACGATAAGTAAACTATAAGAGATATGTCAAATTTATGTACTACATAATTGTAAATCTTAAAAAGACTTAAACAAAAGGTCTGCAATATCATATGTTTATCTTCTAAGGATCACCCACAATAAGCATTTTGGGGCAGCAAAATTCGGGCGTGCGCTCGACCGACAGCATTCTGTAGTTACGACTATATAACCTAAGGAGAGGAGCAGTAATCATCAAGCAATCTAGCAAGTTGTAAGAAAGTAAGAGAAATGAAAAAAAAAATAGGTATAGGCTACACGAGTGCGTTGGAACGAGTGCGTGCGAACTGTCACTTGATTTATTTATTATTAACTTTACTTGTGTTTCTCAATAAAACTATTTGAAATAACATATTAGTAATATGGAATTTAAACATCTGCCTGGACTGGGTGGTCTCGCTAATCCCTACTTAATCCTTGCTATTTAAGATAACTAATGAGTGTCCCTTTGAAACAAGACCGTGAAGATAAACCAAAAAAAAAACAAGAAAAAATGGAGGTTATGTTTTTTTGCGTGCTATTAACTTTCGACATGAAGTTGTGTAATATTTATATCCCTTGTAACTTAAAAGTCGGGTTTAGAACAAACGTTTCGAGTAATTTAGACATTTCTTTATTAAATTGTTTAAAAATGTATTAAGCTTTTAAGGCAAGTTACATTAACATATTTTAACAGCTAAGTATATCAGAGAATATGTAATAAAAAATAAACATGGGGAAACAATTCGACACACGGCTATTTAATTCCGAATCGAGCAAAGTGTTTAATTTGGTAACTAAACAACTGATATACTGTATATAATAATATATAAACATTTAACACATGATACACGACTGACAATTATGTCAGTCACACATAAGTAGATCACGTGCGGGGGTCGAACCCACGACTTCCCGGCATTATGGTAGAGAGCTAGCTAACACATAAAACTAATCACATACGAAATATTATTTTTTTCAGCTGTAGCATATTTATATACTTCCAAGTAGCAATTATATTTTGGTTTATATGTATATTAACTCAAGGCGATATTTGGCGGGATCTTGACCTGCCATGTTGTGGTTTTTATTTTTAAACCATTAACTTAGGTTCTTTAACCCTATATTATGTAATATTGGTGGTATTTTGCGTGATATAGTTTATTTATTGTACTTTCGTGAAGTGGATTATAAATATTAACTGGAAACATACATTTTGAGATGTCACAAAAACTCCCTAAAAAGTTCTAACAAAAGAGCCACCATCTTGTTGGATCAACTTTTGTATATAAAAAATACTACGAAAATAAACACATTGACACTGGCAAGTGCTTTTTGCGGCGCCATAAAAAGAAGAAGTACTCAAAGCTATTTCAGGTACCTATTCATATCTACTGCGTATTTTAGCTATTGATATTCTACGCATACTTTTACGCTGAAAATAGAAAAAGAAAAACATGCATAAAAATATATTATGTAGTTAATAGGTACTTGTATAGTTCAGTTTTTGGCAGGATCTTGACATGCCCTTTTGTGGTTTTTCTTTTAATTCATTAACGTAGGTTCTATGACCCTATCATATTGGTTATTGTGCATACGTTAAGTAGATTATAAATATAAAGTGGAAACATGCATTTTGAGGTGCTACAAAAACTCTTTAGATAGTTCTATTCTAACAAGAGACCCGCCATCTTATTAGACTTCATTTTAAAGATTAGAAAATACTACGAAGGTTTAAAAAAAAGACACTGGCAAGTGCCTCTGCGGTGCTAAAACAAGAAGAAGTACTTACATATTTTTTTCAAGTCATCATATTATATTAACATTACGTGTAAGGAACAGATATTCTCTTTACTGAAAAGCATACTATAAAAATCAAATCTTAATAGTCGGTTAAAGTTTTCAAACAAAATCATCAAAAGATGATGCCACTTCTATTTTAAAATAAATTACGTTAAAACAAAAACATACTGAAATTAACACCGAAAACGGTCTTTTAAGTGAAATCTATTTCTGTGACGTTTTTTTTAAACGTTGACAGCATGATAACAGGCCATAATAATTGTTTAAACGACAGAATGCGACCAAAACCGGCCATGATGGATCGGCGCGCGGGAAACGTATAATTTGAAAAAAAGAATCGACGATTGTTACGATGCACGCTTGACTTTTAGTTCGTTCTATTTTCAGATGGTTGCTTTTTTTCTAGTCATTTCAACTCATTCAGAGATCACCGCGAAGGTTACAAGTTTCTATAAAAAAATTGTTAGCTTATTATAGGGCAAAGGAAATTAAACTATTCAGCCAATATTCATAATTTATTTTAATTGTTTAATTAACACGTTAATATTATATATGTACAATATAAAAAAGTAATACTAGGAACTTTGCTTTTTCTATCCAACACTGTTAAGAATGCAGAGCACGATGGTAAAAATAAATACTTAGCTACAACTCATATTCGATAATAAACATAACATGATTTATGCAATCCACTCACTTACTTGATGTACTGATTCGTAAGTTTATTTTATTCAACATCAAATCATTACTCAAAGTAAAAACCTAAGCTTGTATTAACACGCGGAGCGATTAGCGAAATATTTATGTAGAGGAGTAGTATAAAAATAAAAATCGGCGCATGACAGTTCAAGATTCGGCGAAAAACTCCAAAACGTTAATTATACCGATATTATATTTTTGAGTATTATGTTTCTTAGTTTGATTACTAGCTGTACCCGCAACTTCGGCTTGATTTTGAAAAGAAAATAATTTGATAACAGTCGCTAATTTATGTCATTTCCTAGGATAAAGAGTATTCTATGTGTTAATCCAGGTTATAAACTATTTGTTTTACAAATTTAATCTAAATACGTTCAGACGTTTATGCGTGCTTAAGTAACAAACATCCAAACATCTAAGCAAACAAACTTTAACATTTATAATGTTATGTTACTTATATAGATTACAAAAAATAATACCATTTTTTTCAAATGGATTTATATTAATCATTTATATATTGATGAGTGACGAACCATTTCAAGCAGGTTTTACTGTCAAAAGGTTATTATTATAGGGTGGATCATTATGTGAATGATAGTGATGCCTGGAAGTGACTCCCTCTTTGTGCATCCACTAAATTATAAATATCGTAATGATTATTAACCGTAAATATTATTTTTACGTTTGGGAAAATGAAAATTAAAAAAGGTAAGCCTGATCGAGTTTCTTGCCGGTTCTTCTCGATGACTATTATGTTTTCCGAACCGGCGGTAGTATAGTAGATTTTGACGTTCATAAGTGCCTTCTTAGGGTCTAAGATGAATAAAGTATTTTTTGATTTTTATTAAAGAAAATAAAACGGTAACGCTTCCGCTTATCACAATAAGCCGAGTTGAACACTTTAGTTCATGATCACTCAAAGGCATACGTTGATCGGCGCTCACTGCCGCAAATCATTGCAACAAACACTAAAATATGATTATAAAAATGCTATAAACTCGTAAAGGTATCTAAAATTAACTGCATTATTTTATTACACAGTACGGTACAGTCGCATTCAAAAGCTTTTCGATTATACCTATTTTTTTTTTTTGTTAACCTCTCTGTATACTATGAGCTTTCGGTGAAGAATAGGTCTATTGAGAAGTTTTGGCGGGATCTTGGTATGTCATGTAGTGGTTTTTGTTTTTATTCATAAATTTGTGTAATACAGATGGCACTTAACATAATAAACCTTGGTTATTGTGCACAAGTGAAGTGGATTGGAAATAGTAACATGGATCATGAATTCGGAGGTGCTACAAAAATTCCCTAGAAAGTTCTAAAACGGCAGCAACCATCTTGTTGAATACTGAAATCATCATAGGACGGGACACTCTATATTCAAATGATAATGGCACTAATGGTCTTCAATAAAGAGGACAAGTTGCCAAGTTAGGAAGAAGAAGAAGAATAGGTCTGTGATAAAACTACATGTAGGTAGAGAATTTTCTCGTACTCCTTGAGTAAACTGAAAACTAAACTAAATTGAAAATTCGTCGCTAATTATTATTTAGAGTTTTTTGGCGGGATCTTGAACTGTCGTGTGATGGTTTTTATATAATTTCATACACTTTTTTTATTTGGCCCTTTGTTTTACTTTCTTGTGGACCTATATCATGTAATTTTTAAATTTTGGCGAGTTGTAGTTTGGTTATTGTGCACAAGTGAGGTGGATTATAAATATTAACTTGGAGCATGCATTTTAAGTTGCCCCAAAAACTCATTGGACATTTTTAACAAGGAAGCCGCCACCTTCTTATCATCATTATCATCAGCCTATACTAGTCCACTGCTGGACATAGGCCTCCCCTAATGAGCGCCATAGCGCCCTGTCCTCAGCTTGCCGCATTCGGCATCTGCCTGCAGTCTTTCGCAGATCGTCTCCCATCTGGCTGGAGGGCGTCCTACACTACGTTTGCCGAGTCGCATCTTCTTATATTTATGTTTAAAGATTACAAGAACAATTTGAAAAATATTATATTCACGTGACGTTGGCAGATTTGTGGATGTACACAGTTGCCATTAATTAAAAAAAGAAGGAAAAAATATTTTTTTTTGTAGATTTCGGTGATCGCATTTGATTTAATACTTGGGCTAAATTTACAATTGCTACATAGGTCACGTAGGGGATCGTTAATTATTGTCATAGTATACTCCTTTAAGGTGTTGTTTGTACATCACTTATATTATTATTATATAAGATATATCTTATATTATATAGCTTTATATATTATATATATATAGATATATGATAAATATACATATTAACACTTTTTATTATAATTATTTTAAAAAAACTGCCTTCATAATAAAATTATTGAGAGGACAGCGACCAGAAAGACATTTGAAAAATACATTTAAAATTAAACTATTACTATCACTTAAGGTAAAACCACCAGTAATTGACACTGCATCAATAGTTGACACTCTGACGAAGAAAATTAAATATTAAAAAAAAGGGGAAGCCAAAGATCGAGATGGCCAAAATCACTGATTACTGATATATTTTTAAAGTTATAAATACATATAGGTACAGTCAGTTATAAAAGTCGGTTAAAAAACTCAAGACTTCAAATCAATTTAGTATCAAATATTTAATTTTCTTCGTCAGAGTGTCAACTATTGGTGCAGTGTCAATTACTGGTGGTTTTACCTTAGTGCCTAAAAACCTGGTAAATAAATAGGTTTTATAGCTCGACCACCCTAAGCGCGACTCCCCTTATGGTCTGCGGGACGCGGGAGGCGAACATGACCGACCAATAAGCAATTCATTTGTCGGCCGCCGGCAGCAACAGACGTTTAAAGTGCGCCTACGCGGTTTTATTTTTGTGACTGCTACACATGAGATTATTTTACCTAGATGGAATTACAGACGCTACGTTTAAAAAAAACTATACAGTTAATCAAAAGTAAGGCTTTAACGAGTTTTTATTCAACTATATAGTCAATATACACTGTTAAATTCATAGAACTTTCACTTCAAATGCGTGTATTGTACCACGCACAATTTTCTTGAATGTAGTAGTTTTTTGATTAGCATTTTAATAAAGGCAACAATATTATATGTATTTCATATATTATTTAAACAAAACATACCTAACCTAGTTGCAATAACATGCATTAACTATTGATCTTAAGATATAGGGTATCATCTCAATACCGTGTATATCCGTGCACAACCGTCGCCCCGCGTCCCGCAAACCATCAGAAGGGTCGCGCTTACAGCGGTCGGCCTATAACAGAAATCCATTGCTGTCACACTGTGCCTGAACGATAGAATAGAGCGCGAGAGAGACAACTACAGCTTGAACTGATTATGTCTATGTAAAATAGACGAAAATTTCATTTTATTTTCCTCCTCCAAAATTGGACCGTTTTTTTTCCAAATATAATATAAGACAAAATTTGGCCACGTCTATTTTTTTCGTTTATATTTTTATTCTTTATTAACTTTGTTGTATGTCTGATAATGCTTATTATAAGCCAAATAAATCCTGGCCACAAAGTTAGTGTAAAACATAATATTGACGCATTCAACTGTACATCTGTCAACGCTCCCGCTTAAGTGAGCGCTAGTTATAGCGAAACGACGATGTACAAGTCCGGGAACTAAGCGATATGTTCAACAAATTATTAATAACTGTCACGTACTCAGAAACTTTTAGGGGATAGATTCCTCTATATACTAGTTACAGGAATTTAATATCTTAACTTTGCCCTCCTAAATACGTCCTTGATAATTTAATGTATGTTCGTAAATACTTTGACAAGCTAGATTTTGTTAAAGACCAGCTGCCTTACTCTTGTCGCGTTCTGTTCTGAATCGAATCGGATAAAATTCGATTTGGTGAAATTTGGCACTCTTGAAATCAACACTAGCGCACTATCGTGCCATGACTCGAATCGGAACTAACTTCAATAGATTTTCAATCTAGCATTTTTATTAAAAATGTTAGAATTAAAAGAATCCAAGCAAAGATTTATAATACTTTACGGTGACTTGTGTGTGTACTGTGACCGGATACAGATAACGACGTTGAAATTATTCGATTATAACTCAATCTTGATTTTCGATTTGGTTTGATTCAAGAGTACACTTGTAAGATCGAGTTCTAATTAAAAGAAAAGTGAAATCAAATTAGAAACAAAATCAAAATCGAATCAGTTTCAAGAGTAACCCCCCTGCATAATTTTAATACTAGAAGTAGACATCAATTAGTCATACTATGTTTTACCGTGAATAAGTAAGACCAAAAAAAATTTTGTAGATAATAGTATGAGGTTCCATAATAAGTTCCCGAAGCACATTGCTGATCGAGTTTCTTGCCGGCTCTACTCGATGACTGGGATTTTTTCCGAACCGGTAGTAGTGTCTGACATACAATAGGTGCCTTCTTAGGGCCTAAGTTGAATAAAGTATTTTTTAAATAAAACACAAATATAAACAAAAAAACTCCAAACAATGACATCTATCGTAGAAATTTAGAATTAAATAGACCAAACTGTAAAATGAATAAAAATATCAGACATTATTATTTTGTAAATTTCAAAACAATATTAAAGACTACAAAATTAATAAGAACAGCCTTAAATTATTATTACACTCGCTTACAGAAAATATACTAAAGTTTGAAAAATTAAGCAAAATTCGTGATAATTTTAATGCGGGATAAACCTATGAACGATAAACATGAACGCTATACCATAATTTATTGTTATTATTATCAACGTTCTTCCTTGTAATGTACCCATCAAGCCACGCCTCTCCTGCGGGATCTCAAGCCTAGGTCCGTTCCTCCAGCATATTATAGCCCTTTTGCCAGCAGTAGCTCGAGTGTTACAGTGATACTGCACTTCACACATGCAAACCACATAGTACATAGTTTCTTTCTTTTCCTTGTTCCCTTTTGGCTAGTTAATTTTAGACCGAATTGCTAGATTACTAAATCTATATAGGTACGCTTGTTTCTCCCAGAAGGAAGAAACATATTTTGCAAAAGATATATCATTGTCATCATAAAAATACAATTTGTTTTCAGCAGATGGCATCATAGTCTACTTGCAGAATCCCCCTTGAAAATTACGTGAAGATAAAATAATTTGGATTAATTTCGTGTAAATTCATTTCATTTCACTATATATTTGAAATATATTAGAGTATTACATATACATACAACCCTCCTTTTTATATACATACCTTATACTAAATTTATATACCACACAAATGTCCATACGTGTAAAAGTACATCCTAAATGTACCTACATAATATAAACAACAATCATACCAAATTTCATCAAATTCGGTCCCGTAGTTTCTGCGTGATTGGCGTACGAACTAGCAGAAAGATTGACAGACATTCAAAAACTGTCGAACCTCAAACATCTTAATGTGCTTCGACTTTTTAGTAAGATGTATCTTTTATACATATAGTAAAATTGAACTGTCTGTTCATTATGTCGAAATACTAAACGCATATGAAAATATACACGGTAGACATAAAAAAAAAACAATGTTTAAATGTCTGTCTGTCTCTGTTCCGGGTAATCTCCGAAGCAGCTGCACTTATTTTGATGCTGATGTTATACTTGTCAAAACAAATCATATGAGCCCAAACTCGAGAGGTTTACTAGTAGGCATTGACGTGTTCCACTATCCATCTCCTGGCTCCATCATCAGATCAACTCCAAGATACCAAATTACAGTGTAATCATCCGAACTACATATACATACAAAGTTTCATTTCGATATGACAATTAGAAGTAAGTTAAAATTTACATCTAAGATTTTACATTTACATAGTTTGTTAGTTAGTTAGTTACATGTGAAGCTAATATAAGCCTGTTGAAAATGACAGGGTAATTAAATTTACTCAGTAATTGCCCCCCGCATCGGTTAAACGAAATACATATCTGTATTCATCATATCACTTCAGCGAAAGATAGAGCGTCGACAGGTTTATGTTGAACCATTTTGGAGTCCATTTAGTAAATGCGGATAAATATTTATTACCAATAAGCTTATTCTGGTGGATGATGAGAGGCTATTTTCGTTATCCATTATTTTATATCCAAGTAAAGCGTCTTTAGTATTTGATAGGTGATGATAGGTGATAGGATAGGCCAATTATAGGTGAAGTTCCATAAGAAGTTCTTGCGATAATACAGCCTGTACAATATGTCCCTTTATTGGCCAAAGATTTGAACAACTCATAAACTGTTGACGATTGCAAACCCCAAAAATCTATTGTTTAAAAAAAACACTACATTTTATGGTTCTTGAACATCTTTCAAGACGTTAAAGTAGTGTTACCAGATGACGAAATTGAAAATAGAGTGTATTGGGTTAAAAAAAATAATTACTGTGTGTAAGACAATACTGTGCATAGTAAAACACATTTAAATTATTAAATAACTAGTTGATGCCTGCTACTTTGTCTGCGGTTTTAGAAAACACACCGCGAACGCGTATTACTTTTTATTGAATGAAGATATCGTGCCTTTAACACTTTGGCTATAAACACCAAGTATCTAAGGAGTAAAATTTTTTTTTTTAAATCAAAATCCATCCAGTTGTTTTTGCGTGATCCGCGCACAACGGCAAATTTCAATTAGTTTATTTATATAGATAGATTTATATATTTTTTTCTTATATATATTTATATTGTTTTCTCTTACTAAGAACTAAATTAAAATTATAACTCACTCCCATTATCCCCTATGTTATAAAAATAACCAAATCACTGAATTTTAACTTTTTTTAGTTGTTACAAAATTCGAGCACTATTCGAGAATAACATGTGTATACAATCGCGTGCATACTACGATGTCTTCGGATAATACTTACTTATAGAATATTATCCAAAAAGCTATGTAAGTTGTCCGGTTTGCTTATTATCAATATCTTATAGAATTCATAAATTATCAGTAAAAATTGAAATACATAACGAAGAGTTAGAGGGTGACAAAGTTCGGATAGGGAACATACTGCAGGGTTACGGGCGACAACTTCAACGAAGGCGGTGCAGGCAAAAGAAGCATTCACTTAGTTGAATGAGGGTTAGAGTTAAGCTGGAGCTATGCTACCTGGCAGAATGGTGTATTAAGGATGGCGACGAAAGAAGTTTTAACAAGAGATACAAATGATGAGTTGTACCCGATGAGTTAATGGATTTACCCGCCACGACCTCTGCGGCAACTCAAGCCTAGGTCCGATCCATTGGTATGGAGCCCTTGAGCCAAGCAGCCCCTCGCGCGATACAGTGACTCTATACTCACTAGCTTGCACAGCCACACATGACACTGCATTATACACATATGCATAACACATAGGTACATAGGTTCTGTAAGGGACCTTTTTTTCTTTTTTTTGCCTAGTTAGTTAGACAAAAATTTCAGACCACTAAATACACATACACATGTTCCTTCCCTCCTCCCAGGGAGAAGAAACATGTATTTATGTATAGTTAGTTTAGATCGAATGATAGGGAATTAATCAGATCGCGACTTAATTACATACGCGCAACAGTCCGAGCCGAGGTTCGGCCACTGTGGCACCCTCGGATGTTGTTGCAAAGCTTTCGTGGCTGAGTGCCTTAAGCGCTCGCTCCTAAGCCCGGTAAAGCTGTAAAAGCCGTAAAGGCTCCAGGGCCCCTAAGGCTAACAGTATAGTCAGTTCGGAAAAAAAGAGTTAATTTATTGGCGTCAGGTGGCAGTCGTCCGTAAAACCAACTGCAAATAAATAAATTTCCTCACTTGTATAAATAGGTCCATATTCCAAGACGTTCCCCGTAAGTGACATATACCTGGATAAGGCGATAATTAAGAATACTAGAGCATGCACCCGAAGTGACGAACTCCTAGACAAGAATAAACCTATATAAAGGGATCAGGGATAGAAGAAGTAGATATTGATCATTACGCATGAGAGGTATGTATTGGTCAAGTTACTGAATAAAATTAATGTCCAACTGTAGGTTATGTAGCTTATGTTTTTTATTTTCATTGATTATATATCATAAGATATGCCTTTATGAGGAGTAAACTCCAGTCGCGACGGAGCTGACACACATTTTTTAACATAATATGTTTGGGTACCAAAGTTCACGAGTTTGACAGTTCGTAGGTAACTTTTTTATATGATAGAAAATTTAATCACCGTTTCATTTCGATAATATAATAGGCATACGGTTAAAAACCGACCATACCCACATTGTATTAGTAGAGAATAGGTACGTTTAATATCAGTATTAGATTTGAGTAGGTAACGATTAATGAGTAGGTGACTATTAATTGACTAATATCTGGTAATAGGTACGATAACCTAATATATTCTATATTAGGAATATCTAAAATAGTCGATTATGAAATTAATCGACCATCAACATTAGTCTTGGGTAGTTCGCGAACGACCTAGGTGGGAAGAGCGCTCCTTTAGGTGAACTATGCGAACTAGTTCATTGATAATCCCGCTCTTAGTTTTTTTTATGTTTCTTTTAGCGTCCACTTTACTAGACAGTGGCTTACTTTTACTGTGCGCGCCTTGATATTTCGATATCGATACTAAACAACATCACATCCTCATGGTTGAAATTTTATCAAATCATAACAATCGTCAACTGAAGTATTGTTGGCTAGTTATCAAACAGTATACTAATACCATTTATGTCTGATTTTACGGTAAGTTTAATTAAAATTAACATTTTACTCTTCTATTTCCATTTAATGTTATAAATAATTGATTATTATATTATATATCATTATAATATAATTAAGCTTTATACTAGGAACTAGTCTAGCTGTTGACTAAATCTTATATTACATAAACAGACGTGTGAACTTTTCATGTAATACTTTGTACTTTTTAAATAAATTAAACAGAACTTGCAATATGTAATCATAACTATATTTTTTCTTTATTTATTGTTCTTACTAAATTATTTCAAAAAAGAACTAATAGAGCGAACTAGTTCATCATTAGATTATGAACTAAATTGAGTGCTCTCTGTGGTGACCGGTTAGGCCCAAGACTAATCAACATCACTATTGCTTACCACTAATTTCGACAACTCCGTTCAAGTCACAGGTGAGACAATTGTCCTATTAGGCAATATGTCCTCCAAAAATCGAACGGACCTAGTGAAACTATAAGTTAAGTTCCATAGCAACACTGCAAATTACAAATAATGGTCTACTCAAAACCAACTAGTGTAACTATAGTGCGATTTAAAACACAAGTGGTGCCATCTAGTGATATATTAAAATGGTAAGCTTTAATTTATTAATATACTGGCTGTGCCCGCGGCTCCGCTCGCGTGGATAACAGAAAAAGGATGTTCTGTAATCCAACCAGGAGTCCAGTCCAGTCCAGGAACCCTAATTATTTTTCCCGGTCCAACCGTTTCGGTGATTACCCGGAACAAAAAGACTGATAGTCAAAAATTTTAAAAATGGGTTTTTTGTTATATGTTCCGTGTATACTTTCATATACATTTAGTAAAAACCTGTTATTTTGACATTAGAAACAGACACTTAAATTTTATTATATTATGTAATAGATAGTTATGTCTGTATTTGTTTTCAAATTTTGTGCTAAATAACTATTTTATACGTTGATTTTCTTGAATTTTACATATAAAAATTTCTTGTCTGTCTGATCGTTCGTATGTCAGGATTTAATTAAAAACAGCTTAACCGAATTTTAAGAAATGTTGTACACGAGAAGTATATGTAATTAATTCCTCATTAAAAAATCATAACCTTACAAATTCTTTTTTTTTTAATTTTGAGGCACCAAAATGCACAAAGTTTTATTAGAGACATCTAAACGGTCAATGACTAACTAAAAACAACGTGTAGGTTGCTCAACGATCAACGTTGTTACGTTTAATAATTTGGTAAAACATGCCATATAGCAAGTAAAATAACTCGCTAGAGAAAAACAGATGGCGCTTATATGAATTACGTTCTCCTACATCTTCCTACCTTTGCAACGAGACCATTACTGCCATTATCAAGTTGTTAATTATGACGATGTGGCCCAAGATGATGACACGCTAAGTCTAGTAGGGTAACTGAACATCAATCGCAACCGCCCGAACACTCCTATAGGTGCTTATTGCTTAGCGACAGATTTTTCTGCCAAACCCGGGTGAAGCTGTAAAAGCCGTTTGAGGCTTCAGGGCCCTTATGGTAAAAAGTGACAATTTTTTTTAATTTGAGGATGGTAGTTAGCCAGTCGGCATTAGAAAAAGACCTACCAGCATCCTATGGGATGAAATGAAATATTATAAAATATTAATAAAGTACAGTGAAACTTGGATAAGTGGGATCTGAAGGGAGCTATATTTTCACCTATAGAGGCTTTTTTATCGTTATAGGTTTGGCGTAGTAGCCACAATCTCACCTGATGTTAAGTGGCAATGTGGCCTAAGATGATAACATGCTAAACCTAGTGGGAAGACTGGCTTTCAAGCGCAGCCGCCGGAACACACCTATTGGTGCTTGGCGACAGATTTTCAACTTGGTATCTAGCCAGGCAAGCATTAGAAAAAAACCCTACCACCATGCTATGGTTTCCTCACGATGTTTTCCTTAACCGAAAGCTCAGGCTCATTGCAGGGATTCGAACTCACGTCAATTGACACGAAGTGTACACGCTACCACTGAGCCATCATTGCTTCAAAGGCCCACTTTCCCAAATAAGCAGGTTACATGACAGTTGTCTTAATTGTCCCACTTATACGGGCTATTGAGCTACAAAGTCCCAATTATAGAGGTAAACATGAAAAATCAAGTATCAGTTACAAAGTTTTGAAAATGTCCAATAACAGAGGTATTTCAATGCAAAAGTGTCACAACCTCATTGTAATTATCAATAACTGAGGTTTCTCACATATCCAGGGCCCACTTATCCAAGTTTCACTGTACTATATTATGATTATAATTACAAAAAAAAAAAATAGTACGCCCAATATAGTTTTCACTTTTTTAAGCTTCGCAGCGGAAAATCATGTGTTATTTTTATATAGTTCAATCATAATTGCCTTAAGTTTACTTTACGGTATATCGACTACCGTCTCCATTATTATTTAAAATGAAAATAATGGGTGTTAACAAGAAAAGCACAGGGATCAACCGAATTCATCGTATCAATCATAATCTACTGGCATGTGACGTAATTACAGATTCAACCAATCATAGAGCGTTTGTGATCACATGGCGGAAGTTTAAAAAGTTTGTATTTTATTTCTTGTTTTACTGAATAATAATATTTTATACTGTATTAATAAGAACTCTTTTAAAAAATATATTTAGAATTGCATTATACACGAAAGAACAAAGTTCATATTTTCAATACAGTGAGATATCCAACAATTAACATTTTCAGCTGTGGAAATTTACTAAATTAGTCATTGGTTTCTGGATGGACAATTTTTATTAGACTATTATAAATCTACGAACATACGCACGAACCATACTAATGAGATTTATTATTAATCAATAATCAGTAGAACATTACTATAATAACACTATCACAATTTTTAACTCGTATCATTTTTTTTATTTGTAACATTTTTTCTCTCGGTTGCTGGTTTTTTTTTTTTTTGTGGGAGTGATTTTGGAACAATGATTGCGCGTGGTGGCGGTGAGATGGAATTGTTCAAATAAATACTTTAGTTCGGATCTTTTTCATACACTTAGGTTAGTTACTGTCGCTGTCAATGTAATATTTTTCATTGTTATTAAAAAGTGTTTTTGATAAAAAAAACTAAACTCAAATATTTCTAATTTTTAAACATTTACCAAGCTAATTAAATTTTTATGATTTTGTGTTTTGCAGAGATGGGTAAATCCAGAGCAGAATATATGCGTAATTATCGACAAAATAAACTTAAGAAATAATATAGAATTACATATATTTTCATGCTTAGAATATATTTGACCAATAATATGACGAATAAATTGACTACACATATATTTAATAGTAGGATAATATGTCAGATGTTACACATAATATGGTATATATGATATAGTATCTTGGTAGTATCTCACATTTTATAACAAACATACAAAAACTCTAAAAAATTGTATTTATATAATATACTAGTGGTGATCCGCGAATCCGCACGCGTTGGTTTCGGAGTAATTATTAACCTTATGAATTACTTACGTATGCATTGAGGAATGACATGTACCTACTTCTTGAGTATAAAATTTATCAAAATAGGGCAAGCCATTTTTGAGTTGTCTGTAAACAAACAGACAGATAGACAGGTTATCACCGTTCTGATCGTAGATCATGGCAGAAAATTCGTTAGAGAATGTTTTTACACCCTCCCCATTCAAACTTTCAACTCCCTTTTTCACCCTTAGAGATTGAATTTACCAAAATCTTTTTCTAGTGAGCGACTACAATCTGAAAGGAAGAAATTTGCTAAATTTTTATTTTTAATTTTTAAAATTATAATATATATCCACGTGTTACGCATGTGCTTATTACGCAATAATTAAACGTCTTGTAATTTTATTTCTACTAAAAAAAGTTTGAAGTTATATTGCCAAAGTATTCTAGCGAATTGAGCAATTACATACCTATTCTTACCTTGTACAAAGTTTTATAAAAATCGGTTAAGCCGTATTTGAGTTCCTGGCGTACAAACTGATAGACATACAGAACATTTTTTAAATGTCAAATTCGCAATCGCCTATAAATAGCTAAAATTTTGAATGAAATACAGACAGCACTACATATTCATAAATATATTAATAAAAGTTTATCACTAGATGACACCACTTGTGTTTTACATCGCGCTATGGTTACACTACTTGTTTTGAATAGAGGAATATTTGCTCATAATAACAAGTGAATTTTCAAAATCCTATTCTTAGTTTCATTTTTTGGAGGACGTTTTGCCTGACAGGACAAATGTCTGATTCTCTCGTCTGTATAATATATATTATAGACTTATTTTATTATTATTATATATACAAATACCTTAAATGTAGTGGTTGCGAATGACCCTTTTTAGGAATACCCTAGAGTTCTAAGAGGCCATTTATTAATTACGTATTGGTCCCGAGAGAGAGGGGAATAAAAAAATCTCTACAGGCCTTTATTTTTTGGGGGAAGGGGTAGGAAATCTTACGTAATATTTTGTGTAAGTCGAAAAATATTGGACATCTAGTTCCATTTCGGATGCAGAATGGTTTTCTTCGTTATCTATAATGTACACTCCGATTTACATATTATTTTACAAAATTTTATTGTTTATAAAAATTTAAAATGTGTTCATTTTTATCCATTTTATAAGTTATAAATAATAATTATAGTACATTCTTCTCGCGTATTAATCTTATTATAATTATTTGGAAAATAAAAAATGATTCTTTTATTTTCAAGCAACAATAACACTGAATTATTAATTTGTGTTTATTAAATAAGAATTCAATATAATGGCTATTTATATCTGATATCAATAAAATACTATAATAACCTAAACGATCTGTTAAAAAAATAAAAATCTTTCATTTAAGCGCGTCACAAACACTGAAGATACTATAATATGTTATGCTACTATATGCTAAGACATTATCGCATCTTAATGTATCGCAGAGGGGTTATATACAATAATATATAAAATAATTTCAGTCACTTGACAGTCTGCTTAGGTATCGCACATATTTTTTGTCCGAATCCTATTTACAGAATGATTAAATATGAGTAACACGGCTTTAGCTAGCCAGGCGAGCCTTAGAAAATGCCCTACCACCATGATATGGTTTCCTCCCCTCGCTCCGCACCGAAAACATGTCGCAACATCTTAAAATGAAAAGCCATACCGCGCAGTATCTTAAGATATTGGATGAATTATATTGTAAGATAATATATATTATAATCGCCGTGTTTGATAGTCCATTGGAGATTGTATGGCAAGCGATATTTTATCTTAAAATATAATAGCATGTTCGCTGTCTGTCACACGCTTAACTTCAAACTGTGAGTTTTAGTGTAACTGATCCTTTTGTAAAAACAATATATTATTCTGAAAAACGAGATAGAATCTTACGAGGGAGGAGGTCAAAATTCGTCAAAATCGTCATTACGTTATTAATGAATGCTAAGAGATCAAACAAAACGCAAGTAACGTAAGACGCAAACCGCGAAACACATGAATGTCTGTGAATGATCTTTTTTTTTTCGCTCATTTCGCTGTCGCTGGGACTTCGGTCGTTGCTGATAAATGATAGCGATGCTGATATTAAATCATCGCTGCTACTGATGATATCCCAGGGATTGATAACCAACCGCTCAATTTCTGTGTACAGAGTTTTACCTCTTTCAGAATATTGTCTTTAGATTTTCATATCATGTTGACAATAATTTTTCCAGTCATCACCAGAAATACTTTAAAAGGCTTGCTTTGTCGCCACCTGTAAATATTAAAGATTAGTTATGGGTATAAATATAATAATAGCGATACGTAAGTTTTGATGTACGTACTCTAACTATATTTCAGTGGATCCCACACTGTTTAAAGCAATCTTATACTTTACGATTCCCCAAATGAATTCAATTGGGTTTAGGTCTCAATGATAAGGTGGTAAACGTACACAGTACTAACTGTGCTGCCCTCGCTCCAACTTACGGCGGTCGCCTGTCTGATATTTAAAAAACAGAAATGCTTAATGTGGGTATCTAAGAAGATAGATAGACAGATCGCTGACTTTTTTGTAGGTCTTTTTAAAGTTTACAATTATGTAGAACATTAATTTGATATGTTTATTATAGTTTACTCATCGTAAGCCATTTAAGTGTCTCTGGTACATCTTTTTCCGGGATTGATACACCTTTCTTGTCACTTGTTATTTCATACGTTACTTTATCTTATAAAACATATCCTATAACCTAGCCGGATAACATAGCTATGAATTAAAATAAAAACCATGAAAATCATGAATAAGTGGTTTTCGCGTGAAAAGAACATAAATGAACAGACACACAGAGAGATGTTGAGTTTCATAATATGTATAGATGACCATGATACCCCTAAATTTGATCAATTTAGTAAATTGGCTCTGGTTTGTTTTATCAGAAGCATTAATAACTCTGGCTTGAGTAACGAATCATCACATTGTACTAGCAACCCGCCCCGGCTTCGCTCACGTAACAGCGTAATACATATAGGTAGTATTGGTTTACGCGACGCACGTCCGTAAAGCTCCCAGTCGACATTATTTTTTTCGACGTCATTAAAAATTATCGTATTTTAGCCAATTTACACAAAACTCTTATATACACCTAAAGCCTCCTCACACGCTCCATCCAATGATGAACACCGTATGAAAATCTGTTAGGTATTTTTTGAGTTTATAGCATATAGACAGACAGACGAGGCGAGGAGACTTTATTTTATAATATATAGGATTAGCCACCATTTTATATCTCAAACCTTTGTTGCACTAGTTGGAGCCCTATTCAAAACTACCGAATAATAAGGAGCATTATCCATAACTATTATTGATGGCTCTGTTAAATTGGGAATATTTTTTCTTTAACCATTTTGAAAAGTTAGCTTTGTTAACTTCGGAATGATAGTCTTCAGATGTATTTGTGACACAGAATATCACAAGGACATTTGGCACAAAAGTATTTATCGCTGCCAATATGTTCAATTAACCTAACATGTGGAGTTTTTAGCGGGATCTCAAAGTGTCGTGTATTGGTTTTTATTTTTTATTAATAAATTTGTGTTATTTGACCCTTTATTGTGTAACATAGGTGGCAATTTGCACAATAAAGCTTGGTTATAGTCAACACCCGACACCATGCGTCAGAGGTTCAAGAATTTTCGCTCATTGAGAATTTTTGCATGCTTTGGATATGTTCTCATTAAAATGTACGAAGCAAGTTAATCGAGTTTGTTAAGCCACATCCTTTTTTATATGACACGAGTAGTATATCACAATAAAGGGATATTAATAAAATATAAAGAAACAAAAAGGTGTGTGTGCGATTCACACACAATTGAAGTGAAACTTCATTTTAAAAGACATGTTCTATTTTATTTAAACAGTGTGCAATATACATACACACCGACATTTACTCTCTCGCTCTGGCTCACACAAAGAGGAGAGACCGATAATATATTGCTCTCTCGCTCTGGTTCACACAAAGAGGAGAGACCGATAATGTGCCTTAAACGTTAAACGTCTAACGTTTATCGCTTGGAAGTCGCATAAGAAGTTTCACTTCAAAAAGGTGTGTGTGCGATTCACACACGATAGAAGTGAAACTTCATTTTCTATTTTATTTAAACAGTGTGCAATATACATACACACTGATATTTACTCTCTCGCTCTGGCTCACACAAAGAGGAGAGACCGTAGAGCGAGTAGCGTATCATTAATATGGACATTACACGTTGGGTGTCGATACGTCGCGTGACGTTTTAAAAATACAGTTTCTGCCTTTACGGTGTGTGAGGTAGCGATAAGTTAGATTAGTGTTATCATTGTAATATTCAGTTTCCTTATAATCTGCTATTGTACGTATGTACAAAACAGTCAAACCAAAGAATAGAATAGACGTAACGTTGACAACACCCGAATGAAGCGACCTAAATACCAAATAGCAAAGGAATACCATTTCGTCCGCAGTGTACGCGAGCCATGGTCGAAGTGCACGTCACCGTTCAATAATAAAGTAAAAAATTAATTATACCGTTTTGTGTAGTGAAAAAGTGTAAAAATACTTCAACCAATCTTAAAAAATACTGGACTGTCATTTTATAAGCAAGTATTAGAATATTTAGAATTTATTTAGTATATGTACATATTTCTTATTATTTTGTATTCTTCTTCTTCTTCTTAATTATGGCTCAGCACCATTCGTGCATTGGGCCAGTGTCAAGTATTTTAAATTTTGTCAACAAAGCGAGGGAAACGTATAACGCGAATTAAAATAATTAAACCGTACCGGGGATTAAAAAAAAACAAATCAGAATAATTTCATTTCTAAAAACGTTTCAAGTGTTATGACGAATTCAGAATGCTAACAAGATGGCGGCTCCTTTGTTAGAACTTTCGAGGGAGTTTTTGTGGCATATCAGAATTCATTTTCTATGTTATTATTTTCAATCCACTTCATTTTTATACAATAACCAAGCGCTTTATTATGCAAAATGCCACTTATTTTACACAATACAGGGTCAAAAAACACAAATTTATGAATAAAAAACAAAAACCACTACATGACAGTCTGAGATCCCGCCAAAAACTCCTTGTAAATATTCTTCTTCTTCTTATTAATTATGGCTCGGCACCATTCGTGCATTGGGCCAGTGTCAAGTATTTACATTTTGTCAACAAAGCGAGGGAAACGTATAACGCGAATTAAAATAAACCGTGAATTAAAATAAATAATTAAACCGTGCCGGGAATTGAACAAAACCAAATCAGAATAATTTCATATCTAAAAGAGTATATACATATATATAACAAAAGAAAAACAAGTAATATTAAAGTACAATCTAATCTTATTATTTACAATAAATTTATTTAATGTACTATATACACAGGGTCTATTATCTCTTAAAAGTAAGTAAATATTAGAAGGAAGAGGAATAGAGAGAGATATTAGAGATTCGTATAGGGAAGAGTGGTCATATAAAGGACAGGAAAAGAAAACATGATTCATATCGCAATAAATCTCACCACATTCATAGGCCGCACTAGATACTATGCCAAGTTTATGCAGATGTGCCGGAAGGCAAATATGTCCAAGACGCATGCGGATTAAAGACGAAGTGACAGTTTTATTAAAACACAGTTTGGCAAACCAAGGTTTTCTTGGGACTAAGGGCTGTATAGCGTAGAGGAAGCGACCCTTGAACTGACCGCTTTCTCTCCAGCTCAAATTGCATGTATCACGGACATATGTGCTAGGTAAAGCATTCAGGTCGTGTCCGAAAATCGTATATGGGTATAAATCGCCATTCACAGTTGCCTCGTTTGCCAAACTGTCAGCTCTCACATTTCCTATGATGCCACAATGGCTAGGTATCCAGCAGAAAGTGACTGTATAGTTGTTTAATTGGCAATGCAACAACTTTCTCTTACATTCAAATGTTATGAGGAAAAATGGATTCAATTTTAAGGAAAATTTTTCTAAGCTTTGTAAAGAACTGAGTGAATCTGTAAATATAACACTTTTGTTGAGTTTAAAACTATAACATATTCTATTGCTTTCAGAAGACCGAAACATTCTTCCGTAAATATAGATGTTTCTGGTGGTAATTTTATTTTTTGGGCTATATTATATTGGGTATGAAACACACCTACTCCAACACATCCTGTGGGATGTTTAGATGCATCAGTATATATGTGATGCCAGTTTGGCCATTTAGTATTTACAATATGGTTAAAAGTAGTGTTTACATTACAATCGGACCTATCTATGTTGAGAGAAAAACAAATAGTAGGAGAGAAAAGAAGAGAATCATATGAAGTTTAAATAAAGGAAGAACTCTAAAGGAATGTGTAGGAGCTTGTAACGATTTATATTTCTGAAAACTTTTTAATAAGCATGGCAAGGGCTTATTACTAAAAGACAATTTCTCTGACAATAACTCAAGTTTGGAAGCTAAAGGATGATTAGAAAATTGAACAAGCCGGAAAATAAATCTGTCAGAGAGATACTGGCGCCTAAAGCTTAAAGGGGGGTCGCAACATTCTATTTGAAGTGCATTAACGGGAGTGGATTTCATTGCACCTGCAATGAGTCTTAATGCCTTAGAATGAATCAGGTCCAATTTCTTAAAACCTGCCACATTCCCAGGATCCAAAAAGAAAGTACCAAAATCTAAAATACTTCTAATAGCGGCGTTGTAAACCAACTTCATAGTAGCTGGATGAGCACCCCACCAGACACCGCGTAGACATCTGAGCATATTCAAATTCCGTTCACATTTTGAAACTACAAACTCACAATGGGCTAGACCTGTTAGTTTTGCATCAAGTACAACCCCTAAAAACTTTACTTGATTTTTGCTTGGTAAAGGTGTACCTATTATCATAAGTAATAGTAGGTGTGTGAGGGTTTCGAGATTTGGTAAAAATAACGCAGCTACTCTTAGACGGAGATAGATCTAGGCCATTAGTATCCATCCAAGTTTTTAAAGAAGATAAAGATGAAGAAATATGCTCACACGCAATTGCTACAGATTTATCAGAGGCGTATATGACCAAGTCATCCGCATACTGTAGGATACTAACATTATCGCCAACAGACCTTTCTAAGTCGTGTGTATATATATTGTACAGTAAAGGGCTTAGTACAGAACCTTGTGGCAACCCCCTCCAGACCAATCTACTAGATGTATACGGGAACGTCTAGAATAATTTGTCTCTCGGAAAGAAGATTAAAAATAAAGTTAGTTAAAAGGTGTGGGACGTTTAAATTATTCAGCTTTTGTTTAAGAATGGGAAGTAAAACGTTATCGTATGCAGAATTAATATCCAAGAAAGCAGCGACTGTGGATTTTTTGTCTAAAAAGGCGTTTCGAATATCAGTAGTAAAAATCCCCAAGTTATCGGCCACGCTTTTCTCCTTTCTAAAACCAAACTGTGTCTAAGAGAGATGCTCATTATTCTAAATGAACCATTCAAGACGATTTTTAATTACATGTTCAACTACTTTAGTAATTACTGATGATAAAACTATTGGTCGATAAGATTCAACATTAGACTGTGTTTTATTTGGTTTTAAAAAGGGCAACACTATTTGCCTTCGCCAAGATAAAGGAATGTCACCCGACAAAACTACTTTGTTTATTAAATTTAAAAAGTGATTTAAGCCATTTTCACCAATATGTGATAAAAAGGAATATGGTATCCCGTCTTCCCCAGGAGCACTGTCCTTGACGTGGTATAGCACTCCTTTTAGCTCGACCATAGTAATAGGAAGATTTAAAGAAGAAGAGCTATTGGTTTTAACGGGTTGGGAACGGATAATTAAATCTTGGTGTGGTACAGAAGCAGGAGCCAAACGGTCGAGGAATTGATCAGCTAATACAATGGGAAGGAAAGGCGCACTGGAAGGATTTATAGCTGTTCTAAATCTCTTGATGTTTCGCCAAAGAACTGACGAATGTGTTTCGGGTGACAAGGAACTGCAAAAATTCCTCCAACCCTCGAACTTCTTTTTCTTAAACAACTTCCGTGTCTCTTTCATTATCTCCAACAGCGCGTCATAATTCTCCAATGACATGTTAATTCGATAGTTCCTCTCAGCAAATTTCCGCCTAGATATAGCCCTGGTGCATTCTTCATCCCACCATGGTGGTGATGACAACGTATTATTACGTGGTTTTCGCTTAGGAAAAACTGTATCAGCAGCTTGTAATAAAACAGATTTAAAATAGTCAGTATCACAAGTATTTGTATCTTGAAGAAATGTTTCTTCTACTAATGTAGTATATTTGTCCCAATGAGAATCAATTATTTTATGTTTTAATCGTGGCTTTGAAATTAATGCTTCATTTTGTTTATTATAGGGAAAGGAAATAACAATGGGATAGTGATCACTATTGAATGTGGAAGACAAAGTAGACCAAGATAATATAGAAGCTAAATTGGAAGTACAAATAGATAGGCACTGATTGCTTCATTAGGCCTAGTGAGCCAGGTAGGGGAGCCCATATTTAAGATACACTAATCCCATTCTGGTAATATTAAAGGTGGGTATATATGCTTTCAACTTATTTTCAGATAAACAATTTGACTGGACAAAGCTGTTGGCATCTAAATAATTATTAAAAGAAAGAGACATTTTATTTCTTCCTATCCTTTTCAAACTGCCATTAACAATATTTTTAAAAGCATTTTTTTTTAAAACGTGCCGAACACAATAGGATGGAGATTGGTGCCGTCGTCTTCCGCAGACTGTATTTTATGAACATGCACAATGTAAGGGCCATGATCATTGGAATCATAACTAGTCCTGCCTATTTGTGTGGGAGCTTGGGAAGGAGAATTATCGTTAGCGAGAGTAGAAGAAGGTAAACTATTCATGGGGGTTTCTATAAACTCATCATTACAATGACAATCAGTATTTTTTAATGAATCATTATTATTATATTTTTTTTCCTCTTATTACATTGCTTGCATACCCTATGGACGTAACTCCGTTTTAATTTACGCTTTGATACCGACGAACAGTCGGAATCCATTCCAGATTCATTAGAAATTGTAACAAATGCTCCCACAGGGGGCACTACGCCCCCTCGGTCTGGCGGCTCGTTCATAACAGTATTTTAAAAAAACTTACCCTGTGCAGAAAAGACAAATAATAAATATAGGAATAACACTAATCTAAATTTATTCACAACTTAGAACTATTCTGATTACTAATTACAATAAATATACAATTTTATTTGAAAATATTTAAAAACCGCGTCTGTCAAGTTCGAAGGTTTCCCGCCCTTGTAAATATTTTATTCCTCATAATGGATTTGCACGGTGTTGCCACATTGAACTTTCCAGGAAAAAGTAAAATTATGATTTATATTTAAAAAAGGATATATTTAGATTATTTTATTAATATTGATTTTAATTACCTGTTTATATAATATAATTAAATAAAATTGACTTGAATCTGTATATAGTTTGTAATAAAATACTCTTATATATAAATAAATATAAATATAATAATATACAGAAAAATCCATTAAAGTATACACTTGCGCTTTTCAAACGTAAGGTAAGTTACTCACCACGTGCACCTCTTCACTAAGTATACAGTACCTATTTAAAACTAAGACATTACAATATCATGAAATGAATTTATAAGATGCATTAAATTCATTATTTTTAAAATAAAAAATTAATCTAACGTTTGATCATTATCTTTTCAGATTTCCAAGTTAATCGACTTTATGAAACAAATGGGTCTAGATACAATACTTAAGAATGGAAAAGATATAGACTACGGTTATTAAAATTGAAACCATTATCATAAATACTTGTGTACATCGAAATTCGGAATTAGATACAATTGTTCGAAGTGCAGAAGCATGACGGAAGTATTACGGAAATTTGATGCAAAATCAAGGTTTCTAATTATTTTTTATGTTAAATTAAAATGTTTGTAAAACCATTCATAAAAACAAATAATTTTAATGTTTATTTATTTAAAAAGAAAAAAATTCTCTATCTCATGGGTTTATTATATACCTCGACTAATTTGAGAAGTATGGCGCTTTTAGCACCAAAAAAGTGGTAACAGCAATAGAGAAAGAAAATCCATAGCCCTTTCTCTTTTGTTTTTCATATTTTTCCTATGTCGCTCTTTTAATTCGGAGTGAAATAGTAAGAAATATTTTAAACTCTTTTAGTTATTTCCTCTAAATTTCTTTTGTAGTTAGATCATAGACGATAGAGTACTTTATATTATACTTAAATACTCTGTGCTTCCACTAATTTCAGTTATCAATAAAAATACATATATTCTTATGTTATCTCTTATGGGAACAAAATAATATAAATGTTACCTTTAAAATAATTTTGAAATGATTACATAATATGTAATACGATAATAAATATTATGATATTATTGAATTAAAAAATAGAAACACGACAATGTTGCCTGATCAAAAAAATATAAAATTAGAAATAACTTGTACTTGAGTCTCAAATCCACCATTTTCCCTTTGTAACTAACCGGTGTCCAAAACACGTGCGTACGATCAAGTTACATGGAAAACTCGTGTGATCGCGTGTGTTATTAACATAATACTATCACTAGAAAGTGCTACGTGTTTCTATCTACCATTTTAATATATTAAAACAACAGAATGAATACGGAAAAGCTAAAGAAACTGCAGTCACAGGTGCGCATCGGCGGCAAGGGAACACCGAGGCGCAAGAAGAAGGTTGTACACGTTACAGCCGCAACAGACGACAAGAAATTGCAATCGTCCCTCAAAAAATTGTCAGTGAACACTATCCCTGGCATCGAAGAGGTTAATATGATCAAAGATGACGGTACAGTTATACATTTTAATAACCCAAAAGCTCAGGCTTCGCTAGCTGCGAACACCTTTGCCATCACAGGTCACGGTGAAAACAAGCAGATCGCTGAGATGCTCCCCGGCATCCTCAGCCAACTCGGACCCGAAGGCTTGAATCAATTAAAGAGGCTCGCTTCAAGCGTCGCCGCTCCCAAACCATTAGACGAAGACGACGAAGTACCTAACCTAGTTGGAAACTTTGACGAAGCCTCCAAACAAGAGGCTAAGGAAGTCATTACTACAGAGAAAGAAAAGGAGAAGAAACCTGAACCAGAAACCAAAGCCGACAAAAAAACTGATTAAAGTATCCTGGAATGTTATAATGGTTTAGTTTTTAATTCTGCTCACCAGATTATTTGATTGAGGATTTCCAAAGCCACCGGGGCATGTTTCTCAGCTGTTTTTATTTTATTAACAATGATGTGTTTGTATAGTACATTTTTGATTAAATTACAATAAACATTTATAAATTGTAATATGTTATGTTGATATGAGCTAATTATTGTATATTGTACTTTTCTGAAAACCTGGTGACTTTGGAAATATATCACAATGACTCATTATTCAAAACATGCTTCTGTTAAATAATATTATTGAATGATTTTTTTCTAACCTACCACATGATGTATTTTCTGGTATTACTTAAATAAGCAATTTGATGAACCTATTGTCATGTTTGATAAAGGTTCTCTTGTTTAAATTACTATAATACCTGTTTCCCGACAGCACAGATATAATTTTGAAGTATAAAGAGTATAATTAGATTGAAGGAACACATAAACTATGAAACAATTTATAAAATGGGAATTTTCTAAAGTTTTTGTTTTCTGTCTGTTGGTCACATATTTTCTCATTAGTTTTGAACTCAAAAATAAAGGGTATATTAATGAATGAATAGTCACAGGTAGCTCTTTAGGTTACATGAGCTAATTGTATTATATAAAAAAAAAAAAAAAATTCTAAAAATGTAATTATTAAAGTTTTTTGTATGTTTAAACATATTAAAACTTTAATTGGTGATTTTGGCTTTTATTTATTATATGTACAATATACCTTACTATATTTAACTGTAAGTAATTAATATTCAGAAAAATAAATCTAAAAAACTAGTTATTTATTTTATGTATATTTTATTATAAAAACTTTAAGGTCAAAGGAAATTGTAATTGAAGACTAAAACATTATAAAGCAAAGGCAACTTGTAATAAAATTATAATGATTTTTACTATATTATTATATTAAATACATTTAACTATTATTAAGTAAACAATTCTTCCATATATAATAACCAATGATTCCTGTGTTTTTGCTAGATCAAAGTAGAAATATGTACGAGAATGAGACAACTCAAGAGATAGAGTGGAACAGTCATGACTTGCAAAGGAATTTCTACCTTTTGCTAGCCCCAAGATCTCCAAAGCCTTTCTTCACTTGAATAGACTTCAAGCATGTACGGTCACTGCAGGCTTATCAGGCCATGGGTACTATAACAAGCATCGTTTTAATCTAGGTGGTCTTGAAAGCCCTCCGTGCCGAATGTCCATGGGTGTAGAAGAGACAGGCAGACGCTTACACTTGGAGTGCAGAGAATTGGTCCAATACCGGGTTAAACACCTTGGCTCTTCTGGAGGTCTTTAGTAACATCGGGTGAGTGGTGGACTTTCTGGAAGAATTTGGCTGGCATGACTAAAGTCAACCAGTATCACACAAAATAGGCACACACAGATATAGAGTTGCGGAAATTTAGCCCGTGTAAACCTTGATGCCTTATATAAATGGTTCCTCCGGGGTAGAGCGAAAAGAACAGTTGCTCTAGGCGCCAAAATACGAATGACAATTTCAAGAAAAATAATGTTTTCTGTCAAAGGTAGTGTTTTAAGTTATTGAAATTTGTTAAATCATTTATTTCACAAGAAATGATTTTAATTGAATGTGAAAGCCGTTTTCTATTACAAAGGGTGCTGAAAAACAATCTCGCTCTAATGTGTTTCTCAGAATGATCTAACAAGAAACTTTATGTACTTAGATAATGTATTATTGTTTAAGTTTACCTAGATAGGTTTCTTTTTTTTTTTCAAGATACCAATTATAACTTGTCCTTTATCATTTAACTATCCGCCCAAGTTTTGACTGCGAAAGTAGTATTTTCACCCATTTCTGTCATGAAAGTGGCAGTGTTCATACTTCTGTACTCTGGTCTGAAGAGTGAATGAATGGCCAACATACATGAGGTGCTCCAACCAGCCTTCATTGGATTAGTAACCTTTTATTGTCTGGCATTAGAACTGCAATCTTTTAAAAAGTTGGTTATAGATATTAACAGGCTGCAGTGACGACTTAACATCAGGCGAATTGTATGTATTGTAGATGTGCCCGCAGCTCCGCTCGCGTGGACTACTAAAAAAGTTTTTAATTTTTTGTTCGGAACCCGTAACTATTTTTCTAAACTAAAAGCTAAATTATTGCTTATGACATCAGCTATCTGCCAGTGAAAGTCCCGTCAAAGTTGGTTCAACCGTTTCCCAGTTACCCGGAACAAACAGACAGACAAAAATTGTTTTTTTTTTCTTATAGGTATCATCTATACTTTCATACGCATTTAGTAAAAAGCTGTTATTTTGACATTACAAACATACACTTTAATTTTATTATATGTATAGATTGATATTTCAAATATTTTCTATATCCTTTTAACATATCTAAACTAACATTATAAAGCAAAAGAGATTGTTTGTTTGTTTATTTGAACGTGCTTATCTCTGGAACTACTAGGATGAAGTTATAGGCTATAAAACTTCACCCTACGGCCTTAACGAGCAGAGCAGTTACCATGGACCATGTACTCTGTGAGTCTGGCAAACTAGTCAAGTACGGGAAGTCAGAATTAACACAAATTCACAGGGTTTCGTTATGGTGCAGATCACGGGCATAGATTAATCTGTTTCTACACTATTGTTAGTAAGTATAATATTTTTATATAAGTTTTTTGTTTGAAAGCGCATTTTTTTTGAAAACGTTTTTTTTTGAAAAATTCGTTCTTCATTCAATAGCCTTTTTTAATGCTGAAGATCAGAGTAGTACCTTACGAATGAAAGCACTGGGAATAGCGTAGTCAGTATATAAATATTGTCACTCGCGGCATTTGCAGACATCATAAAGCGGTAAGGGGCCATTCATTAATTACAGTATCCTGAATACTATAGCAGACAGGTGGGACAGTCCTATACTGGGACATTGGGTACGCCTACATGCCACTGTGGCGTTACATAAATAATTTGTTTGTCGTTTTTTCATTTAAATGTAAGTAGGTACTAACATTAGTTTTTAAGTTGTGTAACTAACCTAACCAAATGGACTTCTGTCTGAAATAAATGATTTATTATTATTAATTACGTAAGACTCCCGAGTTGTAAAAATCTTTACATGCCCTTATCTTGAGGGGGAGAGGGGTAAAACCCAGTACGTCTTACTTAATATTTTGTAAGTCGAAATTTAATCTAAGAAACCTAATTCCATTTCGGATGCCCAATGGTTTTCTTCATTCTATGATGTAAACTTCCTTACATCTTATTTTACAAATGTTTATTGTTTATTAAAATTGTCAAATTTTTAATGTATTCATTTTTATCCAGTTTAAATCTTATAAATAATAATTGTAGTGTATTCAATCCGCGTATTAATTTTATTTAAATTATTTGTAAAATAAAAAATAGATCTTTTATATTCAAGCAACAATAGGATTTAATGATTTTTTTATTGAATAATAATTCCGGTCACAATAGCATATTATTTTACTAATACTAAGATTATTGCATAACTTTAAAAAACCCGCGTAGTTTCCATGTTGTTAAAAAAATGGCGGCTAAAGGCGGGAGATGTAAAGTGGCTAGTAGAGGAATATGAGGTGCTAATAGACGTGCTAGTTGATGGTACCTATGGAATTATAGGCGTCCAAAGGCTATGCTTGTTTGTCACCTAAGTAGTATAAAAAATTACCAATGCGGAATAACTATTCTAGTGAATCATGAACTCTATCTGTCTAACTGTCATGTATGTGTACCTATTCAAAAATATAATTGTGTATTTTACTCGTTTATTGCTTACATCGTTTATTATTTATATCTACCGCTCGATATAAAATTCACTTTGGTGTTTTTATTTAATAAATATGTTAAAACCACTTATATGGCAATATCTCGCGGATACTCGAAAATTATCAATAGGTCTTCAACCCACGCTCTATTTATTTTCCTTACGATCTCAACCTACATACAAAGTTACTAGAATTAAAAGCTTCATTCTACTGGTTATAAAATGGTTGACTCCAAAACGATGACCCTGAAAGAATTTCTAATGACGGAATTTTAATCATTTGTTTTGAAAAAACAAAAAATGTGTACATAATTAAATAAGCTCCTTATCTACATGCTTACAAGGTCTTCGAATGACCTACAACTAAATATTAAGATTTTTGTCAACAGAGGTGGAGTTAGGCGGTACGACAGAACGCATTTTTTTTCCATCTCACTATATATACTGTTGGTCCCTAAAGCGTCAGACGGCTTTTAAAGCTTCACTGGGCTTGGCTGAACGCTGAACGTGGTCTCAACAACTGCTATAGGTTACACATAAATTAAATTTTTATACAGTTTTTAGAAAAAAATATGAAAATTATTAATTAATGCTAATTATGTGGGCATTTTTTGCCCAATGTTATTTTAATATAATACTATATAATATAATAATAATACTCAATCCCAATAAGTTTCCAACCCACAGAACAATACATTCTCTAACGAGGGTTCCAATCACGGAAGTCATACATAAAGTTTATCAGTCAGTAGGTAGGTAGGTACATATATTTTTTATTTTGCGGTAATGGTTAATGTGACCAAAGTTTTTTGCATACATTATCTCTCGACCCTGTGTTCTATAATTTATTCTTATTAAATTTTATATCGTAATCGAGGACGGTTGTTAGTTATTCGTATTTAAAATAATTGAAAACTCAATTTTTTATGTTATTAATATTTATAGATGAATTATATTTATTCTAAAAAGTAGGTTTGGATTTTTCTGGAAGACGTACGGTAAATGTAAAGTGCTAAATCGATTATCTATAATAAATAAATAAAAAAGGGTTTTATTTATGAAACTATTAAGATTAGGTACATACTTTGAGATGTTTCTATTTTTATAAACAATACGGTAGCCTAGGTATTCAATTGTAGATAGATACGCTCGATTTAAGCATCTTCTTTTTACAATTGGAATTTAATTGAACATATTATTGTTTCGTGAAAACGAGATGATTTTGTTGATGTTTTTATTTTGATGAAGCAGTGCCGCAATTCCACTTAAAATCGAATTTATAGTCACAATAATGATGGCCAATATGAGACCGGGAATTTGTGGTTGAATATTTGATATACTATAAAAGATTATTACACCAGAATATAAGAACTTGTGATGACTTATTATATTTTAATAATAATAAGTTGTAACAGAATGTAGACTGTATAAGCTTGTGTTTTCATTTTAAAGCGGTCTCTACACGTTCGCCTATATTTGGCGAATAGAGACGAACACGAACGTTTAGAGGGTATATTTGCCTGCATTCATTTTGTAGGTTAGCACTTTTAAAACACGAATCAAAGGAGGTCGGACATGTGACTTTACACGTTCAACATCCGCCCAGTAGGCGTTCTACTGGAGGACTGTGTGGTTGTATATTTATTGGACTTTATAGTTAATTAAGCTATTAAATCTACCAAATAGCAATACTATAAAATACCAAATAGCCTGATCTATTGAAGATACCTTGAAAGTTATTGTAAAGTAGTTTTTTTTATATTAGCTCTGCAAATTGACGGTACTATCCCTGTACAGTACAATCCAAATATAACGGCGACCACCAAGAGATCTAAATCCATCGGCGGTCGCCACTGTCATGTCGGCCTGCATAAATATCTCTTCACGTTACGCTTAAAGGACCCGATGTCGTAAGGAGGGAACACATTAGCCGGGAATTGATTCCACACGGTACGACAAAGATAAATCATGCAGAACTTTTTAGTTCGTGCCGAGATGGAGGTTACCATAAAACTGTGACTCCAAACCCCAGCGCGTATGGTTCTGTTGTGGAAAGGAAAAGAAGGATAAGGAGTATAATTACTTTTATATTTTCCCATTTCCGATACAAATGGATGTTGTGTTGGTATTTTATTTAATAAAACATGTAAAATATTTTTAAAGCCTTTGAAAAACTAAAATGTTCTTTGTATAATTAATAAGAGTGTGTATTTCACAGACTTTGAAACCACTAATTAGGTACTGTTTACACAAGTCATCTTTTATTTTCCATCTATGCAAAAGCCTTATTATCTTAAGGTACGTTATCTGGGGAAAAGATCACAATTATATCAAGAGTTCCCAAATTCACAATATACGTTTAAATTATGAGTATATCCTGCCGCAATCGTCTCGACGTTCATTGCATTTTAGTTACAAATTCGTAAATGAACACAAAATAATGTATGGATGGGCTGGGCGAATAGAAGCAAATATCTACGAATGCGCATTCGGCGAATACAGGCAAACTTTTAAAGGCCGCAAAACGTAAAATAACTTACGTTTAGTTCTGTAATTTGCAAATAAGTTTTTAGTATTATTTTGTAATGTTTAATAGTGTGTGCGTAATGGTAAGCATAGAAATGGGACTGATTCTTAATCACAATTACCAGAATGTGTGTGAATTCAGAATTTTGAAATCATCTATGTTCATATGTCAATTGTCAGTTGCCACTATTGTCAGATTTGACTAAAGACTTTATATGGTATTTATAAATAGACTTCAAACCCAATATAATTTTAAGAATTCCGAAGGAATTAATTACAAGGAATTTTCTTCAAATTGACCATGATAGCGCGCCCGTGGACCGATGACTTACCGAAATGCAGGAATACTTGTGTAGCATCATATTTTTCACGTTTGGGAGGCAGCGGAAACAACGCAGACGATTATCTCTGTTTTTATTGTCAAACTGAGGATAATTTGTAAGTATAATTGTTGGTGAATATATTATTTCATGACGGCTCGCCATACAGTCTTAGTTTTACCCAGTTGAGCCCCGTGTCTTTTCAATCTTCATACTTAGAAGTGAAGGTCTGGCAATACAAATGTCAGTTCTAAGTAATTGTCATAGAGTTCACTTTTACAAGATAGGTAAAGATTTTCGAAAATCGTAATTTTTTTAATACATTTTTTATTATTTTTTGAACGATTATATTTTGATTTACATTAAATACGACCTATTTCAAAATTTTGTACTGTTTTAGTGAAATATTTTCATTTTTCCGTTGCGGTGATAAAATTCGTTAGGTTAGGTTTGAACTGTGATCATAATCCAAAAATACCATACCATGACCTCTAAAAAGGAGAAAAAAATCTCAAAAACACTTTTTGAACTTTTTTCCTTACAGAGGGAGTTTTACTCTCTGCCACCTTCCCCGCTCCTTCAAGTCATCAAATTCAGTGGTAGCAATTCTAAAGTTCAACTAATTCTGAGATTCAATTATATTAATGGCCGATTTTTTAATCAACAGATAGCTGTATTTGAGGATTAATTTTTATATATTGACAGGATTTCCATACATTATCTGTCAAAACATCAAAATTACTCCTTAGATAAAGTTATCTGTTTGAAAAATCAGTTCTAAGTTTTTAATTTTAATGAACTGTGACACAGAAAGGTTCTTTGTCAGTGGACAGTTTATAATTGGTAGAATTAACATACTATGGAATGGAGTACTTACTGTTTTTTTTTATTCAAATTCGGCTAAATGATTGTACCTCATCTCAGTGTAAATAAAAACAGAAAGATGATGATGTATAAATATAGTCGATTTTGGTTATAATGACAATTAAGGGACTACTATAATAATTCAGTTGCTATATCAGGAGGTCACTATATACATAGGTAGAAAAAAAAGAAAGCAAGAAAGAAAGAAAACAATATTTTTTATTTTGTCTGATTGCAAATCATACAAGTTTAGTATTTACAGTAATACCAAAAGCTGTCTGGAAGAAAATGTCTCATAGAGTTAAGCACAAAGCCTTGTTTATTAAGGCCACAAAGTATGTTTCAAGTGACCCCAATTTTTTTCTAGTTTTTTTAAATATTTTTAGCCATGTTTTTATGTTCCACAGTTGTCTTTATGGAGTATTTGAGCCACACAATGGTCTGGACGCAGCAAGGTTCATTATGCAAAGAATGGCCGCTGAAATATTGTTTCCTCCACCATCTGCTAATGCAGATGAGGAGATACGAGATAGACTGAGGTTTGTACACTAGTCCATTGTTGGACACAAGCCTGCTTCAAAAACCTTACAGACAACTAGGAAATTATCCAAAATAGCAGGTTGTTTTTAAATTTGACTTTATTTAAGCTAGAGTTTTTAGTTAAATCATAGGTAATAGATATTTATAGGTAATAGTAATGGAACTTTTTTTTTAATCAGAAGCTTTTCTTTTTAAGCTCACAACAACAATAATAGTGAGATATGAAATGGATTGTTTTAGTCTGTAGCCATGTTAGAACAGTTATATCAACAATAATTATTGTAACTTGACTTAACTTTATGAAATAGGAAATAGGATTTCACTTAGGGATTAGATTAATTATGTTTTTGATATCATTAGTAAGGTTAGCCAACTACAGTACACGTATATCTTAAAATATTAATAGTAAAAAAATTGGCTAGTGAAGGGTTTGGTAACTTTCAGAAATGCATTTGTATCAGTCGAGAAAGCATACATAGAAAATTATGATGGAATGATAGCCGAGAGAACTAGCCTTCAGTATCATCTGCAAACAGTAAGTGAATCACAGGTTCGTAATTTGAAATAAGTAATTTTATTACATTTATGTTTGAGCTTAGAAGGTGGAATAAGGATTTTATATTTTGATATAGGAACGAGACTAATTCTCATTATGATTTTGTAAATCATCTATACAAATAAATAAAATTGAAGTGTCTGTTTGTAATGTCATAATAACAGCTTTTTACTAAATGCATATGAAAGTATATATTATAATTATACAAAAAAATATTTTTTTTAAATATTTGTGTATCTGTCTGGTGGTTCCGCGTAATCTCCGAAATTGTTGGACCGGTTTTGACGGGACTTTCACTGGCAGATAGCTGATGTCATAAGGAGTAACTTAGGCTATTGTTATTTTAAGAAAATAACTAGAGTTCTGCACAAATAAAATAACAATCTAATATTTATAAAAGTGAGTGATAAAGTGTAATAACTCACATCCCGTGTTCTGTGTTTGGGCAAAACACTGTAATTTAACACAAATAAAGCAATATTGTTGTTTCATTGTACTATCTGACAGCTGTAACACATCAACAGTTTAACTCTACACATTTCTTCAAACACTAACTAATGATTTTGTTTGAGATGGTGTCCTAAGTTGTACGAAAGGGTCTTTTTGCAATAATTACTCTCCACTTTCTTGTAATTGTGGTTCACTATAATAAAATGGTCACATACTTGTCCAGTCTGAGGCATTTTTATTATTTACAAATTTTATTATGTTCATTATAAACAGTAAAACTAAGTTAATGTTTACAAGTATTTATCAAAAATAAAATCCCACATAAAAAGCATCTACTAGCTCTTTGAACAGCAAATAAAGAAATATGGTACATTATTTTTCTGCGCTTTTTCGATCCGCTTGAGATTGTGGTGAGAAGTCAAAATATTTCCTGGAATATGTTTCGCTTAAGACTGTCAAACATTAGTTGTGCAGTTATAATAGAAATAATGCTTTCACCTAGTATTTCATGGTTCCATGAACTTAAAAAGTATTTGTTATAAGTAAATTAAAAAAGCATTCTATTAGTAGGTTTGACCTACACTGTTTTTCTAGGGTATGAAATAGCCACCTTATGGTAAGTAGCATGAGTACAAACATCTTTAAAAGAACCGAAGTCCTGAGTCCAGACATAATCGGTCACTTGAGAGCTAAGTTGGCTAGTTTGGAGTGTTATTCGTGCCATTCCAATAACGCGAGATGTTAGTGCGACATAGCGACGTTACCTTACCTAAGACCTTTATAAATGGCTTTAGTGTAAGGAGTTTTTATATATAACATGGTGTAAAAAGACAATGCTTTAACAGAATAAAATATGGAATTCTTATAACAGAATCGTGACGTCATACTTTCCCGGCTAAAAGAGATCGACCAACATCTCTCCGGTGGTGCCACTGTCGTTATCGCCCTCGTTCACAACAATAAGCTTTTCGTTGCCAATGTCGGTGAGTTTGCTTGCTTCTTTCCTTCTAACCTACCTTATGGTAGTTTATGCGTAAGCTATATTATCTAAAGTTATCTATATAAATAAAATTATTGAGATTTACCAATGTGCGCGCATCACGCAAAAACTACTGAATAAATTTGGATCATTTTTTTTTGTTTTAGTCACTAGATACTTCGTCCTTATAAAAAAAACACGATATCTTCATAAAGAATAATTCTGTAGTTAACGTGTGCGGAGCCGCGGGAACTGCTAGTATTTAGAAAAATTATATCAACAATTTTGTTTAATTTCTATCATTATAATATAAGAAATTAAAAAAAAATTTAGGCACAATTAATGCATACACTATAATGTTTATCTTCGTAGTACAGTTCTTGATAATAATAAAGTTCTTCCAAAATGGTGGAATTAAAATACAGGATGTTATGATTTTATATGGTCAGGTGAAACGAGGGCTCTCCTGTGTAAAACGGATGACAACTCAGTACTGAGAGTGGTTCAGTTGACAGTCGATCACAGTATGAATAATGAAGATGAACTGTTAAGACTTTCCCAGTTGGGTTTAGACATGAACAAGCTGAGGAATGGTAAGTATTTCCTTCAGTCCTTCAATATCTATCTGTTTAATATTAATAACGTGTAGAACTTTGGTCATTTTACGAATTTTGAGGAATATTGGGTTCGGGTTCTGACGGATTTTTGACGAATTCTGGACATCTAGCAGCAGTGCCCCAGTGAACAAGTGTAGGATTAATTTTTTAAATTACCCAAGTTCTTACTATAGCTATATATATAGTAAGTACAACCCAATGGTGACGGTCACCATCGTGAGATGAATGAAGTGCTGTAGCGTAGCGGGGGATCTGGGGGCGGTCAACCCTTTGTGACATTTTTTGGGCTGCAAAATCTTCTATTAAATATTAACTAGCTGAACCGTGCGAATATAATTCGCAAATTATAGAATGTAAACAGTCAAACAGCTGTCATATCAATTAAAACAGATAGAGGGCGCCTCGTATATGTTAGTTGAATGTGTTTCAGTCATTTTTAAAGAAAACATTAATTTTCAACTATTTATTCAATTCAATAGCAGGATACAAATACTTTAAAATGATGTTTGGATCTTTAATTTTGATTAAGAATTCATGAAGATATAGCGTTATCACAAAAAAAACACCATTGAGTTATATTATGAATTATTATTAAATTATAAAAATTCAAATAATTATTTGGTAAATCTTGGATTTTTTTTGCGTTGAAATACCTAAGAAAGGAACTGTGAATTTGGTCTATGCCCCGAGCGGCAGAAACCCACGTTACTAGTTAGATGTCCATTATTGGACAGCACAGAGATAATTCTTATAATAGTTTTGGGATGTTTGAAAATATACATTGCTAATTTTATCCATAGTGTCAGTCGGGTCTGTAAATAAGTTAAAATTTTCCCACAGCACAATACCTAGGCAATCAGACCGGCACGAGGTGTCTGGGCAATTATTTAGTCAAGGGTCTGTATAAGGCTTTCCCCAATATAAGTGTGGCGAACTCGGAACCGGTTATTGCAACTCCAGAGATACATGGACCCATTATACTTGATGATAGTTGCAGGTGAGCACCTTTTGTTTCAATATACAACGAAGGTGGCAAACATACAAATAGGCGCTTGTCACACCAGCTAGAGCGTTGCTGACCTTCAACCCCCATTCTCCGAGGAGATCATTTCAGGAAATTTCTGTAGAGTGGAGGTACATCACCAGTCAGGCTACTCCAAGTAGAAAGGCTTCTAAAGAAATTTTCCTGTGTCCTACCTCTCTTTACCACACTCTTTTATAATCCTACTAGCAATCGACCGCGACTTTGTATGTGTTAATTAAAATATCATCTGTAGCACTTTCTAGCAATGTTTTCTTTAAAACCGGTACTATAGTGCAGTGGTTACCTTTTTTAATCGTTATAGGTTTAGCGTTGTGGCAGAATTTCACATGATTTTAAATGACGATGTGGCCCAAGATGGTAGCACACTAAGTCTAGTGGAAGACTGGCTCTCAAGTGTATTTGCCGGAAAATGCCTGTTGGTGCTTGGCGACAGATTTTCAACTTGAGTGTGGTTGCTAACCAGACGCGCATTAGATAAAGCTTACCACCATTCGTGTTTCATTACGATGTTTCCTTCAATGAAAGCTCAAGCTCATTGCAGGGATTCGAACTCGCGTCTCTCGACGTGATATCCGTACACGCTGCTACTGAGCCATCATTACTTCAACATTACTTTTCCTGTCATTGAGGCACTTTTGCAGTTTAGTTTCTAAGATCTAGTGGTTGATAAAAAAATGGTAACACATAGGCTTCATTTTCTGGTAATATCTAACATCGGCGGCCTGTTGAATGCATTTCGCATTTGGCTCGAAGGACCATATTTTATGCGATGATGAAGATTCCATAACTTTACGGAGCGGCATAGGTAATTTCGTCAGAATGACAGGTGGTGGTGGCTGGCAAAGTGTTGGGTAGTCCTCTTCATTGCTCTTTGCGTGACCTTAAGCGTTTTTATGAAGCCCATAGTTAGCGACCACGTCTCAGCATCATAAGTAATCACTTGCAAAACAAACTGGTGAAAGATTTGCGATGCTGCGGAACTTGGACGAGAAGATGTTACGTAGTTACTCAAACATTGCCCAGCAAAGTGAAAATAATTCCTTTTTTTTCAGATTCTTAGTTTTAGTTAGTGCAGGTGTGTACAAACGTATCCAAGAAGCGAAAGGCAGCAGCGAACAAACAAACAAACAGCTATCTCAAATAATCGTAGAAAACTTTAGAAAACAGACCGATTTTCGTAAAGTCAGCCAGTCGGTCCTCGAAGAAGTCGAGGAAGAGTTCGTTTCCTATTGCGTGAAAAATAATTTAACACCGAAATCGAACATACACATGTCGCTGTTGATAAGAAATTTCAATTTCCTAGCGCCGATAAACGAAAATCTGAATAATCCTATACCGAAGAACGCGTCCGTTCGATTCAATCCCATCGTTCAGTCGAAATCGAACACTTTATTGAATGAGATCGATTCCGAGGTGTACTCGTCGGGAACGAACGAGGGAACGAACGAGGGAACGAATGATTCTACAGCGGACACAAACCGTTCAATGGAGTCGACGTCGGACATATACCCCACTAGACAGTACGACAAGGATAGGAAGATAAAAGGTTACGTTGATTTCTCATGTTATTATGAGAACGTTGCTAAAGCTCGAAGGAATGGAACTTTGCCGGATTTTATTAAATAACTGGCTGATCCGTGTGAATATTTTGCAAATATTAAAGAGTGTAAACTGTCTAAATAACAGCTGTCATGTTAAACAGATTGTTAATAGATGGAGTCTCCTACACGTTAGTTGAATATATTTTCATATGCCGTCCACAGATGGCATTCTAAAGGGTTTTTTTTAAACTGATTAACGAAAAATGAAATTAAACTACATAGCTATTTGTCTATATTTCGTCCATAGCGGTCAATATAATCTTTAAAATGATGTTTGAATCATTAATTTTGATGAAGAATTAACGGAAATATGGCGTTGCCACTAGGAGTGGGTTGTTATGAGTTTTTTCAATAAAGTTGTGTTATCGTTATGGCAAAACGAATAACGTTGATATAACGTATAACGATAATACGTACTGGGTGGTTGAATTTAGAAAGAGGTAGATTGAGCTGTGAATATGACCCGCGTTCTGGGCGGCCTTCAACTTCCGTTACGTCAAAAAATGTCAAAAAAGTTGAGAATCTGATTTTGGAATACGGAAGAATATCTATAAAACACATAGCTGAGATCCTAAAGATATCTTTTGGTAGAGTTCAATCCATTTTAATTGATTTATATATATATATATATATATTCATCACCCCGACGACCACCACAATATCTATGGACTGCATTGTAACAGAAAGTAAATTGTATAAAAGTCATATAAGTAAAACGGCTATGTTTGATCGCAGACGTACAACATAGTCACATTATCTCTGCACCTTGCAGGAATGCGATGCTCCCCCGCTCCCCGCTTCCCCTTCACCTCTCTCCCTTAAATCGCCACTTCAATACGGAGAGCATCTTCGTTTCCGATACACGATTTTCTAATTATCATTGTTGCGAACACAGATTTCTGAAAAAGGCAGACGGAGCCTTACGAATAACAGTAATGTGACATGCATTTAGCTGTGTGTCCTTGGCTACCAGATTGAACAATCCATACGACCGTGATGAATACAAAAAACTGATTTTGTACTTGAAATGAAGGGCCCCAAGGACCTTCACATACCAACTTAACTTATTTGGTGTTTTCCTTATCAATGAATTTTTCTTGGTTCTCTTTACTTATATACTTTTGTTTTAACTTACCATACGTATGCCTAATGGTTCCAACATCGTAAACATATGAAATTTTTGGCGACCATCTTGGATTTTTGATTGGTACACTAAATTGTCCAGGGTTCTCTATTTTTTTTTTTTATTTTGGTACCACAATTCTATCTTTTTCAGTGTTTGTAGGTCGTTGTCAGACATTACGGTAACTACCTTTAGTTTCATGATAGTTAGGTTAGTTAGTTAGTTAGTTAGGATGTGAATAAAATGTGAATATGTGATAAATGAAAATATTTCATTGTAACCTAGCAACACTTGCAGTTTTGTAATCAGTAACGTATAACACCAAAAATAATATCAAAATAAGCTGTGTTACGTATGAAACAATTTTCCTCTTCCATTATTGTCTTCAGGAAGAACCTTTACTGTGTAATTACACATAAGACGGCATATAATATTTTAAACATACGGGTGCTGACATTGCATGATGATTCCTTTCAAAATTGTAGGGACATTTTCGTGTTCTGTGAGGCTCCATCTGCCCTTTTACTCAAATCTGTGGTTTCGAATATACATTTTTAATTTTCGATTATTTTTATCATTTGTTTTTCTAAGTTCAGTTTAATTCCGATAACATGGAAAAGCTAAGCAAGAAATCTATACTAATATAATTAAGCAATTTTTTTTTATTGTTCATGTAACTACTAGTCGAGTACTGTAAGTTATATAGTTTCACGTTACGACGTTAAAGACTGGAGCAATAACTATGATTGTCAAACAATATGGCAAGCGGGAAAGAAACACGGGCGCGCGGCGTTGCCTGCAGTTTGTCGAATAAATTTAAATTGGTGAAACCGTGGGGCACAGCTAGTTTACCACAAATAGCGATATCCTTCTGAAAAGAAGGTTTCAATAGTGATATAAGTGAGAGCGATGACGAAGATACTGTGCCTGGCGTACACCAAATTATTTATAGTCAAAATGAATTTTAGCTCATTAAGTAGCACTGTATTGATTTTACAAGTACTTGTTGAAATAAAAGCCGTTTTTATTTATTATCAATCACTTATTTCTTAACTCAATCGTTACACAAAAAGTAGTTAATGTTCGTTTTTTAAGACCGTACCAGAGTTTAATATGACGTCATCGTTCACTATTAAACGAGCTAATTTACATAAGAAAAAAAAACCTCCTTTACATTCCTCAAAATGCGTAACTGTAAAATTATCTTACAAGAATAGACTAGTTGGAACAAAAGGCATTCCAACTTGGTCCTCGGGAGTACGTAGAGACTTACTGGACTCAGAACAGTAAACATATATGAGGTTGGTTATAAATTGACATCTTGCATCGAGTTACGACACGTTCCAACTCAGTTCTCGGGTGTAGCGTCCTATTATATTAACTGGCCCCTTTTCAGAACCCATTTGAGGTTGGTCACAACTTGCTATAGGTTTCCAGTGATTACAAAATCCAAATACGATTGTGAACCGTTTTTAATAAGAATTAATCGCTATAATAGAGTAGGAGGAACTCAAATATGCCGCCCAAGTATTACTGTAACGTGTTGATAAATACATACAACGGCATATCAATTGCGTTGTCGATACATTTTCATTGCTCGATTAGTGTATCAAGCATGATACTAAAAAAACGTTCGTTTTGCTATAGACAAGAAAAATAGACTCAAAAGATATTTATTCATATGACAAATAAACTGATAAAGAACAATTTCGCAACTGCAGTAAAATGTGGTCATATTAATCACATTTCTTTTTTTTAAAAGAGCTTACACGTTTGTTAACTGTTACATATTTAATTATAAAATTATTTTTAAACTGGCTTATAATCGAGCTTCGTCTCCAGCTTCTTGTTGTCCGCGACCTTCCTGACGGCCTTCATAAGATCCTCCTGGAATGAGTAAATAAATTTCATTAATCTATAAAATTTAACTCCACTTAGTCGAGTAGTTTTTGAAGTTTGATCAATATGGAGCCATAATCTGAGACAGTGAAAGTCTTCAAGATTTTTTTCATTAATTTGCTCGAGAACAATTTAATTCTCAGAAACCATAGTTATGAAATGGAGAACGATTTTCCGTATAAATTACCTGAATAATATATTCTCTTTCAGCTCGTATAGCGAACAGGCCAGCTTCGGTGCACACGTTCCTCAAATCGGCTCCATTGAATGTGTCCGAGAGTTTAACTACAGCTTCATAGTCCATCTCACCGTGCTTGGCTATAGGTGTAGCGTGGATTTTTAGGATTTCCAACCTGGAAATTTAAAAACTTATTATTTAGTCTTTAAAGCGATGATGGCGCAGTGGTAGCGTGTACGACTTCGCGTCGAATGACGTGAGTTCGAATCCCTACAATGAGCCTGAGCTTTCGGTGAAGGAAAACATCGTGAGGAAACCATAGCATGGTGGTAGGGCTTTTTCTGATGCCCGCCTGGCTGGCTACCACCTTCAAGTTGAAAATCTGTCGCCAAGCATCAATAGGTGTGTTCCGGCAGCTGCACTTGAGAGCCAGTCTTCCACTAGGTTTAGCGTTTACCATCCTGGGCCATATCGTCACTTAACATCAGGTGAGATTGTGGCAACTAAGCCAAACCTATAACGATAAAAAAAAAAAAGTCTCAGAACATGGAATGGGAATATGAATGATAACCAAGACAACAGACAGGGGCGTGATTTATATGGTTTAATCACTAGGATCACCATAATTTAGATATTATCGAAAGCTCCTCTAGGTAGAGCATATGTAGGGAAAGAAACAACCAGATATGTACCGAATGGAGTAGGTTAGCTTTTGATAGAGGCAGCTAATCACAAATAAATATATTGATTTATAGTTTAAATGTATTCCAAATGTATATAAATAAAATGATTGAGATTTGCATTTCGCAAAAACTACTGGATTGATTTTGATCATATTCGTTTATTTTCGTTCTTCTAAAAAAATAAATATATATCACTATATCTCCATTCAATAAAAAGTTATTAAAGTTTTAAGAAATTATGATTTCTTCTGTCGTCCACGCGAACGAAGCCGCAGGCACAGCTAGTTAGATTATAGAGATGAGGGAAGTAATAATGAAATCGTCATAGTTACTAACAATAGAATTGATAGAACCTGTACAATGATCAACTACGAAAGCATCACCGCTACACATGTTTTTTCACCTTTCCATGCATCTTTTTTACCTGCATTCCGGATTGAAATTTATGAATGCCAACACGCACCGACAGACGAGACGTTCCGACTCCTCCTCCTCCTCAGAAGTAATGACCTATTACTGGCTGGCCCCAGTTCAGGACTGTTGTCCTATTTGCGGTTGGTCACAATAGCCTAATATAGACTGACCCCAGCTCAGGACTGTTGTCCTATTTGCGGTTGGTCACAATAGCCTAATATAGACTGACCCCAGCTCAGGACTGTTGTCCTATTTGCGGTTGGTCACAATAGCCTAATATAGACTGACCCCAGCTCAGGACTGTTGTCCTATTTGCGGTTGGTCACAATAGCCTAATATCGACTGACCCCAGCTTAGGACTGTTGTCCTATTTGAGGTTGATCACAAATAGCTATTATGGGCTACATAAATATTTGATTTTGTTGGACATAACATAAACAAAAATCTAAAAAGTTAACTTTATTTTAATTCTATCTTCATCACCTTCAGTTATAATAGGTACTAACCTAGCTTGCTCGTTCGGAAGTGGAATCTCAATCTTCCTGTCCAAACGACCAGGTCTAAGCAAAGCAGGGTCAAGGGTGTCTGGTCTGTTCGTCGCCATTATAATCTTCACCTGGCCGAGGGAATCAAACCCGTCCATCTGGTTGAGCAGCTCCATCAAAGTACGCTGAATTTCTCTATCAGCGCTTGTGCCCTCCGAGAACCTTCTGCCACCTTTATAAATGAAATAACTATTATTAAAAAGAGATGGTATTATAATAATTTGCTTGTTGGTAGGACACAACAATAGTGTTCAACTGGAGATCGTGACCACCATACAGTAGTTGTAACAACCATAATAGTGGCACACTTAGGCGTGTCGTGTTCCGAGGTCAGATGGTGTATACCCAGAAATCAAGGATTGTAGCAGACTGGGTCAAGACTACAACTACCATAAATATGGTGGATTGGTGATATGGCCTTTTGGCATAGAAAAAGTTCCACTTCAGCCATTATCACTTTAAGGAGAATTTATGAATTTCATTTAAAAAAAAAACCTAAATATTTTTAATGAACACTTACCGATAGCATCAATTTCATCCATGAAAATGATACAGGGCTGGTGGTCGCGGGCGTAATTAAACATTTCACGGATCAAACGGGCCGATTCACCAATGTATTTATCAACTATTGCTGATGATACGACCTGAGGGCAAAGATTCATTTAGTTCTTGACAGAAATTACCTTTTATTTTATGTATTGTATTGCCCCACGGTTTCACCCATATAAAATTTATGTCCACCGCGCCACAGCTCATCGTTGTTCACTCTTCCTATACTTGCTTACAGGTTGTGCTAGATCGCTTAAATAGAATAGAGACACTACCAATGTTGCTACATTACAGAATATTAAATTACCATCCTAGCTAAAAGTACACAAATAGATGCTATATTATTGACCACTGGCCCTTCATTTAAATAAATGAATTAAAAATGCACAAATCAATGCCATATTTTTAATATAAATAAAGCATATTATATGTAAAACTATTAAGGAGCCTGATTGATAGTACACCGGAATCTCAAATATGAGTAATAAATAAAAAAATGGAACAAAGCGAACAAGTGATTACTAAATAAAAACAAAAATATCGAAGTATGATTTGAATTTACAGTTACATGAACCTTATGTACCATCACGCCTGTTTGTTAATAAATACAGTATTTTGAAATTGTTCCAAATATTCCAAAATATACCACGGTATTTTAATTAAGGAAAAAATACAAGAAGTACATAATTTGCTACAATATCCACAATCAAATAGATAGAGTTAATTAATACAGCTTTATAATTTTTTCCTCAAAATAAATGGCGCCCTAATTATATTTCTAAACTTTATGAAAACGCCTTTATAATTTTTTTCTCAATAAATGGCACCCTAATTATATTTCTAAACTTTATGAAAATGCTGCATATAAGGCTTAAGAAATTTATAGAATGTAACTATACAGAAAATAATTTGAATTGCGAAATTAATATAATATCATAATATTTACAGCATTAATGTCAAAACGTAGATATATTTATAATAAATAGTAATAAAATTATCATTGGTTACCTATCAGATATGAAGATGGCGCTTCAGTACAATTTGTACTGTACTAATAACTCTTATCTCAGTTTATTCAACTAGCAAGCACTCATGGCTCAGCGATTGAATCAGTACTCAGGGGGAATATAGCTTTCTGTTAGTGAAAGACTTTTCAAAATCAGGGAGATTACCTTCCACAACATATTAACAAACTTTACTTCTTTACAATATTAGTCTTTTTCTAAAATTAAATTAGCCTAAGTTATTAACTTACCTACCTACATACCTACTTACCTAGTAGTTTGTTGTAAGGAGTACCTTACAACATCAGCTATTGGCTAGTGAACGTCACGTCAAAATCGGGCCAACCGTTTCAAAGATTAGCGTGAACAAACAGACAGACAGGCCAAATTTTTCATAATTGTTTTTTTTTTTGTTATAGATAGCGTGTATACTTAAATATGCATTTAGCGAAATGATGTTATTATGATATTACACTACAGACACTTCAATTTTCTTATATGTATAGTTAGTTGTACCCACCTTCAAAAAGTTAGCATCCAGCTGAGAGGCTACAGCCCTCGCCAGCAACGTCTTCCCAGTTCCCGGCGGACCGTACAGCAAGCAGCCCTTGGGAGGAGTTATACCGACACGGACGAACAGCTCCGGGTTCATCAGTGGGAGCTCAATCACCTTATTACAAATAAATATATTTTTATTTACTAAAAGCTACACAATTTTATGCGTTAACTGAGGTCCCAAACTATACTACACTTTTTTAATGAAAGTGTGCAACGGTTTCGTAAATTGTTATATCCACAAAACACAAATTTATTAAATAATATTTTGTTGTGAAATATGAAATTCCTATTATTGAGTTATCGTAAGAAGACTTACACGACACATACAAATGTTTATTTTAAAGAATTTAAATTGTATGTTGATTTTACGATTATCTACTCTTTTTTAGAACTAAATATAATAAATAATACGATTATGCTTTAAATCAATTGAGGGGTGTGAAAGCTGTGTAAATTAATTGACAAAAATAAAGTATAACAACAATTGAAATGCAATCTGGAACACTTGAAATATTAAATGCCTGACTCCAAACAACAAGATTAATAATTCTTCCAGGCAATATTCTTCGTTGAGTGTTGCTGCAGTAAAAAGTAGGAATTACGTAAATATATATTTGTATTAGAAATAAAAAAAAAAGTACAATAACAGGTACAAAGGCAATCGATTAATTTTCGATTCGTACGATTAATTTTCGATTCCTTGCTTTTATTATTTTGGTCCACTCTAATTTTAAGTAAAATAGAAATTAACGATATACGTAGTAAAAAAAATATCGAAATTTGACAAAAATAATTGTTTAAAGGAAGCTATTTAATATTTTATCATGCAAAATGTTTTTATACAGTTTATCAGTGTAAACTTAAAAAAAAAACAATGATAGTTGAAATGTGTTTTTAGGTTATGTCATAATTTGCACGACGTAACGATTTACGTTCTGTGGATGTGTCATCCAAGTCTTCGTATCATGAATAAGGTATAATAGTGCAGTCTTTAGTATGTATAACGCGCTATTTTGAAAAATAATAATAATGTAATAGTGGATTTATTTAGCATCCAAAATAATACAATAATCCAATGACAAATGTAACTGACTTGCGGAACCCTGGTAACTTTTCAACGGAACCCTTTGGTTCTTGACTTGGTATATGTGTATAAGATGCTTTGAAGTTATCAAGTTTTATGAATAATTATTTTCACTAATTGCAAAAATACAAAGGGCAGTATTTGGTTTAAAAAATGTGTCCACTTATGTACGCGCATAAGTTACTTATAATTCTTTGGCGCCACAAACATTAAATAAGTCCAAATTGTTATCCCAGTCGTCAGCAACATGAAGTTAGCCATGAATAATAGTAATCTAAATTGATTATACTGAATTTATTTATTTCCGTGTAGAAATAATTTAACGTTTACAAATAAACATAAACAAAATTTTCATTGACGAAAGCGTTACTATGCAAAAGGCCATCATAAATAATTTATCCGATATTCCGATAGTTTAGTTTAAATGCTATTCAAACGTTTTATGTCGTAGGATATTGAGAATACCGTTAATCCATTGCATGCAGAAGTAGCTAAGACATGTCGGATAAATTGTAAACAAAATGAAAGTAACATAATAATATCTCACCTCTCTCAATTGCCTGATTTGTTCTTGAAGGCCACCGATAGCGGCATACGTCACATCTCCAGGATCTTCATGGCTCATGTTGTATACAAGAGGATCAACCTGGCAACAGTATATTAGGCACAATAGTATATTATTACAAAACAGCAATACATTTATTATCTTACTAGCTGCGCCTCGCGGTTTCACTCATGTTAAATATATTCGACCAACTGTCCACCGCGCCCGTGTAGCCTATCATTGTCCCCACTTCCCATACTTCTTACAGGTTGTCGTTCACGGTTACCGCCCTGCTCCTTACACTGCGTATCCACAAGATATCTGTAAGGTAGCTAAGCGGTCTGAGGATGTGTAGTGAAGCTGTGAAATGGTGTTGTAGCTGAGTAATGTTAGGATGCGTAGCGGATTCTTGTCAACTAAGACGTAAGCGGCGGCATCTCTCGCACACATTCCTCGCTCACATCTCTCGCTTTACGAACAAATACCTGGTTCCTGGATACCTGCGCGAATCAAGTCTAGGATAATGAAGTAATCCTATTGGTGGATTTTGGCCTCGCACACTGCCCAGCTACCTCGCGCATATGTAGTGGATATGCAGTCTTAGGGTCGAAGTGAACATATATAGCGTATAACCTACCTCTGTAAATAGGCTTTAAAATGCATTAAGAATTTTTCAAATTTGACTAGGTGTTTCATACATTAGCGCATTCAAACATACAAACAATATTTTGAGTATCATAATGTAATCCTCGCAGTCTGCTTGTTTTATCGAATTTCAAATTACAAAAGTGCAAAAGAAGTTTTCACTTCAAAAACAATTATATTATTATTAAATTTAGGCTCTAGGAAGACACTTATGACTGTTAACAAGTTACCGGTTCAGAAAATATCACACTCATTAAGCTGACAAGAAGCTTGATCCGGTTTACTTATATATCAACTTTTTTTAAATACTATATGTATTTGTGAGTCAATTCCAGACATCACCATCATTCACATTATGATTCACCCTATAATACCTTTTCATCAATAAAACTTGCTTAATATGATTTTAGAACTTATTGTCTGGCAAAGCGGTAATGTGCTTAGGAAGTTTATTGAAGAATTTAATACAATTACCTAAAAAAAAAATTAAATGCTTTATTACCCTATGAATAATGGTAATATACGACATTAACAATAACATACAATTGTATATATACAAGTAACAATGTAAAAATTGACAATTTCAATCGAACATTTCTGAGTGTATACTAGATAACAACAAGGTTTCCACTATCAAACAGCATTCTTATTAAATCTAGGTGTTATAGGAAGATCTGCACAATCTGCTGAGTGTGTATGGAAGAAGAGACAAACTATACTTTTGGGGTGCAAATAGCTGAACCTAATATTTGATCAAACATCTTGCGACATAGAGTACTCTTCTGAAGGCTTTTAACAACATGAAGTGGCTTGTGAACTTCCAGGAAGATTGAGATGAAGAATATAACATCTGAAAATCATATTTTTAATTCTCTATCGGAATAGTGTTTGGCCACAATCTGACTTGACGTGTGTAACACTGTGGCCTATTATGGTAACATGCTAAGTCCCACAGGATTAGCTCTCAAGCGCAGTTCCCGGAACACACATATAGGTGCTTGATAACAAATTTTCTATTTGAGGTTGCCAGTTAGCCATACAAGCATACAACCTTTATCATTATGAAATTAGAATATTTTACAAACCTCCCTTGGTAAATGTCGCATGATGGTCAGTGTGGTCATATCAAGAGCTACTCGGGTGCCTCCTTTCAGCTTATTCTTGTCTAGTTGACGACGGCATCCAACCACATAGCGAGGACCATTTGTAGCCTTTACTATAACTGCATTTAAAATATTTCAATTTATTACTAGTTTATAACATTGGATGAATCATTTTGCAGAAACACAGCTGATAAGAGGGGCTTTATAAAGCTTATTCAAAGTTATGTCATAGTAAGTGTATATAAAGTAATGGAAAAGAATGTTACTTTGTTCATCATAAGAAAGGTTGCATGACAGATGTCTAATTTCTGTATCTGTTTTCTTTTCCTTTACAACATGTTATAAGTGACATGAGAAAGCCTGGTTTGGATTATATGCATATGTTACTGAGAATTACAATAGGGTATATTATAATAAACTAGGTTTTTGTATACTTTTGCAATTCTAATAGCCACCAACCATTATTGTTCAAAGTACAGTTAGTCCTTGTGACTTATATAATTCTCTAAAATTTGTATGTGGTATGTCGTGATAAGCAATGATGTAAAAAATCTGGTATGATAACGTATGACTTTCGTAACTATAATAAATATATTGTCCTAAACAGCTTTGATTGTATTAGTAGTAAGAAAGGTGTTTTCAATTACAATATAAATACTTACATTTTTCCTCAGTAAGCTGCTTTAATACTTCACCAACTATCTGACCCACACTTTGCAGGGCTTTGAGATCATTCTCGCTCTTGTCATATTGCTTTGTCAAGTCTTTTAACTGTTCTCTACCTGAAAGATGAAACATCAGTATTAAGTTTTTGTTCTAAGTATTAGTACAAGTATTAGTACAGGATTTTAAGTCAGTGTTCCTAAAGTGTAAAGCAAGTATAAGCATAATATTTTAAAATACTAAAACAAGCATCACTTAATCTTCTAACAGCTAATAAGATCAGCATTCCTAAATGAAAGATATTATGTATAGTTTATTTTAAAAACAAAAGAAAGCAAAAATCATAAAATCTTTTACAATTAGATGAAATTCATTTTATTATTCACAAGGTAAACTATCTCTAAGTAAATTAAGTAACTGGCCTCTAGATTGAATATTCATTATATTATAGTGTTATACGCCATGAAATTGAAAATATTCTTTTAAGAAAACAAGCATATTCAAATTCATTAAATCTAACCTTTCAAAATCTAACTTTCATGTAAAAAGTTTTTAAAAATTACTTAAAATTCATAACAACCTCGATTTTTATTTGTATATCAGTATGTATTATACAAATCAAACATTTTGGGAACCAAAAAAAATAAATGGTCTGATGATTTGACAAAAATTCATCGGCACAAAACTCACCTTCTTTGAGTCTAGATTCGACTTCTTTGTGTTCCATCAACTTCTTCCTATAGTCTTGGAAAGCCTTTTCCCGTAAAGGATCAGCAGCTGAAGGTCCAGCAGGCATTTTAGAGATAAAATTTAATTTTTACAAATAAAGTGAACCGATTAAAACTTCCTCTTTTCGCAAGTTTGACAACTTTGACATGTAACAACTGACAGGATAAGAATTTCATGTGTCATGATAGTTTTTTTTTTAATTTGTCTCTGATTGTTCTTTCCGTTCTGAAACTTGAAGACGTGAGGTTAATATTTGAGACCTCTGTTTGAGACGGTCCGTGCAACCGAGCTAATAGTCTGTAAATTAACGGGTAGACGTCATCATGCAGGTAAAAGTGAAAAATTGCTGCACACAAAATTGTTTTTTTCCATAATATTAACTCTTCTGCGCATTAGGCACGTAGGTGCACAATGTATTGCATTTTTCATAGAACAAGCTGTAATATCGAGTCGCAACACACGTAATCGAACTATCGTTACAACGCAACGACATGACGAGACGGTTCCATCGAAAATCTTTGCAACCGTCACAACATGAATTGAATGGCCTCGGTTAATAATTACAACGTTATGTTATGTGCTATTGTAGTTTAAAAAACACGTAGTATAAATATTGATTTATTCGATTATTATGGAAACTATTACATTTTAAATGGATTACTCTCAATAGACTCATGAAGTTCAAGATTCTCTAGCTTTCTTATGGTTTATGTTAAAATTATAATATTGTCGTTGGTCTACTCCGTTGCAAGAGATTTTTTTTCATTTTGCAAGGCTGTTACGTCCACTTTTTAAACATTCTTACGACGTTCAACCTTAGACCCGAGTCTGAGCGTTAAATCTATATTTGCTTAACTTTCAATAGTTTGAGCTTTTTCATCCATTATGTAAATTATTGGAATACCACACATTAACATACAGGTTTATAGATACTTAAAATAAATAAACATTTGCCATGTGTCGTGCATGATTGAAGACATTTTTGATTTTGTCCATAGACCATCACTAACGTTGATGGGATTTATTGGGGTGTAAATACCTACACCCCTGTACGAGCAGATACCGATATATTCTGTGCCGAAGCTAATTAGGATACTTTTGGGCAAGAGTTCAAGATTTTTAAAACGACCAAAAAATATATAGTTATGTAGAATTATGTACCTACATATAAATCGACATCGATATATATGTACTTCGGTAGTCTATTTATGTAAATTTATACCTTCAAAACAACTACCTGTATAATTTTATTACTTTTGATATTGTGATAAATTTCACAGCACAAAACGTGTAAAATTTTAAAGACTAAAATAAAAATACATCATAAACTAAGTTTTGTTACACTGAGAGATAGAAAACAAAGTGTGTCATAAAACCGAGTACTGCACTAAAAGCAACAAAATGAAATGCGTTTGTAATTTGCAATGAAAAATTTAAACTTTATTAAGCTATCCTGCAGTGGGTTTACGATATTATTTTACGAGGACAAATCACGAGTTTACGAGCTTTGAAAATTTTTCGCGATGCGCGGTACAGATAATATTGTCATACTCCGTGTAAATGTAGGAAATAATAATTACTTCCTAAATATTTCATTACTTCCTTTTCAGAAATGCTGTAACTCCTCGTACAGGGCAAAACATGCAAAAATGGAGTTATATCATAGAATTATGAATTCAATAACTAGCGGACTTTATTACTCTGTTAGTTATATTGTAAGGTAGACAGTCGACATAAGGAGAATTATCCAAATAAACATTATTATAATTTCTAAGACAGTCTAATATATTATATCGAGTTAATTAAAAAAATAGTTTATTAAAGATATTCAAAATAGGTTAGTATAGGATAGTATTTAAATATAAAATGCAAATACTTGGTTATTTTTCTATTTCAAATGCAAATACAAAATGGTTTTAAATATAGAGAGGTAGGGCACAGATAAATTTCCTTGGAGATTTGTCTCTACTTGGGGCAGTCCTACTGGTGGAATACCTCCAGCCTGCAGAAGATCGCAGCCAAATACTCTAGGATAGCAAATAGCTAAAGATATGTATGGTGTTACAAATGTCCATAGGCTACGATATCTGCTTATGATCAGACGGGCCGTATGCTTGTTTGTCATATTTCATGTATAAATTTTTTTACAAAATGCTATCTTTTATTTAACTGATTTTCACTAGTAATCTTCAAATATTTGTCTTTCATGTTCCGGCTATGTAGCTATAAGTATGCCCTATGTAGTCATATGTATCATTCTACCATAGGAAAATAGTTGTTCAACAAGATTTGAAATAAATTAGAAAATACATTATGAAAAAGTACTTATTTCAAATAAAAAATAAGAATACGTATTTTGTATTTACATTTAAAATACACGTTTTTCAAATAATTCAGATGTCTAGTTATCATGTGGCTTATATTACCTTTGGGAACTGTTTACAATGAAGTTTATCAAAGATTCAACTTTCGACTTTTTATTAGGCTCCTATACACCTATTTATTGCACACTTGTTTTTTTTTCACCATAACAAAATTACTATTAAGTTTATTAATTTAAAACACAACTCTGAATATTTATTCTTATCGCAATGTATAGACGCCCATGAACCTGGTATATGCGAGCGCAGCGCTCCCTGGCTGGTTGCAAAATGAAAATAATCCATCTTCCGTTTTCTTCGTCATTTTATCTAGGCTCCGTGAATGAGACAAACATTTAGACAACGTTAGAGACAAACAGTACTATAGGACTTAAATGATGAAATAAGAAAATTAACGATTTGCAATCACTGTAAAAGAGTTTTTAGTAATAGAAATATTTCCAACAACTTTATAAAGCCCTTTCACTTGTAATTAAAACTGTATTTTCTCTATTCCTTGTTTTTCTCGAGTTAATACCATTCAGCATCGCTAAATCGATAGGTCAATTATTTATAACTTTGACACATACCTAAATAGTTTGTCTTTTAGCACAGACTAGATAGAATAAACACTATCTTGTTGCTAGGAACTTCTTCGAAGCTATAGAGTGTAGGGTATCTACCTACATATGGAAAAGTATATCACCATGTATAAAAAAGTATTTAAAAAATAGAAGAAACTAATATAGTATTACGGTAGCATAAGTTTCACTATTAAAAGAAAACGCCATTGGAGATTCGGGGTTAAAAAAAAAATTAAAAGAGTATTTTTATAAAAATTGATTTAATAATAAATACTTGTAGCAAGTATAATAAATGGTTTTTTTTAAGTACGCGGATAGTATCAATAACGTGCTTCTAAGCTACGTTAGCGCCATTCTGATCATTATTTTATGCATTTTGGTGGACACTTTTTCAGTTAAAAACCTTCGTGAGAAATTTATCCTTACCTGTAACACTATTCGAAATACATGCCTAAAATATCATTATCCTTTTTTGCTTCGCAGGTCTGTTATCTCAGAGTACATTAATTGTACAGGACAGTTTTTTTAATAGCAATATTGTGTACCTACCTAATTATGCCAATGTCACATGGATAGAATATTTATCTAATCTTCAAAGTTCAAGCACCGCTTTAACAAGATTTTAACAAGGCTCTCTTGTTAAAACAGTACATGGAGTTTTTGTGGTAGGTAACTAAAAATTCATGATTTAGTTTTTATATTTTTAATTCACTTCATTTTTGCACAATAACCTAACTATTTGAAGCAAAATGCCACCAACGTTAGATAATATACGGCCAAATAACATAAGTTTATGAATTACAGCAAAAACCACAACACGACATATCGAGTTTCCGACAAGAACTCTCGGTAACAGTGTTATCACTAAAAATATGAACCGGAAAAATTTTAAAATAAAACCTTTAAATATTCAATTATAAATCTATACATATAATAATATTGAAGTGACTGTAATGTCAAAATAATAGGTTTTTACTAAATGCATATGAAAGTATACACGGTGTACAAGTACAGGTACACCCATATCATAAAACCTGTCTGTTGTCTGTTTGTTCCTGGAAATCTTCGAAACGATTGGACGGGTTTTGACGGGACTTTCGCTGTATTTCATAGGTTCGTGTCATTTCAAATGAGCTTAGCTTTATCTTAATAACTCATTATTAGCTTAATCACTCAGCTTAGGAGGCAAAAATTTTATAACACTTTTGAAGTAATATTTTACCACGCGTACCTCACTGTGTCTCCGTGTTCCTTGGTTTATAGTTTGTTGTTTTCTCGACCATGGTTGTAGTATCAGTGTTTAAACAAAAGTTTCAAACATTTCTATACCAGATAAGAACATTCTAAACGACTCTTTTACTCGCCCTTCAGGATCAACTAGCAAATTTTTTTTTGTTGTAAAAACGAACTCTTTGTACGATTCCTAAATGTTTTGTTGGTAAGTTGGTATCTTAACATTTTTATCTGCTCACTTTGGTATACTTAAACTTTGAGTTGTCCGTAAAATATAGTTCTGATAAAAGGATTGACACGGTTCTTTTTGGGAAATATGTTTATGTACAAAATAAAAGTAACACTTTTTCACGGGATCTTTTCATTTGTTGTTTAAATTACGTAATATAGTTTTGCCATTATGCACGAGTGTAGTCGATCATAATATATTCCTTTAATAAAATTGAAGTGTCTGTTTGTACCTAATATGAAAATAAGAGGTTTTACTAAATGCATATGAAAGTATACACGATACCAATAACTAAAAACCTATTTTTTAATTTTTGTCTGTCTGTTTGTTCTGGGTAATCTCTGAAATGGTTGGATCGATTTGTCTGGACTTTCGCTGGCAGATAGCTGATATTATAAGGCATAATTAAGGCTAATTTAATTAAGAAAAACAATTAGGGTTCCGCACAAAAAATAAAGAAACCTTTTTTTAAAGTCCACGCATGGGCAGCCGCGGGCTTTGCTAGTTAATAATAAAATGGAATTCTGAATTGTCTCAAAAACTGTCCACTCTAACAGTTTTTTCGAAAACTGTAGTCACCAGAAGATACTAAGTTATGTAATAATTATTTGTTTCTTTTTACTTAAAGTACCAAAAAACAAAATATTTAAAAATACTTTTTTCAATAACAATGCGGATAAGGATGCGTTCAATCAGGCTTATTAACAGTGGCAGAATTCCCTTAAGGCCAATTAGGCCCAGGCCTAGGACGGCCAGATATTAGAGGCGGCTAATCGTGGCAAAAAATATACTACCAAATGCAAGCAAATGATGACAATAAATAACAGTTCACTAAACCATAATATGAAGTACACATTAAGACTCCAGACATGAATAAAAATCTAGTTTGAATTACAATATTGACATCGTAAAGCTGCACTTTAATACCATCAAATTTGAAATGTTTCATTAAATAATGAGCTGAGAATGGGGCGGTCCTACACGGCCTAGGGCGGCCAAGACTGCAAATCCGCCACTGGCCGTATTAATTTTTCTTACTTTTGCTGACAAAGGGAGCGGGGTGAATATTATAAATCTTGCGTAAGACAAGATTATATAATTACGAAAATGTTTTCAAAGTAATATTTTATGTCGTCAGACCTGCTGTCCGAGGGCGCTTACACTGAACCATTATCGCTTCAATTATTGCAGTGTATTTAACCGTTTACTTTACTATAAAGAAATGCAACGGATTTTCGATTTATATCAAATTTTCTTTATAAATTTGAACCAAGTTATTGAACACTTTACTATAACAGAACTTGATCATGTTAAATATATCTACTGACGCAATGACTTAGATTTTGAAGCTCATGAGAACCACATTACCAAAATGAAATTTATTATTAGACATGAATTTCTAATTTCTTTATACTATAAAGATGGCAAACAGGTATACGGCCCGCCTAATAGTAAGCGGCTGCAATAGCCTTTGAACACCTGCAATACCATAGGTATCACCAGCGGATTGCCGACCTTGCTCCCCCTACCGCAAGGAGCTCTGGGAACCCTACTCACCGCAAGAACACGACACTCGGTCATTTGGCTGCGATCTTCTGTAGGGTGTAGGTATTCCACCAGTCGGGCTGCCTTAAGTAGAGAGAAATCTCCACAGAAATTTCTCTGTGCCCTACCTCTCTTTGAACCCATCCTTCCCCAAGGAACTCTGGAAACCCTACTCACGGCAGGAACACAATACTAGGTCTTTTGGCTGCAATCTTCTGTAGGGTGGAGCTATTCCACCAGTCGGGCTGCCCCAAGTAGAGAGAAACTTCCAAACATGTCTATTTATCATATTAATTGTAATATTATCGTCACTTAAGACCAAGTGAGATTGTGGCTATAACGATAAAAGCCTAATAAACGTAAAAAACATTAACAGAAGGCATTCCCAATGAAAAGTTTTTAAATCTGTTTTTAACCATAGCAGTAATATTAAAGTATTTGTATATTTTTTATATCAATAGCGGGAAAAATAAGCTTTAAAATTTTGTCAGCCCCTCCCCGCCCCGTAGCTACCTAAGGTGCAGTCGCGACATTAGGTAGCACAGACTATTGAGAGTATAATACGCATTTAAAGTAGCCATTTTAACAAAACATGGGCATAGACAATACTCTATGCCATTCACCACAGAGTATATATAGATAATAATTATTAGTTGTTCTATATCAACAGTTTCAAGAGTTGGTACATTCAAATCTCTTCATACCACTGATCTAAATAATCCACAATCGCAATAAAAAATCTAATATGATTTTTAGAGCTTACTTTTATTACACTAAATTAAGCTCGCTGTTTCGCGACTGGACGCGTGAACACAATTTTTCTGTACAAAACCATAAAGTAATAAAGTTATAACTTGCTCATGAAAGTTTCGACTATCACACGTTATCGACTTGGAAGCTCGCATTTACGATCTAAGTTTTAGTGGTGTTTAAATTTGCACTTAAGTGGTGGAATGTGTAAAGTTTGCAAGTTCTCCGATTATACTACGAATTAAAAGTATCGGTTTTTATATAAAAAAATATACATCGAATTTTATTCTTAATTTTGGATAGAATTTTTTATGTGAAATTGTCAAATTCTTTAAACACTAAATTATAAATATATTGCATTTCTTTATACAACTAACGTGGCAAAAAAGCATACGGCCCGTCAGATGGTAAGCAGCTACCGTAGCCTATGGACGCTTGTAATATCATAAATATCACTAGCGCCTTGCCGACCTTGAACCCCCCTGCCCCAAAGAGATCTGGAAACCATACTCACCGCAGGAACACAACAAAAGGTTATTTGGCTGCGATCTTTTGTAGGGTGGAGGTATTCCACTAGTCGGGCTACCCAAAGTAGAAAGAAATCTCCAAAGTAATTTCTCTGTGACTATAACTGTAATTTCCCTATAACTTTGTGCATGGTAGCAATTGTGCCAGTGCCAGGTGCCACATGCCAGTGTGTAAAACCCGCCATAGTACCATGCGTATCGCGTTCCTGTATTAGCCTGTATCAGTAATCAAGCGGAGTGGTAGGGATCTTTACCCGACTAGGTCGCGACCACCGTACACATGGTGATAAAACCGACACTGACTCTATTTTGGTTTTTCACGTTTCGAGATTAGCCAATGTATATCCAGCTGCCGAGTGGCATGTAGCTGGCCTACATGACAGTTACGACCGCCTATGGATACCGATCTTTCGGTGGTCGCCGTTATTTTTGAATTGTACAGTACTTACCGTCAGGCACAATGCCGTCGTCCTGCCGTGTAACTATAAAAGAAAAAGCGTAGTATTGTAAACTTTGGAACAAAGGAAGTTAAATGGTAATATAAACAGATTATGATAATATGAAATTAAATCATTGCATGGTATTACTTATTTACTTCAATCCAAACATATTTTTTGCAATTATTTCGGTTTTTATGAATCCTACAGGATTTATGTTATTGATTGGTTAAATAAATTACTATAATCATCAGTATGGATAGAGCTTTATTGCATAGTCCTTGACAACTGCGATTGCAAAATATTACTTTAATTGCTGTCATAATACCAGCTTACAAGACCGACGACGAAGGCCAACAGAAAACTGTATAAATATTAGAAGTTAGTACTGAAACAAAATGTTTTGAAATGGGCTACTTGTATGGGATTATTTATTGGATTCGGTTTAATTAGCAAAAATGCCTTATTATTCACTAGTGTAACTGAATGAGATGTAAATTTATTCAAACCTTTATTTAAAGCAGTCTAAACATATTATCAAGCATCACTTGAATTTTTATTCTCATCACCAGTACAACAAGCGACTAAACACGGGCACACTAGTGGAAAACAAGCGATTATCGGGCTTAGTATGAACGGACATGAGACCACACAGAAAGGAACGAAACAGCACATCGGAAACGATATTAAACATATTATTTTCAATATATCTTTTCAATATAAAAAACTTAAGTTCATAGTAAACTCAGTTGCTTGGTATTTAAATTATTACATTCATGAAATTGAATTTGAGACGTTATATTCTTAAAATTGCATAGTTCTTCAAACGAACTAATGAAACTTATACGTAAGGTTATATAAGTTCCAATTTGATTAAAAATGTTATTATGTGACTTAATATGTTAAACAATATTTATTTCATATATAAGCCTCCTTGGTTTTCTGTTCAGATTAAGCACAAGTAAGTTTTATTGTTTCATTTAATATTTACACTCAATGGAACTGTGCTTAAACGCCACCTTTCTTCTTCTCGTCAGGTATTATACAATTCATACAGCAGTCACAGCACGGTATACAAGAAACGAACGGACTGACAAGTAATGGTAGAATATAAACTAGAAGACACATCTGCTTCTGTACCTTTTCTTGGTTTTTACGATATTCTTATCACCAAAATTCGAATATTATAAAATATTTTCTGTGCTTACAATGTGGGAATATTCACTATAATCTTTAGTGTCTTAAGAAACATAAGCTCAAATACTTTATTTGAAAATATTCACAGCACTTTTTGAAGTTTTCAATAGCAGTTTTATTCTAATTTTCAATTATATAGCATATTTTATAAAGGATCGTATGAATGAACGAACTAAATTTCAAAATCAATTTCTGTCTCGTAAAATATATTCTTGGATACGCGCCAGGTAAATTGAAAGTTGGTGGTTGGTGTTATTGCTTAGCGAGGGAAAACTTTTCACAGATTTACTCGGGAATAATGAAGAATAGTTAATTTAAACCAAGCAGAATTTTAAAAGCACAAACACGTTGAATTTATACTGTGTAATTATTACATTATATTCATGTTGAAAGATGTCATGTCAATCATGGATCATAGAGTATAAAGGTCCAAAGAGATTAAAAACTTATAGTTAAATATTGTTTCAATAATAATATGTTTTTTACTATTTAGTTTTTTTTCTGTCTGATTGTCTTTTCTGTACAAATTTTGCAAACAAGTTTAAACTACGAGTTTTTGGCGGTAACTTAAAGTGTCATGTGGTGGTTTTTGTTTTAATTCATAAACTTCGTCATTTGGCCCTATATTATGTAATTTTGGTGGCATTTTACGTGATGTAGTGTGGTTGTTGTGCACAAGTGAAGTGGATTACAATAAATAACTAGGAACATGCATTTTAAGTTGCTACAAAGGTTCCCTGGAAAGTTTTAACAAGGGTGCCGCCATCTTGTTGGAGCGATGTTTAAAGATTACAGAATATTTCCCTCGCTTTGTTGACAAAATGTAAAATACTTGACACTGGCATAATGCACGAATAGTGTCGAGCCATAATTAATAAAAAGAAGATATGTGCGTAACAAAACTGCCATGCGTGTACACGTAAAATACTCGGTCGTGTCTGCGAAACTGCGTGGATATTTACATATTCTATCAAGTTAAATTATATATAACATATGGTCTCTCGGTTGATTACGCCATGTGTATTTAATAAAAAATATATGTAAAATAAGTGAATAATAGAAGAAAGTAATAGAATATAAATACTCTAACAGCTGTTATATTCATTAAACAGATTTTTAATAGATGCACCTCGATAATACCTAGATAATAGATGCGCCTTGAATACATTTTCATTAGTATCAACAGATCGCAATCCTAATGAAAAAGTTTGTTAGTCACTTTTTTTTCTTTTTTTTTTTTTACGAAAACATAAATTTTAAACATAGCCATATTTATCTATATTTCATCAATACCGGAGAATATACGCTTTAGAACAGTGTTTGAATCGTTAATTTTGATGAAGAATTAACGGAGATATTGCGTTGCCAGGAATAACACCTTTGAGCAATAATAGATATATATATATATATATATATATATATATATATATAATAGAATAAAATTGTACTGTGCTGACGATGCTTTCTCGATGTAGAGTTTAATGAATGTACCGTGTACTCTATAAGTCAGGTATCAGTTATTAAAAGGTAACCAACTACATACTAAACACGTCTCTGTATTTCACGCCCCCGAACCTGCCCCATCACAAATTTTTATTAATTATTATTTCAATTAATAAGTTTGAATTGACGAGCTTTGGGATAGTCTGACAGTTTAAGTCATATTTAAGCCAAATGGCCGTCAGTAAATTTAATTCCCGAACAAGAAGGTATTTTTGCGGGAAATTTGTTTTTCATCAGATTTTTTGTCTTTCATTTCTATCGCGATAGCATTTGCCATTGTCAGTATTTTATCAACACGTAGGTAAGTTGTAAGCATCTGTAAGTTGTTGAAAGTAATTTGTAAGTAGGTAACATGTAAATCAAGTTCAACATACTCTACTTACTCAGTGATTTTCATAATTAATTGTAAAGTTTTCGTCGTATTGTTTAGTGTACCGGGTTTCCAGTTTCTTACATATTAAAAAGAGAGACGTCTCTCTGTATGTCCGTTTATGTTCTTCTCACGCAAAAAACACTTATCCATTTTACATGTTAATTTATAGCTATGTTATCTGGCCAGATTATAGAATACATTTTGTACGAGACAGTGACATACGAAATAAAGCAGTGAAGATAATGATGAATCAATTCGGAAAATGACGCTTTTGGGGCGCTTAAATGGCTTACGCTGAGTAAACCATACGAGATATATCAAATTAATGTGCTACATAATTGTAGATCTTAAAAAGGTCTACAAAAGTATATAACTATCTTCCAAGGATCACCCACAATAAGCATGTTTGTCTTACGTCTTTAAAACTGGGGCAACACGATTCGCGCATGTGCTGGACCGAAGGCATTTTGTAGTCCACGCGAGCGAAGTCGCTGGCATAGCTATTTAAATATATATTGTACTAGCAGAGCTCAGTGATTTTACTCAAAGTTAATTTTTAAAATTTACATTTCGATACCTTAATTGGCAAACCAGCCAACTCCACTTTTCGAAAAAATATTTTTTTAGTTCCGACTGTACGCAACAATAACTCTGCGTGATTTGCAAAAACGACAACTCTGATATAATCACAATTCTTTCCATAAACCGCTGTTCGAAAATCAGCCATCTCCACTTGTCTCGGAACGTTACGATTTTGACAGCCAACTCCACTAAGTCGGCCAAATTTTATGGCGCCCGGGTCGTATACGGTTAGCGCTCTGTGTTTTGTGTAAGAAATATTATTAAAACGTAACTAAAGGAGAAGTGTTGAAAAACAGTTGAACATCAATACAAGGTATGGATACTTCTTTACTTTTTCACAAAACATTGCTAGTAAATTATATAATTTTAAAATTTAATATTGGCCGCTTTGCTTCTTACTTTTTCATCTTCTTTCAATTCATTAATTTAATGAATTAATTTGTATAAAATTTAACTTTTAATGTATTTTGTTTAGATTTTGGCTTATTTTTGTGCTTATGGTGAAGGTTTTTTTTGTTTTTCAGGTAGATGTCCACCACACGCACTAAAAAATACTGCAAATAAGCATGTAAAATGTACAGCATGAGCTTGATGAAACCATTAACCCTGACTCTGTTTTGTTTCTAAATAGCAATTTCCAAAACCCTACGACGCTTTAGTTGGTCATGATAGCATAGCTTCTAATTCTCCTTCATCGACTTTATTTGATAATGCCTACAGTGATTGTATTGAAAATGAACAGCCTGACGTGGAGTACACATTTGGTTATAAAATTTTCGATAACCAAAGATGTTCTAATACGCAGACATATAAAACAGTGGAGAACGTTGTTATTGCTTAACACCATCTAACTATAACCCTAAAAATGGCTCTTATAGTTTTGAACCAACTAATGCGTATCCCTCTACATGTATTGATCAATTTGATGACGATGTCGCCGTTCCTTTGATACATGAAAAAATACAGTTCATTAAACTTTAAGAAGAAAAAAGGTGTCAAGTAAAGAACGAAGAATGGACTAGTGAAATTAATAAAAAGAATAGAGAAAAGGCTAAGGAATAGTGCGGTAAGAAAAAAAAATGATGGAGAGTGGAATTTTTTTTAAAGAAACCAATTTAGGTGTTGAAGCCGCGGTGTAGTTGTAAGTAAAAGAGAAATAATGTTATTCAGTGCCATAGTACAGCAGAGTACATCACAAGTTGCAAGAACGCAAAAAAAAAAAAAACCTTATACAGTAGAATACCTACCTACCCTATACCTATACCTACTTTAAAAATATATGATTTTACAACTCCATAAGACCCGCAAAATGAAGGGAGAGCCTAAGGTTCATGAGTTACTTACATTAATCAATTAATAATTTTTACTACTATAATTATTGGATCGATACGTAAAGTTCTGTTTCGCTTTCCAGGTTACCGACATACGAGCACTGAAGTATGCATCGTCTGGCGAAATTTTACATAAACTTTAATTTACTGAAGAATATAAATTACTCAATCAACGCAAGGATGCCCGAATTAAAAACGTTGCTTTTCATAATATACCTAACCAATGCAACGATCGCAGGAAAATTACAAAAAAGTTCTTAGATTTGCAGCTATTAAATAATTCAATGACAAAAGATTACCAAACCTAATTACCACAACCTTCCTCATGAAGCCTAATAGTGTGTACCTACCAATCTTTAACATTTTTTCATTAGTATTAAGTGTACTCATCTTTTAATTAAAACTTAAAATAAATCCTTTTTGTTTAATTAATCTATCGAGCAAACCAGCTAACTCCGAGAATACATACTTTTACAGGAAAGGATAAACGGATAACTCCTAAAAACGCTGTAGAATCGTAATTAAAAGGTATAAAGGCTTATACGGTATCACAAATAACAGCATACGATAATATCTACCAACAGTATTTTAAATTTATTCATGAGTAGTATACAAAAAATATAATAACATTTTAAGTGTCTCCTGAAAAATTTGTCAATATGGAGATAGCTGGTTTGCCAATTAAGGTATCGATTTACTGATCAAAACGTCCACGGCCAGCCTGCACTATTAATTCGTTCTCACTTAGCCTCTGTCTTACAATTTGTATGGTATTTGCTCCGCTCCTAAGGCTCATAGCGTGTTAGATAACCTATAAACTTCGTCTGTATATAAAAAAAACTCAGTGGAAATCTCGGAAAATTTAATTAGGTATTAGCAAAATATCCTTTTATAAAATTTGTTAATATTCGACAAAATGTAGGCATACATTGCAACTTCAGTCATTTCCCAGTACGGCCGGTTTATGTCCTTGGGTTACATAAATCTAAAACCGAATTTTCAATCAAGTTACGTGTAAGTTAGACATTTCCCTGGAGATTGGCGCTCTGACTTACCGCCCTTGTGTGTTGGACACACGGTCGCACCGGTCGGCGTGTATCTAAAAACGATTTCACAACTTTCAAATGATCTCCTGCGAAGTTGCCGTTTTGCACATCCGACGTTATTCTATTTAATTACTATGAAATTTTCTTTCTGGTGAAAATTCTACAAAGCAACAGTGCAGGTTCGAAGCGTGTGGTTGGTAACACACAACAACGACACACACGAGGCAATTTAACTCAATATTCAGGAGCAGCGACCTATTAAAACTACGTCAGATTACTGCCCTTTTGAGGTTGGTTATATTATTATAATATATATAATTTATTTGCAAATTTCTTTTTTTGGTGCAATTCGACTAAGGTTAATACCTCCTCACAGAAGATCGCAGTCAAATAACCTTGTGTTGTGTTGCTACGGTGAGTAGAGCTATCAGAGCTCCTTTTTTATCGTTATAGGTTTTGGCGTTGTGGCCACAAACCCCATGATTTTAATTGACGATGTGGCCCAAGATGATAACACGCTAAACCTAGTGGAAGACTGGCTCTCAAGTGCAGCTGCCGGAACACACCTATTGGTGTTTGGCGACAGATTTTCAATTTGAAGGTGGTAGCTAGCTATACGGGCATTGGAAAAAGCCCTACCACCATGCTATGGTTTCCTCACGATGTTTTCCTTCACCGAAAGCTCAGGCTCATTGCAGGGATCCGAACTCACGTCAATCGACGCGAAGTCCTACTCGCTACCACTGAGCCATCATTGTTTCATTGCTTCCTCGGGGAAGGGGTTTCAATTTCAGCTACGCGCTAGTTATATCTCTGGTGTTACAAGGGTCCATAAGCTACGGTAGCCGCTTACTATCAGACGGGCCGTACGTTTGTTTGCTACGTCGTTTTTTAAAAAAAACATAGCTCCTGCAGTGACATCTGGACTGCCTAATATATTGGCTACTTCATAAGATAAAAAGCGATCTTTTTAGTTTTTTATTTTACTGTACTTGATTCCATTTTGTCATTAAATTTGGTTGTTCATTAATGGTTTTTTTTTTCGAACTGACTACACTGTTAGCCTGAGGGGCCCTGGAGCCTTTACGGCTTTTACAGCTTTACCGGGCTTGGGGGCGAGCGCTTAGGGCACTCAGCCACGAAAGCTAAGCAACAACGTCCGAGGGCGCCAAAGTGGCCGAACCTCGGCTCGGACTGTTGCGCGTATGCAATTAAGTCGCGATCTGACTAATTCCCTATCCGTAATTCGATCTAAACTAACTATACATATATACACGTTTCTGCCCCCTGGGAGGAGGGTAGGAACATGTGTATGTGTATTTAGTGGTCTGAAATTTTTGTCTACTCTAACTAGGCAAAAAAGAAAAAAAAAAGGTCCCTTACAGAACCTGTGTACCTATGTGTGTTGTGCATGTGTGTATAATGCAGTGTCATGTATGGCTGTGAAAGCTAGTGATTGTAGAGTCACTTGTATCGCGCGAGCGGCTGCTTGTCTCAAGGGCTCCATGCCGATGGATCGGACCTAGGCTTGAGTTGCCGCAGAGGAGGGCGGTCGTGGCGGTAATTAATGGTTTAGCCGTAAGATGCTCCTATGGAAAACAAAGTTGACACGAAGATGTTATCCGATCAACATTTGTTAGCGAATAATCATACAGCCGTGTGTAGTTTTTAAAACTAAATCAACACAGCAGTAAAGTTCTGATTGTGCCAATATGTACAGACGAAGTTCTGGTTCTTGCTGACTTGTAGAACAAATGATTTCTATAGTATATAGGCCAGGTTCGAATTTAATATTATTTTATTGTATGTAATTTTGGCTATAATCATTGCATTTAATCTGCTTGTAACTGTATGCCAAAGGGGTGACACTTTTTAGAGAGGTTTTATGGTATACTAGCTGTGACCCACGGTTTCACTCGTGTTAAATTTATTCGACAAAACTCTACACGACGCGCGCCACCGCCAACGCGCCCGTGTAACCCTATCATTGTTTCTCTTTCCATAATTACAGCTAGCCAGATTGCTTAACGTTCATAGTTACTGCTCCGCTCCTTAGGGTCGCAGTCATATAGCCTATAGTATTGCTCATGAATCTGGCTATCATATACAAAAATAATTTTTCGTATCCGACTGGTAGTTCTAGAGATTAGCGAATTTAAACTAACAATCATAAAAAAAATCTTCAGCTTTATAAGCATAGAATATACAGAATTAACCTCTCAAATCCTAACATAGCTATGAATCATTGTTTGGATGAAACAAATATATCTTGTAAATATGAGTTCAATCGGTAAAGTAGTTCAGAAGTTATACGATCACTAGACTCACACAAAAATTTTATATATAAGAGATAATGTTTGATTATCAACAGATTCATTTCGAAGGCAACGGTAACAAAGTCGCGGGTAAACGCTAGGTACAATATAAAAATGAAACAACATAAAATTTAAAGATTAAAATTTGTATATTTGGTACTTCGTATAATTTTTCATTTACATTTTTGAGTCGATTAATATAATTTTTTATTAATAATCGTATAATCTTAGACGATTATATTTTCTTTTTTAATTATATAAAGAACAATTCAAACGTAACTTATTATCGAAATTTATCATTTCAAATAATAAATATAACAAATTTTGCTATTATTTATAATCATAGGTTACAGAATCCATAAATGTCTAGCTTATTATAAATATTTATAAACAACTTTTAATGAACAAGTTTCTATTTAATTATATAATACTGAATAGCTTATTTATTATTAGGTTTTGGTAGTGAAGGGTATTTACCATTTATCATATCTGGGTTAAATATTTTTGTTCTATAGGAAAGAGTTGTTACTTTGATTTTTTAAATAAGTTCTTGATAAAACGGCTGTGTCTTAAGCAAAATAATACATATTTTGATAAACAATTAAATGCTTTAAAACTAGTTTAGTCAGATACGTGATATCAGTAAAGCGGTGGTTAGCTAACCGGAGCCTTTTAACTTCGTTCTACTGTTAAAACTATTAATAGGTATGAGTACATAAATACTTTGAAATTATTTTCAAAATAAATAGGAAAACATCAGAGTTACATTAACGATAAAAAAAATAATGGCGATGTATTTGACGGCTTGTTTGGTGTTGCCATAAAAACCTGAAATTTATTACCTTCTTCCATAATTTTTTAATATGTACTAAATATATACTTACATGTATTATTTTGTATTAGTATCTTTTTGTTGAAAGTAATAGTACCCACAATATTTTTAAAACAAGTAAAAATGAACAATTACAATACACATTTACCTAAATTCGTTAGTAAAGTTTGTAATTTATAAACAACACTTAAAATTCTCCCTTCACTACCGAAATACCCAATATATATATAGATTTATAAAATGTTCTAAATACTCTCTAAATAAGAAGTCAATGTGTTTTAGAATATTATTTTATACATTTTTTAAAAGACTGTACAAAAACCTGTATTTGAAAGCTTTGGTATTATTTAAATAATAAATATTTTAATATTTACATTGTAATTTCACATTATAAGTTATTGCGATTAAAAAACGATTGAAGAATTGCTATTAGCTGTCATCTTGAATTAAATATAAAATTAATCTGTGTCGCCTTGGAGAAGCCTTTTCCCTAATAAAGTTATAATTACATTTAAGCTGGTATTATTAACAATAAACTAAACACTTTTTCAATAAGGAAAATTACACGAAAAATTAGTAAATATAGGCAATAGTAAACTTTTTTGACAAACATAAGATTCTATGGTCATTGTAAGCAATAAAAAAGGAAACTTTTATTTTTTATCTGTCCGTGGTGTTTCAACAACAAAAAAACCTAAACATTACAGATAAATCTAACCATAAGTCAGTCGTATTAAATAGTAACGTAAAATCGCTCTTACGATGTTAACGTCATTATCAAAACGTTAAAAGAATTATTTAAAATAAGTTTTAAACTGATTATGTAATCAGTTTTAAACTGATTTTCTCAAAGAACCTGCACAACCAGCAAGGGCTCTGTGCTTGATTATGGAGGTTCTAGATTAGTTTTAAAACATTGTCAATGGTTACTCCGCATTGAACAAAACAAAAGACTAGATTTTTTCTAAAACAATAAGTCTTTTTATTACGGCAACATTTCTTTTTATATCATTTAGACCACACACACGTTGGAAGACTATATATGAGAGAATTGTTTTTTTTTAGAAAACTATGATTCAAAATATATGAATTAGGTAATAATACTAAAATTCTATTGCTTTTGAATTTATTATTAATATTTTTTACTATAAATCTAGTTATAATTAGGGCAATGGTGTTGCATTATTTATATTATAAAATTTTACTTATAAATTAGCTATAATTAATATTTAATGAGTATATTAAAAGAAGAATTCTAATTTTACATCAATTTAGAATAAAATTGTCGTCGTTGTTCAATTTATAGATTAAAATGTTACAATTAATTATTATATCATTACACTTATTCGCGTGAAAAATAGTGAAAATATTTACAGCGTTATTTTTATATGGGAGAAAAAATTTAACACTATGATCAGTCGTAAGTACAGTTGAGAACTTATGTTAAAAATAAACATTTTTACTATTTTAAAATCTAATCATAAGTTTAATTTTTTACATAAATGTATTAAAATAGCAGAATGAAATATATGGCTAATAGTAGTATTTTTACAGATACTCCTGACAAAGCTATTACGCTTTTGATTCTCCTAGAAATATTAATAACTTCATACGTATTAAAAAATGATTATTAAAAAAACTGGAATATAAGGTATTCAGTTCATTTTGAAAAATGGATAAATCTTTAATTATGACATTGAAGGAACTTTATACATTTATATTTATATCTTAAAATTAACATCGCGTATACATACATTATATATAAATATCTATTATGTGGATCAATATTTATCGAATAAAATGTTATTCATAAGACTTAGAAATTATTACTATTTTTTTTTAATTAAAGGAAGTATTTGGTGTTCATTTTTGTTTGTAATTATACTAAAATTGGATTATATAATTCTACTATACATCTTATATTCTAATAATACAAAATTTACAATTAGGTACTGTAAATAAATTTAAAAGAATCCGACGCTCCGATCGCTGGTAACGAAAGATAAAATATGTATTTTATAGCTGTTTTGCTATAAATGTAAAAATGTAAAATGTAAAATGCCTTTTTACAGGCAACGAGGCGAATTCATAAATTTTGCTCTATTGGCAATAATTTCAACGTACGCGATATATCGATTTTTGTTTTGTTTTTTTTTCACACATTGGGTTGCATTATCGAAGTTCTCATACGGATCCCTAACTTTTATAAAAATATTCTACCACCTATGTTTATCAGGGATAATGTAGGATTCTAATGGTGAAAGAATTTTTCAAATCGGTCCAGTTGTTTCAGAGCCTATTCAATACAAACAAACAATCAAATCTTTTCTATTTATAATATTAGTTTAGATGAACTGTCGCCAAGCACCTATATGAAGACAGTTGCACGTAAGATCCAAGCCCTTAGGCCCCATCGTCACTTAATATCAGGTGAGCTTGTTGTCTAACGCCTAACCCTATATGATGGAAAAAAATAATGATTTCTTATGACGCGGTTCTTGTAGTTTGATGGTAAGGATAGTGTAATCAAAAATACAATGTCGAACACAGAGAGATCTACATTCTATCGTCACTCGTCGCTGTAATACCAGCCTGCTGAAATATTCCTTCACGTTATGTTTAGAGGAACCGATGTTGTAGGAAGGAGGGAACACACTGACCGGGAGACGGTTCCACAGCTTCACAGTACGGCAAAGACATGACATAGCGAACTATGTAAATAACAATCAATATTATAAAGCTCATGAGATTGTTTGTTTGTTTGTACGCTCTAATATCTGGAACTATCAGACATATTTGCAAAAATTGTTCAAATTTTGTAGTATATTTATTGAGGAAGGTTATAGGTAATCTAACATTACGGTACAAAACGTCACGGTCTGAAAATCGACTAAATGAGAAAAAAGTAATGTTGGCTGTTGGGGTTGGCCGGCCGACGAGAACCTGAAAAGCTTAAACGCGAATGAAGCTGCGGGGCACAATTAGTTAGAAATAGTCTACAAACGACAGCACATTATCCTAATATTATTTCTAGTAGAATAATAACATAAAATATTCAGAGACAGGAAGTACCTTCAGGCAAGTAAGTATTTTTGGTGTTCTTTGTATTATTTAAAGTAACATCAACTTTTTCAACAGATGTTTTAAATTATTTAGAAAGTTTTTAATTATTTTCTTTGTACAATAACGTAAAGAAGCTTTCCCGCCGTCTTTCCTTTGACTCGGTAATTAAAATATTAATGAGTATTTTATCTTTTTATAATAATATTAAATATTAACAATGGCGTGGAACGGTACGGCGCGGCGTTTCCAACAATCCCAACGAATCCAAAATTTAAAACATCGTAATCTTTACAATATACCTTAAAATAACTTTCATATTTATATGGAATTTTAATTTTTTTCTTATGTATCATTTTTAATGATTGACGAATCAAAGCGTTTGGCTCTAATGTGAAATGCCAGTCGGATCATCGTTCTAAAGATAATTATTGGTGTGTTTTTCGATATTTATATCATTTGCTATATACATATAACACAGACTTTTATTTCTCAGCTTGCAAACGGTAATATAAAAATTATACTAAGAAAGTTTGTCACTACATAGCTTCGTGAAATTTCCGACCGGTATTTCGCACCCGTAAAATTAAATTATACGAAAATTTTAACCATTGTGTTTTAGTTTTTAGTTATATATGAGATTTGTATTTATTTATACATACGTCTCCATTTTGGAAAATTATATATTAAATCTACTGCAATTATATAGTATTTTGTACGTGTTTTAAGCGTATGGGTAATCGTGTCAGTTCGTATAGCTGAAAATTTAAATAATGTCTGGGAGCAACTAATATTATTTCATAAATATTTTATGTCACGAACACACTTAGGTACTTAGTTAACTTAAGTTCTTTAGTAAGTATTTAAAAAAATCAAGCATAATATATTTCTTTTAATAAAACCGTGTATATAATAAAGTATCGTTACAAAAATTGTGGATAATGAGTCTGCAGTGCGCGTAGTTAAATAAGATAACAAATATAATTTGTTAGTGATCGTTTGAAAGTTCTAGAACTCGTGTAAAGTTCACCCGACATATTAATTTGCCGTAAAGAAGCATTACACGTACTGAAGTGTCGGGTCATGGGGTTTCCACTTAGCCTTTTCAAGAAGCTGTGACCTATATCTTAGCCTGATTGACGGACAGAATTCTAGTTCTGTTTGTGAGGATGGTTGTTATAAGGTGGACTGTTTATTCTCCTTTATATAACCAATTTATGTAGTCGGAAATAATTATTTACTTGTGACAAAACGCGAAAGTCAAAGAAAAACAGACAATGACCTGTACGCCAGCCACAGGTATAACCAAAATTTTTTGGTGTGGTTATTTAAAATTCAAAGTCCATCAAACATATTAATTTCCAAAAGAAAACATGATTTAACGTATAAATGATGTTATGGTTATTTATTTTCTATGTCTTGAGTCTAAAGAAGATTTGAAAACGAGTAGTATTCACGTCGTTCACCCCACCCCGTACCACTGAACGCATTTTTAAGCGTTAGCGATAGAGAAATGTATGGAGTGCGGTAGTTATCATTTTCTATCGACGTAAACGTAATAAAATATGCCATTGTCCGTTTTTCCGACCGCCTTAGAAACAGAGTTTACTTATTAATGACTTTATAATGTCTTTGTAAAACTATGTAACAAAAAGAAACTATTATAATTTTATTATATCGTCATCTAAAATAAAATCTTTATCTTTCTTGATTCCAAAATAAATGACATATCTATTTACAACTCTAAAGCGTGATTCAAGCTAGTTAAATTTTAGAATGGACAAACTTAATAAACTATTTTTAATTCCTTCTCTATATAATACAGGTAAAGGAATTATCTCATATTCATAACTATTAATGTTTCAAATCCGTTAGTGGTTTTGCAGTTTTTCATTAGTAATTACTCAAGGAAGTGGTGGTAAGTGAAATTTCTTGCAAAGTTAGAGAAATTTCCTGTTTGTTTACCCCGAGAAATATAGACATTAAATAATATTGACCGGTAAATAAATAAGTGATGATTTGTGTGTAAACTGCTCATACGCTCGCATTTGCTTAGCTCACTTGCTTGAAAATGCTTATTACGTGAAACTACTAATAGTTTCTTATCGATTTAATTAGTTTATTATAAATTTTATTTATGGTTTCTTTCTTCACTTATTCCGCTTCTTTGAGTAATTACTAACCCGTTAAAATATGCTACATTCAATATTTTTTGCTACACAATAACTATACAATATTCAAAATTCTACATAAATCAAATAGTCTTTACAATTCCATTTTACAGCAAATCAATGTTAAGATCACTTCATGGTTTCCAATCAGTACTTATTTCTTAAATAGTTACCGATTGTATTTGATTTTCATTTATAAATACGCTGGGAACAGACTGAAGCAATGATGGCTCAGTGGTAGCGTGTATGTACACCGCGTCGATTGACATGAATTCGATTCCCTAGAATGAGCCTGAGCTTTCGATGATGGCATATATCGTGATTAAGCCATAGTATTATTTAGGGTAAGGTAGGGTATTTTCGTCACGGTATATCATAACGTTAAACTTATAAAAAAATTATGTGTGCAGTAGTTCACACGTATAAGAAGTGAAACTTTCAGAGAAAAAAAATAAAAAAATTTGAAAATTTCTTGTTAAATATCCTAAATCAGCGGGATTCGAACTATTGACCACTCGTAAATACTGCGCATGAAGTCTGGTCGTCTCACACCACTAGGCCAATCCCGACGATCACAATCTTGAAAATTATGACTTGCATTAACCTTGCATAATGTAAATGTATTCTATCTCATTCTCTCATAGGCTAAGTCCTATAGATGTATATGGTTGTCTCTTTTACTGTCGCTTTTTCGTTTCATAAATTTTCAAAACACAACGGTGCTAAGGAAGTTTTCACTTCAAGAAGCCAGTTTATATACAAAGAAATCATAATAGGTAATATTAAAGTTCAGTATCATATTTCTTTATTACATTTTATTGAATGCCACGTGAGATCGTACACACAGCTGTGAAATGGGGGCTGGTATTATTATAACAATACTTTAATTCCTACGATCGAAAGCACTCACCAAACGCTCATTGTGGAAATAAATTAATATCAGGAATCACACAATTATTATAACTAGAATCAACATGACCAATGTTGGTATTATGAACGAAAATATGATGATAAAAAAATGTAGTTGCCGCTCACGTATATCTGCTAACTGTGAATTGGATACAGCGTGATAATTCCATATATATATATATATATATTTGAGGAATTTAGTGTTTTTTTTTTAATTAATTATAAATAAAAATATTCCATGAAGTGATCTTGTAGTACGCTAAGCTAATTGAAAAATGTTTCAGTAGAAATATTTATTTTCTGTACATTGTCTTGTTTGCAATAGATTAGAATTTGATTTGGTTATCTAGTTACTTTATATCTAAATACATTTTAACTGATTGGTTGATAATTATAAGGTGTAAGCGAAAATCAAGTTTCTTGCCGGTTCGTCTCGATGACTGGAAGGTTTTTCGAAACGGCAGTAGTATGTTGACATACTTAGTGTCTTCTTAAGGCCTAAATTGAATAAAATATTTTCGATTTTGATTTTGATATTACATACTGTAGATAATATTACAGTTAGAATTATTTTTCAAAACGAAATGAACGATAAAACTTTATATAATTGATGTTTTTTTTCCAAACCAATCAATTAAAATATATGGCGACTATGAACGAGATAAGTGGTAAATGATCAACGTATATTATAAAGGCCCGGTGCTGCACGTCTCTGCGCCAGCAGAATCCTGTTTGCGACACACGTATAACAGCACAGGTAAGCTAAACATCACTTGAACAGTATCCTCCTAAACGCTCTTCTAAAATCCTTATTAAATATCGTATAAATAACTGGATTCAATACAGAATTCATGTAACCCAACCAGAACGCTATCGCGAAAGCGCTTGACGGTATCACGCACATTCTGCAAGCTGCTTTAAGTATGTACAGAAAGAAAAAAGGCAACCAACAAGCTATAAAACTACCCATAATTAAACCTAAGATTAACGTGGCGCGCTTCTCTTTCTTCCGCGCTATCCTCTTCTTCTCTCTCTCAGGGTCGCGGGGTTTGTGCGGCTTCGGTAAAGCCGGTTCCGTTTCACTATTCTTCGGTTGTGACTTCTCTTGTCTTCTGTCCGTTTTTTTGAACAGGCGCATTTTTAAAGGCTTGACGCCGCCGCATCGGCTTACGACTCCGGAGTCGGATGAAGACGGCTCCATCTCGGAGACCATGTCCGGGTCGATGGCGACGCTCGGCGCTCTGGTCCTGGCTTGTTGCAGCTGGAGCTCACCGTTGACTGACAGCGTCGAACTCCTAAGCGGGCAGGAAGCAAGAGGGTTCTTGGTTACTTGCGCTGATGTGACTACCTGTAAACATAAAGAAATTTACTATAAAAGCCGTAAGTAGATAGCCTAAAAGAGAGGTAGGATATAAAAAATATCATTGGAAATTTCTCTCTACTTAGAGCAGCCTCACTGGTGAAATAACTCCACCCTACAGACGATTGCAACCAAATAAACATGTTTTTTTATCGTTACAGGTTGGTGTAGTGGCCACAATCTCACTGATTGTCAAATGACGATGTGGCCCAAGATGATATAACACGTTAAACCTAGTGGAATACTGGTTCTCAAGTGCAGCTGCTGGAACACACTTATTGGTGCTTGGCGACAGATTTCCAACTTGAGGGTGGTAGCTAGCCAGGTGGGCATTAGTAAAAGCCCTTCCACCATGCTATGGTTTCCTCACGATGTTTTTATCCCATGTGATGTATACCTGCGGTTACTAGGGTTTCTACAGCTTCTTTGACAAGGGGGTTCAAGGTCGGCAACGCACTGGTGATGATACTTCTGCTGTTACAAGCGTTCAGAGGCTACGGGTACCGCTTGCCATCAGTCGGGCCGTATACGTATTTGCCACCTTAGTTGAATTAAAAAAAGTAAGAATATTTTCTTACGTTACAGCGTGTTACAATAATCGCCTCATCAGGTGACATAGTTTTCATAATATTATAAGCAGCACCTCTAGTGAAAAGCGTCAAAACTAAATCATATCTAGTTAGTGTGGTATCATTTTAGGTCAAAGGCTTCATATCAGATGAGATTGTGTTCAAAGACTAAATCTATAAAGTATAAAAATCAAGGGTTTAATTGCCACGCAAGCCCGCGACCTTTGACGATATTAAACGTAGAGTTTTCTCCGTTATAGGTATTCGCAAGCCCGGCAAAAAAGCTTCGCTTCCCGAAAGCTATCGCCCGATCAGTCTCCTAAACACCCTAGGGAAACTCTATGAGCGGATCCTTCTGAACCGTCTCAAGGTCGTTATAGACGACAAGAATTTATACCCGCCCGAACAATTCGGTTTTCGCGCCCGTCACTCGTGTACACATCAAGTGCACCGCCTCACGGAGCACATCACGAGTAACTTCGCCAAGAGCAATATTGCTCCCGCCCGCACGCTTGCGGTCTTTTTCGACGTAGCCAAGGCCTTTGATAAGGTCTGGCACGCCGGACTGGTCCACAAGCTACATCAATTAGAAGTCCCGGATAGGTTAGTTCATCTAGTTCACGATTTTCTACGCGACCGCACCTTCCACTACCGAGTGGAAGGAGTACTATCTACCGCCCACCCTATACGCTCAGGCGTCCCGCAAGGTTCCATTCTGGCGCCTTGCCTTTTCAATCTGTACGTCAGCGACCTCCCGAAGCCCCCCGGGGTCGAGGTAGGGCTCTACGCTGACGACACAGTCATATACGCGTCAAACAGACATAGAAAAAATCTCGCCTGCGCAGTCCAGCGTGCCGTAACCACTCTCGGGGAGTGGTTTCGAACGTGGCGAATAGCTATTAATCCGGTAAAGAGCGCCGCGATTATGTTCGAACCGCATACATGTAAACTACCACGCACGGTAGGACCCCTCTCATTATTCGGTAGGAATATCCCTTGGGCCACCAAGACTAAATATCTAGGTGTCACCCTCGACTCGAAGCTTAACTTCAACGCACACGTTACTATAGTCCGGAATAGGGCCGTCTGGATCCTTTCCCGCTTGCGGCCCCTGCTCAGTTCGGTAAGCAAAATGTCCTTAAGACATAAGCTTACACTATACAAGATGTGCGTCCGTCCGATCTTGACATATAGCTGCGCAGCGTTCGCACATATGTCCAAACATAACTTTGTCCGCATGCAAAGAGTCCAAAATCGGTTTCTCCGTCGCCTGCTTGACCCTCCAGCCTTCGTTAGGAACATGGACCTCCACAGGGACATGAGGCTTCCTTCGATAGAAGCCTATGTGAAATATCTCACCAGGAGATACTTCGATAGCGCTTCGAATCACCCCAACCCGCTCGTAAAATCCACCGTGAACTACGTCCCAGACAACTCGATCCCCGTTGCCAAACGTTATAAACGCCGTCCGCGAAATCTCTTTGTTGATCCCGACGACGACATCGAGAAAGCTAATAATTACTACGCGTCCGCTCCCGCAACATATGCGTGCTCGCGCCCACGCCCGCGAAACCACCGTTCCCTCCGCAGGGGACGTACGGTTAACTTCGTTCCCGCACACCCGCCACGACCGCCCTTCTCTGCGGCAACTCAAGCCTAGGTCCGATCCATCGGCATGGAGCCCTTGAGCCAAGCAGCCGCTCGCGCGATACAAGTGACTGTACAATCACTAGCTTTCACAGCCATACATGACACTGCATTATACACACATGCACAACACACATAGGTACATAGGTTCTGTAAGGGACCTTTTTTTTTCTTTTTTTGCCTAGTTAGAGTAGACAAAAATTTCAGACCACTAAATACACATACACATGTTCCTTCCCTCCTCCCAGGGGGCAGAAACATGTATATATGTATAGTTAGTTTAGATCGAATTACGGATAGGGAATTAGTCAGATCGCGACTTAATTGCATACGCGCAACAGTCCGAGCCGAGGTCCGGCCACTTTGGCACCCTCGGATGTTGTTGCTTAGCTTTCGTGGCTGAGTGCCCTAAGCGCTCGCCCCCAAGCCCGGTAAAGCTGTAAAAGCCGTAAAGGCTCCAGGGCCCCTCAGGCTAACAGTGTAGTCAGTTCGAAAAAAAAAAAAAAAAAAAAAAAAAAAAAATAGAGTTTTCTATGGGCCGACCGCTGTAAGCTCGACCCTCCTGATGGTTTACGGAATGCGAGGCGGCGGTTGTGCACGGATATACACGGTATTGAAATGATACCCTATATCTTAAGATCAATATTTTATGCAGATATCTAATTATAAATAAAATATTGTTGTCTTTATTGGTGATTATACTCAACTGGTCCGTGACCACCATGCACTTGGTGAAAAGCGGTTCTTGGTGGCTTTCTTTTGGTTTGTTGCGTTTAGGATCGGCCAGTTTGTATCCAGCTGATAGGAGGCTTGCAAGGCCGGCATGACAGCAGCAACTGACAATGGATTCAACTCTCAGTGGTCGGAGTTTTTAATGGATTGTACTGTGTTTACCAACAGACACAATACCGTTAAGTTACCTTAGTAGAATATAAAAAGTAGACTTACTTTCAAAGTATCCTTTCTTTCGTCCGGTGGAGGTGGAAGAAGGTCTCCCGCTTCACTGGTCGATATATCGGAGGCCAGGTCGCAGGTCACTGTGGGTATTTGAACTTGTGGTGTTTCTATTGTTGATATATGCCCCTCGCTGCAAATTACAATATTAAATTAAGAAAAATTTCTACTGTACACTTACATATTATCCGAACAATAATATAAATACGAAGAAAAAGGGGCCAAGTTTTTGTAGAATCTTCTTATATGTATTTATTTATATTTTATTTATTTAGTATAATATTATATTTATGTACTAGCTGTACCCGCGGCTGTGCTCGCGTGGACTACAGAATGCCGTAGATCGGACCCGTACTCGTTTTTTCGAATTATTTTTATTTACGCGGAACCCTGAGCATGTTTTTGAATACTTCAATTCTAGTACGTAAATATAATATTATCTACTTAAATCTCTTTGCAGATTTTTCTCTACTTGGGGATGCATTGATGCACGATTAATTAACATCAGACGAATTATTATCAGATTAACTTACAAACCGGTTAAAAAATAATATACATCTAGACTATGAGACGAATATGAGGTTTCGGATATGGATATAGACACGGTATCTTAAGAGTATATAATGGGTTTCGGTTACGGATACGTATATGAAATTATTTCAGATCCGATTGTTTCAGATAATTTCGGTTATGGACATTATATATAAAAGTTTAATATATATTATATACGTACTACTATAGTAAAAATATACAGTAAAAAAACCTTACCGATCCGTAAAATTAAAATAAAAACCATGTAAATCGGATAAGTGGCTTTCGCGTGAAAAGAACATAAACGGACAGACAGACAGAGCGACGTTGAGTTTTATAATATTATAAACATATTTCATATTTAGATAAAGTAATATTTGATATAAGCAGTGACGATAATAGTGAATCAATCTGGAAAAAGCTGCATTTGGAGCGCTTAAATGGCTTACGCTCGGTAAACCATACGAGACATCTCATACTAATGTTGTACTTAATTGTAAATCTAAAAAAGACCTACAAAAAATAGCATATAGTTTTCTTCTAAGGATCACCCATCATCATCATCATCATGTCAGCCGAAAGACGTCCACTGCTGGACATAGGCCTCCCCCAAAGATCACCACAACGACCGGTCCTGTGCTGTCCGCATCCAGCGGCTTCCCGCAACCTTTACCAGGTAGTCGGTCCACCTTGTGGCGGGTCTGCCCACGTTGCGTCTTCCGGTACGTGGCCGCCACTCGAGAACTCTATGACCCCATCGGCCATCTGTTCTACGAGTTACGTGGCCAGCCCACTGCCACTTAACTGTAGCTATTCTTCGGGCTATGTCGGTGACTTTGGTTCTCCTATGGATCTCCTCATTTCTGATTCGATCACACAGAGAAACTCCGAGCATAGCCCTCTCCATTGCCCTTTGTGTGACTTTGAGCTTTCTTATGAGGCCCATAGTTAGCGACCGACCCATAGTCCCATATATATCACCCATAGTAAGCGTTTTTGTTTTCCGTCTTTTGAGCGGGGGCATCACGATTCGCACATGTGCTCGCCCGAGGGCATGCTGTAGTCCATGCAAGCGGAGCCGCGGGCACAGCTAGTACTTTATAAATTTGGCTGCTAGAACTCTACAATGTTTTTTTGGTGACAGATTTCAACTTGAGGGTGGTAGAGGGTGGGAGCCATCATTGTTTCAAAGCTTTATTGAAGACGGGGGCAGAACAAAGTCTGCCAGGCTAGCTAGTACATAAATCCTTCCTATCAATATATCCTTGGAATTTAGAGTTATGGTCTCGAGTTCATAATAAAATTAAACAATAGGAAAAGCAATTTTAGCTTTTCCCAGGTTTTTCTATTTTCCAGATAACTTTTCAATTTTTCCTTCCCTAAAAATATTATTCAGACTGTTACTAATATTAAAAAACAAGCTTTAGCCAGGGCACCCGTTACATGTAGCCTATCGTTTTTCTCATTTCCCTACTTGCCTACAACTTCGCAGATTGTTTGACGTTTTTAACTAAAGATCCGCTCATTGAAGTCCTAGTGTGAAGTTACATTATTTATTACTTTCAAAAAATAAGTAATTTAATTATTTTTTAAATCAGATTGGTCGTTCCAGAGATTAGCATTGAAATATTTTCTTGAGCATTAAATCGTACCGCAAGATGTCTTGAACTTTGGACGGTGATGATAATCTTTTAGCGACGGATATCATTGCCTCGGGACCTCGGATCTCGTTAACCTACAGCCATTCCAGTTTTACGGGCGGAACCTTAATAGCACGACAGAGACCACATTTGTTGATTGTTTCATTTTTTTGTCTTTTGAACTAATATTATATGAAAGCAGAGGTAACTCGGTGCACATGGTTGCAAGTATTCCATGTATTTAGGCTCTAGATTTTACCTTTAGATTTAGGGGTAAATTAAGTTTTTGTTTTTTAGTGTTAATAACCCTTGCGGCTACTTCGGCTCAGTTTTTTTTTATTTGAAGTTGCTATCATGTTGTGTACCGAAAAGGCATCAGTAGCAATCTAGCATGGAAGCTCCCTAATCCCACATATTGAAACCAAGATGCTCTACCAGACTTACCTACTCTTGTTTTGTTACGGAAAAGTTCCATCATCATTTTTCATAACGCGCCTTAATAAGTATAAGTAAAAAAAGTGTGCTCTCGAGTGCATATGACACAGTGTTTATTTTTAAATAATACTTCCCAACACACATTTATAGCTTTAAATGTGTGTGAAAGATATTTATATCTTGCAGGGTCTTGACATTATCGCTACAATATTTTATGCAAGTAACGCATGTAAAGAAATGGGTATGTAGATGTAAATAGGTCACTAAAGTGCGTCATTCAATCCCATAGAGTATAATGGCATTTGATTTGTTGCTAGTTAAATAGATTTAAAAAATATTAACTTCCACTATTCGAATTAAACGTAGAACTGTACCTACGAGATATTATTACTATTGTATTTTTTCCTCAAAAAAACATTGAACCCACCAAAAGCGGAGGCTGGATTGGGTAGACATAATCGCGTCTACCTTATGCCAAGTGAAGCGTTGTTTTTTATAGTTTTTTAAGTAGTTTGCCATATGTAAATATTATAGGTTATGTATGTATTATGTAGTGTATGATTGAATAATGCAAAATAATTTTCAATAAATAAATGACAGTATTTAGTTAAGTATTTAAAATCTCACGATGCAAATAATTGATACTGAAAAATAAACCGTAGCACAAAATTATAAAAATGAACGTGGCAACATTACTTGTAAGTTTGACATTAGTTAATTTATTCCGTGGCATTACTGTCACACTTGTCTTTGGCGAAATTGCCTACATAGGCAGAAGCCATAATATTAAAAAACGAGAGTTTATCTTTACGAGTAAAAAAGGGTTAATCATTGCCCCTCCACGAGTAATAGAAGCTATTAAGTAAAAAAAATACTTAGTAATTTATCACCAGGAACAAGAAAAACGTATTAAGAAACGAAAATGAAAAGGCTGGATTCCCTCAATACGTTTTTCTTAGTCGCCCGACACATTATAAATCATTGTACCTTGCGTAAGCTGATATTGCTGGCGAAATGCCAACAGCTAACTTGAATTCAATTGATTACCTTAATTTAGTGATTTATCTATAAGATATCGACTGCACTTTATTCTTGGCAATTAAAAGTGCCCGCCGTTTGTTATAAAAGTATTGTTTTGCAGAAAATGGGAACAAAACAATATCGTATTTATTTTGGGGCTTACTCCTTCAGATTTGGAGCTAAATCGAGTGTTAACAAAAAGTGAACAGAGTTGCACCTCTGCGCAGCATATTCGCGCATCTTATACTGAATGCGTGTATATGCATATACACAACTACCATGTATACGGAAGTAATAATATATGTAATCTATACTAATACTAATCTATATATGTAGAAGTGAAATACCACTCATCACGAGTACCAAAACTTTTGGTCTGAATGACTTGAAATTTAGCAAAGTAAAGCCTTTCACAATGTAGACTCTCACTAAAAACGGATTTTGGGAAATTCAAAATTTAAGGGTGTAAAATAGGGGTTGAAAGTTTGTATGGGGTGGGTGAATAAACATTCCTCTTTTGACTTGAAATTCTGTACTTACTCAGACTCTTTAATAAAAATAATGAAACGGATATCAGCATTTATCAAAATTCATCAGTAAAGGGTATATAAATAGGGGTTGAAAGTTTGTTAGGTAAAATAATATATGTATAACTATTTTCTCATAATTATGCACAAATAATATGTCTATTGAACTGAAATTTAGTACGCATACTCTTCAATTATGAAAATTCATCAATTAAGGGTTGAAACTTTGCACGGTGATAACTTTTTTATAGATTTGATGATAATTAGTATCTACACATAATTCGCACATACTCTTTAATTATAACTTTTTTATTAAATTTTATTATATGTATAGATTAACATTGCCTGTTGTATATATTCCAAGACAATTTGTCTTAAAGAGTAAACTCTACTCGCGCGTCAGAGCTGACACGTACCATTTTTCTTGCTTCAATGCGTTTATTCCCAAATGTTATTTACAAGAACTTTGATGAAAAATATTTTAAGCAATGGTAGACAAAAGTAAATGTAGTGATACAGTTGCGATCTGATACGTATATCACCTGCGACAGTACGCCGTAAGTGATTTATGATTAATGATAATGAATAGTTGATACTGGTTGTTGATGTCGCCGAACATGAAATGTGAGATCAGAATATAAAGATATACTTAATACAAAGTGTGGTTATAGACCTCGAGTATTCGATTTTAATTTCAACTTTTTGTTTGTTATTTTAATTAAAGCTAGTTTATTCACTAGGCCGACATAACCCCAAGGGTTCAAGGCCTTAAAACAAGAAAAAAAGAAAAAAACAACTTTATATATCAAGTCGTTTTCGAGAATGTTTTTTGCACTAAACTTAAATTTATGGAGTAATACCTAATTCTCTAAGGGATTTAAAATTCATTATTTTCGGATTATTGCTTAACCTACGCTAAAATACCACTCTTTATGCCAAATTTTAAAACTCTAAGATCCCGGGAATCAGTTTATAGATTTAATAGTCGGTTAGAGAGAAGGAATTTTTAAATGATGGGCAGTAACTCTCAATCTAATTCTATAATTTAAAAGAATTTTAATTTTACATTATATCGGTATATTATAATGGTCATAAATCACTTTTCAATAAAACTATGTCATAAAATACGTTTTTATGGCTTACGTATAAGAGGTAGGCATATGGTATCACAAATTTTTTTTAGATGTACTAAGGAGCAATATTTTTGTAAAACATTATATTTACGTATCACTAACCATTACATCAGCGCACGCGGATAAAACAGTTAGGGTGGCTATTTATTTCAACTTACTTAACAAAAATCAATATTTAAGGCTAGCTGAGATGTGTAGCCTAATGCTAGATAGCCTACACTATCTCTAGTGAATCTGGCTATCATATATAAAAATAATGTATCGAATCCGACTGGTAGTTTCAGAGATTAGCGTGTATAAATAAACAAAAAAAAAACTCTTCCGCTTTATTATATAAGGTCCTTACATATAAAATTGGCGTTTTGTTGAACTGGCCACCTTGATCTCATATATCTGATGTTTGGTTAGGAATTACAAATTTACATTAATTTCAAATTTAAGCTTGTATAGTTGTGTTTCGAATTCAGTGATTTATTTGTTTTCGCACCATTTGATTTTTTTACATCGTCTTTTCACAAAATGGAAAACTTAAAATATCGCGTTATTTACGAATATTAGATCCACCGTGGCATCAGCGCTGCAAAAACAGCTAGAATGATTAATGATGTGTATGGGGAAGCTATTTTAAAAGAAAGTACGGTACGCTTTAATTCTAGAAATTTTCACCTACGAAAAAAAACCCCGTGGACGGCCGGATACCCTGGTTGATAATGAATAATTAAAGGTGATCGTGGAACGAATCCATCGCAAACCACGTCAGAGTTAGCTACAGGCTTCGGTGTGAGTGAGAAAACAATTTTCTTTCACTTGAAACAAATTTGAAGTGTGAAAAAGCTCGAGAAATGGGTACCTCAAGAATTGAATGAAGCACACCAACAAACACGCATAGAGTGCTGCATTACATTACTCAACTGTCACAATAACGAGGGAATTTTGAATTGTATTGACTTGTGACGCAAAAAATCCTTCACGATAGTCGGAAAACTCGTCACAGTGATTGAACCCAGGATAACCGGCCAAATCCTGCCCCAAGCGAAAGTTGACTTAGAAAAAGGTACTGGTGAGTGTTTGGTGGACCAGTGCTGGTGTCATACACTACAGTTCTTAAGATCTGGCCATATGATAACGGCAGATCTGTATTGTCAACAATTACAAACCATGATGGAAAAGCTAGCCGTTATATAACCGAGACTGGTCAATCTCTCTAGTCCACTGCAGCATCAGGACAACGCTAGACCCCATACTTCACGACAAACGGTTGCTAAATTAGAGTAATTGCGGTTGGAATGTCTCTGACACCCACCATACTCCCCGAAACTTGCTCCAATAGATTACCACTTTTATCGGAATTTGGACAATTTCTTGCAAGGAAAAAAATTCAATTCTGATGAGGTTGTTCAAACCGCCTTCAAAGATTTTATTGATTCTCGCTCCCACATTATTTTCAGCAATGTAATCAATGAACAACCTATAAAATGCAAGATATAAATGCATAGATAATAATGGTACCATACGTATGAATAAATAAAAACCATCAATTTAGTACTTAACATTTTACGATTCAAATAATTGGGATGTAAAATATTAATTTCAAGTTTCACACTGGTGATTGTGAGTTTACTCCGAGGGTTAAAAAAACCCAATATAGTTTGAATAATATTTACCCATTATTATTGGTGCTGGTAAGGTGGCCAGATGGCATCGGATGCGTTACAGGCATCGGCCGCGTTCCCTTCGGAGGATTCGTAAAGCTCGTCTGTTGTTCATTCTGTAAATATTAACATGTATATAAAATAGTTCACATATTAGGACTTTTTGTAAATACATTTGCGATTAAAATGATTTCATATAGTAATGTTTAGTGTTTTCAGTATTCCAGTATTCAGGGTTTACTCAAAAATTAATTAAAAACATTGAAATAAATATAGACGTTGCACTTAGGATACCACCTTGCGTTACGGATTCATCTTTCTCTTACCGTTTCTTTCTAATTTCACTATTTTTCCATCATGAGTCAGAACGAGATAGATAGCCTCGTAATGGTGGCATATAGTTAAAGTGATAAATATGGAATTAGATTATCTACTATCTGTTAGTTAAATGTTAGCAAAATGTGGTCTTTAAGATTTAACAATGCTTTTATTGCGTTATTCAATAGTTTTCATAAAATTTGTAGCTCCGAAAACGCGATTTAGTCAATGCACCATTGTGCAATGACCCTACAGCGTGAACATTGACCCAAATAGGTTTAAATATTTGACCCAAATATTTTTCCGTTTGAAGAAAGTATTTATGTTTTCTGTATATGGACATGGCCTTTAACTAAACAGATGAAAGAAATATAAGATGAAAATAATCGTGATTGCTAAAAGTGGTACTGAAGGTGGGAATTGCAGAAATACCATTGACGCCTATTTCTGTCCCAAAGCGTCAATTGGCGATGCATTGGCAGACAAGTCATAATCTTCAGAAGTTGTGACTAGTTAGTCACTAATTCAATCATGTTTCATTATGTAAAGCAAGTTTCATTGTCGAAAATGTATTATAAGGTGGATCATTACTTGAACAATAATGATGTCTGGAAGTAACTCCCTCTCTGTTACCCCCCTCTCTCATTACTAATAATGATAATAATTGTAAACAATATATATATATATATATATATATATATATATATATATATATATATATATATATATATATATATAATTAGAAAAGGAGTCTTGCCGGTTCTTCTAGATGACTGGGATGTTTTCCGAACCGTCAGCAATATGTGGATATTCTAAGAGTCTTTTTAGGGGCTAAATTATTTTGATTTAGAATTGTAATATTGTATGAGATTGGTTATAGATGATCAGATGTTTGAAGACTGGCTTTGGAACTCAGGTGAACTGAAAACCCGTTTGCCACATTCATTCTATGTAAACTTACCGGTCTTGGACGTGGATTTTTACGTATTCCTCTTCTCGCTCTGGCCTTCGCCGCGAAGTATATCCTTATGTAGACGAAGACCATGATACAGGAGGGTATGTAGAAACTGCCTAATGCGGAGTATATGACATATCCTATGTCATCTGACACCTGGAACAAATACTGTTGTTAATATTTTGAAATTATTTTTAGGTTTAACGTTTCGCCACATAGTCACCTGATATCAAGTGAAAGGATTTGAACTCATGCCAATCAACGCGGTGTCCGTCCCTATCACTGAGCCATGATTTGTTTAATTCATTAAGTATTCTTTCCATGACTCATTTCACTATCACAGATAGACTGAGGAGAATACTGCGTGACAGAAATGGTTGCCTTTAAGTATACGGAAGGAACTTTAGACGGAAGATTAATTGATCATGTAATGTTTTTATTTATAACTAGTTTATGCCTGCGACATCCATCACGTTGTCTTCAAAATAAAGCAACTTGCACCACATCTAATGTGCAATGGTTGTACTAATTCAGAATCAAATGATGCACAGCTTACCTAAGTTTTATCACAATCGGATGAATGATATATAAAAACGCACAGAAAAAAACATAGAAACATTCATTTTTAAATTCATAGCCTTGTGTTATTACAACATACATTTTTGTTTGTATATGTCATCGGATAATTGTATGAACTGTTAGTTTCTAATCAATACACTAAAATTTGCAACCTAACACTTACATTTCTGTGGTTTATAAATTAACTATGTCTAGCTGGATGCGGTTTGGATTGGTTAGGTTAGATTGAAACTGCGATCATAACGCACGAGCCGAGCGAGCACGCTATCGGGCTGCATTTTAAAATTCAAAATTAATAGCGTAGGTTCACAATCTATCGACAGCTTACAATCTCACTAGATTGATTATAAACTAAAGGTTCGTACAATTATTTGATGACTATACATATGTAAAATGATTGAAGTGTTATCATTCATACAATGATCTGTGTTAACTAGAAAGTCATGTAAAGCCTCGTGTGCAAATGCAGTCTTTACATTAATCTCAATAATTGCTGCCTCAATAGGGTATACGTTAATGCTTCAATTAAATTATATTCATGAGCCAGAAATGAGAAACTGTTATTGATGGTAGGCACAGCATAATCCAAAAACATCAGTGACCATTCAGAGATAGGCCATCGCCGATCGCCTCTGTCATGTCAGCCTGCATGCTTCTAAGCAGAATGATAGCATTGGTTGATCTTGAAGAGTGACAAGCCAAAAGAGTCACTGTTTATCACTCATGTGCACGGCACTCGTGACCCAGTAGGGTACAGATATCAGCGGTTGAACTTGGAACGAGAATGTGTAGTCGCGTTCCAATTGGGTACAACTGTCGTATAACCCAACTATAACGTTAATTACTTATTACGAAACTGATAGAATAAGTAAGCCATCCATGACTTGTACCATACGACCGTATTACGAAAACTTCTTTTCAAAGAATTTAATCTGGCGTTCATTGTGCGAGGACAATGGGCGAATGAAACATCGACCCGGAGTGGGTCCATAGAGAGGTTTAACGATGACCGATTGCGTTTGAACATACGACCTTCAATCATTATGATTTTACGTTCTCGTTATATACTTCAGTGAATAACAGAGCTGTTTGTCTTTTGTGATCATTTTTAATACATCATTTAAGTACGTAATATGTTGACCTAATAGAATAGTTTTCAACAAAAGGTTTAGTATAGTTAACTCGTTGACGACTAGCGGGGTGTCTTACAGTTCACAAATAATAAACAAATAGTCTAGTGTGAAATACTGTTTTTGAAGTGAAACTTCTTTGTGCATGGTAAGAGAGTTAGGACACAGTGAAATTTTTTTGAAGATTTTGCTCTACTTGGGACTGTCCAAAATAACTTCATCCTACAGAACATCACAGCCAAATAACCTTGTGTTGCGTTACTGCGATGATTAGGATTTCCAGAGCTCCTTGGGGAAATCGGGGTTCGAAGAGAGGTGGGCATAAAGAGATTTGCGACTGTTGGAATCCCGTCACCCTACAGAAGAATGCAGCCAAATAACCTAGTATTGAGTTCATATGGTGAGTAGGGTTTCTAGAGATATTTGGGGTAGACAAGTTTAAGTTCGGCAACGTGCTAGTGATACCTATGGTATTACAAGCGTCCATAGGCTAGGGTAGCCGCTTAGCATCAGGCCAGCCGTCTGCTTGTTTGTCACCTTTATTATAAAAAAAACGTGAAGAATTTGATAAAACTAGTAAAAATCCCCATCAGACCAGTACCGGCTCAGAGTAGTTCGCATTTTTTCGTAAAATCTAAATAAAAGGTCCTTAAAATTTAAAGTTCACTTTTAACAACTTATTTCTAACAGAAAACAAGTTAACATTGACTTCTACAGTTTAAAGTAAAGTTAAATTTAGCATACAAATCAAAAGCTCAAGTAAAATGGCAGTTAATATCCGTTTTTCAATCTTTTGAAAACGGTTCGAAAACAATTCTAGAAAGTTCTGCTAACTAGCTAAAAGTTCACGGTTGATTGAGTACAGTTGTAAAGAAAATCATAACTACCAGTTGACATCAATAGCGATTTTGGTATTGAATTTTTCACAGGTATGTAATCAGTGTTAACAGGTGATTTATATCGGGGACCCTTATTTTTGGTACTGTAGCCTAAGGCTGCGTATCTACTAGAGATGTACAAGGGAGCTAGGCGGTATGAGGATGTGTAGCGGCGCCGTGAAACGGTGTGATGGTTTCTAGTAAAGCTGTGCGAGGAGCTTACGCGATACCATGCGTAGTAAAGCTGTGAAACGGTTTACGGTTGAGTGGTGCAAGGATGCGTAGAGGACCAGTTCCCCACACCGTTTTGCACACATCTCAAGCACACATTCCTCGTTCGAATCATTCACACACATTCCTCGCTTGCGTCCCTCACATCTCTTGCTTTTTTGTATGTACAAATACCTAGCTCCGTTGGCCCTTTTCCACCAGAGCTGCGTTAAGCATGGCTAGGAAAATAAAGTAATCCTATTGGAAGATTATTTCTCGCGCACTGCCTAGCTACCTCGCACATCTCTGGTGAATACGCAGAGTTATGCTGAAAAACTTTGTAAAGACACTTTGTAAAGAATAAAATTACGTTATGCGTACGGCATATGATGTTTTTATTATTGGTATCGAGACGATTTTAAGCAATGGATGTAAATGTACATTTACGGAAATATTTTATAAAATGTATTGGTAATGAAGCTACAGAAAATCATTTTATTTTAATTTATAAGTGCGAATAGAACTTATTTCATCATAAACTATGTGAACTCGATACATACGTTCGCAGAAAATGACCTTAAAGACAATCTATTTCAAAAGCCTACAAAACGACGTGTGTCTTTCAAAGTAATATACTCGTAAGAATTTATTTTTAATTATTTTACACTACAAATCAATTTACCTTTTTAGTAATCGTGTAATATGAAACAGTTGAATTGAAAATACCAGAAACAATAACCGGGTGGGAGGTCGCGGCCCCGATATCATTCATTTTATTAGTGAATATAAAGATGGTCACAAAAAAGGGAGCGGTAAGTCATACAGCGGTCGAGCGAAGTACCAAGACAAAAGACAGCCGAAATGGGGAATAACCCAAATGGATTTTTGTCTAGCCTGCCAGTTTATTATGCAATATCATTTTATATGTACATTTTTAATTAAGCTTGAGGACAGACTTAAAGGAATCAACTACGTTGTCAAATATATTACGATTTTTTCATCTGTCTTCGTTTGTATAATAAATGGAAAGGTTTATGAAATTACAACTGAAATTGATTTTCTAGTATGTTCATGGTATTTTTTTCAGACTTAAAATTCTAGAAAATGGAGTGGTATTATAAGAAAAATAATTATCAAGTGCGAATCGGACTCGAGCACCGAAGGTTCCGTTGAGACCCGTGACAACGGCCTGGTAAAAGTTGCGGGAACCCGCTGGATACAACCAACGCAGGACCGCTCATTGTGGCGATTATTGAGGGAGGCTTAGGTCCAGCAGTGGACGTCTTTCGGTTGAGATGATGATGTGTTTACCAAAATAATTGTTTTTTTTTCATCCAAGTCAGGGTCCTTAGCGAGTGCTTGATTCACACTTGGCCTACACGAGTTTTAACGATTGATATTTTGGCAGTTTCTACTAAATTAAGCCATGATGACTTCGAAATCAAACGTATAAAATAAATTCTAAACTAGATAAAGTGACAGTGTAGAAAAAAGAAATCTTTGAATTCGAATACTAAATTTTGAGTATTACGTGACGTCACGTTACACAAATTATACTTCAAAAGAAATCTTACGACCGAAACAAAATATTACCCAATTAATTAAAAGATAAATCCAATAATCCATTTACGATAAAGTGGGAGTAATAACCCGAACGAATTGAAAAGAGCACGATTACTTTAAAGACGTTACGGACCCGCTGTACCAATATAATGAGTCTCATTACACACGGTTCTGTCTAATCGGCTATTAGTATAATATTCTGTTTAACGTTTCAATTACACATGTAATTTTGTGTACACTCGGCTATGAGAATTTACGTATTGCGGGACGGCAGGGCGGATGCGTTCACATCGTAAAAAACTCGACATAGTGTCTCGTTTCGTGACCAGATTTGTAAGCAGACATGTATCATAACACGCTATCGATGAGCCATTGCAGTTCTTTTGCCACTGATAACTATTTGCCGTTCCTGAAGTTAGGTAGGTTCAACTTCAAAAAAGAGGCGATCGTCGAATCCAGCTTGGCTGGGCAGTGTTCGGGAAGTTACGTAAGTAATTCTTGTCCAAAATACCGCAGTGTCTCAGGACGAAAGTCTTTGATCAGTGTATGTTTTAACTATACACCTATGACATTGAAACGTAGTTGCTAACTATAGGTCTCATAAAAAAGCTCAAAATCACACAAAGGAAAGGGATATGAGGAGGTCCACAAAGAACCAGTGTCACCGACATAGCTGTAGGAATTGCTAGACTTAAGTGGCAGTGGGCAGAGAACATTGCTCGTAGAACGGATGGCCGATAGGGCCGAAAAGTTTACTAGTGGTAGCCACGTACCGGAAGACCTGCCACAAGATGGACCGATGACGTGGTGAAGGTTGCGGAATGCGCTGAATGTAAGCAGCGCAGGACCGGTTTTTGTGACGATTATTGGACAAGGCCTATTTCCACTTTCGGCTGAGATAATGATGATGTAGGGAAACTTTGTGAAAAAAAGTAGAAACACAAGAATGCGTGTTCGTTATAGATATATTTGTTTTTTTCGTGTGTTGAGCTGATTTTTCAATCTACAGATAACATTATTTGAGGAATAATTTTAAAATTCTGACAGGTCTACATTATCTGTAAAAATGACAAAATTATCCCTTGTATAAAATTATCTGACGATTGAAAAGTCGGCCCTCAATGAAATTAAATTTGATAATAAAAATCAATTTAGGAATATGAATACATTAGGTACCGTCGGATTGGAAAAACATCCTAATCATGGAAACGAGCTAATATGTAACACGATCTGGTGTATCAATGACAAAGTTTTTTTTAAATTAATTAATTGTTGTAAAAACATTGCTTAATATTACAATCTGATTAAAAATACAAAAAAGCTCTATTTTCGAAATCTCTGGAGTCATCCAGAACGTACTCGAAACTTCGAGTAAAGATACTAAAAACACTATGGTTTACTCACACATACAAAGCTTATCGCTCTGATTGCATCATCCAACAAACAATAGTCTAAAAACAGAACGCTTTCCCTTTTAAACAATGACGTAAGTTCGAGGCATTTCTAGTCATTTGGACCCTACTTTTTTTTTGTTTATAAGCGAGCCATGTTCCCAGCCAGGAGAGTTCTGTGTTTTGGACAAAGAAATGGAAACAACAAGCGATCAAAAAAGAAAAAAATCTGCAAGAGGACCATAGAGAGAGATACTGTACGTACGACCACAGTATAGTGAGTTTGTTATATTAATAAATTACTTACGTAAAATTTAACGGCATTTTCACTAGCTACGGATGTAACATTATCATCACCCTTGCCTATAGAAGAAATGTCGCACAGTTATCTATAAAATGATCTGCAGATTATTTTTATTAACTATGTATGTATGTATTAAGAAGAAAAGTGAAAAATATTTCATTTTCTGTTTTACCTTAAGACTTAAGATTATGCTACTAAGATCATTCAACTGGAAAACTGCGTGATGTCTATTAAATATCGTGATGTAATTTAAATGATTTTTGTTGGATGATGCAATCAGAGCGATAAGCTTTGTATGTGTGAGTAAACCATAGTGTTTTTAGTATCTTTATTCGAAGTTTCGAGTACATTCTGGATGACTCCAGAGATTTCGAAAATAGTGCTTTTTTGTATTTTTAATCAGATCGTAATATTAAGCAATGTTTTTACAATAAATTAATTAATTAAAAAAAAACTTTGTCATTGATACACCACATCGTGTTACATATTAGCTCGTTTCCATGATTAGGATGTTTTTCAAATCCGACGGTACCTAATGTATTCATATTCCTAAATTGATTTTTATTATCAAATTTAATTTCATTGAGGGCCGACTTTTCAATCGTTAGATAATTGTCAGATAATTATATACAAGGGATAATTTTGTCATTTTTACAGATAATGTATGGAAACCCTGTCAGAATTTCAAAATTATTCCTCAAATAATGTTATCTGTAGATTGAAAAATCAGCTCAACACACGAAAAAAAAAACATATCTATAACGAACACGCATTCTTGTGTTTCTACGTTTATTCACAAAGTTTCCCTACAATATCATTATCTCAGCCGAAAGTGGACATAGCCCTTGCCCAATAATCGTCACAAAAACCGGTCCTGCGCTGCTTACATTCAGCGCATTCCGCAACCTTCACCACGTCATCGGTCCATCTTGTGGCAGGTTTTCCGGTACGTGGCTACCACTCGTAAACTTTTCGGCCCTATCGGCCATCCGTTCTACGAGCAATGTTCTCTGCCCACTGCCACTTAAGTCTAGCAATTCCTACAGCTATGTCGGTGATACTGGTTTCTTTGCGGACCTCCTCATATCCCTTTCCTTTGAGTGATTTTGAGCTTTTTTATGAGACCTATAGTTAGCAACCATGTTTCAATGTCATAGGTGTATAGTTAAAACATACACTTGTATATATATATATATTGCCTTGAGAGCTTAGTCCTTCACGCTGGTGCCGATACCGTGATCGAGAATAATTAGAAACGCTTGCTTTACGTGCAAATAAAGTATTTTTTTACATGAAATTCTTGAAATGTCGGTACTGTCTCAATGTTAATCTGTATGTGGTATATAAAAAAAAGTATATATCTTAGAAATCGATATCCGCTAACTACAGATATTAAACGTTAAAACAAGAAATGGGCAATCAATAAATCGTTTCTCTAAGACAATTTAACACGCAGCATAAGTCGCAAAAACCTGTCAAACAAAACACGTTATATGTGAAATATTAATAAATGTTTACAACAGTTTAAATTCAATGAAATATGCAATTAAACAAAATAATAAATAATACACGGTTCCGTCTAACCCGGCTGAATAACAAAACTAATATTTGCCCAGGCTAATGTGTGGGGCCGCTGTTATCCCGAATAAAGGGGCTCTGGGCTTAAACTGATAAAATTGAATGTCAATGGACTAAAACGTAATTTAATAAATTCTGGCCTGGTTCGTGGTTTACATAGATATGAATAGACTGGATGTGGTATGAATATCGTACCCGTAACTACACTAGCTGCACCCTAAGGTTTCACCCCTGTTTATTCTCTCCACTGCGCCGCGGTCAACGCACCCGTTTTAGCCTATCGTTATTCTAAGTTCCCGTACTTGCCTAAAGCTTGCCAGATTATTTGACGTTCATACTTGCTGCTCCTTTCCTTGGAAAAATTGAAAACATATTTTTCAAGTCGGAACGGTAGTTCTAGAGATTAGCGCGTTTCAACAAACAAACAATCTCTGTTAAATTCAAAGTTTATAATATTAGCATAAATATGTAGTGTGTAATTAAAACAAGGAGTTTATCTATAAATTATTTATATGTAACAATATCTAATTTAAAATTAATACTATGAAAAAAAACCGCTGTAAAACGCTTCCACACAAATATTATGCGGCGTAATTTGTAAGATCTCCAGAGAAGTTACCGTATACACTGTCAATATTTTAACAATAATAATTGAGATCTCAGTTGAGCATATCAGAGGAAGTATATGTAAATAGCAAACCAGTAGCCGAGAAGTTGAGGGGTAATAAGTTAGCGTAGTATGGGTATGTCATGAGGAGGGATGAAAGTCATATAATTAGCAGAATGTTTATTATGAAGATGGACGAATATTGGTGTAGAGGAAGACCGAAGAAGTACGGAGGGATTGTGTGAGGAATGATATGCGTATAAAAGGTTTGAATCTTGAGATGACAGCTGACAGAGAAGAATGGAGAAGGAAAACATGTTTGACTCTACTCAGATAAGTAGAAATTGATATTTCGAGGAAGTATCCGTTATGGAATCGTAATAGTAGGACAATCTTTAGTGATTGCTTGGCTAACTACCACCCTAAAGTAAACAATCTATTGCGATGCATATATCAGCGTATTGCAGCAGTTACACTCGAGAGCTTCCTTTTACCAATTATCTATGAGATAGAGTGACAATCTTTGACTACATCCTCACTTAACTTCATTAATTATTGTCAAACGATAGAACTATCGTGAATGGATATGCCTAGACCGGCTACTCCGTAACTTCGCTCGCGTTGACTACATAATGCTGTCGGTCGAGCGCAGCGCAAATTGAGCTGATCCAAAAATGATTATTGTGGGTGATCCTTAGAAAATAGACATATGCTATCTCAAACTTTTATGCAGGTCTTTTTAAGATCTACAATTATATAGTACATTAATTTGTCATAAATCTCTTATGGTTTACGCAGTATAAGCCTGTTAATCGCCGCAAAAGCGTGTTTTTTCCGAATTGATTCACCATTATCATCACTACTTATTTCGTATATTACTTTATGGTACAAAATATATCCTATACTCTGGCTAGATAACATATTAATGAATTAAAGGCAAAAACATGTAAATTGGATTAGTGGTTTTCGCGTGAAAATAACATAAACGGGCAAACAAACAGAGACACGTCGAGTTTTATAATATGTATAGAATAGATATAAGTTACGCCACATCCATGAACTTTAATTCGTGCGTATTTACTGAAAATCAATTTTAAGATTAACATTCGTTGGTGGTACCATAGGGTCAGCATTATTTAGTATTTAATATATATATCGACCACACGATCCACTCGTCGGGTCGTTTATTGGATTTAGTGTATTTCTAAAATTTATTAGTGGGATTCCTAAACTGAAATTACTCGCAAAACTTTGTAATTCCCTTTTTTTAAATCCTACTGCTCACTCTTATTTGGGTGACGGTTTATTTATTATATTTGTTGGATACAAGAGATCAGTTACTCGTGGTAGTCGAATGGTATAGACCAGCGGAATGTCGATTCGATATCCGCAGTTTCGAGACCCGGTTTTGTTTGTAATTCACGTACATTTACTAATTTGAATTTGGGAACACTATCGGCCAACGGTGAAGGCAAACATCGAGAGGAAACCGGAACGCTTGAGATTTCTCGAACGTGCCTTCTCTCGGTAAGACGTCTTTTCTCAACAGTGGAACACATATAGGCTGGTATCATAATTATATTACAAGAGATTAGTTTCCGACAAACCTATGTTGAAGCGATGTTGGCTCAGTGGTAGCGTGTACGACTTCACATCGAGTGACGTGAGTTCGAATCCCTGCAATGAGCCTGAGCTTTCGGTGAAGGAAAACATCGTGAGGAAACCATAGCATGGTGGTAGGGCTTTTTCTAATGCCCGCTTGGCTAGCTGTCACCCTCAAGTTGAAAATCTGTCGACAAGCACCAATAGGTGTGTTCCGGCAGCTGCACTTGAGAGCCAGTCTTCCACTAGGTTTAGCGTGTTACCATCTTGGGCTACACCGTCATTTAACATCAGGTGACATTGTGGCCACTACGCCAAAACCAATAACGATAAAAAAAGGTTTTATGGCCCAGTTTACGTAAACAAAACACATAATATGACATTATACTTTCAATTCAATTATTGAATGACATTCGTTTTTTTTATACCACGATGGACGCAAACATGCATACGGTCCGTCTGATGGTAAACGGTCACCGCAGCCTACAAGAAAGTTAGCGAAACAGAACATAAGGCTGTAATCATACGCGCTGGTCTTCAGAGCCATAGTTTTACGATAACCTCTATATCGGCACGACCTAAAACTTCTCAATATCTTATCTTTGCCGTACCATGAAACTGTGGAATTGTCTCCCGAACAGTATCAAAAATCGAAAATTAAAAAGAACTTTATTAAATGTAGGCCCTAAAAAGGCACTCAAGAACGTAAAAACATTACTACCGGTTCGAAAAACATCCAAGTCACTGAGAGGAGCCGACAAGAAACAATCGGGATTGCCTTTTCATATGTTCCCATATTCATTCCATTTTTCATATGTTTTTGTTCGTATCTTCCGTCCTTCCGATATCAGGTCATACAAACGTTAAGAAGCTATCATTAACACTATAATTACCTAGGTATAATATTATTATTTGAAATTACTTTTGTTTCGAATTCGTTTACCCTTTTTGTGAATAGTACTGCTGACATTGGCCAGTCTGATATAAATGACCGTCGAGATGGTGACCGTCAAAATATAATGGTGACTGCCGAGATGTTATCATCAAGACGGTGACCGTCAAGATGTAACCGTCACGCGTTACACTTGAAAAAACAATTGTTCATAACTTACACTATACCTACTTGTAATGAACTAATAGTTATTATTACAATTTTCACCAAATTAAATTATCAATAAAGATTAAAAAATCACTATTAAATAGTTTCTCTTTTATATTATTCATAATTACTAATATGTTCACAATTTAAATCTTGACACAGCATGAACTCGAACATTTTAATGTAATAGTGCACATTTTACAAATATTTATTAGTCGCTTCTTTCGTTGAAGGCCACATTTTTATTAAGAGATAAGATTCAACGGTCCGAATTCCAATGTGTGGGAACGAGACAACAATGATTTTTTATCTTTCCTTTCGATAACTACGTACAACGAACTTCGACTCGATAGCGAGAATAGCGACGTTTTTTCGTCGCACGAAGCGTATAGTGTTTGAGTAACGACAGAAACTGCTACTAAGAAATATATAGTTACGTTATCATACAATAACCCGCTACCCGCTATTGCACCGATATGTAGTTACAATAAGTATTTACGTTGCGCAATGACCAATCGTATAACATACACACATGATCCTGCATTTCACACATGCAGGTACATAGATTCTGTAAGCGACCTATTTTTGGCTAGTTGGTTTAGATAAAAATTGACACTAAATACATATACTCATGTTTCTCCCAGAAGGCAGAAAAATATATATATGAATAGTTATTTAGCTCAAATTTTCTACGGATAGGGAATTAGTTAGATCGCGACTTTTTCGCATGATGGGCAACAGCCCAGCCGAGGTTCGGTTTTGGAGCTTGTTGTTTCGCTTGGCTGTACATGGAGCAGTGTTAGTTTCAACACTCATGTACGGAAGTGAAAGCTGGGTCTGGCAGAAATAACATGAAAGTAGAATAAATGCAGTAGAAAAGACATTGCTAAGAAGTATGATAGGGTTGAAATTGAGTGACAGAATAAGAAATACTTTAATAAAAGAACGTTGTGGTGTGAAAGAAGATATAGTGACACGGATTGAGAAAGGGATGCTTAGATGGTTTGGGCATGTAGAGAGGATGAATGAAAGAAGATTGACTAGACAGATTTATAAGATGAGTGTAATTGGGAACGTTGGAAGAGAAAGGCGTAGACTAACGTTCCACGTTCAAACGTTTTGAAGAGAGGTCAGGTCAAGAGTACTCTAAACCGACGAGCATGTATGAAAAGATTGATTAATGTTGAGGAAGCGAAAGTTGTATGTCAGGATCGTAGCAAGTGGATGGACGTGGTCTCTGCCTACCCTGTTGAGAAAGAGGCGTGATTTATGTATGTATGTATGTTTCGCTTTCGCGGCTGAGTTCCGTAAGCCCGGTGAAGCTGTAAAAGCCGTCTGAAGCTTCAGGTCCTCTATATCTAACAGTGTTGTCAGATCGAAAAAAAAAAACGACCGGCCACATTAGACATTAGTAACTCAGCAAAATACCTTGCGTCAAGTCAATAAAAAATATCTGAAAAGACCTAATTTATTATTATTTTGTATTGATCTAAATACTTTTTATCCCTGTAAATACCCTATCGTGAAGACCAAGCAGACGAAGTCGCGGACAGAAGCTAGTATTAATATAATTGTTAGGACCTTATCTTTTAAAATTCGACACGCTTACTACAAACTGAATGTTTAAAGGTAAAAAAAAAATAGTTTAAAGCACGTGCCTTATCTGTAGTGATAAAGTTTACGACATCACGTGACTACAGTGTAACCGGGAGCTTATTAATCGAGAACGTTCAGTCCTCCTAAAGCGAGCTTATCTCTCGCCGCTCTACGCCGTTTAGATCTCAGAATCGTAAAATGTAGGTACGGTACTGGAGTGCTGTGGTAAATAGTTAAAAATTGCCTTCATATATCAAGTTTAGGTATGTCGGGTTTTTTTATATGGAAATGTGATTCGGTGTAGTGTTGAGCGTTGGGAGTTGTCGAGAACATTTTTTATGTCTATACTTTATATATATATTTTTATATATATTATACTACTATAATTATACTACTATTTATATATATACTATTTTTGGCGCGTTTAAGACTTGCTGTGCCTGCGGCTCCGCTCGCGTGAACTACAGAATGCCGTGGGTCGAACGGACGCACGGTTCGTGAAAAATGCTCATTATGGGTTATCCTTAGAAGATAGATATATGTTATTAGTGAATTTTTTGTAGGTCTTTTTAAAATTACAATAAAGTACTACATACATTTGATATATCTCTCTTACTTAGCGTAAGCGTAATATGAACTAAATTCAATACCTCACTTCTTTTCGCTGTCCGCTTGACGTAAAATATCCCTTTTTATTGTTAGTAATTTTATATTGTAATTAACGCGAATGAAGTCGCGTGCGGTTGTATAATGATTGTTTTATGAATTATTTTTATCTTTTAATTATATATATTTATTTTAACTTAGTAGATATATCATTACTTCATCTATTGTGTTTATGCTCCTTCCGAAGGCATTTTATCTTTAGGTAATTTAGTATTTTAATATTGTAATACAAACTTCTTTACGATATATAATTATATCAAATAAGTAGTCCGTATACAAAGATTGTACTTTTGACTGAAATAATCTTTTAAATTTAAAATATATGTCAGAGAATCGTGTCTATGTCACTATTTAAAAAGAAATGATGTTTCATAGTAACGAGAAAACAGATCCTGTCAGGTATTCAAAAATACGGCGTACATAAAATAAATGGAACTAAAGTAGAGATGACGCCACGCGATTGCAACAGGTGTGCTCTGTGATCCACGCAACCACATAAGCAGACAACGACGGGCTTGAAGAATGGTTCTAGCTCGAGCCCTCGTAACGTGCAGATCTCCATTTATATTGGATCCTAAGATTGTTCGAGGCCACCTACTAAGTCGGAACCCGAAGAGAAGATTATTCTGGGTGGAGCTTGTCGGATCGTGAGGACGTTCAAGATGAATTACTAGGTCACCTACGGGCAGCGATAACACAAATATGCGAGGCATGGGGTGGCTATAGGGGAGGTTGGAGGCCACTGGGGGCAACCCCAAATAAAACAGACATCATGCTTACTTGGATTGTCGGACCATGTGCATCTCTACAATGCTTGTACTTAACCCAGATTACGCCCACAAGATTTATTATTCCGTAATGAAGAATGATATCAAGGAAAACCCTGGTGTCTTCGATAGTATATTCTGATGTCTCTCTCTCTCTCTCTTTTATATATAGAAGGATGATAAAAAGAATTGAATTCGGACAGCATTCAAGATGACTTACCGATCAGACGTCTGTGACTAAACACATACAGTCTTTTATATAATATTTTTATAAGTTTATTTATATCTCTTATTCTACCTTATTATTTGGAGTTACATTACCTATCTGGAGACTGTACAAAAAGTTATTTTGCTACTGCAAGATATTCCTCGCATCGTAATCGGTATTCGAAGGTGTTGATACTATACACATAAAATTGTCAAGAGCCAACAATTATTATGAAACTAATGGAAAACCTGGCGGACGCATTAATTCAAGCTGGCTTGGCGATGCAGCTATACATATGTGAGCGGATTGAATATCTAATGCTTGTTACCAAATTCACATATACAATATCATCTCGAGACGGATTTTACAAGCCACCTTGGTCCGGATATATATGCATTACTTGGACTAACAATATTAGTGAAGGTTTATTAATATTAATAGACTATAAATAAGGTACTCTGTTTTTTATATTTCTCTTATTGTCAAATGCCTTCGGAATACACTTATTAATCTATTTTGCATTTCATTCCATAACCTTTAAATATTTATTTTCTGGTATATTATACCTATTTACTTGTCCACGTGACAGTTGGTAGTATTTTTTATGACGTCGATATTATATTCCATCGTCCCAGCTCTGTTGTTAATGCACGACGCATCCATTGTAATGTTGTTTTTACAAATATGTGTTTGCACGTTTTCGGAGCTCGCACAAAGGGCGCGGATATTTGGCCATCATATTTTATTTTCATGTATGCTTCGTAGATTACGGTAAGAGCTTTGTAATGTACGTGTATTAATTTACAGTATATGGTTTATCTACGTTCCATATTTTAAGGTTTACTGAATTGGAAATCTGTGTACCTTGAGATAGATGTATCTGAAGATTCTTTTACATTTTTTTTGTAATCATTATTTGTGAAATCTCTTTCAAAATATATGTTATCTCTATATACCTATTATTTGTCAAAGGTATTTCTTTTATTGTATCAATGCTATACGAGTGTTTCCTTTAATTCTTCATCAAAATTAATTATTTAAACTTCATTTTAAAGCTTATTTTCTCCGTTATTGAGGAATACAAACATAATAAAAACAGTTTATAATGAATGTTGTCCTAAAAGAATTGATTACAGTAACTTTGTCATTTCACATTTTGATGGCATTCCCAATGAAAAGATATTCAACTTACAAATATGAAGGGGCCATCTATTACAATATATTTAACTTACATGACAAATTTTAGTAAGATAAAAAATATTGGCACGGATCAGCTAGCTAGCTAGTTTTATCTGATGTTATTATTTGTGAAATCAGATTTATAATAAACGTATCATTACGGTGTTTCATTTTAAGGGATAAGAATATAATAGGTGTTTTTTTTCGAATAACCTACTTTAAATACCCACAGAAGACAGTAAAGAAATAACCTTGTGTTGTGTTCCTGCGGTGAGTAGGGTTTCCAGAGCTCCTTAGGGTAGGGGGGTTCAAGGTTGGTAATGCGTTAGTGACATCTCTGGTGTTACAAGCGTCCATAGGCTACGGTGACCGATTACCATCAAGCGGGCGGTACGCTCGTTTGCCACTTTAGCAGTATATAAAAAAATGCATTTTGTGATTCTTGTTTAACTAAGAAATACTTTACAAAAAAAAAACTGGATTTAGTTTAGTTTTTAGGGTTACACACTGACAATCCTGAAACGTAAAAAACCAAAAGAAAGTTTACTGTGACGCGTTTAAAACCATCTGCATTGTGGTCGCGACACAGTCAGGAAAGATCCTTACCGTTCCGGCCACAATCTCACGTGATCTTAAGCAACGATGTGATGGTGGACACGCTAAGCCTAATAGGGAAACTGGCTCTTAAGTGCAGCTGCCAGAACACACCTATAGGTGCTTGGTGACAGAATTTCAACTTGAGGGTGGTAGCTAGCAAGGCGGGCATTAGAAAATACCCTACAACCATGCTATGTTTTCATCACGATATTTTCCGTACGAAAGCTCAGGCTCATCGCAGGGATTCAAACTCACGTCTATCGATACGGTATCCATACGCGCTACCACTCAGCCATCATAGCATATTATGGACAAGTGTTTAATCGAAGAAAAAATAAGACCAAGTATATATTTGCAGTTCCGCTTGGTTTATAAATTGACTGATACACATCGCATTACACTAGCCGTCTTTGCTGGTTTCAAGTTATTATTTATGTGGTTTAATTTACTTATATAAAAATAACATTGGTTATTTATATGCCTCCTAAAAGAACCCATAATTTACATAAACATTGCTCTTTATAGACCTGTTAATTTTTAATGGCATAAAAAGCTGATATTATCTTGAAAATATTAGTACTACGCAAATAATACGAGAAAAAAACTTAACTTATGTAACTAAATTCATATAAGTATGACTATATTATAATAATAACTAGCTGTGTCCGCAGCTCCGCTCGCGGGGACTACAAAATGTTTTTGGTCGAGAACACGAGTGAAATGGGTTTATGAAAAAAAAATGTGATAAATGAAAAGACCATATATGTTTTATAACAAAACATTATTTTTTTATCGCAATGTTTCGAAACGCGCGATCGTTCCCGAACAAACCCGAGCGCGTATGACGTCACAATGTTAATATCTACTCATTGTAGCACACAGCTGATAGAGTGCTTGACTCTTAATCGATTAAATTCCTTTAACATTATGACGTCACAAACCTGGCGATCAATCGTGGCGCGTTCGTAGTCATGTGATTCTTTTTAAAATATTACAATTTTTAATTGTTTATTATTCATAAAAAAAATGTTTTAAGAGTTTTTCCAATTGACTATTATCATAATTATGATGAAGCTTTAAAATACGTAAAAAACTTGTTTTTTTTTTCAAAAACCCAATTGTGCTGCCTTCGCTCAAAAGACGGAAGACAAAAATACCTATTTTGGGTAATAATAAGAATAGAGATCCTTAGATATGCTATCGCTGACATTTTTGTGGGTATTTTTAAGATTTACAATTATGTAGAACATTAATTTGATATATCTCGTATGGTTTACTCAGCGTAAGCCACCCCAAATGCGTCTTTTTACCGAATTGATTCACCATTATCGTCACTGCTTATTCCGTATGTTACTTTATCTTACAAAATATATCCTATAACCTGATCAGATAACATAGCTATGAATTAAAATAAAAAACATGTAAATCGGATCAGAGGTTTTCACGTGAAAAGAACATAAACGGCCAGACAGACAGGGAGAAGTTCATTTTTATAATATGTATATAGAAAGATTTGAAATTTTGCATCTTGTCCATTTCTAACCCTCGGGAATTATTGGGGAAGTCTTAGTGACTGGCTTCAGGACTGCAGTACTGTTTGGAGTTGGATAGATGGCCATAGATCATAGTGACCGCTTAATATCAGCTAGAATGCACGTTTGTTTACTAATGCCGATAAACAAAATTATATGAAAATAAAACACTAGGGAAAAAAACTGCGTGTAAAAGTTCTGGATTATCAAGAAAAGGAACCGCAATAACGAAAAGTTATTGAATAGTAAATTCAATTATCCAAAGCTCTTCTAATACAATTCCAATATATTATCCCCTGTCATTCACAAACACTAAGCCAAAAAGTGGTTCCTACGAATAGGGTTCTACCGAATCGAAATACAGAACGCTCACGTTGGAATTCATCCGACGGTTTTTGTGTCAACCCTTTCGCTTTCGAGTGTCTCCTCGTTTCGAGATATACAGTTGCCTGGAAGTGGTATCTTTAATTCACTGAGTGAATGTTTAAATAGATATTTTAAGATAATGTAACATGACGTTTTCGGACCTATAAATATTCGAAAATGATTTATTTTTTCATGTGTTTCTAAGTATGTAATCATTTGAAAAGTCTTTAATTTTGTTGCCACGGGGATTAGAGTTACGGTTCATGTATATTAATTGAATGCCCTTATTGCATTGAAATATTTTAAGAACTAGCTTTGCCCGCGGCTGGGCTCGCGTGGACGACAGAAGAATGAGTCGTTATAAAATTTTATAAAATCGTAGTTTCTTAAAACTTTAATAACTTTTTATTGAATGAAGATATCGTGTTTTTTTAAAAAGATTAAGTATCTTAGGAGTAAAACAAAAAAAAGATCAAAATCTGTCCAGTAGTTTTAAAAAAACTAGATTCGCACAACGGCAAATCTCAATCATTTTAAAATTATCTTTTATAGACAAGACTTCGTTGATTCGAGTACATGGAAAAAAAAAATAATTGAAATCTGACTACGCTCCAAAAATATAATAAATCTGCTTCCGCATTTGTCATCTCGCCTTGAATAAGTATTTTCTTTTAAATTTTCAGTTAAAATTGTCTTATGGGAAGGATTCTTGTATCACTCCTCTGTTTACTTACATCTTATAAAGTGATAATATCGGTACTGTCAAGCATGTCCTTAGAGTTGCTCTGTAAGTATTGGCGTGTACCGGTAATTGGATCAGAAAGTTAAGTTTTATCTTCAGGCGTCATTTCTGGGTGATAGGATATGACAAATGGGTTCGACTGGACGGAGAACTTGATACAACAGGTGTAACATCTACCATAGTGACGTTCTTAGGAATGTCGCATTCCGGGATCAGCCAGTGTATATCAATTAATCAAGCAGAGTGGTAGGGATCTGTAACTAACTGGATTGCGGCCACTATGTACATAGTAATAAACTCGTGACAGTAACTCTCTTTTGGATTGCCACCTTTCGGGATAAGCCAGAGGCTCGTAGGATGATTGCTAAATTCTCGCTGTTATTTTTGGATTGTATTGTCCTTACCATGAAGCAGAGTGCGGTCAATCTACCGTGTTACCATAAAAAATATGATCTGGCTACGCTCAACATACAAAAAAAAAAGAATACCGTGACACTTCCAGTGAACATAAGGACGTGAACCATCAAAGTTACATCCGGACCGTTTTGTAGTATCGAACGAACAAAAACGGACCCGTTGCGATATTACGAGAAATTTTCATAATACTTTGGTTAAGTGCGAGTCACTTCCAACCGTATATAAGGTTTTTATTGCTGGTAAGTGGTGCTCCAGCCGTCAGAGATCTGTGAATATTCGCTGGCGAATTTGTTATTGCTTTGAAACTTTTTTTATGATTAGTAATTTTTTTTTTATATTCAACTAGCTTTTCCGGCAGACGTTATGTGTTTTTCGGTATGTAATGGCTTGATCACACTGCTACCTATCAGGTTAAGATTTTGTGCTTTTCTTTTATGGCCCTAAACTAATAGATATTATGAATATAAATAATTCTAAAATAATATTTAATATCGTAGAGTAATTAAAAATAAAATTTGCTAAGTGTGTGTCGCGCTACGCGCAGTTTAGAGTTCCGTAGTTGCCCGTCACAATATCCAGATTTAAGGATCATTCATGGTACATCGGGCCGAAGCCGGGCCGTGCTCCGGCCGGGACACAGTCAAACATTTAGAGTTTATTTTTGTATTAAGTAATTTATACTACACCGGGCCGGATTTGGGCCCCAGTTGGGCAGTTGTAGCATGAATGATCCTTAACTCTGCATATTGTTACGGGTAACTACGGAGCCCTACACTGCGCGTGGCCTAACACGCACTTTGTAAATTTTTATTAATTATTTTACTACAGACCCTTAGTCCGCACACTTTACAAAAATAGAATATTAATATGTAATACATTTAAAATACAACATAACTTATTAACTTATATTAAGTTAGTTCCCGACAGGTGTTTCGAGTTAGTCTGCAACTTCAGCTGATTGTATCTACAACGACCAAGTTACGTTTCTTAATACTTCAAAACTATCAGCATAGCCTAGGATTTATATTTCTAGTTTTAAAAAATACTAAAATATTTATTTTTTCAATTATTATTTTTCAAATATCAACTACAAAATTAATCTCAAACCTTTTTCCTGACTCTAGATTCCAAATTCGCCAACATAGATAATATGCTGTTTTTATAATTTAAAATTGCCTAAAATATATTGCCCATATTCGTAATCAGTTCCTCGACTATTAGGGCCTAAATTTAATAAAGTATTTTAGAATTTCTCATTGATCTGGAAATTACAACGTGGCTGACGTCACCGGCGTACACTAGTATCAATAAACGCACAGTCATCTCATACAATAAAGATTGTGTCAAATAAGAAATATAAGGTACAATAATTTCGTAACCGATATATTACATTCACAGTACTATAATCCAGTTTTTTCTATTTCCGCATCTTATCGGATAAATCTCCCGTCGCGGAAATATATCACTGGTGAATAAGTAGTGTTATGGTACAGTCGCTGATAAAAGTGCACTGCGTGATAGTTAAAGAATCAAAGAATTCGTTACTTATAGTGAGAATTTTGACGCAACACGCGTTGAATAGGGAGACTCACCGCTATTTTGAGGCCTTTTCACCGCTTAACATAATTTCCACTTTGTATAAATTATTACTCGGAGAAGCTACCACATTCATTTTAGTTTCAATTGACAGCTCTCGTCAAGATTTATCGATTGCGTACACAAAACGTTACTGTGGAATATAATGTGAATGTATGGTATTCAAGTTAAATATTAAGAATACTTAATACATTTTCGGCCTATACTCGTCAATAACCTACACACAGAAATCGCATGCAGTTGGAAAGGGCGTTTCAACAGCAATCCTTGTACTAATAAAACACCATCTGATAGAGTGAAGCGTATAGGGTGTAACGTTACGTTATAGCCGTGTAGCGCACTCAGCCACATTCTAATTGTTATTTTTTCATATGTATTTTTTTATATACGAGCTCTGCATAATTACATGAGCTGTAATAATATGGCCTATCACATAACACAGTAAATACAGAGGCAGACTATCACTCAAGTGCAGCTGTTGGAACACGTACGGGAAGGAGCTTGGTGACAAACGAGTACCAGAAAAAGCTCCATCAACATTTCATGGTTTCATCACGGTGTTTTCCTTCACCGTAGTTTAGATTCATTATGGGATTCGAATCCACCTCGATTGATACGGAGCTTGCTTCAATGATTTTATTAACATTTAACTAACTAAGCATAATGATTTTTAATTATAGTAGAAATTGTACAAGATTCGACAGCGGTGATACAAACGCCACACCTAGTTCTATCTTAAAATAGCAGTGACCATTGACAGAGAAAAATATATCGTCGTACTCATGCTGACTGCTGACATATATTTACTAGCGATTATCATGTGCGTAATAAATAAAAACTAGCTAACACGTGCAAATATTTCGAAGCCCGGTGAAACTGTAAAAACTGTAAGGTTTCGGGGCTCTTAGTGGGCTAACAGTGTAGTCAGATCGTAAATAAAACGAATGTGCACCTCCTATATATTAGTAGAATATATTTTCATTGAAGTTTTCATGAAAAGGTTTTTGATGTGTAACATCTTTCTTCTCGATTGCTGGATATTTATTGTGGGAGCGATTTTGGAAAAGGGACGGAAATGTGTTACAGGAAACCGGGGAAGCGCGCGCTATTTGATTTAGCCAATGAGCGTGCGAGGTGGCGGAGAGATGGCTGTGAGATGGTGCCAACCCATTTTGCGTTAGGTTGGTACCACGACGTACTGTCGGCCAATGTAGTGTATGCATGTCTGTGACGACAAAGAGAAAGAGAAATAGTTAAAGAGAACGCATCAGCTGTGCACTCATCTACAGTTATACAGTGTTGTGTATAAAATCTGAGGTTATATTTATATGTGTAAATTATGTTAATAATTATCTTTACTATTAAGCGTCTAACAAAAGTTCAATATTCTTAGAATATGCAAGTAATATCGAATTATACGAATAAATATTTTAGTGCGGATCTTTTTTTTTAGTTAGTATTGCGTATTTACCACGATAAGAATTAAACTTGCGTGAGCAAGCGCGCGCCTTAATATAGAATTACGTATATTTCCATGCTTAGTATGTATATATTCGACCAATAATATGACGAGTAAATTGACTTCACATATATTTCATCTCCATTTCATAGTAGGATAACATGTCAGATGTTACACATGATAGGCGACTATTGTATGGCTGTTTTTTTATGAAAACTAATATTATGCTGTCTAACAGTAGCAGGCACCATAAGATTTAGAAAGATGCTTGAATTATTAAATTTAAAACAATTAAGGGAGATTTAAAAAAAAACAAAAACAAAAAAAAAACAAGGTAAAAGAAAACACCTTTGTGAAATATTATATAAAATAAGTATTCTCTCGACGAGTGTACGGACACACCACAACTTGACATTGTATTTTCATCTCATATTTACAGTGTTACGATTTTCCTGATACCTTTTGATACGAATATTGATCATACAAATTCTATAATCTACGCTTATATGCTAACAGTGTAGTCAGATCTAAATTTCTAACCGATTGTGCAAGTATATTTAAAGTAATCAACTTAAGTTATAATAAAGTAGTGTTCATATATATTACTAAAGAAATTCTATGTTAATTCGAAATTCGCGTACCGTGTTATTTCGAATCCACTTCACTCGTGCGTAATAACTAAATTATATCATGTATAATTTCATTAAACTTACAAAATATAAGGAATTATAACATTTTGTGATTTAAAAACAAAAGTACGTACTCATATTTTCATGACCAATTAACGTATTGTATTGAGAGAATTTATAAATAATATGCACTATTGACATTGAGTCGAGAGATTGCGGGTTCGATTCTCGCACATGACTAACATGTGTGTGATGAGCGTTGTGTTTTGAGTATTTATATGTATGTACCTACATTGTACGGTATGCCAGTTATATATAACATAATACTGTTACGGTCCGAGTAAAAATAGAAAAAAAAATCATCATTCTGGAAATCTCTGGAATCGTCTATAATGTGCTCTAAACATCAAATATTTAGTCATTTGGTCGAGGAAGTATTACATTTATTCACACATACAACGCCCTATCGCTCGGATTGCAAAAATGTTCTAAAAATACTAAAAACAGAACGTCCCCCTTCCTTTAAAAACAATGACGTAAGTTGTTTATAACATGTTTATAAGTCTAAGTAACTTCTAGTGATTTCGTGATCGTCTTATTTGGGTATATAAGCGAGCCGTACGGCGAGCCACGACAGTTCTATTTTGGAAAGCGAAGTAAAAACAACAAGCGATATAAAAGAAGACATCTACAAGAGGACAAAGAGGAAAAACTACAATTAGATACGAAAAGCGATTTGTGAGTTTGTTAAAATCGCATTTTGGAGTACGAACAAATTGTTTACGTAAAATACAATGGCATTTCACTACTCACGGGTATATGTTTTCCACGTAAGTCAATTGTTATTGAATTATGTTATGTATATTTTATTAGGTTATGTATTATTATTAAGGCTGCAAAATTCTAGCGTTCTATTTGTTTTTCCAAAAAAGCTCTGTGCATGTTTTTTTTTAAATGTTCACACTTATCGTTGCTATTCATAACAGTCTGTTTAATCAGTCTCAGTCAGTTCTCGAAAACCGGTAGATGGCGTGATGGTGTACAAACAATATTTCATAAGGAAGCTATTTTGTCTTGTTACTTTATTTGAAAAGGGCGCGACCCTTACAAATGTGTTCTTATAACGTAGGGTGAATTTTAAGTACACATAACGCTCCATTACCCTCCTGTAGGGTTGGCAATAACCTCTCATTACCACATCTAAACCTACCTCATTACATCGTTACTGAGTCACCCCTACAATTCGATGTTGCCAGTACGGAATACTCTTGTTAGACGAACACTGTCAGTAGGATTTTTTTTACGGTTATAATCACGCTGAGGTATGTCTTCATCTACGTTTTTTTCTTTTAATTTTTTTTTTAGGTTCCATTAATGTTGTAAAGTCAAACGGATGTAGAGATGGGATCAATTGACTTGGAATTCCATTTTAGTAATCTTTATTATTGGCTAACTCTTAGGCCAAACACTGTAATTTAGCTGCAATTAGCTTGAGCTTTACATGACATACGGCTCGCCTGATGGAAAGCGGCTACTGTAGTCTATGGACGTTTAATACCATAGGTATTACTAGCGCTTTGCCGACCTTGAATCCCTGTACCCCAAGGAGCTCTGGAGACCCTACTCACCGCAGGAATACAACAATAGGTTATATGGCTGCGATCTATGTAGAGTGGAGGTATTTCACTAGTCGAACTGCCCCAAGTAAAGAGAAACCTCCAAATAAATTTCTCTGTACCCTACATCTCTTGACTATCGATTGTCTGAAAAACGGATGTTTTACCAACATTACCGGCGAAGGATTATGTTGGATAGTACTGTGCTTCCTAACGGGCATAGTGCCGTGATTTAACTGTGGTATTTAAAAAAGAAGTCGGTTGGAGATTATAATGTAATACTCGGTTTAATTGCACCTGCCACAACTCAAGTTGAAAATCTAGCGCCATGTATCTGCAGGTGTGTTCTGGCAGTTGCACTCAAAAGCTAGTTACAACTTTAGACTTAAATTTATAGGTAAATCAGGTTGGAGACGTTTTTGCATTTGTAGCATATACTGTACCGTACACTACTACACACGCAAAAACGTCTTCAAGTGATTTGGCTGTACGCTTGATCATATTCGATCACATCGTCAATCACGATCAAGTAAGGTCGTTGCCAAAGGTCTATATAATATTTAAAAAAACCTTGGACTCAATCAAACCGTCCTAACCTTCCCTCAGGACGTTAGGTTTGTCCTGACCGTCAAACCTGATTTTAAGTGACGATGTGGCCCACGATGCTAAGCTTACTGGGGAGACTAGCTCTCTGTAGGTCCTTGGCGACAGATTTTCAACTTGAATATGGTATCTAGCCAGACAGACATTAGAAAATACACCACCATCATACTATGGTTTCATCAAGCTATTTTCCTTCACCGAAAGCTCAAGCTCATTGATCCAGGCCGTGTTCGTACACGCTACCACTGAGCCATCATTACGAATATCATAAACCTCAAGAGAGATTATTTTTGTTTGTTAAAACGTACCAATGGAAATACCAGTGAGACTTGAAAATATTTTTTTTTGCACTTTTATGTTGTCTATTGAGGATATATAACTATTTATTGACGATATAGGTTATATAAGTTCACGCTATGCCCCTAAAGAACGGAGCAGTAGCCATGAACGTCAATCGCCAAGTTCTAGGCGAGTATGGAACAGAAGAGTATGGAGAACAACCATAGCCTACACGGGTACATTGGCAACAACAATTTTGAGATGAGAATACAGTAATAATAGAAATAATAGAACAAAGAATAATAAAATAACAGATGGTACATGAAATTGAAGATCAAGATGTGTGAGGAAATGAAACTCGTTTTGTAGACAAAAGACATTTCCTCCCGTAATCGCCTGACTTTAGCGCTCCACTCAAAGCGTCCCTGGAAAATTCTGTTGAATAAATATATTATATTAAGGTTTGTGTACACTGTGGCTACGATGCGTTTTATTAACCGTTGACGCAACAAAAGGGGTTTATAAGTTTGACCACTATGTGTGTCTGTCTGTGGAATCGTAGCTCCCAAACGACTGAACCGATTTTGGTCTAGTTTTCTTTGTTTGAAAGGTGACTTTATCGAGAGTGTTCTTAGCTATGATTCAAGAAAATCTGTTCAGCAGTTTAAGTATTATCAGCTCTTTTCTAGTTGATAAATCAATGTGGGCATCTTTCACAGGTCTAATTGAGTTGAAATTTGGTGTTCTGTTACTTCAGTGATATAAAAAGAACATGGCAACATTGAGCTCATGCTGCAGCGTCATCAGGAATCCGCAGGATACCGAACTCTTCATCAAATTAGAGCAGAGACATCGTGTTTGGGCTCATTGAAATGGTTTAAATGAATAGGTTACTTGTTTCGGGGGTTTAATTAAATTAGTAGATCTAAGTGAATTCCGAACAATTCGTTGGTACATGCCAGGACTCCAACCTGCGAACATCTTTTTATACAACTAATGTAGCAAACAAGCGTACGGCTCGTCTGATGGTAAGCCGCTACCGTAGCTTATCGACGCTTTTAGAGGTATCACTATCACTTTGTCGACCTTGAACATCCCTTTCTCAAGGAGCTCTGGAAACCCTACTCAACGCAGAAACACAACATAAGGTAATTTAACTTTAGGGCGGACGTATTTCACCAGTCGAGCTGCCTCAAGTAGAGATAAATTTCCCAGTCGATGACTACGATATTTTCTACGAATATAATGATAATCATTGCAATCTATCAATCTGTATATAGAAAAGATTTGGTTCATCAACGCCTAGCACAAACTAGTGAAAAATTCTGAAATTCGGGGTGTTGATTTTATATTGTAGGTATCGTTTAAGAAAGGATTTTTCGAAATTCAACCCCTAATGGTGTGTAATTGGTTGCCAAAGTTTCTATAGAATATAATATTTTTCTGATAAAATTTATTTGAAATCTGGTATTAATAATCTTTGACAAAATAAATTAAACAAGTATAAAGGCGTTTTCAAAATTTAAGCCCCGAGGGGGTAAACAAGTTTGTATGGGAAATACTGTTGTTCTTAGTTATTAAGGCCCCTGGATATATATCCTTTAACGTTAACTCCGTACTATTCTTGTAATCTTCAAAGATGGCACTAACAAGATGGCATCTTCCTTGTTAAAACTGTTTAGGACCTTACCGTGACTGCTTAAAATTCATGTCCCTAGTTATTATTCATAATCCACTTCATTTGTACACAATAACCAAACTACATTACGTAAAATGCCTTCAAAACTATACAATATAGGGTTAAATACCATAAGTTTGCGAAATAAAATAAAAATCATCACATGAAACTCATGGAAAGTACTATTTATTGTGACTGGCCTATTCCAGAGTTCCAACAGCAGCCTGGTAAATTTGACACCAAAGCGATACCATCCATATCGTGTATAGAAGTGTGTATTATTGAATTCTAACTCACTCAGTTTCTAAATATAAATTAGGTTCTAAATCTAAGTTAGGTCCTACACTGTTTGTAGATTGTGGATTTATATATGAACAATAGACACAAAACATATAAATGTTCCATTAAAATCAAGAAACAGCATAAATCTCAATTATCTACGCAAGCGAAACCGGAGGCGGAAAGCCAGCTGAATATAAAATTAAACAGAACTTCATTTAACAAAACCAATTTGTATGAAAACTATTGAATTACTTGACCCGAGACACAGTTTAAACTGGATTAATTAATTACACTAATAACTTTTTTTGGCAACTTAAGATATTTTTTATACTGTCGTTGTAGGTATACAGTTTTACCGTCTGACCATAATCTCATCTTGAGGTTCAATGAAAAAAATGATGGGTTAATTAACTAATATACCCACACTTTGGAGAGAATAGATTTTTTCGTAAAAAAAAAAAACTTTCTTTGATATTGATAAAAGGGCACAGTCGCCTGTGCTAGTTAAGGCAAACACAATGAAAGCGAACCGCATACATGCAAACTACCACGCACGGAAGGACCCCTCTCATTATTCGGTACGAATATCCCTTGGGCCACCAAGACTAAATATCTGGGTGTCACCCTCGACTCGAAGCTAAACTTCAACGCACACGTTACTATAGTCAGGAATAGGGCCATCTGGATCCTTTCCCGCTTGCGACCCTTGCTCAGTTCGGTAAGCAAAATGTCCTTAAGACATAAGCTCACACTGTACAAGATGTGCGTCCGTCCGATCTTGACATATAGCTGCGCCGCGTTCGCATATATGTCCAAACATAACTTTGCCCGCATGCAAAGAGTCCAAAATCGGTTTCTCCGTCGCTTGCTTGACCCTCCAGCCTTCGTTAGGAACATGGACCTGCACAGGGACATGAGGCTTCCCTCGATAGAAGCCTATGTGAAATACCTCACCAGGAGATACTTCGATAGCGCTTCGAATCATCCCAACCCGCTCGTAAAATCCACCGTGAAAAAAATTTTTCAGATTCCGATTTTTTTTCGTTATGCCTAATAATCTTAGATAAAATTGTGATATTACTATTGTTAATAACTTTGGGTAAAATAGACGATTGACCCCGAAGCGTTAAATTGGAAATGCGATGATGTGAACTGTTTAACAAATCATCCCTTTACAACAATCGCGTTCTCATAATTAAGGCCTCTTATAGATATACTAGCGATGTTCCCTCCCCTCCTCTCCCCCCCGTTTCATTCAATGTCCCAAAACATCATCTCGCGGGACACTGAGCAATTTCATTTGAAAACGAATGCGCTGCCTCGCTATCTTCTCCTTTGTTGTTATATTAATGAAAACGAACTGAATTAATTTAAAACTTTCAAGTTACGGGCCAGGTTGGTTTAAATGTCACCGGAACGTTTACTGAGTTGTGTGGATTTTTTTTTTTATGTTTTGATTATTTATGAGGGCAGATAATTTACTTTTAAAATTATGTTCGTTTTTTTTTCTGTTATTTATTAGATACTAACTGTGCCCCACGTTTCACCTATACTGAATTTATTCGAGTAATCAGTAACCCGTGTAGCCTATTGTTGTTCCCACTTCTACTTGCCTACAGCTTGTGCCCAATAGCTTGACGTACATGGTTACTGCTCCGTATCTTAAAACCGTAGCGTAAATTCATACAGCTTATCGTTTTCCTCAATAAATAGGTATTAAAGTTCGAAAATAATTTTTCAAATCTGATTGGTAGTTCACGAGATTGGCGCATTCAAACAAACAAACAAACTCTTAAGTTTTATAATACTAGTAAGGATGTATACGTTGTGTAATTAGTATATCAGAGGAGGACGCATGAAAATGGCACTAGTGACGGAGAAGTTGAGGAGTAATAGGTTAGTGGACATGCCATGAAGAGAGTAACAAGTTGAAAGTCTGGCGTCAAGAACCTAGCGATATATTCCGGCAGGTGCATTGTATTTTCTATATTTAAACAGATAAACCAAATATTTCCTAGAATTTCCAAGTGCGTATCGACTATCGGGCCACGCGCAGTGTAGGGTTCCGTAGTTTCCCGTCACAATACGAAGACTTAGAGAGAGGCTTTAATTAAATTTCAGTGGAATTTCTACGAAATTACTTCTCCGAGTACATTTAATAAGTTGATTGGCTATTACTCGTTAATTTGTAAAGCTTATTTATCTCTGATAGTTTTCCTTTTAACTTCATTATATATACTACGAACAAGAATTTTTCACATATCCAAAGACAAATATTTACCTGGCAGGGAGACGGGTCATACTTGACTCTAAAAATAATTAGCACTTTAAAGTTTAATTTTCGCAAACGGATCCCTAAATCAAGAAATAGTTTACAGAAACCAACAATATTTTTGAACGACCTATCCAACGATATCCCATACGACGAGATAGACAAATTTTTCCCACTTTACGTGTAGGGTAGTTACACTAAATCATTTTTCATAGATTTTATTTCACCGCTTCGTCGGCGTGATTAATATATATATAACCATACCAAATAAGAGCTTTCTAGTACTAAGAATCTCTGAGCGAAGCCGCAAATAGACAGACGGACATACCGAAACTAGAAGGGTTCCTTTTGACTCCGTAACCCTAAGAAAGGAATCAATATCAAAAAAATCTTCTTCATCTTCTCGTTTTGGCGCCACAAAAAAGCACCTGCCAATGTCAATGTTTTTAAGCCTTCGTAGTCGTCACCATAATGCCGGCCATGATATATTATTATAAAAAATAAAAAACTAGATATAAGTATACTTATTTCAACCAAACTGTAATAGGATAGACAAAGTATTACTGGTTTGATTTAAGGGCCAATACTTTTAAAGAAATCAAAATGCTATATAAAAGAATATTTGACAGCTCAGACTCATTGCATGGATTCTATCTCGAAGTCGTACACACTACCACCGAGCCATCATCGCTTTCCACTGGAATTTCAATTAAAACTTAGGATTTTTCTTCGGAACCCATATCATTTTAAATTGTCTATTTCCAGACTCCGTAATAATTTTGAGTCACTTGTCACAAGATGTTTAATAAGACTAACACTTAACAGTGTATATAAATAGTGTACGATGACGTCACGTTTTCTGATTGGCGTTTTACAGACAAAAATCTCAATTTTGCCAAGGAATGAAGCAATGATGGCTCAGTGGTAGTGTGTACGTTTTCGCGTCGATTGACGTGAGTTCGAATCCATGCAATGAGCATGAGCTTTCGGTGAAGGAAAACATCGTGAGGAAATCATAGCATGGCATGGCATTTTATAATGCCCGCCTGGCTAGCTACTATCTTCAAGTTGAAAATCTGTTGCGCAAGTACCAATAGGTGTGTTGCGGCAGCTGCACTTGAAAGCCAGTTTTCCACTAGGCTTAGCGTGTTATCATCTTGGGCCACATCGTCACATAACATCAGGTGACACTGTGGCCACTACACCAAACCCATAACGATAAAATAAGGTATAATTCAATTTAAAAAAATATTCTTCTCAGATCTGTATTTTTTGAGATTATTATCAATAAATCAATATGCATTAATAATAAACTTGAATTTTTAAACACATTGCCAAACTGCGAATTAATCTATTTATAATGGCAGTAATCCTTAATAACGACTATTGATTGCTGAAGTAGAAAAAAGGAGAAGAGAAAGTTTTTTGTATATTTTAAAACCTTTTCATACTAAATACGTCGAGAAAACATTAAAAGCGAATATAAAAGCGTACGAGAAATTATTACAAACGGCAACTTGTTTATTAAAATAAACGAAACGAAAAGTTTTTAATGCTCGGAGCATTCTGCATTCATACCTTTTTAAAATTAATTTGAACATTAACGTCTTTGTTATAGAGTCGAAAATGTATTGTAATAAATAATGAGGACATTTCCTGTTATTTAGGAAAAACAGCTCGCTATCCTACTTTAACCATAGTGAATAGAGGATTAGTGTCTCATTCATGAAAACCGAAATCGAATTGAATGACGTTATCCGACATTCATAGTTTTTTTTTTTATCCGAGATCTTTTTGAAAAACACATATTTGAATTAAACACACATTTATATATATATATTAAACATGGATGGATTATATGGACCGGAGATTTATGTGTACATTCCATTTTTATCATTTTTAAACTGGCCCTAACAAACGTTTAATAATCACAGCCGATGTTAACACTACTATTCCTTTTTTTGTAGTACGTCAAAGTTTCTAATTGACTATACTGTTAGCCATAAGGGCCCTGAAGCCTCAAACGGCTTTTACAGCTACTCCTGGGCCTAAGCTTCACCCGGGCAATACGTCAAAGTATTAGCGCTCTATTTTATATTGTTACGACCTGAGTAAAAACAGGAAAATAAACACGTTTTTTGCACAAGTTCGGCCGTGTATGGAATACTATTCGCATCTCTGGAATGGATCCGATAAAATAACTTCTGAATGCTCTGGACAGGTTGCAGAGACGTGCTGTCCGCATTGTTAATAATGCAGACATTACTAAATACTAAATTGTGGAACTCTCGTCCGGCAAATGTGTCTCCTTTTTACGACATCGGATCCTTCAAACGTACCTTGAAGAGATATTATGCAGGCCGGCATGACAAGATTGAGAGTCGATGTATTTGGATTTTACTGTGCTTACCATCAGGAGAGGTACCGTCACTATGCCAAGCTAGTACAAAAAAAAACACCTGGAAGCTTCTAGAATCTACTCAAAACATTGCGTAGGTACGAAAAGGCATCGCAATTCACACACACATTCATATTATCGGTCCGATCACCACTTCCCCTTCTTTAAACGATGTCGTAAAGTTCAAGGTTATTCTAGTAATTTCGACCCTCGTGTTATTTGGGTATATAAGCGAGTCGTGTTCAGGGCCAGGACAGCCTTGCGACTGAGTACTTTCAGCGCTCGCCCCAAAACCTGGTGAAACTGTCAAAGAATTCTAAGGCTCCAGGGCACTTAAGTCTAACAGAGTAGTCAGTTTGAAAATAAAGAGTTCCAGGACTGTTCTATTTTGGACAACCAAGTGAAAACAACAAGGGATAAATGGAAGATATCTGCAAGAGGACCACAGTGTAGTGAACATCTGTACAGTGAGTTTGTTTGACTTTTGTTTATGTAAAATCTAATAGCATTTCCACTCCCAACGTGTGTAATAATATCATGTATAAGTCCATTCCATACGGGAATTTAACCTGGGTAACTCAACGCATTATTGCCACCGTTTTACGAGGTCTATCAAGTTGTCAGAATGTTATCCAGGGAGTTTTTGTAGTAACTTAAAATGCACACTCCTTATTAATATATCTAATTCACTTCAATGGTGCACAATAAACATATTAAATCACCTACAATGCCACCAACATTACATAGTACAAGGGCCATATAACATAATTTTATCGATTACAATAAATACTACAACATGACACATCAAAATTCCACTAAAAACTCCTATGGATTTCTTGGGAAAGCTGTTTATTTTTTCCGCTTAATTATCCAATGCGCTATCCGAACCGTTGTAGTTCACGGATCGTTTACTTCTGCAACGATGTACACATGAAATAATTTATCGCCTATCGATCCTACTCCAGAACGGGTTCCGCAGTGGAACGCTGCAGTTAAGTTATGTTGTTTAGTTTCATTATTTTAGAATGGCTAATAAAACTGTTCAGTTAAGCAGGATCAACTTAACAAAAGAAGTTCGAGTGACTCGGCTGGGGTGTTTTTAACCTGTCATTTAACCGCACCTTATTTGACTCTATATTAAGTAATCAGTCTGTAACTAACTTTAAATGTAACTTTAAGCAGTGCTTAAGAACTTGTCACTGTAGGCTTAGCGTGTTACCATCTTAGGCCATATTAGATGAAATTGTGCTTGAATACTAAATCTATTTAGTTTATAATTAAAACCTGAATATAGGCTGCAAGGTTCCAATTAACATCTCAACTATACTGTTACTATTCCACGGCTGAAGTAAGAATGCTCTTAAGTCGATAGTGTATTGCTTATAAAGCGCGTGCGGTCACAGAGATGCTATTGTTTTTTTTTTTTTTTTTTAATATTTATGTGGACACAATTTCACACACGGCCGTTTAATTCCATACTAAGCATAGCTTGTATCATGGTAATTAAACAGCTGATATACTATATATATATATATATATATATATATATATATATATATATATATATATATATATATATATATATATATATATCAGTCATGGGCGGGGATCGAACCCGCGACCTCTCGGCTCAATAGTAGGGCTTACTACAACTGCGCCACGAGGCCTGTTCAGTCAATAGTGATAAAGTCAATAGTACGGATACTAAGTCATTAGTACTGTTTCCATAATTTCACCGACGATTCTCCGACACATTATATTAAATAGTATTTTATTTGATATGACGTGTAAGTACAGGAAGCCAGTGCTTGTAACAGTTTTCTTTCTACATTGTTTTTGTATAAAAATACAAAAGCAATCTCCCTCAAAGTCCATTTTAACTTGTCTACGATTTATTGTTAGAATCTTATATCCTCAGAGATATTTCAAGTTAATCCCGAGTCTGTTGCGAAAATACGAGTTATCATTAAAGGCAGACAGTTTTTCGTAACGCTACCAGTCCGAGCCCGTAACCCGAACAGCCTTATTGCATTCCACGAGGTCGACCTCGTATCGTACATGTGGTCGTATGTGGGGCCATTAAATATTAAGTTTGGGCCGAGGTATTATTTTTAAGGTTTTACGCCTTAAGAATTTATTTTCATATCAGACCGCGGTATGTAGACAAGAAGGAGAGTAAAATCAAGTGTTAATAAAAAGCGCAAGGCTTCGTATCTACCAGAGATTTGCGAGGTAGCTAGGCGGTGAACGAGAAAAAAATGCACCAATAGGAGTACTTCATTTTTTTTTAGTCTCACTCAACGCTGCTCTGGTGGAAAAGGACTAGCGAAGCTAGGTTTTCGTTTATACAAAAAAGCAAGAGATGTGAGCGAGGAATGGGTGGAACGGTGTGGAGAACTAAACTTACAGGACCGATACGCATCCTCGTACCAATCAGCTACACAATTCACAGCTTCGCTACGCATCCTTGTATCGCATAATCTCCTCGCACATCTATGGTGGATACGCAGCCTTATGTTCAGTATCAAATGGTCATCACCCTTAAGAATTGATTTTCCTATATTTTATAGATCGCGGTAAGTACATTAGATGGAGAGCTAGAACATTATTATTATTATTTCTAATATTTTATATTTATTTCTAGACAATCGTTCTAAAGAGTAGACTCCAGTCGCGCGTCAAAGCTGATATGCATCTTTTTTTATTGTCTCATGGCATTTGTCTTTAATCCAACGTTCTGTGCTCCCCTCTCAACATCTAAACTGAACGCTTCTCACTCTGCTAGTCTATTACACACACTTACTACTTTACGTGTGTATAAGCGTAGTTTTTTATGCTAGCCTTATAGGTTATTCCTGAATATCACTGAGTTTACATGAATTGAGAAAACTAAATTTAAAAATATATTTATTAAAATACATCTATTTTGTTAATAATTTCATAAAAATAGAATAAGAGAGAAATTAAGAGAGGTGGGGCACAGGGTTTTCTCTATGGAAACTTCTCTCTACTTGGGGCAGCTCGACCTGTGAAATATCTCCTGTCCAACAAAAGATTGCCGCCATTAACCTGGTGTTGTGTTCCTGTGGTGAATAGGGTTTTATGAGCTCCTTGGGGAAGAGGGGTTCAAAGTGGACAGCGTAACAGCGTAACAGGCTACGGTAAACGCATACCATCAAATAGGCCGTACGCGTGTTACATTAGTTATTAAATAATATTAATATTTTATTTTATAAACAACACTCTGAATATTTGTCGCTTTTTTTTATTTAAAATTCAGTATAAAAATCCCAATAAATTTATATGTTTCAAATCTAGCAGGCGTCTCATGATGCCTTACTTTTTTTTAATTATTATTAATATGATAGCTAGTCTCGTGGCCACACAACTTTTCGTTTATTAAGGTTATAGCGACGTACGTGAATAGCTGAAGGCGGGTACTGACAATTTTAATTCGCCTCTCGCAAGCTACGCATTAAATTTGCGCTAATGATTCCCGTTTTTTTCATAATTAAGTCTTATTACGCTTTTTTCTGAGCGTACGTATGTACGAGTAATTTTATATTCATTTTTTAATATTAAAATTAGCTCCAATTTGCGGTGTGAATAGAATCAAAGGATATTCTACACTCTTCTACATACAAGACACGGACATGGCCATTAATAAATAATCTAAAAAGCTTTTAGAGAACATTTTAGTTAAGTGGCTATTGCTATAATAGAGAGAAGCTTTTGATATGCCGTGTTTTGGTTTCAACCAGTGTATATACATATATATGTCTTAGCATTGGTATGGTGACGTCATTTAATACGAGTGTAAATTAATTTATGACGAGTAGTATAATGATTGATTTTTAATCATTTTCATTATTTATTACATATTCTTTACTTATTTTCTCATTTAGTCCTTATTTTATATATTATCCAGAAAGATTCCGAAGGCATCAATTAGGTTGTTCATATTTACAAATTTGTATTTCAAATTTCTTAATTTCTTTTGCGTGGACCATCTTTTCGTGTTACTATCTATAATAAGACGCTATGATTAATTCCTAATATATTTTCGCTTACATTGTGAAATGTTCATAATTTTGTTAATGTTAATAGTTTTTAAATAATGTTACATTACTTATAATAAATTATTCTCAATTCCATATTTCCTGACAGACACTAACTTCATCGGACTACTTCGACCTTTCGTGAAGAACAGCCTGCCCTGCCGATATCTGGTAAGACTTCAAATTTCTCAAGATTGTATGAGGTTTTGGATCTAAGTAATTTTATGTAATTAAATTTAATTCCAGTTTAGCCTTAATTTAAGCAGGTATAAATTTAATTTTAATCTCTCTAAATCTCTAAATTTAATTTTTGATATTCATTTTATCACCTTTTCTATGTTAGCTTCGAATTCTAAAAAGTTTACCCGCCACGACCACCCTCCTCTGCAGCAACTCAAGCCTAGGTCCGATCCATCGGCATGGAGCCCTTGAGCCAAGCAGCCGCTCGCGCGATACAAGTGACTGTACAATCACTAGCTTTCACAGCCATACATGACACTGCATTATACACACATGCACAACACACAGGTACATAGGTTCTGTAAGGGACCTTTTTTTTTATTTTTTTTGCCTAGTTATATTAGACAAAAAATTTCAGACCACTAAATACACATACACATGTTCCTTCCCTCCTCCCAGGGGGCAGAAACATTTATATATGTATAGTTAGTTTAGATCGAATTACAGATAGGGAATTAGTCAGATCGCGACTTAATTGCATACGCGCAACAGTCCGAGCCGAGGTTCGGCCACTTTGGCACCCTCGGATGTTGTTGCTTAGCTTTCGTGGCTGAGTGCCCTAAGCGCTCGCCCCCAAGCCCGGTAAAGCTGTAAAAGCCGTAAAGGCTCCAGGGCTCCAAAGGCTAACAGTATAGTCAGTTCGAAAAAAAAAAAAATCTAAAACTAATCAGTTGTTCACACGACAGTGGACTATGTTTATAAATGGATTGGATATTCATAACTACCCTACTGGTCGAACTGAGTGAAGGGGTATGCGGCTGAGCGCCATAAGCGCTCACTTTCAAACCCGGGTGAAACTGTAAAAGCTGTCTGAGTCTTCAGGGCCCTTATGGCTAACAATCAGACCGAAATTCAGATCGAAAAAAAGCAAGCAGCATTCTCACCTATATCGTAGAACTGTACGTATCTCAAGAGATATTCTTGTTGTACCCTGTGATATGAGGATTTCAAAGGTCAGTGCATGCCTTGCAATGCTGGGAATTTGACGCTGTATCTGTGGGCGTGCTGTGGTGAGATAACTATTTCATTCTACCGAGGCAATTAGCCGGGTTTCGATAAAAAACATATTGTATAATGTAGTAAAAGTAGTTAAAAAAGTAGTAGAATCTGTACAAGACTTGACTGTGGAAGCACGACCGCCAAAACTATTCAAGTCGCAATATGCTGTGTTCCCACTTAAAGGGTATGATTGCCAACACACACTGGCACACGAGGTGTTTCAACTCAATTCTCAGTATTGAACTATTTTGACTGGGCTCAGGACTTCGATCTTTTGAGGTTCATTATACACTACAACATAAAATATTTACCTATATTTAAATTGTTTCTTTTTCCTTTTTAATTAATTTCGTGTAATCCCAAATACGAATTAACAAATAGACGTTATTTAAATGTTGAGACATTATGCAAATTCTAGACAAATACGTTTAATAACTCATATAGAGTTAAAACAAGCGTACGCTACTCTGTTAATAGTCGAAACGTGCTGTGTGTGACTCAACATGTACCACAGCACATTGAGTACAGCTAGTAAACTCATATTGCACGTAAGAATTCTAGAAACTACACCGGAGTCAAATTGGATCACAACTGAAGTTAAGAGCAATTTTATTTATTTACTAGCTGTGCCCGCGGTTTCACCTACGTATAATTTAAAAGAAATGCTTATTGATGATTTTTAATACTTCAGTATAGACAATATTTTAACGTGCGGCCAGGGATGTGCGTTACAACTCACACGGCTCGTTTGCAACAATACGCCTGTAATCATAGGCTCGAGTAGTGTCGACTTATTTTAGTTTTACATTATCTCCCAAACTATTCATCCAAATAACATGCTATAAAGGGTAAAGTTTATCTACATAAAATTGTCTTGATGATGAAGTAAATTTCTTTCCTAAGGATTAATATGTCATGAATATATATCACAAAAATAATGTATAAGCCCTACGACGGCATTTATGAATGTCTACGTACAATCACCGGTTCAATGGGAAGTAATCGAGAAGTTACATGTATTCATGTATTGCTATTCTATATGTATTGTTTATCACTAGCGCATTGCCGACCTTGAACCCTACCCCAAAGAGCTCTGGAAACCATACTCATCGCAGGAATACAACTCTAGGTTATTTGGCTGCGACCTTCTGTAGGGTGGAGGTATTCCACCAGTCGGACTGCCCCAAGTAGAGAGAAATCTCCGAAGGAATTTCTCTGTGCCCTACCTCTCTTACTTACTTACTAAGCTACTCTTACTTACTTACTAAGTTTGTACCAGTGAGACCAGACTAAGTGAGTTGACCAAATGTTGTTTTACAGTAAACGTATATTCCTTTTAGATTTTAGAATTTATATTTAAATAAACAGCTTAGAGGAAGTATTCTGTTTAAATTTAAAACATGATGTTAAATTTAAATTGTCGTAAACCATGTAAATTATAACAACCTACCGATTAAGTTTTTTATTATATCCCACGTTAAGTGAACGAGCCGCTTTCCGTTGTTTATAACAAAACACATTTGTATGAGAGCCTATTCAGTTTGACTGAATTCACACCGACGCGAACATAACTATGTATGTATGTTATTTTTTTTAATTTTAGAGTTTCACCATAATCGCGCTTCATTTTAATTTGTTCTTGTCTTTAGCAACTGTCAGAATACGTCGATATAAATTTAAAAATTGATCTATATTTGATAATACAACGATACAAATTTGTATATTGCGGTAGTAGTGTAAATATTTAAATACTTCTAAAGAGATGATCGCGTTCTTCTAAGGAGCGTTCTTCTAATTGAATAATATCAAAGTCGACTGTCATATACAAAAGGATTTTTACTCAATAAACAAACTAATTTGTTAGTTAAATTCAGCAGTTAGAAAGAAAATCAAAAGGTCAGGATATGAAAATTTTAATAAAACGCACACACCCTTAAACTTATTAGAATTCTAAGCAGGATCCCACAGATCACGTACCACGGACGTCAGCGAGATGGGGTGTTAAAAAAATTATCCCAAACTCTACCGAAGCGGACTCAATATCACGTACACATACCATTATCAATGGAATATATTAAAAATCAATTCGATAGTCGATTTTTGTATTCAAACCTCGTACCGCAAGAGTAGGGAACTCGAAAACGAATAAAAGAGTTGTTTAGATGATATATTCCATTGAGCTTTTAACTTAAATTAATTATAATACATTATTTAACTAGTCGTGCCCCGCGGTTTCACTTGCGTATAATTTTATAGAAATCGCTGATTAATGATTATATAGATGATGATGATTATAGACAATATTTTTATCGGGCAGCCAGGGTTATGCGTCACAATTCACAGGGCTCTTTCGCGCCTTTACATCTATACTCATAGACCCGAGCCGAGTGTTGAATTATTTTAATTTTACATTATCTCCTAAACTGTTCGTCCAAATAACATGCTATAAAGAGCAAAGTTTAACTAAATAAAATTGGAATTGGACTACGTAAGGATTAATATGCCATGCATAACAATAATGTTCATAAACCACTTTTCAATTTTCAATAAAACTTTTTCACAAAATATAATGTATAAGATGTAGGCATATGGTATCGAGGACTTTTTTTAGATGTACTAAGGAGTAATATTGTATTTATGTATCATTAACTATTATGTTAGCGCACACCGATAAAGCAGTTAGGGAGCGCTATTTCTTTCGACTTACTTAACAAAAATCAATATTTAAGGCTACCTGATAGGTCTAGGTTAATGCTAGATAAACTGTATTATACCTCGTGAATCTGGCTACCAAATATAAAAATAAGTTTTCGAATCCGACCGGCAGTTTCAGAGATTATCGTGTTTAAACAAACGAACCATTAAACAAAAAATCTCTTCAAAAAATATTAATTCAAAAAATAATAAAGCATTATATTATATAGTATAGTATAGGTAGGAATAACTATTAACCTAGCCTATAACTATCAGTATGAACGTGGCAATCAGTGTATGAATTTTTAGAATGAGATCAATAGTTCCAGAGTTGGCTCATATAAAAATATTTACAAATTTTACCTCTTTACTAACTTTTCTAACTGATACCCGCACATTTCACCAGACGGAACTTTTTTATAACCTCAATTATATTATAGCTTATAGTAACTTTAGAGTCAATAGGACATTTAAAAAAAAAACTTGCAACAAAAACCATCAATTACAATTTAAGTTTAACCTGTTCAGACATATGTACATAAAATCCATATAGATAGCACGTGTACGAACATAATCTTATTAAATTTAAAATTAAAATGTTTTCGATAAAAGTCTTAAATGTAAAACGGAGTCCGGTTTTGAAGTGCAGCTACTGAAACATTCTAGTAAGCACCTCGCAATAAACTTTCAACTAGTAAAAATATCACTAGAAAATTACCATAATGAAATAATTGTAGTTAAGTTAAGACTACTCGTTATTAAATAAAACTATAATCCGCTACTAATTTAATTTGCTACACTAACAGCTCGTTTCCACTTGTCGGGTGTCGGGCCCGGATTTTAACCGGATGTCGGCGCCTCTATTCTCACTTACGGTTAATAATGGGTTGTCAGCCACGGTCGAAGCTGGTGCCAATTTTTAACACTCTACGCGAGACGACTGAGCACGATGGACGTTGACAAATTATTGTGTCTATTATTATTTAAGAAAAAAACAAATACAAACAGCTAAGAAAATAACGATAAAATTTAAAGTTTTGTCCCAAAGGAAACCTCTTTCCTGAACTAGTGTGATCAATTCTTCAGGGTTTATATTTATTTCCATTATTACGAAACGATAATGCGCGATAACGCGCGATGTATATGTGCAAGATCGCAGCGACGCACGCACAGGCGGAACAAGGGTTAGCGGGGATAGGGGTGTCGTCATCGACTTCCGACAATTGTGAACAGCGCCATAGAGCGAGATCCGACACGATTTTTTTTCGGGCGTAGAGGGCTGGCAAAATACCCGACATTTCTTGTCGGCCACGACACAAAATCGGTTACCGACAAGTGTGAATAGCTTCATATAAAATGCTCTGCCACTGGAACATCCGATTAAAATCCGGGCCCGACACCCGACAAGTGGGAACGAGCTGTTATGAACCTGTAAAATACATGTAGAAATTTAGCACCTTAATTACGTTGTGGTGTAATACGCAGTTTTGTTACAAAGTAAACGCGTACGTTCGGCGTGTAAATAATTTCACGGCTAAATTCCTGTGTTATGTATTAAAGTTATTAATTAATCGGGCCCCGCGTAATTTTGCTTTGCGCTATAACATAATTTACTGAATATGTGTAATATTATGGTGATTATGTTATATATGATGATTTAGAGAAGGTTAAAAGTATTATTAAATAAAGTTAAGTTAAATTTGAGGGATCACGAGTTGGATCAGATCACACTGATTTTAAAAAATGAAAAATTTTATAACTCCATGTTTTTCATTCACTTGGTGTAATTACGAAAGCATTCTTCGTCAGCCTAGTATTAATAATTTATTTATTCTAATATAGGTTTTTTAGCGTTATAGGTACAAACTCACCTGATGTAAAGTGACGATTTAGCCCAAGATAGTGGGAAACCTGGCTGTTAAGTGGAGCTGCCGGAACACACCTTATAGGATGCTTTTCAACAGATTTTCAACTAGACGGTGGTAGCTAGCTAGGTGGATATTAGAAAATCCTACCTGTAATGTGATATGGTTTCATCAAGATCTTTTTCTTTCATCTAAAGCTTAGACTCATTGCAGGGTTTTGAATTTAAGCCCATCAACGTGGTGCCCGTACACGTTATCATTTAACTATCTTCTTTTTCTTAAATCAAAATCAAAACATACTTTATTCAATTTAGGCCCTACGAAGGCACTTATTAATGCCAAACTCTTCTACCGGCCCGCAAAACATCTCAGTCAACGAGAAGAATCTGCAAGAAACTCAATCGGGCTTATCTTTTTTTAATTATTTTTTTACCAACTGTGTATATAATATTTCCGGTCAATAATCATATTAATATATTAATAATTTAGTGGGTGCACAGAGAGGGAGTCACTTCCAGACATCACTATCATTCACATAATGATCCTCCCTATAATAACCTTTTGACAGTAAAACCTGCTTGACATGGTTCTTGAACTCATTATCCGGTAAATCAGTAATGTGTGTCAGGATCTTATTATAGAACCTAACACTATTATCTAAAAACTTTGATTAGTCTTACTAAGTCGAAAGCACGGTACAACTAATTTATGCCTATTTCTAGTATTAAAACTGTGCTGGACTTTGACAAAATCAAGCTTGTCAAAGATTTTCGAATATACATCAAACTATCAAGAATATATTGGGAGGGCAAAGTCAAAATATTAAATTCCTGGAACCTGTTCTTTAGTGATTCACGAGGTCTCATGTTGTACATTGCTCGAATTGCCCGCTTTTGTAATATGAATATGGTGACTAACTTAACTGGTGATCCCCACAGCAGAATACCGTAAGACATTACCTATGCTATGGAAGTAAGCGGAGTAGATTAACCTGGCAGAGGCAATATCTATTAACTGGTGAATTTTACGTACTGCGAATGCAGCAGAACTTAATCATCTCGCCAAGGTTTTAATGAGCGGATCCCACTGTAGTTTTGAATCAAGCGTAATACTTAAGAAGACAGTATTATCAACTAAATTTCCTTTTATCTTGATAAGACTATCAACACGCCGAACATTGGGCAAGGCATAACTCATTCAATTGGTTTTGTTGCATTACTCTAACCTACTTAAACAGAGTCGAGTTGTTTTCCTCTTCCACATTCCTCTATATTCTATCATCTCAGTATTCACACTTTATCGCATATCATTCCTAATACAATCCATCCATTCCTTCTTTGGGTTTCCACTACTTCTATATGAGTTCACTTTCGTACTTAACATTTTTCTTTTATACATATTATAAAACTCAACGTTTCTCCGTGTGTCAGTTCGTTTAATTTGTTTCCACGTTCCAGATATGTTATCTGGCCAGGTTATAGAATATATTTTGTTACATAACGTAACATACGAAATACGCTAAGCAGTGAAGCTAATGGTAAAAAATTCTGAAAAAGACGCTAAGTAAATCATAAGCGATATATCAACTTGACGCAACCATTGTGAATCTTAGAAAAACCTACAAATAGTCACCGATACCATATGTCTATCTTCTAAGGATCACCCACAATAAACATTTTTGAGGCAGCACAATTCGCGCGTGAATTTGACCGACAGCATTCTGTAGTCCACGCGAGCGGTGTCGTGGGAACAGCTAATTTATTTATATGACTTAACTGTTGACATAAATGTAAGCGAATTCCGAAAATAAGTGTTGTCTTTAGTATTTGTTTTATATTTACTTCGTGGTTTAACCACCAACGGCTTTATATAGTCGGTGTATCGATAGAGGAAACGCCTACTCGAAGTATATTTTTGTCTAATCGAAACGGGAACGATCGATTGTGTTTAGCTGAATTCCCAGACTTAATTTCATCAGAAAACTGATTTAACGAAAATGTATTCCTTGCTGTGATCTGTCGGACGGGCGATACCGAAAGGCTTTTCGGACGGCCCGGACTTCACGCGCGAATGCGTTCCGTCAAGAATCCCTTTTCACGACATAATTTTTTTCCTCGTCTATGGGTGGTACAAAAAGGTGTTGTTTTTTTTATACACCCCCGTTTTATCTGTTCCACGCCGGTGGGCGTAAATGAGAAACTGTGTTTGACAATTCATTTAAAAGAGAATGAAGAGAGGTATTTTTTTCGTTGTACGAGTATTGTGCGTTTGAGTGATGCTCCTAAAAATATACTGTGTTTGTTTATGGAGTGATATGTTACTTGAAGTTTGTAGATAGTTCTTCTTCTTTGATTCTTGTAGCCTATCTATGATGAAATATCATATACTTCCCGTGTTCAAATTTGATTGACGGATCTAGAGATTGGCGCGTTCAAATAAAAAAAAAACATTATTTTGAGATTAATAACATTAATATAAATCAATATCAAAGTGATAGATCACGGATAAAGCGCTTTGGGTGAACATGGAGTCAATAATTTTTGAAGTGAAACTTCTTTGCGACTTCCAAGCGTTAAGCGTTAAACGTTACGTTTAACGCACATTATTGGTCTCTCTTCTTTGTGTGAGCCAGAGCGAGAGAAAAATATATTATCGGTCTCTCCTCTTTGTGTGAGCCGGAGCGAGAGAGTAAATGTCGGTGTGTATGTATATTGCACACTGTTTAAAAAAAGTGTGTTTGTTTAAAATAATGTGCGTTAAACGTTTAACGTATAACATTTAACGTTAAACGTTTGACGCTTGGAAGTCGCATAAGAAGTTTCACTTCTATCTTATATGTATATCGCATACACTTTTTTCAAACAGTGTGCAATATACATATACACCGACATTTACTCTCTCGCTCCGGCTCACACAAAGAGGAGAGACCGATAATGTGCGTTAAACGTTTAACGTTAAACGTTTAACGTTTGGAAGTCGCATAAGAAATTTCACTTCAATAAAATAGAAAATGTCTTTTAAAATGAAGTTTCACTTCTATCGTGTGTGAATCGCACACACCTTTTTTTAGTGCTCCTTCTAACCACTCTTAATTCTATCTTCAAATATCTATCAGTGTGTTCCGGTCTGTGGTCATATCACTTATAATCGCGGGGTGGTAGTATATACCAGACTGGATAGCGACCACCGTGCACATGGTGATAACTCCATCATTATGATTATTTTAATGATTTATCGCGTTTCGGTACCATACAGTATATATCGAGCTACCGAGAATCTTGCAGGGCGGTATAACAGCGATGACCGGCAAAGATTACCGATCTCCCGCTGGTCGCCGTTGTTTGTGGATTGTTTGTGAATGTAATAATTGCCAAGTGCATGTCGGGCTATGTGCAGGGCTATGTGCAGGCTATGTGTAGGGTTCGGTAGTTGCAATATGCAGACTAAATGATGCTTATGTTACACCGGGCCGACAGCACGGATCCGGCCTGGTGTAAGCATGAATTACTTCAAACAGAAGTATACTATAGATGTCAAACCATGTCCCGGCCGGCACCCGGATTGGTGTAACTTGAATTATCCTTTAGAGAGGAGTCTTTAAGTTGTTTTCAAAATAGAATTTGTACGAAATTACTTCTCCAAATACATTTTATAAGTTGATTGACTATTACTCGTTAACTTGTAAAGCCTACATACCTGTGATAGTTTTCCTTTTAACTTAATTGTATATTATTACCATGATTTTTTTCATATATCCAAAAACTACCATTTAGCAAAAATTGGCACAGCTTGATATTTCGTTTACGATTCCCTGAATCGAAAAATGGTTTTCACACACTAGCAATATTTTTAAACGACCTACCCAACGACTTTCAACATATATTATGGAATAAACAACAAAAAAAAACATTCTCACTTTACATGTAGGGGAGGTAACCTAACCAATTATTTTTTTCAAGATTGTATTTACCTCTTTATCGGCGCGATTAATATATATACCGATACCAAGTTACAGCTGTCTGTAATGTCTGTCTGTAATAAGAATCTCTGAGCTAAGCCACGGACAGACAGACGGTTATAGCGAAACTATAAGGGTTCCTTGTTGACTTCGGAAGCCTAAAAAACCATCAGGTTTAGAGAGTAGACAAACAGTATAAAAAACATTTTTGCGAATATTTAGAAAACTTTAGGTTTTTTTTAATATTTCTAAACAAATCGGACTTGATATTCTAGACAGTGGAAAGCGACAAGAAGTTAAAGGCAATAAGACAGTCAGAAGTTTGTCAAAGTCGTGATAACGATCGCTCAGAACGTCTCGGTGCGTAAGTTTTTGCGTCGGGCTTTTCAAGGCGTTGCGCAGACATTAATATAGAAAGATAGAAATCTACGTTTGAATCGTATATTTATTTAAAACTAGTTTCTGCTTATGACTTCGGTCGAAATTCCAGCTAAATTTTAACTCATTTCATTTCAAATTAATGTTTTTAAAGTTTCGAAATCGTCTTTAAAGAACGAAAGAAAAAAACATGTATTCGACAAACACATCACACAAGATATATATATGTGTCGGATGAAGGAGAATCGTGTATATACTAATGGCCTAGTCCTATTTGACTAGTCGCTATAGTAACAAGTGTGCAATAGACGGAAGTCGTGTGTGAGCAACGCTGTGTATGTTGAGGGAAATCTTAGCATCTATACTAATAGTATCTCCGACATCAGAAGTGGGATAAAAACACAAGTGCCCAGCTGTTCGCTTGACATGCAGAAAACATTCGTGATTACCGATCATAACAACGCGGACGTAGCTATGACGAACGAATTCGGTGAGCAGTTTTCTTTTTATTATTACTAAGCATGATGATAGATAGCTAGCTACAGTATTACAAATCCGCTACCACTATGCTATGGTTTCATTATTCATGTTTTCCTTCTCATTGCAAAATTTGAACCCACGGCAATCGACGCAGCGTCCGAACACTACCACTGAGTCATCATTGTTTCACAAATACTTTATACATAAGTATAAAGTATATATATACTATACAATATACATACACGTTATACTAAACGTATATCTCCTAACCGTATTTTGCATATATGTAACAATATCCTCCTAGACAAACACGCTAACTTAAGAAAATTATATGAATACCCTATTGAACTAACCCAAAGTCATTTTAAAGTTTGTTGATTTGTTTAATCTTAATTCTTGCGAAAATAGTGAACGATTTTTGAGTTTTTCTTTAAAGTTAATATCATTTAGACCATTAGTTGAACGGCGTCCTTTACTAAAATGGCTGGGCTGTTAACTGAATGGCTGATTAAGCTAGTTGGCTGCGACATAGATATCCCAATGCGTAAGATTACTAATGAGAGATGGTATCCATCTAATACTATAATGAAAACCGAATGGTGTTTACGGATTCAGATGGTATATGTGCATCCTTGCACCTTGATGGGTTTATAGGCAGGATAACGGTAGCCACTGTTCGCAGAATATCAATCGTCATCCACGAGTTATAATCCCGGTATGTACGAAGATTTTTTTCTAAATTCGCGTGCATTTACTAAAATAAACGTATTAACACTATCGGTTGAAATTGAAGAAAAATATTATGAAGAAACCTGAACGATTGGATATGTTTTTGTGGTACCACCAGACGTTTTAAATCGCTAATACGTCGTGGCGTGGTAATACGGCTGACGTGATAATCAAGCCCGTGCCTGCCTTTGCGAAGAGACTTCAATGCCTAGCAGTGAGCCACTTACGGGCTGGTATTATTATTAAGTTGTGCGTTGGCTACCAGTCATTAATTAGTGAAAGAAGTTAAAAATAATCATTTCGGTGAACTTGGATAGAAAACTAATAACGCAAAACTCATGGATTCAACGCAAAAACAGTCCCTTTTATGTGAAAAAAGGAATAATTTTACCAGACACCACCTCTGTACAACCCCGAATCGACCCTCTTCAACCTATCTCAACGACCAAGCACCTACGAACGTGTTTCACTGGGTTTAATGAAATATGCTAATTTTCTTAATGGGAAACGTGACTTATCAGAAAAAAAAACAGAATAACAACGGTTTATGAACGCTGTACATAAAATAGTTTTTCTAAAGAGTTATTTGTGGGACTCTGATAGGTGATATTGGAGCTTTAATCTTTTTTCCATTATTTTACTACAATATGCAATTTCGATGACATTCTACATGATATAATAATTACATTATTGTGCAAACATAGGTGCTGCCTCCACTTTAGGAATGCCCTTTGTTTTATTTAATCAACGTTATTAACGAAAAGTTTAAAATCATTTTTGAATCATTAATTTTGATGTAGAAATAAGGAATATATAGCGTTGTCAGAAACACACCTGTATGAAAGAATATATAGAGATAGTGAGAAAAAAATATTTCATAAAATTCAGTCAAAAAAGTATTGGATGATTTTTTTATGATTCCTAATTCAATTTTTTGTTGTTAGATGAGTTGAGTTGCATCTGTCATTTAGATTAAATACAGTGTTGTTTTTAGTTAGATCATATCTAGTGTGTATTGCGAATTTCATAATGGTCAAAAATATCGAACAAAGAGTTTGTGTTAAATTTTGCATCGCCAATGGAATTTCGTGTACGGAGACACTGAAAATGTTAAACAAAGCTTACGGTGAATCGACATTATAAAAAAAAACGTGCTTATGAGTGGTACAAAGCGTTCAAAAGCGGGTCGAGATATGCTGGAAGATTTGCCTCGGCCTGATAGCTATCAACGTTTTCAACTGAAGTTAACATCACAAAAGTGAAGGTAATAGTGACTGAAAATCTTCATTCAAGTTTGAGAGAGATAGCCGCTGAAGTTTCTGTGTCTCACGAGTCGATCCGTATCATTTTAAATATTAACTTGGGTATGAAACATGTTGCCGCTCGGTTAATCCCAAAAGATCTCAATTTTCTCCAAAAACTCAATCGCATAATAGTCACTGTGGACATGCTAGAACGAGTCAATCAGGTCCAACATTCATGAAACGCATTGTTACTGGTGACAAGACGTGGGTTTAGGAGTTTCACATGCAAACTAGACAACAGCTTCGGAGTGGCGCCTTCCAACTGAACCGGAACCGAAAAAACCACGAAAAAGTCGACCAAAAGTCTGTCATGTTTTACTATCGCGGTGTTTTGTACTCGGAATTCTTACCGGAAGGTCAAACGGCAAATTGTTTTTGAGTGTTATGCGGCGTTTAAGAGAGTAAATTCGACTAAAAAGGCCAGATTTTCTATAATTCGCCTTCGCACAAGGCCATCATTGTGAACGATTTTTTGACCGAAAACTCAACAAATACCTCAATACAACAACAAACCTCGAGCAACCACCTTATTCACCAGATATGGCTCCAGCCGACTTTCTTTTTCCTAAACTCAAATTACCACTTCGTGCACTCGTCTTCATTCGGTAGAAGGCATAAAGGAGAATTCGCGACGAGAACTAAACTCAATTCCGTTTAAAAATGTGTTGTTGATTGGATTATTAGTTGGCGTAAGTGTATCGTTTCTGAAGGAGCGTACTTTGAATGCGATAAAATAAATTTGGATGTGTAACTAACATTTTGTGTATTATTAATCTTTCCCTGTAGTTGTTTTTTGACAGAGTAATACATCTATACGTATAATAAAATTGAAGTGTCTGTTTGTAATGTCAAAATAACAGCTTTTTACTTAATGCATATGAAAGTATACACGGCACCCATAACAAAAAACTTTATTTTTTAATTTTGACAGTCTGTCTGTCTATCTGTTTGTTCCGTGTAATCCCCGAAACGGTTGGAAAAATTTTGACGAGACGTTCACTGACAAATAGCTGATGTTATAATAAATAACTTAGGCTACTTTTGTTTGAGAAAAAAATATAGTTTTCCGTACAATAAGTAAAAAAAGGGGTTTTAGTAGTCCACACGAGAGGAGCCGCGGGTACAGGCAGTTTTAAATAATCAATCTGTTAAGACATATATTTTATTAGCTAGGACCTTTTCATTCTAGGGTTAAAATATGTATTACAATATATAGAGTGAATAATTTTCTATCTCAGTCGACCCCATTTCTGCAAAGTATGATGATACGCAAACATTCCATTGTATTTATTATAAAGCAAATAATTCCGTTCCACATTCTACCCTTAACAGACATAAGCTCTGCGCAAAATGAGTACAGTGTGCATAAAATCAGTGATACACGGGACAATCACATTTTTTTCCGCTGAATACTAAATTTTACCATACTCATATTGTTTGGTGGTGGTAAGACGCTAAAATTATAAAGGGACTCGATCTTAAGGACAGCTGCGTGAAGATATCGACAGATTATAATGTTAGCTAGGCAGGTGGGTACTAAAGAATACTTCATAACAATATTATTGTTTATTTACAAAAAAACTTAGGCTCATATTAAGGTCTGAAGTCGTTTATATCGGACGTCGTCCGAAGACACCGTACTAGACGTATGACTTCGAAATTATTAACAATTGCTTCAATCACAGCACGTTTAGCAATTTTGTCTGATTACAAAAAATTCTCTTTACGACTTTTCCTTTGACATCAGCCAATTCAACATAGATGAATAGGCGAATCTTGAAAAATCCTGTAGTACTCGCCGGGGTACGAACTTCAGATAATATTCGTAAATACATTCAGGTAACACTACTTGATAGCTAACGCTAGAAAATTGTTCTGTACTATCATGAAGTTGTCAAATAAAACTATCGATTCATAAGCGCCATACTGTGATCTGTTGAAGTGATTAGCCATTGAGAAGAGTTCTTTGTCTAGCAGTGGTACATTTAAAAGTTTGTATTAGATTAATTTATTTTTTTAAAGGACTAAAATTCCCGCGGGAATATTTCGCACAGTATAGAATGTAAACAATCTATCTAACAGCTGTCAAGTCAGTTAAATAAATTATTACTAGATGGCGCCTGGAGTTTCACTAACAGCAACAGATGTAATTTCCTAAGAAAAATATTTTTAATCATTAAACATTAATTATAAACTATTTGTCCATATTTCGTCAACAAAGTGGAATATAACTTTTAAAAGTTAACGTTTAAATAATTAATTATAATGAATAAATAACGGAGATATGGAGTTGCCAGGAAAAACACCTTTGAAAAATAACATACATATGAAAAATATTTAGATTCGCGATGTTATAAAATTTTGTATGCTGTTTCTATTATAGAAAATCACAAGTTGCGATGATTCATATTTATTTATTTGGACCGTCAGCAGTAAGTGATTAAATATTTTTTTTTTTATTTATAAAATAATTATCTTAATACTAATACATAGCCACACAAAACCGTGTGATCGGTTTGAGTGTAGGATTAAACAGAATCTTTTCTTATATTCTATTAATAGGTTAAGTAATTCTATATAAATGGTCAGCAAACCGTCCAGCAGCTAAACTAATGTCAAATAGTTTGCCTGTAGTCAGCCTCAAACACGGAACGCCGCTAATGCGCTGCTGATTTTTAGGCATATAAACGAAAATCACACGTGCCTGACATTACACCTGCATTTGTGATTAATCCCAAGTGGTTAACAAACATTTATTTAACATATTTTTTTAAGTAGCCTTATCAGTTTTGTGTCTAATTTCTGCCGGCAGACTGCTAAATATGTATGGTAAACTTTTTTTAGATAAGATGTATTAAAAAAATCACTAGGCCTTTTAAAACAACCAGAGTAACAACCATTACACGAAATCATATCAATAAACACTATACAAAAAATATAAAAAAATACCGTCAATATCAATTGTATATAAAGATATTAAAGGTGTTAATGAATAAAAGAAAAAAATCAAGGCCTTAAAAAAGAAAAAAAAATACATATATATATATAAAATACCGTCAATATCAATTGTATATAAAGATATTAAAGGTGTTAATGAATAAAAGAAAAAAATCAATAAATTTCAAAATACAAAATAATGACTTAACAACTAATTATCTAATCTAAACTTAGCCCATTCCTTTTTCCATTTCCCGTATTTGCCTACAGCATATCAGATTGTTTGAAGTTCATATTTACTGCTTCGCTTCTTAGGATGTTGCGTGTAGTTGTATAGACTATACTATTCCTCATGAATCTGGTTGTCATATACAAAAAAAAGGTGTGTGAGCGATTCACACACGATAGAAGTGAAACTTCATTTTAAAGATATTTTATATTTTATTTAAACAGTGTGCAATATACATACACACCGACATTTGACTCACACAAAGAGGAGAGACCGATAATGTGCGTTAAACGTTTAACGTGTTGGAAGTCGCATAAGAAGTTTCACTTCAATAATTATTCAAATCCTACTGCAGTTCCAGGGATTAGTGCGTTTGTACGAACAAACAAACAAACAAACAAAAAAACTCTTCAGCTGTATTATATTAGCCAGGCGCCACGGGGCCTGTCGTATTTTGTCATCATTATGAATGACTATATAAATATAAATATCCATATTAAATACCAAAAAATCTTGGTCGCATTACACCATCTTGCTCGGCTCTCGAGTAGACGCTTCACGGCATAGCGTTTGCTGTAGTGGAACCCAAACACGACCCTGTGTCTGGCAGATAACGACATTACGGGATACACTAACCGTATCCACACATACATCACGCTGCATCCCCGTTGAGGTAGGCAGAGATATGCCACCGTTCTATTGTTTTTATACTGAACGCAAGTTACGTTTATTTGCGTGCATTATTTGGTGTGTAAATTACATATTGCAGCTTATTTTTAGGACATCGAGCTTAAAGTTTTGCAAGTTCAGCGTCGGCTATATTTTAACATAACAATTTTTCACAAAAAAATTTTTTTTTGAAAAGTTCCCTTGTGTATCTTTGAAGTCGAAGATCAAATGCCAAAGAAATGACCACCAATGAAGCAGCACCTTTCCAACAAAAAAGAATCATCTAAATAGGTTTATATACAAAGAAGATAATGCTAAATATCGATTTAAAAAAATATTCGAACAGAGAACCTCCTTTTTTGGAAGTCTGTTAAAAAATAATAAACTTGGACACGCTACAGGAATGTAAATGAATTTGAAATACTGTCAATAGAATAACCGTTTCAAATTAAATTAAAAAAAAAAACCGCGTTATTTATATATTTCAAAATAATTAGGTAAAAAAATTATTAGCAACTTAAATTATTTTATGATAAAAAATTGTAGACCGTATTTTAAATACTTATCGACATGATACCTATTATTATAGATTATTATAATAAATGATGTGTAAAACATGTGACTTTGAGATATAAATAAGTTAAAAATGTAGTGTTTCTTAATATAATTTTTATGATGCAGTTTAGTTATGTTAACTTTATTGTTAACATTTAGGTTATTTTCATTTTTAAAGTTTAGTAAGAACATAATTAACTTATGACTCGAAGTAATTAAAGCGTCATTTCCCTGTTATATAATAATCAAGAATATATTAATGTTTTAGAAGATTTAATCAAAATGAGATGGACAAGTTTCTAACTTACTCCGAATGTAAGGCGTGTCGGATAGTAGCTATATTTTTCGCGTATTTATGTCGAATCAATATAAATCTCCAAAAACCATTTTTTAAGTTGCATTATTTTATTGTTAAAGGTATTATATCTTATTTTAAGTACAAATAATTACATTTAATTATAATTGAGAATATAAATCCTATTGTGTTTAAAGTTATTACTGTCGTAAACCAGTACAGTTTCTGTTTGAAGACTGGTTGGTAGAGAACGACCAGAACACTGAACATTTAAAACTACATAGTTTGTATGGCTTTTTAGATTCTTCTAATTTAAAAAAATGTACGTATATATATAGGAATATAAATTTCGAGTCATGACAAAGTCGTCCCAAATACTTTTAATATCGTGTCTAGTTTATTCATGACTACATTATGACATACAAGAAAATTAGAAATATCTAGTTGACATTGAAACAGTTAAGAATAATTTTGTATGGAACATTTATGACTATGAGAAAAAAATATTGACATTGACAGATTTATATATAACGCCTTGCCAAAGAGAAGAAAAAATAAATATTGTTATCGATATATTGAACAAACCTTTTAAAATTTCTTATTAGTTTATTCAAATAATTCATTTTCTATATTCAAAGCAAGAATTTTAAAATTATTTCGAATAACTTTTACAGGTTCAGATTGAAATTTAAAGCTTATTACATCTCAAGGGTTTAGATCTTTGAAAAATTTACGACGCAGCAGCCGAGGTACGGCTCCCGGCTTAAAAATTAATAATTCAAGTGTAAATGAAGATTGAATCTGGGCTATCTCTCTGAGGATCAACGTCGAGGTATAAAGATGTCTAGTTTATTCTTATAACTAGCTTATACACTCAGCTTGTCTTATAATTTTTCCATGTCTACTGGCAGCGATTGTTTTTTTTTTTAATTACTAAGCTTGTTTATTTTTTGTTTGGATGTTTGAAATCGCCAATCTCTGTACTTACCAGGCAGATTAGAAAAAATATGTTTGTTTATATAGCTAAGTTTTTCAAAATTATATTTCGAATATTAGCTTTTTTCAAACACATATCTATTAAGACGATGGCTCCCTTGTTAAAGCTATACAGGGAGCTCTACATCTGCGGCTGGTACTTACCAGATATTAAAGAGATACACGTAAATTTGTATTGTGCTGAAGAAATGCCCATTAAATAATTATTACAAGACTTTAAAGAAAGAGAGAAGAAGAATTTAATCCCATTGTCGTATAGTTTGGATGTGGAATAATCTCCCAGTCAAAATGTTCCATCACACGACGCGTGAGCAGACATTTTTTTCAGGCCGGCAGGACAACGATGGTATTACAGAGAAATTTGTGGACTGTACCGTATTATGCAACAGGTATTATATACATATACAGTCATTTTGCGGAGTTATTATAAAAAAGTACATACATTGGTGACTAATGCTTGCTCCTCTGATAAAAAAAAATCAAAAGACTGTATGTTTTCCAAGACATAAAAGATAACCGCGTACTGATATAACAACAGTACTCCACCGCTGTAATATACAAAAAATATTAAGTCAGGACGTGATAAAACTCTGAAATTTAACAGAACACGCCCAAACAAAAAGCTCCATGTAATATATCGGGAAAGTATAGCGTCGGAAAAAGACAATAACCGCGAAGGAATGAGTTTTCCTAAGGTTTTTCACGAGAAATAACGAAACTTTAGTTTTATTTATCAACCAATAAAGGAACAGTGAAGCTGAATTGAAAAGATTTATACAGAGTTTCTTATGGCTTATGGTTTTATTGTTTATGTGAATGATAGTGGTTACTGGAAGTGAATCCCTGTCTGTGCATCCACTAAATTATTAATATGAAGATTATTAACAATTACAGTTAATAATTGTACAGTTGGAAGAAATTAAAAGAAAAAAGATAAAGCCGATCGAATTTGTTGCCGATTCTTCTCGATGGCTGGATAACTGTTTGTCCGAACAGGTAGTAGTGTTTTCACGTTCATAAATGCCTTCTTAGGGCCTAAATTGAATAAAGTATTTTTTGATTTTATTTTTGTACTATATTAAATTCAAAAGGTGTTGCGATGACGATGATTCATGTAAAAGGTTTGACTGCGAAATCAAAGCCCGGTTAACCTGTTTTTGCCGTAAAACAGCAAAGTTAATAGCATGGATGTAGGGTTTTTTCTAATACCCAACCAACTAGCTACCACCCTCAAGTTAAAATTCTGTCGCCAATCATCTATATGTGTTCTGGCAGCTGTACTTAACAACCAGTTCCCCATTAGGATAAGCGTGTCATTAGCTCGGGCTACATCCCAACTTATCATCAGGCGAGATTATGGTCAAAAACATATATAAACTAGCTGTGTTTTAATAGGCTAATAATTTCGGAATTACATATACTTCCCATATACGAAATTTCATAAAAATTGGTCAAGCCGTTTCAGAGTTAAAAATATTTTAAATGTTAAATTCGATAACAGTAGCCTAAAGAAACCCCATCTTTCACAACATTTGAAAGTAAAAATGACATATACAGACTACAGATATATTAATATATATAAAAAGTGACTTGTTTAAGGTTACTTAGGACTATTTATTAGGAATGCGTGCTACTGTGCTGTTTCTTGATTAAATACAGACGGAAATAGGGTAAGTATTGTACCAGCTTGCCAAAATGTCTATACAGTTAAAGAACAAAAAATACTAATGTTAAAAGATTAACATATTGTGTAACTTTTAGGACATAACATTAAATGGATCTTAAAAAACCAGATTCGGTAATACGAGTCACATTGATGACATTTTTATGATAATTAGAATCCAACCAAAGAAGAAAATCAAAAGCCTCATAAGAAAAAAAAAGTAATTCATTAAAATATACACGTTTTAACAACTCCGTGAAGATCTTTACTTAAACTTAACTTTTCAAAGTATGTCAAACACGACAACCATAGTGAGCCAATTTGAACTGAGACACTTAGAGTTTACTTAGTAACCGACTAACCTGAAGGTTACACGCTTTAAATAGTTCCTAAGATATTTTATGTAGCCTTGCATATTCACGAACAAACGTTCAAAGCGTATCAGAATAACTTTGGAAGTTTATAACTGAATCTTCTAGTTTTTATTATTCTTATAGTTATAATTTAAATTAATAGTAACGTATTGTATGTATGTAACATAACGTAAGTTTAAATTATGTTAAAAGTAAAATCATTTAGATAACTAGCGGTGCTCCGCGGCTTTCAACGCGTTTATACAGTAGTTAGTTTTATCTCGTAATTTTATTTTACCTTACATTATTGACAATTCGTGTAGTCTCTCAATTATTTGTACACTTTCTGTGTGCAAAATTTCATTCAAATCGTTTTAAGAAATACAATAATATTATCGAAATTTTTTATAGCACATAAATTAAGCAATAACTTACATTGGTAGCTAGTAGAGCGGGCATTAGAAAATGTCCTACCACCATGCTATGGTTTTATCACGATGCTTTTCTTCGCCGAATGTTCAAGCTCAATGCAGGGATTCGAACTAACGTCAATCGACGTGGTGTATATACACACTACCACTGAGCTATCATGAGAACAAAAAAAAACAATATTTCCTTTCTTTTACTTCCAACAGATGTCATTTATTCTTTACCAAAGCATATCATAGTAACGACAAAGGTAACATTCTGAATGTAAGAAAGAAAATGAGGGGAGATACAAATGGAAGACACTCTGAAAAATACCAATTTTCATTCGAGATGTAACTCTGTTCCAACGATAAATCGTCTTCGGTAAAAGGTGTATTATTAAGAAATATGTAGGTAGATCTTTTATTATGTACTTCGCGTTGGTACGAATACGTGCTTAGGAGGTGCAGGTACCTCTTACTGCTCACTTATAGAATTTATTTCATTGTACAATTTTTTACAAAATTTACCTCATATTACATACTAGCTGTGCCCCACGGTTTCCATACCGTTGTTCTTACTTTCCGTACTTGCCTACACTTTACCAGATTTCTTGACATTCATGATTACTGCTCCACACTTTACAGCCGTAACGTGAAATTATTAACCTTATAACCTTCCGTAATTTGATTTTGATTTTGATGAATTTTCAAATTTGATTGGTATTTCCAGAGGTTAGCGCTTTCAAACAAACAAACAAACAATTTTGATAAAATTATGTACACGGGAAGTATAAATATGCCATTGCCACTGTCAATAATATGTCGTCATAATTAATTGATAATTATATATTATAGAGGTAAATAATTAGCGCGTAATGAACGCGTGGGGAGCCGCGAGACACTGTTCGTTTATTTATATACTTGTGTTACAAACAATTTAACAAGCACACCCTTATGAATTGGGTTTGAATGACACTGTTTCTGAAGATATCATCTCTCTCAAGTATGGCGAAGGCGATGGCTATATTTTGTTTTATTTTCATTTTTTGAAACGGCTTTTCTAAGTACTAGGTATCTAATATCTGAATAACATATAATTTAATACATTTAAACTTAATAAAATATTAACACGGTTAACCCGGTAAAGTATGTTTGTAACACTTGGTTTCACTTGTTTCCGTTTAGGTGCGTGTTTGAGACTTGAAACGGAATGTGTTCACATCCACTTTAATTATCACCTTTGATAACTCAAACAGAAAATTAGCATTACTTGTATGTGATAAGCAATTTACGGAATCGTATTTAGAGATGAAATTTTCTCTTGAATTTATTCAAATATCTAACCACAGCGCCGCTGTCAACACTCCAGTGTATGCTATCGTTTTACAGACTGGCCGTACTTTCTTATAACTTTCCAGATTACTTGATGTTCATGATTACTGTTCCGTTCCTAACAGTCATACCGTAAAGTTATATAGCGTATAACCTTCTTTAATAAATAGACTATAAAACAAAAAACATTTTATTAAATCTGTCTAGTGGATCCAGAGATTAGCTCATTTAAATAAACAAACAATACATTGCATTTCATAATATTGTAACAATATTAGGTCATTACATATGAAATTGGCGTTTTGTTGAACTGGTCAACTTGATCTTAAATATCTGGCGTTTGTTAAGGAATTCCTAATTCAAATTTATTTCAAATTTAGGCTTGTGTATTTGTGTTTCGAATTCAGTAATTAATAGTTTTTCGCACAATTTGATTTTTCTCTGATATCGTTGCATCAGCGCTGCAGAAACAGCTCGAAGGATTAATGATGTGTATGGGGAAGCTGCTGTAAAAGAAAGGAGGGTACGTTTTTGGTTCCAACTTACTTACTTGTACCACATTTTCGGAATTATGATAATTTGTTGCATGGAAGAAAATTCAGTTCCGATGAGGCTGTCCGAAACTGCCTTCAAAGATTTTATTAATTCTCGCTCCCACAATTTTTTCAATAATAGAATCAATGAATTACCTATAAAATGGCGAAAGTGCATAGATAACAATGGTACACACTTCGATTGATTAAATATATAATTTCATAATATTATTTTCGTTTTACTTTTTCCGTATAAATTGTTAATTTCATATATAAATAAGGAACAAACAGTATGAGTAATCGGAAACCGTCACTTCAACGTCAACGTCAACTATGTTAAACGTTTTCCATCTCGGATGACAAGCGACTAGAGAAGACCCAGAGCGTGTAGTTAAAAAAACTGTCGTGATAACTCACTTCGCTGTGTGTATAATAAATAAAAATTAATTATCCCCACAAGTTCAGAATGTGTTTTTTAATAAAAATTGAATGAACACATGTGTCCATCGTCTGACGGCCGAATGTGATCTCAATGTCTGTAGGTCACTGTCCACTCAGTGTTTTTAACAAAAAATAACCTTACGGCGCTCTCGGACAATAAATGTAGAACTGCTTTGAAGCCTGACATGAATTTACTGTGATGAAAAACTCCATAATGAGAAGCTATAGAATGGAAAAATAAATTAATGTTGTGTAAATAAGTATTAAATTAATGTTATTAAAAAAAGAAAAGAAAAAAAAGCTGTGTGTGCGATTCACACAAGATAGAAGTGAAACTTCATTTTAAAAGATATTTTATTTAAACAGTGTGCAATATACATACACACCGAAATTTGCTCTCTCGCTCTGGTTCACACAAAGAGGAGAGACCGATAATGTGCGTTAAACGTTTAACGCGTTGGAAGTCGCATAAGCAGTTTCAATTCAATAAATTTACATTACTATCATTGATGGCTGACTTCATCATATTGTTGGCACTCGGGATAAAATTTTTAGAGTTATTTTAGTCTTGTTACGACAAAGTACTCCTAAAATAACTACTACCTTTTTTCCTTGACACTGCAAATATATATTCAATAAGGTTAGGTAAGAAAATACAGCAAAACACCTGAACACGGATTACCTTGGAGATATGAAATAACACTGATCTGTTTGGAATAACCTAGTGACGCAGGTGTTGCCAAGATGGCCGCCTAAAATGTAATGCGACGTTTACAAAAGTTTCTAATGTATATTCTTGCAAACAGTACCTTTGATATTTTACAAATACTGCCATGTGTTTCATGTGCTGTGCTGACAGTTTTAGTTTCTTTATTTTCCACGAGTGTCGCTACTGGTACATGTATAAAAAATTACCATTTGCGTGTCAGGCCACGCCCAATGTAGTGTTTTGTAGTTACCCGTCAGAATATGCAGACTTAGAGCCGGGCTTTAAGTAAATTTCAAAGGAATTTGTACAAAATTATTTCTCCAAGTACATTTTATAAGTTGATTAACTATTACTCTTTAACTTGTAAAGCCTAATTACCTCTGATAATTTTAATTTTAACTTTATTATATATAGAAGTACCAAGATTTTTTTAAAATACCCAAAAACAATCATTTACCTGTCAGGGGGAGGGCACTTCGACTCTAATAAATATTAGCACTTAGAAGCTTAATATCTCACAACCGAATCCGTGAATCGAAAAATGATTTTCACACACCCGCAAAATTTTTGAACAACCTATGCAACGACATCACACATTACGTGATAAACGAGAAAAAAACATTCCCACTTTACGTGAGATACTTATCACTAAATAATAAATAAATATGTTAGTATAGTATAGTAGCAAATAATATAATAAAGATGACGAGTTGGTTTGCTTAAATGCACTAATCTCAGGGACAACTAGTCTGATTGCAACAAATCTTTTTTACATTAGATAGTTTTTAGGAAGTTTTTTAGAACATTTTTTAGGAAGCTTTTAGGTTATATAACGTTGCTATCCTAAGCAGCGAAGAAGAAATTTATATTTCATCCTAACGCCGAGCTTATACAAATCTATCACAGATAAGTCAGTAGGTCGTCTGGATAAACAATAGTTGAAACCAGGACGTGACAACTCTGAAACGAATAACAAACATGGATTTTCCAATATCAATGTCATTCTGTAAGCCGAATAGTTTGGTATCACTTTACCAAACTAATCAGTAATGGGCTACGAGGATATAGAAGTGAAACGCACCGCTACCGCAACACAAGTAGACCCCATAACTTTCGTAACTCGCATTTAATAAATTCACACACACCTGCCCCTTCTAATTTAATGACATTGAAATATGAACCGTAAACAATCCGGCTATGGTTGATAACAGAGGGTCAGTGGACATTTTTTTAAGCTTTACGCCATAACAGACGTTTCATGGAGACATGAACATTATTATAAAGCAGTTTTCAGGTTTCAACGGTACAGTTGTGTTGACTTGGATGGTTTTTGTAGCGGGGGTTGCTTTAATAAACGACTTCGAATCGAGTTTCACGTCAGTTTTCTCTGCAATAATGACTTTTACGAATTATTCAAGACAAGAAATTTGGAACTAACTTGGGTGGATTTAGACAATTATCTAAATCTTACTTTTTCATTGTTGAGCAGAGCGTCTAGTGTGACGTAGAAGTCATTAGAGGAGGTTAATAATTTCCTAAATTACTTTACAAAACTAATATTGAAAAGATTGTGTTTGTTTATTTGAACGCGCTAATTTCAGGAACTACCAGTCAGATAAAAAAAAAAATGTTTGCTTTTTATATCTTGTTTATAGAGGAAAGTTTTAGGTTATAATTTTCTTTGACGCAAAAATTTGCAGTATTTCCTTAGAGTTAACTTAAAAATTTATTGTTGCCTAAAATATTCAGCGTTCGGAACAATTACTCTAATTAAGCTGAGCTTTCGGAAACACAAATTATTTGTCATCAAACTTCATAAAGTCTTTAAAGTCATGTCAAACTTGTATAATATTCTGCAGGTAAATAAATATTTGTCTAAAAATTTACTGCAAAAAAGGTGTATGGTTGTGTCGAGGATGTGGCCGTGAATTTTATATGAATACGTGTCTGCTCGGACTTTTTCGAATCACTCTATCAGGTAGTGTTTTATTGGTATCATTGGACTGCTGTTGAAAAGCTTTTTCTAACCGTATACGTTTCTCCTAATTGGCTTTTTGGCGAGTAAAGGTCGATATTGTATTAAGATTTCTTAATTTTTATGAGAAACACCGTATATATTCATCCATAGTTATTCTACTACGCTCACTACGCAATCGATAAATCTTGACAAGAGCTGACGATTGAAACTAAAATGAACCTTGTAACTTCCCGGATTCATAATATCGTACATTTCAATTGGTTTTTCAAAATGGAAATCATGTGTCGCAGCGAAACGATATCAAAATGGCGACGCGTCCCTTTTACCCGCGTGCGATGCGTCACAGACCTCAATGTGCGTAACTAATTCTTTGATCCTTTAATTATCAAGGGGTGTAATTAAATTTTGGACGTACATGTAAGGTACACGATAGATATGTAGCTGAAATGCCAAACTATATGCCCCGAGTTTGTTATCATACGTTTTTTAATTGCCTACCACTATGGAAGCAAATTAAAAGACGTATTCACGTCAAAAAATAACGCAATCTCTCTCGCTTTATCACGCGGTCATTCGGCGCATATAAAAAAGCTTAAATCGTCTGTGGCTTAATTGTTATAGGATTTAAAATACAGTTCTTTACGGTGGCACTAATTCGGAATTTCTCATAGCTCGATAAAATTTATTATATAGATAGACAAGCTGTACCTGCGGCTCCGCTCGCGTGGACTACAGAATCCCGTCGGACGAGCGCACGCGCGAATCGTGTTGCCCCCACTCAAAGGACGAATAACTCAAATGTTTATTCTGGGTAATACAGAGGATATATATTTATATATATACTATCGCTGGCTTTTTTTAGGTCTTTTTAAGATCTACAATTATGTAGAACATTAATTTGATATATCACCCAGCGTAAGCCATTTAGGCATCCCAGATGAGTTTTTTTTTCGAATTGATTCACCATTATCGTCACTACTAATTTTTTATATTACTTTATCTAACAAAATCTATCCTATAAACTGGCCAGATAACATAGCTATGAATAAAAAATAAAATCATGTTACTCGGAAAACCACTTGGTTTTGCATGAAAATAACATAAACAGATAGACAGAGAGACGAGAGAGAAGATAAATTTTATAATATGTATATACGACTATGACATTTCGGTCTGTAACGCAGATTTCTTAATCCCTATTAAAATATTTAAAAATAAATTTACAGAAAACAAACTACGGTCAATTGGTTAGCCGTAGATAGGATCAGTTAAAGGCCCGTAATATAGACAATATATTTTCCACAAAGTGCCCTATTTGGTGATAAATAAAAATAGATAAGACAAGTTTACGTGTTAGATATATTTAGACGTAAAGGCGAGTCTACGTGCTCGGATCAGTATATAAATAAATCTATACTTTTTTGTTTAATTGATTGTTTGTTTGTTTAAACGCGCTAATCTCTAGAACCTCCAGTTGGATTCGAAAAATTGTATATTATAGCCCTAAGGAGCGGAGTAGAAACTTTGAACGTAAAGCTTCAGTGTAGCAAATATGCTGAGACTAGGACCTATTTATTCCCGTACAACACGATACTTATTGTTTTGTTTTAGTAGTGTTTGTTTTATATTTATATCGTTTTATACATAATTTTGTATACTTATGTTTGTGTTGTGTGATGGGTAAATTAAAAAAAAATCTTTCATCTTTCTTTCAATCTGGTAACCTGTAGGCAAGTACTGTGGATAGTTTCTTGAATAAATTTAACACGGTTGAAATCGTGGGGCACAACTAGTATATGAATATACAACGCACGTATTATGTATGTGAGACATTAATTTAAAATATAGGTCCTGTATAAAAAAAATCTTATAAAATTTAGAAATACGCTACCAAATTTACTTTTAAAATTGTTGTCCAATAGCCACCAGGACGTCGTATATAGTTTGTAAAAATTCCGAGAGTACGATCACAATCACCTCCGATGTTAAGTGAAGACGTAACTGAAGATGAACACTTTAAGTCTATAAAGGGAAGTAACTGGCTCTCAAGTGCAGCTGCGGGAAAACTTATAGGTGCTTAGCGACAGATTATCAACTTGAGGTTTATAGTTAGCTAAGTAAGTATTAGAGAATTTCCTACCATTGTTTTATATTGCCTTACCACGTTATTCTATGGCAACGATTCATGTTCAATAAAATTCAATAAAATTCTAATCTAAGTTCTTGGTAGCGAAATTCAATCGCTTCAATTCTACAGAATAATATTGTAAAAAAGAAATAAATTATGTAGCATGTTTATTATAATTAATAAGTTTAAATAACTAAAACACGCTTTAACTACGCACTAAAAATTATTAAACTTGATAGTATTATAATAACATCTCGTTACCGAGCCCAATCTATTTGACTTTTCAAAACGAATTGTGATAGTCCAAATTCAAGGGTTTTGCTAGTAACCACTGAAGAGTTCCACTATCCACCTACTGGCTCCATCATCAGATCAGCTCCAAGATGCCAAATTATAGTGTTATCATCTGAACTATATATACATACTAGCGACCCGCCCCGGCTTCGCACGGGTGCAATGCTGATACCAAATGCACCTACCTACCACCGAATGCCCTTATAAAACAACATTTACAGCTTTTTTGTCATTAGACAATACAAACATGTTTTTTTAGAGGTTACTCTTGAAAGAGCGACATATAATTGACGATGGTATATAGGGCAGGTACCGCCGCACTTCCCTACATTTTAAATCTGTAATATCTTCGGGAATATTCATTTAAATTACATGCTTTAAAGGGCTATATTGATCTATATTAAATGGACAATGTATTTAAGGTACTTAATTGGATAAGGATTAATGCTGTATTGCTTAAAATCACTTCGTAAATAAGCCATTTTTTCCCGTAAAATGTAAAGGATAAAAAATGGTTATTGTAGGTTATCCTTAAGAGATAGATATATACCAACGCGGACTTTTTTGTTGACCTTTTTAAGGTGTACAATACTGTAGTACATTATTTTGATTTGTATCGTGGGGTTCGGCCAGCGTTTGCAATGTAAGCGCAAAAAATGTGTTTATTTACGACCGTGTGTGTGCCGGCCTAGAATTGTACCACCCCAACTCTTCCCGTGGGTGCCGTAAGAGGCGACTAAGGGACATATCAGGGGGCGGGCAGCAGCGCCCCCGCAGAAAAACCCACCACCAAACTGCGATCCCCAACCCGCCTGCCCAGTGTGGGGATTATGGGCATTTCCCCCTCATGAAGATTACAGCCAATAGAAAATGGCCCCCAGTTCCCGCCGCCTCGCTATCCCTGGCCATGGTAGCGGCCATGGTAACGGCGGGGCAGGGGGTGCTAAGAATCCCCGGGCTACACTAGGCTACCACATGCTTCATAAATTGACCCTGGCTACGTTTAACGGACGCACTCTGAGGCTTGACCATCATCTAGCGCAGTTGGAAGTGGAGTTAGAGAACATTAAATGGCATGTTCTCGGGTTATGTGAAGTCCGTAGAGAGAGCGAGGACACCGTAACCCTTGACTCGGGCCATCTTCTCTACTTTCGCGAGGGTGATAGAACATCCCAGGGTGGCGTAGGTTTCCTCGTCAATAAGGCCCTCTCTAACAACGTTCAGGAAATCTCGAGCGTGTCGACCAGGGTAGCGTATCTGATCCTTCGGCTATCCAAGCGGTATAGCATGAAGGTGATTACAGGTTTACGCACCGACCTCGGCACACTCGGATGATGAAGTGGAGGATATGTATGAGGACATATCCAAAGCCTTGCACAACACCACTAAGGCTCACTTCAACGTTGTTATGGGGGACTATAACGGCAAGGTGGGAACGCAGACTGGCAATGAATCCCGAATAGGCCCACATGGCTATGGAGTTAGGAACCACAGGCGGTAAATGCTTGTCAACTTCCTCAAGAAAGAGGGGCTGTTCTTAATGAACTCCTTCTTTAAGAAACAGCCTCAAAGGAAGTGGACATGGCAAAGCCCCGACACTGTGACTAAAAATGAGATCGACTTCATCATGACGGATAGCAAGCACATATTCAGAGATGTCTCAGTGATCAACAGGTTCAATACCGGATCTGATCACCGACTGCTCAGAGGCTCTCTGAATGTCAACCTGAAGCTAGAAAGAAACCGTCTGATGATGTCCACGCTCCGGCTTACCCCAATCCAAATCATGGCGGGCACCGAGAAGTTCCAGCAACTTCTTGGGGATGGATTTGTTGCCTTGGAACCCACTGATGACGCTGACGAGACCCTACACAATCTGGTCGAAACGCTGAGGGACGAGGGCATCAAGTTTTGCAAAAAACAGCGTACTGGCAGGAAGTCCAAACTCTCGGATGAGACTCTGGGGCTGATGACAAGAAGACGGGAAACCACCCAAGCGACTTCGTCAGACAGGTCAAACCTGAACAAGAAAATTGCGAAGATGGTACGGCGCGACCTTCGGAGCTCCAATACACGCCTCATTGAAGAGGCGATAGAGCGAAACCGAGGGTCCAAAGTATTCACTCAGCAGCTTGCCAGGAGCCATCTGTCGAAACTTAAAACACACGACGGGAGGACCGTATTGTCGAAGCCGGAGATCTTCGCCGAGATAGAGGATTTCTATGGCTGTCTGTACACTGTACATGCCCCCTATTCCCGTCCAGACGACCATGATTCCAGAGCCACCCTGTCACGCCACTATACCGACGAACTGCCTGATATCAGTCAAGACGAGATAGTGTTAGCTCTGAGACAGCTTAAAAATGGAAAAGCCCCCGGTGAGGACGGAATTACTTCGGAACTTCTGAACGCAGGAGGAGCTCCTGTTATACAGGAACTACAGAAACTCTTCAGTGCCGTCCTTCACAGTGGGAGAACTCCTAAGGCGTGGAGCAGGAGTATGGTGGTGCTCTTTTTTAAGAAGGGTGATAAAGCCCTCCTTAAAAACTACAGATCCATCACTCTCCTGAGCCACGTCTATAAGCTGTTTTCACGAGTGATCGACGAGTTCCAGCCACCAGAACAGGCCGGGTTCCGCAGAGGATATAGCACCATAGACCACATTCACACAGTGAGGCAGATTATACAGAAGTCCGAAGAGTATAATCAGCCCCTGTGTCTTGCTTTTGTGGACTATGAGAAGGCCTTTGACTCTGTCGAAACTTGGGCTGTTCTGGAATCCTTACAGCGATGCCAAGTAGACTATCGTTATATCGAGGTGCTGAAATGTCTCTACGAAGCCGCCACTATGAGTGTCCAAGTACAGGGCCAGCAGTCTAAACCCATCCAATTGCGCAGAGGAGTGAGGCAAGGGGATGTCATATCCCCGAAACTGTTCACGAGCGCATTGGAAGATATGTTTAAAACGCTGGACTGGAAAGGTAAGGGCATAAACATAAACGGCGACTACATCTCGCACCTGCGATTCGCTGATGACATAGTCTTAATGGCGGAGTCGCTAGAGGAGCTAACCCGGATGCTGGACGGCCTAGCTTCAGCCTCGCGACGTATCGGTCTTGGCATGAATTTGGATAAAACCAAAGTAATGATCAATGGCCACATTGATCCAGGACTGCTCGTCGTGGATGGTCACCTTCTTGAAATTGTTTCTGAGTACACTTACCTCGGGCAGATTGTGCAGTTGGGTAAAAACAATTTTGAGAAGGAGGCCAAGAGAAGGATCCAGCTGGGTTGGGCAGCGTTTGGGTACCTACGTAGAGTCTTCTCGTCATCCATACCGCAATGTTTGAAAACGAAAGTTTTCAATCAATGCGTCCTACCTGTAATGACCTACGGAGCTGAGACGTGGACACTCACGGTAGGGTTGGTCCACCAGTTCAAAGTCGCTCAGCGTGCTATGGAAAGAGCTATGCTCGGAATTTCTCTGAAGGATAGGATTCGTAACGAATACATCCGACAGAGAACCAAAGTTATCGACATAGCTCAAAGAATTAGCAAGCTGAAGTGGCAGTGGGCCGGCCATATCTCGCGAAGAACCGACAACCGCTGGGGTAAACGGGTTCTTGAGTGGAGACCGCGACTCGGCAAACGTAGTGTAGGACGCCCTCCAGCCAGATGGGATGACGATCTGCGAAAGACTGCAGGCAAATGCTGGGTGCGGACAGCTGAAGACAGGGCGCTTTGGCGCTCATTAGGGGAGGCCTATGTCCAGCAGTGGACTAATATAGGTTGATGATGATGATGACGACATCACATTAGAAACCTCTAAATTTATCAGTGTTTCTCTACAATATTATGCATTTATTATACATATAAACCTTCCTCTTGAATCACTCTATCTATTAAAAAAAACCGCTTCAAAATCCGTTGCGTAGTTTTAAAGATTTAAGCAAACATAGGGACGGACAGAGCGACGCTACTTTATTTTATACTATGTAATGATAAAGGTTCATTTCGATGTATGCCGGTATTCGACGCCATAACAACTTTCGTTTAACAATATAAAAGTTAGTAAGTTTTGTATTAAGCTAACACAATTATGTGGAATTTTGTGACTATCACATGTGCAAAGAAACATATGATAAAAACAAATCAAAAATAAAAATACAATTTTACATAAATTACTTATTTTCTGAATCTAAGTTAGACGTATATTGGAAATAGAACAAAATCTAGAGAGCTTCATATAAAACTGAAATTCTAAACTTTTGACATGAAGTCTGGCCTTACGGTGTCAAAATTTACATATGTTTATTTTCAATGGAAAATATCGCATTGCTTTAGCGTTTAATATTGATACTAGCGGTGCCCGTGGCTGCGCTCGCGTTCACTACAGAATGCCAAAAGTCGAGCGCACGAGCGAAACGCGTTGTCCCCACTCAAAAAATAGAAAACAAAAATATTTATCGTGGATGAACCTTAGAAGATAGATTTTTGTAGGTTTTTTTTAAGATGTACAATTATATACTATTTACATTAATTTGATATTATCTCGCATGGTTTACTCAGCGTAAGTCATTTAGGCACCACAAATACGCCTTTTTCCATTCTCGTCCATCGATTTACCATTATCGTCACTGCGTATTTCGTATGTTATTTTATCTTACCAGATATATTCTATAACCTGGACAGATAATATATCTATAAATTAAAATATAAATATATATATCGGATGTATGGTTTTCGTGTAAAAAGAACATAAACTGACAGACAGACAGATTTTTATAATATGTATGATTGAGGTTTGACGTTGTGCACGCATCACGCAAAAACTATTGGATAAATTTGATCAATATTTTTACTCCTTTGATACTTATAAAAAAACACGATAACTTATAAAAAAACACGATACTAATAAAAAAACACGATAACTTCATTAAAAAAAAAGTTTTATGAAACTACGATTTGTATACTCATTACGCGTTCAGCGATGTGCGTAATATATATTGTTAACGTAATAAACAATGCAGACGAAGTCGCGGGTATCGAGCTAGTAATATATAAAAATCTTGTGTGCGTCTGTTAGTAATCGTGTAACCTCTGAACGATTTGACGGATTGAGCTAATATATACATATTTGTTTTATTGAGACAATGGTTTATAGATACGTTAGGATCCGATAGGTGGCACTGTCTTCGGGCTATTAAAATTACCTGAAACAGTAGAAGTTATCACTAGTTAACTAATTATAACTAGTTGAAAACCGTGAATTTGTGTGTGAATTATCTTCGGCGTGGAATATCCGGTGTGATAGGAACCTCAGATGCGATCGACTGATATCACAGCGGTTACAGTGAGCATACTATGCAGAAGCATCACTAGTGATGATGAGCAGATGGGGTAGTTACTAGAAACTGTCCTCGCTAACGATGACACCGCAACACAACAGTCGGTTCGTGCCCACTCGACATACCATTGCTCGTTGAGCAATTAAAGTAAGAAAAGTTGTAGATGCGCTACAGATGTATTGTTACGACCTAAATAAAAAAAATCTATTCTCGAAATATCTGGAAACGGTAAGAATTTACCCCAAACATCGAGTATGTATTCGTAGGTACAAAAAGACATCACAGTTCACATACACATTCTTATAGCTTATTAGTCCAATTACGTAATCAAAAAAACAATAGCACACTTCCCCTTTTAAACGATGTCACAAAGTGTAAAGCGGTCCTAGTTTTATTTTGGTATATATGTTATTTATTTGGTATATGTTGAGTATATATATGTGGTTATGTATGAAATGCCGTTATTCTATAGAATCACATAAAATGTCGCCAAAATTACATACCGTAAGCTAATTATATACCAAGGGCCGTATAATATAAGTTTATAAATTTAAAACCATCATATGCCACTTTGCCAAATCCCGCCAAAAACTCACGTGATATTCGAAATTCGTAAAGACATTGTACATATTGTCTATAAAGTATATATAAGCGAGCCGTGTTACAAACCAGGACAGTTCTGTTTTGGAGAACCAAGTGAAAACAACAAGCGATAAACAGGAAGAAATCTGCAAGAGGACAATAGAGTAGAGTACAGCAGTAAACACGAGATACTGTAAGAATCTGAAGTGTATCTATAGTATAGAGATATCTGAATACATGTGAAATAGTTAACTGGATAGTAAGTTTGTTAGACGTTTTATTGAATACGAATAAATTATTTCCGTAATATCTAAGGGTATTTTCACTACCCACGGGAATAACAATATGTTATAATGTATACAAAAAAAAGGTAGATTTAAAATGGTTACTACAAAATATATCAGTTTAGTTTTTTTAAATATATACGAGTTTCAAATAATGTAAATATCAGAGATAGCCCCGCACGAGCGTTGGCTCTGACGTCGCGTCGCCTTCAAAAGTTTAACGAATAAAGTTCCAAGCACGTTAGAGAATTAGTTTCTTCCGCTGACATACTTTAGCGAGGTGCGAGATACAAGCAGACGCGGCGCGGGGATAGGAGCGAGCGCTTGGCGATTTCCCAGTGCACATGTAAATTTAATAGGTCTTTACCTATGAAATTGCCGTTCTGCAGTACTGGCCATTTCAAATCAAAATAATTTTTGTTTGGCTAAGAATTCTAATTTCAAATTAATTTTATTTTAAAAACATGGAATTCTTTTTCCAAAATTAGTCATTTGTTTATTGATTAGTGTACATTTTCATCGCATTTAAAATTTTTTTTGTCATCATGGATACGTTAAAAATTCGAGTAATTATGGAATATGAGTATCGTCGTGGCAGTAACGCGGCACAAGCGGCACGCAACATCAACGACGTTTACGGAGCTAACACTACAAACCAACGCACCACCTGTTATTAGTTTGCTCGCTTCCGTTCTGGGAATTTCGACCTGAAAAATGAACCTCGCGGTCGTCCGAAGACTTTGGTCGACAATGACGAATTAAAGGCGATTGTGGAAGCTGATGATACACAATCTACGGCTGAATTAGCAGCAGCTTTCGACGTTAGCGTCAAAACAATATTGGTCCATTTGCGTCAAATTGGCAAGGTAAAAAAGCTTGACAAATGGGTGCCCCACGAACTCAATGATCGCCAGCGCGAAGTACGCGTCGAGACGTGCCTTGCACTGCTCAACAGACACACAAATGAAGGAATTTTGAACCGTATTTTTACCTGCGATGAAAAATGGATTCTGTTTGATAACCGCAAGCGCTCAGCAAGTTGGTTGGATCCTGGTTCAGCACCTAAACAATGCCCTAAACGAAAACTTACCCCTAGAAAAGTGATGGTCACTGTTTGGTGGTCTAGCGCCGGTGTGATTCATCACAGCTTCTTAACAAACGGGGTGAGCATTTCTGCAGATGTGTACTGTGAAGACCTGAACACAATGATGGAGAAGCTGGCACATCTCCAACCAGCATTGGTCAATCGCTCGTCTCCACTGCTCCTGCACGACAACGCGCGACCTCATACTGCACAACAGACGGTCTCCAAGTTGCAAGAACTGGGGTTGGAAATTCTCCGTCATCCGCCCTACTCACCAGACCTTACTTTTTCCAGAATTTGGAAAACCCCTTGGCGGGAAAAAAATTCAATACCCGAGAGGCAGTACAAAATGCCTTTGAAGAATTTGTTGCCTCCCGTCCAGCTGATTTCTTTAAGAAGGGCATCAATAAACTGCCACTGCGCTGGCAAAGATGCATTGATTGCATGGGTGATTACTTCGATTAATACAAATAAAAAATACATGAAAAAACATCGTTTAAATTTTTTCATACAAAATGGCAATTTCATAGGTAAAGACCTATATATATATATATATATATATATATATATATATATATATATATATGAATAGGTCACCCACTAATAACATTTATGTAACTATGACACATGATATGAATTTGATGTCAAAATAAGGTCACGGGCCCGTATTTTTTTTCTATCACTCTGATAGTGAATGACACGTGGTCGTGTATGTTTTCATTTACTATTAGATATATTACATAATTATTACATAAATTGGGGGTTGAGTTACGAGGAATAAAATTGTACGGTATGATGCCAGCGGCTACTTTCCACCATCGCACCGCTTGCCATCGGAACCTAAATGTTTGCGGACAGTCCGGTTTCAGAGGAGTTTAATTTCGCGAGCGCTTCTGATGTGGAATTAGCTTACTGGTGAGGTTTTTCTTTAGACTACAATGGGGTTCTTTAAGAACAAACCCTTAAAGGGTAGACAACACGCATGTGATGTTTTTGGTATTGCAAGCGTCCATTGGCTGTGGTGACCGCACACCATCAGGCGGACAGCTCGTTTATTTGCCACCATAATGGTATAGAAAGGCCTATCATATTTTAAATAATCAACACAGCTAACATTTATATTGCAACTCCCGAGGGCTTGTCTTTAAATTGTCACCAGATATAGTAAAATGTAACTTCCAAAAAGGACTTCGTATTGCCAAAAATAGTAAATGATCACCTAAATAAAGACCCCCATTTTAATGTGAAATTATAACAAAAATTTTTACTTTTTGCTATCTTATTAAGGCAAATTCCTCCAAAATAATCATAACCCAATATTATTAGTATCTGGCGCTTGCTACGTCTCCCGCTGTTTCTTATCACATGTCAAACCTAACCTAACTCAACCACATCTTAATAGCGCATTAATTTACTTGTTAAGATATAGTGATCATCATCTTTATCTTCTTCCAGACATATTATATAACTCAATTTCACTCCGTCTGTCCGTTTATGTTCTTGTCACGGGAAAACTAATAATCAGATTAAAATGTTCTTTTTTTAAAGTCATAGCCGTGTTATCTGGACAGATTATAGGATATATTTTATAACATAAAAAATAAGCAATGACGATAATGGTGAATCAATTCGGAAAAATTACGCTTTTGGGGCACTTAAATGGCTTACACTCAGTAAACTATACGAGATATATCAAATTATTGTTCCACATAATTGTAGATCTTAAAAAGATCTACAAAAAAGTCTACGGTAACATATGTCTATCTTCAATGGATCACCCACAATAATACAATAAGCATTTTTGTCTTCCGTGTTTTGAGCGGGGGCAGCACGATTCGCGCGTGCTCTCGACCGACGGCATTCTGTAGTACACGCGAGCGGAGCCGCGGGCACAGCTAGTCATTTATATTTTACGCCACAGACTTGTCTTTTTTCTTCCCAAGATGGTGTGTGTATGAGAAAAATCTTCAAAGAAATTTGTCTGTACTCTCTCTTCTCCTATAACTCGATAACATGTATCAGAATATTACAACAAATTTTTGACTTGAGGCACGCAAGTTTGCGCCAGTATTGTCACTACGCGATGTCAGCTTCAGGGACCAAGTTATGAGAGAGTGGTGACTTTTGTGTCGGCCTCTTAATTAAGTTTCACTCCACATAATACTTTATGGAATGAATAAATGGTATATTTTCGATCCCAGTCATCGAGAAGAACCGACAAAAACTCGATCAGGGCTTATCAAATATTATATTTTGACGTGATTATATTTTTTTAGCTATGTAAGTATTGTTTACAATCAATTAGAATTTTTAATTGTATACAGAGAGGAAGTTACTTTGAAGATATCAATATCATTGACGTTACGGTCCACCCTTTAATACAGTATCGACAAGAAAACTTGCTGTATATGATTCTTGAGCGTATTATCCGGAAAATCGGTAATTAGCTTAAAAGAAGTTGATTGTAAAACCTGACACAATCACCTAAAAACCTTTATTTGCCTTACTAAGTGTAAAAGATTAAATTAGTAATTTAAATATGTATTTCTAAAAAACAAACATTTTTTTTATGGCATAATGACAGCGAAACACGTCAAGGGGTGGGACAGAGAGCTAACAACGCGAAACTAAGAGCAATAACATCGCTACGCTAAAGAGCACAGCGCGTCCTCGGCGTTACACTGTCGGTATATTTAGAGTTTAAATGTCACGGTCACTGCCGCTCGTAAATATGAAACGGTGTAACATAAAATTGTAATATTATATTTGCATAATGGTGGGGCATTTGCTACTGTTCATCTGGAAAGTTCATCTAAAAACAGTTACGACCGCCGAGAGATCGCTAGTCGCGGATATCATGCTAGCCTGCGTAAATAGAGACTGGATATGCACTATGACGGGCTTTTCACTATATGCACAATGTTCGTGACCTAGTCAGGCTGTGCCCTACTATCCCCATTTTCTCTGTCGTTTCCCAGCACAGATGAAGTTAGCTGTGATGTGTCAATTCGCAAGATGTCAAGAACCACCCAAGAACTTTAAGTAAGTAATATTGTTTAACATACACTGAATGCACCTCAGATGCAATTGAAGCAATGATGGCTCAATGGTAGCTTGTACGACTTCGCGTCGATTGACGTGAGTTCGAATCCCTGCAATGAGCCTGAGCTTTCGGTGAAGGAAAACATCGTGAGGCAACCATAACATGGTGGTAGGGCTTTTTCTAATGCCCGCTTGGCTAGCTGTCACCCCTAAGTTGAAAATCTGTCGCCATGCACTTATAGGTGTGTTCCGGCAGCTGCTCTTGAGAGCCAGTCTTTCACTAGGTTTAGCGTGTTATCATCTTGGGCCACATCGTCACTTAACGTCAGGTGAGAATGGCCACTAAGCCAAACCTATAACAATAAAAAAAATATCATCATCATCATCATCATCATCAACCTATAATAGTCCACTGCTGGACATAGGCCTCCCCTAATGAGCGCCAAAGCGCCCTGTCTTCAGCTGTCCGCATCCAGCATCTGCCTGCAGTCTTTCGCAAATCGTCATCCCATCTGGCTGGAGGGCGTCCTACACTACGTTTGCCGAGTCGCGGTCTCCACTCAAGAACCCGTTTACCCCAGCGGTTGTCGGTTCTTCGCGAGATATGGCCGGCCCACTGCCACTTCAGCTTACTAATTCTTTGAGCTATGTCGATAACTTTGGTTCTCTGTCGGATGTATTCGTTACGAATCCTATCCTTCAGAGAAACTCCGAGCATAGCTCTTTCCATAGCACGCGATTCGCTGATGACATAGTCTTAATGGCGGAGTCGCTAGAGGAGCTAACCCGGATGCTGGACGGCCTAGCTTCAGCCTCGCGACGTATCGGTCTTGGCATGAATTTGGATAAAACCAAAGTCATGATCAATGGCCACATTGATCCAGGACCGGTCGTCGTGGATGGTCATCTTCTTGAAATTGTTTCTGAGTACACTTACCTCGGGCAGATTGTGCAGTTGGGTAAAAACAATTTTGAGAAGGAGGCCAAGAGAAGGATCCAGCTGGGTTGGGCAGCGTTTGGGAAACTACGTAGAGTCTTCTCGTCATCCATACCGCAATGTTTGAAAACGAAAGTTTTCAATCAGTGCGTCCTACCCGTAATGACCTACGGAGCTGAGACGTGGACACTCACGGTAGGGTTGGTCCACCAGTTCAAAAAAAATATGCAGGAGTAAAAATATTATGAATTTGTGTTCGTGTGAATTCGGAAACAGTAACTAACTCGTCGAAGTACAAATGAACTCGACCCACTCGGAACTGCCAATAGAACTTTACTAATCCTAACTTAGTCTATCGGGAATTGTCGTGTAATGAACGACTACAGCTATCCCTATATCCAGATGTATGTGCTTACGAGTAGTATGTATACGAGCGAATATTCATTCAATTTAGGTTGTTTAATACCATTTTCTTTTTACTTAAAATGTGTTATTTAGTTTCTTTACAGATTTCTCTCTCTTTGGGGCAGTCCGGCTGGTGAAATACTTCCTCTCTATAGAAGATCGTAGCTTAATAATCGTGTTGCCTTTCTGCGGTGAATAGGGTTTCCCGAGCTCCTTGGGGAAGGGAGGTTCAAGGTCGGCAAGTACAAGAGTCCATAGACTAGCCGGCTAGGCTATACGGTAGCCGCTTACCGTTAGGCGATAATAATTTATAGTAGTGAAAATTTCCTTTTTTTTTAAGAACTCTCAAGCAGCCGACCAAAGAAAAAGTATAAAAACAAAATAAAAACAACTTACATTCTATCTCACTTTATTAATATCCATTACTAACATGTGACCATAAATTATAAGAGAGAAAACAATTATATAAACTTTATGTTAAAAGAAAAACTTCTATAAATGTTATATATAAACTTCGAACCGCCTACGTAGCCCGGGAGGTCGCATCAATTTTAATAATATAAAAAACTGTGTACAGTTTGAACATGGTGAAAGTAATTTTATATATTATTTTATTTTCATAATAAGAGTCGATGAATTTAACTGTGAGTTCTGTAGGTTATTGTAAATATTGTACCTTTTTTGTGTGGTTAATTTGATTCGAATAACGGATGTGTAGTGATAATTAGATCACAGTCAGTATCATGAGAAGTCTCGAATTAGGATTGTTTCTTCATCCGGGAGATGTTTTTTATCATATCCGATCCATAATCAATTTCTATCAGAGAGAAATCTACAATCCATCAGTAGTATTCACTGTCATGCCAGCCTGCAAAAATGTCTTTTCACATTATGCTTGAAGTACCGTATGTTGTAGGAATGAGGGAATACTCTTGCCGTGATACGTTTTCAAGTGTAAAGATATGACATAGCGACTTATTTGTTCATGCCGAGATGGAGGTTACCTTAAAGCTGTGGTACTGGAGTTCAGTGATTCTATTATGAAAAGCAGAGGAGGGGAATTAGGTGGAACATCTATTCAGAACAGTCGTCATGATACAGACGTTAAAAAAGGCTCAGCGAACAATATCAGATGATGAATGAATGAATCTTTAAGAGTTTGACTGGTAACTACTGTTCTCCACCACTATACTATGTTATCTCCCGTTCTCCTTTCTCAAGTATTTATGTTCGTGGTAGGATTAAAACAGCCACTTACTACTATTGATATATCTTTTTTTTATGAGAAAGGAGTAGCATATAAGCTTACAGTCTTAAAGTAGGTACTACGTAGGAACAGCTCGCGTGCCTTTGCGTGTTACTGACCACATAATTCTGACCAGAATACATTAGGTCGAGCACTGCTGTTCCGGGGCAATAGGCATGGCAGTGATGCTACAGCACAAGTCATCACCATGTAGTTTATAGTTCTTTAATCAATCTGCATAAAATACGAAGTTGTATATTAATACTAGCTGCGCCCCACGGTTTCACCCGTGTTAAAGTTATTTGTCCAACACTCCACCGCGCGAACAACACACCCGTCTAATCTATCGTTGTTTTCATTGACCGTACTACAGCTTTCCAGATTACTTGACGTTTATAGCTACTGCTCCGCTCCTTAGGGCTGTACCGTGAAATTATTTAGTCTATATATAACCTTCATCAGACAATTATCCATGAATAGGTTGAACAGCCATGGAATTTGTTATGTAAAATACCTATGTGTCACGTAACCGTAAGAGTTGCACCTTTCTGAGATTATTATTATTAAGTAACGTGAAATGTAAATCTAAGGCCTACGATAGGCAAACTGAATGTGTTTTTATGAAACAGACCATTTACTAGATCTAAGTACCCGAACTCTTTAAATATGGTGCCAGATTGTTGGATGGCATCGCTCGAAATTATCAGTTCAGCCACGGACTACGGTCCGACCCTATTGTAACGGTATGCTTCTATATTTTGAAATACAGTCCACATTGAATAAGATGAACGTAGTATTATTGAACCCTACAGTTGCTAAATATTTCACCAAGATTTAGAGGTCTTTTCCGGCAGCCGCATATCATAGCCAGTCTAGGCCACCTAGGCTTAGACTTAACTGTCTTTGGGTATACATCACTTAACATCAGGTGCCTCAATGCTGATCTATTAAAAAAAGTTTTATAAAACGTAATACGGTACCCAAAAACCCCTTTTTAGAGTAATGTTCAAGAATTATGTACCTATAAAAAAGATAAATAATTCTTACTTTCCACGGTAATAATGTGGTAATAAATAACGTACCCACGGGAGGTACGTCAATAAACGCATAAAATTTTGTGGTTCCGTGGGAGGTTCACATGGTGATTCTAAACAGTCAGTAACATTTAATTTACTGAAAATATGGCGCGCGTTGTTTTGAATATTACATGTACAGTAAAAAAAAATTGATAAACCAGATAGTTTTTTTATGGGTTGTTTTTGATGAATAGTATGTTTTCCGAACCGGTGGTAGTGCTTTAAACGTTCACAAGTGCCTTCTTAGGGCATAAATTGAATAAAACATTATTTAGAAATACATTTTATATTCAGAAAATACATGTACCAGTCTGTATATGAATTTAACACTTCATTTATTAATGCTGGAAGACTATTAAATGAACGCCAAAAACAAATTCCAAATTAAAGACATGGTTAAAACAAAACTTATGATTATAGCGTTAAGCGGTGCGGGTCGAGAGAGCGTTTTATTAATATATGAAGGAGCAGGGTGGCACAATCAGGGCGTATAGTGATGCATGATACGGCTTCAAACCTATAATTCCACTAATTCATTTATTCAATTTAAGTGGGTAACTATTCTTATAGGGAGCTCCGCACTCTTCAGCTACTTGCGCTGAAATGACTAGCACGATATTATTTTCGATGTGACTACACTAATAAGGGTGCTGAAGCCTCAGACGACTTTTACATTTTCACCGGGCTTGGAAGATGACTTGTACGACAATAACCACTCGCATTTATAACAAAATCGAGAATGGGGGAGTTTTCTTGTGAGTTTTGCAAAAACTCAAATAGTCAAACTAACAACTTTGTATGAAAACCTGATTCGAAAACGTAATTAAAATAAACTAATTTTAAGAGTCACAATATCTTAAGTGAATAACTTAAGTTAATGGTGTTGCGCTCAAATATAGTATAATTTTTGTCATTTTAATCTGCTATACTTTTATGCAATTAAATTAGGAATAAAATGTATTAGTATATTTTTATTTTAACGAGGTTTCATTATATTTATGACTACGCCAGCCGCACAGTAATAGTTAAATTTACCTCTCAAAATAACATTAATATCTCCTATATTCATACAGGACTACAGGCAATTTAATTGAAGCTACCTTATGTCTCTAGTTTCTCAGTCGTTGAATGCATTGTTTAAATTTATGACTAAATTATTATTCTCATGTATGATATCTATACATATCATAATATTAACTTTAAAAACTTAAAAAAAACAAGCTTATATTGCATTTAGTATGAAGTCATTTTACTCGTATTTTTCTCAGCAAAACCTTTCATTTACTACGTCTTTCATAAGGATGCATAAAAATGGTCCGCCAGCTTAGGGATTTATTACTTTTAACTGAATGTTTGCCTATTAAACATGCTCAAATAGCTTTATTGATCTTATTGAAATTTGGCATAGAAGTTGATATATTTATGGAATAGGACATGGAATACTTTTTTAATATCCGCGCTATTACGAAATAACTAGTACGAGTATGTTATAAAACTCAAAGTAATTGTAATACGTTACAAAACGATACTTTACGGAAACGTATGTACCTACTCGTATATCAGCTAGTTACCATTGTACGAATTATGCTTAAATTTGAGTTCTCCTATCAATTTCGAGTATATTAGTAGCGATTCTGTTTGAAACGTTTCCATATTAAATATTCAGTAGCACGCTTTACAATCTCTGCACCACAAAGGCAAGTGCCACTGAAAACCAGCGAGGCAAATCCGTTAATCCCACACAAAGGGTTAATTGACAACCAATTTTGATTTCACATTCCTTAAAATAAGGTAATCTAACAATTGAGTCGATGGAACCAAGAGCAGTAATATCCACTTTGAAATGGGTTTTGACTTTATACAAAGCAACAATTACTAGTTCTGTTACAAATATAGGTAGATGAGCTGTTATACCCCTAAGATGTATGGCGTGATGCCTACATCATCCTTAATCCTACCACATCAGCATTTCTAGCTCTAAGTTAACTTCTTCGCTATCCCATCCAAGTCAGTCACGTCTCGTCCGTCTAAGTAAGTCCGTCTAGTATCTTGATAAAAGTTAAAGTTCAAATAATATAATTACAATTCAAATAAACTTAATAATTAGTAAAATAATTCCTTTTTTTAAAAAGCCGTTTCGGCGGTCCCGTTAAGCAGAACAGTATTAGGAATGAGTATAGCAGAAAAGTCTTAAAATAGCAACAGCCAACAGAGAAATTCAGCGGTTTTAGATTAGTGTTTTATGGGCATGTAATGAGTAGCGATGAAAATCATACAACTAGGAGAGAGCTAAGTATAAAGGTGGAAGGATATATATTAAAGGGAGGCCCAAGAAGAAATGGATGGACTGTGTGAGGAATAATATGCGTATAAAAGGGGTGAATACTGAGATGATAGTTAATAGAGTACAGTGAAAGAGGAAAACGTTGTGCCAAACCTATTTAAGTGGGATAAGAGGTAAGCAGAGAAAGAATGATAACGTTATTATCATATACTGAGGAACAGAACTCCTGATGACACGATATTTTTTTCTTTAGCTTAAATTGGCTCGTTGGATATGCTGCCTTTTTTTTAATTATTTAAAGGTTTTAGCGTTATTAAATAACGCAATTAAATAACGAGAGATATACTAAGCCTAGTGGAGTAATTGGCTCTCGAGTGCAGCTGCCGGAATAAACCTATAGATGCTTAGCGACAGATTTTCAAAACTTGAGGATGGTAGCTAGCCAGGTGGGGTAAGAAAATACTCAATCACCATGCGATGGTTTCATCAAATATTTTCCTTCACCGAAAACTATAAAACGGACGTCGATCGTCGCGGTGTTTGTACATGCTTAAATCACTGAGCCATAATTGCTTCAAAATTAATGAATTGTCAACTGATTGTTTAAATCGCTCTACACCCGTTCTGAGTCCTCATCCGATAAACGCTGGTAAAAAGCGGACGAAACAAAAACGCTGTTACTAAACTCGGATACCCATTAACGTAGCTTTTAGTGCGGGCTCCATAACGCTTGAATTATTTAATTTTTCATAGCACTTCAGAATTTTAGCCGTATCGTACAATGAATGTAAATATTTTAGTGCTGTCAACGACTCAGTCTCGATATAACGATAAACGTATATCGGGATGTGAACGAAACTTGTACGGCAACGATGACTATCGATGTATATTATCTGTTGGTGAACGCTGTTGTAGTTATATAATACGGTTACCGCTCGCGTGGACTACAGATACAGCCGGTGCTGCCCCAAAAATGCTTATAGTGAGTCCTTAGAAGATAGACTAAACTTTTTGAGGCTCTTTTTAAGATTTACAATTATTTATTATATTAATTTGATATATCTGTTATGATATACTTATTACTCAGCGTAAACCATTTAATCGCCCTAAACCGTTTTATTTATATGAATTGGTTCATAATTATCATCACTGTTTATTTCGTATGTAACAAAATATATCTTATAACCTGGCCAGATAACAATATGTAAATTTAAAAAAAAAACATGTAAATCGGATTAGTGGTTTTCGGGTTGAAAAGAACATAAACAGACTGATAGACAGAGGGACGTTGAGTATTATAGTATGCATAGATTCAACATAGTGTTGGAAACAGAACAGTCATTTTTCAATAAACAAAACAAAAAAGAAATACAAAGGAAAGGATCGATTTTGGGCGTTATTAATACGCACAATGTATTATGTAGAAAATAGGTGGTAGGTATATAAGGAATTAGCTAAAAGTTATGAGCACCCCAAATAGCATTAAAATAATCATAATTTTGTGTATACTTTGACACGTGTCGCATAATATTATAATAACCAATCCTGATAAGGTTTGCTTAAAATTATAGCCAAATTTTTAGATAGTATATAAACTACATACTATAATATCAATAGGCGTTTTATTTAGAGGCCAGATAAATAAATATATACTAATATTATTATACTTATAAGCGGGAAGAGCTTGTTTGTTCATTTGTTTAAACAGGCTAATTTCTGAAACTAGTAGTCTGATTTAAAAAAAATCTTTTTGTATATGATAGTCAGATTCACGATGAATAGTATAGACTATCTAGCATTAGGCTATGTCTCTCCGCTAGCCTTAAATATTAATTTTTGTTAAGAAGTCGGAACAAATAGTGCACCCTAACTGTTTTATCCGCGTGCGCTGGCGTAATGGTTCGCGGTACGTAAATATAATGCTCTTTAGAACATGTAAAAAAAAGGTGTTTTGTGACGAAGTTTTATTGAAAATTGAACAGTGATTTATGAGCATCATTATTAGGCATAGCATATTAATCCTTACGAACGAAAAATACTTCATCATCAAGGTAATTTTATGTAGATAAACGTTGCCCTTTATAGCATATCATTTGAATGAATAATTTGGGAGAGAATGTAAAATTTAAATATTTCAATATTCTGCTCGGGTCTATGAGTAGTGGCGCGAACGAACCGTGTGAGGCCCTACCCTGCCATAACCCTGGCCGCCCGATAAAAATAATGCCTATACTAAAGCATTATAAATCAACAACCAGCGATTTCTTTTAAATTATACGTCGGTCAAATCAAAGCGAATGCCTTATTGTAATGGGGATGATAAAATTTTATTTTTTTTCGAAAAATTAAAATAACCGAACGTCCCTAATTTCTGCTTAACGAGATTTCAGTCTTTAACATTTTTTCCTTACCGTTATTATTATGTTTTATATAACAACCTTTTTCAAGTAATTTTCGAACAATCAGTTGGTTATTGGAAAGATATATGTTTTCTAAACTTTTCCCAACAACTTACATGTAAAAAATTAACATATTTTTGTAGATACTTTTGTACTGCTTATCTAATTACCTAACACCCTCAAGTTTAAAATTTGTCGTCAAGCATAAGTAGACGGCAGCACAGATCATAGATTGAATTATTGTACTTTTTACGAAGTTCCCTTTTTTACACATTTCACCTCAGCATTCTTTATTTCGGCTAAAGATGTATCGGTGAGTTCTCGTAACAGTACTGTCAATTGCAACAAAACATCTGGATTTTTTTAAAATTAATGTCAACTATCTTCATCCACATTTCTGCCAACGTCACGTGAATAGAATTAATTATTCTTGTAATCTCCAAACATAGCGTTTATAAGATGGCGGCAGCTTAAAATGTATGTTCTTGGTTGTTATTTATTGTCCACTTCACTTGTCTACAAGAACCGCGAACTACATCACGTAAAGTGCGGCCAGAATTATATAATACAGGGCCATACTTACAGTCTGTTATTATTTAATTAAATAGGCTAATTTGTGAAGCATAAAATAATACACAAGCTGAAAGTGGAAAACTCTTCTGTTAATGCAAATTAGTTTAGTTACATGTAGTACCAATACCGCAAAAAAGTGGTTAATCTATCCACGGTCCAGCTTGTGTCATTCTTTGATTAACATTGTGAGTCTCTCAAGCATCGAAACTAAACGAAGAAGATAAATTAGCCAAATTAATTTATTCTTAATAATAAAAAAACATAAAGCCAGTTGTGATTCAAGCGAGAAACTCGATTTAGGACACGAGCCGTTTACAAAAATAGACCCGTTACTAATTAGGATTAATACGATTTTGTTAATTTCCTAATGAACAAGTGGGTAGGTAATTACGTGACCCTCGGAATGACTCTCGAGATACACAAAGGGTCCATTAAAGCTCTTCCGTGTACACAAATGTCAAGTAAAAAATATACACTTTTTTCTTATGAATTTACAAAGTGTCATACGCAATATCTTTAAGAATGTTTTTTATATCGGACGAAGTCAATTAAGGAGTTAGTATTATTAAATGAAAGCCATCTGAATGCATTGCATGATGAAAGCGTACATACATTTGATCGAGTAATTGACAGTTTTTTATACTACTAAACAAGCATATGGCTCTCTTGATAGTAAACGGCTGCCGTAGCCTATGGGCGCTTATATAATACCATAGGTATCAACTAGCGCGTTGCCAACCTTGAACCCCCCCTACCTCAAAGAGCTCAGGAAACCCTACTTACCGCAAGAATTACACATGTTTATTTGGTTGCGAACTTCTATAGGGTGGAGGTATTCCACCAGTCGCGCTGCCTAAAGTAGAGAAAATTTATCTATGTCCTACCTCCCTTTGAACTCCCCTTTCCCTAAGGAGCTCTGGAAACTCTACTAACCGCAAGAATACAACACAAGATTATTTGCATGCGATTTTCTGTAGGGAGGAAGTATTCCACCAGTCGGAAATCTCTAAAGAAATTTCTCTGTTCCTTACCTCTTTTTGCAGTTACCTTTTCAAAAAGTTTTGAAGTTCTTGGATTAGATAACTCCTGTAAGGTTTAACGTAACTACCTAGTTGATCATCTTTATTTCTTATAACCAAAAAGACACGATAAAATTATCTTAATACTAACTTCTAGTTATTGAAAACGCATTTAAAAACGACACTTAAAAAAAATAGATATTCTGCATTAATCAATTGAGCGTTCTGTATATAGTGGTGGCGTCTCAGTTTAAAATTGGTTGCTGTTTAAAGAAAAACAACTTTTGAACAACAGTACGAATTTATAAGGTGCCTAAGCTCGAAGGACCAAATGGATGTTCCAGTGGCGAGATTCGAGGTGAACGATTCCGTATCAACAGTGACAAAATCTATGCTCAAAATCAACTTTCGATATTTAAATTAATCTCTAACAAGATACTTATGATTGTTATTATACTGCCACTTGAGAAAATGAGATTCTACTGAAAAGAACTGGCAGCTCTGCCAAACTTGACAATAAGCAACGTAAATATTTATCGTTCCTGTCCAGCAACTGGTAGTAAAAAATAATAAATGGTTCATATCATAAACTTACAGATGGTATAAAAATCACCAACATCCAAATATAGCCCCTACATTTACAGCGGTTCACAATGGTTGTCAACCTAGTGATAAGGGACTTTTTGGCGAAAAGTTATTTAATTTTCTCTTTATTTATAGTAGTACGGAAAAGTGACAATTCTGTGCCTGATGGTGACCACAGCACAACCCACAAACAACGGCGACCACTGAGAGACAAACAATTAATTGCTAGTCGTTGATGTCATATCAGCCTGTGTATCTGGTCTCTTCACTCTAGCCGGGAGACAGTTCCATAGCGTCACAGTACGACAAAGATATGATATTCCTTTTTGGATATTTCGGTATTTTTACACGAATCAACTTCACCGCGAAGACTCAAAATGAGATGGAACGATAGCGTCTAATGTTGTTTTTCCGACTGCCATCCCCAAGGTTCATTGACAATAATTTTTATGGAATCACTTTTATTTACTGCATAGTCGGCCATGCTCTAAGATACAAAACAATTTTTGACTTTAATAGCAGTAATAAAATTAATATTAAAAGGATTAATCACAAAATTCCACGATTCTGAATAGTGTTCTGATCTGATTCTGATCATAGTGTTGCTATGATTGAATATAGCAAAAATCTTAATTTTTTTCATAGAACATTTTATCTTCTGTCGATCTACCCTAATGCTTATTTAATATCTTTCCTCGACCACTTATTGATGTATTTAGGTAGCTGTTTTTACAATTCTCTTTATAAAATTATAATGTTCGACTATACCATCAACAAATTTATACAGTCATAGAAAACTTAAACTAATTATAGATTTCGACTCCACATATTTCGACTAGTCTACAAAACGTTCTACCAGTCATCAGCCATTATAACGGATAACAGGTTAAGAACCACTGGTTTACAGTCAGAACGAGTAGATTGGAACGAAATTGGTCCGAAATTATTGTAGGCAATAACAGAATAGTTAGTCGCAGCCCTTTGGATTTATGTGTTCACTTGTTCGGTTTTAGGATTCCGTAGTGCTGGATGTAATTAAATGTTAGTGTATGTCCTTGTTTACATAGTTTCATATACGTTAGTAGTAAGATCATTTATCTATATATCATTACATGAGGTAGGCAGCAAGGATGGGACATCACTTTCGTTTTTCCTTGTAATCCTCCTTCGCTTTTTTCAGTTTCATTAAATCTTTCATCCAGTCGTACTCACTTGCTATACGGTCAGTACTTTTTCGTGTGATCCTTCTGGTTCCTCTGTTTAACCCTGTTTGATTTTTTTGTCTCCAGCGTTTACGTCCACAGACAATCGCATTGCATATCTTTTTGTTATTGCCTCATCACTCATAAATTCCACTTGTCCATACCTACTATAATTATATTGGTCTTTTGATTCAAAACGCATTTTGCTAATGTAACTCAACGCATGGACTGGGAGTATCACATTTCTACTGTATTCATCTTACAGTTTTTTTTAATTATTCTTTTAACATTTTGTCCGTCACATTGTAATATTAAGTGATGATTTGGCCCAACATAGTAATACGCTGACCCTAGAGAGAGTGACTCTGAAGCACAGCTGCCAACACACGTACAGGTGTTAGCGGATAGATTTCAAACTTGAATGCGACAAATAGACAGACGAGCCTTACCACCTTACTATGGTTTCTTTATGACGTATTCATATATAGGGTCAATTTGAATATAAATCAATAGTAAATTTTGCAATTCTTATGCAGATTCTTCTATATCTTCACTGAAATATTTTATGAGACTGGTTCTATCTATCTAGTTTGAAAGTAGATTGAAAGTTTATATAAAAAAATTCATCTCGTAATATTTCAGATGTACGGAACCTCTGATGTAAGTTTATGTGCCGTTACCACTATGACATGATAAATATTGTTGTTTTCATTGTTTCAGGTAATATGGCAGTAGAAACTTATTGTTTCGATCGAATAATTTATCAAGAAAGTGTGTTTAGGCTGCCATTTAAAAATGCACATCCTTATAGCTTTAAAAACAGCTACATTTATTTAATACACATTTGCCACATCTTCACCTATAAATATTATAAAACTTAACGTGTCTCTGTCTGTCTGTCCGTTCATGTTCTTTTCACGCAAAAACAACTTATATCCGATTTACATGGTTTTTCCTTTAATTCATATATATGTTATCGGGCCAGGTTATAGGAAATATTTTGTTACATAACGTAACATACGAAATAAGCAGTGACTATAATGGTAAAAATCCGGAAAAAACTAAAGTATACCATAAGAGATATAATATATAAAATAATTGTACTACATAATTATATATATTAAAAAGATCTACAGAAAGTCTGCGATAGCATATGTCTATCTTCTAAGGATCACCCACAATAAGCATTTTTGAGACAGCACAATTCGCGCGTGCGCTCGACCGACCGAATTCTGTAGTCCACGCGAGCAGAGCCGCGGGAATAGTTAGTGTAACATAAAATTAACTTTTTTCACACAAGACGAATGGTCTCGCGATGTTGTCTCGGAGTTATACTAGCTAACAATTTAAACTACAAAATCGGACTACGACTGGATAGGTACATAATCGACAACTCCGGGCTAATAGTAGCCATAAACCGAGGCAATAGCAGACGAGGCAAACAACGATAGCACAGTGGTTGACTATACGTACACCGCGTCGATCGATGTGAATTCGAATCACTGCAATGAGACTGAACTTCCAGTGAAGGAAAACATCGTGATGAAATCATAGGATGGCCATTACCTAATGTTAGGACATTACATAATGTCCGCCTGGCTAGCTACCAACTTCTGCTTGAAAACCTGTCGCCTATAGGGGATAGGTGTTTTCCGGCAGCTGCACCTGAGAGTCAGTTTCCCCATCAGGCTTAGCGTGTCACCATCTTAGGCCACATCGTCGCTTAAGATCAGGTGAGATTGTGACCATAACGCTAAAGTATTTTTTAAAAGCGTTTTAAAAACTTATACTCAAACAAACCAGAGGCACGAGACGAGCGAACGCGTTCTGGTAGTGTTTTCTCGGCTGTTAAATAAAAACTCATATTTTAGTACAAAAACCCATCGCAATATTCTCAAATAGTTTGCAAATATTGCCCGCAACACGAAATGCATACAAAAAATGCCCGACGTATTGTTAAATTTCACTTCGTTCAAAAATTTAATGTTATTTTCGAAGCGGAATTCTTTTTTATTTTCCGCATAGTTTTACAACCCATTATTAAAGCTTACTAATATTAAGGAAAAGAGCTTTTAAAAAAGGTTGATAATTTAATTACATATCATATTTGTTTTGTTATTTTTATTACATTTGTAACTTGTTTCTTTCTTTCCAGGTAAGGCAAAATTGTATAGCTTGAAAACCAACGCTGTTCACGTAGTCGTTTGTCTTACCAGCATTTCGGTACTGCTGTAGCTTATTTACTGTTATTATGCTGATGAGGTTGTGTTTTTCTTGCTTTCTTTGTACTAGTTACAAAGTAGTATTATTTTTTTAGTAGTAACAATAACGAAGTATTTACGTACTTAGCACAACTGGATTTTAGCCACGACGGCACATAACATGACGCCGTTTTTATTATTGGCTTAGAATTTGTAAAATTATTAAAAATATACTAAAATAGACATAATATAGCGCGTCCATTGCTCACATTGCGGATATTAATGGTTAAGAAGTATAAAATTTTATAATAATTAAATAAATAAAATTATTTTTTCTTGAGTATTCTCAAAGGGCCTTAGATTTATTCCGTTACGAATTGGATTTAAATTGAATTTTGCAATTGAACTACTGAATTTATCTTCGGAATGTATTGCATTTTTTGGAAAATGCATTTTAGAAAGTTCACGGGAATTTATCAGTATTCTATTGCTCAAAAAAATAGTAAAAAGGCATATGGAGAGAAAAATGAGGAATACGGTCAAGTGAGACTCGCTATCGAACGAGGTAGGTACTCAGAAAAAATTACGTCTGAAGAAACATGTAGGGAAAGTAAAATACAAACAGCGTAAATAAAAGGGAGAATATCGATCGATCGAAATTAGTAAAGAGCGTGAGGCACGGCTGACTGCTAACCGTGAATACCACGCTGCATCTCATAAATCAGAGGCATTTATATAATTGAATGGCATGGTTAAATCGCTGATGTTGAATTTTAATAAACATATCAGCTGTGATTACTTTTAAGTAGTGGTTTATTAATATTATAAATGAAAAAAGCAATAAGAGTATAAGAGGCCGAGAAAAGGATCTATCCGCTCTTTTTATTTTATATTTCCCCTCACCCTTCAACACGCATTAATATTTCAATGTATCAACAATTTATGAAGTGAATACATCTTTAAATTTGTTTCCATAGCAAGCAATTCGAAAAACTTATGACAACAAAATACGGGGATACAGTTTGGCATTGCAACTACATATCTATGATATTTTTGGTAAACGGCTACTGTAGCTTATGGATGCTTGTAATATCATAGGTATCACTGGCGTGTTGCCGACCTTGAATACCCCTACCCCAAGGAGCCCTGGAAACCATACTAACCGCAGAGCCACAACACTAGGTTATTCCACCAGTTTGGCAGCCCCAAGTATAGATAAATCTCCAAAGAAATTAATCTGAGCTCTACCTCTCTACAACCAAAATTTAATTACACAACTTGATTGTTACGGGATCAAAGAATTCGTCACATACATCGATGACTGCGACGCATCGAACGTGGGGTAAAGGGCCGCGATGCCTTTATGTATAAATTACGACTCAGAGAAGCTACGATACTCGTTTTAGTTTCAATCGACAGTTCTTGTCAAGATTGATCGATTTCATATACAAAACATTAGCGTGGAATTGTTATTGTGAATAAATATGGAGTTAATGTTATAAATTATAAAAAAAACTTAATACAATATCGACTTTTACTCGTCATAAAGCGAAATCAAAATACAGAAATAGTATACAGTTGGAAAGGGCTTCTTAACTGCAATCCAGTGATAGCTATAAACAACCATATGATAGAGTAAATAGGTACCGGGAACTTAAAAAAGTGTCTGAGCGGACGCGTATTCATGAAAAAATTACAGCCATGTCCCCGACACAGCTACATGCCAATTTTTTCAATACTTCATAGGTTTGGCTTTATAGATTAGACACATATAGACCGATTGTCAACTTGAGGCTGATAAGTTAACCAGGTGGTATTAGATAAAACCCACCACCAACAAAGTATCTAGGTATTTTCATAGAAAATGTTGTTATCGTGCAAACTTCCACAAAACCTTTTACATAGATGCAAATTGGCAGAAATATATTCCGAACACGTATTCAGCTGCAACTGTTAAATTTAATTTGAGGCTGGCGATAAAATTGTTTGAGTTGCTGTCCCAGTCATCAATACTAAAATATTTTGCATACTAAATTATTTAATATATTATATTTGATTCCAGATTTTGTTTAAGTTATACTAAGAAGACTACGTTATAAAATGAAAACCAACTTCAATTATTTTGAGGAGTTCCCTGGTGTATCTTAGAAGTCGAAGGTCCAATGCCAATGAAATTAAAATGGGGCCACCCTTGAGGTATTCTCTTTCCAATGAAAAAATAATCATCTAAATAGGTAAATGAACAAATAAATTATGGATGAATTAAAAATCTTCTTTTTCGACGTCGGTCAAAAAAATACTTTGCAATTACATGACTTCATGAATTTTATTGTTTCATATTTTCTTACAAAATACAATTATTTGTAAATACAAGTAGGGAAACATCTTAATATATCTATCTCGATTATTCTTTACTTTAATTATACTAGTGGGTGTCGCCATTAATTATTCAACATTATCACCATTTGCGCCTTTTATACGCTAGAAACCCTATATAGACTTCTTCTTCTTTTTCCTAACTCGGCAACTTTATTATGCATAACGCCACCTTTATTACACAATATAGGGTCAAATAATACAAATTTATGAATAAAAAATAAAAACACACTTGACACTTTGAGATCCCGCCAAAAACTTCTATATATACTTATAACAGTTTTTGTTTCGACGACATATCATTCATGAGGCGGGAAGATCATATTTCATTTAAGTTTTTAATTATTAAGGCCATTGGACACACGTCCTTTAAGGCTTTGTTGTATTTTTCTAACCTTCAATCACAGTCCGAACAAAATGGTCGCTTCGGTCGCTTATTATAATTGTCCAAAGAGTTTTGTAGCAACTTAAACTGCAAATCACTTTTGCACAAAAACCAAACGATATCACGCAAAATGCCACCATTATATATACATAATATACTACTAAATTCAAATGAAAACCACTACATGACAGATGAAGATACTGTCAAAACGAGACAATAGGGGTAGTATCTACAAACAAAAACTATTGATAAACACACAGCACATAAATTGAGCATGTCAATTAAACACAGAATCGAAAGCAATCCGGTTCTAGTGTGTGCTATTTCCGCTTTCACCTTCAATCCCGGCCGTTTGTATAGTGTTCAAAATAAAATAAAAAACATGAACGAAAATTGCACTTTTTTTTTTCTCTGTACGTCATTGTATCACGGTTCACAATGTTCACGATTATCTGTTAATTAATTCAGTATTCGTTTTAATCGGTCGTGTAGAATTTTCGTTTTAAATTCATAGACTTGCTTTGTTTTACTATATTATATTCTGAAATTTTAATCGCATTTTTATTTTGTGTACAACTGTAGTGAATTTAAAATAATATAACACGGAACTACATTTTCGTTTGGATCCGAAATATCTACATCGTTTTTTTATCTATATTAATAAATATCTATCTCGCCTCTACATGCAATTTTTTTCCAAATTTCTCGATAGACATATATAAAGGACACTGATCAGAATATGCCTTTTTTTGTCAGTTTGTATGTCCGCATTTACTCATGAACGGTTTGAACAATTCTTATGAAATTTTGTACACGAGAAGCTTATGCTACTTATTATCAGTTATATGAATTTCCAATAATACTTATAGAAACCGTAAAAAATAATTTCAAAAAATTTAGTTTCCATCAGTTCTCAACCGATTCTTATCAAATTTAGTAGACGTTTAGCATACGTCATTCCACAATTGAGTTTTTGAATTATTTTTTTGTGATAAATGGAAAGATCATATATAAGTTTTATAACAAAACTTTTTTTTTTCGCTATATTTCAAAATAAAAATTATTTTTTGAATTCAGTACCGAAGACACGCCGACAGCTCCCTAACAAACCCGAGCGCGTCTGACGTCACAATGTTATTTTCTACTCATTGTAGCACACGCCCGATACATTCTTTTGACTCTTAATCGATGAAATTCTTTTAACATTATGTCGTCACAAACCTGGCTTACAATCGTGGCGAGTTCATAGTCATGTGTTTTTTTTTAATATTACAATTTTTAATTGTTAAAAAATATTTTAAGAGTTTTTGCAATTGACTCCAATCATGATTATGATGATGCTTTAAAATTCATACATCATATTCATATATCGTTATTCAAATACTCCATTGAAAGGCTATAAGAATCGTCGATAATTTATTTAGGAATAGTAAACAAACCAATTTTGATGAAACTTTGTGCGCGGTAAGTATGTATATAATTTTTCAATTGATAGACTACATAAATTATCAATAATATGAGTAAAAATAAAATTACAAGATGAAAATAAGTACTGCGTAATATGCGCTTGGGCAGCAGCGGGCATCGGGCGCACTGCTGGTAGTAATAATATAAACACGAGAAACACAATTTCACACACGACCGTTTAATTACAAACTAAGCAGAGTTTGTATTGTAATAATGAAGCAATGATAGCTCAGTGGTAGCGTATACAGAACACCGCGTTGATTGACGTGAGTTCGAAACCCTAAAATGAAACCTGAGCTTTCGGTGAAGGGAAACATTGTGATAAAACTATAGCATGGTGGTGTGTTCCGACAACTGCAGTTGAGAGCTAGTTCCTCCGATTGGTTTAGCGTGTTACCATCTTGGGCCACATCTTCACTAAACATCAGATGAGATTGTGGTAATTAAGTATATAGTAATATTAATTAAATAAAAAAATATATAAACCCTATCGAGTTTCTTCGAATCGGTAGTAGTGATTTGACATTCATAAGTACCTTCTTAGAACCTAAATTGAATAAAGTAATTTTAATTTTGAGCGCAGCCATGTAATTTATTTGAATACTAAGAGCTATTTATAAATAGCTGAATTATAATACTAAACCTTAAAATGAACCGCAGTCTTAACTAAATTTAATTATGTTTTGCAAAGCACACATTTCGAACTGGAACACTGCAAGCGAGCATTGTTGCTTTGCGGGAGATAGGGTTAGCAATGGTGCTTCTGCAGTCAAATCTTTCACAGGTTCATTAGTCTTTACTACTCTTTCGAATAAACTAGCACAGTGAATTAAATAATGAATATATATGGAAGAATAACTTGTACTTCCATTCTCTTGGAATATATACAATTGGTAAAGTTAAATATTATTACTTTCGTATATAAGTTGAGTATATGTATATACGTGCGTTCAGTATAAGGTGCGCAGATATGTTGCGCGAGGGGTAACATAATGTTTTTACTTTTTATTAACACTCGATTTTCTCCTATACGAGTTACATATCGCAGGCTATAAATGAAAAACGATACTTAAGGAATATACTCCAAAAGGAAATAAAACTTTGCTATTATAATTATACAAATTCACCACAAATTCTCTTTCTTATCACAACCAATAACACTGTACAATAATCTCACTATACTAGTCTCATCAGAGTAAATTAAATTGTTATCTCTATCAAAGGTTAGACCGTAAACGTTTTTGAAATCTAGAATTTTCTTCAGTCCTTCAAATTTAACGTTTACGAACACTCCGAAGTTCGTACACATGTACAAATCACCGTCGTTGTCCTCAACGATCTGCCTTACTGTTAACAATTCGTTAATAACTTCACTTTTCATGTTTTTATTATCGTACTTAAATAATCCTGTTTTATTAGCGTAATACATATCATTATTAATCGCAACATGAAAATGGTCTATTTCTATATTCTGAAATTCTTTCACTACTGCAAATCTACCATCTACTTCTATATGCAGTTTTTGTTCGGGATAACTTATGTAAAACAAATTCATTCTGTAGAACAGTGACCATATGTTTTTGCCTTTTTCTTTGTAAAAATCTGCCAGTTTCGTCAGCATATTATATTTGTATATGCCGTCTGTACCGCCAAGGTATATTTCGTCGTTTGCTTGATCTATTGCGACGGAACAACCTCCTCTGATTCCGGCAATTGTTTCGTAATCTCGTCTATCAATATCGAAGTAGGCGAGTTGGAAATCCACATCAGAATACGTTTCTGGTGAGGAATAACTGAATAATAGTATGTTCGATGATTTATGTAAGTATAAATTGTAAGGTCTACCGTAATGAGACCAGAGTATTTCCCTGTCGTACCAGTTCTCTCCTATTTTAATACGATTACACTTCTCAACGGGTAGACCATTCAATGTAGTCACGAAAATGATTACTATGAAGATATTGACGATCATGTTTGCTCTGAAATTAATATACCTACAATTATTTAAAAAATATGACATTTAGAATGAAAATACAAAGAAAATAAAATTCCCGGCATTTTTATAGCCCATAGTCATTGGCTTTCCTTCTGGTACATTTAACCTAGTACTGAGATATATATGTCTGTATATCATAACATTTAAATTTTTTCCTTACTTTTTTGTAAACTAGAAATTCGATGTCTTCTTGTAATTTAGTCTTTGTTGAATGAAACCTTTTCTCAAAATTTTACTCTCAAATATAACTAAAACTCCAAAGAGAAAATACGTTTTTATTATTTACAGAAAAAAGATTTAATAGTTTCAGTTGAAACTTATCTAGATTTGTGAAAAGAAAGAGCGCAAATTAAGAAAAATTACTCAAAGACAGATCTAGTTTTTTAGGGCGATTTTTTAGTAGAAACTCTTTAATCCCCCTTTGTTCTTGACAAAGACTTATTTTAAAGGAGGCTTATTACAGACTGTATATAAACCCGATATCACTCACGTGAAAATATTTTGCTGTCATTAAGGAATTATGTGCTGAATCAGAAGAATAAATACCTGTTAGTGTAATATCTTAAGCACTGGCTTCAAAAGTTTACCACAAAGAAGTATAATTAACCTAATTATTTTTTTTATATACAAAAAAATTTACGTACATATTAAAAACGATTTCTTACTTAAACAACTGATGTATTTAAAACAATACATCTTATTTGACTGACATCAGATGAAGCAATGATGCCAATTGTTATCACAATGTATATACACAATATGTGTTATAACAACACAGAATTATTTAATAACAATTAATGTACAGTATGAGAGATTCGTTTATTGTTAAGTATTACTTACAAATGTCTGTATAAAATATGCAATCCTCATTTTGAAATAGAAGAAAATATTTATGTAATATTATACCAAAAATTACCAAATATACTACCCAGGTAAAATCTATAATACAAAAACAGCTCTATAAAGAAATATGATGATATGGATGAAGTGAAAGAGACCTGCAAGGTTGGAAGGAATATGGACTGATTGTAGATAAATAATTTTTTAATTTCTCTCTAAAATTATTAAATAAACTCCGATTACCTTATTAAATTATGAATAGTTCTTCTTTAAGAGAACTATCAATTTTTTCTACTTCTTCTCTCGTGTTCGTTAAAGCTTTATAACACACGTTAGAATATTTGCTAGGGAGCAGTCTATATATAGCATCTCTGTCTGAATATATAACATGATCGTTTTCATCGAAAGTCATACCAAAGGCTTGATCTATCGACGCTATCTTTTTCAGTTTATGGTACGGTTTATTTTCTAAATAAACTCCATCGCTGGTACAAAAGTACACATCTCCGTAACTATCGTCTACGATTTGTCGGACAACTATTTCATCGTTTAAAAGAGTCGGATTCTTCCGCGTTTTTGCAACTTTAAACAAGGCGGTTTTGTTCGAAAAATAAATATCCAAATTCTTCGACATGAAAAAATGATCGATTTCGATATTCAACGCTTCGGCGACTAATACGAACATGTCGTCCTGGTAGACATAAAGCTTCTGAGTCGGATATTCGATGTAGTAGAAGTGACGTCGGATGAAAATACTCCAAATAGATTTACCCTTCTCCGCGAAGAACTCAGCGGATTTGGTTAGGAAGTTGTATTTGAATATTCCGTCATGTCCGCCGAAGTAGATGTCATCGTTTCCAGCATCGTACGCGATGGCATAGCCGCCAGGGATGCCATCGACGTCTGCGCAAACTTTTTTGTCAATATGGCAAGCCGTAATACCAAAGTCGACGTGAGTAACGTTTGTCAAAGTATGACTGAAGAACAGAATTCTGGAGTACTTGTGAACCACTAAATTATAAGGTCTACCGTAGTTTTTGACCAAGACTTGTCTTTGAAAATAGACGTCGTTATAGATCATGCCATCGCAAACGATTATTTCCTTACAGCTTATTATTGACGAATGCGCTATCAACAGAAGTATGAATATTTTGTTTGATATAGTTGCACTGTAAAATATAATATGAAAACAACCATTAAAGTAAATTTAATATTAGATAACTAATGTTTTTTTTTTAATGCTGGATCGTAAAAAATATTGTGTTACTGTTGTCAGAATAGTGAAGAAACGGAATGATATTCGAGATATGAGAATGTGTCGATGGACGGAAGGTGGAATATTTTCTTTTTTTTAACTATTGACTGCAGACATTTTTTTTAAATTTTAATCGTTTGGACGCCATATCTCTTGATGTTAAGTGATGATTTGGCTCAAGATGGTAAACACGCGAAATCAAGTCATGGAGGTCTGGCTCTCAAGTGCAGCTGCCGGAAAACACTTTTATAGGTACTTGGCAACAGATTTTCAACTTGAGAGTTTTCTTTCACCAAAAGGTCTCGCTCGTTGCAGGGATTCGAATTCGCGTCAACGACGTTATGTCCGAAAACGCCACCACGTCATATCTTTAAAACCGTTTGACCAAATCCACGGACATCACGTTCGAATCTCTTCAACTAAATATAAATTTCTTAACCCTTATTACAAGCACAGGTACTTCAAAAACCAAATCAAACTTATTAACTATTACCTTACCTATATAATCTATTAATTTATTGCAATCACAAATATCACAATTATAGACAATAAAAACTACAACAATTTCAATATCATGTAGTCTCTGTTAACTTTAAAGGCAGTAAACATGCCTATGTACATAGTTCGAAAGAAAGGTCATAAATTCTTACCTCATCTTTGTAAAGCCACTTTATTTACAAACTTTATGATTTCAAATCGAATAAATCTTGAACACATTCATATTACTACGTTCCACATAATGAAATGATAGAAATTGTTACGGTGATAAAATATATCGTCATTGTTTGTTGAATTTTCATTATTTATTATCGTTAGTGTGTTTGTAAACTTGTATTTTGTTATATTAATGACGTCACATGTAACGACAATATATGAACAGACAAGGCGGGCCGCTAATATTAACTCTTACCTTTGCCGTAGGTAATTTGAAATTGTGGTATTATCTCCGAGTCCACATCAATTTCTCTCTACTTGGGTATACTGGGTATTTTAAATGAGGCGTATACCTCTAATACCTCATGTATTTTTGAAAGCTGGCGTGAAGATGATGGCTGCCCTATCATCGACGGTCACGATTGTTATTGGAATGTACCGTAATAACCGTCAAGTGTTTTACACGAGCTAGGTTTGTACGTGCACAGAGCCAAATTGTAGGACGTGGTTTGGAATCCTAGTTTATGCTTTAAACAAATTAGATGTCTGTCACCAATCTTCGTTTTACTGTCGTTGCGGCTATATTAAAAATATCTGGACAATTGAGCATCACTGTTTTGTAAAAAAAATACCCGTAATATTGTCAAGTCAGCCAAGTTTCAAAACTTTTGTTCAGTAATTAGTTTTCCGTAATAAAACATATATTATTGAATGCTAAAACCGGTTTCTCTACATATAGGGAACTTAATACTTTAGATTTTTTTATTATTTCGTACCATATGAACCTCTGGATCTACGATAATAAAAAAAAACCAAAACAAGATAATGACCATCCTACTCTACATACTGCACTGCTGTAAACTTAAGGAGCAGTTTTTTCAATTTTACCGAAATATGTCAAATACATTTACTTGTAAGGCCGTTTAAACATAAATAAAAATAATTGCATATAGTAGTACATTCTATATTAATAAATCTCTAATTCTGTCTGTACATGTAGTTTTTAATCAAAATTTTGTGCAACATATCTATTATAATAAGGCTACAGATTACGAATATGAGATTAAAACAACTTTTTCTTTCTAGACATAGAATATGTCAAGATTTAATACAAAAACGGCTTGACCTATTTTTATGACATTTTTACAAGGGAAGTATGCATATAACACTCCTCAATCACTAGCTATAAGAATATAAATAAACTAGCTGTGCCTGCGGCTCTGCTTGCGTGCACTACTAAAAAAGGTTTTTTATTTTTGTGCGGAACCCTAATTATTATTCTAAAATAAAAGTAGCCTAAGTTATTCCTTAAAATATTAGCTATCTGTTAGTGAAAGTCCGGTCAAAATCGGTCCAAGCGTTTCGGAGATTACCCGGAACAAACAAACAGACAGACAGACAGACGGTCATACAGACAGACAGACGGTCATACAGACAGGCAGACGGTCATAAAGACAGACAGAAAAAAATATTTAAAAATCGTTTTTTTTTGTAATAGGTATCGTATATACTTTAGACCTTGCAACACTTTTATTTAGATAATAATTCATTATTCTCAAACGATTTTAATATATTTAGTAGGTATATAAAACATTATATAGATGAAAACCAACGAGATAGTCAAATGCAAAGACACAAGAATAACATAAAACAAATGTAATACAGTTTATGTGCCAGAAAAAGGACATTTCTGAATAAATTACCGTCGTGTCCGTTCGCGACCTCTGGCGCCGTAATTCAAAGGCAGGGCCACTAAACATTTCGGTTAATTTATTAACACGTACCTACTACGCGGTACTGTGTACATACGGATAATATTTCCTCGCTTTGCTACATTTAATTTGATCATTGTAACGTCATTACATATAAGAGAATGCTAGAGGAATATACGCGAGTTTCTGATGTGAAACATCTAATGCGATGGGTCAGACAGACTGTTAGCGTGATGACACGTCACCACGTCATGTGTTGCCACGCTATATGATAGTATGAAACATCTAAAACGGTGTGGTTTTAATTATGCCATATTTATTTCCTACCATAAACTATCCTTTTATGCATATTATCTTTACAAAATAATTTCGATGTTACACATCTGCCAGGCAACCGTGACGGTTTTTTTTCTTTTCTTTCAAATAGGATCGCAGAAATATTTGCCAATGTCAAACATTTATTTAATTAAAAAAAAGTCTATGTCCTTTTGCAAGGCCATATTCAAATTGTCGAGCAATTTTACGGTGTTGTGTACGTTCAAAAAATTTGGTATCTCGTTAAATTCTAGGCCTCAAATACATATACAGGAAACTAGGATTGGGGTCATGGTGACAGAATTTTAATTTCAGGATAGTAGCTAGCGAGCATTGAAAATGCCATTACACCATACTATAATAATTGCACACAGTTTTGCTTAATGTTTTGCTTTATAAGTAGATATTGCTATGATATCAGGTACAATTCCAATGCAATGTACAAACATAAAATAGTAATCCCATCTTTTATGCTTAGTAAAACAAAAAAATATTGTTTTAGGTAATTGTGTCAGATTCTAAAGTAGACTTCTTAAGCACATTACCGATTTACTGTACAATAACTTCCAGAATTATGTAAAGCAAACTGTCGAAAGGTTATCTTCGGTTGTATCATTACATGAATTATAATGATATCTTGGAAGTAACTTCCTCACTGTATCTTCATTCAAAATTATATTTAATTGTAAACAATACTTTACATAGCTAAAAAATTTATTTCATAAACCTGATCGAATTTTTGTCGGTTCTTCTCGATGAGTGCATTTTTTAGGGCTTGAATTGAATAAAGTATTTGTAATCTGGATTTTTGTAATATTTTAAGTTATGAAATTTGTCTGCATCCGTCAATCATATTAAAATTTGCCATTTACCTCGTCTTTTGCGATTTATAACATTACAAAAGCCATAGATGGTTATAAGATATAGAACATTAGTAACTAAACTGGGTATCAGTAAAGGAAAACACCGTGAGGACACCTAAACGCTTAAGACTTAAAACTAAGTACAGTACGACAGCTACAGGTAGGCACCAATCATGACATGAACAATGAAGTCCGCAAATTCGTACCGTTGCCGTACCGTGCGGATGTGAAATTGTTCCCCAGCAATATGTTCCCCCCATTTTATGATATTGGATCCTTCGAACGAGGCTAGCATAGGCATTTCAGGAGGCCGGCTGATGAAATGATATACGAATGATATTTCAAACATTGCCTAGATATTCTATAGAATGCCAAATGAGAAACCGGCAAAGTATGAAAATGCCGCCGAATCGGAGATGTATTTCGTAATTTGCCTAAATAGCATCTGGAATTCTATAGAATGCATAGACAAAGTATGTAATAATTCTTTTTATGTCATATATTGCCTATAATATAAACAATATTTGCACTATTTTTGTTAATGTATAAATGAACAATACAATGGACAAATATAAATCCAAATGATATAAACTAAAAATCTTATAATCTACGCGAGCGAAGCTGTGTACGGAAAGCTAGTATTATACAAAAATATGACGTACAAGAACTGCCAAGCACAATGGCAGTCAACTGCCATGAAAAGGAATGTAAACAAAAAATTGGAAGTTAAAAAAACTATAGCTATACTAACTATAAACAGAGCCAACCTTTCGCGACCTCTGCTGTCATAACTCTGGGGCAGGGGCAACAAACGTTACACTAAATTTATGAACACATAACGCTAGGGGTCCGGGTGCGACGCGCGTCCTCCGTCCAGCTGATTTGTATAAGCGGATTCCCATTTTGACAGATTTAATTTCGCTGCCCAATTTTTCATTGTGCCCGTGAGCGACTTAAATTGTGTCTTTCCATTGAATTAAATAAGGCTTAATTCATTTATTCTGTCACATGTTAATAAGGTTTTGTGAGATGAATAATATTTTTTAAACAGTTTCATTATTTACTTTCAAAATTGCCCATTGTGTGGAAGGTTGAGCTTTACCGTTTATTATATCTTAATTTGACTGGTAAATTAATGTATGAAGTTCTGTCATCTTTTATTTAAAGTAAGTAATAAAGTAGACAGACTTTACTTCTCTTTCTCGGCAGTGACTTTAAACGCCAGGGAGTAATTAAGGTGGAAAAAGCGTTTGGCCTCTCGAGAGGATATCGTGTCCACAATACTGTTAAGTGATCAATATTTTATATATATGTATTTGTATATTTACTTATGCAAGTGGTGTCACGCAGCTCTGCATGCTTTTATTACGCAGTAATTATTCTCATCTCGTAATTTTATTTGTATGCATATTATTGGTAATTTATGTAGCTTATCGATTGAGGAATTGGGTGATATACTTACGGTGTACAAAATTTCATAAAAAATGGTTAAGAATGCTTTTTAAGATTTAAAAAGTTTATTTAAAATTCTTAAAGAAAATTTTTAGAGCAATTATATAGGTCTCTCGTGTGCAAAATTGTTGAGTTGTGAGTGTTGAGAGTGTTGAGTTAAATCCAGACATACAAACAGACAGACGCTATAATATATTCAATGTGGGTTATAAACGCATCTTATTTTTTTAATTCCTCAACGTTTCGGCCTGCTTAGCCAAAATAGCTTATGTACGACATAATACCCTATTAGAATCCATAAGAAATACACAGCTATAGAATTAGAAGAAATAATATTATTGAATTACTCAATTATAGTCTACTACAACATGCTTCAAATTCAGTAATTTAATGATAATAATTAAAATTATTAATATTGATAGAAAAATATTGAAATTACACAAGTTCAAATAATAGATAAAAACAAAAACAAATGTTATTCAAAATTTATCGTGTTAAAGAAATAGTTTATACATGAATAAATTAGAATTATTATTAACTAGCTATGCCCGCAGCTCCACTCGCGGTCGTGCGCACGTGCGTGTTGTGCTGTCCCAAAAATGCGTATTGAGGGATGTCTCAACGTAAGTCATTTAAGCGTCCCAAAAACGTCTTTTTTGTCAATTGATTCACCATTATCGTCACTGCTTATTTCGTATGTCACTTTATCCAACAAAATATATCCTATAACCTGGCCAGATAATATAGCTATGAATTAAAAAAAAAAACATTAAATTGGTTAAATTATTTTCACGTGAAAATAACATAAACTTGTGGACATACAGATAGACATTGAGTTTTATAATATGTATAGAAGATGAATTAAAAATAAATAAAAACAAGTACATTCAAAAATCATGAACCTTATAGAGTAAAAACTGTATTTTTAAACTGTAAAGGAGAACTAGAAAATATGGCAATGGTGTCATTTTTTTTTACCAGCTCTTTATATTTACACAAGTTGTGCCCGCGACTTTGTCTTGTGGACTTCAGAATTGGGCCTTTACCAGGATAAAAAGTATCCCATGTCTTAATCCGGGTTATAAGCTGTCTGTGCACCAAATTTTATCTAAATCCATTTAGCCGTTTTTGCGTGATTACTATTACTAGTAGTATTACTAGCTACTGCGCGCGGCTCGGCTCGCGTGAACAACAAAAAAAAATTTGTTACTAAGATAAAAAGTATCCTATGTGTCAATCCAGATTATAAACTATCTGTGTGCCAAATTTCATCCAAATGCGTTGAGCCGTTTTTCCGTGATTGAGTAACAAACTAACTTACTTTCACCTTTATAATATTATATATATATATATATATATATATATATATATATATATTAGGATAAGGATTAACAGCATAACGTAACAAGAATACATTCGAGTCATAATCAGAGGCAGAACCGGGGGCCGGTGGTTAGTGTTATACATTATTATTTAATGTTAGTTGCTCAGTAGTTTGCTAAACCCAACACAAATACTTGACTATGACTGCATAACAACGGCTTTCGGCTATGACTCGACGTGTGGTGCAATTCATACTAATTGAGCGATTCCTTATCCACATACAATATTTTTATTATACAAAATATATGTAATGAGTTTGATTATTCTGGTAAAAAAATATACAATTTAAATATGCCGTACACAATTATGAACTCTGTCATCTCTATTCTTAAAAAGTCTATGGACAATATTGGTATTCGCTGTCAGTAACCTCTGACAGATTTATAATGTTTTTTGAAGACGTTAGTGCAGATGTCTATTTGATGAAGCTTGTGTTAATATCGCGCTATACTGCGTATTTTTTTTAACATTTAACTTGGTCGTTTAGGTTCTTATTCTCCTTTCATTATAATGTTGTATATGCAATGTTTCGTTAATTTATTTAAACTAATATTATAAAGAGGAAAGATTTGATTGTTGGTTTGCATTGAATAGGCTCTGAAACTACTGGACTAAGTTAAAAAATTCTTTCACCATTAGAATCCTACATTATACCTGTTGAACATAGGTTATAGAATATTTTCAAAAAAGTTAGGGATCCGTATGAAAACTTCGAAAATGTAACCCGAAGTGTGAAAAAATACCAAAAAAATCGTTATATCGCGTACGATGCGGTTATTATTGACTATAGAGCAAAGTGACGTAATACGATTTTATAAAGGACATAAATGTTTACAAAAAAGTACGCGATACCATATCTAAACTACTAATCCTACTAATATTATAAATTTAAATGTAAGTTTGTTTGTTACGCTTTCACGCGAAAACTACTTAACCGATCATCATGAAACTTTGTACACATATTCTTGGAGGTATTAGAAGTAACATAGGATACTTTTTATCTCGGTAACAACAATTTTTGTCGTCCACGCGAGTAAAGCTGCGAGCATAGCTAGTAAGGAATAAATAGAAAAGAAAATGCTCTCAGCTTATAACTAACACTATACTGATACTGCACTTTAGATAATCGAAGTTTCCGTGTACTTAGATACTTTGTGAATATTGAAATGCCTCGCATACCATGGGGTAAGTTAATCCAAAGTTATTTACCGTTATAGTATCCAGTTGAATATGAAAATTATTTTTAATAATGTGTAATATTAATTTATTCAATATATTGTCATAGAGACAATTTGGTTCGTTCGCGCAAACAATACAATTTGTACGGTTTTTGGATTATGATTGGACTTTATATATTGTTTATTTGTAAATTTCAGCAGCGGAATATGATTTTTCCAAAAATATTATTTCCTTTACAAATTTTGACATGCTTTTTCATCCCTTTGAGGATTGTTTTTCGAGAAGTCCCTTTTTAAACAAAGACTACAATATAATATTCATATCTTCCCCAAATTTCAAATGTCTATCAACAGTACTTTAGACTGGCTGATTATGAGTCAGGCAAGATATTGCCTTTTATATAATAATCCATACCAAACGTTGAAAGTCGACTTGAATCAATTATCAAAATTATTCAAAATTGGCATCTGAGTTGCCTATATTATATGGTAATTAATTAAGTAAGACTTATTTTCGATACAACGCACTAGTATTCTTTTTTTAAACTAAGACTTACCTTACAAGGTATAATTTAAAATGGCCGCCCTGAGAAGTATGCATTTTGACATGACAACGTATTCAAGTTTGTGTAGGGAAGTATATAGAATAAAGAATCGTACAGTACAGAATCATATAAGCATTAACATGTAATATTTTTACTTGACACACGAGGATAGCTGGTGCTTGCGACTACGTGGAAGTGAAAGTGCTTTTGATATTCCAAAGGTACCACGTGTCGTAATTGTGCTGTCCTTTATTTTCTTTAATTCTATTTTCTACTGCTTAAACCCTATTAAAAAACATAATGGTATTTAGTCTAAGATCCTAATTTGGGTTTAGTCTAATATTCATCTGAAAATCAAACTGAAACAAATTCCACGACATAATATAATGATGATATAATGCTATGCCAGAAATTCACCCAAATGCCAAAAGCAGCTGTACAAACGTTCAACCCAATCGGCATAAATAATAAATAATTTACGCTAAGAATGTATTTTATGGACTTCCTTTGGAATTCGCTATTACAAAATTGAATCAATACTATTACACTATCACTCTCTAAATGCTAGGCACGTAATATAAAAATAAGAAATGGCAATGGAATGTATAATAGATAAAATGCTCAAGACTACATAAAGGTCATTTTCATTCGTCAGTTATGTGTAATTGCGCGTAGTAAACTACACATAAAGTCACTATTGATGTTTGGAATGACTTACGACAGACAAACAAAGCGTTCACAAACAGAATTAGTGTTAATATATTACTTGGTACAGCTGAATTCAATTCAGTTATATTAAACGACATTTTGCTTCAATTCTATAATTATATTACATTATATAAATGAGCTTACAATTTAAGATTTACAATATTCTAACAGAAACTGATATTATGATATACTTTTTATAAAATCTTGGTAAATTGCAATGGTAGGATTTTATCCAATTTTCTTAATTTTACGTTATCATATCTAATTATTTAGTTTAGATACGACGGAACTGGCATACCATGCCTGGGTATAAAGTCAACAAGATCTTTATTTGCTAATTGATAATACTTTTAAAATTCAAATGAAGGCAACTTGCAATAAAAAAGGAATATAATAAAGGCCTGAGGTAAGAATACAGATATTTTGGAGTCAGAAAAGCAATGCATAAAATAGATGAAATAGTGACCGCTAATGGATACACACCTACCTACTCAGTGGAAGATGAAACTTGATATTTATGTTATTATATAACAAAGTTTAATTTCGAGCAAAATGTAATCTTAATATTAACTTTGAAATGTTTTTCGCATAATTTAACACGCCGAGGGTAGGTTTACGTTCAACGTAATCCCCATTGAATGCAATTAGCGCCATCGTAATTTAGCTGTGTTTATTATTTTCAAGTTTGTTCTTATAAGCTCAGAGCGGAGGCGCGCCGATTCATGAACGGATAGCGCTTATACTACTAATTTGCTGGTTCATATAAATACGTTGACTAAATACTATATTATATATTGAATATTTGTATGCTATATTTGCTGTCAATGATGTTAATTGATGTTCATGGTTCCATTATGTTTTTTACATGGAAATAATAATTATAATGGAAATGGTGACTTAAATTCTTTTTGTGATAACCAAACTAGCCTCATGAGAACGTGTTGCACTCTGCCAAAATATAGACGAGGATATAGCGAGGGTAATGTGGTGGAAAGATCAGGGTATATATGATGAAAAACTCATGGTTCGACTAGTTTTAGTTGGTCCCACATTTTGATCAACTGACGTATTTCCAATTACTGTTGTGACATTCATCGTGGAAACCTTACATGCTACGACTGTATGACGTATGACTCTATGAATGTATGCTGGGGACAACTGCTGATATTTATATATCAGCAGTCACGATTACTTTTGTATTCTATTTTACTTACAAAGGAATTTCTGTGCAATATTATTCGATTTGCTTACAATGAGAGTATTGAAATATTTTGGATCAAAGCTGTTTACTTTGTAATCATTTGGTTTCATGCGATGTTATTAAGATTTAGAGACGAATTTGTTTGTTATATGATTTTGTTGTGAATATTTATTGTCTGTCCCGAATACAACTTTTACTTGTTCTTTAAATCTCTTCATATAATCATTCGTTTAAATATATTTATTAAATATTTTGCCATTGACATAAATTTAATTAAGTCAAAAATAGGATTGCATTGGAGTTTTTGACGGGACCATATGGTGGTTTTTATTTTAATTCATAAAATTTTGTTATTTCGCCCTAAATTTTGTAACTTTGGCGGTATTCACTTGATGCTGTTTAGTTACTGTGCACAAGTGAAATGGATTGTAAATAAAGGCTAGAATCATGCAATTTAAATTGCTACAAATATTCCTTGGGCAGTTTTAACAAGATTGCCACCATATTGTTAAAGCTATATTTGAACAATAGAATAGAATAAACAAGAATAATTAGAAAACGTTCCTATTTCCGTGACGTTAGCAGAATTGTGAATGAACAATGTTGCCATATAATAAAAAGAAGAAGATTACATTAAATAAATTTTACATTAAATCGTTTCTGCTTATGACGTGAGCTGGATACCAAATTGTTCTCAGGGCGCTATCCAACCGTACGGAATACTTTGCGACGTTTGTTAATGACTGAAGTTTTCAGCTTCAAGAGGCTTTAACTGAAAGTTTATGTACGCGCGAGCAATCGTGCTTATATTAATTATTGGCAACACTTGGCCACCGACCACAATAGAATTTTCCACGTGTATGCGGATATATACTAGCTATGCCCCACAGTTTCACCCGTGTTAAATTTATTCGTCGAACCCTCCACTGCGCCCCCATCAATGCTGAGTGCGTTGCTCATCGTTGTTCTCACTTCCCGTATTTGCCTAGAGCTTGCCAGATTGCTTGACGTTCACGGTTACTGCTGAGCTCGTTACCGTGGTAGCGTTAAGTTATACAACCTGTAAACTTCTGCATATTATAAAACTCAACGTCTCTATGTGCCTGTCCGTTTATGTTCTTTTCACGCGAAAATCACTTATCTGATATGCATGGTTATTTTTTAATTCATAGCTATATTGCCTGGTCAGGTTATAGGATATATTTTGTAAGATAAAGTAACATACGAAATAAGCAGTGACGATAATGGTGAATCAATTTGGAAAAAGACGCTTTTGGGTGCGCAAATAGCTTACGCTGAGTAAACCATAAAATTAATGAGTAAATAATTGTAGATATTAAAGAGACCTACAAAAAAAGGTCACGAATAGCATATCTTCTAAGAACACCCACAACAAGCATTTTTGGCCAACAGCATACTATAGTCCACGCAAGCGGAGCCGCGGGCACAGCTAATCTTAAATAAATAAGCTATAAAACTTAGTAGAATAAATTTCAAATCTGGCAAGAAGTTCCAGACAATAGCGTTTCCGAACAAACTAAAAAAAATCTTAAGTTTTATAAATTAATGTAGATTTGTACATTAAAAGCAATGGTACATTATACGCATTTCGATCCGAACCATGTTTCAGAGTATTGTGAAAATTTGACATTGAAATAATAACAATAATCATAACGTTCATTAAACACACACATACTTAGTTTTCTTCATATACTTACCTACTAGTTCGGCAAAATTACTGTACAATACCTGATAGTTATTTGCTTGAGCTTCTTCTACAAAACTTCGCCAAATAATAATAATAATACCTGAAAATAAAACAAAACATGAGATTAACTTTCACTTAGAAATGTTCTCTATATGCAGATATAAAAAAAACACAAATTGTCACAAGGAACGGCTTCCTCAACGAAGCCGTCATATTAATTTAATATAAGTCAGAAATTTGTGTCAAGTAATGATTTAGTATTGATGCTATTTACTTTACTATTGACCCGCACTATTGATTGGGTGCGACAGCAACAGGTGTGCTCTGTGACCGGAAGCATTTTATAAATAGGCAACGACTGGCGATGGTTGGTAGATTGGGGGTTTTTTGTTGCAATTTTGGGGAATAAATTCGTTCTTTGCGAGACTTGGTGGAACTGAAATCCTTGGTGAATTGAAAATTAGATAAGACATTTTTTTGACATACCTGTTACATTTTACAACATGCTTGCAAGTTCAAATATAATCACAGTAATTTTTATTAATAAAATAATAATACGACGAATGCGTCTAGATCTCATTCCGAAAATGTGGTACTAACTGAGTTTACCTCTCAGACTGGACCAAAATCGTTCCAGTAGAGGATATAATTGCTGGAACTATTTGATCCGTAACTACTCATCTCTAGTTTGTAGAATGGAATAACAAGTCCATAAACCTGTTCCAAAATAACAGCCTGATATAATTGATAATAGTAAAGAAAGTCATATTTGTTTGTATCTCTCTCTAATAAAGTAAAGATCCTTAAGCTTGAATAGAGCAGGCTATTTTCCAAAACCTGAAACAGTTCATTTTTGTGTCACACCCAGTATGTGGAGCAGCTACGTAGTATTTAGTACCAGCTTTTCCGTTTACAGATAACAGTTACAAACTGTTACTTGTAATTACCTGTTATTGAAGTGAAACTTCTTTTGGAATGGTGTGAATTGGGTTTTATGAAACGGAAAAGAGACTACTATAGTATTTATAGGGTTTAGGCTGCGATAGAATGAGATAGAACACGTTTTAATATAGTTTCCCCACTGTTGTTATGCACAGTAAGAGTGGTCGATAGATCGAACCCGCGAATTAATATTTCCCAGTACGAGTGGTCGATAGTTGAAATCCCGCTCATTATATATTTTTTTAAATAATATATGTTTATGTTTTCTGAGAGTTTCACTTCTATCGCGTGTGAACTGTACACAAATTTTATTTTTTTAAACCGAAATTATTTAGACATTAATTGAAGACAATCAATACAACTTTTTTAATAAACATTTTTAACTTTAATATTTTAAATATTATTTTCCGAAATACACATTTAAAAATGTATGTCTTTCCATTTGTTATATTTTCTTTTTGAAAAAAGAAATGGGAAGAAAGTTGCGAAACATATCATTCAGGGGAAAAGAAAATATGTAAATAGGGAAATTCAGAAATTCGATCTACCAACCATGCGATCGGCTTAAAGTCATCCTTGCTTGAGCTGTGTGATAGTGAAGACCACAGTTAATAAATCGACTAAATTAAACACTGCTTTTTAATAAAAAAAAAACCTTAAAATCATATTAACATTAACGTCGAATAAAATGCTTAATCCAAAGAAGTAGGCTTTATCTGTTTATCAAACATTAACTCACTTAAAACTCACTTGATCCGTGCAATACCGAGATGGTGGATCGCAATCAATATAAAAACATTCTAGAAGTTTACGCCCAAAACATATCCAATCCAAAATACTTTAATAAATTTGTGGCGTGATAAAAAGTGAAACGACCTGGAAATTTATTTCCATTAGTTGACGCGAAAACATATCTGACAGCTAATTTATTGTCAAAATACATTTAAAAAAATTGGAAGAGTTTTTTGATACATGCTCATAAATATATCTTATAGCAATAAATCTGTACTTCTGAACAAATTTTTTTTTCCAAGTTTTATACAAGACTAGTGGACCGCCCCGGCTTCGCACGGGTATTTAACAAAAATTGAAAAATTATAAATTTTCATACGTATCCCTAACTTTTTTTTCTATCGCCTATGTTCATCAGGGATAATGTAGGATTCTAATGGTGAAAGAATTTTTCAAATCGGTCCAGTAGTTTCAGAGCCTATTCAATGCAAACAAACAATCAAATCTTTCCTCTTTATAATATTATGTAATATATGTAATGTAATGATAGTATAGATAGCTATTTGGATAAAATAATTGTTTAAGTAGTAGGTTACTTATGAATATACTCTTATGAATATACCCCACTTCTCACTTCACTTCCAATAGTATGTTATATATGACGTGTTAGTACAGGAAGCCGCTGCTTGTAACGCTTTCGGTAATTTCCATTGTTTTTGTATTGTCCTGAGGTTCTCATCAAACAAAGTGAAGTCACAGAAAAGGCTGGTATACTTGTCAGAACCTATGTCTGTCTATTTCTAATGTTCAACATCTATCCTTGTAAACTTCATTCAATTCCTTCAGGTTCATTAATCCTGTCATACGCCCACGCCGGTTCCGAGTGCTTAATAAATTCCCTACGATTAGTTTGTTAATTTGATTCACGTCTACGTCAAAATTAGTCAGCCTACACTCGATTTCCACGCTTTTACATTATACACAGCATTTATCACGAAAACCTTCTTTAGCAAATTCTTTGCTAGCTGTCTATATAAAAATGTGGTCTATGTACGAAGTTAAATGTTTCTAGAAACACAGTGTAAGACCGTCACAAGTGTTTCCTCATTAGGAACAAGTCTGAGGTAAAGATGCACTTCGAGAAATTTTCACCTCAACTTCACGTGTTTTCCTCCCACTGTTTCTTTGTTAATTATTTTTAACGTCTAGTTATAGCTTATCGTCTGTACTTGCATACAGTTTGCCAGAATGCTTGACGTTCATGATTCCTGCTCCGCTTCTTAGGGTCATAGCTTGAAGTTATAAAGCCTATAACCGTCCTTAATAAATATACTACAAAATGTGAAAATAAAATTTCAAATCTCACGGGTAGTTTCAAAGATTACTGCAAATTAGTATAGATAAAAACCATACCGAATTCATTAAAGTTAAATAATAAACACAATAATCATATCATGTACTTATGTTTGTAATGAATCTGTACTTGTGTCTGTACATATTTATCAATTTATTTTTTCTATCTGGCTACACTGTTAGCCAAAGTGCCCTGAAGCATCAGACGGCTTTTACAGCTGGACTGTAGCCGTAGTTGCAAATAAGTCACGAACTGGCTAATTCCCTATCCATTCAATTTTTGTAATAAATAGCTATTCTATAGAACAATGCCCTCGAATATGACATTTATATAGATTTTTCCGTCTGTTTGTATGTCTGGATTTAACTCAAAAAAGGCTTAGCCGATAACAATGAAAGTTTACACGGTAAGAATATATCGTTCTGAAGTTAATATACTATAAAATATAAATAACACTTTCAGCAATCACAATTTACGACTTAAAATTTACTGAAAACAATTACTGCGTAATAAACGCGCGCAGAGACACGGGCACAGCTAGTTGTATTTAGTTGGAAATTAAAATATTAAATCTAAACAGTCATGCGCTTTGAGTTGTATCGACCTTCTTATTAATTTTGCTCGTTAGATGTAGGTAGGTATAAAAATTCTTACCACCGGCGTTAGCTCGATGTAGTATTGTTTTAGTCTTATGAATGTTACCGTGACGTATGGTTCGTATTAAAAACCCCCTGGAATTCGGAGTGCCTTGAGGATTTTTTCAGCACGTGGATTGTGGACAATTTTGGTATTATTGTGAAAAAGTGAATTTACATACTGTTTGTACTATTTTTAACGTTTTTTTTTTTTTCGTACTGACTATACTGTTAGCCTTAGGGGCCCTGGAGCCTTTACGGCTTGTACAGCTTTACCGAGCTTGGGGACGAGCGCTTAGGGCACTCAGCCACGAAAGCTAAGCAACAACATCCGAGGGTGCCAAAGTGGCCGAACCTCGGCTCGGACTGTTGCGCGTATGCAATTAAGTCGCGATCTGACTAAATCCCTATTATTCGATCTAAACTAACTATACATATATACATGTTTCTGCCCCCTGGGAGGAGGGAAGGAACATGTGTATGTGTATTTAGTGGTCTGAAATTTTTTGTCTAATCTAACTAGGCAAAAAAAGGTCCCTTACAGAACCTATGTACCTGTGTGTATTTTTAGCGTTCTAACAAAGTGACGAAGGAAGTGTGCCGGTCCAGACTAATTTGGAAAGTAAAGATGAAGTGAACTCTGCCTTCCTGGTTAGACCTTACATACCAACACTTTACACACAAAATTCACTATACCTACACCACTTTACATGGCTACGGGATTTGCGGCCTGCAAACCGTGAGGCTTGAGGTAAGCTGTTTTAGTTTTGAAAAAGTGTGCTATCTGTCACAGTTTTCACTGAAGGAAGCCAGGACTCGCGAATACGTTTGAAGCAATGATGACTCAGTGGTAGCGTGTACGACTTCGCGTCGATTGACGTGAGTTCAAATCCCTGCAATGAGCCTGAGCTTTCGGTGAAGGAAAACATCGTGAGAAAACCATAGCATGGTGGTAGTAGGGCTTTTTCTGATGCCCGTCGGGCTAGATATCACCCTCAAGTTGAAAATCTGTCGGCAAGCACCAACAGGTGTGTTCCGGCAGCTGCACTTGAGAGCCAGTCTTCCACTAGGTTTAGCGTGTTATCATCGTGGGCCACATCGTCGCTTAACGTCAGGTGAGATTGTGGCCACTCCGCCAAACCTATGACGATTAAAAATTGTATTTTTAAGAGCTCAGCACCGATTCATTCGCTTTTGCTGGTCGTGGATATCTCGAACACATCTAGTTGTCTATATATAAGAACGGTATAACATATATATATATATAACGAAATACCTTTCGTCAGTATATTTACCCTATATAAAGATTGAAGCGGACGTTCTAAAGGGGCGTCATAAACGATGATTTATTAATAAAAAAAATTAAGTGTCCAATCTTCCATACAAATTTTAATTGAAATTATGAACGCCACTAGGCAACTAAATTTATCATTTAGAAAAAAATAACGAAACGAGTCACTATGTGAGGTTGTGTGCCAAATATAGTATAATATGACAAACACTGTCCCACCGCATCGGAGAATTACTTATTTAAACATAATAAAAGCACTCGAAACATGTTACGTACGCTGGATGGAGTGATTAAGAAATTAGTAGGAAGAAAAACAAATCTGCACGGAACTTCTTTCTGCCTACCTCAGTACGGAGATGGTATGATGAGAAATACTTTCAATCTAACTAACTACTGAAGAATAGGCAATTTGATCACAATACACGTTTTAACCTTCCTAGCGCGATACTTAACCTTGTTAAGAGGCGTAATATATCCAAAACTAACCCAATAAATGTCAAAATAATGGAACATCAAAATCCACAAGTGCTACGGTAGCGTCGCCGGCGGAAACGTGTCCGGTTACGTCAACCACCGGCGGCCATTACTGACGCCTTTGCGAGACCGCTTCCGGTGTGAGCGGACGCGCGGTAACCACTTCCATGAGGATTAGGCTTTGTTAATTCTGGACTATGAATATCAATATATTTTTACATTTATTTGAAACTAGTTTTAATCAGCCGCTTCGTCCGCATCGTTTTAAAACTAAAAAAATACTTATCAGGCACGTGTTAAATATATTTAGGCATCTAAAGTAAAATTCACAACGTTTGCTGGCTGTTAAAACACGAATTTGTTTCCGATTTGATCCCGACCAACATACTGAAATGAGCAGAGATTCGGCAAGGTGATGGTGTCCAACGAAAACTTGTAGGCACTTCAGATCAATGTTTATTGAAGCAAACTCTATACAAAAATAATATTGTGTGGTTTTATGAAATCACGATGCAAGTGAAACTTAAAAAAATACAAATTATTGAATATCTCGGCGTTACACTCCCTTCGTAACAATTATCCGTAGTGCGAACGTGATCAAATGACAACTTAAAAAAAAGCATATACATACTAATTTTATGAAATATCAAATATCAATGAAATATTATTTAAATATTAATTCATAGGTATAAATAGTAGGTATCTTATTTAAATAACGTATTAAAAGAAAATAATCACATCAAGATCAAACAATAAAAACATCTTAATTTTAGAAATTATGCAAAAACAAATAATTAATTAAATATGAAAATATACACAATGTATATTTACATTCATGTATTAAATAATTAATTACAATGCCTTATTTATATGACGCGCTGTTACAAGCAGTTGGTCCATGTCACAGTATCCCAATATATTAAATACTAGGTATGATATTCAATATGGCGTGTAGATACAGCAAGCCGTCTCTCGTTTAATAATCAAGCGTGGTTGGTAGAGATTTGTGCCCGACCACATTGCACATGAAGATAATCCCGTCTTAGTGACTATATTTTTGTTTGTCGCGTTTGGCTGATAACGGCCAGTATATATCCAGCTACCAAGAAACTTGTTGGCCGGTATGACGGCGATCGTCGTTGGAATACCGATTTTTTACCATTAGATACAGAAAAGGATTTGGAAAAGAAAACATATTGGTAAATAGAAAGTCTTCGCTCAGGAGTGGATCGTAAAATAATTTAATACAAAAAAATGAAATCACAATCTTCTTTATATTTCTTAATTTGTACAAAAACGAGTGGCCACTTTCAACGCTATATCCTTCCATCTATATAATAACACATAAAAATAAATCAGTATTTCGAACCGCCCCGCTATTGTGTCATACGTAAGGATAATAGTGCTGTCCGTCATAGTAAGCATCGATAAATATGATTGAAAACGCAATCTCTGTTATCGATGACGCTCCTTATTGAAATACGTGTTATTTGCATCACTAAATTTATGTTTGATTGTGTTTTGGTTTTTTATTTTATCTTCATTTGTAACTTGCCATTCACATCTTATGAAATGGTAGAACCATTATCATAATAAGAATGTTTTTAAATCAAATTAATGAATTTCAAATTAATTTAATTTAATTTAACGATTAATAAAATGGTCAAGCTCAAGATAAGATGATAAGAAAGCTCAAGTTCTCTCAAAGGGCAATGGAGAGGTATATGCTAAAAGTTTCTCTGCGTGATCGAATCAGAAATGAAGAAATTCGCAGGAGAACCAAAGTCACCGACATAGCCCGAAGAATAGCTAGACTTAAATGGCAGTGGGCGGGCCACGTAGCTCGTAAAACGGATGGCCGATGTGGCCAAAGATTTCTCGAGTTGCGGCCACGTACTGCAAGACGCAGCGTGGACAGACCCGTCACAAGATGGTCCGACGACCTGGTAAAGGTTGCGGGAAGCCGCTGGATGCTGGCAGCACAGAACCGGTCTTTGTGGCCATCTTTGGGGGAGCCCTATGTCCAGCAGTGAACGATTAATTGATCCAACAGTGAATTATCGATATTGATGAATTGCCAACTCTACAATATCGCCAAGTCACGCCATGAATACAAAACTAAGCGCTATGCAGTTTGCTCAACACATGAACTACCAACTCAGTAACACAAAAGTTCAATTTTGAGAACAATGACGCAGAATTATCCACTACTTTCCTCATATTGTGAAGAAACCTTCGTCCCGTTTGAGTTTATACTCGACGATAATAAGACATACACATTTGTTTCAGTATGTCGAGTGGTAAGCACAATACAGAACAAGAAAAAATAGACATCATCATCAGTCAACGTCATCAAGACTGCGAATATGTAGTGCAAGTCGAGGACGTAGTAAAGTACGGGGAATGAGGGCTGCTAACCCGATAGCAAGGTAAATTGAGTACTGACTGACTTTGTTTTACATTCTGGTTAAAAAGGTAGTAGTAGCGTTTACGTGAGTTCGAACCCCTGTAAAGAGCTTGAGCTTTCGGTGAAGAAGAACGTCGTGATGAAACCATAGCATGGTGGTAGGGCTTTTTCAAATGTCTGCCTGGCTAGCTACCACCTTCAAGTTGGAAATCTGTCGCCCAGAACCTATAGGAGTATTGCAGTCTTCCACACTAGGCTCAGCGTGTTACCATAAAGGGCCACTGAAATTGTGGCCATAATGATAAAAAGTATTGTATATTGTTAAATTTAGACCCTAAGAAGGCACTTATGAATGTCAACCGGTTCGGAAAATATACCAGTTATCGAAAAGAACTGGCAAGAAACTCGATTCAGTTTATAAACATTTTTTTAATTGTTTTAACAGATTTTTTATTGTTTACAAATTATTTTCACTTTTAGTGGATGTACAGAGAGAGAATCACTTCCAGACATCACCGCCATTTACGTAATGATGCATCCTATCTATCCTTTGGATATATTTATTTTCCATTGGATAATAAAACTTGCTTAACATGATTCTTGAACTTATTATACGGCAAATCGGTAATGTGTTGAGGAAGATTGTTGTAGAACCTAACACAATTACCTAAAACACGTTTATTTTAGTTACTAACTCTAAAAGATGGATTCACTATTATATATTTACTTCTAATATTAAATTTCAAGTAGTTCAATTGTCATTTACAAGATAAAAGTATATAAATACAAGAACATAAATACAATTATTCAAGACTAGCTGTGCTCGCGGTTCCACTCAGGTGGACTATAGAATGGCGTCGATAGAGCGTACGCGCGAATCATTCTGCCCCCGCTCAAAAGACGGAAGACAAAAATGCTTATTGTGAGTGATCCTTAGAAGATAGATTTAATATATGTTGCTGCTGACATTTTTAAGATCTACAATTATGTAGAAAATTAATTTAACATATCTCGTATGGTTTACTCAGCGTATGCCATTTAAGCGCCCCAAATGCGTCTTTTTCCGAATTGATTCACAACTATCATCACTGCTTATTTTGTATATTACTTTATCTTACAAAATATATCCTATAACCTAGCCAGATAACATAGCTTTGAAATAAAATAAACAACATGAAAATCGGGTAAGAGGTTAGTCGCGTGAAGAGAACATGAACGTACAGATAGATAGAGAGACGTTGAATTTTATAATTATTCAAGATGTATTAATGGTAGGGCAAAGTTAAGATACTAAATTCTTGAAACTTGTGTTTCAGTGATTCTTGAGGTCCCATGTCATAAATTGAAGTCATCCCGTAGATCCCCCACGTCCCTGCACAAAATCTTGACTACATCTATGGTAAAGAAAGTTTATCTTTACATTTAAAATTCACTGACCTCGAAAGAGGATGCAGAGGACAAAAATGTTGTGTAGTGTTACGTCACTTTTCCTTGTTTGGTTAGCTTACACCCCCATCTTTTGCATACTTATTACATTGCCAACTTTTTAAAGGTATAATTAGGTGCGTCATGAAAAATTATGAGAGTGAATTATTACGATGCGCGCGCGTACAAAAAGTCTTCATCATGAAGTTGATTCCTAAACCTTTTGTTTTATCGTGATGAATATAGTCCCATATGCAGCGCCATCTAGAAATAAACTACACATGTTGAAATCAATAATTACGGTTGCTCTTTACTTGATTATTTAGTTCATAATTATAACGCTAGATGTCAACCTCATATTTGTAGATTTTTGTGACTTTATTAATTAAATTATTATTTAGGCGCGTTGGGGATAAATGATGCGTATGAATTTTTACCAAACGCGCGTACATTGTTTCAAAAATAGATGAAGTTGGTTGCAACATACACCGTAACACCGAGTTTGACTATTCGCATACGAATACGTAAGTACTTGCGTCCATTTTTTTAACTTGATACTGACCATCAGATGAGATTGTGGTCAACCGCTATAAAATAACTAATAAAGTTATATTGTAAAAGATTGTATAAATATGGCGATCAAATTTCTCCCTTGATTAAGATCATTCATCTGGAACTAATACTTATCGTCATTTTCCTGATTGCTTCTATATAAATATTATAAAATTCAACGTCTCTCTGTCTGATTTTTTTTTGTTATAGGTTTTGGCGTAGTGGCCACAATCTCACCCGATGTTAAATGACGATGTGGCCCAAGATGATAACACGCTAAACCTAGTGGAAGACTGGTTCTCAAGTGCAGCTGCCGGAACACACCTATTGGTATTTGGCGACAGATTTTCAACTTGAGGGTGGTAGCTAGCCAGGCGGGCATCAGAAAAAGCCCTACCACCATGCTATAGTTTCCTCACGATGTTTTCCTTCACCGAAAGCTCAGGCTCATTGCAGGGATTCGAACTCACGTCACTCGACGCGAAGTCATACACGCTACCACTGAGCCATCATCGCTTCAAACTGTCCATGTTTTTTTTTTCTTTCAAGCAAAATCACTTATCCTGTTTACATGTTTTTTTTTAAATTCATTGTTATATTATCTGGCCAGGTTATAGATTATTTGTTAGATAAAGTAATGTACAAAATAAATAGTAACGATAATGGTGATTAAATTCGGAAAAAATGCGCCTTTGGGGCGCTTTAATGACATACGCTGAGTTAACATAAGAGGTATTTCAAACTAATATCGTACATAAGTGTAGATCTAAAAAAGATCTATGAAAAAGTTGCCGATAGTATATGTCTATCTTCTAAGGATCACCCAAAAAATCTATTATGTTTTTAAAATAACTGGCGGGCAATCGCAGTCTGTTGTAACGGGGGCAGTAAGATTCGCCGTGCGTGCTCGTCCGACGGCATTCTGTAGTCCAAGTGAGCGGAGCCGCGGGAACAACTAGTATTTTATAATTATTAATATTAAGTTACTTAATTTGACGCACGCTGTGGCTTACTGCAATTAGTGATTCAATAATACTGTTGCTTCCAATTGTTATTAGTAATGATTTTTTAATTTAATTTAACACACCTGTATTAGCTTCACATTTAACTAACAATGAGAATAAAAATCTTAGAAGTCAATTTTAACCTATTTCTAATTGTCGTATCGAAATGAAACTTTGTATGTTTTTGTAGTTCGAATGACAATACTATAATTTGGTATCTTGGAGCTGATCTGATGATGGAGCCAGGAGGTAGATAGTGGAACATTTCTGTGGCTACTAGTAAACCCCTCGAGTTTAGGCTCATATGATTCGTTTTGACAAGTCATATAGATTGGGCTTGGTAACTAGATGTTATTATAAGACTAAAACATGCTTAATTAAAGCGTGTTTTTAGTTTTTTTAAGCTATTTAAGCTTTATATTGAACTGTTGTCAATCCCTTAAAAAATCCATATATAATAAAATTTAAGTGTCTGCTTGTAATATCAAAATAATAGGTTTTTACTAAACTCATATGAAAGTATACACGATACCTATAACAAAACACCCATTTTTTAAATTTTTGTCTGTCTTTCTGTTCGACTGATTTTGACGGGACTTTCACTGACAAATAGCTGATGTTATAGGGCATAGCTTAGGCTACTTTGATTATAGAAAAATAATTAGGGTACCGCACAAAAAATAAAAAACCTTTTTTAGATGTCCACGCGAGCGGAGCCACAGGCACAGCTAGTAATAAATAAAACTAACTATAATCAAACCGTGACACCGAGGCTTTTAGAGCATAACTGTATTTATCATTTTACATTTTACTTGGTAAATACGTTCAGTAGTTATTTATGTACTTATATTGCAGTACGCTGTCAGTGTGAACACTTCATTAATCTTTCCGGCTGCGCAATTGGACTGGACGCCGTCCAACGAGTTGCACTCATGCAATTAATTTTCCATATTTACTTATTTCACAGTATATCAAACTTAATTACTGTTTAATTTTGAATTTATTATTTTGTATTAAATTAAATTAAGCACACAATAGGTAAACGAACAAAATAAATAAATATGTTTCGATATTAATATATTACTAGGGTAAAATTTACATAGGCCGTGTATTGTAACCATACATACATACATAACAATACATAAAATAATTATGGGGATGTCGGGAAAAAAAATTGTACGTGTAAGTAACTTTTACGCGCGCTTGAAATAAAAATGATTGATGTTGTAGCAGATTTATTATTGTTTTTTTTTAAATATCAGTAAAATGACTGTACATAAGCGTAGTACAATCCAAAAATACTGGCGACTAACAAAAGATCGACAACCCATCACCAGCTGTCGTTGTCATACCGGTCTGGAAGCCTTTCGGTAATTGGATATACACTCGCCGATCCCTTTTTCTGAGGTCATATCACCCTCCTCTTCTGAGGCGGTGGGGAAACTGTAACAGGGTCCTTACCCTTTTCAGAGAGTTCTTTGGTATTTGCACGGGGCAGGTGGACGCTGATTCCGAATCGCAACAAAAAGAGACACTGTGACGGTTTATCACTATGCACACTGTGATCGTCCCCAGTGGGGTATAGATACATACCACCCCACTTTATTACTGGATGGATATTCACTGGCTAATCTAGAAACGCGACACATTAAGCGTGTCAGTTAGTTAGATCACGACTTCAGTGCATTCGCGGCAACAGTCCAAGCCGAGATCCGGCCACTTTGGCACCCTTGGAACTTGTAGCCTTGCTTTCACGGCTGAGTGCCTTAAGCGCTCGTCCCCAAGCCCGGTGAAGCTGTAAAAGCCGTAACTAACAGGGTCACTAAGGCTAACAGTACAGTCAGATCGAAAAAGAAAAATGCGTGTCACTACGGCGGGTTCTACACCAGGGCTCATAACCAAGACGCCATTATCAACGATCGTTAAAGCTAACAGAAGATAAATAAATGTATGGAATTGACATATCTCAACGGTAAATCACGTGATCACTTGGCTAAGGCCCCTGGTGTATTGTGGTAGAGATCCAGTCCGATACATTTCACTTTCATTCACTTCACCCACTCACTTTCAATTAACGAAAGATGACCATTTTGAATACTAAGAAATATATTTCTGTGTTTTATCACGTACAGAATAATTTCTATAGATTATCTTGCATATTAGGCTGATAATGACAAAGAATAAATTTAAAGATGGATAATTACACTATGAACTACTTTGCCCACTATGAATCTTTTTTTTATTCTCTCTTACTTGATGTGGCCCAAGATAGTAACACGTTAAGCCTCGTGGGAGTACTGGCTCTCAAATGCAGCTGCCGGAAGACCTATGGAACATCTCTGTGAATGGCGACAGGTTTTCAACTTGAGGGTGGTAGCAAGCTAGGCGAGCACTAGAACATACCCTACCAACATACAACGGTTTTATCACGAAATTTTCCTTCACCGAAAGCTCAGACTCACTAGAACACCGCGATTATAAAATTTTAACCGATATAATGTAACATAAACTAGATAATAAATACATAATTAGAGACGTCGTTAACTCGAACATCCATCCATCATGTTTTTTGGCATTTATTTCTGGGATGAGCCGAATAACGTTATTCTATACAAAACTGCGATACCTTCCCACCGACGCTCCTCAATGATCGGTTTTGGTATAATCCATAAGCTTATAGCATTTATATTATTAAACGTTTAACGTATTACATTCTTAATAGTACTCTGACGTGATAATAGAATAAAAAAAGCATGAAAAGACCGCTAGTACCTGAGTATGTCCGGCGCACCCTATATAGTCAGCCCTGCTTCCAGCTTTACTGACTGGTCAATCTGATAATTTGAAACAATGATGGCTAAGTAGTAGCGTGTATGGACACCGCGTCGATCGACGTGGATTCTAATCGCTGCAATGAGCCTGAGCTTTCGGTGAAGTAAAATATCATGATGAAACCATAGCATGGTGGTAGGACATTTTCTAATTACACTCAGGTTGAAAATCAGTTGCCAATCACCTATAGGTGTACAAGCTTAGCATGTTACTATCTTGGGCTACATTGTCACCAGTGAGATGGTAGCCAATAGGTAAACATACCTATAAGTTATGATATATATATATATATATATATATATATCACGCATCAGAAGTGAACCGCCAGCAAAAAAATAAAAATTTTTTAAATATCCTAAGTCAACGGAATTCAGACTATCGACCACTCGTGCGTACTGCGTATGAAGTCTGGTCGTCTCGCACCACTAGGCCTATCTGACGACAATCACCGTCATGACAATCAAGTCTTGCATTAACAGTGCATAATGTAAATGTATTCTATCTCATTCTCTCGTCTATTTTTATGGTCACTTTTTCGCTTCATAGAATTTCAAATCACATAAGCGCTAAAAAAGTTTTCACTTCAAAAAAAAATCACGAAGCTTCGAGCTATCCTTACAATGCGGCTCGTAGCAACACAAGAAAAGAAGATGAAGATTTATTGTTTTTAAAATACTTTCAAAATAGCAAATGAGAAAGACAACAAGAGATAAAGCAATAAGTAAAATAACATAAACAAGTTCACAAAGCCCTTACGCTGATAATACGTGAATTTTTTTAAAATATACATAGGCAACAATGTATGTGGCAAAATTTTGATATCAAATTTATAAACAACAGTTTCAGCCGTGTTTAAATAATTTATTCGACGAACTTTCCAGCCGTGTAGCTGTAGCCTGTGTACCTTGTTGTTATTAGTAATCCACTCCGTTCATAAATTTCTAATCTTCTTAATCGATCTTAAAGTAATCTTTTTCAATAAAAGGCTATAATTGCAAAGAGATTTTTTTAAATCTGACTGGAAGTTCCAGAGAATAATGCGTTTAAACAAAAAATCAATCTCTTAAACTTTATAGTATTAGTATAGACAAAACTAAAACTTAAAAAGATTTTATTTGCTATAAGCTCCCAACTTACACTATTTTCTAGGATACTGGTAAAATTAATTACGTTTCTGATGGAGAGGTAATTAGTAATTAGGTACTCGCCCGCGGACCTGTGTACTGGCCTCCTGTTTTATTTAATTAACGGTAGACTTGGGTTTTAATGTTTTCAAGATTATTTTAATTCGAGGTAAGAGTTAGCGATAAATACTTACAGCTCAAGTTGTTTAAATTAAAACTTCAGGGTATTTTATAAAATCTTTATTTAATTTCGAGACCTTAGCATTTACATAGCTAACTTAGTGTTCTAACAACAATCTACCATAAAATCTTGTCTTCCTTAGTTACAGGCTTAGCCAAGATTTTATGAATAATGCCGTGATCCACAGCGTGCAGATTAAACTAATTGACTAATATTGTAGTTTCTTCCGGTTACATTATGTCAACAAGTGTTGCACAACTTATATTGACTTATATATATATATATATATTAATATACTTTTTTCATAAGGAAAGCAAACTTATTTAGAGGCATATGTTCGAAACGTCCTCTGTGAGCAGTGTCAGGGGACTTATTGAAATAATTTGATATCATAAGTAATACCAAAATGTGCTTATATCTTATAAAGTGTTCCGCATTTTTATGGTATGTCGTTCTTTACAGATTTTCAAGCATTGATAAAATAAAATAATATATATGTAAATTGGAATAGGTAGAATTACCTAAACTTTGAGGAAGAAAGATGTATAAAGTGGAAAATACATCACTCTAAAATTCCAGATAGACAATAACCACGTTTTCTTTTCGGAATTTTAAAAATTATAAATAGTTTGATATAATTTACCATCTTTCACTAGATAAACGTAGAAGGTTTTATTTATCTTTATGTAAAACAAAGCAGCATATTTTAAGAGTTTTAATATCAAAAATAATTTATTTAGGAATGTATTTAAAGCGTAATAAATAATACGTAACTTCGAAATGATAATAATGAAGTTTTCATTCCGGAATTATAGAGAGATGTAGTATTCAAACTCTTGAATCGTCTTGAACTGATTGAACTCAAAAATGACGTGACACCGGGTTCACGGGAAGCTACAACTGATAGGATTGAAAAATAACTGTGTCAATAAATACTTTAATAAATGGTCAAGACAAATATTGCGAAAAAACAATAGTTTTTTATTAATTCCCAACCGATTTTGATGAAATTTTGTAAAAGTGAAGCACATGTCATTCCTCAATTAATAGACTATATGAGTAATTATAAAATTACAGCATACCACTAATTATTGTGTTACAAATGCGTGCGTACTTTATAATATTATAATTAATTAATTTCAGTAAAGTTAAGACACTGACAATAGTGTTGTTCAAAGTAGTTAGCAAATTTTTAATGCAAACAACTTAATATTTCACCGTCATGTTCAAGTAGGTCAGTTAAGAAATGTTAATAATATTCTTTAGAACTTTCTCGACAGGATCTATCTATCGCGACGTTCGACAAACATTGACTTCCCTAGAGAGGTTACGCGTAAAATAAAATATATAACAGACGGGAAGCTGTCAGTCAACTATTAAAAAAAAACCTGAAACGTTCTTCGAGGGACCAGTGGAAACAGACGGTCGGGTTATCCATCACTTCGACCCGTGGGGGGCGTTCAGAAATCTAATTTACTCTAGAAACATTATTCTTTTGCGAAAATGAAAACTGCCAAGTGGGAGTTGTTATACATAAGTTTTTTTTAAATAATTGTAAGTAAATTAAATTTTGTTAGACCAATTTAAAATAATGACTTGAAACCAACGATGTGATTGCGCTTAACTAAGTGTTCAGTACGATAACTCTGTTTCATATACGTGTGGTTCCGGAACCACACATTGACTACATTCTCATTGAAGTCCACCAAGTGATATCGATATTGTAATTTATACTAATAATAAAATAAAGCGGAGGAGTTTTTTTGTTTGCCTAAAGTTTAAACACGCTAATATCCAGAACTACCAATCGGATTCGAAAAGTTCTTTGTGTATATGATAGCCAGATTTATGAGGAATAGTATAGGCTTCAAGCTACAATCCCAAGGAACGAGGCAGTAACTATAAAAGTCAAGCATTTTTTTTATAATAGCTCTGCACATTTACTGTACTGTCCCTGATGGTAAGAATCCAAATACAATGACGACCACCGAGAGATAGAAGTATTTGAAAAGTTACCCAGTTTTTTGGAAAATTATGGAAAATCTGAAATTGCCTCAATCTATTATTTTATTTATGAATTCAACAATATAACTTAAGATTCGAACGATGGATATGCGTGATTCTTATTATGTTTCGTTCTTTTTGGTCCTGGAAAAGTTTTCCGGAAAAAATAATTTGGAGCAGGCGTACGCTGTGGGAAATATCGACAATAGAGGAAAGTGTTGTACCGCAATTTTATAGAGGACATCAATATCTACAAAAAAGACCGGGATACCGTATGTCTAACTATTATAGTCATGTCACAATAACTACTTTTTTATGTTAAAATATGCAATAGTAATGCCTTAGTAGTTTTGTAGATATGATCTTTTTACAAAAATAAGAAATAAAAATATAAAAATAACATTAAAAAATAATTAAAAAACTTTCTCTATAATGTACACTTTTTTATTAACCCCCGATGCAGAAAGAAGGGTGTGTGTGTGTGTGTTAAAATTTATAATTTTTGAAATTTTCATTAAATACCCGTGCGAAGCCGGGGCCGGCCGCTAGTTGAATATATAAATCTGTAGAGAAAATGGAAGCGATGAAAGCGTATTAGGATACTTCTTCGATCGACGTGGGTACGAGTACTACAATGAGCCTGATAGCATGGAGGTACCCTACCTCTAAAACCCTCCTGGCTAGCTAACATCCTCGAGTTAAAAATCTATCAACAACACGTATAGATGTTTTCCAGCAGTTGTTTACGACCATAGCCTATGGACGCTCTAATACCATATGAAAACAAGCACGTTACCCCAAAAGGAAGTCTAGAAACCCTACTCACCGTAGGAATACAACACAAATTTATTTGGCTGTGATATTCTGTAGGGTGGGCCCCAAGTACAGAAAAATCTCCAAAGAAATATCTCTGCGCCCTACATCTCTTAAACCCTTTTTAGTCAAGCCTCAAGTATCAGTCAATTATTTCCTAACTTTACTAGAAATCTTAGAGAGTATCTATATAAATGTTTCTTATAGTTACGTTACAATAGATCAAGATGATAATTTCTAACGACATCCTAAGGCTAAACAACGTTTGCTATTACAATAATATTTTTTTTAAAGTAACGATTCTTTATTCTCTTATAGTTAATATTATTAAAAAATATATAAATATCTTGTAAAAGTCACCCAAGAATATTAAATAATATATAAGTCTCTTGCCCTATCTAATTATACTATTGTTCAGAATTTGTTTTACAATAAAGTCATTAAATTGTGTTAATAACAAACAAACATGAAACCATTGTAAAAAATATTCGATATTTAAGTTTTAATTGTTTATCTCAACGACTAATAGATCTATTTTTAATAGACGATAATTATCATTAAAGATAATATAAAAAAAAAACAAACATATTATGTATTAAAGCCATCGTTAATTCATCATACATTAATAAAACTATCAGCCGACGGTAAAACAAAATCCCTTACAATTGTATACATTTTTAATAAATAAAATATTTTTTTATGTTATACCAACTGTGTACAAAATGTATAAAGCAGAGATTCGTCACAAGATTATTCTGGAAACATACGAGTAGGTCGGCTATCTATTTACTTGTTATGTTGACGTTGGCAGGGGCCCATCGTTATAAGAGCGCTCTGAGTGCATTTTAGTGTTTAGGACACTGTGTAACCGTCGCCTCGGGGTGAGCTTCGGAATATTGTGTGGTCAAAGTCAAAGGCGATAGACTTTATAAGACCAATAAAAAAAATTAGGATCTACAACAAAATCGCTAAGTACATCAATGATTGACCTGGGGAGCATTCAAGTATTACGTAACGCAGTTTTTGGAGATTTTTGACTCCCCCCCCCCTGTGCAACGTGCCGTAACGTTTTTCTTTACCCCCCTCCCCCATAGTAAAACGTTACGTAACCACCACCAAGTAACTATTTTTACCCGAAAATCACAATTATGTCACAAAAAGGTCACAAAAAACTCTACGCGACCGTCTGAAGGGTTAAAACAATGTTACGTAACACGTAATTCAAAACCCCCTTCCCATCACGTATCTGAAACGTATCGTAACGTTTCAGAAGAACCCCCTCCATGCCCCAAATTCGTTAGTAATACTTGAACGCTCCCCTGGCAATAAATTCAAGATTCAAGAAAGTTTTACTACCAAAGGGTTATTCATTGGGTAAATCATTACGTGAATGATAGTAAGGTCAGGAAATGACCCCCTCTCTGTATATCCACTAAACATAATTATGCACAGTAAAAAAGGATAAACCTGATCGGGTTTCTTGCCAGCTCTTCTCAATGACTCGGCTGCATTCCGAATCGGTAGTAGCCTAGTAGTTTTTAAAAGTGCCTTCTTAGGGCCTACACTGAATAAAGTATTTTGGATTTTGATAAAGTCGTTGTGAAAAGTGACAGCACTGTCTCTGATGATAAGCAGAAACAATTGAAAAGCAGCGGCGACACTGAGAGATCGTTAATTCATCGCTAGTCGTCGCTGTCATGCCGGCCTGCGTGCCTCTTGGTAGCTGGATATTACATTAGCTGAATCCAAAACGTGACAAATCAAAAGAGAGTTACTGTAGCGACTTTATCACTATTTCAAAAAAGTTGAAAAAGAAAAGATAGATACTATTTTACATGCGTAAGAAAGAAGCAATTTACGCTATGGTTCACTTTATACAGTTTAAATATTAATAATTTTAATACTAGGAAGAGTTTCGTTGGAAAATGACACCTTACTTTAGCCGGGTTATATACGATTGTTTAGGTTATCGCGATCTTCAAAATAGCATAGGAATAAATGCTTAATCAATAAATTAGTCGATCTACACTTGTACCATACTCCGAGAAATAATGCCATAGAAACTTAGTTTGGAAATTACCAACGATTGCCTACAACGTTCTTCGCTCAAACACGTATTGTAACTACATATATATATATAACCTCTGTATGTGGTTTTCGAATCTTAGCTGTAAGTAACCAACTGTATTATATTAATCAATGGAAACTTGTTACGGAACTTCATTTCTTAGTTGTTCAAACATTACACATTTCTCTAAATATTAACATTTCTTGATCTTTTGAACAAATATCGCTATATTTCTCAAAGGTGTTGTTTTAGTTGCAACGCCATATCTCCCTTAATTCTTGGTCAAATTTAATGGTTCGAACATTATTTTCAAACTTATATTCACCGCTATAAAATATCGTTTTCCGTAAAAAAAAAAAATCATTAGAAATGTCATCTGTTGATGGAACTAGGACTTTGAAGAATGTTACTCGAATTACTAGATGGTTTTGTAAAAAGACAGACATGCAAATAACTCGGTGAGCATGCATTATTTTTGTAGACGCCTTAAAGGTTAAAACTTTATATTATTATTATTAGTTTAACAGTAGTTATAGTTCACTACTTACATCTTTGAAACTATCGTATTTGAATTAAATTAACCATGTGTACAACCCTTACCACAGCAAAGAAATAACAGCTAGTGTACTCCGGTATGAAGTATGATAGTAACTTTTATATGTTAATAATAATAAATATTATTATTTATTTATCACATTATTATAGTTTACGTCCATTATGAACCCTGTCACCTGAACTAGGTGATAGTCTCTTCTCTAAGATAAATGTGTGTTTCTTATTAAAGTCTCATATTACAAATAAAAAAAATACGCAAATTATACTAAAGATAAAAGAATAAGTTGTATGTAATCCTACTAATATAATAAAGCGGATGAGTTTTTTTGTTTGTTTGTTTAAACACGCTAATCTTTGGAACTACCGGTGGTATACAATAAATTATTTTTTTATATTATAGCCAAATTCATGAGGAATAGTGTAGGCTATATATAACTTCATGCTACATCTTTCAGCTAGCCTTAAATATTGATTTTGGTTTATTCAGAAGACACAGCGCATCCGAACTGATTTAATGTAATGACGTAATGGTTAATGATACGTAAATACAATGTTCTAGAAAAATATTTCTCCTTACTAAATCTAAAAAAAAGCCCGCGATACCATATGCCTATCTCTTATATATAAACCACAATAAGGTAATTTGTGACAAAAAAAGTATTGAAAATTGAAAAGTGGTTTATGAGCATTATTATTAGGCATAGCATATTAATCCTTACGATCGAACATTACTTCATTATCAAGATAATGTTATTAAGATAAACTTTGCTCTTAACAGAAAGCATATTTGGACGCATAGTTTGGGAGATAATGGAAAATTAAAATAATTCAACACTCGGCTCGGGCCTATAACTATAGATGTAGTGTGAGTTGTGACGCATAACCCTGGCCACCAGATAAAAAATATTGTCTATGTTGATCTATTAATCATCAATCAGCGATTTATTTAAACTAGCTGTGCCGCGTCTCCACTAGCATAGAATGCCGTCGGTCGAGCGCACGCTCGAATTGTGCTGCCCCCGCTCAAATGTTTATTGTGAGTGATCCTTAGAAGATATACATATGCTATCGCTGACTTTTTATATGCCTTTTTTAAGATCTACAATAATGTACAACATTAATTTGATATAACTCGTATGCTTTACTCAGTGTATGCTATTTAAGCGCATCAAATGCGTCTTTTTCCAAATTGATTCACCATTATCGTCACTGATTATTTCGTATGTTACTTTGTCTTACAAAACATATTCTATAATCTTGTCCAGATATCATAGCTATAAATTAAAATAAAAAACATATAAATCGGATAAGTGATTTTCGCGTGAAAAGAACATAAACGGACAAACAGACAGAAAAATGTTAAGCTTTATAACATGTATAGATTATACGCTGGTGAAAACGCGGGGCTCAGCTAGTAATATTATAAATTTGAAAGTTTCTATGTTTGGGTGTCTGTTACTCAATAACACAAAAAGGGCTGAAAGGATTTGGATCCCGGTAAATTACTTAACGACTGTTATCAATTTATTTTGAAAGGCACGCGAACGTAATAGCGAGTACAGCTAGTAAGTAAGTAATAAATAAATACATCGTAAGAAAATTGTATGATGAATTTTGTATAATGACATAGTTACTACTTCTAATAGATTAATTTCTTTCGAATAGATTATCTATTCCATAATAATCTTAAATACAATTCTTTTTTATAAAAACGACAGAAAAGTGGCAAACATGAACTGCAAAATAACGACAAAACTGACCGAAGCAAACCACTAAAACGTTGCTGCTTTTGACGACTGACTTGGAATGACTTTTGTGCCACTCTTTGAACCGGAGCATAGCACACAAGCACTATTGCTAAGCGGTAGAAATAGATGCAGTGATTCGGTGATGCTTCTGTAATCGATTGTTGCACAAACTTTAATGCTTGCAAATATACTAATTACCAAAAGAAACTAAAGGAAAATATGCTTTTGACATAAGAAATCTTGGTATCAAAATCTTCGCGCTTAGCGGTTACCCATCACCTGTCGGTTGTTACATTGAAGCGTGATATACACTAATCACCGGCTATTAAAAGTTGAGAACTTTTTTACTTCTACAACATCAATAACCGCTAATCTTCGACTTATTTACCATCAAGAAAAGAGACAATTTGAGGAAGAACCACAAAGTTTTGCGTCTAATAATCGAGTGTAATAAATTACATTACGGACTATAGGTATCACGTACGCTCCCCACGGCTTTTATAACTATCTCTTTTTTATTGATTTCCGCTTCGCTGGAAGGAAGGAAAGCTGTGATCGTAGGAAACATATTTTAATAGTACTTGAGTGTATTACGTACGCATAGTGTCAGAATTTGTTTCAAGTGAACCAGCTTGTCTTCATAATTTGTGCCCTTTACCCAAAACGAAGAGGATTACTAAAGTTTTGTTATATGTTGTCCCAGTGTTTGGGATTAATTTCCTCCTTAGTTGTATATCGTTATTTATTATAACTCTATAAATCAATTTCTTGCGGTTGTTTTTTCTACACATGTATGTTTGGTTTTTGACAAATTATTATATAAAAATTTATCACGATCTCATCCAATTTTAATTAATAATGTGGTTGAAGATGGTTACGTGCTACAATGGGATTAGTTCCTAAATTGTAATGCCGGATGATAGGGACTTAGGGACAATTTTCAACTGACAATTTACCACTATATTGGAAATCGCAAATAAATATTAAAGAGAACACTCAGGACAAAATTGTAGAAAATCTTCAAGGTTGTGAAAGGGACCACTTCCCTTGGGATTGGTTCTAGTTAGGTCCATACGTTGGCGTACAATGTCCATTACTGATCAATATGTCCGGCACACTGTGTCGTGAATGTGCGTCACGTAGGTGTTTCTTACAAATCGACACGGCTACCTGACCGTGTCGATTGAGATTTCTTTATTTACTTGTTAATGTCACTATACTTTTAGTTTTTTTAAGCTAGCGTTTTACCTTTTTTTAGAAATAAGGTGTGTGTTAAGAGTTAAGGTAGAGTCAATCTTATTTAAACACTCAGGAGGATGAATACCCAAAATTCTTTTCTTGATGCTCACCTACGATATATGAGGTACCTACTGAGCTAAATTTCATGTTCCCACCGTTTTTAAGCTTGCGTTTCTATCAGTGTATTGTGGGTGATACTTCAAAGATAGGTATATGTTTTTGGTGACTTGTAGGTCTTTTTAAGATCTACAGTTATGTACAATATTAATTTGATATATCTCGTATGGTTTACTCAGCATAAGCTATTTAAACATTCCCAATACGTCTTTTCCGAATCGTTTCACCGGTATCGTCACTGCTTATTTCGTATGTTACTTAATCGTAAAAAATATATCCTATAACCTAGATAGAAAAAATAGCTATGCATTAAAATAACAAAAATGTAAATTGGATTAGTTGTTTTCATGTGAAAATAATATAAACGAACAGACAGACAGAGAGACGTTGTATTTTATAGTATGTATAGATTGAACTATTTATAATTATTTTTTACTTATAATTGATCAAAAAAAATGTTATGTTAATTTAGGTGTATATTAATGGTGAAAGGATGGAATAGGGAGGATATGTTTATGTTGAATAGTTACAACTATTACCAACTCAAACTTTTAAAGCATAAATATTGTTGGAGCAGTACACAAATGAGTGCTGAACGTGCCATGGTTTCATCCATGACACAAATGTTGGTGGTCCGAGCTGAAACCATTACACCATTTACTTCTCTTATGGAGAGTACTAGGAAGCAGTTGAGAGCATGCTGGCAGCAACTAGATTAGTGTTTACCGAGATATGATGAGTATATTGAGTACAGAATTTAGGATACATGAAATACTAAAGTCTCAATATAATTCCAAGGAGAGTTGACGTCAGGCATGCGACCGTTCATAAAACATTACAATCGAATCTCAGTATACAATATGAAGGGAGAAAAAATGTTGTGCCAACCCTATTTAAATAAAGGAGAAGACATAATAGTATCAGTATAGAATATATTAAACGATGGAAAAATTGGCTTTCAAGTGTTAAAATTGGAACAAAATAACAGGTGCCTTGGCGATCGATTTTTAAATTGGCAATGGTGAGAACAATAAAATGCAATGGTTGTCATCACACTGTATTCATTCACAGAAGCCTAATTTCATCACAGGTTTCGAAACTACGTCGATTGCCGATATTTTAGTACAGTAACTGTCCTGTACTAAATGTAGCACAATTCACAACTCTCAGTGTAAGAAGCGGTCACTATCGCCCCTAGAGGGCGGCACTTTAGTCCTCTGACAACACCTCTAGAATATAGAGGAGGCTCATTTTTGTAACCTTTCGACATATTAAGGGACGTTCTATGAGATTATCGAGGCACTTTCTAATGTACATATTGTTTCGTGTTACTAGTTGGCTTTTTGTTTTTAAGACGCGTTTATTCTCTTTATAAGCGATAATAATAGCACTATCCAGGTAGCTACTCCCTGTTTTAAATAATAATCAGATATCATGGCCAAATCGCAATTGGCAAGTGAGATGGCAGGTTTGTTTCCTTAGACCAGGGTTTCCCAAACGCTTTCAGTTCACGGTGCACCTAAAGACTTAATAATTTGTCACAGCGCGGCGCCCTATTTTAAATATGTGTATATGGGCGTGCCCGTAAGTCCGCCCGTACTTGCATGCATATCACGCCCATTGATAAACTAGTACTTGAGATATGATAAATGGACAATATATTATTTGTATAATAAATTATCGTAAAATATTCTAATTTCAATAGTTTTACATATTTTTTTATAAATAGCTTCATGAAGCTTTCCTTTATTGATATTGAACAGTTATTTAATTAAATTGCTGTTAATCGTATTTCATTGTTTAAGGCACGATTTTTCAATCGTCAGATAACTTTATTCAATGGATAATTTTTGAATTTTGACAGTTGTTCCATGTATTATCCGTCGAAACATCAAAATTATTGTTCAAATAAAGTTATTTGACTGTTGAAAAATCGGCCCTTAGACTAATTGCATAAATAAATAAAAATTATAAGTGCAGCAGTTCACACGTGTCAGAAGTGCTTTTTCGTTTATATAGAGATACAAATCACAACGATGATATAGAAGTTTTCACTTCAAAAAGTCATAAGTTTTTTATTATTTATATTAATAAATAAAATGTTTTAAATAACAAGATGGTGCTACATAGTTATGACTACTTTCCGAGATAACATTATTAACTGTTAGGGTTATTTTTGTTTCCATCTCGGTACAGAACTGATGAATTATTTTAACTCTGATAAATAAATTAAAATATTGTATGAAAGATCCTTTTTGCTATTTTAATATTGGTTCCCGGACATTAGCGCCGACATGTACGATGACTAAAAACCACTTTTTTACAAAAAAAAAATTGACTTTTCCTTTGTTAACAAGGAATCATTATTGTTTCATTATTTCCGTCCGTCTGTCCGTGGCTTAGCTCAGAGATTCTTAGTACTAGAAAGCTGTAATCTGGCATGTATATTACTCACACCGACAAAGTGTAAAAATAAAATATTGAAAAAAAAATTTTTTTTTGGATACCTACACAAAGTGGGGATGAAATTTTTTTCTTTATCCCATGATGTGGTGTGTTGTTGAATAGGTCGTTGAAAAATATTGCGGGTGTGTGAATACCGTTTCGAGAGTTTTTGGCGGGATCTCAGACTGTCATGTAGTGGTTTTTGTTTTTAATTCATAAATTTGTGTGTTTTAGACCCTATATTGTGTAAAACAGGTGGCATTTTGCATAATAAAGCTTGGTTATTGTGCACAAGTGAAGTGAATTGAAAATAATAACATAGAACATGAATTCTGATATGCCACAAAAACTCCCTGGAAGGTTCTAACAAGGGAGCCGCCATCTTGTTAGGGCCCTGAATTCGTAAGACCGGAAAATTTCCCTCGCTTTGGTTACAAATATAAAATACTTGACACTGGCCCAATGCACGAATAGTGCGAAGCCATAATTGAGAAGAAGAAGAATACCGTTTCTCGATGGAGGGATCTGTTTGCAAAATATGAAACTTAAAGCTTAATAGAGGTAATTTTTGTTAGAGTCAAGTTTCTTCCTCCTCCCCATCCCCCCCCCCCCCAGCCATCTAAATTGTTTTATAATATTTGAAACTATCGCGGTAGTGGTATATATAATGAGTGGCCTCCTCAGGGCACGTACGAGTGGTTGAAGACATATTCGTTTATTTCTTTCACATGTGAGCATAATATTAGGTCCTTACATATGAAATTAGCGTTTTGTCGTACCAACTACTTTGATCTGAAATATTCCCTCTTTCGTTAAGAATTCCAAGTTCAAATTTATAAATTCATTTAGCAGGTACATTTGAGTTTTGAAAACAGTCATTCATTTGTTTTTTCCTCATGATTTTTTTCTTTGGCGTCGCTTATTACCGCACAATGGAAAACATGAAATATCAGTATATATACGAGTACGAGCTCTACCGTGGTACCAGTGCTGTAGAAACAGCTCGAAGGATTAATGATGTGTACGGCGCTGGTGTCACAAAAGAAAGCACGGTACGTTTTTGGTTTCAACGTTTTCGTTCTGGAAATTTCGACCTTCAGAACCAACCCCGTGGACGGCTGAAGACCAAAGTGGAAAATGAAGAATTAAAGGCTATTGTGGAAGCGGATCCATCACAAAGCACTTCAGAGATAGCTGCAGGCTTCGGGGTAAATGACAAAACTCTATTAATCCACTTGAAGCAAATCGGGAAAGTAAAAAAACTTGAACGATGGGTACCTCATGAATTGAGTGAATCTAATTTGCAAACACGCGTCGACTGCTGTATTAATTTGCTCAACCGACATAATAATGAAGGGAGTTTAAATCCCTGCTTGACGACAATGCAAGATCACACACTGCACAACAAACAACCACTAAGTTAGATAAATGAGCCACAATTGGAATGTCTGCGACATCCACCGTACTCCCCGGACCTTGCTCCAACAGATTACCATTTTTTCCGGAATTTGGACAACTTCATACAAGGAAAAAATTCAACTCAGATGCGGCAGTCCAACCGCCTTCAAATAGTTTATTGATTCTCGCCCCCATGGTTTTTTTTAGTAAAGGGATCAATGAACTACCTATGAGATGACAAAAGTGCATAGATATTACGGAGCATACCATTAATTAAATATATTTTACATAAAAAAAGACTTTATATTCCTCCCGTACAAAACGCCAGTTTCATATGTAAGGACCTAATTTTACGAAATAGTGGCACCAAAAAACTCCGTTATAAACAAAAGTACCATATAAATCATTCTTACTAGAGTTATAAGACAATTTATGGTACTATTTTTTACCACCCATTATTTTCCTCCAACGGTAACGTTTAAGTGATATGGCATTTAACCCTTTAGTTTGAGAGTTCATTTTTCATTGCATATATCTATGACCCACATGGCTAGTAATTGATATAAGTTTTTTATGTATTACCCTATTTTACGATCAATTGTTTGTAAAGATTTGCAAATAGAAAGTCATATTTTCAGAATTGAAACTGTCTTTTGATTTTTAAATTAAACTAGTTGTTCTGTCCTTTGATCATATTGCGTCATTTGCGCCATTTATCGCATTCAGGGATAGTATAAAAACCTTCGAAATCAAAATAATCAATCAGTCATCGAGAAGAACCGACAAGACGACTAATTTATGTCTATTTCTAGTATTAAAACTGTGCTGGTCTTTAACAAAATCAAACTTGTCAAAGTTTTTTCGAATATACATTAAATTATCAAGAATATATTGGGAGGGCAAAGTTAAGATATTAAGTTCCTGGAACTTTTTCTTTGATGATTCGCGAGGTCTCGTGATGTATATTGCTCTAATTGCCTGCTTTTGTAATATGAATATGGTGTCCACCTCAGTTGCTGAACCCCACAGCAAAATACCGTATGACATTAAGCTATGGAAGTAAACTAAGTAGACTAACCTAGCAGTAGCAATATCTGTTAACTGGCGAATCATTATTACTTCGAATGCAGAAGAACTTAATCTTCCTTGTCAAATTTTTAATGTGCGGACCTCACTGTAATTTTGAATCAAGCGTGATACCCAAGAAGACAGCATTATCAACTAAGACTACTAAATTCTCTTCTATCTTGATACTACTATCAACACTTGAACATTGGACAAGGCAAATCTTATACATTTGGTTTTGTTTGCATTTAGCAGTAAATTATTTAGAGCAAACCATTCAGAAATATTAACTAAAGTATTATTTAATTGCGTAATCTCTGATTCTATTCTTTTCATTTTCAATATAAGTGAAATGTCATCTGCAAAAATAACCATGTCAGCACTGTTCTCAATCACTAGAGGTAGATCATTTCTTCTCCATGAACAAAAATTAAGATCTACCGAATTTCAAGGTAATCGGTGAAAGGATGTTGGACTTTATCAATCTCATATATACCAATATCTATTTAAAATATAAAAATCTTTTTATCTATATAATATTACTAGCGATAGCCTACGGTTTTACCCGTGTTAAATCTATTCAACAAACTCTCAACGCCGCCAACGTGCCCTTCCACTTCCAGTACTTGCGTCCGCAAGCGTAGCTTGCCAGATTACTTGGCGTTCATAATTCCTGCTCTGCTCCTTAGGGTCGTAGTATGAAATTATATATCGTATATAATTCCCCGTGAATCTATATATCATATACAACAATAATTTTTCGAATTCCGCGAATTCCAGATATTAGCGCTTTTAAACGAAGGTCAGATCAATCAAAAAAGTTACTTTGCATCCCATGTGAAAATGTACATCAGTAAAGTGCATATTTTTCTTCGTCAGTAAATACAGTTTGTAATCAAGGGAAACACGACTTGGTTTTTGATGTTGATAGCATCTATAGATACGTATAGTAGTTCAAGTTCATATTATATTAAATAAACAACTAGGGGTAATAGATTACTGGTGCAAGTCCGAATGGCGACTAGCATACACATATTAGGTCCTTACATATGAAATTTGCGTTTTGTTTGAACTGGCCACCTTGATCTCAAATATCTGGCATTCGGTTAAGAATTCTAAATTCATAATAATTTCAAATTTAGGCTTGTGTATTTGTGTTTCGAATTCAGTGATACGTTTGTTTTCGCACCATTTTATTTTTGTTTGACATCGGTCTTTTCACAAAATAGAAAACTTAAAATATAGGGTTATTTACGAATATGAGTTCCACCGTGGCATCAGCGCAGCAAAAACAGTTCGAAGGATTAATGATGTGTGTTGGGAAGCTACTGTAAAAGAAAGCACGGTACTTTTTGGTTCCAATGTTTTCGTTCTGGAAATTTGGACTTACGAAACAAACCCCGTGGACGGCCGGAGACCCTAGTTGATAATGAAGAATTAAAAGGTGATTGTGGGAGCGGATCCATCGCAAATAACGCCAGAGTTAGCGACACAGGCTTCGGTGTGAGTGATAAAACAATTTTAATATACTTGAAACAAATTGGAAAAGTGAAAAAGCTCGAGAAATGGGTCCCGCATGAATTAACTGAGTGCTGCGTTACATTACTCAACCGTCACAATAACGAGAGAATTATGAAACGTAATATTATTTTTTACAAAAAATGGATCCCTGACAAGAATCGGAAACGCTCATCACAGTTGTTCATCACATCACAGGAGCACCGACAAAATCCTGTCCTAAGCGAAAGTTGACAAAGGAACAGGTACTGGTGAGTGTTTTGGTGGACTAATGCTGGTGTCATACACTACAGCTTCCTAAGATCAGACCAGACGATAACGGCAGATCTGTATCGTCAACAATTGCAAACCATGATGGAAAAGCTCACCGTTTAACAATCGAGACTGATCAATCTCTCTAGCCCACTGCTACTTCAGGACAACGCTAGACCCCATACTTCACGACAGACGGTCGCTAAATTAGAGTAAATACGGTTGAAATGTCTCTGACACTCACCATACTCCCCGAACCTAACTCCAACAGATTACCACTTTTTTCGGAATTTGGACAACTTCTTGCAAGGAAAAAAATTCAATGAGGCTGTCCAAACCACTTTCAAAGATTTTATTGATTCTCGCTCCCACAAATTTTCAGCAATGGTATCAATGAACTACATATAAAATGGCGAAAGTGCAGTGCAGTGAAAGATAATAACAGTATATTCTACGATTGATTAAATGTGAGATAAATTAAATAAAAAAGTTACAAATTCAAACCGAAAATTAGTTCAAACTGCATGTAATCTCTCCGCGGTTGAGAATTTTAACCTTTCCTAACACCGACAAAGCCGACGGAAGAAGTTAGTCCAAAATAAATATGAAGGCTCAACAAAACACAATGTCAAATTCGAATCCAATATCCCGCCCAACACGTGAGTCCGTTATGTTGGCCAAAACACAGAGACCTGTGTTATGAATACGAAACCGTACTAGCGGCGTTTCTTATTAAATTTGTCATGTTATAGACGATCCGCAGGAGGGATAACTCGACAATTCTAACCAAATAATGTCGTATTCCGATTTTTTCGATGCTTACTATAGGTATTCGATTTTGTTTCACTATAAAGTCACTTACTCGTACCTTCATTGGCGTAAAATAATTAAAAGCGAAAACATACTTTAAAAAGTTTTTTCCAATTGAAATCCAGAAGTCCTTAACTACTGAAACAAAATCAATTTTTTTTGTTATGTAATGTAACTAAGTCGTTACCCAAGACAAATCTACTACAATGTCTGAAGATATTTTTATAGTGGACATCGAAAAAATATGGGAAGAGTCTCGGCAAGATTACAATTTGAAGCTTAAAGTTTTATATATACTTTCATGTTTCTGGATAAATGAAACAAATCACCGTCACGTTATTACGGTTCGCTTCAGTTCGAGACACACTATCATGCGATTACTATAAATTGAGAGAGCAGGTCGAAATGAACTCATATGCTGTGCATTACATAATAAAATTATTTCACATAGTCCGAAAAACATATCTGGGATAAAATATTACGCGTACAAAAGCTAATTGATAGCCTTTCGATTTTATATCGCTCTAGAAAATTATACTCGCAATCGTCGAAGCATTGAACCTATTAAGCGTGAATAAATTTGGTAATACATAATTTTATATCATACCAGTCAAAATAACTTGTTCTAACTTTTTATAACGAGTTTATTTGCTAGTTTTTTATTGCAATCTCATTAAATGTAAACTGGCTAGATACCCAAAGGTTCTATGATGATTTTTTTAACTTTACCAAAATCTCAACTCACTTCAAGATAAGAACCCACGGCTTGTGCTAACGTGTTTGGACGTTCTTCTACTGAGCCATTATAAAAACCTTAATCGAATTGCGGGCGAACTACGATCGTACATGTTTCGAACAATTTGCAGTAAAAGAAATTCGAACGAGAACGACTAGTAAAGTTTCGCATTTTATGTCTGGCACAGGTTTATGCGAATGAAACGATGTTAGAATAAACAGTGGAATATTTCTGCTAAGTCTTTGCAAGTGCCATCTACCACTCATTCTTCGTACTTTCTACATTCGTACATTGTTAGCTGTACATGTTTTAATGTTTGGTATTTTTTATACCAGCTTTGTTTAAATTTATTTTTTTTATTCTGAGAAAGATTTCAATCTTACGACTTTTGCGTCACCTCCAGTTGTAAAACCAATTAGCTAACGTAACTTCATTTGCAGGCAGTAAATTGATGTTCTATGCACATAGCAGTTTTATTAATTCAAAAATATTTTATTATTTTTAGCATTTGACTTATGTCGATAGCAATCAATTTCGTTGTTCCTCATCAGCCAAGGGTCCCGCGACGCGACGCGACGGCTTACTTTTTTAATTAACGCAATTTCGTTATACAAAATTGTTGGGCCGTGAAAAGTTAACTTTATGTAATTACTTAATTGTTTGCGAGTTCGGAATCTTTCAGAATGGAATGGGGATTACATGAAACGATTATTTTAATTGTGCGTTATAAAGTAACTATATTATATTTAGAATTAGATAAGTGCTATACCTAAGCGGTAGGGAATTATTGTCCGGGTGGATCGGGATTACCGTAAACCGACATAGTGACTCGCTTTGCTTTTGTAGATGAGTTATCTTCTCTTGACGGTAACTGTTGTTTTTGGACTATAATTTACCCACCAACAGGCAAAGTTTATTTTCTAGCTAAATAAAAAAATATTTTGGCATATTCAAATCAAATTTGAGCTATTTGAATGCGTGTAATATAATACCAATCAATACGTTTTACAACTACAAATTATTTATATTAAAATTGTTACAAATAACTATGTATGGAATCTACTAGACGAAGATGTCACTATTACACTACGTACTATAATGAACTTTCAGAACTATAGCTTTATTTTACTTAAGTGTTGTTCCGGAACTTCTTCGAACGGAATTATTATTTTAGTGAAAACTATTGAATTAAGCGACCCACAATATAAAAAACATAATAGTTACACTGATTAGATCATACCTAACAGTTTTTTTTAAGTAACAAAATGTTCTATTTTTTTGATTGAATGTTAAATTGCAATACATTGTTATATGTCGTGCTGACAACATCAGTAGCAGCGGCAGCATTGCCCTCGAGCTATCGTCGTTAGCGACGATCACACGTCTTGTAGGTGTTACCAGGATTCGATTCGAGCACAACCCCTATCCCTAGCTCTGAAACTCGCTTGTTTTATCCAACTGGTAACTGATCCAGATGTACTCCCGGTCGGGCAGCTTGAGAAATAATGACGCTCTCTTAGGGGCCCGACACATTAGACAGCCTCGAGTGATCCCCGCATACAGAGGACACAGATTCTCTCTATCCCACAGCTCGAACAATATTATCTCTCTTTGGATTCCAACATAAGTAGTTTGCCCCGAGCAACATTAGGGGGAAATGAGAAGTCTTCACGATGCGAAGGCTCGAGGAAGACTGTCCCTTTAAGCCCGTCATTGCTTGCTTATATGGAGTACGCGCACATAGAGCATACCTATTGCGATCACGCCAAGTCATTAGTACGGGTAAATAGTAAGATCAATAGTACAAAATATACTAGTTCATTAATGCGGTTTCAATGATCACACTGACACGGTTCTCCGACACATATATTAAGATAAATATTGAAATTATCTCCACGCGAGACTAACTTAATCTGTTTTGTTCTACCACTTGGTAAAATTAAACATTCTCAAAATAAACACCAAGAGACGGACATGTAGTACGCAGTACGCAGTATGACGGACTGCATACATGTAGAATGCAGAGCGTGATTTTGCGCGGTAACTTGTATCTGCCAAAGCTAGGATGAAATGAAACGGAGTCAGAATAAGGCGAATAATGTCACCAATAAAGATTTATGAGTACTGTATGCATAATATTGGCAACGCCTGTAATTTTTCCATCATTTCCCAACCCTTAATACTCAACAAGCTCCTACAAAAAGCAATAGCGGCCGCTTTAAATTGATTCGACATAAATAAATATCCAATTTGAATGAACAAACTGAATGGAATAAAAACTGGCGAATGCGCATTTATCAAAAGCCCTTACAGGAGTGACATGCCGAGATACGATATACATGAATTAAAAAATATTGAAGTGGCAAAAATTGCATTATTTCTTCTGCCTTTTTGTATTACGTCTGTTTTATTTTATCATATACTATCAACCCGCCCCGGCTGTGCACGGTTTGCAGAGTAATACATAGAACTCTAATGGTTTACGCAGCGCACGCTAGTAAAGCTCTCAGTCCGCATGATTTTTTCAGACATCTTCAACAATCATCGTCATATTTTAGCCAATTCACCCAAAACCTTTAATGAATTATACCTAAACCTTCCTCATGAATCACTCCATCCATTGATGAAAACCGTATGAAAACCCATCTTTGTTTTTAAGATTATCGCGTTGAGATAGATAGACGCGGTGGGAGAGACTTTGTTTTATAATATAGTAAGATTCGATATACGGTATGTAATTGGTCATATTGGTCATATTGCCATAATGTCATATTGGTAATTTTTTCCATAAAAAAATGACAATAGTAGAACTTACACTCTGAGAGTTTCGTATTATTAAATAATTTATATAAATATTATTTTTATACTATTCGTACAAAAAAGGTATACCCGAATGTGTTTATGTGGCATACTTTTTTATCGCACGGTAAACTGTGTGAAATTAACAGGTAAAATATTTTTCATGTATTAATTTCTAGACAGAATTTGACATCTACTTTCTTATTACTACTTTTTATTTATTCCACAACTTGTATCGCAAAACTACTCTACAAACCAAATTTGAACACTGTTTATGTCCCCGGGAAAGTTACGCCACCCGCGCCTGCGTGCAGTCTGGTTTTTAACGCGTTCGAGCCAAAAAATCGGAGAAAAAAGGGAAAAACACTCCGGAAAATCCGGGCACAATGTTAAAAGTTTCGTGCCAATGGGGGCAACCCGGAAGTGTTTTGTTTTCTTGCCAAGTGCCATATTTTCGTATTTAGAAGCAAAACCGGAAAAGCGAGTTTTTCGCACGCATGCAGCGCACAATTAAGATCGATGACGCATACTTTTTAAAGTGTGCAAAGATTTGTTATGTGCTACCTACATGTATAAAATTTTTGGAATTTTCTGGCAACAATATGTAAAAAATTCTATAAAGTGACCTTTTGCTCTTATCAGTGTGTATTTGAAAGTTTAGAGAAGTAGCACATATTTAAACCTCAGTCTAAAACAGCAGTAGCAACCATAATCAAATAAAATAAGTCCCCGGGAAATACACTATAGGTAAGTTTTGAAAAACAGTCAGTCAATTTTTTGTATGTAGGACCGTGTAGTGGAGCATGTTTCATGCGTTACTGTATTTTATTATGTATTGTATTTTATAATATTCAAGTCGATTGCAGTAAGGCTAGGAGGCGCTGACACAGGTCTGCCCCGCACGTAGGCTCACAAACACTAGCCGGCGTCGAGGGTATCGCGAGCGCAGACCCGTGACTACCGTTAGAAGCACACCTCCCCGCGGTCTTCGTCTCCGATGTCGCGTAGCGAGGCAACGGCGGCGTACGACTGCGCCGCTACAAGGGTTGCGAGGGGAAGGTGCGACGCGCGGTTCGCGGCAGGGAACATGCGTGGGTGCAGCTCACCGCGCGACACCCCAGAGATTTTTAGACACTCCCATGCGTAGCGCACTTTGCACGTTTGCCAATAATCGTAACCTACCTTACAGTATAGAAACGTTTATTGAAGTGAAACTTCTTATGCGACTTCCAACACATTATCGGTCTCTCCTCTTTGTGTAAGCCAGAGCGAGAGAACAAATGTCGGTGTGTATGTATTGTTACGTTGTAAAATGGAACCTATATATTTTTAAACTAATCATATTAAATAAACCATAATTAATAACCAATAAACCCGTAGAAATCATATTTACAAACTTAATCATAATTAAACAATTTAGTACCATTTCCCTTTTCTCTTCGTTATTTCACTTGGAACACGACCGTATATATCAGTGCCTTCATTCGCCTTTCACCAATCATCCGTTGAAACCGTAAGTACTTTTAACGTGTTTAAGTGCTTCGCCAGTTTAGATTCCCAATCCAAGTGTTACAACCGCGTATTAAAACGTTTCAGCCGTGCTCTTAACCTCGAGTTTTACCTCGACACGTGGCCATCAGAACGATTTCCGCTGGTAGCAGACGTGCAAAGCCGTGGAAGATCGTCTCTCGTGTTTAGGCTACCGTTGATTAGAACCCCGGTAAGCATTTACTGCAATTATAATAGCATTAACTTCACTTTTGTCGAAAAGGTGATTTTCTAGAGGTCGCCACGTGTCTACGGGATTTCGACCTGGTCACTTATTTTAACTGACCACCTTACACCATGAATTCTTATATTACCACATGTGCGACGAATATGTTCGTTATATTATTTTAACAGAATTAGTGTTCCAAGCATTTTTACTCCGAAGTTTCAATTCCATATAGGGCCTCGCCTTCTGCCATCCTAATCTAGCTTAAATTATAATAGCCGTTCATCGACGCGTTTCAGGTGAACGGGGTTCTTCGTACGATTCTTCGTACGATTCTTCGTACGATTCTTCGTACGATTCTAAGTACGATTCTTAGTACGATTAGTCGTACTCGTCTTAGTACTGGCATATTACCAGTACTCCAACCTTGAGCTGTCTGAGGACAACCGTGCGCCAGGAGTGTGGATTGGGATCCGGACCCCTCCACTACGGACCTGCTGACGCGACGGGCTTCGGCTTCAGCGAACAGCTAAGATTGCACCATACTCGTACACTTCCAGTTACACCCATCGGAGCAACATCCTTAAATTTAATCCTACATAAATATCACATCACACAAGTTGCCCTTTATGTTCTTCACCGTCAATAGCTAAGATTACCTGAGATTATACTAATTTTGTTTAAATAAATTTATGTTATGCTAAAGCCCTAGTTTTTTTTATTATTATATACCCCCAGGGTTTTAAACATAACAGTATATTGCACACTGTTTAAATAAAATATAAAACATCTTTTAAAATGAAGTTTCAAGTCTATTGTGAGTGAATCGCAAACACACCTTTTTATATTTGAGTTGCTGTAATTCATCCTTCCGTGTTATATATATAATTGAATAAATTACTAAAACCGTATCTATTTATTGGGTTAACCTAGAAACTTTTTTACAACGTTATGAGACTATAGATTTAAATTTAAATTTTAATATTACTTTCAACTTTGTATCTCAATCTGTTTTCAAAAAAAAAGAGCCCGGAAAGATACATGGATGGAAGGACAGACAGAAAGAAATCAAAGTGAACTTATAAGAATTCTGTTTTTTCACTACAAGGAACCCTAAAAAATTAAGCGAGCGAACTTAAAGTTGTAACTGTGTCATAGTTATCAATAAACAACATTAAATAGCACTACATATGAAATTATATTAATATACATATAAAATAGTAGCCATTTAAATTATAATGTACGCTCAGAGTTCATCCAGTAATTTTATATGTTTGTAATCATGGAACGTGATCGTCGGGTTAGGGGGTTTAATCCATCACGATCGGAACACTGTAAACACTCTTTGAACTGAAAGGTATGGCGCTCAGAGATTTCTATATAATTATGGATTAGGACGTGTTCTTTGTGTTTACGCGTCAGGTGGTATTTTCTATGTTATTGTTCGATTTATTTTCCCCTTTTTTCATTTTCCCTTTTCAAAATGATTGAAATGACACCACTAGACAAGTATCGGAAAGGATTTTAGTTGAGGTTATTTTTTCAACCTAAAACCGTATACTTTTAGGTTTTTAAACTTTGATATGTGAAATATATAGAGGACTGTGAAATGATGGATTAGTTGTAGCGTGTACGGCCACCGCTTCGAATGACACGTGTTCGAATCCCCGCAATGAGTCTGAGGTTTCGGTGAAGGAAAACATCGTGATGAAACCATAGCATAGTGTAAGGCGGCGTCCAACAACAACAACTGATGTTGATCTGATCACGCGAACATCAATTAGGACACTCAATAGAGATAAGTATGTTTGACTGCGAGTTATTTCGAACATTGCGTTGCGGTCATTGGTTGTTCCTGCCAGCGATGGCCAATTAGGACGCCGGCTTTGTGTATTTTCTAATGCCCTCCTGCCTAGCTACCATCCAAGGTGAAAATGTATCGTCAAGCACCTATAGGTGTGTTCTGGCAGCTGCACTTGTGAGCTAGTTTCTCCACTAAACTTAGCTTGCTCGCTTAACTTGCTAGCTCACTAAACATATAATATACGAATTAGTCTATTAGCTATAAATGTTCTAAGATATTACAAGGAAGAACGTTGCTTTCGTGGCCCAAGCCCGGTTGAAGCTGTAAAAGCCGTTTGAGGCTTCAGGGCACTTATGGCTAACAGCATGGTCAGTTCGAAAAAAAAAACTGCTTTCGTGGCTGAGTGCTTTAAGCACTCGCCCCCAAGCCCGGGTGAAGCTGTAAAAGCCGTTTGAGCCTTCAGGGCCCTTACGGCTAACAATACAGATAGTTCGAAAAAAAAAAAACACTTATACAATTACGAAATATTTTTTGTTATATTTAACCAGCATTAAAATTATCACGAATTTGACTTGATTTTTATTGTCACACTTAAAGTATATTTTCTCTAATTATTAATACACACGCTATGTATTAAATAATTTAAATCTGGTGTTATTTATTTTGTAGACTTTATTATTGTTTTTAAATTTGTAAAATTATTAAGAATATCTCTGATATTATTATGCATTTTACAGTTTGGTATATTTTATTCTAAATTTCTACGATCGATGTCATTGTTTGATTTAAATGAAATTAATTAAATATGTATAATTAATATATAATTAAAATGCCTGGTAGAAAGTGGACGAGATTTTATCAAAATTACATTGCTCTAAAAAAGATTGAGATTCGGTCTTTCACTGGAAAATGGAGAATACCGTCAAGTGAGACTTTCTGCCGAACGAGATACCGAGAAAAAGTTTATGTGGTCCGAAATCTGTACAAAACGAAGTATTAGGTAACAAGGTACTAAGACTAGGTACGAGGAATAGGTAACGAGGTACTAGGTAGACATACCATTGGCAGAATGTCGATCGATCGAAAGGAGTGAATGTGAGGCTAGGCTGACTGCTAACCGTGAGTATCATGCTGCATTTTAGGAATCCGAGGCCTTCAGAAAGCAGGAAACACGGTTTAATCACCGATGTTGAATTTCATAAAATCTACATTTTTTTTAATGCTGTTTTTCATACACGAAATTCCACGCGGACGAAGACCAAAGCACAGCCAGTTTATAGATATAATTTTTTAAACAAATTTATATGTATATAAGATAATATTATACAATATCAAAGCTGTGAATTTTATAAAAAAATAAGTAAAAAATGTATTCTTGAAAATCAGAAAGTAATTTCGAATTTCCACGGGCTTAATTGTATAAATAATTATTCACGTACCTTCATCCGCCCGGTTATTCATCATCTGTCCTAATCCGGATGAAATAAACGTAGATCTATCCTCATCGCTCACCGATGGATCGAGCTAAATAATTTCGAAACGACAGATTAATATTTATTTTTATATCATACAATTCTGGAGATCGTTTCCAAATTATCCGATATGATATCGTTATCGAAAGCTATCCGATGTTAAATCATTTTAAATATATGTACCCACTTTCCATTTAATAGATAATTTATTTTCAAACTTATAAGACATAGCCTTTAAGATATTAATAAAAAAAATATATTTCAAAATATCTTCTTACTTAATAAATTCCTTAAGACTGACTACTAGAAAAGGCTTAATTAAAATGATGAAGATTGAAAATTTGCTGACGAATTACATACATTACGTAGATGAGGATAAAAAAAATTTTTGGAAATTAATATCAGGGTTAAAATAAGACTGACTTCTGATTTGTCGATGATAAAAAAATCCCAACAAATAAGCTACGTGTAAGTGCTATATGTATAATATGTAAAAACCATTGATATCTAATAAAAATTGTTTTAATATAACGATTACGTTACGTTACGTTACGTTAGTGTTTTACGGCTTAGGATACATGCCGGGGTCAAACCTGCAGACATCGTATTGATATTCCGTCTGTCTACACCACTAGACCACAACGACTTTGTACCCATAGTCTTATCAAATATTTTTCTAGTGTCGTATATGGTTAATCGTTATAATGTTAAATTTGGCACGATATAATTGGCGTTTTGTACGGGAGGAATATAAACTCAATTTTATTTTGTAAAATATATTTCATTAATCAAAGTATGCACCGTTGTTATCTATGCACTTTTGCCATCTCACATTGATCCCTTTACTAAAAAAACCATGGGGGCGAGAATCAATAAACTCTTTGAAGGCACTTGGACTGCCGCATCGGAGTTGAATTTTTTTCCTTATAAGAAGTTGTCCAAATTCCGGAAAAAATGGTAATCTGTTGGAGCAAGGTCCGGGGAGTACGGTGGATGTCGCAGACATTCCAATTGTAGCTCATCTAACTTAGTGGTTGTTTGTTGTGCAGTGTGTGATCTTGCGTTGTCGTCAAGCAGGGATTTAAAATCCCTTCATTATTGTATCGGTTGAGCAAAGTAACACAGCAGTCGACGCGTGTTTGCAAATTCGATTCACTCAATTCATGAGGTACTAATCGTTCAAGATTTTACTTTCCTGATTTGCTTCAAGTGGATTAATACAGTCTTATCACTTTCCCCGAAGCCTGCAGCTATCTCTGAAGTGCTTTGTGATGGATCCACTTCCACAATAGCATTTAATTCTTCATTTTCCACTTTGGTCTCCGGCCGTCCACGGGGTTGGTTCTGAAGGTAGAACTTTCCAAAACGAAAACGTTGAAACCAAAAACGTACCGTGCTTTCTTTTGTGACACCAGCGCCGTACACATCATTAATCCTTCGAGCTGTTTCTACAGCACTGGTACCACGGTAGAGCTCGTACTCGTATATATACTGATATTTCATGTTTTCCATTGTGCGGTAATAAGCGACGCCAAAGAAAAAAATCATGAGGAAAAAACAAATGAATGACTGTTTTCAAAACTCAAATGTACCTGCTAAATGAATTTATAAATTTGAAATTGGAATTCTTAACGAAAGAGGGAATATTTCAGATCAAAGTAGTTGGTACGACAAAACGCTAATTTCATATGTAAGGACCTAATATTATGCTCACATGTGAAAGAAATAAACGAATATGTCTTCAACCAGTCGTGCGCGCGCTGTGGAGGCCACTCGTTATATATACCACTGCCGCGATAGTTTCAAATATTATAAAACAACCATTTAGATAGCTGGGGGGGGGGATGGGGAGGAGGAAGAAACTTGACTCTAACAAAAATTAGCGCTCTTAAGCTTCAAGTTTAATATTTTGTAAATGGATCCCTCCATAGAGAAACGGTATTCACACACCCGCAATATTTTTGAACGACCTATTGAACGACACACCACATCATGGGATAAAGAAAAAAAATTCATCCCCACTTTGTTTAGGTATCCAAAAAATTTTCTTTCAATATTTTATTTTTACACTTTGTCGGTGTGAGTAATATACATGCCAAATTACAGCTTTCTAGTACTAAGAATCTCTGAGCTAAGCCACGGACAGACGGACGGAAATAATGAAACAATAATGAATCCTTGTTGACAAAATAAAGTCAAAAAAAATTGTAAAAAAAGTGGTTTTTAATCATCGTACATGTCGGCGCTAATGTCCGGGAACCAATACAAAAATAGCAAAGAGAATCTTTCATACAATATTTTAATTTATTTATCAGAGTTAAAATAATTCATCAGTTCTTTACCGATATGGAAACAAAATAACCCAAATAATTAATAATGTAACCTCGGAAAGTAGTCACAACTATGTAGCACCACCATCTAGTTATTACAAACATTTTATTTATTAATATAAATAATAAAAAAGCTTATGACTTTTTGAAGTGAAAACTTCTATATCACCGTTGTGATTTGCATCTCTATATAAACGAAAAAGCACTTCTGACTCATGTGAACTGCTGCACTTATAATTTTTATTTATTTATGTAATTAGTCCAAGAGCCAATTTTTCAATCGTCAAATAACTAGTTATGCGGTCACCAGGACTATGTATAACAACTCGCTCCCACGAAAACGCAGTGTAAACGCGTTGATTCCTGGTAATCGTGCAACTCGTGGGAACATCAAGCAGAGCATTGGACAGAGGTGAAGAACGGTAGTCAGTCGTACTGGACATCCCAATCTGTCCGTACACTCATAAGTTAGTTATTAATCTTAATCATTTATACTTTAAATTAGTTTAATTAAAAAGTTATGTATTAGTATTTTTTTTATCAATACATCGCTCCCGCAAACTTGACTGGCGCAGCCGGTAGGATCGCGCTGTCGTACGCCGTGCTACACGAATTATTGTAATTAGAAAAGTGCGTGATCGTGATCGATTGCGTGGCGTTGCGCGATCCTCGAACCAAATAAATATTGTCAAGGATTTCAAGAATCACAAGGAGAGCAGAGTATGCAGATTGGCCGGTGAGTGAATTTTTTCGCCATCCTTTCCTGTGTATAATTTTATTTGCTATAGTGGAATCGAACCTTTTCCTTATAGTAGTTATCTGGTTTACCTCTAAATTTGTAGGTCAGTGTTAGATTAAGTTTATTGTGTTTTTGTCTATATTTTAAAGTGAAATTACTCTATTCTCGGTAAAATACCATATTATTATTTTATTATTATTAAGAATTAAATACTTTAATAAAAATGACGACCACTATTAAACTGAGTGAAGACATCATATCATTGTCGGACAGCTCGGCTACAATAGGGCTAAGTGATATATCTGAATTAGAACATACTTATCCTATACCCTCATTATCGTGTCACACACATTCTAATAATGTGTTTAATGGTGAATTTGAGAAGAGTTACATGCAACAACTAATGAATGATCATGCTAAGCATACTAAATATCTTTACAAGCTTATAAACAGGAAGATAAATGGCTTATAGTAAAAGGATTCGACTTACATATTATTGAAAATAATTTAAATGTTAATACTCAAAAATTTTAAGAATTTACGAATATAATAGAATCACACAAACCATTTACCCACGAATTTTTAGGCATAAAAACTAAGGTAGAATATGTCAACTCCAAACTTCGGCAACTGGTTCCTTCACGTAGAATTAAAGGAGGCCTTATCAGTCCTCTTGGATATTGGATTAAAACTATTTCAGGAAATTTAGACTATCAAGACAAAATTAGTCATGATAATGAAATCTCTATTATTACTTCTAAAGAAATTGCATTAGACAACAAAATAACAACAGTCACTAAAATGTTGGGAAACTTCGTGACTGGCACTGAAACAGTTAGTAAAAATATGTTGATTTCCGATAAAATAATAATAATAATAGAAGTAAAAATAAATCGAAAAATAATAAAAATATATATATATATATATATAATCATAGATTAATGATTGGTTTCCGCTGGCGCTTCAACGTTTATATCCTGTGTGTGCTATAAATGTAATTTGATGCTTTCATGAGCACTCTTAGAACTACTTATATATAATTAAACAAAGTATAAACAGCATTGACTTTCTTTCACTAAGGGTACTATATTACATCAGTCAACTGTTATTCAGCTAATAGTATAGTATTTTTATAGCGTCATTATATATATTATTAGTAGAGTTAGTAGTAGTTTTAGTTCTTTCAAACTATTAGAACAGGTCCACAAATTAATGTATGAAGTAAATGAAGCCATTTTAATTAAATATTTTTTAATAGATTATGTAAAGGCAAACCAGATAACATTTATTTTAGAAGTACCATTAACTAATAAAGACATTTTGATTATATTAAAATATGTTCCATACCAATTTATAAAGGTCGGTTAACAAGACGATTGTAGTTTTCCCCGAATTCCCTTACCTTTTGGCGAAAAATTCCCAATACCTGTCTGTTATAAAGTCATGCGAGAAAATCGATGCTGACATGTTCCTGTGTACCGATGACAACGTCATACCCATGCGAGCGCCTACATGTACGAAGCAACTTCTAGAGTTTCAGATAAACCACAATCATTGAAATAGAAGATGTCCAGGTCCAAAGGATTAGTTTGGAAAGCTGGATCGTGTTCGCAAGTAAACCAACATTACTATCCGAACAATGTAACTACGACAACGCCAAGGAACAACTTTAGGGTACCTATATAGTTACCACTATGGAAAATTGCCTACTTTTCATTAACAAGCTGAAACTGACATATCAACGCACGTATGCAAAAATATCTTCAATACAAAATTATACGAATAACAGCATTACCAGAATTGAAAATATGACACTGTCTTGGGTTAATATCAAAAATATCAATTTGGATGAAATGAAATATTACTCGCGCATCCTGAAATTAAAAGAAAGTGATGTGTTCAGTGAAGGTCTCTATAGTGAAGTGAATTTACTGAAATCCATTATCGACACGGAAAGTGTTAGCTTAATGACAGTTATTTTGTATGTATTTTTAGCTATAAGCTGTACTAGTTTAATCATATATTATTATCGTTATAAGTTCACGCGAAATCATCGGAACCAGATAAACATCTCAACGGATCCCGATAATTTCGCACTTGATGAGGGAGGAGTTATGCGGTCACCAGGACTATGTATAACAACTCGCTCCCACGAAAACGCAGTGTAAACGCGTTGATTCCTGGTAATCGTGCAACTCGTGGGAACATCAAGCAGAGCATTGGACAGAGGTGAAGAACGGTAGTCAGTCGTACTGGACATCCCAATCTGTCCGTACACTCATAAGTTAGTTATTAATCTTAATCATTTATACTTTAAATTAGTTTAATTAAAAAGTTATGTATTAGTATTTTTTTTTATCAATACATCGCTCCCGCAAACTTGACTAACTTTATTTGAACAATAATTTTGATGTTTCGAAGGATAATGCATGGAACAACTATCAAAATTCAAAAATTATTAATTGAATAAAGTTATCTGACGAATAACAATCGTGCCTTAAACAATGAAATACGATTAACAGCAATTTAATTAAATAACTGTTCAATATCAATAAAGGAAAACTTCATGAAGCTATTTATAAAAAAATATGTAAAACTATTTAAATATTGGAATTAGAATATTTTACGATAATTTATTACACAAATAATATATTGTCCATTTATCATATCTCAAGTACTAGTTTATCAATGGGCGTGATATGCATGCAAGTATGGGCGGACTTACGGGCACGCCCATATACACATATTTAAAATAGGGCGCCGCGCTGTGACAAATTAGTAAGCCTATAGGTGCTCGGTGAACTGAAAGCGTTTGGGAAACCCTGGTCTAAGGAAACAAACCTGCCATCTCACTTGCCAATTGCGATTTGGCCATGATATCTGATTATTATTTAAAACAGGGAGTACCTGGGAGTACATGTACCAGCTAAATGAATTTATAAATTTGAATTTGGAATTCTTAACCATAGAGGAGATATTTCAGATCAAAGTGGTCAGTACGACAAAACGCTAATTTCATATGTAAGGACATAATATGTATATGAAATGTTGATACGTTGACTCTGACATTCAATAACAATATATCGTATCGGATAATATGAAATGCTCTCCATTACCAGGACCCTAAAACTTGTCCAATTATAATCAGAAATAAATACACTACCGTTACGAAGGTACGTCTTTTGATGGATCAACGGTTTGACCAGGAGCATAGGTGGATACAAAACCACTTCAGACAATGTACTGAATTGAAGACAGCCGCGTTCATCAGCCTTCTACCAAGCCTTGAAAGATGATGCTTTTATGAACATTATTTCAATAATCCATTGGGCTAATTCCAGTCTATTTTACTGAACTTAGAGAGGACTAACTATTTTATAATAGGATAGAATAGAATATTTATTTATTTAGCAGCTTATAACATATTAACAATTATGTTGACGATAGTTTTAGTATGAACTGTGCTACAGTCGTTAACGAGGCTCATACTAAATGGAAACTCTTAAATAATACAAAGTTTGATAAAAAAGTAATAGCATAAAAATATTAAAACAAAAAGCACTAAGAAAACGTATGTGTGTGTGTGCGGCCTAATTTAATATTTAGTTGTATAAAATTTGACAATTTTCTCTGTGTCATAATAGTTTAATTGTTTTAGCTAACTGTACATTATCTCCAAAGTCATATTAGGTTTAGTCATATGAAATTGGAGTTTTGTCAACTGGCCACCTTGATCTCAAATATCTGGCGTTTGGTTAGGAATTTAAATTTATTTCAAATTTAGGCTTGTGTATTTCTGTTTGGAATTTAGTGACTCATTTCTTTTCGCACCATTTGATTTTTCTTTGTAATCGTTCTTTTCACAAAATGGAAACCTTAAAATATCACGTTATTTACGAATATGAGTTCCACCGTGGCATCAGCGCTGCAGAAACAGATCGAAGGATTAATTATATGTATGGGAAAGCTACTGTCAAAGAAAACACGGTACATTTTTGGTTCCATCGTTTTCATTATGGAAATTTTGACCTACGAAACAAACTCCACGGACGGCCGGGGACCCTAGTTGATAATAAAGAGTTAAAGGTGATCTTGGAAGCGGATCCATCACAAACCACGTCAGAGTTAACGGCGTGAAAAAGCTAGTGAAATGGGGTCCCGCATGAATTGACTGAAGCTCACCAACAAACACGCATTGAGTGCTGCGTTATATTACTCAACTATCACAATAACGAGGGAATTATGAATCGTATTGTTACTTGTGAAGAAAAATAAATCCTTTACAAGAATCGGAAACGCACATCACTGTGGTTCACCACATCACAGGAGAACCGACCAAATCCTATCCCAAGCGAAAGTTGACTCAGAAAAAAATACTGGTGAGTGTTTGGTGGACCAGTGCTGGTGTCATATATAGCTTCCTAAGATCTGGTCAGACGATAACGGCAGCTCTGTATTGTCAACAATTGCAAACCATGATGGAAAAGGTCTCCATTAAACAACAGAGACTGGTCTATCTCTCTAGCCCACTGCTACTTCAGGACATAGCTAGACCTCATACTTCACGATTAACAGTCGCTAAATTAGAGAAAATGCGGTTGGAATGTCTTCGATACCCACCATACTCCCCGGACCTTGCTCCAATAGATTACCACTTTTTTTCGGAATCTGGAGAATTTCTTGCAAGTAACTCAACTATTCATTAGAGACTCATATGTATTCATAAGATTAGAATTTCTTACCTGGGAAAGTATTTATCAAATACCAACCTAAACTTAATATATTCATTGGCACGAAATATACGAGACAAAAAGGTTCTGTATGTTACGACAAATAAAACGCACCAAACATGAAATTACTACAGAATTCGTATAATCTGATAAATTTAAATGGAAATTTTACAATAATTTAATCTTAATTTTAAATAGCTATCGAATTTATTTCATAATCGTCATCATCATCATCATTACAGAAAAAAAGACGTCCACTGCCGGACATAGGCCTCCCCAAAAATCGCGACGACGACCGGTCCTTTGCTGCCTGCATCATGAGGCTTCCCGCAACCTTTACCAAGTTGTCGGACCCCTTTGTGACGGGTATGCCAACGCTGCGTCTTTCGTAGTCACCACTCGAGAACTCAGACCCCATCGGCAATTCGTTCTATAAGTTACAAAACTTGCCTAATGCCACTTTAATCTAGCTATTCTTAGATCTCCTCATTACTGATTCGAACACGCAGAGAAACCCTAAACATAGCGCTCTTCATTGCCCTTTGAGTGACCTTAAGCTTTCTTATGGGGTCCATATTTAGCAACCACGTCTCAGCACTGTACGTAATCACTTGCAACACATACTGGTCAAAGACGTTCGACTTAAGACACTTGGACGTGAAAATGTTACGTAGCTTCCCAAGCCCCAGCCGAGTTGGATTCGACGATTGAACTCTTTCTCGAAATTGGCTCTAACTAATTATATAGTTTGTCCCAGGTAAACATAAACATCAACAAATTTATTTCATGCTTTCTTAAAAATAGTATTCATCGTAAATAATAAATTTACTGGGAAAATATGTTAGTAAATCTATCTTGCTTATTCTTTAGTTAAATTATGTTAGAGTGTGAAGTTTCCCAAAATTCCACGTTATGAGCAATACCATGAGCTTTCGGTGAAGTAAAACGTCAATATGAAACTATATCACGGTGGTAGGGAATTTTAATGCTCGCTTATCTAGCTACCAACTTTGGAAGCATCTATTGGTATCAACCGGCAACTGCACCAAATAAACAGATTCTTTTCCTAGCTTCGTGTAAATAATATAATACAATAACATAATATAATAATATGTGGACACAATTTCACACACGGCCATTTAATTCCATACTAAGCATAGCATGTATCATGGTCAAATATATATATATATATGATCGAACCCGCGACCTCTCCGCTCAATAGTAGGGCTTACTACAACTGCGCCACGAGGCCTGTCAAATGATCACTTAACAACATCTAAATACGATTTTTGAATGAACAGATAGTTAGCAATATAGGAAGTCACTGTTGCCAGCTCAGGACGATTCTCCCTATATTCAGGGGTTTTGAATTGTAGAGGGAAAAATGTAGAGGAAGATTAACTGAGTTGTCAATTGAGCATTCAAGTTTTTTGCATGCGTAGTGAATTTAAAAAAAAACCAACCATCTGGGACCAAACACATCAAAGGGGACTTTTTATTTCTAAAACTCTTATAGGGACCCTGGGACAGCCGTCTGGCAACAAGGTCACCCACCTGGGACCAAGCACGCCAGGGGGTCTTATGTCTAAAACTAAATTAAGAGGAATTCTAGATTAGGTTCCAGGAGAAAACGATACAGTCAACACTGAAGAAATCCAATTCGTTTGGATGACATCTACCCTTTAACATAATAATCCCCAGAGATTTATAAAAAAGGAGCTAAATAAATTACAGTTTAGTGGTCGGGTTAAGCCAAATGAAGCGTTTAAAAAGGAAAAAAAAAAAAACAAACTCATCCATTATCTAGAATCAGGGCCCCGACCGGATTCCGTTCGGGGATCCAAAAGCTTTCGATTCTGCTCTCTGAATGCGATACGAAATACATCAGCCGCGTAATCCAATTACCAATGTCGTTACTTACCTAGGGTTACTATTCAAAGAATATTCCCCTTTCACTTGTTATATTGCATCGTACAATTTTTCTTTTTTACAAGCTTTTATTTAACTCGCAATTTTTGTATGTAACTTTAAATAACAAACCATTTTTGAACCACTTGCCGGTATCTGATTGAGATGAAATTCAGCATATTTGTGGTAGTTCGGTGACAATGCAATATTATGGTACCATGGAACTGACATGGTAATGGAGCCCTTCAATAGGGACTTGAACTCCCTGATGGCAAATGGTAGGACATTTGAGGCTTCAGTTTAAGTGGAAGGACATTTTATATCTCAAATAATAAAAAAAAACAACTAATTATGTGTAAATTTCATTTGAAGCAATGATGGCTCAATGGTAGCATGTACGACTTCGCGTCGATTGACGTGAGTGCAAACCCTGCAATTAATCTGAACTTTCGGTGAAGTAAACCATAGCATGGTGGTAGCGCTTTTTCTAATGACTGCCTGGCTAGCTACCACCCTCAAGTTGAAAATCTGTCTCCAAGCACCAATAGGCGTGTTTCAGCAGCTGCACTTGAGAGCCAGCCTTCCAACAGGTTTAGGGTTTTATCATCTTGAACCACATCGTCACCTAACATCAGGTGAGATTGTGGCCACTACGCCAAAACCTATAACGTTAAAAAAATTGTACTGCATGCGTCTCCGATCATTGACCAAAGTAATTCTTCTCCTGTGACTTAATAAATGCAAAACTATTTTTTAAAACCTTTTTACTGTAATTTATAAACAAAAATTTATATAAAAAAAAATATTTTTTTATCAAATTTTATTTATGTTATTATAGGCATTGATTGATGTTAACACATATGGACTACAAGTCTAAGCTCAAATTTAAAACAACTTATATACAGCTATAGGTTCTAGTGACCACTTAGCATCTGATTAAAGAATGCTTGCTTGCTATTTTATTCAATAAAAAATATAACTAAATTATTTTTGTAATTTTTGGACAACCAATAAACCTATATATATGTTTATATAAATTTATGCAATAATAAATTCATCACATGACAATAAAGCTTTATAATGTAACTTTTAAAGCTTTTATTATTAATTTTTATCACTACCTTAAGTTACATTAAGTGTGAGCATCCTTCGGGAAAAGAAGTTTAATCAGTTGCGCGATACACTGGCTATTCGGATCGGATAAAAGCCATACCACCTCGCTTGATAACTGTATATTCCTCGTCTGATTCCGGATTGACGCGCCTAAACGTGCCATCACTATGGTATGGTATGGTGATAGTCTGACACAACTGTCAAGTCCCATTACCTGACTAGTAGAATGTAAAATAAAACAATGGTAGAATCATAAGGTGACAACCCTAAAGTAAGTCGATGTTCAACATTACGTGATTTTTCGTCAATTCTCAAATAACCTTGGATCATAACCGCTGGATTTATTTTATTCTTGGAATCATCTGTTTGGTTGAAGTTCGGTAAAGCAATGATGGCTTAATGTTAGCGCGCAGGAATACAGTGTTGATGGACATTGATTCAAATCCTAAAATCGTGACTTTGATGAAGGTAAAGATCGTGAAAAAATCATAACATTTTGGTACGGTATTTTTTAATATTACCCTAAAGTTGAGAATATGTCGCCAAGTGTTCTGGCAGCCGTACTTAAAAGCAAGTTTCTTTACAAGGCTTTTAACGTATTCGGATTAAGTAAATATCAATCGAACATGCCATTTCAAAGCAAATATGATTTCTGCATGAGAACTACGTAATTAAGAGGCAGATGAGAAAGCAGGCTTGATTTTTTTAATTGTTTTTTTTATCGTCATAGGTTTTGGCGTAGTGGCCACAATCTCATCTGACGTTTTTACACCTGTTGTGTATTGGTGCTTGGCGGCAGATTTTCAACTTGAGGGTGGTAGCTAGCCAGGCGGGCATTAGAAAATGCCCTACCACCATGCTATGGTTTCCTCACGAGGTTTTCCTTCACCGAAAGCTCAGACTCATTGAAGAGATTCGAACTCACGTCAATCGACGCGAAGTCGTACACGCGAATTTTGAAGCGATGATGGCGCAATGGTAGCGACCATTGCGCCATCATCGCTTCAAAATTCAATTGTTTATTTAGCGTCGCAAAGTTTTCTGCTGATGTCAATTATTCCATTGAACGATACAATCGAATCCAATTCTATGTCGTTCTCTTATGTCGTTAAATGTCCAATTATATTTTAAACAGCGTATTCAATACATGTTTTAATGAATTGTCGTCGATTAAATTTGTTAAAAGTTTCAGTTTCATATAACTTTAACAAGTTATATGAAATTTAATTCACTCATAAATAAAAACCAAAATAAATCACGTATTACATACAATAAAAGTTACAGAATATAAAATAATATCGGTTTTTTTTTCTGGTCTTTAACTCTTAGGCGATTAGTCTTACGGCGATCTAATTGTTCCAACAGATTTATTTAAAACTAGCTGTACCCGAGGCTCCTCTCACGTGGACTACTAAAAAAGGTTTTTTATTTTTTTTTTGTGGAAAACCATAATTATTTTTCTATAATAATACCTTATAATATCTGCTATCTGCCATTAAATCCCATCAAAATCGGTACAAGCGTTTCGGAGATTACCCGGAACAAACAGACAGACAAAAATTTAATTTATTTGAAAAATTGTTTTTTTTTATTATTGGTAACGTGTATTGCATGCAATGCATTGAGTAAAAATGTGTTATTTTGATATTACAAACAGACACTTCAATTTTATTATATGTAAATAGATATTTAGCATCTAAGTTGTATACCGAGAGGGTGGTTAGCACTGTCAGGTTTTAACAGTATAACGTGGAAGGCACCCTGATCCCATATATTGAGACCAAGGCGTCATACCAGACTGCTTCTGTTTTTTTTTTTTTTCGGAAACTTTCCTCTATACGTGATGTGTTTCAACTTGATTGTGTTTTTCACATTTAGGCTGAAGTTATTTTTATGACATTGTTAAACTTATTCAAAGCCACGTGCCCGAGACGCAATCTATGGACGATAATAATTTGGACTTTTAAGATGTTAATTTGTTCAATTTTTTGTTTTTCATTATTTTACACCTCTTTTCTGTTTTATTTTTAATAATTAGCTTCACCTTTATTGTCAACTCCGTTTGAATTGTATTCTCTAAATAGAAATGCCTGAAATACAGGCTAACCTAATTTAGGAACCAGAGCTACACTGATGATATGTATTATGAGTGACTCAATAATGAATTAATTATTATTATTCCGTTTATTTAATTATTTACATTTATTTTTATTTTTTACAATAATATCTATATAAAATACAATATTAAAATAAAAAATACAAAAAAACAGTTGAACACCAGCAGCGGAGTGAAGACCCAAGCTACCGGTGGCTAGGGCTCCAGAGAGCGGAACTTCCTCATAATTCTCGCAGTGTCCAGAAGAAATGGACAGTTATTATCATTATTATATTTCCTATTCAGTGAACCACGATATTTGTGGTGGCTCAGGTAAGTATATGAATCCCTACTATTATTACAAATGAGAAAGTAACTCTGTAACTGTATGGCTGTACTTTTTCTCGGCTAAGCCCTTGAAGTGATCACAGTGGGACTTTGCATCGAGGTAGCCTTGGATCTGAAGAAAGACATAGTATAACAAGCTTTAAAAGTTAAAAACTTTAACCCGCATACGGATAAAAATAACTACAATTAAAGGAAAAAATCTAATTTAATTTTTAACCTTTGTCACACGATTGATTCTAAGAACTGCCGATAGATAGCACTAGCAGTATTCATAAACGCCGAAATATTGTATAAAATTGTTTTTCTGTCGCTTGGTATACTTTATTTATATTTAATATTGTTTTTATATATTTCGTAATAATTTTCTCCTCATTAGATATACCACTTGATACGATAGCTAAAAACCATTCAACAAAATTAGATGAGTAGTTTAGAAGCTACCGAACATTCATAAACTGGTAAAAACATCCCTTACTTTTGGCTCAAAAGTCGAGTAAAAAATACCCAAAGTCTCGGGAAAAGTTACACAAATAATTATATAACCAATCAGTCTACGTAAATTTTTAATTTAGTTAAAGAAATAATTAACTTAAACATAGTACGACAAAAAAATAACAAGGAGTGTCGCCGTATGAAATTATATTATTCTAAACAGTTAGAATTGTCATTCAGTGTAACCGTAGCCTTAAAACACTAAAGTATAAAGGTCGAGCACGTAGGTAACACTATCGATTGAAAGTTACGAATATAATTTAACTTGTTAGATATTAATCGATGTTCAATCTAGCTAATCGCTTTTCGATATTGCGCCGATATTAATTGCGTATCTGTGATCAGGTGCCGACGTAATGTGTTTAGCAAATGTCACTCGGGGTCTATTATGAATTTGCTACCGACGTATTCTGTATTCGACACTCTCTAAGTACACCAGACACCAATGTCTGCCAGATGTAGTAATACAATTAATGCATTACTCAAATCTGGACATTTATTTATAATATATTCATAATGTGGTGCCAAAAAATACACTTTTTTTCAAGACTCCACATTTATCCAGACCAAATTTCAGTTAAGTCTTAAAGAATTTTTTAAGTTCGCTCATTGTTTTTTTATTTTAATTTATTTTGGTGTTTTCGAGTGACCTGTAACTATTAGTTTGATTTATATGTAACATGTTCATAGTTACAATAAAATTTAATTATTATTATATTAAACTCCATAATGATAGAGTAAAGTGTAAAGATCATAACGAAAATAGCTACTTGTTACCTATTGTAGTTTTACTTTCCCCTCAAACCACGTCACGTCGCGTTGGTCGCTCTACGTATAGCACGGTTCAATTACAAAATGAAAAGACGTCGGCTTCATGGATAAGGAACTTAATAAAATCCGTGAGAAGGAATAAATACTGAAAACGGCTCGGAGTAAATTTTGACATCCGACATTAAAAACTCAAAAGGAAAACGGCCGGATCTGTTTCCATCAAGACGGAGGAAAGGAAAAGGGAACAGGCATTTTTCTAAGGGAAGCGAATGCTTTGAAAATTTCACCGAATTAATTTATTAAGGCAAAGAGAAAATATAGAGAGTTCCTATGACATCTGATACGAATTCTATATCGGGTGTGGTTTTGATAAATACTCAGAGGACTTTTCAATACATTCTTAAAAAAAAATCATGTGAAGTACCTAACAGGTAATAAAAGTGAAATTTCTTAAAAAGTGTGTCGCGGATTACCTAAATTGTGTATTAGATATACAATATATAGGTATCTCTCTCGTTCTCTCTATGTTATATCTGTCTTCTCTCTCATGTAACGAAATGTGTCTTAACGTGACGCGTCCTTGAAATGTCACTGTCAATTCTCATCTAATTATCTAAACCGTTTAAGAAGTTTCACTTCAAAAATTTGTCTTAGATATTAGAAACTTCTGGTCTTTTATATTTTCATTTTAAATAATAATTACAGTAAATTCAAAAGTTATCAACTTCACTCGATAAACAGTTGCACTGTACTGGCGTGTCCGCGCTCGAACGAAAAGCTTGTTTTATGTACCTAACCAACTCGAGTTTGTTCTATTAAAGTTTAAATATATACATCTATATCTATACAAGTAAATAAAATTGAAGTATCTGTATGTAATTTCGAAATAAAGACGTTTTCTTATTCTCATAGAAAAAATATAAACACTATTTTTTTGACGTGAAATCTTCTTTTGGCGCACCGCACACAAATCTTCCGTAGGTAGTAAGTTAGGCTGATCCGTCACGCTCTGAGGTGAGACAGGCTCGATCGGGTGAACTCGGGACCGCCGAGTGTACCCGAGCGACATACATACAGTCAGCTGCTCTTCGCTGTTGTGTCGCTGTGTTTAGTATATTCAATTCATACGTAATAATTGTCTTTATGAAGTTTTCATTTCTGCCGTGCGGTCTTAAACACACACTCGTTTTTTTTTATTTTGTCTATCAGTGTATTTGTTATCCCGGGCTAATATGCGAAGAAGCTAAGCCGATTTTAAGATTTTCGTTTTCAGGTGGAATACTTCTAAAGAGCAATTTAGACTGCATATCATTATCCTTTACCATTGGAGATAAGAAGTTGTGGCGTTCATACCTTTTTATTGTAAATACGTTTTGGTGGGTAGAGACTTGATATTATATTCTTAGAATAAGCAGAATTTAAGAATAATAGAACACTGACTGTCAATGAAATGAAACCGTAATTTTATTTTCTCACTATTTATTTAATACAAAGACCCTCATTTAGTGACCCCGACGTGATGCTTGGGAACCTTAGGGTTTCTTCAGTAAAAAGCTGAACCCTGATAGTCCCAATGGCCAGCATACTACAGAGAACTGTTTGCGGTATATGACAGTGTGCAGCATTATCGTCATTTTTCAGTTACGCAGCCTGCAAAAATTTACACGGACTATAAGCCTTTGATTTATGCTTTCTCGCAACCATCGCGAGAGGCTTCCATCGGTTCAGTTGAAAGAACTTTCTTTTATTTTACAATTTACCACGGACATTATTCATATAAAGGGGTAGACAACACGGTAGTGGACGCTATGTCTCACATCGAAGCTGCTGGTTTCGAAGTTGACTATTCTGCCCTCGCTTCTTGCCCAGAACTTGTCGACGAATTGAAAAAGTATCGTGTCGATGTAAATTCTTCTCTGAAATAAAAGGACGTTGTTGTTTCAGGCACAAACACTACTTGGGTTTGTGACACCTGCCCAGTTGCGTAATCTGAGTCATCGCAGCACCAAACCTACCATCCGGCTTATCTCTGACCGTTTCGTTTGATCTGGTGTTGCCAAAGATTGCCGTCGTGGTGCTGAACTTGTGCGACTTGCCAGAGAAGCAAGGTGACTCGGCATACACAATCACCGCCTGGAAACATCTCCAGCCCCATATCTCGACTTAAGCACGTTCATATTGACATCATTGGTCTTGTGCCATTTTGTTCTGGTTACAAATACTGTCTAATTGCTGTTGACCGCTACACTCGGTGGCCGGAAGCATGGCCGTTGAGTGGGATAACTGCAGAAAAAGTGGCGAGTGCTTTTGTGGCCGGCTGGATTTCTCGTCACGGAGTACCCGCCGTTATTAAAACCGACCAGGGGCGGCAGTTTGAATCAGACCTTTTCAGATGCCATACAGACATGTGCGGCACCGAACGTATTCGCACTGCAAGCTACCATGCTAACAACGGACTAGTAGAGCGCATGCATAGGCAATTGCCTAACTGGCAAATCAAAGAAGCCTTTAATTGAAGGCTTCTTTGATTTGCCAGTTTTGATTCAATCCTTGCCAGTGGTAAGTGTACTGCCTTGGGTTCTGTTAGGTACGCGCTCTGCTTTCAAGGAAAATCTGCAGGATACAATCTCTCAATTACATTAAGATGAGACGTTAACCCTTCCCGGGGAGTTTTTAGAGTCTTTCAAACCTTCTGGTTATGAAGAGCCGTCAGAATTTATTCAAAAGTTGAGACAGCAAATGTATAAGTTGCGTCCCATTCCGGTTTGTCGAATACTAAGTATAAAAATGTTTTTGTTTTTAAAAATTTTAGTTCTGAGTCGCATGTCATACTTAGGGATGATACTGTCCGGTGTTCATTACAACCTTGGTTCTTATAAAGTTTTATCTAGGGCGGAGGACAGGAAGACTTTCTCATTAGAAGTTAAAGGCAAACGGATGACTGTTAAAATCGACAGGCTCAAGCCTGGATAACTCAAGCAAAAAAGGATATTTCATTTATGTTTAAAATTGGAAATTTTGTATTGTGATCATTTATAATACCTACATTTATAATATTTACAGAGCTGAAGGGATTGTTTGTTTGTTTGATAGCGCTAATCTCTGGGCCTACCAGACAGGTTTGAAAAAATATTTTTGCATTATTTTCCATATTTATCGAAGAAGGTTATAGTATGTAATTAATAACATATATAATTATATTATAATATATGTTTATATATTATAATATATATTTTTATAATATAATATATGTTATAATATATAATGTTATATAATATATGTTTAATTATTATAATATATATTTTTATAATATAATATATGTTATAATATATAATTTTACGCTATAACCCTAAGGAGCGGAGCAGTAACCATGGATGTCAAGCAATCTGGCTAGCTGTAAGCAAGTACGGGAAATGAGAACAAATATGCGGCACCGTGAAGAGTTGTTTGAATAAATTTAAGATACGTATAATCGTGGGACACTGCTAGTTTAGCATAAAAAGTCAAGCGTGAATTAAATGATAAAAATATACCAGACAATAAAAAAAATCTCACCCCAACCATGAAAATTTTCAAACGTAAAATGACTTGACTTTTTCGTATCTTGCAATTTTTTTTCTTTTATACTTACGAAGAATCATTATAAAGAATGATTATACATTTTTCATTTCTTTACAAAACTCGCGAATATTTTCGGAATGTGTCAGAAAGTTAATTGTATTGGCGCTGCCTACAATTTGTTATGTTACTTGGATCTTTTTTAAATAATACAATCTTTTGTGTCTATTTTTGTTAGTCATTTTTAATATAAAATTTATGAAGTTTCGATAAAAGTTGTGAATTCGAAGCATCTTGCAATAGTGGGGTAAATTTTAATTTTCAATATTGACTCCTAAGTATATTCACATTGTAGAATTTAAACTGTTAAATTATATTATTATTTTTGACCTCCGATGTAAACAGACGAGTTATAAGTTTAACGTATGTATCTGTATTTTTTTATACTACTGTAAGCAACATAATGTCGCAGGCTAGTGATCAGAGAAACATCGTAACATCATTACGCTGTTAGTCTTTATACTACTGTTTCTTCGAATCATTCAACAATACCCTATAATGGATTTCCTGTTTTTCAAAATTATGAACAGATGGCGTACTGCAACAACTTCCGGTTCATTATATAATTCAGACCGGACACACTGACTGATAACGGAAGTCGCTAGTATTTTTGTATGAATCCAACACTACAAAGGTGGCAAATAAGCATACGGCCCGCCTGATAATAAGCGGCTACCTATGGACGCTTGCAATACCATAGGTATCATTAGTGCCTCTCCGGCCATAAACCTCCCTACTCCAAGGAGTTCTTGAAACCCTACTCACCGCAGGAACCACAACCCATGGTTATTTGGCTGCGTTTTTTTGTAAGGTGGAAGTATCCCACCAGTCGGGCTGCCCCAAGTAAAGAGAAATCATCAAAGAAATTTCTCTGTACTCTACCACCCTTTAAACCCTCCCTTCCCCAAGGAGTTCTTGGAACCCTACTCACCGCAGGAACCACAACCCATGGTTATTTGGCTGCGTTCTTTTGTAAGGTGAAAGTATCCCACCAGTCGGGCTGCCCCAAGTAAAGAGAAATCATCAAAGAAATTTCTCTGTACTCTACCACCCTTTAAACCCTCCCTTCCCCAAGGAGTTCTTGAAACCCTACTCACCGCAAGAACCACAACACATGGTTATTTGGCTGTGTTCTTCTCCAAAGAAATCTGTCTGTTTCCTACCTCTTTTATATTAAAAAACCCACGTATTTTAAATAGTATCTTACTAATATGACTTGTTGGTAGGTGAAGCTAGTCCTTGTAACAAAACATAAAATAATAGTTTCAATTAAAATAATATAATATCTATAAAATTGAATTGAAATGTCTGTAATTTAGATAGAAAGCTTCTTGTTAAGCTCGTACAAGATATTTGTACGTAACAAAATCCGCAACACGCATTTTTTTTTATATTTCTCTGTTTGGCCGGGCTAATCTCCGAAATGGTTGAATAAATTTTGACGGTACTTTCGATGCCGAGTAGAGGACTTTTCAAAGCTTAATCTAGATAAAACATCATTACGCTTCGCTATTTGAGCTAGGCAGTATTTATAAAATTACAATTATAAATGTAAATAAACAGCCCACACTTAATTTTAATGAAATACATGGTTTCCGGAAAACTATTCACGTGAAAAAAGCTACAGGCACCAGTTAGTATATAATTTGATATCACATACACTATAATATATATATATATATATATATATATATATATATATATAGATATATATATATCTTAATAGACAGTATTGTTGAAAATTGTATATTTGCAGGGACAATGCCATTATCTTCAAAACTAACTAGTCCTTCTATACACCGAACTTTGAACAAGGGTGTATCATCAAATATTTATCTATAGACATACTTCAATTTGTGCGGTAACACTAACTCGAATTGTAACATGAGTACGTAACTTGTTAAAAGTTTGTACGGTACAAGACAGAAGCGTTCACTTTTTAAACATGTCCATGTTTTATTCCACAAATGGGCATCCTTAACCCTTCTTATAGTTTCTCCTTACTTTTCGAATATCCCGCCAACCAAGCACGAACAACAACACGCGCCATATGCGCGCCAGCTGGCGAAGAAAAGACAATAACTCTATCTGGCGTAGTTCGCAGCAATACACACGTGAGCGCTCGGGTAAAATAAAAATCTCAATAGCATCAAAATACGATATAAGAGATTAGAAGTCCAAAATCAAACATTGCTTAATATTGTTAATTACTTAATCTATATAAAAATCTGACTGACTGATCGATCAACGCACAGCCCAAACTACCGGGGCTAGGATCGTGAAAATTTATATGCGGGTTCCATTTACACTGTAGGTTAGCACTAAGCAAGGATTTTTTTTAAATAATCCTCTAAGCTGGTGAAAAAAGGGATGAAATTTTGTATGAAAATACGTCTTTCAAATATATTTTTACCCGTGCGAAGCCGGGGCAGGCCTCTAGTTAATTATACTAGAAGCAATGATGGCTCAGTCGTAGCGTGTACGACTTCGCGTCGATTGACGTGAGTTCGAACCTCTGCAATGAGCCTGAGCTTTCGGTGAAGGAAAACATCGCGAGGAAACTATAGCATGGTGGTAGGGCTTTTTATAATGCCCGCCTGTCTAGCTACCACACTCAGGTTGAAAATCTGTCGCCAAGCACCAATATGTGTGTACCGGCAGCTGCACTTGAGAGCCAGTCTTCCACTAGATTTAGCGTGTTATCATCTTGGACCACATCGTCACTAAACATCAGGTAAGATTGTGGCCAATACGCCAAACCTATAACGATAAAACTAATTATATGATTACAGTTCTCTGCATTTGAAATCGGTAATACGTCCGCGGAAATATAAGAATCGCTACTTCCCATGACTCAAATCCCGTGTCAAAGCCTAGCGTGTTGCAAACATTAGAACGTTTCCAAGTAATTGTTTTCCACTCGCCAGGACGTTACTAATTCGATACAGCCAAGTTTTAAGTTATTCCGTCGACTGTACATAGTTTGTGAAACTCTTGTTTTCGTTTCGGGTACAGCCGGTAGCAGTTTTTACTTAAGACACGTTTTGGACGGACGAAACAAATTTGTTTTTACATCTCAACCTTTTACGTTAAGCTGTAGTTGGGTTTTTATTTGGTTCGATGTTGGATATTTTAAATTATACGTTAATTCTGAATCCCAGTGTCATAGTACAAACTATATTTTATAGTAGCACGAGAAAATGACTGCACTTTGCCTCATGTTATGTACAATACCATCGAAATAGACCGGCGACCATCAAAATATCACCCGAGAGTGATATCAAAATATGCCCGTCATAGTGGTATGCGTAGGCGTGGTACATTCCGGGATCAGACGGTGTATATACAGTATTCAACCAGGTTGATTAAACCTGCAGCGTGACCCATTCTCTCTCTTTTACAGTATCTGCTTCGTCAAAATACGCATGAAGAGACATCTCTACAAGCCAGCATAAAAGCGACGCCTGCCTATGAAATTTATCACCGGTGGTCACCCTTGTTTCTGGACTGCACCTTACTTTCCATCAGTTATTGTGATGATTTCTACAGGGCTGCTATAATTAACTTACTGAATAAATTTCTATTTTCCCACGCGGTGATATTCATTGTAAAAAAAAAAACTCAGAAATGTTATTATATTTATCTCGTTTATTCCTTAGTACAATTATATTAGTGGGAGTAGTGCCGCCCATAACCCTGTATTATGACGTTCGCGCTCCAGCACCTCTCGGTTCAACCAAACATACAGAAACTGTGGCAATTTGTTTAGTAATATCTCTATATATTATTTCTCAAAGGTCTTTTTTGTGGCAACGCTAAACAACGTTTAATTATTCCTGAAAATTAATGATTCAAACATAATTTCAAAGCATATATTCTCCGCTATCGACGAAAATTAGATTACAATTAACGTTTTCATTACAAAATTGAATGAAAGAATCTTTCTCATTAAGAATAGCATTCCTAATTATTATATTCAACGAACATGTAGGAAGCACCATCTATTAACAATCTCTTGAACTATCATGACAGCTTACATTTTAATTTTGCGAATATACGCACGGGCCAGCTAGTAAATACTTAATCGTAATACATTTATGAATAATCGTCTCGAGGTTCTACAAGAAAGAAATTGTTCAGAATAGCATATCACTTGTAGTATTATTTTCCCACAAAAAACAGTAAAATCTAAGTAGCGTTTAAAGCTTTTATATAGCCATGGAAGTATTACCTACAGCTACGGAAATGTCCCTGAATCGGGCACGTCTCATTTCTGTCTCATTTCCGCCAGACATAATGACTTTCGAACGCTTTTATTTTGTTTTTTGTTTTATTTTTATTACATTACAAAAATCATAACGCTATTTTTTATAAGGTTAATAAATAAAAACATAAAGCGGATCAGATAAAGTCTGAAAAAGATTCAAACGTTACACGCACTACAAAAATTACCCGCGCGTAATTTTTAACGCAATTCAGAAATATTAATGTTAAATTAATTAATTGATATATTATAAAACTTGATGGCGGTGAGGTACACATATAGCGTAATAAATAATAAATCCATTGCATCGCGCTGTGATGAAAAAGTTTTTTTTTCCACAAATAAATTATGGTATCTTGATATGACTACAAATAAAGCAATGTGAATAATGAAAGTATAGAGGAATATCTCGCATATTCAATTGGCTTAAACAAAAGGTAACTGGGTATTTGGCAAAAAATGAATATCTTTTTTTATGTATTTTAAAGCTTTATCATTATTATGATAACAGTCAATTGGAAAAACTCTTAAAACATTTTTTTTATTAATAATAAACTATTGAAAATTGCAATATTTAAAAAAGAATCACATGCTACGAACGCGCTACAATTGATCGTCAAGTTTGTGACGTCATAATGTTATATAAGAATTTCAACGATTATGTGTCAAAGCACTGTAACAGCTGTGTGCTATAATGAGTAGAAATTAACATTGTGACATCACACGCGCTCGGATTTATTCGGGAACAATCGGCGCTTTTCGGTACTGAATTCAAACATAAATTTTTAATTTCAAATAACTTTTGAAATATTGCGAAAAAAAAAGTTTGTTATAAAACTTGAATATGATCTTTCCATATGTCACAAAAAAAAAAAAACAAATACCCAATTAGACAGGTGAGCTATATGGTAAGTAATCTACCCGTGAGGTTGTATTCCTACAAACAACGTTGTAGACCTGTGTAGCATCATGCTGAGACAGGGGCTCACGACCCCATGCAACACTTATTTATTGTTTTTCTGTATTATTTTTTATGTGTTGTGTTTATGTCGAATTAATGTTTTTTATTTATTTCTTCTTTCTAAATAAACCCAGGCGTGTGTCTATTTAATGACCGCTCTATGTGGTGCGTAGCGAATGGCTGCCTTTTTTTTTCGAACCGACTACACTGTTAGCTATAAGAACTCTTAGAGCGGCCTTTACAGTTTCAATGAGCTTGGGGGCCAACGTTGAGGGCACTCAGCCGCGAAAGGTAGGCAACAGGCTCCAAAGGCTCCAAATCCTATCCATATAAATTCTAGCTAACTAACTATACATATATAGTATACATGTTCCTGCCTTCTGGGAGGCCAAAAAAAGAAAAAATGGTCCCTTACAGAACCTATGTACCAGAGTGGTGCGCATGTGTGTGGAGGGATGCAGTGTAATTACTGTATATTGGGACTGCCGATCGCTGCCGTTTAACAATATTTATACAATTAGCTTATGTTCGCTTATGCACACATACAAAACCCCTACAGGACGATTCACTACTAAATATCCTCAACGGGATTATGGAACATCCGTAATTGACTGGAAAATCTATCACAGTGGCTTGCTTCGAAGGAAATCCACGAACGCTTACCACAAGGCGGACCCCATGCTTGTTTGCTACCATCGTAGTAAAAAAGGTATAAAAATTTCTAGATAAGTGTTCTATAAACTCTCAATTTAGGAAAAATTGCAAGTTATTTATTTCCAAGTAATTTCATGAACAAAAACGAACCATTTCCAATCAATATTTGAATATAAAAATTAATGCAATCTGTTTCCAATCAATTAATAATCAATGCATAATTGCAAACGCTTTTTGAACAATTTATAAAAAAAATTGCCAGTCCATTTTAATCATTTTTTGAAACTGGACTTTTCTTATATATTTATTTATAGAGCGACTTCTATTACGAAAAAGCATATGTGCTTGCATACATAAAAATAAACTGGTCACTATTTCAAACCTTGGCGCTCTGCCAACGACCCCCGGGGACCGTGAACTTGACGTTATGTCCAGAAGGATTTATATTTCCCGAATAAATCATTACACACTACGGATATATTTGAAAGCATATATAAAACTAACGATTTGTTGTGCTTACAGTTTTTTTGTTATGTTTTAATTTACATTAACTCGGGTTAAGTAAAAAAAGGAAGTTATACTTTATGACGTAACACAACATAAATAACTTCAAAAATTTTATTCTGCTCGCAACGTCATGATGAAGTTAGTCATCAATGATAATACCGCAGTCCCAGACGCCCCGAAGACAAAATGTAGACCGCGGAACATATTTACCGACCCGGATGATGAAATCACGGTATCTAACGCGTTATACCCATCCATCTCTTCAAGTCAAGCGTGTTTGCGCCCACGCCCTCGAAACCACCGTTCCCTCCGTTGGGGACGGGTGGTTAACTACGCTCCCGCACACCCGCCACTAACACCCTCTCCAGCGGCAACTCAAGCCTAGGTCCATTCCTCCCAGAAGGCAAGAACATGTATATTTGTATAGTTAGTTAGCTCGAATTTCTATGGATAGGGAATTAGTCAGATCGCGACTTTTTCGCATGACCGGCAACAGCACAAGCCGAGGTTCGGCCACTTTGCCACCCTTGGTGCTTGTTGCCTAGCTTTCGCAGCTGAGTGCCTTCCGCGCTCGCCCCCAAGCCCGGTGAAGCTGTCAAAGCCTCTAATGGTTCCAGGGCTCTTAAAGGCTAAAATTATAGTCAGTTCGAAATGCAAATTCATTTTAATGAATTTCTTTAGTCCTGTAAAAATAATTTTACCAATTATATATAATATTTATTTATACGACAAAATTTATTATGTCGCACTTTCGTCATTTTACCTTCTACGACACGAACGCGACTTAAACAAGTAGAACTTAAAAAACTTGCAAAAGTATTGCGCTAAATACGTTATATTCATATTTGGGGATAACCCGTGAAAATATTAAGTTAGTATTGAAGTAACGGTATTAAAAACACGTCGAATATTTATCTATATTAATATTTATGTACTTCTGTATGTACATGTAATTTTTATTTCCAAGTTTCTTGATAGATATTCATTATCATATCTACGGATCACAAATATAACATTAAAAAAATGACTGTCTGTTTTTATACCCGTATTTAACTCAGAAACGGCTCGACCGATTTTTATAAAATACTCGCTGTGCCCGCGGCTCCGCTCACGTGGACTACAGAATGCCTTCGGTCGAGCGCACGTGATGCCCGTGGTTATTTTAAAGACAAAAATACTCATTGTGGGTGATCCTTAGAAGATAGACATATGCTATCGCAATATTTTTAAAGATATTTTAAGATCTACCATTTTGAGTACATTAATTTGATATATCTCTTATGGTTTACTTAGCGTAAGTCATTTAAGCGCCCGAAAAGCGTCTTCTTTTCCGAATTAATTCACCATTATCATCACTGCTTATTTCGTATGTTACTTTGTCACCCTATAACCTGGCCAGATAACATAGCTATTAATTAAAATAAATAAGTAATAATATAATATAAATAATAATACAATAATATTCTACTCAAACGGGCACATATTTCATAAATTATCAATGGTAAAAATATATTTTGAAGAAGATATTTTCACATTTAGCATATTTTAAACATACTATTATTTTAAGCAAAAAACCAGAAAACCTTTACAAAAAATTTGACTGGTATAAGAAAATATTCATAACGTTAATACTAGATCAAAAATAAGAAACAATATATCCATATCCAAACATAGTTCTGTGGCCTACAGAGGTTTTCATAAATAATAGCCTTAGAAAGTCAAACAAACATACTAAAACTGTTCTTTATTAATTTATCGATCGCATTTATAATTTAATTTTCTATTTAATTATTTTGCTAGAAATTTTATGTAACTTTTTTTTTTGCTATCAAACAATGATAAATGATGATTATAATAATTGAGCGAATGAGCAAGTGATTGCCGGCTGAATCCGAAGGTTTCGCTGATAAACAGCGTCTTCTGATGAACTTCGTCATAAAAGACAAAACCTGATGCCAAATCTTGTTGTATTATCGTTATGTTCATTTTTTTTGTTTTTTCTTTTATAATTTTTTTTTGTGACTAAATTATTTTCTTACCTTCTTTTCTTTCTATATGTAATTCCTCAATTGAGATATGCTATGTGAGTTGTCAAAAATATGAATAAAAATAAAATTCCGCATGTATAATACAGTTTCCCCACATTTCTAGATAGAAAATACTTTACACGTATAACTAACTTCAACCAGTCGCTTCTTTCAAACTGAAAAACCGCTAATCACATCATTCATACAAATGCTACACTGCTCTTTCCTATGCTTCATTGGAGTTATTGGCTTCATTGGAATTTCTGATTAATATATTATAGACTACGAGCCGTGCCCTTCGGTTTCACTCGTGTTAAATTTATTCGACTACCTCTCCAACCGTCAACGCACTCATACAGCTTATTAACGCTGTTATCAATTCCCGTACTCGCCTATAGCAGATTGCTTGAAGTTTTTCCACTTCTTAGAGACATAGCGTGAATTTATATAGGTTATATCCTTCGTCAATACATTAGGTTATAAAATAAACTAATAAATTTTCAAATCTGTCTTGCAGTTCCAGAAATTACCCTTCTCCTCATATACACAAACTCATATATTTCACTCTCTCTTTCTCTTTATAATATTATTATCGTAAAGATTTTCAAAAGCGTATAGTTTCAAGGTCGTTTCTCATATTAGCAGTAAGCGCGTACCGCCACGCCGCGCCGCGTACCGTCACACGTCGCGTACCGTCACGCCACGTACCGTCACACGTCGCGTACCGCCACGCCACGTACAACTGCAATGCGTTTGATCACTTAATGTACTGCGTAACGTTACGTATCATTTTGTATGTAGAATTCAGAAGTATTTTTCTGAATATTTTTCCGGCACACGAGTGCGTCTGATTTACATACCGCTATCCAAGATAACTTAGGATCTGAGTGGCTTGTGCGGGATTAACTCATTTGGAAATAATATTATACGGATGAAGCTGGATTTTGTTAATATAAAAAAATCTGTAACATTCTTATTCAAGACTAGATTGTACTATGGTGTCATTCAAACGATGTTCTTAAATATATAAAAATTAACACTAATCATTAAAAAAAAGTAAATTGGCGAACAAGTTTACCTACAGCCCGCATGATGGTAAGCGGTTACCGAAGCCTAAGGACGCTTGTAACAACAGTGGTATTACTAACGCGTTGTCGATGTTGATCCCCAAGCTCTGGAAACCATACTCATCGCAACACAAAGTTATTTGTCTACGATCTTCTGTAGGGTGGAGGTATTTCACAAGTCAGGCAGCCCCAAGTAGAGAGAAATGTCCAAAGATTTTTTTCTGTGTGATATTAAATGAGATAATATCTCTGTAGAATCAAATCCTCTTGACTCAACAGTGGGGGCCACTAAGACTGCACCACAAAGTCACGATAATTAAATAAAGAAATTAAACCCAGATTCTGTGATAAAATGATGTGACATATCTGTAATTTTTTTAAGTCTATATAGGATTGGTCATCGACCTACATAATGCACATAAAACAGCTAGTACACTACGCAAAAATGCCCAAATTTTTGCGTATAGTTTTAGGTACTGTTTGGCGTTTGCCTCTGTTACAAACTCATATACTAGCTTATTTACTAATTCTCGCCTTTCTATCGACTGCAAGTTAAAAATCTACCGCCGGACATCGCGTCGATGACGTGAGTTCGAATCCCTGCAATGAGCCTTAATAACTGCTTCGATATGTAACCGGCAACGTTGCCATGGCGTCTTAATGAGGCAGAGCTCTAAAGTTAATTATATTAATTTGTGCTTTCAATAATTTTGCCTAATGATATTAATTAAATTGACATATTTTTATTATAGCCCGTGAATAAGATAAAGACAGAATTTCTTGTTTTTATGTCCAACAATCATTAATTCGAATAGTAGCTATATTTTTATTGACGGTTGGCATCGTTGTGTTTTTAAAGTTACTGCCATACGAGATGTTTCAGTTTTGATATAATACTTTTTGTAATAGTAATTGTATAATATTTTATTGGTAAAGTATCGCAGAATGCTTTAATGTGTTTACCCAATACACTGGACTATACCATAAACGTAACAGTATCGAAACTACGCAAAAAAAACTTCTTTGAATTTGAACACTATATATTTTGGACCATAAAGTATCGTCCGTATCGTAACGTCACGTCACACAAATTTTTACATACCATACCCAGAGAAGTTTCTCTTCAAAATTCTTTCGCCTAGTAGACCGTTCCATCCATAGATGTAGTATGGTTCCAACACCGTAGCGTGCAGTGACAGGACCCACGGCATATTTTTTTTTTCGTACTGACTATACTGATAGCCCTGGAGCCTTTACGGCTTTTACAGCTTTACCGGGCTTGGGGGCGAGCGCTTAAGGCACTCAGCCGCGAAAGCTTTGCAACAACATCCGAGGGTGCCAAAGTGGCCGAACCTCGACTCGGTCTGTTGTGCGTATGCAAATAAGTCGCGATCTCACTAATTCCCTATCATTGCCTACGGCATATTCCACGATGAGAATATTTGGCAGGTGCCAATATGATTCGTGCATTGCACGCGACTAAGTCAAACGCTTAGTAACCGCGTATATTCTCCGTTCTAAACCGCTTTCAAAACAATGGAATTGATTGCCCTTGTTTACGATTATCGTTGCTTATTTTGGTCTTAATCTAGTTAAGGAAAACGTGATTAAACTATAGTATGACTTTAGGGCATTTTCTAATGCCTGCCTGGCTAGCTACCACCCACAAGTTGAAAAGCTGTGGTCAAACACCTATAATAACAGGTATGTTCCGACAGCTGCACTTGAAAGCCAGTTCTCCACTAGGCTTAGCGTATTACCATCTTGGGCCACATCGACACTTAACGTTAGGTGAAAAAAACAATGCATGTCAGCGGTTGTCTTGAAATGAATGAAAAATAATTATAATAAAATAACGAGACATTACTATCACGTGTTGTTCCACATCCAATTTATGTACCGGGGGCTATATATGAAAAAACGATCTTAATCCTTTGGGTCTCAACGTCACACAAAATGACCGTAAAATTGTTATTAACGCCATCCATGGCAGTCAAGTTATTAAGAATTAAACTCCAAAGACTTCATAAATCAAGTAAGATTATGGTCATACGTTTATCTACAACGAATAATAAATATAATATAATATACCTACAGTGAGTGAACTGATTTATTTAGTTTGTGTTCGCAGTCTGTCGCTGTGGAGTGAATTAATAAGTTTTCGTTGATTGAAAACTGCACGGTCTAGTGCTCCGACGGTTTAAGGTTCCGTTGGATCGACATTTATCCATGTTTATTTTATGTACTCATATTTATGAATAAACAACTTACATCTCTTTCGGTATAATCAGATATGCAATAGTCCAAAGTGTCTAAACCATGTTAACACAAAACATAAAAGGTGTACTCACTGATTTTACAGGTTCATTGTACTTCTGTAGGGGTGGAGGAGAAATCTTCAAAGACAAAGAGATCTCGCTATGTCGCCAGCTAATCGGGTCTGTGGTCTGCATAATAGACGTTACCCACCTCCGGGTCACCAGTCCGAAAGTACTTTAATTTATTGTCCTTTTTCTCGTCTTGCCAAGTGCCTGGTCACCTTCATATTGACCCCTTGTCTTGCTTTCCAAAGTCTTCAACCTTTGTTCACCCTCAGATTTGTACATTTGGCGCACGATCCACGAACGAGATACATATCTATGATAGTCGGGATATATTTCAGCAACAATGTTTTTTTTTATCGTTGTAGGTTTAGCGTAGTGGCCATAATCTCACCTGAAGTTAAGTGACGATATGGCCCAAGATGATAACACGCTAAACCTATTGGAAGACTGGCTCTCAAGTGCAGCTGCCGGAACACACCTATTGGTGCTTGGCGACAGATTTTCAACTTGAGGGTGTTAGCTAGCCAGGCGGGCATTAGAAAATGCCCTACCACCATGCTATGGTTTCCTCACGATGTTTTCCTTCATCGAAAGCTCAGACTCATTGCAGGGATTCGAACTCAAGTCAATCGACGCGAAGTCGTACACGCTATCACTGAACCATAATGGCTTCAAATGTTATATATTCAATGCGTGATATCTTCACGTATGAAACGCTACACCAAACTGCATGTTAAATTAATTTTTGTCGAAATTATCTACGGAACCAATTTCATAACTCTATGTATATATTAATTTTGTTAAACCATTTTACAAGTACCTATCAATATTTTAAACTGAATGTATACTTTTTTAACGGTTGGCAAGAGTAAATATTAGAATGGGCTTTTAAAGAGAAAATATGTAGAAAGACATGTAGAACTAACAAAGGATTTTTCTTGTCTGTTATTCTTTTTTCGTTCAGGCTTAGAAAAATAATAAATTTATGTGCTTAATAATCAAAATAATTATGATTTTAGTATGGTTTAAATCACTATAGGGAGCAGTGGCGGATTTCCCTTAAGGCCAACTAGGCCCAGGCCTAGGGCGGCCAGATATTAAGGGCGGCTAATCGTGACAATATACTACTATACTACTTAATGCGAACATGTGTCGACAATTAATAATAGTACACTAAAGCATAACATAGTGTTAAGACTCCAGACACGGAAAAAAATCAGTTTAAATTACAATGTTGACATCGTAAAACTGCAGTACTTTATTACCATCAAATTAGAAATGTTTTAAAATTTAAGTAAATTTATATTATATTTACTTCACAGTAAACTTTGAGCTGAGAAGGAGGCGGCTGGTACTACATGGCCTAGGGCGGCCAAGACTGCTAGTCCGCTTCTGATAAAGGAGTGTGGCACATACTCTATTCTAATATTATAAAGCTTACGCGATTGTTTCTTTGAAACTACCTGTCAGAATTGAAGATTTTTTTTTCGTTTTTATAGCCCAATTATTAAAGATGGTTATAGGATATAATGAATAACTTCATAATATGACCCTAAGAGGCTGAGCAGTAATCATGAATGTGAAACAATCTGGCAAGCTGTAGACAAATGACCTAGTGTTGTGTTTCTGCGGTGAGTAGGGTTTCCAGAGCTCCTTGGGGTAGGGGGTTCAAGGTCGGCAACGCGCTTGTGATACCTATGGTATTGCAGGCGTTCATAGGCTACGGTAGCCGCTTACCATCAGGTGGGCCGTATGCCTGTTTGCCACCTTTGCAGTATAAAAAAATACTAGTTCTGGATGTGAGATCGACAACAGATTAAGAAAGAAAGATTAATTTTTTTGTAACAACGACATTTGACAAGCATAAACAATCTAAAAATACCTTTACATCTACCTACTAAGAACTAAAAATCAAATTCCAGTTGTTACAAAATGGCTCCAGCTCAGCATAATTTTGGTTGCAAACAACCAGCGCTGGTCTTCCGTTGGAGCCGTCACAAATGGGATTACACATGGGGGGATTACACAAATGCATTGGCGGTGGCACGGTCAACAATATCTCTCTAGAGTTGTTCGATTAATTTAACACTGGACAAACCGTGGAGCACAGCTGGTAAAAGTTTCATACAAAGCAATCCAATTTCAGGTAAAACTGACTTACAATTAAAATAGCCATTTCGCGAGCACCTAGATAAAACATTGTAATTAATTATTACTCTATTCACCTCCAAACAAGAAAAGAACTTGATTACTTTATCGCAACTAATGTATTTAAATCGACGCTATTGTTAAAAAGTAATTCAATCGCCGGTTCATTCATTCGTTCGTTATTTTAGTTCTTATGCTTTAAAGCGAGCGGTTTTATTGGCAGAGATACGGTACGAACGATACATTTTTATTTTCTGTTATTTAAACTAATGTTGTTTTAACGTTTCGTGAACCTAGCACTTTGGTGTTCACTGCTGGTGTTGTTTTACGTTACGGCATTCGGGGTTAGGTAGACAGGTGTTAAATAATGATGAATTCTATTCACTGTGTCTATATTTTCAGATATGTTTACAGCAATAGAGAAGTTATTTACTTAATAGATTGTATTCCTGATGGCAGATGCTACAGTGAAATAATAATAATACCACCCTGTAAATGACCCACTGCTAATCAATGAGGCCTCTTGCCGATGGAAGGTAAGGAATTGGCGATTTGAAACGCCGAAAATCAACAGTGCTACATTTTCCCACATACAGTAGTACTACAAGAACATTTCTCGTACGTCATGTTTCCTCACGATGTCTTCCTTCACCGTCAGCCGATAGTTTTACCCATTGAAATTAGTAAATGTACGCGAATTTCGAATAATTCGTTGCTTCGAACCGAGTTCGAACCTGCGGGCATCGACTGATATTCCACCGGTCTTAACCACTAGATCACGGCAACAGAGTGAAGGCGAGTTAATTAGATGTAGAATGTTTGGTTGTATTAAACTAAATTTCAAAATTTGGAAGGACATGTACAAAGAGAATCTGCATAAAAAAGAAATCGGCACGACCAACACAAATTCATTTATCCCTCCTTTTAGCAGAATTAAGTCCACTGCTAGACATAGGCATCCCCTAAAGATCGCTACAACGACCGGTCCTACGCTGCTTGCATTCTCTCGCGAAACCACCGTTCCCTCCGCAGGGCACGTACGGTTAACTTCGCTCCCGCACACCCGCCACGACCGCCCTCCTCTGCGGCACCTCAAGCCTAGGTCCGATCCATCGGCATGGAGCCCTTGAGTCAAGCAGCCGCTCGCGCGATACAGTGGCTCTATATTCACTAGCTTTCACAGCCATACCTGACACTGCATTATACACACATGCACAACACACAGGTACATAGGTTCTGTAAGGGACCTTTTTTTCCTTTTTTAGCCTAGTTAGATTAGACAAAAATTTCAGACCACTAAATACACATACACGTGTTCCTTCCTTCCTCCCAGGGGGCAGAAACATGTATATATGTATAGTTAGTTTAGATCGAATGATAGGGATTTAGTCAGATCGCGACTTAATTGCATACGCGCAACAGTCCGAGCCAAGGTTCGGCCACTTTGGCACCCTCGGATGTTGTTGCAAAGCTTTCGTGGCTGAGTGCTTTAAGCGCTCGCCCCCAAGCCCGGTAAAGCTGTAAAAGCCGTCGGTCCACTAGCGGGTCTGCCTATGCTACATCTTCCGATGCGTGATCGGAACTAGCAGTGGGTAATAGCGGCTTTTTTGGGAAAGGAGACGAAACTATCAATTGAACACAGATAATAATTTCCAGGATTATCTATTTTAGTAACTGGTTTTTCAGTTTTTAAAACTCTCTATTGTAACAGTTACCTAGGTGATTTATCGCCACGAGGTTATTGTCGCTGCCGTGTTTTTATAGAATTTTTTACGTTACGAGGCTATCGTTGACACTATAACATTTTTTTGAAGAAGTAATTTTTGTTTCGGATTTGTATACTTTTTTTTTGAGAATAGTGCTGCTGACCATGGTCAGTATGATATAAATGACTGTCCAGATAGATACCGTCATCATGTAACCTTCACGTGTTACACCAGAAAAAAACATAATTGTTCATAACCTACAATATATTTAACCACTTATCAAGTAATAGTTAGTATCATGAATGTATATAAAGTATCATGAAAGATTAAAAAACACTATTAAATAGTTTCTTTTATATATTCATAACCACAATTAAAATCTTAAATGAATGGAAACACAAAATACGACAAACGCTTAAATTAATACTGCACATTTTACAAATGTTTATAAGTGCGGTTGTTCAAGGCTACATTTCTATAGATAAGAGTCAACGGTCTAAATTCCTATGTGTGGGAACGAGACAACAATGATCTACAATGAATTTCGACTCAATAGCGATAATATCGATGTTTTTCGTCGCACAACATTTATGTATGAGTAATGACAGAAACCACTACTAAGAAATAGATAGTTCCACTACGATAAAACAACCTACTATCCGCTATTGCACCGATATATAGTTTCAATAACTATCTACATTGCGCAACGGCAAAACTTAGACGGAACACTAACCAATGCAGATCAAATTGGTAACGCAATGAGTAGATGAAGAGTTAAAATAATACGTAACTGACGTGGTTGCATGAAAAGAATTCACGTCAGTAGAAGCTAGAAGCAAGGGCGATGAACAAAATTGATGTTCAATTTTTTTAATCCCCGGTTGGGACTTGAATGAAGGAATAAGAAAAAAGAAAGAAAATCCTCGGGAAAAACTTAACTCTCGTAAAAACTTTATCGCTATGACATTTACGCGCAGTGAATTTCCAGAGGAAAGTGATTTAGGAAATCTAGGTCCGAATAACTCATTAGATAAGATAATAAAACTGGTTTCACCCTGGAATATTACATTTATAACCTGTCTTTGTCCGTTACGAAGTAGACGTATAATCAAGCTTTATATCTCAGGGGTGTAGGCGGGAAGAATGGAATGCGAATTATTACCGAGAGCTTTTCTCTTTTATTAACACTCGTATAGCGAATATCGTATCTTAAACAGCGTCTCATTCCTTAATTCTGAACTTTTCTCGTAAAAGATGCAATTAAGTGAGCTTCTATATAAATAAATCTATACTTCTGTCTGTACTTTTTCTTTAAATGTTGTGTTACATAGCTATTTTATTGGCAAGTGATCTTGTATTTGAAATATTTGTCTGTCTGTTTGTATGACTGTATTTAACTTAACTCGAAAGCCACTTGAGATTTTGATGAAATTTGATATACGATAAGTCTATCGTAATTCAGTCTTTGCATGGTGTAAAAGTGTTTTAATACAATTAAGATACAAGAGTATGGCCCGTCTAGTAGTAAGCGGTTATGGTAGCCTATGGACGCTTATAACACGCTTGTAAGATCACCACATCTTAGGATTGCTATTTATCACCAAGCAATTACCGATGTGTTCTTATAGGCCGACCGCTATAAGCGCGACCCTCCAGATGGTTTGAGGGACGTGGGACGGCGCGTGTGCACGGACATACACGGTATTGAGATGATACTCTATATCTTAAGATCAATAGTTTATGCATGTTTTTGCAACTCAGACAGATATTTTGATAAATAATACATTTGATACACAAAATTTTGAGGTGTTTATTAAAATTCTAATCATAAAACTACTACATTGAAAGAAAATTGTGCGGGTAGCCTTTACACGCAGTTGAAGTGAAACTTCTATGAAATGTACTGACAATATAATTAAATAAAAACGCGTTAAAGTATTACTTTTGATTGACTGTATAGTTTTTCAAAACATAGCGTTCGTAATTTAATCTTGGTAAATTAATCTCATTTGTACCCAAAAATAAAACCGCTTAGGCTCATACGTCAAACGTCTATTGCTGCCGGCGGTCGGTCTTATTTCCCTCCCGCGTCCAGTAGACCATACTGAGGGTCGCGCTTACGGCGATCGAGCTATAAAATGAATTTGAAAGATCCTATCTTTTTTTTGTTTATCGTTATAGGTTTGGCGTAGTGGCCACAATCTCACCTGATGTTAAGTGACGATGTGGCCCAAGATGATAATACGCTAAACCTAGTGGAAGACTGGCTCTCAAGTGCAGCTGCCGGAACACACCTCTTGGTGCTTGGCGGCAGACTTTCAACTAGAGGGTGGTAGCTAGCCAGGCGGGCATCAGAAAAAGCCCTACCATGCTATGGTTTCCTCACGATGTTTCCCTTCACCGCAAGCTCAGGCTCGATGCAGGTATTCGAACTCACGTCTCCAAACAAACGTCTGTAAAACTTACAGTGATAGCACCTCCGTGTATACGTAAACCTGATGCCATGCCGGCCTGCATATCTCTTCACGTTAAGCTTGAAGGACCCGATGTAAGAATCGAAGGAAAAAGGACTAAAATTGAGAAAACAAAAGATAAATGTTTCATAGTATACTTTGAAAACAAACGTATTACCAAAAGATCCTTTGTCTGAGAAGAAATTTTATATGACCCTACAGAAACTGAATCATCTAATTCAGAAGTCTGTATGATTGTTACATTCACTTTTACGCAATTATCAGTATTGACCTCACAACATGATCAAATAACAACTTACTAGAAACATGAATGTGTAAATAATGTATATTGATAATAAACGTTATATTATTCTGGGTTCTCGAATTTATTAAACAATTAAAAAATATATTACTGTTGATAGAGGTTATCGGTTCGTGTAACATTATATTATTATATATATTGAAATAAATAAACAAAATTATAAGTGTATTGTTTCAAGCGTTGCCGACTTTGAGCGTCCCTTTGAGTTCTGCCCTCCCGACAACATTCATCTCTAGCCGTGTACTTGTAAAAACGAAATTTGTATCTAAAAGACCTCTTTTAAAAGGATAAAACCGGATGAAAATCGACTTTAAACTATATACAATATAGTACAATTTCGAATAAGTACCTTACACAATATGTGACGTTTACAGAATACCATGGGAAACGGCAAAAGCTTGGAAACTATGTCACTTACTCACGTAGAACTATAGAAAATGTTAGAACTTTGTCTCGGTTTTGTTTTCAAATATATATCTATAGTTCTATACTAATACGGTCTTAAATTAAATGCTACTTGAGTATTTTCGTTTTTTTGTATGTAGTACACAAATAACCGTTATATTCACATGATGTTTAGTAGTTGTACTTGTATTCAGGTCATGTAGGCGGTGTATATATCCAATATCTATGTATAATATCCAACCTCAAAATAGGCCGCAGTTAAAAGGTCACATGTGTTAACACATTTCTCTATACATGAAAAACATATAATTGTCTGGTTCTCGACATTGACAATATCCAAGTAAAATCATTTTAAATATTAACCCATATTATCCAGAAGACAGCACTGAGTAGTTCAATATAAGAATGCAAGGTTTTGCAAACCTTTCGAAAAAGCTAAGTTTATTTAATCATGTTATATTTATTAACAGTTAAGTAATATCTAGTGAATAATTATGCATTGCAGTATATCAGTTTAGTATAATGTAATAAAAATATTGATAGAGCAAAAAACCCCAAACAGTGACATCTATCGTAGAAATTTTAATGAAATAGACCTAATTGTAAAATGAATAGAAATATCAGAGATATTCTTAATAATTTCACAAATTTAAAAACAATATTAAAATGAATAAGACCAGCCTTAAATTATATTAATGCGCGTGCTTGAATTTTCGTTTGTCAATTTGTGTGATGGGTATAACGTGCATCACTTGAACTGCTAAACTAATTTGCATGTAGATTTCTAATTAAGATACGAATTGATCCGAGGGATGATCTAGCCTACATAAAAGAATGTAAGAAAGTTATTAATAGTCAAAAAAAGAATGGAAAAATGACAATATAACAACAAGATTATGCATCATCTTTTGTCGTTTGTGACGAAGATCATTAGACGACGCTGATTATCAGCCAAACCTTCGGATTCAGCCGGCAATCATTTGACTAATTTCAAAATTTCACGCTGAATTATAATTATAATTTGTCATTGTTTGATAGCAAAAAAAAACAAGAAAGTAACATAAAATTTCAAGTAAAATAAATAAATAGTAAGCCTGGATATTACGAACTACCAAGAAATAAATTAAATTTTAAATACGACCGATAAATTAGGAAGAATCATTTTAGGACTTCTTTTTTTCGAACTGTCTATACTGTTTGCCTTAATGGCCTTGGAGCCATAGAGGCTTTGACAGCTTCACCGGGCTTGGGAATTATTTTAGGACATATATTTTTGGCTATTATTTTTAAATGCTTCTTAAATGCGAAATTACCTTTAAGACGCAATGTGTGAGGTATATCACAGTGAAGGTTTTCCTTTGCCAGCCAGCATATATCTAGTTTCAAAGAGGCTTGCGATGCATTGCTGATCTATCGATTGTCGCCGTTATTTTTGAATTGTACTATGATCACCCTCAGACAAAAAGCAGTCACTTTGTCGTTTTATTATTGAAAAAAGATAAATAGATAGATTTATAGGTTTTTTCGGTATGTATATATATATATTTATATCGCTATATATAAAAATCGGGAATGACTTTTTCGTGATTTCTTTAAGTGAGACACAGTATTTTTAATCAAACCCATACACGTCAACGTAACACACATCACTCCCTCATCTAACAATCGTAATATTGAAATATGAGCACAATATTACTATAGCCGTACAAAAGAAGCGAACACCCCTTTTATATACACGACGTAGCTCAGTTATTGCAAGTATTGATTGTGACAGATGTCACCACGGTATAAGGTTAAAATGAGAAAATTTTGAAGAGCCAAACTTTTGTCATATCCAGTTTTCGGTTTTTTTTTTTCACTACGGAGCACTAGAAACTAAGGATTCGTTAGAAACATGCTGAAAAATCTTGTATATAGGTAGAAGTACAATAAAACACAGTAGAAAAAAATGAAAAAATATCACAAAAATTAATTTCCAAAGGTATTAAATTACTTTCCTTACATATTATAAAAGGCAACGTCTCTCTGACTTGACAATCAGAGTCAGTAGATATTATGTATCCTCTGGCCAAATTTTAGTGTTATTTTTTTTACAATAGGTAACATATTAAACAAATTATGAGGATAATAATAAATTAAATTAACAAAAATACGATTATCAGCATGTTTTTTTCATATAAATCAAATATTAACCAATATAATGCCAATAACAATTATTTATAACAGAAATAATTAATAAAAATCTGCTGTACCATTAATATTTTTTTAATATTTAAAACGCAATAACCGCTTTACATAATAAAGAAAATGGAAAATATTAAACAAAAAAAACACATTAATCCTTAACAACTTTATCATTGTAATTGAGTATATTCGTTCTTTATATTCTTATTGTTTACTTATAATCAACATAGTTAATTGAAGGTCTTTAATAATTGTTAATATTACATTTAGAAATCGGTTAAAAATTATTAAAAAAAATATTGTATAACTCTCAACCGATATTGATAAAATCTTGTACACTTCCCGTATATGCAATTTCAGAATTCATAGGCTATAAGAGACGACAGTAATACATTTAACAATCGTAACAAAAAAAGAAACATCGGATTTCGAAGAAATTTTGTAGACGAGAAATATTATCATTCTATGATTGACAGGCTATAAGAATTCTCATTAATATGTAAGAGTAAGTCATAAATTGGTAGATAACAACTGTTTCACTATGCATGAATATAAGTTATATTCATTAATTGCAACAAGTGTTTATTAGATCTACCAACGCACTGAAGTTAGGTAGGTAGGCACGAGGTTTCATCGACCTTTTTTACTATCACCTAACAGGTTTAACTGTCGAAAGTGAAGTCTGGATATAACTCGCCTTCTGTACATCCACTTAAATAATATAATTATGACATAACTGTAAACATAATTTACACAGTCAAACTTTATAAACCCGATTAAGTTTCTTGCCAACTCCTCTCGATAACTGAGATGTTTTCCGAACCGATGGTAGTGTTTTACGGCATAACTGCTTTGTTAAGGCCTAAATTTAAATTACGTGTTGTGATTATAGTGTATTTTAAACAATTTTTCAACGTTTTCAAATTATCCAAATTTTATCTCGAAAAACTTTTTCAGACTTACTTTAACCAAGTCAGAATAATTACGAGTATATGTTACAAGGACTGGGTTCCTTTATCAATTCGTTGTATTAAATAAGATACTATTTAATATACATCGGAAAATTGTATGGAATTGATTATGGAAATCCGTACTAATTATTCCTACTATTGACTTTACTATTGACCCGCACTATTGACCAGGCGCGATAGCAATAGGTTTGATCTGTGACCACAAGTACCTTATAAGCAGGCAACGACCGGTATTCTCGCTCGAGCTATCGGATTGTGAAGACCTCATTTAACCCAAGCCCGAGTGAAGCTGTAAAAGCCGTCTGAGGCTTCAGGGCCCTTATGGCCGGTATAGATAGATAGAAAAAGAATTTTTGGAGTCCAGAGATTAGTATGTTTAAGCAAACGAAGAAGGAAAAGACTCTCAACCTTTATTATATTATTATAGAGTAATAGTATAATAATAATAATATAGCCTTTTTATTCAGATCTACCATTTACATATAAAATATTGCTTGTTTACTGTAGATCTGTTTGCTAATCGGCAAAGGCCTTCTTCACCCTTTCCATTCGTGTCATTCACTCTGTTTCACATCACTCCTGCCTCTTGTCTGATATCGACATCCCCTTTTCTGTGGTCTGCTTCTTTTCCTTTTTCTCTAGGATACCATCGTGTAACAATTTTTCTCCATTTGTCTTGTCCTCTTATCATGTACCATGCCCATCGCCATTTAAGCGTTCTGAATTTGTATATTATGTCTAAATAATTAAGCATAAACTGATTGAGTATCAGTCTATTGCAAAAGCTTGGATAAAAAAAGTATATAAAAAATAATCTCTTATTACTTTGACGTAAATGGTTTCCACCCCAACACAATCGATCATTACACCCCGATGCTCTATAACAACCCGTAGACACATATAGCGCACCTGCGACCTATTTATATGACGAATTGATTCGCCACAATACCAGAGTGTTTCAGAATTTCAAAGAGAATTGAAAGCTTTCACTCATTTGACGACATTAACGCTTTCCTATTATGAAATTCTATAGGCATTCGCTTTATAAGACCACTGCGATGACGTGATGAAGCCCCTGTTTCCGTTTCCCCGTATCGTTTCATCAACGTATTGGCGTATTTGATATTAGCGTGTTGGCTTAGAAACGTTATTTTACTGTCATCGTGTCTGTCACTCAGTTTCTGGTAAAATAGAAGTGAAAAATCACTTTTTTATGTTACGAAACCAAAGTGTCATGCAATCTGCCCCATGAAACGTCCCACGTCCACGTCACATACTTCGTGTGTCGCGTTTGTTTGTTTACCTTATTGTGGCTTATGTATAATAGATTCGCATATGGTAACGCAAACTTTTTTTAGATGTACTAAGGAGCAATATTTTATGACTGAATGAACAGTTAATGATTATTACTTGATGATGTTGATGAATAGGAAATATGAGACCAGAATATAATTATTAATATTGTAGAAAACATTACACAATGATACAATATTCTAAATTCTATTCTTTTGAAGTTACTGATAATTGAGCTTGTCCGTTTATTATAAGATGGTTACGATGGTTACTGCAGCCTTTATATAGTATATTATCACAAACTTCAAAAGGACCGTAGTTCTGAAGCCAACCATAATGGGTTGCTAAGCCTGAGGACTGCACTACAACGACTTGTGCAACGGTAAGTGTTGCCAACTACTTTAAAATACGCGGCCGGGATTGGTAGCGCGACGTCACTCAGGAATAGTGCTTATTGTAGTCAACATTAATAGAGATCCCGAGATCTTCACTATCCAACAGATCGAGTGAGAATCCCTGTAAGTCGGTCGTTGCTTGCTTATAAACTGCGTGCGGTTACAGAGCACACCTGATGCTATCGTGCGCAGCCAAAAGTAATACACTCAATAATACGGATACTAAGTCATTAGTACAATTTCCATAACTACATCGACGATTCTCCGACATACTATATTAAATACAGGAAGCCGGCCACTTTGTAGCAGAAATTTTACGCCAATTGAAACTTTACATGGGTTCTACCATATTTTAATGTTCATTATGGTATAAGACAAACCTTGGTCAGAAAATAAGCTCAAGCTTTCGGTGTAGGAAAATTACGTCATGAAACCACAGCATGACGATAGAGTATATTCTAATTCCCGTCTGGCTAACTACCACCCTCAAGTTGAAAGTCTATTGCCTAAGTATTAATGTGTTCCTACAGCTGTACTTAAGAGCCAGTCCCTCTAGGCTTTGCGTGATATCAACTTTATCAACAACGTCATTTAACATTGGGTGGGCTCGTAACAAGAAACTGATAGTAGCTACTTCTGATAATGCCGTACCATCTGAAAGATGATTGAAAAGTCGAAAGATTTTCTTGTTTACATCTTATCATCCCGTGGTAATGCAAGTGAAAACCACCTTGCTCTATGGACTACTAAGCTCGCTCCGCCTCCAGAATACGTTGCACGTTGCTACAGCTAAAAAACTAACTCCTAATTATAAACTGCCCTCGTCAGTTTAGAAGAGTCTCAACAGACAACGGGCCCAAGTCGGCCACTGTAAGAGTAACCTTAGCCGATGGGACATAATCGCTGAGAGTGACACGCAGTGCCTATGTGGTGCCCAAGTATAGTCCACTGCACACTTGCTCACATGCCCGTCATGCCCCTCCACATGCACAATGGGTGACCTGATGTCCAGCTCGGACAACGCCGTGGAAGTAGCGACCTACTGGTGAAAATTGCTTTAAATCAAAGGTTTAACAATGCGACGAAAGAAGAAGAAGAAGGTGGACTTGTGGTGAAAAACTAAAGATTTAAGTTAAAAAAAAACTTTTAAATCGTATTTAAATTTGGCGCATGCATTTCTCTGAAGGAGTTAAACGAGCAAAATCGCAAAACTAGGCTGTATAATAGCGATTTTAAAACTGGATGAATCGACTACTCTGTATATGAACAACTATTAGATGACAATTAATAACTTTTGTTTTATTGTGCAGTTAAAACTAAAAACTGGCAACTAACGAGAGATCAACAATATATCACTAGCAGTAACTCTCATACCGGCCTACGTAACACAAATTGGATATGCAAAGGCTGGTGAGGAAATGCGACGCACATAAGCGAATCGCTGATGGGCAGTTCACCTTATTTATGGTGGTCGTGATCAGTCGGGCTATGCACGCTTTATCGCTATTACCAGAATGGTTACTCAGCAGGATGTACCACGGGCAAGTGATGTTGGCTCGGCTGTCTCAAGTCTTAAGATGATCAATGAATATCAAATTAACATTCGACAATGACAAATTAACTTCAATTAATTATTAATAAGAAAATTTACACCCACAATATCAATTGACGCCACATACAGAACTATTACAATATTTCCGGTGAAAAACGCGACCGGAAGCAGTTACCGCAGCGGTTTCCTGCGGCGACAGGAAGCTCGCGTGTCCGCGATAATGGCGGTTTCCGTTTACCAGGTGCAAATCATTAATGGACGGATTGTTCTATGTTTTTTTTTGGTTGTTCTTTTTATAAATAGTGTCTTAAAATTCATGACTATTTACATTTAATGCATATACTCGTATATATAGAAATGGATGTTGGTATATACAAATTATACATAAATGAAGTCGATGAACTCTAGTGGCGCTAAGTGGCGCTAGTCTTGTTATTAAATACTGGGAATGGCAGAACAACGAATGCAGGGCCAGCAAATATCATATGTTATATTATTCTTATTATCCTAAAATACTATTAAAATTATTTTTTACCATATCATTGTAACCGTAGGAAAGCGATGCAAACTAAGGACAGATATAGCTAATATGAAATTCAGACACTAGGTCCATGGCTTTAAATCTAGGTAAATCGTGAAACGTAATACATAGAATGAAGGTAAAGTAACTCTCATTATATTCTGATAAAGATTTATTGAATATGATATTCAAACCTTAAGGCGGCTCCAATCCAGTCTAGTTCAATAATCGAAATGTTCATATAACGAGTTCTTTGCCATAGATTAACTGAACCAGAAGGTATAAGTTGGTACATGATTAAAATTAGGGCAGTCTAACTGACAGACTCAGCTGAGTCTGTCCCAATATCAAATCTTGTATGTACATATAGCTTTGTATAATGAATTTTTTTGCCGATAAAATATTAACCCTTAAAAATGTTCTTAATCTTCATTTCTAAAACAAGGAACATGAAAATCAAAATGAAGAAACAGCAATAATATGGTTTCTGGTGAAGGAAGGGCTGAAGACTTTATTACTAATTATATTATAACTTTTTTTTATCGTTATAGGTTTGATGTCATCTGTCTGTCATGTCATGATCTCACCTGATGTGTGAAGTGAGGATGTGGCCCAAGATGAATGATAACACGCTAAACCTAGTAGAAGACTGGCTCGCGAGTGCAGCTGCCGGAACACACCTATTGGTGCTTGGCATGAAATTTTCAACTTGAGGATAGTAACTAGCCAGGCGGGCATTAGAAACTGCCCTACCACCATGCTATGGTTTCCTCACGATGTTTTCCTTCACCGAAAGCTCAGACTCATTGCAGGGATTCGAACTCACATCAATAGACGCGAAGTAGTACACGCTACCACTGAGCCGTCATTGCTTCATTTAAAATGTTTTATATAACGCAATCAATCATATTTTCTTTCGAAATAATAAGTTTCTATTTCAGGCGGAAGTACCTAAAAAATATCGGATAAATTATTTACGATGGATTTCCGCAAAGTAATTCGTCAATCAAGTTTCAGTATTAAAACGTATTGGACATAGTTATGACTTACTTGAGAGGTAATATTATTTTGTATATGATACTGCTAAATTAATATATATAAATATTGATTAGTTTTGTTAATTTTGTGATGATTCCCAAAATAAATCCTGGACAGTATCGCCGATACACCTACCTAGGTTTTATATTTGAATTCCTATTTTTATACCCAAATATATGATCTGACATTCTTGCCTAGATATTTCACTCAAGTTGAAAATTTCTTGTCAAGCACATATCGGCGCTAATGGCAGGCAATCATTACAAAAATACCCTAAGGATCTTTCATATAATTTTAATATTAATTTAATAAAGTTACAATAATTTAACAGTTCTGTACAGAGTTGGAAACTTGAATATTCTGACAATAATGTCACCTCGAAAGGAAGTCATAGCTACATATATTAAACTTAAATACGGAAGCTACTTATCTTTAATAGAAACATCATTGATGCAACCATTTAGTCACTATAAATATTTCATAAAATCTGAATATAAATAATAATAATTATTGTATTACACAATGATTATATTATTGAACAATTACAATAATTGAGAATTTAATAAAGTTATAAAATACTAGTTTAAAAAAGTTATAATGTTTCTACAAATAAATAAAATTGAAGTGTCTGTCTGTAACACAGCTAAAAAAACACCTTTTCACTATTCACTAAATACATATGAATGTATATATGTTAGTTATAAAAAATGTCTGTCTGTTTGTTCCGGCTAATCTCAGAAACGGTTCGACCGATTTTAACGGGATATTAACTGACAGATACTGACAGTTCTGCTCAAACAAAATAATCATCACAATACTGACGGCATTCTATAGTACACGCGAGCGAAGCCGCGGGCACAGCTAGTGTCTAATAATATTTTACGATCATTTATTGTATAATTAAAATATTGACTAATTATTATTTCTGAATAACTACATTTTATCGACAGATGGCGATGCCAGAAGTAGTAACGGGCCGCACCAACACATAATATATATAGATGTATCCCTGCAGCTGTACTTGGGAGCCAGTCTTCTTTCTAGGCATAACGTGTTCCATCAAACTAGATAAAAAAAAATATTATTCAATTAACTTCCTAAGAATTCTTCTTAAGAAGTCTTCCTTCCTTCCTTATTTAACGTTAACATGCTAGTACCAGTTAAGAAAAAATCCAAATTAGCGACAATAGTCAGCAAGAAACTTGATCGGTTTTAACCTTTTTATTGAGTAAATAATATTTGCAGTTAAAAATTAATTATTACAGCATGTACAGAGAGGGAGTCATTCTCAATCATCACTATCATTCACGTAATAATCCATCCTTTAATAACCGTTTGAAAATAAAACCGTCTTTTTTATCCAACAAAGGTGGAAAATAAGAATACGGCGCCCCTCTGATGGTAATCGGCTACCGTAGTCTATGGACGCTTGTCCATATATAATACCATAGGTATCACTAATTCGTTGCCGACCTAGACCACCCCTGTCCCAAACAGCTCTTGAAACCCTACTCACCTCCCTCGATAGAAGCCTATGTGAAATATCTCACCAGGAGATACTTCGATAGCGCTTCGAATCACCCCAACCCGCTCGTAAAATCCACCGTGAACTACGTCCCAGACAACTCGATCCCCGTTGCCAAACGTTATAAACGCCGTCCGCGAAATCTCTTTGTCGATCCCGACGACGACATCGAGAAAGCTAATAATTACTACGCGTCCGCTCCCGCAACATATGCGTGCTCGCGACCACGCCCGCGAAACCACCGTTCCCTCCGCAGGGGACGTACGGTTAACTTCGCTCCCGCACACCCGCCACGACCGCCCTCCTCTGCTGCAACTCAAGCCTAGGTCCGATCCATCGGCATGGAGCCCTTGAGACTAGCAGCCGCTCGCGCGATACAAGTGACTCTACAATCACTAGCTTTCACAGCCATACATGACACTGCATTATACACACATGCACAACACACATAGGTACATAGGTTCTGTAAGGGACCTTTTTTTTTTCTTTTTTTGCCTAGTTAGAGTAGACAAAATTTTCAGACCACTAAATACACATACACATGTTCCTTCCCTCCTCCCAGGGGGCAGAAACGTGTATATATGTATAGTTAGTTTAGATCGAATTACGGATAGGGAATTAGTCAGATCGCGACTTAATTGCATACGCGCAACAGTCCGAGCCGAGGTTCGGCCACTTTGGCACCCTCGGATGTTGTTGCTTAGCTTTCGTGGCTGAGTGCCCTAAGCGCTCGCCCCCAAGCCCGGTAAAGCTGTAAAAGCCGTAAAGGCTCCAAGGCCCCTCAGGCTAACAGTGTAGTCAGTTCGAAAAAAAAAAAAAAAAAAAAAACCCTACTCACCGTATGAACACAACACTAGGTTATTTGGCTGCGATATTATGTAGGGTGGAGGTATTCCACCAGTCAGACTGCCTCAAGTATAGAGAAATCTCCAAAGAAATTGCTCTCTGCCCTCTTTTTACCTGCTTGATATGATCCTTGAACTCATTGGCCGACAAATCGGTAATATACTAAGGAACCTATTGTAAAAAAACTGTATACTGTTATCTGGAGGATCTAGTTAATTTGATCGATAATCAGAATGGCAACGAAAACTGCTAACAATATGAAGTCTTAAGTTTTAAAAGGTCACATATACATCGTCAGTCGCCGCTATCATGTCGGCCTACAACAACCCTTTCGGGAGCTGGATATATACTGGCAAATCGCGAAACTCAACAACCACGCTACAAAAAGAAAAAAGTACAATCACTTTGAAATTTAAAAAATAATAATTTGAATAATTAACTTTGCCCTATCTTTACCATGTTTACTCTATGCCCCTTCAACCGTTTTTGGGGTAAATATTGCAAATCGATATCCCTTATCATGGAGTGGGGTGTTATTGAATTACTCGAGGTGCCCGGAGGCGGTCCGGCCGTTGCGACCTCTATAGTTCTTATCTTTTTTTTTAATTTTTCACTTTGACGTTTTTATATCTTATGACGCGGTCTTGACGATTTTCTTTTAAATACCGGTTCGGGTAAATTACCGCGGTCCGTTTGCCGGTAACTTAATTAAAGAGCCTTCTAATGATAGAGTTGAAGTATAAAAATCAATGAATACTTTTTCATTTAATCAGTAAAGAATTTTCCAGTGCTCACTAGATTCGATTGAAGAATATATCGCCAATCATTTATCGATGTATTACAACAGCCGCAATTGAGAGGCACCATTCTAAATTAATTCCTCATTCTAAAAGTATTTTTTTTACTGTCTGTCTGTCTTTAAAGACAGTCGCTTAACGTCGGATGAGTCTAGGTCTAGCAATGTACAGTGCATGGTGTATTTAGGCGTAGATGCATAACTGTACGAACCGTTAGTGTATAATCAATCTAGAACGTTGTAAGCTTTTTATATATATATATATATACAACTAAGTTGACAAACAAACATACGGACCGTCTAATAGAAACCGGCTACCGTAGCCTATGGACGCATGTAATATCATAGATATCACTACCGTGTAACCGACCATGAACCACCTACCCCAAGTAGCTCTGAAAACCCTACTCATCGTAGGAACAGAACACAAGCTTATTTAGCTGCGATCTTCTATAAAGTGGAGGAATTCTACCAGTCGGGCTGTCTCAAGTAGAGAAAAATCTTCAAATAATTTTCTCTGTGCCCTACCTCCCTTCTAAGCTATCGGTAGATTGTGAACGGACAATAAAACTTTAAATCTAACAGTTACATTTTCGTATGTTCATAAAACTAAACATGTCTAAGCTGATTGCGCACTGGATTTGTTAGCTTACATTGGAACTGCTATCATAAAACTAGCCGAAAGAGCCAGGACCAGAACAACTCACATTTCTCAACTCCTACATAGTATCACGGTTTTCCTTATTTATTAGTCATAACCTCTAAAATTCAAAATTAATAGTGTAACAGTTAAAACTAACAGTCCGTAAAATTATATAAATTCTGTACGGCAATACCGCGCAGCGTAAAAGTACTGAAGAATAATATGAAAAGCAATATAGAAAATGCGGTTGAAAAAGAAAACCTCATTGAAAATACCTACAGAGTAAAGAAAGTTTACCGCTAAACGATCATCAAATAAAATCAAATTCCTAAACTGGATAGGTACGGAATACCGAAACAATTGATTCGAAACGCAATTGCGGTCCGGAGGTACAAAGGAATCGTATTGTACAAAAGCGAGACGGCAACCGTGCGAGCGAGAGGTAAAACAATAATTTTTCCCACATCATTTAATACGAGAGCCTTTCCCAATCGCTCCAGCTTTCTCGAAAACACATTAAGCCTCGTCCGCCTGTCAGACAGTTGCGTAATGCTGAGTATGAATATAAGGAATTCATGTATCTTCAATAGTATATTATATGATACTATAATTATATAAAAGATATAATCATATTTTTTAAATCTAGAAATGAATACTGATACGGTAGCTATTATATAATATAATAATGCCTGCCTGGCTAGCTACCACCCATCAAGTTGAAAATCTGTCGCAAAGCACCTACAGGTGTATTCCGGCAGCTGCACTTGAGAGCAAATCCTCCCACTAGGCTTAGCGTGTTACCATCTTGGGCCGCATCGTCACTTAACATCTGATGAGATTGTGGCCACTACGCCAAACCTACAACGATAAAAAAAAACATATCAGAAAGAAGGTAACGTAGTCTAAGAATGGTTATCCGTTAACACTATAGTGTTAAGATACGAAAAAGATTGTTGACTGGATTGCGACCACTATACACATAGTGATAAACCAGTACACTGTTTTTTTGGTTAGTTATGTTTCAGGATCAGCCAGTGTATATCCAGCTGCCAAAAGGCTCGCAGCCCGGCATGACAGCGGCGATTGTCGATGGATTGCCGATCTATTGGTGATCGCTGTTATTTTGGATTGTACTGTGCTTACCGTCAGGCACAGTGACGTAATTTAGCAAAAAATTAATATCCAATCGTTCTTAAAAGAAAGTTACTAAACGAACACCCTTTCAGCTTTTAAGTAACTATATATAAAAGCACTGTCTTTATTTTCTGAGATACAGAACCTTAAAAAAGAAATCGATATTCAATACGGCAGCTAGAGTATGAATTAAAATTACACATCGGTGTAACATAAAGTCACATTAAAATGTAAAATCTCGAGGAAGCTGAGCAAAGATTTAATTTCCTAAAGGCAGATACCCGATGGTTCTGGTTCCTTGGATCGAATTTATCCCGAGGACATATACAACAACCCCCTCTTTCTATATCAAGTAACGTCCTTTAAGATTCGTCTTTTATTTTTACACAAGTCGAGTTAGTGACTTTTAACTGCTTATAAAGTTTGAAATAATAATAAGAAAAAAACTTTATAAAATTTGGACACTGAGGAAGAGATCTTTTTGGGGTTCCTGTCTTCTTGGGGATGTCCAACTGATGAAATACCTTCACCCTACAGAAGACTGCTGCCAAATAACTTTGTGTTGTATTCCTGCGCTGAGTAGGGTTTTCGGATCAAGATCGGCAACGCGCTAGTGATATCTACGGTACCATCAGGCGAGCCGTATGTTTGTTTGCTATCTTAGCGAGATAAAAGAATGGTGCAAGGTTCGGCTTTGGAACCATCAACCGCCACACCTATTTCTGCTACAAAGCAGCAGACTTGCGTTGTTTTTTTTTTTCATTCTGAATTTTTGACTGGCAATACACCGGGGAACCTACGTACCGTTTGGGAAACTACGTAGAGTCTTCTCGTCATCCATACCGCAATGTTTGAAAACGAAAGTTTTCAATCAGTGCGTCCTACCCGTAATGACCTACGGAGCTGAGACGTGGAAACTCACGGTAGGGTTGGTCCACCAGTTCAAAGTCGCTCAGCGTGCTATGGAAAGAGCTATGCTCGGAGTTTCTCTGAAGGATAGGATTCGTAACGAATACATCCGACAGAGAACCAAAGTTATCGACATAGCTCAAAGAATTAGCAAGCTGAAGTGGCAGTGGGCCGGCCATATCTCGCGAAGAACCGACAACCGCTGGGGTAAACGGGTTCTTGAGTGGAGACCGCGACTCGGCAATCGTAGTGTAGGACGCCCTCCGGCCAGATGGGATGACGATCTGCGAAAGACTGCAGGCAAATGCTGGATGCGGTCAGCTGAAGACAGGGCGCTATGGCGCTCATTAGGGGAGGCCTATGTCCAGCAGTGGACTAATATAGGTTGATGATGAATACACCGGCACACACTAAGAATTCTAAGTAAGTTCCAAGGACTGGCAACTTATTACGACTCATCTCAGGAATGCGGTAATTTGAGGTTAGTTGTAAATAGAGATAGACTGCAGGGACCACTTAATATAAACTGGAATCCATGCCAGTTTGTATTAAATAAATATATCTTTTTTTCAATTAATGTTCTAAGTAGACATTTCTGGCCGTTAAAACGCTACCACCGGTTCGGGAAAACTTCCCAGACATCGGCAGAGCTGGCAATAAACACAATCGGGTTAATTGCTTTTTTCCTTTTTTTATATCGCAGGTACTATAAAAATTTCGGGAAAACTGACATGTGCCGACCTTATTTTTAACGATTTATATGCAAACGTTTGGCCACAATCTCTAATCTGATATTAAGTGATGATGTGGCCCAAGACGGTTGTACAAGTCCAGAAAGCGAATTTAGTCTCAATGCGGCATTTTTTCTTCATCAGGTTTAGTAGCTAGAAAGTACCATAATAACATGGTATTGCTACTAGTATTCAAGCCGACGTTGAAGGGCGCGTTTTCATTATGATGTCTACAAGCAGATTCTACTGTCAAAAGCTTATTATAAGTAGAGTGCAAATGATAGTGATACCTGGAAGTGTGCCTTCTATTAAAATAATATTATTAAAATAATATTATTGCACAATTGTAAATATCATTTACGCAAAACAAATATCGGTCTAGTTTCTTGCTGACTTTTCTAAATGACTGAGATGTTTTCCGGACCTGTATTATAGTAGTGTTTTGATGTTCACTGGAAGTGCCTTCTTTGGGCCTAAACTGAATAAAGTATTTATTTATTTATTATATACAAACTTCAGAGCACATTTTTTAACAAATTTAAAATATGTGAATATAATTTTATAGTGCCAATTAAGAAGTAGTAATATTACATTTTGTATACCGTTTGTATGAATGTATTTATAATGATGTTTGCATAAATAATGTTGTGTGCGTGTGTGCGTATGTGAGGGAGTGAATGTGAGTGTTGTGATTATATTATGATTTAAAATAATCAGTGCAACGCAGCACTTTAAAAATAGTCTCAGTTTTTACGTGGACGTTACACCATTGTCAGTTAATTTTCTGGTCATCTGAGCATCATCATACCCTCAATTTGTTCATAAACCACAAAACACCTATTTTACCTATGAGATTTTCACTCGAAAATCAGGCTTAATCAGTTTTTATAAAATGTCATTTAGAGTCAATTCAACCAAACATAAATTTATATACGAGTAACTATACCAGGAATAATCCATTCCATGATTTTAATGTCGAGTAAATCCATAGTCGTTTCTCCACGTAATCGATAGTATACTTGCGCTAGGAATAACAATACGCGAATAGCAGAGTGAATGGTGAACGAAAATAAAACCCGGCAAATAATTGTTGTTCTACAACGGGATAGTGTAAGAGCATACATCATGTCGACTCGATTTTGCCGAATTATAGTGTGAAAAAGTAGCTGTAGTGTAAGCTAGCTAGCTGACAAACGTGTTAATTTTATTTATTTGTTTGAGGGAATTATCAAGTTTTGTCGTTTGGTTTTTTCTTTTATCTTTTTTCGTTAGCAAGTGAAAATTAGTGAGGATAAACGTAAACGCAGTCTTAATTGGCTGTCGTCTGAAAAGGAACGTCTGTTGAGCCTAGTTGAATTTTATTTTAATATTATAGAAAATAAAAAAAAAACTGATGCTTTGACTATAAAATCAAAATTAGCTAGACTATTAATTTAGTGCGTTGCGTTGAATTGAAATTAAAACACAGAATAAATATTTGTGAAATGACAGAAATCAGAATGAACATGGACTAACTGACGCCATTACATTATTCTAGGAATAGCTCCGTTATTACGTGCGAAACGGCGGTATAGTAACAATTCCCGAATAGGCCCACTATTCTTAGAATTGTAGATGGTAAAACGTAAAATTGATTTACTCTCGATTAACTGACGATTTATTCTAAGATTAAGATTTACTCTTGTATGGTCGAATCCACCGTTAATGCCGTAATTATAAACTTCCTTTTTACAAGCTTTTGTTTAGTTTCACCTATCCCGGTGTCTGTCTGTAATCAAATCTTGCAAGTTAAATTTGATCCATCTCCTCCTATCCTACGGAGTTAATTTTTTAAATGTTTATTTAGTTCCGATGATAATGGATAATGATATTAAGTGTAAGTGATTCCACACCCAGAATTGGCTCCAGACAAAAGAACTCCTTAACGGTCAACAGCTTGGGAACGAAATTTAGTATACACAATTAATTTTAATTGCCCACTTTAGGTTATATTATTACCTGGCACCCAGCGCACCCAGGCTGGCTCTTGACGAGCGAACTCCTCAACGGTCAGCAACACAGACACGAAATTTTAATTATTGAAAGAAGTTCACATGGATAGACAAAGAACTGCTTCATTATTTCTGTCTGCCCCGGCGAAGACATCGCGTGATGGTAGATATAAAATTATAGTCAAAAGATTGTCATAATTACACATCCAATTAGGGGATGTTACACGAGCCTTTAATTTACATATACACACTAGTTTATATACACAAGTTGCTTTTCCTCCTCCAGCGAGAAAGCGATGACGGTTTTTTATGATGATCTTTGATTACCAGCTCACAAAACGTTTTCACAATGAGTCTTGAAAGCTACAGCCACACAGGACACCAATATCTGGCATCTTGGTTTCCAAATGTCTGGTTTCTGCCTACATTCATCATCGCTAGATTATGTCACGCCAAGTAATTTAGGATTTACCCTCGTAAAACAACATTCATACCAGTCGGCAAATTTCATTGGCAAAATGACACAGTAAATTAAAATACTGAAGCACATAACAGATTTTTACATTATATATGGTAGTTGCGATGCAGCTAATATGGGAGTAGCATTAAAGAATTAAAAAAAAAACATTTAGTCCATAAAAATGTGTAGCAGGTGATATAAACAAATTAATTCTACCCTTAGGAGTTGAACGTAGAAGTAATTTATAAAAAAGTACAGACACCCAACTCTAAACAAAGCTGAGAGCCATCTATCAACACGTCAGAACTAATAAAAAGTTTCCATCCAACAGGATCGTTACTTATGGGCCCGTAAACCGGGCTTATCCTAAAACAAGGGTAATTACACTATACCAAGGTAATTACCCGAAAAACAGAGTAATCGTGAGACGTGCATTACGGATAACTTTTTAATTATATGAAGCACAATTTCCTTGGAGATGACGGAGATATATTAAATAATCAATATAATAAAAAAGGGTGCAATTCGATTAATGGTTACTTTTTTACTATGGAGAGAAATCACCAAAGAAATTTCTCTGTGTTCAACCTCTCTTAGAACTCGACTTAAAATTAAAGAAGAAATTTCAATTAACTCTCGGTAGAGACAGCTAGTTTTGATGTTGGTGTAGTATGGTCTGTCTCCTGCGTTACGGATCTTAATTTTTTGAAGAGGTAATGACTAAGTCTTACAGATCAGTTTGTCTCCTATATTGACCTTGAACTTTCTATGATAGAAAATGTTATGATGAAACCAAGATCATTGCTATAGATTATTTTAGGTGAGTTATTTTACTCTAAACACCTCTAAGGTTGAAAGCCTTTTGCTTAACACCTTTAAAAATGTATTCTAGTCTTTTCATATTTACCATCTCTGAGTGCATTAAGTTAAATCAAGTAGAATCATATAGCATTGAAGAAAACTAAATCACTTTACACCATTATAAATAATAATTCAGTTCACGTTTTCCATATTTTACATAATAAAATTAATGCTAGTCATAAATTTCAATGCGTCGCGTCGCACGGGAACTGAACCGGCTTAGCCGAGTGCAACAACCCATTTCACGTAGTCACAGAGCATAGAATATTATAGGTCGTTTAAGGCGAAGCATGTTAAGAACGTTCGCTGACTTTTATTTGTGACGGTGACTTAATTTATACACTTGAGCGGTTTTTAATATATATATATATATATATTCATGAATCTGTACTTTTGTCTGTATATGTATTTTATTATAGTGTAGTCGTGTGTCATGTAGTCATATGTTCGTAGATCTTATCGCTATAACTGTCGACAAACAATGGGCTATAAATCAAATGTTCTTCTCGTTTTAAAAACGATGACATAAGTTGTTTACAGCATGTTAAGAGTTCTGGGACTTTCTAGAGATTTCGGGATCGAATCACGAATCACAAGGGAGCCGTGTCGTGAATCGCGGCAGTTATAAATTCGAAAGCGAAGAGGCAACAAAAAGCGAAATAAAAGAGAAACATAAAGGCTTATTCTGTGAGTACATTCGGTAAGCGGTTTATTAAATTTGAGTTTTTTTTTTTAATTTGGAATTATCTGAGTACGAATAAATTGCTTTCATGTGACCCTACGGCATTTTATTACCCACAGGCGTAACAGGATGTACGGATTTAACCCAAAAACGATTTGACTGAATTTTATAATTTTTTTTTTACACAGGAAGCTTTACTTACTCCTGAACTGATAAGTTATAAGGTTTGTCAATAATTTTTGAACATAAATTTTGAACCTATTCTGATATAATTTTGTAGGCCAGAAGCATACGTCATTCCACAATTGATAGGCTATAAGAATTCTCAATAATATAACACTATTATAAATCGATAAAAATATAATAACAATAAATATTTTTTTAATAATTATCAAATGATTATGATAAAATTTTGTATATATTGAAATATGTATGTCATTCCATAATTGATAGGCTATAAGAACTGCTAACAATACTTTTAAATATCGTAAAAAATCTTAAATGTCATTAATATGAGTACAAATAATATTAGCCGCGGAACACCCTTAGTATTTTATATAGTCCTTAATATGGGCGATTATAATAGTGCTATCTATAATTGTTCGAATTACCAATAATTTATAATTAATTAATATTTGTGCCGTGTGTGTGCCGGCCTAGAATTGTACCGCCCCAACTCTTCCCGTGGGTGTCGTAAGAGGCGACTAAGGGACATATCAGGGGGCGGGCAGCAGCGCCCACGCAGAACAACCCCACCACCAAACTGCGATCCCCAACCCGCCTGCCCAGCGTGGGGATTATGAGCATTACCCCCTTATGAAGATTACAGCCAATAGAAAATGGTCCCCAGTTCCCGGCCGCCTCGCTATCCCTGGCCATGGTAACGGCGGGGCAGGGGGTGCTAAGAATCCCCGGGCTACACTAGGCTACCACATGCTTCATAAACTGACCCTGGCTACGTTTAACAGACGCACTCTGAGGCTTGACCATCATCTAGCGCAGTTGGAAGTGGAGTTAGAGAACATTAAATGGCATGTTCTCGGGTTATGTGAAGTCCGTAGAGAGGGCGAGGACACCGTAACCCTTGACTCGGGCCATCTTCTCTACTTTCGCGAGGGTGATAGAACATCCCAGGGTGACGTAGGTTTCCTCGTCAATAAGGCCCTCTCTAACAACGTTCAGGAAATTTCGAGCATGTCGACCAGGGTAGCGTACCTGATCCTTCGGCTATCCAAGCGCTATAGCATGAAGGTAATTCAGGTTTACGCACCGACCTCGGCACACTCGGATGATGAAGTGGAGGATATGTATGAGGACATATCCAAAGCCTTGCACAACACCACTAAGGCTCACTTCAACGTTGTTATGGGGGACTTTAACGGCAAGGTAGGAACCCAGACTGGCAATGAATCCCGAATAGGCCCACATGGTTATGGAGTTAGGAACCACAGGGTGCAAATGCTTGTCAACTTCTTCGAGAAAGAGGGGCTGTTCTTAATGAACTCCTTCTTTAAGAAACAGCCTCAAAGGAAGTGGACATGGCAAAGCCCCGATGCTGTGACTAAAAATGAGATCGACTTCATCATGACGGATAGCAAGCACATATTCAGAGATGTCTCAGTGATCAACAGGTTCAATACCGGATCTGATCACCGACTGCTCAGAGGCTCTCTGAATATCAACCTGAAGCTAGAAAGAAACCGTCTGATGATGTCCACGCTCCGGCCTAACCCAATCCAAATCATGGCGGGCACCGAGAAGTTCCAGCAGCTTCTTGGGGATAGATTTGTTGCCTTGGAACCCACTGATGACGCTGACGAGACCCTACACAATCTGGTCGAAACGCTGAGGGACGAGGGCATCAAGTTTTGCAAAAAACAGCGTACTGGCAGGAAGTCCAAACTCTCGGATGAGACTCTGGGGCTGATGACAAGAAGACGGGAAACCACCCAAGCAACTTCGTCAGAAAGGTCAAACCTGAACAAGAAAATTGCGAAGATGGTACGGCGCGACCTTCGGAGCTCCAATACACGCCTCATTGAAGTGGCGATAGAGCGAAACCGAGGGTCCAAAGTATTCACTCAGCAGCTTGCCAGGAGCCATCTGTCGAAACTTACAACGCACGACGGGAGGACCGTATTGTCGAAGCCGGAGATCTTCGCCGAGATAGAGGATTTCTATGGCCGTCTGTACACTGTACATGCCCCCTATTCCCGACCAGACGACCATGATTCCAGAGCCAACCTGTCATGCCACTATACCGACGAACTGCCTGATATCAGTCCAGACGAGATAGTGTTAGCTCTGAGGCAGCTTAAAAATGGAAAAGCCCCCGGTGAGGACGGAATTACTTCGGAACTTCTGAAGGCAGGAGGAGCTCCTGTTATACAGAAACTACAGAAACTCTTCAGTGCCGTCCTTCACAATGGGAGAACTCCTAAGGCGTGGAGCAGGAGTATGGTGGTGCTCTTTTTTAAGAAGGGTGATAAAGCCCTCTTTAAAAACTACAGACCCATCACTCCCCTGAGCCACGTTTATAAGCTGTTTTCACGAGTGATCACGAATCGTCTCGCCAGGAGACTCGACGAGTTCCAGCCACCAGAACAGGCCGGGTTCCGCGGAGGATATAGCACCATAGACCACATACAGTGAGGCAGATTATACAGAAGTCCGAAGAGTATAATCAGCCCCTGTGTATTGCTTTTGTGGACTATGAGAAGGCCTTTGACTCTGTCGAAACTTGGGCTGTTCTGGAATCCTTACAGCGATGCCAAGTAGACTATCGTTATATCGAGGTGCTGAGATGTCTCTACGAAGCCGCCACTATGAGTGTCCAAGTACAGGGCCAGCAGTCTAAACCCATCCAATTGCGCAGAGGAGTGAGGCAAGGGGATGTCATATCCCCGAAACTGTTCACGAGCGCATTGGAAGATATGTTTAAAACGCTGGACTGGAAAGGTAAGGGCATAAACATAAACAGCGACTACATCTCGCACCTGCGATTCGCTGATGACATAGTCTTAATGGCGGAGTCGCTAGAGAAGTTAATCCGGATGCTGGACGGCCTAGCTTCAGCCTCGCGACGTATCGGTCTTGGCATGAATTTGGATAAAACCAAAGTCATGATCAATGGCCACATTGATCCAGGACCGGTCGTCGTGGATGGTCACCTTCTTGAAATTGTTTCTGAGTACACTTACCTCGGGCAGATTGTGCAGTTGGGTAAAAACAATTTTGAGAAGGAGACCAAGAGAAGGATCCACCTGGGTTGGGCAGCGTTTGGGAAACTACGTAGAGTCTTCTCGTCACCCATACCGCAATGTTTGAAAACGAAAGTTTTCAATCAGTGCGTCCTACCCGTAATGACCTACGGAGCTGAGACGTGGACACTCACGGTAGGGTTGGTCCACCAGTTCAAAGTCGCTCAGCGTGCTATGGAAAGAGCTATGCTCGGAGTTTCTCTGAAGGATAGGATTCGTAACGAATACATCCGACAGAGAACCAAAGTTATCGACATAGCTCAAAGAATTAGCAAGCTGAAGTGGCAGTGGGCCGGCCATATCTCGCGAAGAACCGACAACCGCTGGGGTAAACGGGTTCTTGAGTGGAGACTCGGCAAACGTAGTGTAGGATGCCCTCCAGCCAGATGGGATGACGATCTGCGAAAGACTGCAGGCAGATGCTGGATGCGGACAGCTGAAGACAGGGCGCTTTGGCGCTCATTAGGGAAGGCCTATGTCCAGCAGTGGACTAATATAGGTTGATGATGATGATGATGTTATTTAAGAATAAATTTGTTTAAAACCGTTATGTTATTTCGGGTTGTGAAATTAAAAACCACAGGTAATAACGCTATGAATGAACTCATGGAACTAATGAACAACGTGTAAAACCTTCAACGTGGAACTGGAAACGTCAATCTACCTGAAATTGTTTTGCAATTAGTACGTTTCTAGTAATTGTTTTTATTCTTTATAGAAATATTATTGATCTGAGAGTTTATCAAATTTTAAACATTTGTATTTCATAGCAATTTAATGTTTTGTAAAAGTTCTTAGGTTATTTACAGTACGATGAAAATTATTTATCGGAAATAAGTAAATCATTGTCCTGTGTTGCCTTGCTAAACTTACAGACATTATTTATTTTGACAATAAAAATATCGTATTCTACTCTTTTAGAATTACCTTAAAAAGACACAGTGCCAAATTCTTTAAGATCCATTAAATTGTCTCGTAATAAATATAGGAGAATATCTATTAAAATTATTAATTATTTTATCTATGAATTTATTGTCAACATTATTAAATGTTAATATGATATTAGATTTACATACCTCTCTTCCTGTCAGACTTTCCCTTTAATACGTTTGTTAGCGTGTACCTAAGCTTACATTAAAATTTATTTACTTTGTGTTAGTACTTAATTAAGTTTAGAATAACATTAAAATGTGTTTACTTTGTGCTTATATCCACAAAATTTATTCTGTTTGTTATATACTAAACTGTATGTTTAAAATGGGTCGGGTGACACAAACTTAGGTAGAGTTAGCGACGTCACCTCTGGCTGAAGATAACTTTGTTTTGTTACATTGTGTATTATGAACGATAATATTTTAAATGTGTTTTCTTGTGATTAAATAATATGAAAGATACTTTTAAACGCTTTTATAAGGAAATTACTTTTAAATATATAACTCATAAGAAAACTCGAAAGTCACACAAAGGGCAATGGAGAGGGCTATGCTCGGAGTTTCTCTGCGTGATCGAATCAGAAATGAGGAGATCCACAGGAGAACCAAAGTCACCGACATAGTCCAAAGAATAGCTAGACTTAAGTGGCAGTGGGCGGGCCACGTAGCTCGTAGAACAGATGGTCGATGGGGTCAAAGAGTTCTCGAGTGGCGGCCACGTACCGGAAGACGCAGACCCGCCACAAGGTGGTCCAACAACCTGGTAAAGGTTGCGGGAAGCCGCTGGATGCACGGGCAGCACAGGACCTGTCGTTGTGGCGATCTTTGGGGGAGGCCTATGTCCAGCAGTGGATGTGTTTCAGCTGAAATGTTGATGATGATGATATAACTTAATCAATGTAGTACCACGGAATAGAGAAAGCATAGAGTATATAATAGGTTTATGGAAGACGTGAAATTTATAATACACAGATAAACTAAAATCTTCAACAAGTTAATTAAATTAGTTTTATTTATATAATAATATATACATTTTAGTATATATAACAAGGAAAATAAAACTATATTTCTCTATTAATTCTCTTAATACTATTAGCTGTAAAAGTTAGTACAAGTGATGTACAAGTTGGAGTATTACGTTCAACTAATAATTGGATTAGATGAAACTTTACTTGATTGATTACAGTTTATTTCCTGAGTTACAGGGTTATCACCATTTTTCTATATTTCGTCTATGAATTTTCCCATATCCGCAATGGCAACTATACTAGATTTATTAACTATAAGCTCAGTAACAATTGTGTATTCCACACAATTTAAGAGCAGTGACTCGGTAGTGATTAGAATCTTATGACAGTCACTATTGTCAAGAAAGAAGAAAAATACTTTATCATTAAAAACATTAATTGTCTCCAGAACTTTTAATTATAGATACCATTAATGAAATACTAAGAGTAACTATTAAAACCGTTTTATCTTTAAGGTATTTTTTGTTAATGAAAAGATATTGAATTCGAAAGAAATTCTCCTTAAAATTCTTTACACATATTCCCAATAAAACTGTGCAATGTTTGTATGTAATCATGTTTTATTTTGTTTAAAATTGTCTACAAGTATGCATGATAATTAAAAATATTTCATATATTATTCAACCAGAAAATGATATCTCCAAATATAAAGATCCATACCTATGAGTAAAATGCATCACATACAAGAAGCAACTGTTTCTACATTTTATAGGAAACTTTGCTTTTATTATAATATGTATCTACATCATTATAGGTAACAGGAACTATTTTCAATATTCTCTTAGCGACAAGATCGCTGACACTTGTCGCTCCGCTAAAAGCTTATCATTTGCGCTTCAGTGTAATAAAACGTGGTATGCGAACAAGTATGCGGCTTATAGACTCGCCTTAAGGGGAAAGCAGAGACCTGCGAAAGAATTAACTATAAAACTTGAATATTCTACTACGAGAGGTTACCGCACAGCTCAGCTCAGGGAATAAACTCCATTGCATTAATTAGACGGCAGGTCAGAATTTCAAAGTAGAATTTTACAAAACACTAAGTCGACTAAGTATATATTAAACACGGTCTGTGTGTTTAACTTTTTTTTATTATTTTATTAATATATTAAGATTTTTTTTTCTTTACGCTTATTATTTTATTTTACTTAATTCTTTGTAAGATTGGTTACGTCTTTAAAGTTGAGATTAAATATTTTTGGCCATAGGTACTACTAGTAGATATGGGATTCTCTCTCAATAGTTTGGTCGAAATAAAGTAATTATAACCATTTGGGTACGCATAGGTTTCGTTTGACCACAATCAACACAATATTTTTAACACAATAGCCCTAATTGGTCTGAATATTTAGCAGTTTAATAGGTGTCTGTACTATAGTACTTGATGACAGATTTTCTCAAAATGAGGGTAGCACCTTGTCATGCGATTATTAGAAAATACCCTACCAACATGCTGTTGTTTCATCACGATGGTGTTTTTCTAAGAAAGCTCAAGATGGCTAGCGGTGGAATGGTGGAAAGTAGCCGTTGGTATCATGTCGAAAAATTCCTCGGAACATTACCTATTATATAAGCGACGCACAAGAAGGTAAGGTCTCCCCTCAAACTTTTTTATAAATCAATTAATATATACTCTTATGGCAGTTAACCAAATTTCAAAGAAATGATGAACAGATTTGTTTTTTTTTTATGTGTTCTCTTTTTCCAAACCCAAATTTTAAAATTAGTAGAACTCCGGTACCCCTATTAGGCAAAAGCCTGTGACTCGGGAATCGAAAGAGTACCTAAGAGGTTGGTGTAAGTTATAGGTCCGTGTAAGAGTTCGGTACCGTTTGTGTAGTTGGGATCTTCAACGATTCTCACAGCTCGTCTTTGCACCGAGTCAAATGGCCCAAGCTGGAATCTAGGTGCTCCTGCCAGAGTTGACAACAGTACTTTATATGAGGTCAAACTTGCGCTTTGTACAATTGCAGTCTTTGCCCCAGATAGAAGTACCGCTTCGCTATGTTTACCACATCAAGATTTTGGACGCCAGCTCGACAATGTTTTCCAAGTGGCTACGGAACTGGATGTCGCTTGAGATGTCGACACCCAGGATTCCAATACTCTACGATATGTTGAGGGGCGTATCCTGGAATTGTGGGACCACAGTAATATTTTTTTTTTGCGGTTTACACGCAAATGTCTTGGTAGGGTTGAATCGTACTAAATTATACCGACCACAGTCGCAGACTCTGGATAATTTATTCTCGACTTCAGACACAAGTTGGTCGCGGTTTTTTTCCACACCGGAATGAGGAATGTTTGCATGGTCCGTGTAAAGTGCATCTCCAGTACTGTGGTCCGCATAGCAAAGAAAACCGTCAATGGATAGCATATCAATAATATGCAACAGAAACATCGTTGGAGATAGTACCGAGCCTGCGGGACGCCAGCATTTATATCCATGCTTCCGATTTCATGATGTCCGAACATGCTATCATTAAACCATTATCTCGCTTACGAAACTTCAAAATATGTGCGTAACTTAGACATTCAACTGGTCTCAACCCATCAGCTACTAAGAAGCCAGATCAAGTAAAAGTGCACATTTTATAACTTAAGGAAATAAACTTAAATATTATGGAACATTATGAAAGTTTGTCGACGATAACAAAAGGCGGTATTTCACATTAATAATACTAAGAAATAATTTGAATTTCGCAAAGCTATAAATTTTACGATACAATGGAGTTCGACCGTTTCCGCTTCCATAGATTAATTAATGCAGATAGCTTACTTTATATAAACGTAGATACTAGATTTTAGGAGTAAGTCACTTTAAAGACTACGATCAACTAACCAAAAGAGAGTCACCATGAAGGGTATACCATCATTATGATGGTGATATATCACCATGTGCATTGTAGATGTGACCTAGTTGGGTACAGAGTACAGTTACCCTACCACCTCACTTGATTACTAAATATGGATCAGCTAATTCCGAAACATAATACGACTAAGCGTGAACTATTTATCAGTTCCTACCACTCAGCAATTCTATTGTAATATAACTATACCAATCGTTTGCGACAAATACATGCTTGCTCTGCTTGCATCATGGTTGAACTTTGCTTGAATCATGACCTATTTTACCAAGTTGAACGACAGCATAGCGCTTTAAATGTGGAGGCGTGTTAAATCCTTTTACAAACTTTGTAAACATGTATTGTTTGTAACTCACACAATGCAACTGTACCATTATTAGCTTTTATTTTAGTGTCTTAAATATTATAACATGTTTAATACATTAAAATATGTCGATACAGAGACGCTGCTTGAAATCATTTTGCCTTAGACATGGGAAGAATAGAACACTGGCTAATCAACTTGAACGTGCCAAGCACTTTCAAATCTCCCCTCTCTCTAGTAGAAGGCAAGCAAGTAAATTAATTTACCTTCATAAAATAATTAATTTTACTTAAGACTGTCCACAACTTCTGAGCATGGTTAACTTCAACATCAATATCTGTTAGTCGAAGTACAAAATTATTTCATATTCTTTTCTATAAAATCAACATGTTCTTTCAACTGTCCAATAGCCCGCATATGCAGCTTATGACGCTCATACGAGTACAACAATATAAAACGCTCGTAATTGTAATACCGATTTTATAGACATAATTCATTTAAATCAAAATCAATACCGAGATGCAATTTAAAAATATTTGTCTTTATTTGAATATTGTATACATTATAAGCCGACCACCGTAAGCGCGACCCTCCATATGGTTTGCGGGACGCGAGGAGGCGGGTGTGCACGGATATACACGGTATTGAGATGATACCCTTAAGATCAATAATTTATGCATTTATTGCAACTGGGTCAGATATCTAATGATAAATAATATATTTAATACACATTATATTCTTGTGTTTATTAAAATGCAAATCAAAAACCTAATATATTAAAAAAAAATGTGCCTGTAACCCTTACACGCAGTTGAAGTGAAACTTCTTTGAGTTTAGCGGTATATATTGACATTATATTCGAATAAAAACGCGTTAAAGTATTAGTTTTTATTGACTCTATAGTTTTTTTAAAACGCAGCATTCCTAATTCCATCTTATTAAAATAATCTAATGTGTTGCAGTCACAAAAATAAAACTGCGTAAGCCTTTACGTCAAACGTCTATTGCTGCCGGCGACCGGCAACAGACTAACTTATTGGTCGGTTTCATTACCCTCCCGCGTCCCGCAGACCATTAGGTGGGTCGCGCTTACGGCGGTCAAGCTATAATATATATATTCTAGTATATGTATTGTCAAATAACTGCAACAGCTGTGCTTTATATGTACACATAAATTTGGATTATAAGTCAGTCAAAACATTTGAACATTTTAAATTTATTTTGTGTAGTTTATAATCTGAAATGTGTGCTTTTATAAATAAAAGAGAGAGAGAGGGCACAGAGAAATTTCTTTGGAGATTTCTCTATACTTGGGGCAGCCCGACTGGTGGAATACCTCCACCCTACAGAAGACCGTAGCCAGATGTCCTAGTGTTGTGTTCCTGCGGTGAGTAGGGTTTTCAGAACTCCTTGGGGAAGGGTGGGTTCAAAGAGATGTAGGGCACAGAGAAATTTCTTTGGAGATTTCTCTCAAATTGGGGCAGCCCGACTGGTGGAATACCTCCTCCCTACAGAAGATCGCAGCCAAATGACCAAGTTTTATGTTCCTGCGGTGAGTAGGGTTTCCAGAGCTCCTTTGTAGTATAAAAAAAAAAATATGGTTGTCAAGACACCTTCTTTCCGTCCTTATATCACCTACGTCGGTTACCCTAAGGTCGGCATAACATATTTTCTCCTTCCGCTTTTCTTTATCAGCTGTTATCTCAGTATTCACACGTTTTAAACACATATTCCTCCCACAATCCATACCTTCTTCGGTCATCACTCACTCCTATACGTATTTATTATATATTTACTTATAAATATATACAACTAATATTCTATTTTTATTTAGTTATGTTACACAATACTTGATATACATATTTTACTTCTTCTGTAAACCCACTTGGCTGCAACTGAAAATCAGCGCTAGAGTCACTCAGAACAGTGGCATCCAGCTTATGCTGAGTTGTGCGCCCTTTGCAGTGGTACTACGGCACATGTGTTTATATAATAACATTATCGAATTTTTTTATATTCTCTTAGTCAGTGTTTAACTTCTATGTGTTTTTAATTTTGTCTTTAAAAACTGTGTGCCCGTATGTTCTCTGCGATAAGTGTATTTTCTTTCTTTCTTTTTTTTTCTATATCCGTCCACATTTCTATTTAACGCTCTTCTAGTTATATTATTTATCCCTCCTCATAAGATCTTCATAACACGCTAACCTATTACTCCTCAAATTTTCTGCCTGTTTTAGGAGTTCCTCTGATATACTCATTCATACCCATCTATCAGTGTACTAATCAAGATACTAACTACACAAAAAATGCTTAATTCCAAGAACTAATGTACTCTTCCATATTTATGTTTAGTCCCGATATAAACTAATATTCAATTATGTTTGTCAATTTAATTAATTCTTCATTAATATTAGTATGCTAAACTTAGAAACGTCTACTGTAAGTTAGTTCGTAACTTAACTAAACACTCTTGAACTTAGACATAATTTGAATTTAGGGCTGTAAATCTTTCAAAATATTATATTATCATATATTATATTATATAAATAAGGGATTATAGACGCTGTAATACATGTTCTTAAGGGAGCCGATGTTTAATAGCTATGTTAGGACCCGACATAAAAAAGAAATCTATACTGATGGACCAAAATGATTTCACAACATACATGCCAGAAAAGAAAATCATAAAATCTGAATCCGAAAAGAAAGGGTATAACTATGACTGACAACCCTAATCGTAACAAATGTAGATGACGTAGAACGGTGTGGTACTAGCTTAAATTTGAATCCTTCATAGCACAGTGAGAATATAAAAGTACACGGATAACACATTTAAAAGAAATATCGTCATAAACACACTCAAAATTTTCCATTCGATATTGAACCAAAAAAATAACTAAATTATTTTAACATTAAACATATTGTTTTACTTTTTCAAGTAATACTTGTGGCACGTTTAGTGGAAAAAGTAAGAGCTGCGCGCGCATCATGTGACGTCAAGAGTGACATGATGTAGTTCGCTATCAGTAATAATAATGTCAATTCATTTTACTGGCTATATTAACGTAAAAAAAAGTTAACATTATTTTAATTTGATCAATTTAATGTTCGCACGCGAGATTATATTTTTGCAGTTATTTTTGTTTCGTTAAACCAAATATTCCTTCTATAACTTCTTACGTGTGTACAATTTTATACAATTTGTTTTAACTTCGAACTCATTATCACTGTTTGCCTGAAAGGCCTTTACAGCTTTTGTCTATATCATAGCGAGTGTTCGGAAGGGCTGTTTAACCTTATTCCCTCTTCTCCCTTTCATAACAGAACCACACGCGATGGTCTCCGGAGCCACAGCATTACTACCTATAAAATGGAGAAAGCGCCCAGATAATGATGGTGCATACTTCGATTGATAAAATTTATAATTTCATATTATTTTTTTCGTTTTTCTTTTTCCGTATAAAACGCTAATTTCATAGGTTTATTACCTGTTATTTATTAATATAGATATACATTTTTAAGATTTATTTTTATTCTCGATTCAACATTCGCAACGCTCTCTCTAGGCGGTTGTCATCAAATATTGAACTCGATGTACCTACTCTGCTTACCATAACTTATTGTAACTTTACCCACTTAGTATAATAAATGAGTCTCTTAAGAGACATTTAGAGTTCTATATCAGTGGAATTTCTTTACGATCACTTTTTTTGTCGTAAAATCATTCATTGGCAGAATATTAAGATCGTTTATCGCTTTGGGAGGAAGCTCAATTATTCTTGTTTAGTCATAGAAATAGCGACTTCATTAGCGGACGTTATAAACGGAGCGGATAATTATCAAGGGTTTTTACCATATGTGTAGATGTGGGATCATTCGTTCAATACGAAGTGGGATGCATTAAGTGCTGAGAAAAGAATGCGATAAACAAACATCAAAATTCCTTACCACACTTAAATCCAGCGGCCTGGTCCCTATGGCAAGTAATGCTCTTGACAATTAGTTAACAGCTAAGTCTTAAAATTTTTCATTTAAAATTTTCAATACACACACACTGAAACACATACACACAATTATTTATTAAACGTCATCCTAAAGATATACATTCTAATTAAACGGTTTATCATTATATGAAATGTAATATGTATTGCTTCGTAATTGGCACATTAAAATGATTTTCCAATGATATAAAATGTATATACATGTATAGTGAAGCTCTTATAAAATAAATATTAATAAATTTATTAATTTTACTATGCCGTAGTGTATAAGTTTTAACATAGAAATTATGTAAGAATTACTTATTCTATAAGCTAGAGAAATACACGAAAACTTATCAAAAAATACTGTTATGGTTTGTAATTTGATACAGCCAGAAAAAGCTTGAATTTAAAAAAAAAACAACTTGTAGTGTAAAGTATACTATTGTATTCGTATGTAAAAAACTTTATAAGTTTTTTCGCGTTATGGTCACAAACTCACTTAATGTTAAGTGACACGCTAAGCGTAGTGGAGGTACTGGCTCTGAAGCGCAGCTGTCGGAACATACCTGTTATTATAGGTGTTTGACCAAAGCTTTTTAACTTGAGGGTGGTAGCTAGCCAGGTGGGTATTAGAAAATGCTCTACCACCATACCACCATGTATTATTTATTGTATTTGATACCCGACATAATAATTATTTCACTAACCGACGGTTTCACGGCCACACCTAGTAGCCTGGAATACCTTTCCATGGACTTTAATTTTAACTTTAGACTTTTCTAGACCGTGACTCGACTACTGATTATAATTTACACGGAAATCGAATACCTTGTATGTCTATATCTACAGGCTAGACTACCGCAATAGTGTGAATGTTCTGAAGAGCTGTTTAATCTAATACCCTCCTCTTATTTCCACAATAACACCACACGCGCCGGGCTTCAGAGTCACAGTTTTACGGTAACCTCCATCTCTGCACGAACTACAAGATCACCCACAATAAGGATTTACGTCTTAAAATAACTGGCCGGCGATCGTCGTTGGTGGTAGCGGGGTCAGCACGATTCGCGCGGCAATTGATGGTCCACACGAGCAGAGCCGCGGGCACAACTAGTAGATTATAAAATACATCAAAACACTACGGTCCAGGTGAGATAACATATAAATAATGAATAAAAAAACAACATATCTTATTATACGAGAGAGAATTGCGAATCGTGACTGATGTTTTAATCTTGAGATTATTCAATGGTACGGGTTTTAAATCTCCCTCGTGTTTTATTCAAGCTCATTTCGGTTAATGGGTCTTTAGTACTAATGCTTTTGGACACGGTCTACTCACATGAACATTTTATGTTCGAAATATTAGATTTAATCCTTTATATAATGTTTGAGCACAGAGATATACTAACGAATTTCTTTAGAATTTGTGTGTAAGGCACAGATAAATTTATTTGGAGATTTTTCTCTACTTTGGACAGCCCGACTGGTCAAATACCAACAGAAGACCGCAGCCAAATAACCTTGTGGTGTTCCTGCGGTGAATATGGATTCCGGAGCTCATTGGGGTAGGGGTGTTCAAAGTCAGCAAGGCATTAGTGATACCTCTGGTGCTACAAGAGCCCATAAGATACGATAACCGCTTACCACCAGACGGGTCTTACGCATGTTTGCCACCGGTGTTGTATAAAAAAAACAATAACTAGCAGATTATGGTAAGGAAATTATCGTGAGGAAAAACTTAGAAAACGTTCTCGTAATATCGCAATGTAGTGATAAAGACAGATTCCTCGGCACTCGAAATCGCGACATACTGCGGACTGGAGCAGAATTTTCCCTACTTCAGAACCATCAGCAATTTTGGCTCAGTGGTAGTCTGTACGACTTGGCGTCGATTGACGTGAGTTCGAATCCCTACAATGAGCCTGTGCTTTCGGTGAAGGAAAACATCGTGAGGAAACCATAGCATGGTGGTAGGGCTTTTTCTAATGCCCGCCTGGATAGCTACCACCCTCAAGTTGAAAATCTGTCAAGCCACCAATAGGTGGCTACACTTGAGAGCCAGTCTTCCACTAGGTTTAGCGTTTTATCATCTTGGGCCACATCGTCACTTAACAACAGGTGAGATTGTGGCCACTACGTCAAAACCTATAACGATAAAAAAATAAAAAACCTTAACTTATCCGATTCATAAGTTTTTATTGTTATTTAAGCAGGGTATAAATGTATATTTTAAAACGTTATGTAACATAAGGACACAGTAACGCGCGCTATTTTGGGATATGCTGTCAACTCTGATTATATTATTTATGCTAATATAAATAAAGCTGAAGAGTTTTTTGTTTGATTGTTTATTTAATTATGATTCACGACGCCAAATTTACGAGGAATAATATAGGCTATATAATTACACGCTACTACTCTAAGGAGCGGAGCAGTAACTATGAAAGTTAAGCAATCGGCAAGGCCACTTCCCGTAGTGGAACAACGATATAGCTACAAGGACGTGTTGGCGGTAGCGCCGCGCCGTAGAATGTCGGATAAATTTAACACGGGTGAAACCGTGGGGCACTGCTAGTTATTTATAAAAGGATTTCTAAATCATGATTAAGATGTAAGAACGACGCTTTTATTAAAAATTTTGGCACTTGAACTAGATCCATTATCGATCCGCTAAAGAAAATCCAGAGTCAAGTGATTTATTAATAAAAAACCTTTTTATATACGTTTTATTAAGAATCGATTTTTCAATCAACAGATAGTTTATTTTAGGAATAATTTTTAAATATTAACAGGTTTTCCATATATTATCTGTAAAAACGTTAAAATTATTCCTCGTATAAAATTATCTAACGATTGTAAAATCGCCCCTGAATCTATTTACGGTGTTAATCGATACCAATTACAGTAAATATTTTCATGTTATTAGTTACAATTTTTGAGGATAACATTATATTAATAAATACACAGAGAAGTCGTAAAGATTTTACATGATCTGAACTGGTTTGTAAAGTTCTAGAATATCTTATAACAAACTTATAAGCTAAGACTTACCTTGCATTGTGGGAATTGTTCCGGAGGTCTACTGACCCGCCAGCCCAGTAGAGGCGGGATGCAAACCAGAGCACTCATTAACCACACAGCTGCTATCATGAGCGCAGCACGCGCTGGAGTTCTCTTTTTTAAATAGTCCACAGCCTGGAAAGAAAGGAGAACTAAACTTTAATCGTCATTTGAATTGAGGGGAAATGTGACGTGAGAACGGTATCGACTATATTGCTCTCTTGCTCACACTTATAGATTCTATGGAAAGGCGTAGTAAAAGAAAAAACAAACCGACTTCATTAAAACCATCAAAAAAAAAAAGAAAAACAAAATAAACGCATACATACGCGTACCATATCTTTAAGTAGTTTAAATACCTACAAACTTTTTGGCTGTCAATAGAGACAAAGAAATTTTTACATAAAATTATAACAATAATTACCTATTTGGAGTTAGATTGCGCCTAAATATTATTGACTCCTTAAATCATTGGCAATCAGTTAGGGCTAGGTAGATAGGTTTTCATAAGCTTTATATCAAGAATAGATAGGTATAATTACGGTATGTGGCAATAAATGAATTTCGAAGCGGTCCCTTCCATTCTGGAATTGTAAAAAGTGGAATATGATGAAGTTACCCATCATCGATAATAATGTGAATTCGTTTTACCGACTTTTTTTCTATCTAAACTTTATTTATCACACGAAGACTTGCACGGCATATCCACAGAACGTAAATTGTTACGTCATGCAAAATAAGACATAACCTAAAAACATGCATTTCGACTATCAATTATCATGAAAAAAAAAACAATTTAATACAGATAAACGTTATAAAAACATTTTGCGCGATAAAATTCTAAATAACTTCCTCTATATCTTAATAACCTTAATAAGACCTGTAATGATTGTTTTCTCGATCATTTTTATCTTTTCATTATATATTTAATTCGCCTTATTTGATTCCTCATTTATTCATTTATTGTGTTTATGCTCCTTTCCGAAGGCATCTCATCTATAGGTAATTTATTATTTTAAATATTGTATAATAAACTTCTTTTACGTTCGTATATATATATATATATAATAAAAAGGCCGTAAACAAAGAATGTATTATTTGCTGAAATTACCTTTTAATTTAAAATATACAAGCATACGAAAAATAATTGAAATGTGATGTGAGGTGAAACAAGCCTTACCGATCAGACGTCTGTGGTGGAATACGGACATTATTTTACAAGATTTTTACAAGTTTATTTATATTTTCTGATTCTATTTTATTATTTGGAGTCTATAAAACTTATTTTGTTACAACAAGAGACCTCTCGAACTATAACCGGTATTCGAAGGAGTTGGAACCTTTTACTCGAAATTATAAAACGCATCAAAAACCTGGCGGACGCATTCATTCATGCTCACTTGAGAATGCAGTTATAAAAATTGGAACAGAATGGAGTTTTAATTAAACACAAGCTTCTCACGACGGAAATTTACTAGCAGATCTTTTACGGATATATTCAAAACTTGGACATTTCTTATTAGTGAAGGTGTTACTATTATTAATAGACTTTAATAAGATACTCTGTTTTATATCTCATTTAATGTTAATGCCTTCGGAATACACTTATTAATCTATTTTCCATTTCCAGAACCCCTTTTAATATATTTATTTCGGTACTTATACCTATTTTTAATTGTCCACGTGACAGACCTTAATGACCAAGTGGATATTGAAAGGGAACGTAGGGCGCTGGCAGTCCGATATAACATGTTGGTACGCAGGTTTGCACGTTGTAGCGAGCAAGTAAAAGTGACGCTTTTTAAACGCTTATTGCCAAGTATTTTATACGTACAGCCTGTGGACCAATTATACTCAGCGGGCTATCAGCGCCCTGCGGTTCCAATATAATAACGCATTCAGGATGTTGATGGGGCTTCCCCGTTTCTGCAGTCCATCGGGTATGTTTAGACAGGCATACGTCGATGGCTTTCATGCCATCAGCAGACAAAAATCTGCCTCGCTGCTCTGTTTAGTGCGGGCCAGCTCCAACTCCATCATAAAACCATAGCAGAGAGGTACGACTCTTCTATTATTGCTCATCTTGTTAGGAGATGTAACACAGGAAGCGAACTTGTCACTAAATATTAGCGTCTACTAACATAGGTATAAGATTTTTGTTTTGTGTTACTAATCAAATACGGATTGTTACTTCCTATGTTACTTAAAAATAGAGTGGTTTAAAATAATAAATCCAAGGAATCGAAAAGTTATCGTAATCGCACGATGGAAATGAATCGAACACTGTTGTACATTTAATTTATTAGTTATTTTTAATTTCAATAAAAAATATGTTCAAGTAATTACTACATTTTTACTGCGGCAACACGCATCGAATAATATTGACTGGAATAATTAATTTTATTATTTGAAGTCAGGCATTTACTAATTCAAGTATTCCAGATTGCGATTTCAATTGTTGTTATAGGTACTTTATTTTTGTCATTTCATTTATAAGATTACACACCTCTTAATTGATTTAAAGCACAATTGTATTATCGATTATATTTAGCTCCAAAAAAGGATCGATTATCGTAAAATTTACTTATAATATAAATTATACTACATCTCTAAAATAAACATTTGACATGGGTCGTCCAAGTCTTCTTACGATGAATCATTAATCCGACCGATCTTAACATACAGTTGCGTAGTATTCGCCCATATGGCGAAATCAAACTTCAGCCCCTTACAAACGTTGCAAAATCGGTTTTTACGCAAAATAGTTAATTCGTGTTTGTTCGAAACGAAGACCTCCATAAAGATATGGAACTTCCTTCGATCAAATCTTACATCAAAACTCTCGCGAAGAGCTATTTCGACAGAGCTTCAAACCATCTGAACCCGTTAGTAGCATGCGCCGCAACATATACCCCAGTCCCAGACGCCCCGAAGGCAAAACGTAGGCCGCGGAACATATTTACCGACCCCGATGACGAAATCACGGTAGCTAACGCGTCATACCCATCCGTCTCTTCAAGTCAAGCGTGTTTGCGCACACGGCCGCGAAACCACCGTTCCCTCCGTAGGGGACGGGCGGTTAACTTCGCTCCTGCACACCCGCCACGACCACCCTCTCCAGCGGCAACTCAAGCCTAGGTCCGTTCCTCCGGCATGGAGCCCTTGAGCCAGCAGCCGCTCGCGCGATACACTCACACTGCATTCACTAGCTATCGACACACACACATAACACTGCACTTCACACATGTACACCACTCAGGTACATAGGTTCTGTAAGGGACCTTTTTTTTCTTTTTTTGGCTAGTTAGTTTAGACAAAAATTACCAAATCACTAAATACATATACACATGTTCCTTCCTTCCTCCCAGAAGGCAGGTACATTTGTACAGTTAGTTAGCTCGAATTTCTATGGATAGGGATTCAGTCAGATCGCGACTTTTTCGCATGATCGGCAACAGCCCAAGCCGAGGTTCGGCCACTATGGCACCCTTGGAGCTTGTTGCCTAGCTTTCGCGGCTGAGTGCCTTCCGCGCTCGCCCCCAAGCCCGGTGAAGCTGTAAAAGCCGCAAAGGCTCCAGAGCCCCTAAGGCTAACAGTATAGTCATTTTGAAAAAAAAAAAACATTAATAGTAGTACCTAATTGTACCTAAAAGTACCTAATTGATTTCAATAAAATGTTTACTATAATATAAGCTGAAATGTTTTTGTTTATTTGTTTAAAACACGCTAATCTCTGGAACTACGAGTCGGATCCGAAAAAATATTTTTGTATATGATAGGCAAATTCATGAGGAATAGTATAGGCTATATGACTTCACGCTACGACCCTAAGGAGTGGAACAGTAACTATGAACGTCAAACAATCTGGTAAAGTTTAGGCAAATACAGGAAGTGGAACAACGATAGGGTTACACGGGCACGTTGGCAGAGGCCGTGGTGAGTTAGTTATTCGAATAATAATTTTAACATGGTTCACGTGGTTCATGGTTTCACCATGAGGTACACCTAGTGTTTATATATACTCCATTAAATTATATTTAATACAATAAAAAAAAAAACAGTATAATGAATTCAAATTATTATCATTGATGGCTGACACTTGACACGTGGGATAATTTTTTGTTTTTGCTAAACTTTTTACGTTTTTTTACGTATATTTCTTTTAATCCTCTCTTATTTTTACCCGCAAAATTCTTATCAGTAGTTTTATAGGGTAATGGCTATTGGTCAAAACGTTATTCTCCAGCCGACCGGTCCGGTTCCATTAGCGTGATATAGAATTGTTCCCTATGATTTATGACGGCGAAGTCTGACAGCTGTCGTGTACATTCCTTACAACATACTAGAAACGATTGAGATAATTAAGCGTAGTACATTTTATTTACTTTCAGCCATTTTACATTGATTCAGTATAATGTCTGTACTGAATTATTTAAACTATGGTACATTAAGAGGTCAGTGGTGACCACTGATATAGGAATATAGTAGAATAATAAAATTTTGGGGTGTAATATATCGGTGGGTTATATGACCCATTAGATTTAACTACATGTAACGTTATAGTAAATTGTCGTTTTGTGAGCGGGGTTGGGTACGTAAAATTTTATGAAAAGCGTATATTCCGTTATAAAACGCAAAATTAGTTAAACATACGGTTTTAATTATTATGAGTTGTACTGTATGACATCTCTAATAATATTTTGACAATTATTTCGATTATTGAAGTGAAACTTCTTATGCGACTTCCAACACGTTAAACGTTTAATGTTTAATGCACATTATCGGTCTCTCCTTTTTGTGTGAGCCAGAGCGAGAGAGCAATATATTATCGGTCTCTCCTCTTTGTGTGAGCCTGAGCGACAGAGCAAATGTCGGTGTGTATGTATATTGCACACTGTTTAAATAAAATATCTTTCAAAATGAAGTTTCACTTCTATCGTGTGTGAATCGCACACACACATTTTTTCACACGATATCTTATCTTTATCTGATTGTGTTTCTTTATTATTTCAAATATTGATAGGTCTCATGTCGTAGTGATGGTAGTAATTGTTTGTGGTGTAATTAGTATTAGTCTGTAATCAATACAAAAGATCGCAGCCAAATAACCTAGTGTTGTGTTCCTACCGGTGAGTATGGTTTCCAGAGCTCTTTGGAGTAGGGAGGTTCATGGTCGGTAATGCGCTAGTGATAACTATTGTATTACAAGCATCCATAGGCTATGATAGCCGCTTACCATCAGGTAGGCTGTATGCTTGATTGCCACCGTTGTTATTTAAAAAAACTTTATCTTTTTATAATTTTAGTAACGATAAGCAAATTCCGACAAATGAAACACGTAACAGCTTAAAACTGCGAACATCGGATAGGTACTCTATTGGTCTTATCCATAGAAAATGACGGCTCAAGTCTTTTACCACAAATGCAGTGATTATTGCAATTTAAAGCTCCCAAGAAAGTTAATAAGGCATTTCTATTTATTTATCGTGTATATACATCCAGCTGATCCTCAGTCTAGGATTATCATCTTCTTACCCTAGAAGATAATATATGATGATAATTAACATTTTTGTAAATATCGGGATATAATATCACCCAGTAATATTAAGTGCTATCGTAAAAGAAAATACGCGCGGAATCTAAAAAAGCGGGACTGTAGACAACTTTCATAAAATAATAATAATAGGTGTTTGATCCTCAATTTAAGGGTGGTAGCTAATCAAGCGCGAACTAGAGGACGTGTTACTATCGTGCTATGATTTATCATTCGCTCAGGTACATTGTAGGGTTTAAACCCCTGTCGTTGATGCAGCACGGCGTCCGAACGCCCTACCACTGATCAATCATTGCCCCATTGCAAATAGTAATACAAATAATACATTTCATTGGAACCATTAAAATGTTACAAAGAAATATGCACAATATTAACTACATTATTGAAGACGGAGTCGCGGCCAATAAAGCCCACTTCCAAGCTAACTAACTTCACACATGTGTGCATGAGTTATGAATGACAAGATAAATAAAAAAAAATCAAAAATCGCCTACATAAGTAGCCTATTCAGTGAGACCATTCCAGTGAACCCATTCCAATGAGAAATATGAAAAACTAGCGGGCGCCCGCGCCTCCGGACGCGTTTGTTACGCAGTAGTCATGTTTATCCCTTTACTAAACTTATACTTATATTAAACTTTACGTAACTTTACTGTTACTCAAATTATTAACAGTTCATATAGCTTATCTATTGAGAAATGTCATATAGGTACTTCCCGTGTACAAAATTTCATCAAAATCGGTTAAGAATTAATTAAAAATATATTATTTTCATTTTATGAACGTGTTATGAAAAAATATTATAGCTTATCAATTAACCAATGACTTCCCGTGAACAAAATTTCATAAGAATCGGTCTAGCCGTTTTTGAATAAAATCCGGACATAAAAACTACACGGAATTTAAAAGAAGGACCTTAATACATTATTATTAAAATGCCAACCGTTACCATGGCAACGCTTACCATAGCAAAGGTTAAAATAACAACAGTTACCATATAGATATATAGTTTAAAAAAAGTTAATAAAAAAATCTAGTTTGTTAGATTATTTATACAATCATACAACACAAATTTCATCCCTTAATTTAATTTAGGTTAAGAATTAAAAAAAAGCTGGCTTTTCAATTGGAGAGTATATATGTGTGGTTAATAATTATCATTAAATCGATAGACAAAAAACCAAAATTTGCCACCGTACAAAATTTCAACCCTTTTAAATTATTAATTTACATAAATTGAAGAGTATGCGTGCTAAATTTCAAGTCAGTAAATATATTAATTATATGTATATTATATAAATATATTTTTATCTAACAAACTCACAACCCCTATTTATAAACCCTTTACTAAAGAATTTTGATAAATGCTGATACACGAGTTCCATTATTTTTATTAAAAGGTATACAATTACAAGTCATGGCAATATTTGAACTGCATACAACCTTTCAACCCCCTTTTTTTCACCTTTAGAGGTTGAACTGACCAAAATCCGTTCTTAGTGAGCGCCTACATCGTGAGAGGACTAACTATGGTAAATTTCAAGTCAATTGGACATTTAGTTTCGGAGATCTCATGATGAATGGTATTTCGCTTTATATAGATACTAGCGACCCGCCCCGGCTTCGCACGGGTGCAATGCTGATACTAAATATACCTACTACAGAATGTCCTTAAACAACGTATACGGCTTTTTTGTCATTAGACAATACAAACATGTTTTGTTTAGAGGTTACTCTTGAAAGAGCGACACATAACTCACCGTGGTATATAGGGCCGGTACCGCCGCACCGCTATGTCCCTGCATTTTAAATCTGTAATATCTTCGGAAATATTCATTTAAATTACATGCTGTAAAGGGCTATATTGATCTATATTAAATGATAATGTATTTAAGGTTCGTAATTGGATAAGAATTAATGCTGTATTGCTTAAAATCACGTCGTAAATAAGCCATTTTTTCCCGTAAAATGTAAAGGATAAAAATGGTTATTGTGGGTTATCCTTAAGAGATAGACATATACCATCGCGGGCTTTTATGTTGGCCTTTTTAAGGTGTACAATACTGTAGTACATTATTTCGATTTATCTCGTTTGGTTCAGCCAGCGTTTGCAATGTAAGCGCAAAAAATGTGTTTATTTACGATATCACATTAGAAACCTCTAAATTTATCAGTGTTTATCTACAATATTATGCATGTATTATACATATAAACCTTCCTCTTGAATAACTCTATCTATTAAAAAAACCGCTTCAAAATCCGTTGCGTAGTTTTAAAGATTTAAGCATACATAGGGACGGACAGAGCGACGCGACTTTGTTTTATACTATGTAATAGATATGAACATAAAGAATACCGAAGATGCAGAAATAGGATTAAAAACAGAAACAAGGAAGAAAAAAAAACAATTGACATAAGTAATTTGAATGCGTATGTATGTGTATACAGGCTAGCGAGTATATGCGTATGTATATTTATAATTAGCTTGTATAAATTTGATAAATTTCCTTCATGTCAATAAATATTATTCATTTGTCTTAGCCAATTGTATATAGTAGTATTACTGTCATGAGTCAGGACATATCCAGTAAATAGTTTTTGCTGTATATCCACGTTTATACATTGCTACCTATTTTATTATAGCATCGATTCGGAACATCGTGACCTCGGTTGTCTTATTCCGGGCATGATAAGGGGGAAAACACGTCAACTCTTCATATAAATTGATCAAGATAGCCCGTATATCATTATGGTTATTATGTATATATAATTAAATCTTGTTTCTACGGAGAGGGTTCTCACTCTCGAGCTTACACAGATAATCATATGGAAACAGTATTTTATCTTATCTGATTATCGCATAGTACAATATATTTTAAATTTGAAAAATTGAAAAATATTTATTTGAGTTAATTTGATTACAATAATACGTGATGATACGCCGAAATACTTTTAGAAAATAATTGGTACGGCAGTTTACTTTCGCTCGACTTGGCAGGTGGGGGGAGGGGTACTGTCGCGCCCCCATATAAGGTAAGAGCACAAGTAGTGGACCATTTAAGGGCGCGTAAATTACTTTTTTAATGCTTACTCTTATTTTATCGGAATTAAACGGCTGAATGCTTTGAAAACATTGGATTTTTGGTAATGGTTGGGAGATGTAGATAACGTGTGGTTAAATATATTAACTTTTAGTAATAGATCATACCTGACACTACAAGAGGTCAAATACACTATTAAAGTTACTTTTAACTAGTTAAAATAGCAAACTTAGTCCATATATTATGTGAACAAAAAAAAGGTGTGTGTGCGATTCACACATGATAGAAGTGAAACTTCATTTCAAGAGATGTTTTATTTAAACAGTATGCAATATACATACACACCGACATTTGCTCTCTCGCTCACAAAGAGGCTCGCATACAAAGAGGAGAGACCGATAATATATATTGCTCTCTCGCTCTGGCTCACACAAAGAGGAGAGACCGATAATTTGCGTTAAACGTTTAACGCGTCTGAAGTCGCATAAGAAGTTTCACTTCAATTAAGAAAAATTGAGTCTGTAGTGGAATACCACGCATGACGGCTAACTAACCGGCTTTTTTTAAATAACATTATCTTAACAGGTCCTAAACAAATAAAATATATACAAATATTTTTTGTACGAAATCTATTTACAGAATGATTAAATATGAGTAACGAGTCTTTACTATTCGATTTGTTAATATTAAACAGTCCTCACACGAGATGATTCTTATTTTAACTTCGATATGCAAATTGCTTTAACACATTCTAAAAGATATAGTCGTCGTGACGTAAATGAAGTCGTAGCTAATGTTGATAAAACATCGATAACGATCGCTTAATCAAAGGTCATTAGCACTATCGAGTTATCGATAGTTAGGTTAAAACTATCGATAGTTTATTTCTAATACTCATTATACAGGGTATTTTTGTTATTACAACAAAGATTTGAGGGAGCGAACTTTTTTCAGCTCACCAAGTTAGCTAACTACGCAAGCTGTGGAGCACACGAATAACCTTTTTTTTTCGCTGTGGTCACTCGACGGGCTGATTGACATTCCGAACTACGAAATAATTGATAATCAATCGATAAATTGATAGTTAAAACATTTTTTATTAATACATACAAAATTTAAAAGTGTATAGGTAATATAATAGGTATGTACATATTATATTATGAACAACTATTTATTTGTAATTTATTAATTTTGTTTTTTATACTATTTTAAACATTATCCATTAGTAAATGTGGTCTGATATCGCTGATCGCATATATTTTATTTGTATCTCCTTTAAAGCATACATTACACGAGTTAATCATTTTTGAAATGATTTATTTGAAGTGCGTTATTAATCATTTTATTTGAGTCGTTAAAATATTGGTTTTGTTTATACCGCCGTACAATTAAGATTTCATTGTAATGAGCGCTAGTGGACGCTGGTGTGTATAAAGTGCACATTAAATATGCAATGTATTTTGAGCCAATAGAAGATAGAATATATGGTTAGTCAAGTGGTCCAAATTCGCCAATAGAAGAGAACTCTATCATTTGTGTATCTTTTTGCGGAGACGTAAAACAGATTGTGGTTTTCTATGGAGTGAGTGATGTTATATCTGTCAGTCTAATGACTTAAAAGTGTAAATCTGTCAAATTGAGGATTATTCTATTGAGTATAAGGATATTAATTCTAATAAATATTCGGTGAATCATTATATTCGGATTTGCATACAATTGATGTTTTACCAGTAGTAGGCATTGCAACACACGGCAATGCACGCGTGAGAATCGCATCACCTGTAGTATCATTGACACCCCTCAACCCCCACCGTGAACACGTCACATGTTAAAACGAAATATCCGTGTCGCTAGTTATCTTAAGATACTGTAAGAACGCCGTGTGTAATAGTCCATATGATTGTACGGCGAGTGATATTTTATCTTATAGCAACTTTGCCGTGTGTGACGCGATTTAGTGGTCAACTACTGGTGCTGGTACTCTGCCCTTAATCGACAAAAAGGTCCAATAACAATTTGTGATGAGGTTGATAGTTTGACCTTGAATAACATTTGTTTATCGTAAAAAGATAAGAAACCCTTTTTTGTATGCCGTTCAATTTCCATATGTGTCTGTTTAGTGTATTGTTATTTTTAGTAATAAAAAATAATATTTGAGTTAGTTGGAAATTAAATTTGGACCTCCTATTAAACTTAAAGGTTATCCCAGTCGAAGTGATCGAAGCGACGAGGACACGGCTATAAATAACATCTTTTTTTTTAATATAAACAATTTTCGTGTTGAGTATGTTTAACGCGGTTGGAGATGAAACTGGATCCATACTTATGTACTTATTGGCAGTTATATTTTGAATTTAGTAATAAATCCAAACAGATAATCAAAATCTTGAAGCATTCAATGCAATGAGTCCATCGCCTCAGGAAATATTTACGTTTGAGCGTAATGCACAATATTACCGATTTGGATCGCGAACTATGAACACCATGATTTAACAGTCCTAAAACTGTAACCTCGTTTGAAAACTTTATATCTTTTTTTTTATACAATTAGGATGGCAAACAAGCTTATGGCCCGCCTTTTAGTAAGCGGTTACCGTTGCCTATGGACGCTTGTAAAAGGTATTACGTTGCCGACCTTGAACCGCATTCCCCAAGGAGCACTACAAGCCCTACTCACCGCAGGAATACTATAAAATATTATTTGGCTGTGATTTTTTGTACGATGAAGGTATTTCATCAGTCGTATTGTCCCAAATAGTAACTACCAATTTACTTACGGTTTTCAGATTGTGCTATAAGACATCGCTTCTTGCCAAATTTCATGATTCTAGGTCAACAGTAAGGTTAGGTTAGGTATCGGTTTTGGCATAAACGGCTATTTCTTTTTATTTCGTTGACTTAGAAGATTGACATTTTTACTGCTTCAAAGGATTGCAGACTTGAGTATGATATAAATTTTAATTTGATACATACGCGTACTTGATAAAAAGGTTCTTAGCAGACAAACAGATAAACTAACAGTCGGACAACGAAGTGATCGTATAAGGCTTCCTTTTTTCCTTTTGAGGTACGGAACCCTAAAAACACAACCAGTGGTAGTCTTTTGACATTCATAAGTGTTTTCTTAGGGCCTAAATCGAATAAAGTTTTTTTTTTAAGTCCTTATCGTTTCGTAACTTTGGACCTCTTTAAGATTATAATTCTGAATTATGAGCTTTCGTGATATTGCTTCTATTTTATCAATGATGTATTTTTTTCCGCTTACTCGGAATTCATCAGACAGTTAAAAACGGTGACCCCTACTAGACTACAGCCGTCATAATCTGCTTAAAATATTTTTTCCTTATTTCACTATACAGAAGAAACCTTATAAGTAATAATTGTTTAACATGTGTCCACAATAAAAATAAAACACTAAAAATATGTGCACCCTATTCGCGACCGACCACTCACCAAGAACATAACACATCAAAACGCTTACTGTCACGTTTGGTTGAGGTTAAACGATACAGCGATTTATAATGGCTAATATGGAATTTCAGAATACTTTTTGAAGTGAAACTTCTTATGCGACTTCCAACACGTTAAAAGTTTAACGCATGTTAACGGTCTATCCGCTTTGTGTGAGCCAGAGCGAGAGAGCAATATATTATCGGTCTCTCCTCTTTGTGTGAGCCAGAGCAAGAGAGCAAATGACGGTGTGTATGTATATTGCAAACTGTTTAAATAAAATATAAAATACCTTTTAAAATGAAGTTTAACTTCTATCGTGTGTGACTCGCACACACACCTTTTTTTTGTTTGTTAACCAGCATCTAACTTAAATAATTGTAATAATTAATTATTTTACAAATTTATTAACGAATTTATTTAAATTGTTTGGATTGTACTGTGCTGAGCTAATATAAAAAAAAAAAAAAACTAAGCTTAGCATATTGAGTACATTCTTATAGAGTAATAATTTTTGACTAACGTCAACACACTCGTAACTTGTACCATACGATATAAATCTAAATTTGGCGAGAGTGCACGTTCCAACGCTCATAAATGGTGATATATAGATCGTTAAGGATCAATCTTAATATCGCAAAAGTTTAGTGCAAAAGCTTGGAATGAAAGCCCTTCGAATTAACTGTCTGTTAGAGTCAATACTTGTAGAGCCAACGCATCCTGTCAATAGATCGTGGCTGAGTGCCTTAAGCGCTCGCCCCCAAGCCCGGTGAGCTGTAAAAGCCGTTCGAGGCTCCTGAGCCCTTATGGTCATAGTATATATACTATAACAGTATAGTCAGATCGAAAAAAAAAACCTGTCAATAGCGTTATCTGCATTTGTTGCCAGGAGCAACTTGATTCTATCAGGTAGGTACAAGATAGGTACAATCGGTCCAGTGCAGGTAATTTGCCGTTCTGTTATATAAAAGAGAAAAATAATAAGAAAAAAATTGTTATATAATATACCAAAATTAAAGAGAGACTATATAAAAACTTTTTATTACTATAAATAAATAATCAGTTGATCCTGCTTGATTAAGTCCTTCAATTCAAACCCATTGTACGAAGCTACAATGTACTACAAATTTTCTACACTTAATCTTCTTATCTTATTTTTATTTTCTTTTTCTATAGTTATTATTTATAATATAAAGTTTTTTCTTTCGTAAATCTAAATAATATGGATTTATCTCTAGATAGATATATTGTGAGATTTTTAAATAATATTGTAAGCCAATGCTGATTATATAAATATATAAATGTTTACTTATAATTGTGTAACTAAGACCCATATTAAACTGTATTATATACATCTCATTGTTAATATACTATACTAGCTTTACCCGCGGCTCTGCTCACGTGGAATGCAGAATTCTGTTGGTGGAGCACACGCGCAAATCGTGCTGCCTCGGCCCCCGCCAGCCTCCTGTTTGTTTTAAAGACATAAAAATGCTTATTGTGGGTGATCCTTACATGCAGACATATGTTATCGCTGATTTGTATGTCTCTTTAATATCTACAATTATGTGGTACATTCATTTGAAATATCTCTTATGATTTACTAAGCGTAAACCATTTAAGCGCTCAAAAGCGGCTTTTCTCCGAATTAATTCACCATTATCACTACTGCCTATTTCCTATGTTACTTTATCTTACAAAATATATCCTATAACCAGGCCAAATAATATACCTATAAATTAAAATAAAAACTATGTAAATCGGATAACTGGTTCTCACGTGGCAATAACATAAACGGACACGAGCCAGAGAAACGTTGAAGTTTTATAATATCCATAGACATAAGTTCATGAATGTTAATTATTGTTATTATTAAGTATTATTATTTCCTCTTACATGCGAAATAGGCTTGGATATGTATAATCTTGTTTGAACTCCGCGCACTCATTTTAAATGTCATTCGTTATTTATTTAAGCAAGGTACTCTCCGCCCTACATACGCAAACAGATCACGTTTACCCCTTACGTACAGTCTAAATTTTGTTTTATAACTTTCACAACCTCGTACGTAGATAACTGCCTAATCTATATTAATAAATCTGTAGCTCTTTTAGTACATTTTTTATTTCAAAGTTCCTAATAGACGTCTACTTTGAAAGAAAATTACATTAAATATTTTTTTCTGTTTATTTCTATGTCCGGATTTAAGTTAAAAAACGGCTTTAATGATTTGAATAAAATTTTGTATAATAGAAGCCTATAACTTTAGAAATAGTTTTTTTTATTTAAACTCTAGGCGGTTTTTGAGAAAATTTTGTAGAAAAATGATTATATCATTCCATAACTGTTAATCAAGAATACAGGACACAGGCATTCGTGCTAACTGGCACGACTCCTCTGGGAAATGCCAGTTGTCTGTACGATAGGTCTGTGACCACACGTGTGTGTACTTTATGCAATAAATCAATTTATTATTGCCAAATATTTCTGATATCAAACTACCCCGAATATTAAGTAAGCAGCCGTAACTCACGAGTCACAGAAGTACTTACAAATACTATTAGAAATAGTAAAAAATGTTCACATCAGATTTTGATGACATTTTGTACACGGAAAACATATGTCATTTCTTTTTAAAAATTGTATTAGTAAAAAAAAATTACGAGACGGAACTAATTACTGTGAAGTGCGTAACCGCGGGACACCGCTAGTATAACTGTGTAATTATCTCAAATCTACACTAATACTAATAATATAATAAAGCGGTAAAGCTTTTTGTTTGTTTAAACACACAAATCTCTGGAACTACTGATCGAATTCAAAAATTATTTTTGATATGATTCATGAGAAATAGTATAGGTTATCTAGCATTAGTCATCTTTCAGCTAGCCTTAAATATTGATTTTTATTAAGTAAGTCTGAAGAAACAGCGCACCCGAACTGCTTTATCCGCGTGCGCTCGCGTAATAGTTAGTGATACGTAAAAACAACGTTCTACAAAAATATTACTCCTTAGTACATATAAAAAAAGTCTGCGATACCATATGCTAAATACTTATACGTACGCCACAATAAGGTATTTTGTGAGAGAAAATTATTGAAAATTTAAAAGTGATTTATGAGCATTATTATTGGGCATGGCATATTAATCCTTACAAACGAAAGTAACTTCATCAGCAAGACAATTTTGTGAAGATAAACTTTGCCCATTATAGAATGTTATTTGGATGTATAGTTTGAAATATAATGGAAAATTAAAATAATTCAATACTCGGCACGGATCTTTGTGTGGCACGTGTGAAACCACTTGTCACACCTAGTACTTATATAATTAAAGTCTTTATAGATTCTATTACTAAATAAATAATCTATATTATTCGTGGCGAATGGTTTAATGAATTTTGCGGCTATGTTCTATTTTATAGGCCACGGAATCACTTGATTTTAATGAGCAAACTGAACCTTTGTAGCTAAGAATAATAGCGAGCCGGGCATAGATTAGAAGTTGAATGAAATAGGTAATATTGTGCATTGAGTATTTTCGGTATTTCGCCGAAATATCAAGTTCATTATAGAATTCGGATCTATCATGTTCGACGCTTAAAAATAAAGTACTAAATGTCTAAGCGTTTACTCAACCTTTTAAATGAACCGAGAAAAAATCATTCAGCGTTTGCAACCCGGAATAACTTTTATTTACCTCTTCACAGCATTTACATGATGTACATTAGTGAAGATATTGCAAAACCTTTCAAATACTCGTGTTTTAATACTGGTACGTTGAACTGAATGCAGTGCAGCTAATTATTAGTACATAACAATCTAGGAACATAAATGTTAATTCAGTTTAATAGAGCAAATCTTCTAGTAGTCCTGTCATCTTAGGCCAAATAAGGTGAATAGGTAAGGTATATATAATAAAATTACGTCAAACCCCTATAATGAATGGACTATAGGTAACTATTGGTTTATTTATATTAGTAGCTGTGCCCGCGGTTCCGATGTGTTGAGTACAGAATGTCATCGGTCTAGCGCATACGCAAATTGTGCTGCCGCCGCTCAAAATACGGAAGAGAAAATGCTTATTGTGAGTGATCCTTAGAAAATGGATATGCTCTGATTTTTTGTACGGCTTTTTAAGATCTACAATTATGTAGATCATTAATTTGATATATGTCGTATGGTTTACTCAGCGTAAGCCAGATAACATAGCTATGAATTAAAAGTAAAAATAAAAACATGAAAATCGGCTAGTGGTTTTCGCATGAAAAGATCATACGGACATCGGACATACAACATACGGATCATCAAACGGACAGATAGACAGAGAGATGTTTATAATATGTATATATATATATAGATATATACGTGACGCGTTAATACTACCATATATACAGTCATCGACGTTAGTATAAGTTATCATATTATTATATGATCATCATCATCTCTCATAATTTGACTTCAAAAGTTACTTCTAGAAAGATTTATCGTGGAACGAGCCTAGGAATGTACTAACTGGCGGCGGTTCTAGGCGTCGTGAGCAAGCTGGAAGGAATATTATTTAGCGGAATCCTTTAAGACTGACTGTCTGTTTTTTTTTTTATAGTAGCACATTAAATGACTTCACTTTACCTGACAATAAGCCGAGTACAAATTAAAAACAACAGAAAGCGTACCTCAATGGAGGGTGTTGTTATATTAAGCTAATTTCTTATATTGAATAATATAGAGAATAGTCAAAACTAATTGAATATGGATATGACGTCAGCAGATTTTGAGCCTTGGTTGGCATCAACGAATTTTTCTGAATTTACTCGAGAGGACACTTTTATCCAGCACTCTGATATTTACAAGCTGGTTTCAAAATATCAATTGTATTATAATGAAACAGTGAAAGAAATGAGTTAAGGACAAACCATTCCTAACAATATTACCATATCGTCGAACCACTTGGGAACGGTGAGAGCTATCAAGCGAACGGTTTGCGATCGGCGGCACCGCTTGAGATATTTGTTTAAAAGTCCTCTTCTAAGAGTATCGCCTGAACACTTTCAGGTCAAAGTTCGTTCCCTTACTCTTTTATGTTTAATGTGTTTAAAGTGTTTAACGGACTTTTATGTTTAACGGACTGAAAAAGTGTTTAAATTTATTCTGTCGGTTATTTTTTACAGAATAAAAACAGTGCCCATCGTACTGTATCTATAAATATGGTTGGTAAAATGCGTAGTACATTAGTACATTAAAATTAAATAGTACATTAAAAGTGTTCCAACATAGGACTTGAGTAACAGAGTTTCCTTCTTCACTCTAGCAATCTTAAATCTTGGAGAAATTTGATTCCTTCTAGAAATTTATTCTACAGTACCTACCTATACCAGGAGCAATGGGCTTTGGAGTTACAGTTTTACGGTTTCCTCCATCTCTGCATGGACCAAAAAGTACGCAATATAATACACCGATCTTTGCCGATCATGAACCGTCTTTCACTTAGTGTGTTCCCTCCTTCATATAACATCGATTCCATCAATCGTAACATGAAGAGATATTTATGCAAGCCAGTACGACAGCAAAGACCGATGATGGATTACCGTTATCTCGGTGTTCACTGTTTCATTTTTAGATGGTACTTGACCTTCTGACGTAGTGCCAACATTTTGAAACTATAAAAAAACAGTTACTATGCTTAGCTAGAAAAGACTGTGATGGACATAATAAGTTGGTGAACGTTATAAATAACCAAACACATAAAAAGTAAAGCGAATTACTGTGACGGCTTTTCTAACATATGCTAAGCCACAATACTGTCGATATAAATTCTGCCATCACTCGAAGTACTCTCACAGAAACAAAACTATCGATAAGTGTTACTAAAGGCCCCACGTAACTAAGATACTCTACTCAGAACACTCGATAACTCAGCGAACCGTAAACAAAGCCCTAAAGTTGGAAAGTCAGCCGAGTGTGATTGCGCCGACAGAAACTTCGTCCCCCCGTCTCGCAATGAGATGGTTACCGTCAGGTAGTTTTGTATTTATTAAACGTGTGCTATTTCACATTGTTTCTTCGTGGAGGTGACCTTTACAAAGATTACAATGTATCTATATTCTGTATCGATATTTCAATGGTAAAAACTTATTTATTGTTCATAGGCCGTAATTCATAATTTATTAATAAAAGAGTACTACCCTAACAAAAAAATCCTTTATACTAGTTCAGTCAAGTGATTCGAGTCCGATTTTAACACTCGGATAAATTGAGTCATTTATCAATTTCACTCGAGTACCACTCGAATGAAAGTCACTCGAGTTGTTTATTTCCAAATGAATGACTTTGCGGTTAATTTATTAACGTCACTAATTTTAAAATCAAAACAAACACTTACATAAATTATTTCTATTTTATTACCATTCAAATAAACAAAATAAACAACATATCGCATTAACAATTATTATTATAACTCGTTAAATACATTAGTTACGCGAGTATAATTTCTGCCAATGTCACTCAAGTAATTAGAGTGAAAGTGGACTCAAGTCTCATCACTACCTGATGGTGGGTACGATATAGTTCAAAATCAACGGTGACCGTCGGTAACACGCATTTTATCCGCACTCATCGATGTTATTGGTAGCCTGTCGGAATGCCTATTCACACTTCTATTGAAATCAATTATTTCCAGATGCGTTCCAAACAGCGTTGTAGGTCCTCGCGAAAGTACCTTACAATTTTTTATAATCGGCCAGTGAGTTGGACTTTTAGCATGAAACGTATCTTACGTAAACGTATCTTTTTATTCTGATAATTTAGTATTCGATACCTAAACCTAGCTAGACCTTAGTATTTTAAATTAATTTTAACATTATAGATACTTGAAGCCGTTTTCGAGAAAATAACCTCGATACACGAACGGACAGATGTATAACCATGAGATCCTATAAGGGCTCTGCTTTTTTTCATATTAAGGTATGAAAGCCTAAAAATAAGGAACTAAAACAAAATATTGGTTTTGGAAGATTAGCGAAGAGCGCCTTGCAAAAAAACTAAATAAATTTTTGTTATTCGTTCGAGTATTTAATGTTATAGATAACGCCATCAACTTTTGGTAGATATTATATGGTGGTATGTTGAAGCACCAACTATGTAGATTGCACCCCCTAATATCAGTATTTAGTTTTCTCTAATCCAACAAAAGTTCTGTAACTAGCAACGAAAATCCACTCACCATTCTTCTAGAACGTCAAGCTTCCCTTCATGGCACTATCTAATGTAATCCCAATCACTTTTGATTTAGCTTTCACGCACTGTGTAAAGACATGTCTTTTTTGCTGTTGACGGTCGAACCCTTAAGAGCGTAATGAGTTTTTAAAAATAGCCATTTGACCAGTACAGACAGTTTTAACAACGAGGATGTGCCTTACCGCGACTTTCCAGTACCACTGACCGTTGTGAAGGTTCAATGGTAGATCTACGTAGTCAGCCACAAACCCGGCATAGTTAGGAGTGGGATTAAACACTTAACAAATATCGTGGGTGCTTAAAAAAACTCCTTAGGCATCAGGTTAGCATGAGGCTTAATCAAAACATATATAATTAATAGTACCTAGTTATGCCGTCACGAAGACGTAGTACGCTTTCAGTTCCCACACCTCATTAAGCAGAATCAGTATAAAAAATTTCGGAAGATGTCATTTAAGAATACGAACCGCTTGCATGTGGTAGTTGTTTATCAAATCCTTTTGTTAAGATAACAGTCAGTAATTCATTATTAAACACGTTGTACCAGAGTCAACACGTAATTGTAATTAAAAAAAAAACTCTTCGCGGTCGCCTAAATATTAACCATCTTTTGACGGTTTTCAATTTTCTACACGATGGTAAATATTTATCGTAAGCATATTGCACGATAAAGATAAACCGTTAAAATTATGGATAGAGAAGCACTAAGTAAAATCGATATCGATAAAATAAAAGGTTTAATTTGACGCAATGTTGGCAAGTAGTTGGCGTTGTCGTATCGATAAAACTTCGAATTGCTTGAATATCAAACGTTGAGAAAGCGTCAAATAAATTTCAATCCAAGTGAATAAAAACGGAGAAATACGATACGGCAACGATTAGGCTTGGGATCTACTGAGCCGTCAAATATTTTGTTTTAAAAATATTAAAAAACCCTTTTTTGTATACCGTTCAATTTCCATATGTATCTGTTTAGTGTATTGTTATTTTTAGTAATAAAAAATAATATTTGAGTTAGTTGGAAATTAAATTTGGACCTCCTATTAAACTTAAAGGTTATCCCAGTCGAAGTGATCGAAGCGACGAGGACACGGCTATAAATAACATCTTTTTTTTAATATAAACAAGTTTCGTGTTGAGTATGTTTAACGCGGTTGGAGATGAAACTGGATCCATACTTATGTACTTATTGGCAGTTATATTTTGAATTTAGTAATAAATCCAAACAGATAATCAAAATCTTGAAGCATTCAATGCAATGAGTCCATCGCCTCAGGAAATATTTACGTTTGAGCGTAATGCACAATATTACCGATTTGGATCGCGAACTATGAAAACCATGATTTAACAGAGTCCTAAAACTGTAACCTCGTCTGAAAACTTTATATCTTTTTTTTATACAATTAGGATGGCAAACAAGCTTATGGCCCGCCTTTTAGTAAGCGGTTACCGTTGCCTATGGACGCTTGTATAAGGTATCAATAGAGCGTTGCCTACCTTGAACCACTCAAGGAGCACTACAAATCCTACTGACCGCAGGAATACTATAAACGATTATTTGGCTGTGATTATTTGTACGATGAAGGTATTTCATCAGTCGTATTGTCCCAAATAGAGAGATGTCTCGAAAGACATTTTTGTGTGCACTATCTTTCTTAAGGTTTAAAATTTTCAGGTATATGGTTAATAAGATGTTTTAAAAAATAATTATTTACAGTATTATTATTCTTCATTAAGGTTTTAAACTGGTTCTAAACTGGATTAAGGGACAAACTTAACTTTACCGTTGGAAAACTGTTGTCCCTATACATCAACATAGGTCGCGGACAGTTTACCAACTGCAAATAAGCTTATAATCCCATTTTAAATGTAACTACAAATTTACTTACGGTTTTCAGATTGTGCCATAAGACATCGCTTCTTGCCAAATTTCCTGATTCTAGGTCAACAGTAAGGTTAGGTTAGGTATCGGTTTTGTCATAAACAGCTATTTCTTTTCATTTCGTTGACTTAGAAGATTGATATTTTTACTGCTTCAAAGGATTGCAGACCTGAGTATGATATAAATTTCAATTTGATACCTCCACGCGTACTTGATAAAAAGGTTCTTAGCAGACAAACAGATAAACTAACAGTCGGACAACGAATTGATCGTATAAGGCTTCCTTTTTTCCTTTTGAGATACGGAACCCTAAAAACACAACCAGTGGTAATGTTTTGACATTCATAAGTGTTTTCTTAGGGCCTAAATCGAATAAAGTTTTTTTTAAGTCCTTATCGTTTCGTAACTTTGGACCTCTTTAAGATTATAATTCTGAATTATGAGCTTCCGTGATATTGCTTCTATTTTATCAATGATGTATTTCTTTCCGCTTACTCGGAATTCATCAGACAGTTAAAAACGGTGACCCCTACTAGACTACAGCCGTAATAATCTGCTTAAAATATTTTTTCCTTATATCACTATACAGGAGATACCTTACAAGTAATAATTGTTTAACATGTGTCCACAATAAAAATAAAAGACTAAAAATATGTGCACCCTATTCGCGACCGACCACTCACCAAGAACATAACACATCAAAACGCTTACTGTCACGTTTGGTTGAGGTTAAATGATGCAGCGATTTATAATGGCTAATATGGAATTTCGGAATACTTTTTGAAGTAAAACTTCTTATGCGACTTCCAACACGTTAAACGTTTAACGCATATTATCGGTCTATCCGCTTTGTGTGAGCCAGAGCAAGAGAGCAAATGTCGGTGTGTATGTATATTGCACACTGCTTAAATAAAATATAAAATACCTTTTAAAATGAAGTTTCACTTCTATCGTGTGTGACTCGCACACACACCTTTTTTTTGTTTGTTAACCAGCATCTAACTTAAATAATTGTAATAATTAATTATTTTACAAATTTATTAACCAATTTATTTAAATTGTTTGGATTGTACTGTGCTGAGCTAATATAAAAAAAAAAAACTAAGCTTAGCATATAGAGTACATTCTTATAGAGTAATAATTTTTGACTAACGTCAACACACTCGTAACTTGTACCATACGATATAAATCTAAATTTGGCGAGAGTGCACGTTCCAACGCTCATAAATGGTGATATATAGATCGTTAAGGATCAATCTTAATATCGCAAAAGTTTAGTGCAAAAGCTTGGAATGAAAGCCCTTCGAATTAACTGTCTGTTAGAGTCAATACTTGTAGAGCCAACGCATCCTGTCAATAGATCGTGGCTGAGTGCTTTAAGCGCTCGCCCCCAAGCCCGGTGAGCTGTAAAAGCCGTTCGAGGCTCCTGAGCCCTTATGGCTAACAGTATAGTCAGATCGAAAAAAAACCTGTCAATAGCGTTATCTGCATTTGTTGCCAGGAGCAACTTGATTCTATGAGGTAGGTACAACCGGTCCAGTGCAGGTAATTTGCCGTTCTGTTATATAAAAGAGAAAAATAATAAGAAAAAAATTGTTATATAATATACCAAAATTAAAGAGAGACTATTTAAAAACTTTTTATTACTATAAATAAATAATCTGTTGATCCTGCTTGATTAAGTCCTTCAATTCAAACCCTGAACATTGTACGAAGCTACAATGTACTACAAATTTTCTACACTTAATCTTCTTATCTTATTTTTATTTTCTTTTTCTATAGTTATTATTTATAATATAAAGTTTTTTCTTTCGTAAATCTAAATAATATGGATTTATCTCTAGATAGATATATTGTGAGATTTTTAAATAATATTGTAAGCCAATGCTGATTATATAAATATATAAATGTTTACTTATAATTGTGTAACTAAGACCCATATTAAACTGTATTATATACATCTCATTGTTAATATACTATACTAGCTTTACCCGCGGCTCTGCTCACGTGGAATGCAGAATTCTGTCGGTGGAGCACACGCGCAAATCGTGCTGCCTCGGCCCCCGCCAGCCTCCGGTTTGTTTTAAAGACATAAAAATGCTTATTGTGGGTGATCCTTACATGCAGACATATGTTATCGCTGATTTGTATGTCTCTTTAATATCTACAATTATGTGGTACATTCATTTGAAATATCTCTTATGATTTACTAAGCGTAAACCATTTAAGCGCTCAAAAGCGGCTTTTATCCGAATTAATTCACAATTATCACTACTGTTTATTTCCTATGTTACTTTATCTTACAAAATATATCCTATAACCTGGCCAAATAATATAGCTATAAATTAAAATAAAAATCATGTAAATCGGATAAGTGGTTCTCACGTGACAATAACATAAACGGACACGAGTCAGAGAAACGTTGAAGTTTTATAATATCCATAGACATAAGTTCATGAATGTTAATTATTGTTATTATTAAGTATTATTATTTCCTCTTACATGCGAAATAGGCTTGGATATGTATAATCTTGTTTGAACTCCGCGCACTCATTTTAAATGTCATTCGTTATTTATTTAAGCAAGGTACTCTCCGCCCTACATACGCAAACAGATCACGTTTACCCCTTACGTACAGTCTAAATTTTGTTTTATAACTTTCACAACCTCGTACGTAGATAACTGCCTAATCTATATTAATAAATCTGTAGCTCTTTTAGTACATTTTTTATTTCAAAGTTCCTAATAGACGTCTACTTTGAAAGAAAATTACATTAAATATTTTTTTCTGTTTATTTCTATGTCCGGATTTAAGTTAAAAAACGGCTTTAATGATTTGAATAAAATTTTGTATAATAGAAGCCTATAACTTTAGAAATAGTTTTTTTTATTTAAACTCTAGGCGGTTTTTGAGAAAATTTTGTAGAAAAATGATTATATCATTCCATAACTGTTAATCAAGAATACAGGACACAGGCATTCGTGCTAACTGGCACGACTCCTCTGGGAAATGCCAGTTGTCTGTACGATAGGTCTGTGACCACACGTGTGTGTACTTTATGCAATAAATCAATTTATTATTGCCAAATATTTCTGATATCAAACTACCCCGAATATTAAGTAAGCAGCCGTAACTCACGAGTCACAGAAGTACTTACAAATACTATTAGAAATAGTAAAAAATGTTCACATCAGATTTTGATGACATTTTGTACACGGAAAACATATGTCATTTCTTTTTAAAAATTGTATTAGTAAAAAAAAATTACGAGACGGAACTAATTACTGTGAAGTGCGTAACCGCGGGACACCGCTAGTATAACTGTGTAATTATCTCAAATCTACACTAATACTAATAATATAATAAAGCGGTAAAGCTTTTTGTTTGTTTAAACACACAAATCTCTGGAACTACTGATCGAATTCAAAAATTATTTTTGATATGATTCATGAGAAATAGTATAGGTTATCTAGCATTGGTCATCTTTCAGCTAGCCTTAAATATTGATTTTTATTAAGTAAGTCTGAAGAAACAGCGCACCCGAACTGCTTTATCCGCGTGCGCTCGCGTAATAGTTAGTGATACGTAAAAACAACGTTCTACAAAAATATTACTCCTTAGTACATATAAAAAAAGTCTGCGATACCATATGCTAAATACTTATACGTACGCCACAATAAGGTATTTTGTGAGAGAAAATTATTGAAAATTTAAAAGTGATTTATGAGCATTATTATTGGGCATGGCATATTAATCCTTACAAACGAAAGTAACTTCATCAGCAAGACAATTTTGTGAAGATAAACTTTGCCCATTATAGAATGTTATTTGGATGTATAGTTTGAAATATAATGGAAAATTAAAATAATTCAATACTCGGCACGGATCTTTGTGTGGCACGTGTGAAACCACTTGTCACACCTAGTACTTATATAATTAAAGTCTTTATAGATTCTATTACTAAATAAATAATCTATATTATTCGTGGCGAATGGTTTAATGAATTTTGCGGCTATGTTCTATTTTATAGGCCACGGAATCACTTGATTTTAATGAGCAAACTGAACCTTTGTAGCTAAGAATAATAGCGAGCCGGGCATAGATTAGAAGTTGAATGAAATAGGTAATATTGTGCATTGAGTATTTTCGGTATTTCGCCGAAATATCAAGTTCATTATAGAATTCGGATCTATCATGTTCGACGCTTAAAAATAAAGTACTAAATGTCTAAGCGTTCACTCAACCTTTTAAATGAGCCGAGCAAAAATCATTCAGCGTTTGCAACCCGGAATAACTTTTATTTACCTCTTCACAGCATTCACATGATATACATTAGTAAAGATATTGTAAAACCTTTCAAATACTCGTGTTTTAATACTGGTACGTTGAACTGAATGCAGTGCAGCTAATTATTAGTACATAACAATCTAGGAACATAAATGTTAATTCAGTCTAATAGAGCAAATCTTCTAGTAGTCCAGTCATCTTAGGCCAAATCAGGTGAATAGGTAAGGTATATATAATAAAATTAGGTCAAACCCCTATAATTAATGGACTATAGGTAACTATTGGTTTATTTATATTAGTAGCTGTGCCCGCGGTTCCGATGTGTTGAGTACAGAATGTCATCGGTCTAGCGCATACGCAAATCGTGCTGCCCCCGCTCAAAATACGGAAGAGAAAATGCTTATTGTGAGTGATCCTTAGAAAATGGATACGCTCTGATTTTTTGGAAGGCTTTTTAAGATCTACAATTATGTAGGACATTAATTTGATATATGTCGTATGGTTTACTCAGCGTAAGCCAGATAACATAGCTATGAATTAAAAATAAAAATAAAAACATGAAAATCGGCTAGTGGTTTTCGCACGAAAAGATCATACGGACATCGGACATACAACATACGGATCATCAAACGGACAGACAGACAGAGAGATGTTTATAATATGTATATATATATATATATAGATATATACGTGACGCGTTAATACTACCATATATACAGTCATCGACGTTAGTATAAGTTATCATATTATTATATGATTATCATCATCTCTCATAATTTGACTTCAAAAGTTACTTCTAGAAAGATTTATCGTGGAACGAGCCTAGGAATGTACTAACTGGCGGCGGTTCTAGGCGTCGTGAGCAAGCTGGAAGGAATATTATTTAGCGGAATCCTTTAAGACTGACTGTCTGTTTTTTTTTTATAGTAGCACATTAAATGACTTCACTTTACCTGACAATAAGCCGAGTACAAATTAAAAACAATAGAAAGCGTACCTCAATGGTGGGTGTTGTTATATTAAGCTAATTTCTTATGTTGAATAATATAGAGAATAGTCAAAACTAATTGAATATGGATATGACGTCAGCAGATTTTGAGCCTTGGTTGGCATCAACGAATTTTTCTGAATTTACTCTAGAGGACACTTTTATCCAGCACTCTGATATTTACAAGCTGGTTTCAAAATATCAATTGTATTATAATGAAACAGTGAAAGAAATGAGTTAAGGACAAACCATTCCTAACAATATTACCATATCGTCGAACCACTTGAGAACGGTGAGAGCTATCAAGCGAACGGTTTGCGATCGGCGGCACCGCTTGAGATATTTGTTTAAAAGTCCTCTTCTAAGAGTATCGCCTGAACACTTTCAGGTCAAAGTTCGTTCCCTTACTCTTTTATGTTTAATGTGTTTAAAGTGTTTAACGGACTTTTATGTTTAACGGACTGAAAAAGTGTTTAAATTTATTCTGTCGGTTATTTTTTACAGAATAAAAACAGTGCCCATCGTACTGTATCTATAAATATGGTTGGTAAAAAGCGTAGTACATTAGTACATTAAAATTAAATAGTACATTAAAAGTGTTCCAACATAGGACTTGAGTAACAGAGTTTCCTTCTTCACTCTAGCAAACTTAAATCTTGGAGAAATTTGATTCCTTCTAGAAATTTATTCTACAGTACCTACCTATACCAGGAGCAATGGGCTTTGGAGTTACAGTTTTACGGTTTCCTCCATCTCTGCATGGACCAAAAAGTACGCAATATAATACACCGATCTTTGCCGATCATGAACCGTCTTCCACTTAGTGTGTTCCCTCCTTCATATAACATCGATTCCATCAATCGTAACATGAAGAGATATTTATGCAAGCCAGTACGACAGCAAAGACCGATGATGGATTACCGTTATCTCGGTGTTCACTGTTTCATTTTTAGATGGTACTTGACCTTCTGACGTAGTGCCAATATTTTGAAACTATAAAAAAACAGTTACTATGCTTAGCTAGAAAAGACTGTGATGGACATAATAAGTTGGTGAACGTTATAAATAACCAAACACATAAAAAGTAAAGCGAATTACTGTGACGGTTTTTCTAACATATGCTAAGCCACAATACTGTCGATATACCTAAATTCTGCCATCACTCGAAGTACTCTCACAGAAACAAAACTATCGATAAGTGTTACTAAAGGCCCCACGTAACTAAGATACTCTACTCAGAACACTCGATAACTCAGCGAACCGTAAACAAAGCCCTAAAGTTGGAAAGTCAGCCGAGTGTGATTGCGCCGACAGAAACTTCGTCCCCCCGTCTCCGAATGAGATGGTTACCGTCAGGTAGTTTTGTATTTATTAAACGTGTGCTATTTCACATTGTTTCTTCGTGGAGGTGACCTTTACAAAGATTACAATGTATCTATATTCTGTATCGATATCTCAATAGTAAAAACTTATTTATTGTTCATAGGCCGTAATTCATAATTTATTAATAAAAGAGTACTACCCTAACAAAAAAATCCTTTATACTAGTTCAGTCAAATGATTCGAGTCCGATTTTACCACTCGGATAAATTGAGTCATTTATCAATTTCACTCGAGTACCACTCGAATGAAAGTCACTCGAGTTGTTTATTTCCAAACGAGTGACTTTGCGGTTAATTTATTAACGTCACTATTTTTAAAATCAAAACAAACACTTACATAAAGTATTTCTATTTTATTAACATTCAAATAAACAACACATCGCATTAACAATTATTATTATAACTCGTTAAATACATTAGTTACGCGAGTATAATTTCTGCCAATGTCACTCAAGTAATTAGAGTGAAAGTGGACTCAAGTCTCATCACTACCTTTTGGTGGGTACGATATAGTTCAAAATCAACGGTGACCGTCGGTAACACGCATTTTATCCGCACTCATCGATGTTATTGGTAGCCTGTCGGAATGCCTATTCACACTTCTATTGAAATCAATTATTTCCAGATGCGTTCCAAACAGCATTGTAGGTCCTCGCGAAAGTACCTTACAATTTTTTATAATCGGCCAGTGAAGTGGACTTTGAGCATGAAACGTATCTTACGTAAACGTATCTTTTTATTCTGATAATTTAGTATTCGATACCTAAACCTAGCTAGACCTTAGTATTTTAAATTAATTTTAACATTATAGATACTTGAAGCCGTTTTCGAGAAAATAACCTCGATACACGAACGGACAGATGTATAACCATGAGATCCTATAAGGGCTCTGCCTTTTTTCATATTAAGGTATGAAAGCCTAAAAATAAGGAACTAAAACAAAATATTGGTTTTGGAAGATTAGCGAAGCGCGCCTTGCAAAAAAACTAAATAAATTTTTGTCATTCGTTCGTTGTCGTTCGAGTATTTAATGTTATAGATAACGCCATCAACTTTTGGTAGATATTATATGGTGGTATGTTGAAGCACCAACTATGTAGATTGGACCCCCTAATATCAGTATTTAGTTTTCTCTAGTCCAACAAAAGTTCTGTAACTAGCAAACAAAAACCACTCACCATTTTTCTAGAACGTCAAGCTTCCCTTCAAGGCACTATCTAATGTAATCCCAATCACTTTTGAGTTAGCTTTCACGCACTGTGTAAAGACATGTCTTTTTTTTGCTGTTGACGGTCGAACCCTCAAGAGCGTAATGAGTTTTTAAAAATAGCCATTTGACCAGTACAGACAGTTTTAACAACGAGGATGTGCCTTACCGCGACTTTCCAGTACCACTGACCGTTCTGAAGGGTCAATGGTAGATCTACGTGGTCAGCCACAAACCCGGCATAGTTAGGAGTGGGATTAAACACTTAACAAATATCGTGGGTGCTTAAAACTCCTTAGGCATCAGGTTAGCGTGAAGCTTAATCAAAACATATATAATTAATAGTACCTAGTTATGCCGTCACGAAGACGTAGTACGCTTTCAGTTCCCACACCTCATTAAGCAGAATCAGTATAAAAAATTTCGGAAGATGTCATTTAAGAATACGAACCGCTTGCATGTGGTAGTTGTTTATCAAATCCTTTTGTTAAGATAACAGTCAGTAATTCATTGTTAAACACGCTGTACTAGAGTCAACACCTAATTGTAATTAAAAAAAAAACTCTTCGCGGTCGCCTAAATATTAACCATCTTTTGACGGTTTTCAATTTTCTACACGATGGTCAATATTTATCGTAAGCATATTGCATGATAAAGATAAACCGTTAAAATTATGGATAGAGAAGCACTATGTAAAATCGATATCGATAAAATAAAAGGTTTAATTTGACGCAATGTTGGCAAGTAGTTGGCGTGGTCGTATCGATAAAACTTCGACTTGCTTGAATATCAAACGTTGAGAAAGCGTCAAATAAATTTCAATCCAAGTGAATAAAAACGGAGAAATACGATACGCCACGATTAGGCTTGGGATCTACTGAGCCGTCAAATATTTTGTTTTAAAAATATTAATTTTATTATTCGAGTAATGTCTGTTAATCTTCTCAATACATGACTGCAGTTTGCGTGCAAAAATGTCACAAGGTTTGTAATATTTTTATTATAATTATATATGCTAATAATGCATCTTTGTTGAACCTCAACACATCCATGTGTTTTGCATCAAAGGTACAGTCTATACAACGGGAATATATTTTGGACTAGCTATGCTCGAGGCTTCACAAGCGTAGACTACTAAAAAACCTTATTTATTTTTATTTACTGAAACGTGGATCTGAGGCCATCAAAAGTTTTATTATTGTAGCACTGGACATGCCCGCGGTTTCTCTTGCGTGGATTACAGTATCGAAAACAAAAGTAGCCTAAGGTATTTTAGCTATCTGCCAGTGAAAGTCTCGTAAAAATAGGTCCTATCGTTTCGGAGATTACCCGGAACAAGGCACACAGGCAAGCAGACAAAAATTTACACATAATTAATAACTCATCATCATAAGTAATTACATCTTGGATCGAGCTAATGACAATCGCTGTAAAAAAATATTAGTCTGCGTGACAACTGTGAATCTTGTTAGTTCTTCGTCTTTACGTTACTACAGCTATTTTCACTATATTTTACTTACCATCAAGTTTAGAACAATTTTCCCGAGACTGCAAAGAAATGCAATACGTTAATTAATTCTGCACTCATTGTGTCTCGTGCATTATCCCGATGTTAGATTTCCCTCGCGGTAAGCGCCTTCTCGTTGCCTATTTGCTTACGTATAAACATACCTAACCGTTGGTTTTCTATTCGTTATAAAATTTTGCTCTTGTTAGCAGACGTGTTAATATTATCTCTTGACTTACGTCACAATCCGGTTGTACCAATATTATTGTAAATCTGAGTAGCTCAATAGCGAATGATCGTATAAATATTGTAACTATTACGGCAATGTATAATGACCGAGGTATTAAATCGAACAGTCTTAAAGTTTTATTGATTCCATATAATATTGTAGGTATATAGAATATATAACATTATTTCGATGTATAGCCAACAAGCCTCAAATAAATATAATTAATCTATATTAATAAATCTGTACCGCTATACTCTTTTTCTGATACACGTCTATTATAAAGGACACTGATTACAAATATGACATTTAAGAAAATAAGTTATTCAGCTGAATGCCGAATATCATCATTTCATCGGTCATGACTTTAATTTAATTACATTATACTTTACCTTCGTATTTACTTTCTGTCTGCAGTTCGTTTGCGAAACTGAAATGACTCATAAACTTCCCAACTACAATTAATTACTTGCATGGGCCAAGGTAGATCTTTAATTATGTTCTTTAGAATAATAATTATAAATAGTTTACTGATAAATTTCCTATTTATGTTCATAGTTTCGTAGTTTTTTTCTAGTCTGACTCTGCTTGTGCTGTTAGTGTAAATATCTTGTTTAGTGTTTAGTCTCTATTTTTGGTTATACCGTGTTTGTATGCCACCGAAACGACGGAACGGTGAGTTGTACCAGAGAGTCAAGGTTCAGCACATCCCTACTGGTAGAAACGATCTACTACTGAAGCGATGGAACGGTCAGTTGTACCGGAGAGTAACGGTACGGCACGTCACTACTGGTAGAAACGATCTACTACTGAAGCGATGGAACGGTCAGTTGTACCGGAGAGTAACGGTACGGCACATCCCTACTGGTAAAAACAATCTACTACTGAAGCGATGAAACGGTCAGTTGTACCGGAGAGTCACGGTACGGCACGTCACTACTGGTAGAAACGGTCTACTACTGAAGCGATGGAATGGTCGGTTGTACCGGAGAGTCACGGTACGGCACGTCACTACTGGTAGAAACGATCTACTACTGAAGCGATGGGACGGTCAGTTGTACCGGAGAGTAACGGTACGGCACGTCACTACTGGTAGAAACGATCTACTACTGAAGCGATGGAACGGTCAGTTGTACCGGAGAGTAACGGTCGTCACGTCACTACTCGTAGAAACGATCTACTACTGAAGCGATGGAACGGTCAGTTGTACCGGAGAGTCACGGTTCAGCACATCCCTACAGGTAAAAACGATCTACTACTGAAACGATGGAACGGTCAGTTGTACCGGAGAGTCGAGGTCTGGAACGTCACTAATGATAAAAACGGACAAAACGGCCATTTCTCAAGAGAGAGAGTTCGACTGCTAACATAAAAAAGAGGAGTTTTCACGCCTTGCGTGCTAACTAATATTGGCACTATTCTAAATCGTGCCACAACCTTCACCCACCGACGGTAAGCTGGGCGTTCCAGGCGTACAATGAGTGGATTTGTGTTGTAAGTTGATGACCTATTGCTAGTTTGAAGTACACTAACAACTGAAATCAAGAAATGTACTTAGTTGGTCCTTCGAAAACCAACCAGCTCAAAATTGATACCATCATCAACATATCCTTTGGGATGTTTATATATTTGACGTCTGTATTTCTTATATTATATGCTAAATGTATTATTATAATAGGTCTTTACCTATGAAATTGCCGTTCTGCAGTACTGGCCATTTCAAATCAAAATAATTTTTGTTTGGCTAAGAATTCTAATATCAAATTAATTTTATTTTAAAAACATGGAATTCTTTTTCCAAAAGTAGTCATTTGTTTATTGAATGGTGTTACATTTTCATCGCATTTCAATCTTTTTAGCATTATGGATACGTTAAAAATTCGAGTAATTATGGAATATGAGTACCGTCGTGGCAGTAACGCGGCACAAGCGGCACGCAACATCAACGACGTTTACGGAGCTAACACTACAAACCAACGTACCACCTGTTATTGGTTTGCTCGCTTCCGTTCTGGGAATTTCGACCTGAAAAATGAACCTCGCGGTCGTCCGATGACTTTGGTCGACAATGACGAATTAAAAGTGATTGTGGAGGCTGATGATACACAATCTACAGCTGAATTAGCAGCAGATTTCGATGTTAACGTCAAAACAATATTGGTCCATTTGCGTCAAATTGACAAGGTAAAAAAGCTTGACAAATGGGTGCCCCAGAAACTCAATGATCGCCAGCGCGAAGTACGCGTTGAGACGTGCCTTGCACTGCTCAACAGACACACAAATGAAGGAATTTTGAACCGCATTGTTACCTGCGATGAAAACTGGATTCTGTTTGATAGATGAGGTTGGATCCTGGTTCAGCACCTAAACAATGCCCTAAACAAAAACTTACCTCTAGAAAAGTGATGGTCACTGTTTGGTGGTCTAGCGCCGGTGTGATTCATCACAGCTTCTTAACAAACGGGGTGAGCATTACTGCAGATGTGTACTGTGAAGAACTGAACACAATGATGGAGAAGCTGGTACATCTCCAACCAGCATTGGTCAATCGCTCGTCTCCGCTGCTCCTGCACGACAACGCGCGACTTCATACTGCACAACAGACGGTCTCCAAGTTGCAAGAACTGGGGTTGGAAGTTCTCCGTCATCCGCCCTACTCACCAGACCTTGCGCCTACAGACTACTACTTTTTCCAGAATTTGGATAACTCCTTGGCGGGAAAAAAATTCAATACCCGAGAGGCACTACAAAATGCCTTTGAAGAATTTGTTGCCTCCCGTCCAGCTAATTTCTTTAAGAAGGGCATCAATAAACTGCCACTGCGCTGGCAAAGATGCATTGATTGCATGGGTGATTACTTCGATTAATACAAATAAAAAATACATGAAAAAACATCGTTTAAATTTTTTCATACAAAACGGCAATTTCATAGGTAAAGACCTAATATGATATTATTTGATATGCTAAATGTAGTGGTCTGCGGTATTACCCATATATTTTTATCTATTGTTGATTTTACAATAGGTATATGGATGTAGCCAATCATTTTGAAACTTTTCCCTGAAGAAATCACCTTATTCGCCAGATTCTACCATATTTAAAAAAATGTTATTAATCTTAACAATAATACTTTCTCCTTATTAAATAAACCTAATAAAAAAATATAATTCAAAACAATATTTTTATTATCTCAAAACGAATGCAAAGTCTCTAAGGTTATAAGAGAAAATGTATTTTGGAAAAACACATATAATTTACGTTGAATTTCGAAACAACAACAAAATTAATAAAACAAATTAAAACAAGCCACGTAAATCATTCGCCGGTAAAGCATTTCTAATTAGGGATTCAATGAAATTTATTGCTAAAACTAAACATATCCTTATTAGGGGATTTCTGGAAATTGTTTTCTCACTTTTAAAAGATTCTGTAAAAAGTATTTTATAAAACACTAGCGACCCATCCGCGGCTTCGCCCGATACGCTTTTGGGGCGATTAAATGGCATACGCTGTATAAGGCATAAGATATATATAAAATTAATGTATAATAGATAGATAGATCTATAAATAGATAGATAGATAGTTCATAAAATGGCCTTCAAAAAAAGTCAGGTATAGTACATGTCTATCTTCTAAGGATCACTCACAATAAGCATTTCTGTCTTATAACTGGCGAGCGACCGCGACGGCATTCTGTAGTCCACGCGAGTGGCACCAAGGGCATAGTTAGTATACTAAGTAACAATTATTTTTTTTAACTTTATAGTAAAAACAATCCAATTTTTTTTATTAAATAATAAAATATATATTTAATAATGTCTAAGACGTTAATATTAACTTACGCGAAAATTATTTTCTTTATTCATTAAAAAAAACTAAATTACGTTACGTTACTTAAATTACGTAAGTTACATAGAAGACATTGAACGTTGAAAGATGAAGATTTATCGCCAGTCGTGGTAACTACTAACGTGGTAACTACTATTGCAAGAGCCTTGCAAGATATTAAATACTTGTAAATCGGTTGCTATGAAAAATTAGCATTTTTAAGCTTTATATTTCTCAAACGGATCCCTGAATCGTAAAATGGTTTTCACACAATACTTTCCAACGACACACTACACAATGAGATAGAAGAAAAAAAACATTCCCATTTAACGTTTAGGGGAGGTACACTAAAAAAACGGTTTTATTTTACCACTTTTGTTGGCGCTTATACCCATACTAAATTACAGCCTTCTAGTATTAAGAATCTTCGAGCTAAGCCGCGGACAGACAGACAGACATAGCAAACTATGAGGGTTTCTTGTTGATTTCGGAACCCTAAAAGCTAACACTAATCAGGTGGGCATTAAAACATAATATCATATCGTCATGCTAGGAGTTAATTTATTTATTTACTTATTCATTTTTGGGAAACATACAGATCATTTTATTTATCGCTCATCTTAACAAACAAACTCACACACCAAATAAATTTCCACAAATATTATTACACACTGCCCGCCATATTATATGAGTACAGAAATATTAATAATACTAATTTATTTACTAAATATAAATGTAGAATATTGTTTAAAAGGAAAAAGGAGCGAAATACAATTAGGTATTTCTTTTTTTCTTTTTGTGATAAATGGAAAGATCCATATTAAAGTTTTATAACAAACTATTTTTATTTTATTTTTTTTCACAATATTTAAAAGTTATTTCAAAATAAAAATTTATGTTTGAATTCAGTACCGCCGAATAAATTAATAATGCCGAATAAATCCGAGCGTGTGTGACGTCACAATGTTAATTTACTCAGGGGTGGAGTGAATTGTCAGCGTCTGGCTATGTCGGCCGACCTCTGGTACGATGTAGCACAGTTAATATCGTCGGCAGTTCACAATCTCTCACCAGTGGCTCCAAGAAGCTGTCCTGCATGCAGCGGCCACACCCCGGTAAACCACGTCAGCTCGTGGGCTAAACCTGGTAGAGGGGCTCGGAGTCCATCTTCCGAGTTGCGGTTATCCCCCGCATTAGTGCTCAAAGTCTACCTCGGCTTTTAAGCAGCCCACCTTTGTAGGCGAGGTAGCAGGGCATGAGTGTGAATGCCATAAGGTTGCTATAGGGGTTTCATTATAGCTAACCAGAACACTGCATCCGTTCCTCCTCCGATTGTAGCGGTCTCCTTTCCATTGGGTCAAGGAGGAAACGGACGAGAGGGTGCATCTGTGTTTCTCTGCGCGCCCACTTATGCACCTTAATATATCCTGCGTATATGACTAGGCTTCGTTCAATGGATTCTGATTTGACAAAAGTTCTATGGCTATAGACGGAGGTAGAGAGGTCGGGCTTTGTCCAATGTCTGCACATAGGCGGCAGAAGGAGAGTGGTCACTCAAGCACTGCGTAGGGGTGACAGTGCGGCTCGGCAGCACCTTCTGCGACAAAGCAGCCCTATTTAGGGAGGCACTGCTTTCCCCGCTCAGCCAAGGAGGGGCTAGAAAAGGTGCCCCAAACAAATGCTCGCCCCACCAACCAATGGGAGGTAGCAACCACGGCTGCCTGTGCATGCCAAACCACGTGGTCAAGGTACAAACAAGGAAAATAAAAACACGATACGATCTATTGAACACTGATAACGGTTTCCAGAACTATCTATTTTAGTAACTAGTTTTTCAGTTTTTAAAACTCGCTATTGCAGTAGGTAGCTTATTTGTCGGCACGAAGTTATTGTCGCCGCCGTGTTTTGATAGAATTTTATAAGTTACGAAGCCATCGTTGACACTAACAAACTGGTAAATATAATATTTTACTATAATATTGGGTAAAGTGTGATGTTGCCGATTAAAATATTTACTCGTATGAGTATCGATATTTTTCATTGTACTTAAAATTGTAAAAGTCATATTCATTTTAAAAACAGTTGTTAATTGGTTTTATCAACTATCGATTTTTCTTTGATGTCGCTGTTTCTGTGAAAATTATTTTCGAATATGAGTTCCGTCGTGGTACCAACGCAGCACAGACAGTATGCAAAATTAACGACGTGCATGGACTAGATACTGCAAGTGAGCGCACGATACGATTTGGTTTAATAGCTTCAGTTTTGGAAATTTTTATCTCAACAATGATTCCCGTGGCCAAACGGAAAAGTTGATAAGGATTAATTGAAAGCCTTAATGTCACCAGATTCATCTCAAACCACGTCAGAACTAGCCTTCAACGTAAGTGATAGAATGATACTACTTCGTTTACTTAAAATTGGAAATGGGTACCGTATGAACTCACTGAACAAAAACAAAGTCGTGTTGAAGCTTGCTTTAACTTGTTGAATAGGCATACAAATGAGAGGGCTTTGAATCGGATTGTCACTTTTTATGAAAAGTGGATCCTGTATGATAATAGAAAACGTCCGTCGCATTGATTAGACACAGAAGAGATAGCCAAATCATGTTACAACATATTGAGACCTGGCAGAACATTTACTGAAGAAGTGTACTTTGAAGAATTGCACATGATGAAGGACCAGCTCGCTGTCAAACGACAAATACTTGTTAATTGTTCTAGTCCACTTGTTCTTCACGACAACGCTCGCAGAATGGACCATCTCAAAACTACAGGAGTTATTGGAAGCTATCCGTCACCCACCATACTCACTAGTCCTTCAACTGATTTCATTCTTTCCGAGTTTGGATTGTTTGTTACAGGGGAAAATTTTCAAATCCAATAAAGCGATTATAAGCGCCTTTAAAGAGTTCATCGATTCCCGTCTCCAGGATTTCTATAACTGAGGCATCATTGAACTTCAGTGAGAAACTACGAGTTATTAAGTAAATACTTTTAATTTTTTTTTAAATGGTGTACCTTTTTTGTATAATATGACAATTTCATACCTAAACCCCTATTTAAACAGAATTTACCGAATTATTGTTACAGTAGACAGGTTTCCGCGGAGAAGGGTTCAAGTTGAAGCCATAAAATGCTGCTATCTGTTGGAATTCATAATCCAGGGAATATATTTTGGTAGTTACAGATAACAGTACTAAACACAACTGGACGGTTCATCCCTTCCGTTACTCTTAATATGAACATCAAAATAAATATAGCTGTTAGAATATTGAATCAGAACATAAACCATGCGCTATAAAGTAGAAACTTTGTTTTTTCTTTTTAGCGCATGCGTTTGATCACGTGACAGAACGAGACAGATAGCGTCAATTTTATTAACACCGAGTAGAGAAGAAAAATAGCAAAACCTTTTGATTTTTTTTTTTATTCTGATTATATTATTGACATTATTCTGTTTTTGACAATTCTAATAGTCTGTCAATTATAGAATTACATGTGCTTCTCGTATACAAAATTTAATCAAAGTCTATTGAGAATATATATAAATTATATTTTTTTTAACTTTTGTTTATTACGATTTCTATAGCGTTATTTAAAATTCTTATAGCCTATTAATTGACCAATGATATAGGCTTCCGTTGTACAAAATTTCATAAGAATCGGACAAGCCGATTTTGAGTTAAATCCAGACATAAAAACAGACGGACAGATAGTATATTAGGACGAATACAGGACGGATAGTCAGTGTCCTTTATAATAGATGTCTATCAAGAAATTATAAAAATTACATGAACAGACAGAACTACGTATTTACTAATAATATAAATGATTATTTATGTTACAATTAAGGATTTAATTTCATTAAAATTTTAACTTTTTTTTTAAAGTGATAATAACAAAATATTCAATTTACCATTTGGAAATACCCACAAATCACCACATAGCATTGTCCCATGAATTTGTCATAAGTGATTTAGTTTGAAACCAATTCCAACTCGTACATTTGATTTATATATTAATATAATAAAGTACGCTATCCATTGAACGTTATCTAAACGACGCGACTGATACCTAGTTGAGTACGCTACGCCGTGACTCGTGTATACAAAAGTTATAGAGAAGATAGTAAAGCGGTTTGCATAATATAGTATAACTCATACCCGGCATATTATAGTATGTAGGGCGCCTGTGTGGCGACTTGACTCATATGAAAATATACCGCGCTTCGTCTGTAACATAATTCAATAAAAATATGTTTCTTTGTAAAAAAGATGTTGATTCTTGAATAACAGAAGTCAAAGAAAAAAAATTATTGTTGTTGTAGCAACCACAATGCAATTGAAACTTTAAAAACAAAAAAATAAAAACAAATTATTGGAGATATGTGACATACATTCTTTAAAAACACACTAACATATATAAGGTACCGAAATTACGATTATAATCCTTGACTGTACAGCATACAATTCTATTTTATTTGCGACAATGTAATGTAATGCGACATCCTATATTCCGAATTGATTATAATCCTTGACTGCACGGCATAAAATTCAATTTTATTTGCGACCATGTAATGTAATGCGACATGTGATAGATGAACGAAATTTTTTAACCAATGCAACTGCTTAACTTGATTTAACTATAATATCTACGGTAAGTTAAAAAATAATACTTGGGTGGTAGGGATGTACAGCCCGATTAGGTAGTAATCATATGGTGAAAAGCCCGTCATAGTGGTTCACTTATGCGCGTCGCGTTCTGGGATCGGCTGGCGTATAGCCAGTTTCTGTTTACGCAGGCTGGCATGATAGCGGTGACTGATGATGGATTGTTAATCTGTCAGTGGTCGTCACTATTTTTGAATTTTACTATGCATTGTTATAAGACTTACGGCACATGAAAAATTGATGCATGAATAGTTCACCTAATACATTAAGTGTTGCGCACACGGGTGACTTTTGTCGCCGCGACAAAAAGGTTTCTGTCAATATCACGTCACGTTTTCAAAGAGGAGTACGCGGACGAAGAATGACAATCACTGGCATGCACGGGTGATTTTTGTCACCGCGACAAAAGAGTTTCTGTATCACGTGAGTCAGGGTTGTCAGATTATTGGTGGATCTACCGAATTTGCATCCATTCTACTTATCAACCACATTAACCCTATGTATGAACAAAATTTTATACTATTCGATCTAAAACATAGAATTTGTAAATATATGTTATACAATACTTCGATTTATAAACATCGATATTTCCGACAGTCAAAAATCTATACCTTAATATAATAGTTCTTTAATTTCTGCCTTAATTGAACGGGTATTTTCCTTTGATGGAATGATGTTGAGGCTACATAGGACGAACATGAAAGATGAAATTACTAGTGTTAAAATAAGTGGCGTAAAAAATTAGTAACTAGATGTATTTTATTTGAATAAAGGTACTTTAAAAATTGATTATTTCACATTTTTTATGCATTTGAAATAACAAAATAACCAAGTACTTTCATTTTCTATTTCTTGGTTACCTTAGGTTAATAATTAGTAATAGTGACAATTATGTCCCCATGCGTGGACGGATATTAAAGCAAAGCGCCGCAGTCTCCGTTTTGTCGCTGGTTCTGACGAGTTCACGGTCAAATATGTCACGTCGTAACGTGCGCGCAGCTCCATACATGTGCATAGACTTGACAAGGGTGACGAAGTATTGACGGCGTCAAAAGTCACCCGTGCGCATTAGCACTTACAATTTTATTTTATTGCAATACAAATGATGTCTGTGTTTTGTCTGAAGTTTTATTAATGACAACTTCTCTCTATGTAATGCCTTGATTATACGTCCAGAGCAGAATGGCGGGACAGTCCTCTCGGCCGAGTACTCGGTAGGTGTAAACCACATCACCGAGCACTCAGCCGAGTAAATGAGCGAGACAGTCACTTGAACCCAATTCTACTCACTTAACTCGCGGTGCTTAACTATTCTGTATTTGTTTACAATGCATTGTCCCGCAAGTAATGACTTCCCACTAAAACGGTGCAAAGTTACAAAGTACGTATAAACACTCACTTGCCAAGATCACTCTTTCGGCCTAGTGGCATTGTACTCGGTAGCTTTTGTGTGTAAAATTTTAAACATCTTGATGAAATTATAACATAGTTATGCGACAAGTAAGTTTAAAGTCGACTGCAAAATTTGTATTGAACAGCAAAGACAGTGTCAAGGAAACTAGTTAATAAAATGCGTTAAAATACGTCCCAAAGTTGATAATTTCACCATGCATTAATAAAAACAAATAAATAGGAAAAAACAATTAAGTGGTAATTTATCACATAACGACTCTTAAAAGGACTGGCTTCGCTCTATTTGAGATTAGTTACCAAATTATTTCCGCAGTGATATCCCAAGGCTGCTAGATACCGATGTCTGTAAATAATCCTAGTTTCTCGATACTATTTTACTTAAACGAAATCCTCTCATTTTTTGGAGTTTACTTCTTATGAAACGATATAAGACGCACGGTATGAAAAAATATGAGTAGTGAAATTGAAAGTACAATATCACGCAAACAATTTTTAATTATAGTGGTATTCAAACGCGCTTAATACTCGTCTGTTCGTTACCTACATCATTTTCGTCTTGTCCGCAATGACGTAATTTTCGTCAGTGAAATAGACGATCGGTACAAACTGAAAATTCTTGTAGCGTATCAATTGATCAAGGCCATAATTTTCTCGCGAACAAAATTTCATAAGAATCGGTCAAGCCGTTTTTGAGTTAAATTCTGGCATACAAGCAGACAGACAACAAAAAGAAATTTAAGTGATGATGGCAATAAATCATAAGAACACGTGGATGCGTTTACCGGTTCGGTTATGTACCTTATGTTTTTTCGTTCATTCTATATCATAAGAGATGCCTTTATTTACTCATCTTGCCAATTGTATATATTCTAAATTCCAAGACGGCTCTTGAGAAGTATACTCCAGTCGCACATCGGAGCTGACTCAGCTGATATACTTTTTTTTAAATAGTAACTCTGCAGTGACGACTTTGTGCACACTGTAGTTAACCACAGTACTATTCAAAAATAAACGTCGACTATCATGAAAACATCAATCCATCGTCGGTTGCCGCTATTATGCCGGTCTGCGTAAATAGATACAGGATATATTATTCACTATGTCGAGCTTTTCATAATATGCATGGTGTACGAGACTCCTTCAGGCAGAATAGACCAACCACTCCGAAATGTTGATTTACACATTCACTTTAATATTTTATCCTTATTTATTTAGGATCGTATTTCTTCAGAAGCCTAATGGAGACGACAAATTTATGGTAACGCCGTTTGCTGGATCATGCAGATAGTAACCCGTAGGATCATTTACTTGCGTTTATTGTCCGAGAGGTGGTATTTTATAGGTTGAAACAGGTTGAAAGGGCTTTGTTTGAACAAGGTATAACAGTTTTTTTATGTCTTTAGATATTTTTATATAAACCATTATAGTCTGGACCTAGGGCAATCGATATTTCAGACAATAACACCATTGTATTATGTTTGCGTCAACAGAAACGATGCGTGCCTCCCCATAAAAATATTTATCGTTAACGCTTTTTACCACATTAGCTTGGTACAAGTGAATTATCTATATAAATAAAAAGCTGTGCTGTTCGTTTGTAAGCGCTGCACTTACTGAACAGGTTTTGGCTAATTCTTCATTTTGAATGTTAGTAATAGTACGAATGAGGGTCTTGGAGAAAGAAAAATTTAAAAACCTGTTCATGACCGTTTTGAGAACTTGTTACTAATAGAACAATTTGACAATACCGATATACAAGTACCAGTAAAATACGAAGTTAATACACGACAGGCATCGAACCGAATAATATAACCGAATCATTTAATAGCTTTCATGGCAGACTTACCGTATCTTTCACAATACCTAATACTATAAATAAAAAACCAGTGAATGTTAGAGAATCAGTAAATAGTAAAAACATCAAATACATACTTAAAGAGTACTACGTCACTATCAAATGATAGTACTGTAGACGCATTTTAACGGGCCGTGTAAATATTCCTCGTTCCATTGTGGAAGAAAGTCGTAAATAACTTGTATCTGAAATCAAGAGTACTTTAACCAAGGTCTCTGATTGGAGTCGGGATTATTTAGTCAAATTCAATCCCATTACGACACAATGTTGCACGTTCTTCGCTATAAAAACTCCATTTACTGTGATCCCACTAGTCTAGAACACACCTATTATCACCTCAAAGAGTATTAAGATCCTGGGTGTCGATATCTCCGGGCCGTACGCTTGCTTGCTTGACAAGTGACAAGTCTCAAGATGTTGTTTAAGCCCACATACACCTTAAAATTAGTAAGGTTTGGTCCCTATTAAAAATATATACGGTCAACCTGCAAAGTAAAACATGCTGCCCAAATAAGTAAATACTCTCACGCTCAATGTAATTGTCAACATTTTAGCGCATCATTTCAATAAGCAGTTCATTTACTTGAGTATGATATCTTACGGAAAAGACTTAAAATTGATGTCTAGCGAAATTTAGGGAGTAGGTAACCTTAAGTCTGATCCTTATTATATTAGTCGATATTTGACGGTGCGAATATTAAATAAGTGTGAATATAAGCAGAAAACGGCAGGCTAGAAGGAACTCTGGCTTGAGCTATCGAATTATTCACATAGCTTAATCACTGATAAGTATTAAGTACGTGATTTGTAGTCTGTGATTTGTAGCCAGGACAGTATTCTTCGAACAATATAATATATAATGTAATATAAACGATTAATCTCAAGTAACACAGGCTGCTCAAATAAGAACATCTAAAGACCCTCACGCTCAATGTAATTGATCGTCCACATTTTAACGTATGATTTCATTGAGCAGTTCATTTACTTGAGCGTAACATTCTACGGAGAAACTTAAAAGTCAAATTTAAAGTTAAGTTTAACTAAATTTAAAGAATAATATAGGACGTGACGATAGGTAGATATTCTCAACTGCAAACAACAATATCGGAACGTGCCTCGGGGAATCGAAGTGGCTCACGTAGCTTGTCTAATCCGTGTTTGTTTCGCCGAAGCTGAAATTATAAACTTTGTATTGTACACGAATGGAAGTTTAAGAAACATGGCGCCTTCGAGACTGTTTACAAAAGTATTTTAAATTATTTTTTTAAATAGCACTGAAGACAGTTGTGAAAATCCGCATTTTTTTTCTTAAATTAATGTTGACGTTGTATTTAGAAATATAAAAAAAAGATCGGGTGTTTCAAATTATTTTACAATATTTATATTGTCTATTGAAACAATATAAACGATCAAATTGGGGACGTTCTGAAGAAAGGTCAGGTCAAAAGTATTGTAAACCGCCAAGTATGCATGATAAGTGATGAATGTTGAAGAAGTGAAAGATGTATGTCAGGATCATAGCAAGTGGAAGGACGTGGTTTCTGCCTACCCCGTTGGGAAAGAGGCGTGATTTATGTATGTATGTATATTGTTTACAGTTATTATCAGTTTCAGTAGATATACAGAAAGGGAATCACTTCCAGACATTATCGTCATTCATGTAATGAACCCCCCTATAGTCGGACCCTTTCGACAGTAAAAATTGCGTCACATGATTCTTCAACTTATTATCCGGCAAATTGGTAAAATGCTTAGGAAATTTATTGTAAAACCTAATACAATTTGTCTGAAAACTTTTATTTGTCTTAATAAGACAAAAAATTGGAATGACTGCTTTATATTCATGTCTAGTATTAAAATAGTACCTTTCTATATTTTTCCGAACATACAATTTTCGAAGATGTATTGGGAGAGCAAAGATAAGATACTAAACTAAATTCTTGGAAACTTGTTCTTCAGTGATTCGCGAGATCCCATGTCGTAACCTAGTTTTTGTAGTACAAATATGGTATCTACCTCGGCTGCTGAACTCCAGAGAAGAATACCGTAACACATTAAACTGTGAAAGTAACCGTAGTTTGTTGTATGCTAGTATGCTACCAAGTAGCATCAGTATAAATAAAATTGTAGTGTCAGTTCAGTCTGACATTATGTATTGAATTATTGTAGGAAGTGGACGTTTGATCTAATTTCATGAATCTAATTTTTAACCTGACGAATATGTTTATATATGATTACTCAAGACATTGGAAATGCAGTTATACTGAGGCGGACTGCAAACTAGCGTTATAACCACTGGTATGTACATCACGTAGAAATAAAATATTACTTACTGTCTTTTCCGTCGTTTCCTTCGTTAGAAATAGGTGTCTTTTCAAGCTGGTCGGGAACGCTGAAATTTCATATTTCACGCGGAGTCTGCGGTTTTCATAGTTTTTAAAACGCCGACTTATAGTTTTAGTAGAAGTGACTCGGCAATATATAATTTAAAAATCAGTGAGCGTAGTTCTAATTCATTTTATTTTTAACTCAGTTAAATCTAGAAAGTCTAATCTGGAGAGTTTTTCAATAATTTCATTTCGTTTTATAATTTATAGTTTGGCTTATAAAAACTATTTAAATCGTAAACTAAGCTTAGTTTAAAAATCCTAATTTAAATTAAAATTACATTTCATATTAAAATATCATGTTACAAAGAAAATTGCATTTAAATTTGTGTTTTCTAGTGTTATATTATATTATTATATATATTTCCGTCTATATAGTAATCGCGGTCTGTGATTAGGTATATATAGTAAGGTTTCTATCATAATACATTTATGAATAAAGCATATGTATATATATTCGTTTTGACAGAGCTAAAAGATCGGATAAGAAGAAAATATAGAATTTTTTATTCCTATTATATGATAGATTACAGTTAACAATCGCTATTTTCATTTAGTTTTAATACGTTTTATAAAATAAATTGTAATACAAGACCTACAAATAAAATACAAATAGAAGTAAAAATACAAATTGTAATAACAATATTAATATAAAAACAATACTAACAATAATAAAAATGCTCAACAACACGGTTCTAATCAAGAACAATATCGATCCACGTTGAGTGGATTTGAATGCATAGTAATGTCACTTCAATACACCGAGTATCCTTGACTTTAAAATAGTTGGTTAATATAGGAGGGTTTCCGCCAACAAACAATTTTTGTAACATCTGCCTCGAGATGTCTATGTGAACGAAAGTTAGATTGAAAAATATAGAATTTCTTATTGTTATGTTTGAGCACACAATGGTCTACGGATAGGATTTGTTCTTGTTCGCGTGTCTTCGTTCGCGTTAATGGCAATATGAAATGTAGTAAAAATAAATAATAATCAGGCATAAGTATATATACTTAGTAAAATAATTCCACTGAACCTATGTTAGAGCCTTGATAATTTAAGGTACGTTGATTCATGTTCACGCTGATTCATTTGATAGTATAAATAATTATAAACCATGCAAAAATGTGATTCTTTCATAAAATATATGCGACGAAAATAATAATTGCGTAATAATCGCGTATGGGGGCGCGAGGACAGCAAGTTAATACACAATTATTGGCTGTTGGTTTAAAATTCTCTGCGAGATATTGTTACATGTAAAGAAAGATTTTTCAACAAAAGAATAATAATAAAATTTTGAAAGGTGTACTTTATACGTCAAAACGTAAAAATTATCCCTGAAATAAAGTTATCTGACGATTGTAAAATCGGCCCTAAACGTGACAAATATGTAAGTAAGACATTTCCTAAAGCCCTTACCAATGAACTGCGAAATTTTATTTCTTCTACCATAATTCGTTGTAAAAATAATCAAGGCACAGTGTCGTCTCCAGTAATTGTATATATTAATTCAATGTTTTATTTAAAATCCGGTTTTATACACGGTGAAACAACTAGTAGTTCTCAAAGTTTAAGTACAGTGTATGTACATACTCGTATATGCAAGGTGGAAAAACTGCTCGCTCGCTTAACTTTGTTCTATTTGTTTTAACACACGTTTCACCTTTGTTGAGCTATCGCACCGCTGAACGAATGGTGAACTGTAATTCACAGGATTAATCTGGGCTCTAGAAGAGGCTCAAATAACATCTTAAGACGAGAACATAGCGGGGTGGTCGATTTGCACAGCCCGACTGAGTCACAGAGATGATAGACGTACCCAGCTACCTGCTACAAGTATCAGGTTTCAGAATCTTGTACCATGTATCAGGTAAATATTACGCTGGCACGTTGCATATCAACTTTCAATATCGATCAAGGCTCTAGTGTTTTCTTCACCGAGGAGTTAAAAAAAGGTCGTCGTACGGGGTAGAAAACGGTTGCCGATTTTGTGCATTAACGAGCTAAAAAACAAAGTTCCTTTAGGGGGCCGATGATGATACTAAGTTCCTGGTATTTGCTGTTTCCTTGAGGGTACCAACTTTTTGTGACTACCTTATAGGTCCATTCTAGAAACAACCATCCTTGTTAGGTCGCGACCACCATGCATATGGTGAGAAGCTCATCAGATTCGGTTATACGCGTCGCGATTCAAGATAAGCCGGTGCATATCCAATTTCTATTTGTTGATCTCTGGAGTGTCATCACTGTTTTTGAATTGTACCGTTCCGTTAGGTACAGTTCCGTCAATTAGACGTGCTACAATAAAAAAAGACACAGTGGAATATGACGTATCTACCATGTCTAAATTTTCTCTCTAATTTGTAAAATTAAGGACTTGTTACTATGTAACTTAGTGAATGCTCAACTTTTCCTACAAAGCCAACATTTCTATTGACATAACGTATTCGTTTTCATTTTGTTTTCTGTGACAACAGTTTTTAACTCGGTTGTAAGAGATATACTTTTTATAATGTTATTTATTTGACTTATTATTAATTTTTATCTTGTTATTAACGCAAAAGAAGTCATGGGTTATTGCTAGGTATAAAGAAAAGTGTCAAAAATCAAATCAAAATAAAAAATACTTTATTCAATTTAGCCCCTAAGAAGGCACTTATGAACGTCAAATACTACTACCGATTCGGAAAATATCCCAGTCATCAAGAAGAACTGACAAGAAACTCGATCGGGCTTATCTTTTATTTTTATTGTTCCAACTGTATACATAATATTTACAGTCATTAATCATATTTTCATATTTATAATTTAGTGGATGCAAAGAGGGGAAGTCACTATCATTCACGTAATGATCCACCCTACAATAACCTTTCGACAGTAAAACCTGCTTGACGTGGTCCTTGAACTCATTGTCCGGCAAATCAGTAATGTGCGTCGGGATCTTATTATAGAACTTAGCACTATTACCTAAAAAAATTTTCATTATTCATTTCATATACATATTTCACATTTCATATTTCATCAAAATCTTTTATTAGTCTTACTTAGTCTAAAACACGGTAAGACTAATTTATGTCTATTTCTAGTAGGTATTGAAACTGTGCGTATCTATCTCACCAATTTTTCAGTAGATTTACTTAATGTCAAAGTTCTATATTCTAACATCCCTATCTCCCGCAACCCGCACTACAATCAAACCCTAAGCATTTTGATAGATTTTTTCGGTTTTATTATGTTTTGCACGCCGTTTGTTAGCAAATTACCATTTCACAAGCAACATTTGTCAACGTTTCGTTTCATAAACTATAGCTTTGAAAACAACAGGTTTGAGAAAAAGGCAGATATAACCTTACGAACAACAAAAGTAGATCATGCATTTAGCTGTGTGTCCTTGGCAACCAGAGAACAACACGTATAACTGTGTGAATAATGTTGCCAGGGTAGTTAACATAACTTTTACTGGTTTTTACCACTTCAGTAGTGTAGTCGTTAATCCATCATCTTTCATAAAAATAAAGATTTTGTACTTGAAATGCAGGGCCCGAAGGACTTTGTCACGTGGACAATTAAAAAGGTATAAATTCCGAAATGAATATGTTAAAAGATAATGGAAATGAAATGCAAAATAGATTAATAAGTGTATTCCGAAAGCATTAACATTAAATGAGATATAAAAAACATAGTACCTTTTATAATCTATTAATAATAGTAAAACCTTAACTAGTAAGAAATAGTCCACGTTTTGAATATATCCGTAACAGAGCTGCTAATAAAATTCCGTCGTGTGAAGCTTGTGTTTAACTAGATATCCATTCTGTTCCAATTTTTATAACTGCATCCTCAAGCCAGCATGAATGAATGCGTCCGCCAGGTTTTCCATTCGTTTCATAATTTTGAGGAAAAGGTTTCAACTCCTTCGAATACAAGTTATAATGTGAGGGGTCTCTTGCAGTGTAAGTATGACTTCAAATAATAAAGTACAGTAAGAAAAAATAAATAAATTGTAATGTTGTAATCTTGTAAAATAATTTACATATTAAACCACAGACGTCTGATCGGTAAGTCATCTCAATGCTGTCCCAATTCAATTATTTTTAGTATCTTCTATATTTCAAATTTAAAAGTTATTTTCAGCCAATAATACAATCTTTGTTTACGGACTACTTATTTGATATATATATCGTAAAAGAAGTTTGTATTAAAATATAATAAATGAACTAAAGATATGATGCATTCGGAAGGCAACCGAAAACACAATAAATGAATTAATGAGGAATCAAATAAGGTGAAATAAATGTATATAATTAAAAGATGAAAATGATTGATAAAACAACCATTACAACTTTTACATACCAATTTTTAACTAAATTTATATCTGCTTTCTTGATTACTTATGAATATTTCTTGATTTTCTTTATTTATTTACTTTTGTTTTAACTTACCATACTCTATACCTAACGGTTACGATGTCATAAGCATTTGAAATTTTTGGCAACCATCTTAGATTTTAGGATCGAGGATTTTTGTCTGGTACACTAAATCGTACAGAGTTCTCTATAATTTTTACTTTTGAACCAAAACGCTCAATTTTCAGAGTTTGTAAGTCACTTTCAAATAAACAAAGTATTACTTGACAAATAGTACCTTTAGTTTCATGATAGTTAAGTTGTAAATAAAATGATCTTCCAACGCTACATACATATATATTACTATAAGTTCCAGGAAATTTTTCATAGTAACCTAACAACACTGTTGCAGTTTTACGAATAACACGGAAAATAATATCAAAATAAGCTTTGTTACCTATGAAACTACTTTTCCTCTTCCTTTTTTATCTTCAGGAAGAACTTTTACGGTGTAATTACACACAAGACGGCTTTTTTGGTATAATATTAAAACATACCTACATTGCACGAAGTTTCCTTTCAAAATAGACACAATTAAATACTAATACCAAAATTATTAGGGTCATTTTCGTGTTCTGTCAGGCTCCATCTGCCTGTTTCTCAAATAATTTATTTTTTGAAAATTTAAATAGCTACTTTTTAATATAAAGTAGTGGGTCACAGTTCTAATCAAACCTAACGGAAAATGTACATTCTAGGGTTTGTGATATATACTAACTTAATTAGCGAATAATGGCAGAGATTGAAATTAAAAAAAAAAACTCGATACCACTGTCGTTACCCGTATGATCAAACTGCCTAATATCTTAAAATAGCCACTGACGAGAAGGCCATTTAGTAAATTTCCAAATGGACGCATTCCTAATGGATATACTCCAAAATACGGCATCATTTGGTATACTTCCATTGGGACGTACGCACGCTTTCACTTTGAAAGTTGCAACTACGATATTCACATTAGGAATAAATAATGGATGTAGATCTTTTAATGGTGGTAATACCAATATGTATTACAATACAAACTCGAAAATACTCGAAAAGAAAATTAATGAAAGAGTGGTTGAAACAAACGTGTACATTTATTTCTAACATAAAGTCTCACGTGCAGACCTACACATAGTATTACTTCTAATGTATGGAAATTTGTCCAGCAGTGGACTAATATAGGTTGATGATGATGGCAATTTATAGCAGCACATGTACGACCAGCACCTTCAACACCAAATTATAAACTGACACAAAAAAAAAAACACAAAAACATGGACGCATATTTGCCCTTTCACGAACAATACGGACCTCTTCCTAATGTCATATCACAGGTTTTTTTACATTGACAGTTTGCCGCGGATGACGTCCAGTTGGATTTTATCTCTATTTAGAAATCCAAAACTGGAAGACGTCCATTGAAATGGCATACGTTTTTAACGATCACGATAAGATTTTGGAAGACGACCAATCCATTTGGATTTATTGACGCATCGTCTGTGGCTGCCTTTATAGGTCAAGTAACTATGGAATTGTATAAAACTTGATTAATAAATCTTCGTCGATTTAATGTATTTATGTTAGGAAAAATTTACAAATGTTCTCTTGCACTACAAAAATATGAAAAAAACTAGTTGTGCCCCGTGGTTTCACCCACCGTATAATTTCAAAGAAATCGCTGATTGATGATTAATAATACTTCATTATAGACAATATTTTTATCGGGCGGTCAGGGTTATGCGTCACAATTCACACGGCTCGTTCGCGGCACTACACCGATATTCATATACCCGAGCCGAGTGTAGAATTATTTTAATTTTACATTATCTTCCAAGCTATTCCTCCAATAAATGCTATAAAGGGAAAAGTTTATCTACATAAAATTGTCTTGATGATGAAGTAACTTTCTTTCCAAGGATTAATATGCTATGCCTAATAATAATGCTCATAAAACACTTTATAATTTTCAATAAGTTTTTGTCACAAAATACCTTATTGCTACATATGTGTATAAGAAAGAAATAGTATGGCCATATGTAGCATGGCGTAATTTTTTTAAATATACCAAGGAACAATATTCGAACATTGTATGTACGTATCACTAGTCATTACGCCAGCACGCGCGGATAAATCAGTAAGGTTGCGCTATTTATTCCGACTTACTTAACAAAACTCAATATTTAAGGCTAGTTGAGAAGTGTTGACAAATGCTAGATAGCCTATATTATTCCTCGTGAATCTGGCTATCACATACAAAAAGAGTTTTTTGAATCTAACTGTTACTTTCAGAGGTCAGCGTGTTTAAACAAACAAACAAAAAATTATTTCGCTTTATATGATTATTAATAGTATAGATTACTTCATGAGATGTAAAATTAGTTAAATATTTATATGAATATGGATGGATTTGTGAAATGATAAATGTTCATTTCGTTACTTGTTGCCTGAAAATTTATTTAATAACTGTCGAATTTACGAAGGAGAATCCGAGTTTTTAAATAACATAAAGGTTAGGTAGAAAATATTTATTTTTTAATTCTCTTTAGGCTTAGAATTTTTGCTACAATCTAATCGGATGTGTAATGACAAAGTGGCCCAAGGTAGTAACAAGCTAAGCCTAGTGGGCGGACTGGCTCTCAAGTGCAGCTGCCGGAAGATACCTATAGGTGGCCATCAGAAAATGCCCTAAAATAACATGTCTATAGTTTCATCCAAATGTTTTTCTTCACCAAATTCTTGGGCTCATTGTAGGACGAAAATTCACGTCGATCGTATATCATAAAAAAAATAAACGTAGCCAAACGAGTTTCTGTCAAAAATAATCTCCTATATGTTTATATATCCGAAGAAAAACAAGAGCAATTTTCTATAATGTTTTCCTTGTCGAGTGGACATCGTGTCTATACCGCCGGATCGTGTAAGACAATACATCAATCATTCGAGATAAATAACTTTCATATAAGGATTTGTGTGTTTAGGCCGTGACGGACCACGATGCTGAGGATGTCATTAACTCACATTTCTTATACAACTAACAAATAATTTATCTACGGTTCAAATGTATTTTTATGTTATACTAGCAAACCCAGCCACGCGTTGCTGTGGCCAAGAAATTATTAATTTTACCCGATCGCTACCAAACCAATCCACACATACAAACATCCATTTTTATAGATATATATACAAATAGATCGGAGTAAGTAAAAATACTAAATCTCTCTAAAACCCTGGGATTAAAACGTCACTATTCCAGATTAGTTATAAAAGTAAAAAAAAGATAAAAAAACTATGATTTAGGCTTTTTTAAATATACATGTTTACTGATCAATCGTCTGTAATATCTGTAATGCTTAACACGCACCTCAGATTTTAACCGCACGATTTTTTATTCCATCGGTTAATGAAAGTAACCAACGTGCACCGGAATAAAATTAAATCCGCAATTATGTCGCAAATAAAATTTTATAATATTTTTCTCATCTTACCGCTAGTTAGTTAGTAGAAAATGTATTGTCGCATTAAGCTCGCCAGTGAACGGTTGGAAAACCAATAAAAAAAAAAACAATTTTGATTATCACTTTATAAACTTTTGAGATACATTTATATTTCAAAATTCAGTCTGGACTATTTTCAATGTATCAACATTTTTAAGCGAATTTGTATTTGACTATAAAATTTCCACTATATGTACGTTCCCACATACATTTTGTATTTATGTTACAGATTTATTATTAAAAAAAAAAACCGCGCGATTATTATTTGCAGTGCGTGTTAACGCCAAGTCGAACTATAACCGAGTTATATGCACAAACGGCCAATTTGAAACCTAGTTTTGATACACAGGATTAGCCCAACAAATGATACAATTTGATTTGCTTATTCAATCATTCCAGTGTAGACACAGAACGTGCGGTTGAATAGAGTGCGTTTTACACCGTATCGTAATGTGACTTCGATTAGCTTACACAATAAAAATATATCATGTAATAGCACAAGCTTACGATTGTTAAGCTCAATTGGCATAATAATTCACGTATAAAGATATATTTTTGAAGTGAAACTTCTTATGCGACTTCCAACACGTTAAACGTTTAATGTTTAACGCACATTATCGGTCTCTCCTGTTTGTGTGAGCCAGAGCGAGAGAGCAAATGTCGGTGTGTTTAAATAAAATATCTTTTAAAATGAAGTTTCACTTCTATCGTATGTGAATCGCACACACACCTTTTTTATTTATCCCGTTAGGTGACATAATTGCAACAACTGTCATGTTAATACGACGATAGAAGCGCGATAGATGTATTAATAATCTTATCTATAGTCCAACAAGATAATTATTTTTACACTTATCATTGATGTACCTAGCTTCATTAGTTGATCTAGCTTCACTGTGGTATTAACTAATATTATTTTACCAAGGAAGCACTAACTTCAACATAGTATTTTACCAGGGAAAACAGCAAGTTGACATCGTTCTGGCAAAATTTGTATTAGAAGTCTTGGTGGTGGCGGGCGAATGGTTTTGTTAGTAGAATGTTTAACCGATATCTTCTGGCGATTTGGGGCGTAAAAAGTGAAAAATGAAAACCCACGCTAACCTCATAACAAACACAAAAGTATTATAACTAAAACATTAGGTAAACCGAGTCATAGCGACAGTGTTGTTTTGAGCGGTACTAATCTCGCACAAGTGGCCGTGGATGAGTTAGGTAACGTGTAGAAAGGGTGACCGATGGGGCCGAAGAGTTCTCGAGTAGCGATTACTTACCTGAAGATTCAACGTGGGCAGGTGGACCGATGACCTGGTGAAGGTTTCGGGAAAGCGCATGAGAGCAGCCTAGTACCGGTCGTAGTAGCGATTTTCGGGGGAGACCTATGACAAGCAGTGGACGAATTTCGGCTAACAGGATGATGATGAAAACTATTGCCTGAAGGTGGAAGTAAAATCGCTTTTCATATAAATCCTTTGAATATGCGAATCGTTACGCTCAAGCATGGTGACGCGTCTTGATTGTTAACGCGTCCTCCGAAGAAGTCGGAGATCAGGTGAGTGGTATTGCCTTGTTATAGATTTCGGACTGCCTTTCGGTACAACACCCTTCTGCCATATTTTTATATCTTAACACATAGATAGCATTGTTACCTATTTAGAAATACAGTCCACTTAAAACTTGCGCTTCAATATCCTTCTTGATTTTTATGTTGTGCCTCTAAAATAAAACTTCACCATTCGTTTTTGAACAACTTTATACCTCACCGTATATTTATCGGTGTAACAGTCAGCCCAGAATTCCCAGTGAAACCGTAAACCTAACCATAAGAACTAACTTTATGTGAGAGCAGTAAGCTCCAATTTCCCTTGCAAATCGATTCAATAGTCAATTTATCAGATATCACGGATATCAGAAACGTCATTCGGCTCATGAAATTGATGCCTCAGAAAATGTGACACGTTATGTTGTAGCTATCTCTCTCGCATACATGTATAAGCTTATATATATAAACAGGACCACTAGTGATAGAAACAAGACACGTGATAATAGGTTATAGTGGAAAGCGTGCTAAGAGTTCGCCTTGAAGGACGTTGGTTGAAATTAAGAGCGTCATCTTTTTACTGAAGGATATTTTGGTAGTAGGTTATTTTAGGATAGTTCGGTCAAATACCTTGATGCCCAAAAAGCATAGGTTGCAGCGACGGACTATCCACATTGTAAATGATACAGACATCACTTTGAATTGAAAATCGCTTTAGTTAAGAAGGTACATTGCCTCAATTAGCAAATTCTTATATTTGCCGTACTTTGAACACATGGAATCGCCTTCCGGCTAGCGTGTTCTCTCCCCGTTATCGGGTTCTTCAAAGGAGGTGAAATGGTATTTCTGCAAGCCGGTATGACACCCGATGAAATTTTTATTACCGACGGTCGCTAATGTTTCTGGACTGCACGGTACGTTCCATCAGGTACGTTTACATTTTACAAAGCTACTAAAAAAAACTATCGTTCACGTCTGCCACCATGACCTTAAAATGGCAAAAAACACTCATCCGTGTGTTTCCACAGATTACCGTCTTCATAATCAAGTATTGCAAATGAACACCGAGATTGAGCTCTTGATAGCACTTAAACATGCGAATAATGCCTAAAGAATAAATTTTGTAAGTTGAAAATATTTCAGATTTAACGATAGACAACCTCGCAAATGATATTATCTATAGAAATGGGCAAATTAGTCAATGTTTATTACACAAAAGTCCATTAGTCACAAATCATGTAAATCCACATAACTTCATAAATGATGAACAGACACGCAATCTTTATAGTTATTTGAGTTTGTTGTTTGGTTATTTTTAATCTAGACTAATATAATAAAACGGAAAAGTTTTTTGTTTGTTTGTTTAAACACCATAATCTCTGGAACCAGCCAGATTCGAAAAAATATTTTTGTATATGAATGCTAGATTCACGTGGAATAGTATAGGCTATCTAGAATTAGGCTATACCTCTCAGCTAACCTTAAATATTGATTTTTGTTAAGTAAGTCATGTGAAACCGCGCACCCGAACTGCTTTATCCGCGTGCGCTGGCGTAATGATTAGTTATACGTTAATATAATGTTCTACAAAAATTTAGCTTCTTAGTACATCTAAAACATGTCTATCTGTTTAAAAACCATATGCCTATCTTTTTCTTATACATAAGTCACAATAAGGTACTTTGGGTTTTTTTTTTATTGAAAATTGAAAAGTGGCTTATGAGCATTATTATTAGGCATGGCATATGAAAATAAACTTTGTGCTTTATAGCATGTTATTTGGTGGAATAGTTTGGGTGATAATGTCAAATTAAAATAAGTCAACACTCGGCTCGGGTCTATCACTATAGATGTAGTTGTGCGAACGAGCCGTGTGAGTTGTGACGCATAACCCTGACCGCCCGATAAAAATATTGGCTATACTGAAGTATTATAAATCATCAACCAGCGATTTCTTTTACATTATACGCGGTTGAAATCGCGGCGCACAGCTAGTATTAATATATTTATAGTAGTATAAATATATGGGCGACCGAGTTTCTCATGGTATATTACAGAAAAAATCTACCTAGGCAAAGTTGAAAAGTAAAATTTCTACAAACAAAATGTCATACAAACCCGGCCTCTTCCGAGCAACCATATACTGTTCTATATAATATGGTATTGTTTTTTGTTTGTTTGAACGCAATAAACTCTGAAACTACCAGTCAGATTTGAAAAATTATTCTTGCATTTTATAGAATATTGATTGAGAAAGGTTATGGGCTATATAATTTCACGCTATGACCTTTAGGAGCGGAGCAGTATCAATGAACGTCAAGCTATTTGGCAAACAGCAAGTGCGGGAAGTGAGAACAATGATAAGTTACACGACTGTGTTGGTGGCGGGCGCGGCACAGAGTTGCTTGAATATATTTAACACGGATGAAACCGTGGGCCAGAGCCAGTTCAATTTTCCAAGTTACCCATTAAGTATCCTAAATATCCCATTAACCAGTTACTTAATAACTTTCACTTTGGAAGCTTTATAGACAGTCATTATAACGACGTAGTTAGCTTAGTAAATAAGAAAGTTCTAAACTAACTTAAGAAACCTAGCCATTATAAACTAAACAAAGAAAAACAAATCTGCTTTAATTTCTTAATTCCAACATTAATTAAATATCTTAAAAGCGGAATAACTCAGACGGGTCCGCTGGATCGAGAGGCCCGGATGCGGGCTAATCCACATGATTCTGAACTCAAACGTCGGATGCAAAGCAATCCGACAACAAATCCGGCTACATCCCCCGTCGCATCCTAAACACATTTCAAATCCCACAAGCCACAGGTTGAATATAACTGGTTAAGATTAAGTTCATATGCATTGACATTGTTCTACCGGTTTTCACGTGAGACACATAGCTGTCTAAATTTCAAAATATTAAAATAATTAATCCTTACTATCCTTACCTAATCCTAATAATATTATAAAGGCGAAAGTAAGTTTGTTTTTTACTTAATCACGGAAAAACGGCTGAGCGAGTTTGGATGAAATTTGGCACACAGATAGTTTATAACCTGGATTGACTCATAGGTTACTTTTTATCCCGGTAACAACATTTTTGTAGTCCACGCGAGCGGAGCCGCGGACAGAATCTAGTAATATTATAAATGCGAAAGTGAGTTTATTTGTTTGTTACTTAATCTCGCAAAAACAGCTGAACGGATTTCGATCAAATTTAACACACAGATAGTATATAACCTAGAATAACTCATAGGATACTTTTTATCTCGGAAAAGATCCAATGACAAAGTCGCGAGCAGAAGCTAGTATTAGGTACTATATATACAATTTACAAAACGATTTTTCTCGATGACTGGGATATTTTCCAAACCGGTTCAGGTGTATTGACATTCTTAAGTACCTTCTTAGGGCCTTAATTGAATAAAATATTTTTGAGTTTTGACTTTACTAAAGGTGAATTATTGTGACGAACAGACTTATGAAAAACCCATATTCTTTTGAGAATCAATAATATTCTTGCTTTGAACTATACTTTATTATTAAAAAAACATACTACACATATTTTAATTCTTTAACTTATTAAATAACATGTGTTTACGCGTAGGAAGTTATACTTATAGGCGTAAAAAATCCAAAAATATTATCCCACGTGTCAACAACATGATGAAGTCAGCCTTCAATAATAATAATATTATTTAATTTTACGGACTTTTTTTATTGTTTAAAAGAAATAACTAGGTCTACTACAATAATTACTATTGAGTCGGGAAAGATAATTAAGGAGTTGTTCGAACGTCAGATCCGTGTGTGACATAGTGCTGACCCGTGCGTCTGAATTATTTCAGCTCGGGCTACGTGGCTGAGTTATGGGCTTGTAACATTTTGTATTCTATGTCTGTCCATACGCGAGCACCATTGTTTGGATAAACCAGTGTGTTGGTTAACTTCTCTTGTTGACATAAATTGTATTCGTATCCATTCTCTATGTGATGGTATTTTATATTAACGAATCTTCTTCTTAAAATATTCTTATATAAATATAAATATCTTGTGTGCATCTGTTAGTATTTAGTTTGTATATCTATACATATTATAAAACTCAACGTCTCTCTGTCTGTCTGTCCGTTTATGTTCTTTTCACGTGAAAACCAATTATCTGATTTACATGTTTTTTATTTTAATTCACAGCTATGTTGTCTGACCAGGTTATAGGATATATTTTGTATGATAAAGTCTAATTCGAAATAAACAGTGACAATATTGGTGTATCACTTCGAAAAAAAAAAAACGTATTTGGGGCGCTTAAATTACTTACGCTGAGTAAACCATACGAGATATATCAAATTAATGTGCTATATCATTGTAGATCTTAATAACACTTACAAAAAGACACCAATAGCAATATATATACATACTGGCTGTGCCTGCAGCTTCGCCCACGTGGGTTACTGAAAAGGCTTATTTTATTTTTGTGCGGAACCCTAATTATTAATCTAAAATAAAAGTAGCCTAAGTTATTCCTTATAACATCAGCTAACTGTCAGTGAAAGTTCCGTCAAAATTGGTTCAACCCTTTCGGAGATTACCCGGAACAAACAGTCAGACAGACAGACAATAATTTTAAAATTTATTTTTTTATTATAGATATCATGTATACTTTCATATGCATTTAGTAACAAACTTAGCTACTTAGTAAACAACTAGTTATTTTGACAATACAAACAGACATTTCAAATATTTTTTTTGATATAATAAGCCATATAGAAAACAAATCTGTTGACTATTGAATTTTTGGTGGCCATTTTTCCGCCTCAAAAAGCATTTGCCAGTGTCAATATGTTTGTCTTCGTATTATTTTTTATAATCCACTACATTAGTGCACAATAATCAAACTATATCATGCAAAACGCCATCAATATTACATAATATAGGGTCAAACAACCTAAGTTAATGAATTAAAATATGTGGTCTAAAATATGATTTATTACATAGTAGAGGACATAATAAAAGAAACGTGAATCATTGGATTCGCGCTTGAAATTTTTGAGAACCGTATTTTTGAAAATAGACTCTAATTGGTATTTTTTTAGATATTTAAAGGGCTCGTGACGCTCATGACGTATGGCAATTGGATGGTTGAATTTTTTTTTGTATGTATATTTATTTATAATAAACTGATTAATTTGTTAGTACGGATTAAACTTTTTATGTGTATGTCGGTGGGAGTATCGAAACCGAACTGATGCCCGAGTGTTCGTACTATTGACCCGTACTATTAACTGGACGCTTTAAAAGGCTGCTAGGGCATGGATATTCTGACTTGGATCTTTGGATAGTTCACATTTCTACAGATATTCTGTAACTATATTCAGAGTTATGTTGTTATACCTCTGGTATAAGGTATTAGTTTTTAACCGACTTCATTATTATTTATAATAAACGATTGATCTTCTTTGACCCGACCGAGAATGATAGAGATGACGTAATCTATATTGACGTTATAGTTTTAAAACTGACCCGTATGTATCGTCTTGACAGGGATTAATTACTATTCCGAAATACTTTACGGAATTCAGATTAGACATTCTCAAGGGTATTATTTTCAAATTGATAACAATATTTCTATATTTATCATGATATTTACTATGATACAATGAACTGTATCATCTACAACTGAATGATTAATTACACGAATGAGTAAATATGTGTAGATAGCGGTTAACGGTTCAAAGCTTTCGAATGGCTTCGTAGCGAATAGTAAATAATCTCAACATTATAGTGAATTAATTGCGAAATGTCTTACGTATATATAAATTTTAACTTGTTTTTTTTTTATAATAGGTCGGTACATTGTCTTTACTGGCCCTAATGGTAAGCACAGTACAATCCAAATACAACGGCGATCACCGAGAGATCGAAATCTATCGGCGGTCTACCCACGTTTTCTTCCGATGCGTGGTCGCCACTCAAGAACTCTTCAAATTCAACAGTTATCCGTTCTACCACCCTGCCCACTGTCACGTAAGTCTAACAATACTAAAGGCTATGTCGGATATAATACGCATTACAAACCTCAAGGTCACTCAAACGACAATACAGAGGGCTATAATTTTCTGCATGATCAAATCAGAAAAGAAGAGATCCGCACAAGAACCAAAATCTCCGAAACTCTAAGAATCACTAGAGTTAAGTGGCAGTGAGTGGGGCACTTAGCTCGTAGAATGAATGGCCAATGGGGCCGAAGAGTTAATGAGTAGCAACCTCGTACTACAAGACGCAGCGTGGGCAGAACCGCCGCCATAAGGTAGACCGTCAAGTTGGTGAAGGTTGCGGAGAGCCACTGAATGCAAGCAGCGCAGCTTTGGTAGTTGTAGTAAGCTTTCGAAGAGGCCTATATCTAGCAGTGGACAGGACATCTTCGGCTGAAATAAGAAGTAACGACGTGGTAAAATGGTAACATACCAAGATTGAGCAAATAGGGCGATAGGCTTGCTAGCATATTTTTAACTTGAGGGTGAAATTGACTAACTGCAAAGCAAAATAATTAAGTAAATCTAACTTGTTCACGTAGATGAAATTTCAAGGGCTTTCATTAGTTAGTCGTTAGTGTTTCATAAGGTATTCACACCTGTTGGTAATGCATTAACCGCACTTTCTCAAAGACCTTTCATCTCGAGCTGCGTTCAGGCTATTCCCGATGGTGCGAACTATAAGCGAATGGCGTTTAATTATAACTCATTATTTATTACTACCAGCACCCGGTCTAGACTTCGTTCGCGCTTTTCTATATTAAGAAATCTGTAGGTCTATATGTACATGTATTTTTTCCAAATTTCCTGATGGATACCTATCATAAAGGACACTGCTTTCCGGATTTAACTCAAAAACGGCTCGATCGATTCTTATGAATTTTTTTAAACGGGAAGTGTAACTCGTTCTATGCTTGATAGATAGGCTATGAATTATCAATAATACATTTAAAAATCTTGAATAGTATGCGTAATAAAGTTACTTTTTAGAAAAAAAATTGACTTCATCATTATACAAACATTGACACCGACTCCAAAAATAACTGATTATAAATTGATCTATATAAGTATCAATAATTTCGTTGACTGTCCTTTAATGATCTTTGTTTTGAATTAATTAAAATATTTGTAATGTAAGTTTGTACTTTGTATAGTCTTGAAGTCGTTTTTTTTTCTAAATATTTTTCAATTTAAAGTGGTTCACAAAAAGACATTTTTTTTGTAACACTAATAATCATTGTTATGCAACATTTACTGAATTCAGTGCTTATGATATTAAAAAAACTGCCGTAGTTGGTATTCGGATCTATATTATTTAAATTCTTTGTGGATTACTGCTGTTTAATGCTATCATTTAAACTATCTAATCTAGTTTCTGATATAAGTCTAAACATTCTCTTACAATCACCGCTAGGGCTGTCACAGTTCTATTTATATTAAGATTCTTATGATGTTGAGTATTTGAACACATAGCAGTATGTCAGCCAAGTTCTGGCGACATACCAGCCAGTGTGTATATTTAGACATACCAATTCTAGGTGACTCAGAAACTTGAAATTTGGCATCTAGATAGATCATTAAAGGAAAAATAAAAAACGACAATAAATACGAATATTGATTTATAATGAAATAATACTTTTAAATGAGCATCAAATACAATGGTATTTTCACAGTCTCACTAAAAAATGGCGTTGTACAGCTTTCAAAAAAGTAATGATTTCACAAACAATGTATAAAACATTTGTTACTTTCTTTGATATGGGAATTCTAACTTGGCAAGTTTTAATTGTCAATAAATAACCCAAAGAATTTTTTTTCGCAATATAATCCACATTTCTATTTGAATACTGAACAAACCTAATTACATTGTTCACGCTATCACAGACTGGTGGAGATTGTTTTGTAATATTAAACTCGTCTTTACATAAAAATGGACTGTTCTCAACTTATATGTATGTGTCTATTTAGTATACTTATGCTACGATTGGATTTACTTTTGTTAGAGTTATAGTACATGAAGTATAAGGTTCAGCTGCAGATTTGAAACGGGTGTTATGCAAAACGTACTGAACTACTAACCATTGTAACTTCGTTCTCGAGTCTTTAGCAAAACTTAATTATTAGTGTAATCAGTTTATTTTTAATTTCTACTAACTCATAAAATTTAATAGGTATGATAAAGTTTGTTTTTGTACACAAATGAAATCATGTCGAATTAAAATGGTGGCTACCTTACTAAAACCTTATCAGATGATTTTGAGGTACCTCGAAATCACTTGAACAATATACTAACATTAATGATTTTAATCTGAAAATCTGATAATATTTATCAAATACTTTCATGATAAAAACATTGACGGTGATAAATAAAGAAACTAAGTCCTATTAAGAAGTAATCCATACATGATGAGTAGTATTTGATGATAAGCATAGATTCTGTAGCTGTCTAGGAATAGGATCTTACAAGTGGTATGATAAATTATTTTCAAAATAAAGGAACTCTGTTAAAACTACATTTCGCTTAGAATTTAGACCATAATATAAAGATTCGTCTAAGCGGTGAGGTTGTTGTGTTCGCCAAAGGGAATGCCGGAGCTGCGGAATCTGTAATGTGTGCCGAGCACGGCCGATTTAAATGTAAGATAGTTTATTGGGGCTGTGAACCTCTGGGAACGATTTGTTAAAATCGATCCGTTTTGTGCTGGACGGCTTCTGAGAGTACTTCGAAATATATGTACATATTTTGTTTACAATTATCTGTACCTGTAGTATAAGCATGCAATTAATCTATAACATTATACTAGATTACTGCCGTAGTTTGGTGGTAAGCACATCATAATACAGGTATACAGGAGTAGCGTTGACAAAAGAAGAAAGAGGAAAGACAGCCATAAAATATTAAGAAACGCAAAAATAAAATTCACTAATATTTCAAAATTAGTGGAACTTGAACAGGTTTCGAAGCACTACTGATATACCTATTTCTGACGCAAAGCAGTAGTGCTCACACGTAATATTCCAAATCAGTCCACAAGAATAGAGCAACCTATTATGACTGGCCTAACCAGATTGACTACGGTCCTTTCGAGGTTGGCTGTTTATAGCTATAGGCTGCATTGACAACTTAACGATGGATTTCCGCAAAGTAACGCATTCGGTTATGAAAAATTAAAATTAGTTTACCGCATGCCTACTTATTTATTTATTTAAAGAAATCTACAGCTCTTAAATTCATATACCATACATACTAAATTAACATATTGGTTTAGCCAAAATGATTTCAGTTGTTTTACATATAAAATAGTAATAACAATCTTATATCCTAACGAAACTGTGAATTATTCATAGCATCAATTTAATAATGGTATTTTGTACGAGTGGGTGTGCATGTGTTAGTGGGTGCGTATGTGCGAGTGTGTGCGTGCGTACGTGTCTTTATGTACGTACTAATTACATATATTTTACTACTACTAAACTTAAAATATAATTAGGAGACATCATTTAATAAACCAACAACACTGAGATAACTTTGGCAACACACTCACCATAGAAATAAAGAAAAAAAATGGACATGCACAGAAGCGACCAGAGAAGACAAAACACATGCGGCTTGACCATTAAGAGGAGAGCTTTGTCTTAGGAAGAGCTTTGTCATATTTCTACTTAATCCTGTCATTTTGTGCATTACAGTTTATTAAGTTTATTTGATTTATTATTTACAGCATGATTAGTCGTGTGATCATGGCAATAGTTTTATTCAATTTTGTGTCTTGTCAATTGGTTACAAAGACTTGGCAGTGGTTATAAAAACAAATTAAAATATTCATGAGATCCTTCCAACCTTCGATCACACCAAAAATATATATTCAGAAATCGCCAACGCAATGAGTGTTTTAAAGCTACAGAGTTCAAACATTAGTGTTTCAGCAAATGTATATGTACTAAAGACTTCCAACTATCCAGTTGAATTCCGAAACTATATCACCAAGACGACCACAAAGCGAATATGCATTAATGACAAATTACAGAACAGTGGCACAGAGCCAGTTATGTGGCCGGGTGAGCGTGTTAACAACTTAACTATGCTGTAAGACATCATTTATGTTCTCACAAAGGAAGTACGAACCTCTTACAAGAAGTAATAGTGTTTTTTTATGTATAGTTCATACAAATAACCATTGGATTTCTTCTTCTTTTAAACTGATTTTTGCTTTCAATCCTCGTTATTAAGGATTATTACTGCCATTATCAAAAAAGTAATTGTTTCGTCACACAAAGTTAGTGTTTTCTGATGATTTCAGTGTTCTGAATAAATAGCGCCTCTTGATAAAACTTTCCAGACAGTTTTTGTAACATCTCAGAATGCGTGGTCTGTATTATTATTTCCAATCCACTTCACTTGTGCTCAATTACCAAGCTGGAATCTGCAAATCGCCCCCAATATTACACAATCTATGGTCAAATAACGCAAATTTATGAATAGCAAATAAAAACTATAACATGGCAAATAAGATCTCGCCAAAAATCCCAGCAGAAGACTTTAATGTATGTACAATATTATAAAAAAATTAAGCAATCGCTTAAAGAAGTATGTGTATGGATAGTCTGGAAAGTGTTTTCAAATTATAAAATAAATGTGAATTTTCAGAGAATGTTATGATGAAAAATAACCTTAATACTGGAGCGAAAGCATGAATTTAGAATATTTTCTGCTGTTTTTCTGGTAGTTAATATTCAGCTAGAAAATTTGTTACCAAACACCTATCCTGCAAGCCAATATCCCAGGCTTAGCGTTTAACAATCTTCTGCCCCAAAAGACAGCACCACCATTGGTAGCAATACAAAAAAGACTTCACGTAAAAATCTAATACGCGGGTGTAAGCAAGATTTACTAAATTAAGAATATCAACATCTGAATCGGGTATGTGATATTTAATAACTTTCAGAATGGTGATGGTTCTACCTACGTACTGATATAACTAGAAGAGTGGTGGTGGAATGGAACAAAACGTACACGTTCCAAAATGGGCCGATTTGATTGGAGAATTGCAGCCGGCAACCATTTCGGTTTCCTTTTTAACCTCCCAACCCCTACCTCTTCCAAATGTCTCTCGTGTGAGCACCGGAACGAACACCGTTGCCGAAACAAATTATCATAAAAACGCAAAACCTTTGAATCTGGTGGTTTCCAAGTATCCTGATCCTGACCTTATCAAAACTGGTGAGTAATTGTGATATATCCAACAAGTGGTAAGTGTGAAGGTAGATAAAAACACAAGATATTGAATATACCTAAGACAATAAAGAAATTTCCACGATAAAAGCATTTAATTAACAATATAATAACACAATTAACTAAATCTGAAAAAAAAACTACAACAATAAAGTGTTTCGTAACATGCCCCAATATAGCTTCGTTGGATATTATAAAATATCCAGATATTAATCAACTCTCACCTCCGTCCAAGAGTTTCCATCCAAATAACTCCTTACAAACGAAGCTTGCGGAAGACTTTGGTACAAGTGATGAGATCTTAACGAGATTTTTTTATACAAGCAAATTCAGTAGCTTGCATAGGTATGCTTTTTATTAATTCCATTTAATGGTCAAGGTGCAAACTCGAATATACAATAATATTCTCAGGACACTAGTAGAGATAACACATAGTCGACAAATCAGAGAATATGCTCTTTACGAATTATAGCGTAAAATTATCAACACGTACTTCAGTAAATATTCCCAATGCGGTAAAGTACGGAGGCAGCCCTAATAATGCCCAATTATACTGCAGAGGTCAGGAGTTTGATGGTATAGATGTAATCTGCATATCAAAATAAATTTTCTGTCAACTATTTATATCATTGTGGGAATTATTGCTTTAAAATTTATCCAGTCTCATAAAGTAACAGTGACGTAAGGATCATATTTGAGAAATTGTTAGTACAAATATCAAATATGAAAATTATATCATTTTCAAATACGGAATAGAGAAAATTACACGACGAAAAATGACTTTTATTTATAAAAGCATTGTACATTTGTGATAGAACTTATATTTTTTTTTATTGTTATAGATTTGGCGTAGTGGCCACAATCTCACTTGATGTATAGCGACGATTTGGCCAAAGATGATAACACGCTAAACCTAGTGGAACACAGCTATTGGTGCTTAGCGACAGATTTTCAACTTGAGAGTGGGAGCTAGCCAGGCGAGCATTTAGAAAATGCCCTACCACCATGCTATGGTTTCCTTACCATGTTTTCCTTCACAGAACACTCAGGCTCATTACAGAGATTCGAACTGACGTCAATCGACGCGAAGTCATGCATACTACCACTGAGTCATCATGGCTTCAAAAAATTACCGCACAGTAACGTTTTAATGGTCGCTGATCGCTCCGCTCGTGATATATCCCAACTCTTATAAATCAGACCGCGTTCCTTAATCCAGGTTGGAACAAGTTACGAAATTGAGAAATGTTGAACCGCTCATGCCGCCCATTTGTCTTAGATTATTATTTTCATTGTCGTTTTGTCAAGCCGAGAAATCGTAAAGTGCCTAAACTTAGTGCGCTGATTGTGTTTTCGTCAGAAAAGGAATTTCGTGAGAAATCAATTATAATTATCAGAATATTTGAAAAAGTTTATAATCTATCTTAGAAAAATGACTATACGGCCTTGTAACAGTGTCTCCAATACAATAAAGGAAGAAAAAGAGTACTTATGTACGGGGTTTAAAGGTTAAACTTCTTTGCAGTAATCAGGTTGATTTATTATTTTTTAATAAATAAATTTATTGAATTAAAATAATAATAAAATTACAAAAAAAAAACACAATCATTATCAACATTTGTAATTTATTTGGCTATCTTCACCCTCAATAAAACAACAGGTTTAGCAAGCAACTTCATGGCGTAAAATTTTTGTTACATTGTGTCTAAAAAATAATTTTCAACATTTTTCATAACATGTCTAAACAAGTGTAACTTAAAAAAAAGCGTAACACGTAAGCGTAAAAACAATAAATGCCATTTCATATGCGTGTACAAATATAAATCCAGGAATGTAGCTACGAAGAAAACTAATTCTGAACGTAATAAAAGTAGGGAGTTCTCAGAACCAAATAACATTCATAAAGTGATTGACATGAATGAAGTAAGAAAGGATACAAGATAGAAAATAATGGCGCTTTAATCTTTCTACGTACTGAAGTACTTGTAATTGTTGTATGATGACATTATTAATTACTATATATTATTAGCTGTTCCGACAGACGTTCATCTACCCCTCTCAATAATTAATAACTCGACCACAGACCTACCTATCCCATTTTTTCCTCAAAATGTTTCATGGCCATAAACAAAAACATGAATGATGAATTTAATTTATTATAAAAGCATTCGTTAGTACTGCCTTTGGCTAATAGATGTCGTCACTTGTATTGTACATTGTTATACCCCATCTTTACACCCTTTATTTAAACAAAAAAAAACTGTAACACGTTTTTTTTATTTTCTAACTGAATTACTAAAAACCAATTTTCATAGATATATCTTCAATAATGACGGATTTCCATACACATTACCCTTTTTACCCATACCATACCCTTTTTACCACCTTAAAGGGGTTGAATTTCAAAAAATCCTTTAGTGCTCACCTACGGTGCAAAAGGAACCCGCATGTAGTTTTTTTCGGTCCTAGCCCTTGTAGTTTAGGCTGTGTGTTGATGAAGCTGTCAGTTAGTAGGACAAGTAATTATATATATATTACTAGCGACCCGCCCCGGCTTCGCACGGGTGCAATGTTGATACTAAATATACCTACTACAAATATCCTTAAACAACGTTTACAGCTTTTTTGTCATTAGACAATACAAACATGTTTTGTTTAGAGGTTACTCTTGAAAGAGCGACAGATAATTGACCATGGTATATAGGGTCGGTACCGCCGCACCGCTATGCCCCTGCATTTGAAATCTGTAATATCTTCGGAAATATTCATTTAAATTACATGCTGTAAAGGGCTATATTGATCTATATTAAATGGACAATGTATTTAAGGTTCGTAATTGGATAAGAATGAATGCTGTATCGCTTAAAATTACTTCGTAAATAAGCCATTTTTTCCCGTCTTTTTAAGGTGTACTATACTGTTGTACATTGTTTTGATTTATCTCGTGGGGTTCAGCAGGCGTTTGCAATGTAAGCGCATAAAAATGTGTTTATTTACGACATCACATTCTTCTTCTCTGTCGTTTCGCTCTTGGCAGAGCGGTCGTGGTCACATAGAGGCGTCCACGTCGGTGGTAGAGGCGGACACAGCTCTCCGCACGATCTCCCGCCATCTCTCTCTGTTTGTAGACTGTCGGGCGCAGTCAGACACACGGCCTCCTACTGCGGATTTCACCTGGTCAGTCCAGCGCATAGATGACCTGCCGCGCGATCTAGTTCCCTCCACTCTTCCCTGTACGACCTGCCGTTCTATGGAGTCGTTATTCCGCCTTGACACATGCCCGAAGTACTGTAGTATGTGCGACTGTACTACGGCCGATAGACGCTGTACAATGCTGAGCTCATGGAGTATGGACATATTGGTGCGAAACTCCGTCCACGATATTCCAAGCATCTTCCGCCAGCACCACATCTCCAGAGCATCTATCTTCCCCTTTTCCAGTTCACGCACTGTCCAAGTCTCTGCCGCGTAAAGAAAGATGGGGAATACAAGGGTTCGCACGAACTTGATTTTGGTGGCTTTTGTAATATTGCGATTCCTCCATACTTTCTTCAGCCTCCCCATCGCAGCTCTGGTCATGGCCATACGCCGTTTCACTTCATCTACGCGCCCACCATTGTTTGAGATCAAAGCCCCAAGGTACACGTAGGTCTGGACCACGTCGCAGTTCGCGATCTGTATCACTTCGGGCGAGTTGTTGTTGACGCGATCCACGATCATCATTTTTGTCTTAGATCGATTTAACTTTAATCCAAACGTAAGGCTCACGCGCTCCATTTTGAGAAGTAATTCCTCCATAAGGCCAGCACTACTCGCAAATAAGGTGGTGTCATCTGCGTACCGCAAGTTCGCAATTTTATATCCACCAATCGCTACACCATCAGTCCAGTCTTCAAGAGTGATTCGCATTACAAGTTCTGTGTAGATATTAAATAGTAAAGGTGATATTATGCATCCCTGTCGCACGCCTGCACTTGGATGGAAACTATCCGAGAGGAGGCCATCTGTCCGCACTCCTTCGTAGAGCTCCCTGAGCAGGTGCACGAGGTGTTGTGGCGTGCCCATGTCCAGTAGTGTTTTCCACAAAGTTGGCCATTTGACAGAGTCGAACTCTTTGGAGAAATCAACAAAGCATATAAAGATCGGCTTGTTGAACTCTCGAGACTTCTCAATGATTTGCCGAACGATGAGGATCTGCTCTCGGGTTCCCTTTCCCTTTACAAATCCAGCTTGTTCTGGTGCAATTTCTCTGAACAAGTATGCTTTCAGTCGTTCGTTAATGATGTGTAGCATTATTATTCTAGCGTGTGCTATTAGGGCAACAAGTCGATAATTACTACACTTCTTCGTGGAACCCTTTTTATGAAGAGGAGTGAAAACTGTATGAGCCCAGTCAGAGGGCCATTTGCCTGTGAGCCATATCTTGTTGCAGATGATGTGGAAGATATGAACGCCACGCTCTCCCAGTGCGCGTATAGTCTCAATTGGGATTTTATCCTTCCCCGTAGCTTTCCCATTTTTGAGATGTTGGATAGCGGCTCTTACTTCTGATTCAAGAATATCCGGCTCAAGCATGTCACTCGCAGTCTCCGTGGGTACGAAATTTCGTGACTCAGGATCTTGAAATAAAGACTGACAGTAATTCCTCCATACCCCCGAAATTTTGTCCAATTCAGTGACTACATGGCCTTTCTGATCTTCAATAGCCCAGGTTTTGGACGTTAGAGACCTCGTTAGAGAGTCACATTAGAGACCTCTAAATTTATCAGTGTTTCTCCACAATATTATGCATGTATTATTATACATATAAACCTTCCTCTTGAATCACTCTATCTATTAAAAAAACCTCTTCAAAGTCCGTTGCGTAGTTTTAACGATTTAAGCATACATAGGGACGGACAGAGCGACGCGACTTTGTTTTATACTATGTAATGATGTATACATAACAACATAAGTACGGTATAACAAGTATATAATAATTTAAAATGCTTCTAAAATCTCAAACCAAATATTTAATATTCCGCTTCAATATGAAAAAGCGAAATAACACAATTATGTATTCCAATGGTTTGTTTGTCTTAACTTGGTCTTAAATTAGGGAAACAAAATCACGTATTAGGCCGGTGATATACCTGGAGCACAGAATTATTTAGTTATCAAATTATACACATACTGTGAGAAAAACAAAATTTTCCTGTTTACGATAAAAGAACGTTTACTACACAAATACAATTCCGTTTTCAAAATATCTAACACTCAGAAGTTGAAACACAAATCGCAGCTGTTCCATTTTGATTTAAAAAACAATACTCTATAATCAAATTAGTTTGAAGTATACTCATTCATACTAATGACGCTAATATAATATTGAAATTATATAAAAATGATGAATATTCTACCTATAGTTTAATATTATTTGTTGGATTAGGGTTTTAACTTTAAATATGGGATAGATGTTGCAGCCTTTAATTACGTGACCCTAAAAATCTACATTTTGCTCCTTAACCGAGTAACTGACGTGTTTTCTGAATATTATATGTATTATTTACTTTATCCTTGTAAATGTCCGAATTCCGAACAAACACCTATGACCACTATGCCGAATCGTGAAATATTTGCAATTTTAACACCGAAAATTCTGTTATCGACCGAATATTGTATATATTTCAGGTTATTTTGAGGCTGTAATTAGTGCTGTCTAAAACAAGACTAGCTCTCAAATGCAGCTGCCGGGACCATTGAAAAAGAAACAGGGGTCAGATTTTCAACTGAAGTAGAATGGTGAATACTAGAGAGAGAATATGAGAATTTATTTACTCTCGTACCCGGGTAAGGTACAACAGTTGTATCCAACTAGATTGCGATTACTATACACCAGACGTACATCGGGTATACACCCGCCAAAATAACATGTTTAGGAGTGCCACATTTCGGGATCAGCTGGTCTATATTCAGTAATCAAGCTGGGTGATAGAGATCTATGGTCGTGACTATTAATGTGATATGCGCACATGGCGATAAATCCGTCACTGTGAACCACTTTTTGGTCGCATTTGTTGGACGACCGGTGATGAACTTTTGGTTGGGGCCGTAGTTTTTGTTTGTATTGTGATGATCATCAGATCAGTGCGGTCACTTTGACGTGCTAATATATAAAAAGTAAAAAGAAACATATCTCTCGGTGTGCCTCAAAGATATCGCTGTAAAACAAAAAGCAACCACGGCTTATCGTTAAGAATATTAAACGGCTCGTATCTCAGCGCTTCAGAGCGCTTGATTGCTCTCATAAATTATACCTATACGTGTTTCGCTGAACGTATATATATTTAAAAAGCGAAATGTTTATCTATATGTTCGTTAAAAATAATTAAAGGAAGTTGAAGTATATCGTTTTAATGTGTGGCGTTAGGCTTCCAGTTTAGTTCGTTTGTATCTAATAAAAAAAAATTGAAATTACCGTAAATATGTTATGTAATTAAGACGTAAAGATCGTTATCGCAAAAATTGGGGGATAATGATTTAACATTTAAAAGGTAAATATCACTTATCCATAAATAAGTATCGATTTTACAATATCTTTGCAGATCCCATTTCAAAATATTATTTATAAATTTGTGACGGGTTTGTGCTGAGTCATTATGTGTTTTGTTTTTAAGATATTCAGTCACCAGTTTCATTCGTTCAGTCATCAGTACACCGATAAATTGAATAACAAACTCTAAAATGTGTATTTGTCAAACTTGACATTGGCGAAATTGCCTACATGGACATAAAGACAAAATTAAAAAATAAGTATCGATGCTTACATACAAACGTCGATAAGTTTTTTCGTAGGTAGATAAGATAAAAGGATACAACAAGCTATCCGAAGATTCATTATTGAAATGCGAAAGCTAACCAATAAATACAAATCTTATTATCAGTATCGAAAACAGTGGATAGACGGATTATTGAAAACGGCCGAAGGAGACATATTGGACTAGTTAGATAATTTTATAACTGACTAAAAGTACCACGGATCCTATATTAAATTCATTCGACTGACTGTCCATTTCACCGCTGCCGATGCACCCATATACCTTATCGTTGCTCTTACTTCCCGTACTTGGCTACCAAGTTTTGAAACTTTTCAGATTGCTTGACCTTCATGGCTACTGTTATGTGATTAAGGAATTGTCAAAAAATCTCCCTAGAAACTTTTTGTAAGGTGGACACAACGTCTGATTTCAATAGCTATCTACTACGTTATCTAACTCGTTCTTATCCATTTCCAAAATAAAAGGTACGGTAATACAATTTTTTCTTTTTTAATTAACTGCCAGTTCCCGTATAAGGTTGATAACGTCACAAAATTTTCATACCAAATATGTTAGCAAAAACAATGAGGGGCATTAATATATATTATACCTATTTAAACAAACATTTATATTTATGTTAAAGATTTTAGAAAAGCGTACTTCTAACAAATAAATCACAAAACACAAACAGTGAATGCTCTCTTAACTGAAAGCCTCACAGACCATAGCACTAACACAAGACGTTCGCGCCAACTGTTTTTTTTATTATTACACTATGGTTCTGTTGTTCTTCTTTATTTACATAACCAATCATTATAATTCAGAATTGTTTGTTCCAATTTCAACTGGAGATTTTTCAGTTTCTAGACCAAAAATGAAATATCTGTTTATGGTAAGTATAAAATCACTAAAACTATTCAGGTACTTTTAGAAGTCAAACCCAAAAACTTATATTGGATACCTCTCTTTCACTTCACTAATTTAATGCTTTTTCGTGAAATTATTTTGAGTAATATACCACAGAAAATAGGAAAACATAAACCGAAAAAAGAAACAAGAGTTTTTCCAAATATCACAAAGTCAGAACTTTGCGTATTGCCACTAAAAGTTCATCCTAAATGCGTACCCGACGTGAAAATATTGATTCGTCGATGTATTTTTTTTTTAAACGAAGAGTAGATTGTAAAAGGTGCCTTCTCAAATTATGAGAATCTGACATAACGAGAAAATGGCGCCTGTACAAACATCAATGAATGAATTCTTTATTACCCTTTGGCGTGCTTTATGCCAAAAAACATTTCCTTCCAGCTTACCATCGGTATTTTGTAAAAAAGAATATTATTATTGGTAGGGCAATTAGAAAATTAATTATAAAACAATACATAAATAATATCAGTAAATAAAAAATAAAACAAAAGCAAGTAACCGTCACACGCGATTGAAGTAAAACTTAAATGGGCACCATTATCCCGACGGTCACCACCATCCTGACGGTCACTACCATCCCGATAGTCACCGCCATCCCGACGGTCAGCACCATCCCGACGGTCACCATATCGTCATCGGACGCCATATTGCCGTAACGGAATTCTGTTGCATATATTGCCGTAATGGAATTCCGTTGCATTTATTGCCGTGACGGACTTCCGTTGCATTGTCATCCAGTTACCGACTAGTCGCGCCTAAAGAAGTTTTACTTCAATAAAAATAAATACATACATAAAAGTACGTGTAAATAATAAAAAACAATACAAATAAATAAAAAACCGTATACACAACATAAGTTATAAACACAAATTTTATTAATGATGATCACACTCTGTTTCTTTTTTTTTTTTCGAACTGACTATACTGTTAGCCTTAGGGGCCCTAGAGCCTTTACGGCTTTTACAGCTTTACCGGGCTTGGGGGAAGCGCTTAGGGCATTCAGCCACGAAAGCTAAGCAACAACATCAGAGGGTGCCAAAGTGGCCGAACCTCGGCTCGGCCTGTTGCGCGTATGCAATTAAGTCGCGATCTGACTAAATCCCTATCATTCGATCTAAACTAACTATACATATATACATGTTTCTGCCCCCTGGGAGGAGGGAAGGAACATGTGTATGTGTATTTAGTGGTCTGAAAATTTTTGTCTAATCTAACTAGGCAAAAAAAGAAAAAAAAAAAGGCCCCTTACAGAACCTATGTACCTGTGTGTTGTGCATGTGTGTATAATGCAGTGTCAGGTATGACTGTGAAAGCTAGTGAATGTAGAGTCACTGTATCGCGCGAACGGCTGCTTGACTCAAGGGCTCCATGCCGATGGATCGGACCTAGGCTTGAGTTGCCGCAGAGGAGGGTGGTCGTGGCGGGTTCTCTGTCTCTCGTCAATAAAAAAATATTGGTAGAGTTATGATTTGAAGTTGGTGATTGATTTAGCGTCTTAAAGATGACATTGGTAGTAACGCATTCCACAACCGTATGGCAATTATCGTAAAGGAGTTTAAAAATAGAACTTAATAAAAACGATGTAAAAATAAAATCTATACTTAAAATTCAACACTGAAATGTATGTGTTGTTATCCTACCAAAATTTCAGAGCAGATTTCTTCTCAACATAGGTACTATAAGATTTAAACAGCTTGTAAGGGTCGTCCCTTACAGGAAACAATTCGCGTCCCGTACCAGAGACCCGATGGTATCACTACTTAGTACTTTAACAAGCTTTTGATAGTACTCGTGGGTCCGAGCAGACACCCTCGTTTACGAGATAAAAGCAATACAGGTGACAGAATTAACGCGGGATAATTTAGCGGGTCATTTAATTTTGTTTTCTTCGAAACGTTTACGAAATTGTTAAGTAATTTGTTAACCCGACTTGTTTTTTCTAATCGTAGTATGACAAAGACACAACGCTATGTCTGACTATAATCACTGATGACTGTATCAGCGTGTATCAGCTGCAGGGCTGCGCTGCCCCTTGTGTGCCGATGCCGGGAGGCCGGCCGATCACTATATGGCGGCCGCCAAGTACCCATCAAGAACCCCATAGGAGTCTAGCAAAGACGTTTGGTGGTAGGAGGGGGCACTTCTCGTTCCCTCTTCCGCCTTAGCTGAACCAAGGGGAGACTGGTCGGGGGACCCGTCTTCCCATTGCACTAATTCAGCAGTCTGGGAGACAGTTGGGGTTGTAGCAGACCGTTTCTCTTTAGCGCCGGAGGCTCGATTGGGATTAGCCGCCGGGGCGACGCGTTGAATGCTATCGCGACCCCGTTTTACCTGATTTTGGCGGCTGATGATACATCGCTGGGTTTTAGTCAGTAAGATCTTACCCCTCTTGCTCCCCTGAGCGAGAAGCTGGATCCATTGTAGAATTTCCCAGTGTAAAAAAAAGTGGTAACGTGTATGGACTCTGCGTCGATCGACATAAGTTCGAATCCCTGCAATGAGTCTGAACGTTCGGTGAATTTTCTAAGCACTTGTAGGTTTGCTCCGGCAGCTGCACTTCAGAGCAAGTTTTCCCACTTGGCTTAGCGTGTCACCATCTTAGGCTACATCGTCACTTATAATCAGGTGATATTGTGGCCACAACGCTAAACATATAAAAAATATCCAAAAATAACGGCGTCTACCGGGAGATCGGCGATTTTTTAACCGATTGTCGCTGCCATACGGCATGCGAGACTCTCTGCAAACTGATTCCGAAACACAACAAACCAAAACAGAGTAAATGCTACCCCGATTGAATTCTGGTAATACACCGTCTGATCCCAAAACGTGACACGCCTTAGCGTGGTATCATGGCGGGCGTTACATCTGGGGTGTATGATGGTTTGAATCCAGTCGGGCATAACTTTTGTCACTCATCAAATAATAATGCGGAATTGAAAAGACTGTGAAACTGTGTGATGTGAAAGGTAGTTATTATATCCATCACACAAAATTTATATCCTTGGCGGGAATGGAACGCGTGAACTCTCATCTCAGTAACGGTGAGGCTTTCAACTTTAGTATGTGGTAATTAACTACTAGAAAATACCGAACTACCATGCAAGATCAAATATCGAACTGCATCTTATATTTTAACTAGTGACCCGCCCCGGCTTCGCACGGGTGCAATGCTGATACTAAATGTAACTACCTACCACAGAATGTCCTTATAAACAACATTTACAGCTTTTTTGTCATTAGATAATACAAACATGTTTTGTTTAGAGGTCTCTTGAAAGAGCGACATATAATTGACCATGGTATATAGGGCCGGTACCGCCACACTTCCTTACATTTTAAATCTGTAATATCTTCGGGAATATTCATTGAAATTACATGCTGTAAAGGGCTATATTGATCTATATTAAATGGACAATGTATTTAAGGTACTTAATTGGATAATGATTAATGCTGTATTGCTTAAAATCACTTTAGGATAAAAAATGGTTATTGTGGGTTATCCTTAAGAGATAGACATATACCATCGCGGACTTTTTTGTTGACCTTTTTAAGGTGTACAATACTGTAGTACATTATTTTGATTTATCTCGTGGGGTTCTGCCAGCGTTTGCAATGTAAGCGCAAAAAATGTGTTTATTTACGACGTCACTTAGAAACCTCTAAATTTACCAGTGTTTCTCTTCAATATTATGTATGTATTATACATACTACTACTACTACGTAATATACTTCCTCTTGAATCACTCTATCTACTACAGAAAACCGCTTCAAAATCCGTTACGTAGTTTTAAAGATTTAAGCATACATAGGGACGGACAGATTATAGCGACTTTGTTTTATACTATGTAATGATTAGCTATGTCCGCGGCTTCGCTCGCGTGGACTACAGAATGCTGTTTGTTCGAGCGTACGTGTCCAAAATACTTATTGTGGGTAATTCTCATAAGATAGACATATACTACCCCATAGTTTTTGTAGGACTTTTTATGATCTACAATTATATAGTACATTAATTTGATATATCTCTTACGGTTTACTCAGGGTAGCGCCCCAAAAGCCTCTTTTTTCCGAACTAATTCATCATTATCGTCATTGCTTATTTCGTATGTTACTTTATCTAATAAAATATATCCAATAATCTTGCCAGATCATATAGCTATGAATTAAAAAAAGAACCATGTAAATCAGATATGTGGTTTTCATAAACAGACAGACGGACAGAGAGACGTTAAGTTGTGTCCTAGTGTTGTGTTTATGCGGTGAGTAGGGTTTGCAGAGCTCCTTGGGGTTGGAAGGTTCAAGGTCAGCAACGCGCTTGTGATACCTATGATATTGTAGGCGTTCATAGGCTACGGTAGCCGCTTCCCATCAGACGGGTCGTATGCCTGTTTGCCACCTTTGGAGTATTTTTTTTTTTATAATATGTATATATATATATAAGACTATAGTCATTTGTTTGGATATATATGAATTAAACTATAATGTGTTGCTTTATTTACAATAAAAATTTATTTTATTAATTATAATATCTATTATTAAACTATATACAGACAATGTTATTTTAAATACCTGTAAATAAAGAAAGGACTTTATATTTCACTTTACTTTCTTTACTTTTATAATTTATTTTACAATTTGACATCGATCATATTTATATGTATGTAATAATGTTCTTTCTAATAATAGATAAAATATATACAGCCTACATACTAAACATATTAAACCTACAAAACTTAAAATACAATTCAAGAAATATATTTTCTTTACATATATACAAGATATATAGAAGAGGTATCGACGTACATGTCATCTGAAGCTCGCAATATTCTTACAGTATCTTCTCTTTCAGATAACTCTGATTTAGAGGTTTTACAAATCCTCAGATTCCACGAAGTGGACCCTCTGTTCCATATTTACAGTGAACACATTAATCATAATCAATTATGAGGTGTTTACGTTACTTATGCGAAGATTAATTCGTCCATTACGGATCGCGGGCTTTTTGCGGAGAACCTCGTAATTTTGAAAATAACAAGGAAATATTTTTAGGAACCATTTATTAATCATCACGCCGTATAGCTAGTAAAACAGACAGAGGATATATACATATTGTTACAAGGACTGGCTTCCTGTATCTAAACGTCATATCAAATAACATACTATTTAATATAATATGTTGGAGAATCGTCCATGAAATTATGGAAACAGTACTAATGACTTAGTATCCGTACTATTGACTTTATCACTATTGGCTGAGCACAATAGCAACAGGTGTGCTCTGTGACGCCCGCACGCACTTTATAAGACGGCTACGACCTACTTAAGGGCATAAATCACTAAATACATATACGCATGTTCCTTCCTTCCTCCCAGAAGGCAGGAATGTGTATATATGTATAGTTAGCTCGAATTTTTATAAATAGGGATTTAGTCAAATCGCGAGTTTTTCGCAAGATGTTCAGATGCCAACCGAGGAAACCGTGGGGCACATCTAGTTTATATGGTAGTGCCAACAGCGCGCATATTGCATTACATTATGAGTAAATATAATTCAGATATACGAATCTAGTACAGGCGCTCACTGCATTCAAACCATAAAATTATTTTAATTTAGCATCACTTGAATGTAACAAACCTTATAATGTATGGGATATGAATAATAGAAATCAAACCAAATTAATAAACACTTAAGGATTTAACTAATGTAATCAAAACATTGGAAGTTAAAAAAATAATGGTGTACGAAATCTTTCTTTCCTTAAACCTGTTTAGCTTCTTTCACATCAGGTCATCCCTTCAATCCGACTGTAATATTTGTATAAAGCTCTAAACCATTGAGCAAGACGCAAGTAAAATGGTGGATAAATTTTGTAAAAATATTTTTATCTAACTAGAATTTCATTTTTCATGTAATTATTTTGAATTCGCATCACACGTATATTATTATCGAACTATATCACGTAAACTTCTAAAGTCATAGAATATGCGGGAACAATTACGAAAATTTATGTATTAAAAAAGCACCCCATAATCATTTTTTTGCCGAAGTTACCAATGTAAATATTTGTAATTGTAGTTAGTAACATTTTTATGTAATTTACTAGTGAAATAACTTCTAATCATAAGTCATTGGAGTATAAAATACAATCAAATATCGGGCCGTATACTAAGCAAGTTCGTAACAACCGAAATGAGTTACGTTTGTCCGCCGTTCTAGTTGCGGTTTCGATCTGAATGTCAAATGGCATATCTCAAATTTTCGTGCCATCATGTTCCCCTACCATTGGTTTTTTTTGTGATAATTGGAACAGACGGGATAATAAATCTAGCTTTTTTTAAAGTGAAACTTGTACTCTATCGCCCCAGTTTTTTTTTCGTTCATATATCGCATGTCGCATTACATTACATTGTCACAAATAAAATTGAATTTTATGCCGTGCAGTCAAGGATTATAATCAATTCGGAACATAGCATGTCGCATTACATTACATTATCGCAAATAAAATTGAATCATATGCCGGGCAGTCAAGAATTATAATCGTAAATTCGGAACCTTGGATATGTTAATGTGTGTTATTAAAGAATGTATGTCACACATCTTCAATAAATTGTATTATTTTTTTCATTTTTAAACTTCACTTGCATCGTGGTTTCTTAAAACAACACAATATTTTTTTTTATTTACGTACTAATTTTTATCCTCTTCCCACCTACAATTTCATAAAATTATGTTCAAAAATGGTAACACACTAAGCCTAGTAAGGGGGTGGTAATTAGGCAAGCATTACAGCTACTTTGTGATTACATTATTTTCTGCGTAACTAAAAGCTCCACCTCTACCATCAGGACATTTCCATTATGTAGTCGTGTTACTATAAAAAATACCTCTAAGGACTAATTGACGTTTAACAGCTAGCATGTCAGTCAATTATTGTATTGAGGCATGTCGTGGATAAAAGGACCATTTTGGTTTTGAGGTTGTAACATCGTGTCAAAGATTAACCAGCATAGAATACTGCGCTACCTTGCCCTGTCAGTTTCCAGGTTGCGCCACAAGAAGGCGTCTTTCTCAATTATTGTAAATTGAATAATCAAACGTCGTGTTCTGTGGATCGTACAATGTTTTAGATATAATAAGTAGATGCCTTTACATATGAGCGCGCATGAAAAGTTATATGTACGTCTTTAAACAGTCACTCTCGATGGTCTATGACGCATAACATCGAGTGTGACTATCTTCACCACAATAAAATAAGATGTTATGCAAGTAGCTTTATAGTGTAGACTTTCTGTTAAAATATGCGCACGCATCGTTCACTGCCATTATTTTTTATAACATGCCTAAAGACGTATAACTTATTTATAATAAACGAGTTTAGATGGTAGGGGAACTCTGCCGGTGACATACCACTGTACCGCGTCACAATGATTTCAATGCGAACAAGTGTACGTAAACAAAATTAATGTCGCTCCACGCAAAGCCGAGTTATTTCAGAATTATACATTAATATTAATTTTGTATTTGACAATAATTGGTTTTATAGTTGAAAGGTTTTAATGAAGATTTGTATTGAAATTGGTGATGGAAATTGAAGAGACGATGGCTTAGTGATAGCGTATTCGGACATCGTATCCACCTATGTAAATTCGAAACGTACAATGACCTTAAGAGTTTTCAGTGAAGAAAAACATCGTGATAAAGCCATAGTATCTATGGTTGTAGGACATTTTTTCTAAAGCCTCGCCTGGCTAGCTACCCAGTAAACAAGTTACCTTATTTTGATGTCACATACAAATCATACGTGGGTCACAGCGATTTTTAAGTATACATGACATGAAACTGATTTGACTAGTGATCTCAAAGTTATGTCATACTCTGTGATATTAATATTACATCATACTGTGTAACATGATATTAAAATGTTATGTCAGGGAAATTATTTTTATGTTACTTTCATCTATTGTAACATTAATATCATACTATTGAATAAATTTTTTTCGTACAACTGACAACGATAATATCATATCTTCACTAAGTGACAAGTCACTATTTTACGTGGTACATACGTACGTGGTAGTAATAAATGCAGAATTTTACATTAAAAATAAGTCAATTTATTACGTATGTCTGACATAGCAGTGAATTTTATCGTTACATAACTGGGAAGTACGGAATTATGATATTGCTCGATTTCATTCAAATACCACAGTGACATAAATGTGTTCTCTGGGTATCAATATCTGAAAATCTGTCGCCAAACATTTAAAGGTATGTTCCGGCAGCTGTACTTGAGAACCAGTCCCTGTAGGCTTAGCGTGTTACAGTATTAGGTAACATCATAACTTAAACTCAGTTCTCATTACCTATAAAAAATAAAAAGAGAAAAATGTTTAAAATGAACATAATTTTAAACTGACACGAGACGTATAGATGATCGCAGCCAAATAAATTTGTGTTGTGTTCTAGCGGTGAGTAGGGTTTCCAGAGCTCCTTGGGGTAGGGGGTTCATGGTCGGCAACGCGCTAGTGATGCCTATGGTATTATAGGCTACGGTAGCTGCTTACCATCAATCAGACTGGCCGTATGCATGCTTGCCACATTTGTTGTATATTAAAAAAAAAAAACAATATCCACTTTCATTTTTTTTTTTTTATCGTTGTAGGTTTGGCGTAGTAGCTACAATCTCATCTAATGTTAGGTGACGATGTGGCCCGAGACGATAAACACACTAAAACTAGTGGAAGACTGGCTCTCAAGTGCAGCTGTCGGAACACACCTATTGGTGCTTGGCGACATATTTTCAACTCACGTCAGTCGACTCGTAGTCGTACACGCTACCACTGAGCCACCATTGCTTCTAAATGTACTAATACAAAACGGGTACTGTAAAAAGTGTTTACATTATTTTGATTCACAATGCATGCAACGGTCACTCATAGTAACATTAAGTTACAAATATAGTAAAAAACAATAACGTTTTTGTCACATACTGTAGACGAGAAGTCCTGAATAAATCCCTGATATTAATAAAAATGGGAGTCATTTATATAATGAAATTCCACAATAATAAAATATTGGTAATACATTTACGAGTATTTATGTGTTATTATTTTCAAGCCAATATTTTTTCTTGTCGTAGTTGTTTTTGTCGAGTTCTAAGCTAGCCACTAGCTAGAGTTTCCACTCAATCTTAAGTTGAAGAAATAACATGCTAAGTCTGGATACTTGACTTACTCTCAAGGGTGTCTATAGTAAACACGCAGATAGACGCTTAAGGACAGATTTTCAAGTTAAGGAGTGTTAGCCAGCCAACCAAGCATTTATATACCACGACACAATTCTTCAAACTAATTGCCATGTATATTGCTTTTTTTATACGTGTTTTGCATACTCTAGATCCTCGCCTTTTTTAGGTTTCCGAAGTCAAAAAGAACCCTTTATAGTTTCGGTATATCCATCTGTCTGTGTGCGGTTTATCTCAGAGATTCATAGGACTAGAAAACTGTAATTTGATATGGGTATACATATTATTACAAATGATAAAATAAAATCTTGAAAAAAATATTATTTAAGGTACCTCCCCTACACTTAAAGTGGAAATGATTGTTTTTCTCGTTTGTCACATCATGTGGGGTGTCGTTGGATAGGTCGTTAAGGAATATTGTAGGTCTGTGAAAACTATTTTTCGATTCAAGTAACCTTTTGCGAAATATTAAGCCTTAAACTGCAAATTTTTTACGAGTCAAGTGTCGTCGTCCCTTGCCAGCTAAATTGTTGTGTTTGATATATGAAAAATTCATGGTAGGAGTATATATTATAATGAAGATAAAATGAATATTATCAGAGGTACTTACCTCTTATGAAGGCTTCACAAGTTAACGAGTAATAGCGATCAATCAGCTTATAAAATGTATTTGGAGAAGTAATTTCGTACAAATTCCATTGAAAACTACTTAAAGACCCCTCTAAAAAGAATGATTCATGCTACACTTGCCTGGCTTCTGCCTGGTGTAACATAAGCATGCTTAAGTCTGCATATTGTGACGGGCAACTACGGAACCTTACACTGCATGTACCCGACACGCTCTTAGCAAATTTTTGTTGTTATGTTTAGCACATTTATATTTAACGGTTTTGTCAGTTCTGATACTGACGTACTTTGATAAAGTACAGGTAAAAGCATTATCGATTCTCGAAAGAATATGGGTTTTTCATAAGTATGTTCGTCACAATACCTTTAGTAAAGTTAAAATCAAAAATATTTTATACAATTAAGGCTCTAAGAACGCACTTACTATTGTCAACTACCGGTTCGGAAAACGTCATTCAACAAACGTCAGTCATCGGGAAAAAAATATATTTTAAATTGTATTTATAGTAATACTAGCTTTTGTCCGCGACTTCGTCTGCGTGAACTTCAGAATTGGATTTTTACCGAGTCAGAGTTGAATCTACATCTATCCTTGTGGCGTCCAAGTGCACCGACTGAGCCCATCAACGTTTCGTTAATACTAATAAACGTCTAACCTTATAGATAATTAAAGCAAATACGCCGGATCGCCTTCTAAAAGTTCAATCTCTTATTATTTTACGTGGAATTAATTAATTATCTTCATACCGCCGAGGCTTTTATTTGACTAAAGACTTATTAAGCTCAGATGTTTTCATTCCAGACTTTGTTTGATAAACAATTTCTTAATTATAAAATTATTAAATGAATTATTTAAAAAATATTATTAAAAGAAATATATAATTTTACCTTAACTATTGATTTGAGAAAACATGTTGCTTTTAATTCAAGTTAACATATCGTCAATATTATTTTTCGATCTGATTATACTGTTAGCCTTAGGGCTCTGAAGCTTCAAACGGCTTTTACAGATTCACCCGGGCTTGGGGGCGAGTGCTTAAGGCACTCAGCCACGAATACCGTCAAAGACGAATTCAATAAAATTACAAAAAAATAATACATACCTAACAAAACAATATACTTATATTGTATCCTTACTAATATTATAAATGTGAATGTAAGTTTGTTTGTTACGCTTTCACGCGAAAACTACATAACCGATCATCATGAAACTTTGTACACATATTATTAAAGGTATTAGAAGTAACATAGGATACTTTTTATCTCGGTAACAACAATTTTTTCGACCACGCGAGCGAAGCCGCGGGCACAGCTAGTATTTATATAATTAAATGCAAAAATTCCGAAGGAATTGACATTGAAAACAATCTACACATTAAGCTCCACATTCATTTAATCGATGAACATTCGAAAATTTAAATTCAAATTTGGAATTGTGTAGGCTAAACTGCCAACGGAGTATTTTTTTAATGATATTAAACCTCTTTTTTATTTAAAATCCGCCTGAATTATCATAAGACTCATTCAAAATCAAACTTCAGGGATGTTTCGATTTTTATGATGAGAAATATATATAACTTGACTAGCAGTGCGTCACGGTTTCACGTTTATCAAACTGGGGGCCGATTATTCAATCAACATATAACTTTATTTGAGGGCTAATTTTTAAATTTCGCCAGGTTTTCCATATTTTATCTGTCAAAACGTCAAAATTATCTGACAATTATCTGACTATTGAAAAATCGGCCCTTATTCGACCAAATCTCCAGCGCGCCGCCAAATTAATCGTGTTCATAATTTAATTCATCTTTTCATTGATTTCAATCATAGACTGATAAGGAACTAAACAGACAGATCGTGTAACCGGGTGTGAGATAACGATATGTAAGATTAGTGTTATCATTTTTCATTATAACGTCCGCGTCCCTATGCAAGTTTATGACAGAATTTTTGTATTCAACTACCTGTGTCCGACGGTTTCACCCATGTTAAGTTTACCAAGAAACTCGCGAAAGCATACGTGTAGCCCAGCCCTATCATTAATAAATATCCTGTATAGTACATTTTTTTTTTAATATGCGACAAACAAACAAGCAATCTTTAAGCTTTATATATTATTAGCATAGATGAAGATATTCGCCATGATATTATATAATCTGTGAAGAGTTTAACTGGTTACTTATCACGATACAATAACCCTTTAAAAGTAGGACGGACAGATTAGGCCCAGCAATAGGGTTTCTTTTATGGAAACGGAACCTTAAAATATAAGAAGATAGAGATAATTATCGAGAAATGAGGGCTATAAGGCGTGCATGGACATCGGCGCCGATCGACGTGAATTTGAATCTCTGCAATAAGCCCGAGCTTTCGTTGAAAGAAAATATCATGATGAAACCATAGCATGCTTTTCTAACGCCACCCTTAAGTTGAAAATATATTACCAAGGCACTTGTATGTGAGTCCAGGCAGCTGCACCTGAGAGTCACTCCCACTAGGCTTAGCGTGTTACATCTTGGGCTACAACGTTACTTAATATCAGGTGAGATTGTCACCAAATTATAAATAATAAAAAAAGTTTAACTAGATAGTTTCTGTACTATATTAAAGTAGAATTTATCTGAAAATAAAGCCCATCTCACACAAAAATATATATTTCATGCAAAAGGAATAACTTAATGTCCCTTCGATACTGTGTACTGTTTCATAGTCGACACGCTTAAGGAGACCTATACATTTTTATGCCCGTTCCGGTGACACAAGTTAATATTTATGAGCGTTTTATTATTTATGATACACGGTCGTGAAGGACGAGTAACAAGACACCTAATTTTTAACGATCGTGCGAGAGTGATCATTCGTTTTCATTTGTGTCGACGTTCGTACCACAGATAAGTTAAACTTATCTGTAGTTCGTACTCGTGTTCTAAAGGTTGAGAATACATCATGACGCACTATGAAAATTTAGAGCCTTTTCTCGAAATGTGCGATAACGCCCAATTTTCTGCACTGGAAGTTTCAAGAGAAAACGGTTAAAAGCTGAAAGAAAATTAGAAAGCATTACCGCAGTCTAGGGGGCGCTGGCAGATCACTTAATACGTATTTCGGCAGTTCTAAGTGTTCATTGTTGCTATAAACTCAAGGCTCGAGAAAATGGAAGTATTTAGTAATAGGTCTATAGGTAATAGGCCTATGAAATTGCCGTTCTGCAATACTGGCCATTTCAAATCAAAATAATTTTTGTTTGGCTAAGAATTCAAATTTCAAATTAATTTTATTTTAAAAACATTAAATTCTTTTTCCAAAAGTAGTCATTTGTTTATTGATTAGTGTTACATTTTCATCGCATTTCAATCTTTTTTGTCATCATGGATACGTTAAAAATTCGAGTAATTATGGAATATGAGTACCGTCGTGGCAGTAACGCGGCACAAGCGGCACGCAACATCAACGACGTTTACGGAGCTAACACTACAAACCAACGCACCACATGTTATTGGTTTGCTCGTTTCCGTTCTGGGAATTTCGACCTGAAAAATGAACTTCGCGGTCGTCCGAAGACTTTGGTCGACAATGACGATTAATTAGGCGATTGTGGAAGCTGATGATACACAATCTACGGCTGAATTAGCAGCAGCTTTCGACGTTAGCGTCAAAATAATATTGGTCCATTTGCGTCAAATTGGCAAGGTAAAAAAGCTTGACAAATGGGTGCCCCACGAACTCAATAATCGCCAGCGCGAAGTACGCGTCGAGACGTGCCTTGCACTGCTCAACAGACACACAAATTGAGGAATTTTGAACCGCATTGGTACCTGCGATGAAAAATGGATTCTGTTTGATAACCCCAAGCGCTCAGCAAGTTGGTTGGATACTGGTTCAGCACCTAAACAATGCCCTAAACGAAAACTTACCCCTAGAAAAGTGATGGTCACTGTTTGGTGGTCTAGCGCCGGTGTGATTCTTCACAGCTTCTTAACAAACGGGGTGAGCATTACTGCAGATGTGTACTGTGAAGAACTGAACACAATGATGGAGGAGAAGCTGGCACATCTCCAACCAGCATTGGTCAATCGCTCGTCTCCGCTGCTCCTGCACTACAACGCGCAACCTCATACTGCACAACAGACGGTCTCCAAGTTGCAAGAACTGGGGTTGGAATTTCTCCGTCATCCGCCCTACTAACCAGACCTTGTGCCTACAGACTACTACTTTTTCCAGAATTTGGATAACTCCTTGGCGGAAAAAAAATTCAATACCCGAGAGGCAGTACAAAATGCCTTTGAAGAATTTGTTGCCTCCCGTCCAGCTGATTACTTTAAGAAGGGCATCAATAAACTGCCACTGCGCTGGCAAAGATGCATTGATTGCATGGGTGATTACTTCGATTAATACAAATAAAAAATACATGAAAAAACATAGTTTAAATTTTTTCATACAAAACGGCAATTTCATAGGTAAAGACCTAATAGTAACAATGACTCCTACAACATTTACAAGTCATATAAAATTCCACAACATACCTATAATAAGAATATATGAACAATATTTTCATGTCATTATTTAAAATGTTTTAGGATCATATAATTAGGCACAGTAGATTCTGAAGAATGGAATTTAACGAGTAACATATAGGCCAGATATTAGACAAAATTACTCGCTTTCATATATCCACCTCCTAGAACTGGGTATTTGTTTTTTTTTGTATAAGATCATGTATAATATTTATAACAAACTATTTTTATTTTATTTATTTTTCGCAATATTTCAAAAGTTATTTCAAAATAAAAAGTAATTTTTCAATTCAGTACAGAAAACGCTCCGATCGTTCCCGAATAAATCCGAGCGCGTGTGAGGTCACAATATTAATTTCTACTCATTGAAGCACACAGCTGATACAGTGCTTTGACACTTAATTGATGAAATTCCTTTAACATTATGACGTCACAAACCTGGCGATCAATCGTGGCGCGTTCGTAGTCATGTCATTGTGATTCTTTTTAAAATATTACAATTTTTAATTGTTCATTATTAATAAATAAATATATATTTTAAGAGTTTTTCCAATTGAGTATTATCATCAATTATGATGAAGCTTTAAAATACATAAAAAATCGATATATTTTGTTTCAAATTCCCAATTGGCTTTATATGAGATTTCACTACTTGTTATAGACTAATCATCCCAATCGAGACTTGACACGTTTTTTACAGCATTTTTTTGTTGTGATAAGTTTTTATTAAGTAACGCGATGTTAAGGGAGGCGCTAGATTTTTTTAATTCGCGAATAAGCCTACGTAATAATTTTAATTAAGAAAGTATAAGTAGATGCGTATACTCATACTGTCTAGATTTGCGAACTACATCACCCACGAACTATTTTACGCATTTTCCACGCCTTGATAAATTAAAAATACGTTGTCTTTGTGAAAATTTTGTAAATAGAAAATATGCAGTCGTTAAAAAATAAGAAGTAAGTTGGAGCTATATCAAATGCAAGCCAAAGCGATTTACAAAATTTCTATTTTATTTATCAATATCCATCAGAATTAAATAAACTGTATTCAATTTAAAGCCTAAGGCACTTACGAACGTTGATGCCGCTACCGATTCGGAAAACATTCCCGATATCGAGACGAACCGGCGAGGAACTCGGCGGAGCTTATCGTTGTTTTTTTTTCTTTATTTATTACTAGTCGAACTCGCAACTCCTCTTGGATGAAGCATAGAATAATTTTTTGTTTATAAAATTGAACATAAGGTGCTGTTAATTCTATATGACTTTTATTACAACTTATGAAGACAAAATTATTTATTTCGATAAGGATGAATATTTTATTTCTTTGATCGCGGTAATCTCTGGTAAACCTGCCAGATTTGAAAAGTTATTGTTACATATTGTAGCTTATTTATTGAGAGAGGTTACATACTATATAACTTCACGCTATGATTCTAAGCAGCGAAGCAGTAACTATTATCTTCAACATGTAGGCAAGTGGCATACTGGAAGTGAAATGAATGATGGGCTAGACGGGTTCGCTGGCAGCGAAGCGGTTAAGAGTTGCTCGAAATTTTTTGACACGGATGATTCCCCTTTGCACTGCTAATCTTACTATATTATAAAACAAAGTCCCACGTCGCGTCTGTCTGTCTATCTGAACGTGATAAACTTAAAAACTACCGAAAAGATTTTCATACGGTTTTCATCAATAGACAGAGTGATTCATGGGGAAGGTTCAGGCGTATAATTTATTCGCTGAAATATGATGGTGATTGTTGAAGATGTCGGAAAAAAATTTGCCGATTGAAGGCTTTAGGTACTGACTGACGTGCACCGCGTAAATCAATAAAGTTGTATGTATTACTCTGTTAGCCGTGTGAAATCGGAGCGGGTTGCTAATTTTTAATAATTATAAAAGTTACATATACGGTATTGTTATTATTTCTACATATGTTTTATGTTACTTAATTATAATTAAGCGTATTGCAAAAAACACGCGCTGACGTTCAATTTTTGTCTTACTTCATTTACCATCTTAGTTACTAATATAACAAAATTTTTACTAAAACGTCAATAAATATGAATGGATTTAAAAAATTATGTAAATCAGATAAGTGGTTCTCGAGTTATGAGCACGCCAACAGACAGATAGATAGACGTTGTGTCTTATCTAAGGAATAAGGATTAATACTGTTTTGATAAAATGTTAACTCTGCATTAGGGAAATTCGATTCGATGTAATAAAATCAAAGCGGATTTTGCGACGGCTCACAGGAAATAATCTATCGTGGAACGCTGTCGTTTCGCTGGTTTCCAAAATGCGGTCAACAATGCAGCAAAATTACTCGTGTTCATAATTTAGTTCATCTCTTCACTGGTTTTAATCAGACAGACAGACAGATAAGGAATTAGGCAGACAGATCATGTAATCGGATGTGAGATAGCGATAGGTAAGAGTAGTGTCATCATTTTCAAAACTTTTCATTATTACATATTTGTTTAAAATCAAAAAGTGAATTTATATAGCTTATACTATTCTGGCTGTCTTATACAAAAATATTTTTTCTAACCCGGTTGGTAGTTCCAGAGATTAGCTCGTTAAAACATACAAACTAACAAAAAGAATCTTCATTTTTTATATATTATCACTAGCTGAGGCCGCGGCTCCGCTCGCGTGGACTACTAAAAAACGTATTTTATTTTTGTTCAGAACCCTAATTATTATACTAAAATAAAAGCTATCTTACATCAGCTATCTGCCAGTGAAAGACCCGTGAAACTCGGTTCAACCGTTTCGAACATTACCCGGGAAAAACAGACAGAAAAAAAATTTAAAAATATTTTTTTATTATAAGTAGCGTGTATTCTTTCATATGCATTTAGCAAAAATGTGTTATTTTCACATTACAAACAGACACTTCAATTTTATTATATGTATAGATTAATTCTAGTATATATTCACGCCCTAAGAAGGCACTTATAAATGTCAACACACAACTACCGTTTCGGAAAACATTCCAGTCAAGGAGAAGAACCGAAATAAAGGTAGATTGGATTATTCATATAATGATCCATACTTTCAACAATACTTAAAACATACATTAATTTCCATATTAGCAGTCTAGTAGGGGAAAAGCATATTATGTCATTGAGCTCAATATAAAACTATAACAAGGCCTATGCTTGTCCATTTTTTATTTGCTGGTTTAACGATTGTCACGCGATGTCACATAAACAATTCTTTATGTACCATCCGAGGTCAATATTCACAGACCCTCTTTATAAAGTCACGTGATACATACAGCCGGATAGAATATTTAGCATGTACGCAAACATATTTGAGTACTTGTTATGTATGTGTTGTTTGATATTATCTCTCTATAGTCACGTCATGTAGTGTGGTAGGTAGAAAGGATGAAGTATTACTTCTCTCTGTGCGTGTAAGCCTTCCACTTTCTTTATGTATTCACGCTGGGAACGAGTACTTGTCATTTTTCTTGGACGCTGCACGCATCGTATGACCCAAGCGCGACATCATGAAGCTCTCTATAATAAATTGATTTAACTGGTTTCTTTATAATTGGGTTTTTGAAAAATATATATTTTTAACAGTTGAAAGTTGATAATATTTTAAAATTAATCACATGACTACGAACGCGCGACGATTGTCGTCAGGAGTCGTCAGGTTTGTGACGTCATAATGTTAAAGGATTTCATCGATCAATAGTCAAAATACTGTATGAGTTGTGTGCTACAATGAGTAGAATTTAATATTGTGACGTCAAACGTGCCCGGGAGCGATCGGCGCGTTTTCGATACTGGATTGGAAAATATATTTTTCTTTCATATAACTTTTTAATTATATCGAAAGAAAACTAAAAATAGTTTTGTTATAAAAGTTATATGTGATCTTTCCATTTATTACATAAAAAAATTCATCAAAAACTCACTTGCATTAAAATAATATAACGTTATATAAATAAACATTATTATAATGCGATTTAATTACAATATTAAATTATTTTTACATGGTAAATAATTAGTCAAGTCAGTTAAATGAATACACATTATTATTATTGAAATTTTTCTACCTTCTTACATGCGTACATAAATACACACAAAAAAAATCTGTTAGACTCGCATAAGTCAGTATCAGTTGACCCTATCTTCTACTTAAACATAATCGCATTGTGTTTTTAGTCCGCTTTTTATATTTTAAGTTTATCATTTCAGCACAATCTCACCTGCCGTTGAGCGACGATGTAGCCTAAGATGGTAACACACGAAACATAGAGGGATTGGCTCTCAAATCAGCTGCCGGAACACAACTATTCTAGATCTTTAGTGACAGATTTGCAACGTGAGGATGGTAGTCAGCCAAGCAGTCATCAGAAAACATATACTCATCATACATTTCGCATATCCGAAGCTTATTTGATATTATTCTGTGAATTATGGCTTGCATACAAAATTTCTTGTTCTTGTCTGTCAGTTACTATAGTTGGAAATAATTTCCTCATATTTTACCGAGTTAATTTTCACTGCCAGATTTGAAAGCCAGTATGACGATGGAGCAGCTGAATGGTTGTCCCTATCCTTAACTGTTTTATATTTACTACTAGGTATAGTGAAAGCACTTGCCCCTAATAATAATAACAGAATGCTAAATATCTTGACCGTTAAGACATTAAATATACCTTTCAACCTATAATGGACATAACCGACCCTTGAAATACAGTTATACGCTATCGTGTTTTGTAGCATAAACTCTTTTAGGACTTGTCCCAAGTCGCAAGTCAATGTTTACAAGTCGTCTTTATGGACACACGGCCTTTAACATCGGTAAACTTACAATTCGACACGTTTCACAATACACTGCTGTCGGTGGTTGAAATCTCGAGAGGTTTAAAATGCTTGTTATGAGAATTTAAGCATTTTCGGACAATACTAATATTATAGTTTTTCATAGTTTTTCATTTTTTTTGCAAATAATTTTTAGCAAAAAGTACTTGGTTATAATTTTGGAAATAAGAGCCATTAGCTGATACTTGAGGTGTTTGAGTTTTAACTGAGAAAACTGCGATATAGAGTTAAAAAAAACTGATAAAACAACATAATTGATGTTAATTTTAATTTGTTTTAAACAGTTGTTGCTTTTATTTATTTATTTAATACCCACCGTAATCTATAGTAATATAATAAAGCGGGAGAATTTTTTGGGTGTTTGTTTCTCTAGAACTACCAGTCAGATTCGAAAAATTATTTTTGTATATGATTGCCAGATTCACGTGAAATAGTATAGGCTATCTAGAATTCGGCTAGACCTCTCAGCTAGCCTTAAATATTGCTTTTTGTTAAGTAAGTCGAACGAAACCGCGCACCTGAACTGATTTATCCGCGTGCGCTGGCGTAATGGTTAGTGATACGTAAATACAATGTTTTACAAAAATATTGCTCCTTAGTACGTCTAACAACTACGTCTAACGACACACAATAAGGCCGAAATAAGGTATTTTGTGTTCTTTTTTTATTGAAAATGAAAAAGTGATTTATGAGCAATATTATTAGGCATGGCATATTAATCCTTACGAACGAAAGTTACTTCATCATCATGACAATTTTATGTATATAAATTTTGCACTTTATAGCATGTTATTTGGACGAAAAGTTTGGGAGATAATGTAAAATTAAAATAAGTCGACACTCGGCTCGGGCCGAGCCAATAATATAGATGTAGTGGTGCGAACAAGCTGTGTGAGTTGAACCCCGGCCGTCCGATAAAAATATTGTCTAAACTGAAGTATTATAAATCATAAATCAGCGATTTCTTTTAAATTATACGCGGGTGAAACCGCGGGACACAGCTAGTTACATATATTGCGAGACTCATATAAATAACAGACAATGTGATGCCAATATAATACATATTTCGACTTAGATTTTTTTTGTAAACGAATAACTGATTAGAAAAATACCTCACATGTTAATTAAAGAGTAATGACAGATCATGAACCTCGTGCATGAACTCACATTTTTGCAAGCACTGAACACATTAAAAGAGGATTTTAATTGGCAGTACTAGTGTACTGCATTACATTAGTGTAGTGTATTATCCAGAGAATACATAATGAAAGTTTTCCTTAAGCAATTTATTTAACTCATGAAGAAAAAGAAATACAAGTTTCTTTTTTGTTACGTCTGCAATAGGTACAAAGTCGCTGTTAGAAGCTAGTTCAATATAAATCTATATTCTTATAATGAAACTGAATAGTTTTTTGCCTGATCTCTATAACTACTAGGCTGCCCGGGTGAAGCTGTAAAAGGCATTTGAGACTTCAGGGCCCTTATGCCTAACAGTCAGTTGGAAAAAAAAATTGAACTACTAGTTGGTTTCGAAAAAATCTTTTTGTATATGATAGCCAGATTCATAAGGAATAGTATGGTCTATATAACTTCACGGTACGAACCTAAAGAGCGGAGTAGTAACTATGAAAGTCAAGCAATCTGGTAAACTGTAGGCAACTACGGGAGTTGATACAACGATATGGCTACATGGGCTAGTTGCGGCGTGGACGCAGTGCCATAGAGATTTCTTTGAAAAAATTAACACGAGCGAAACAGTGAAATACAAGTAGTCTATAATATTTATGTTACGAATGACCCTTTATACCGTATTGGTGGTTCACCGATCGTCGCGTGCTGTATCATAAAAGTGTTTTACGACACATCCCGGACCACAAGTCAATGTTTAAAGGCCATCTTTATGTCACGATACACATGGCCGTAAAAAGGATCGAGCGATTGAGACACTTTTTCGAATAAAGCATTTTCCTTGTCATCGTGAATTTAACGACATTACCCTTTTAGTATCCATTAGTATTTTGAAAATTAGAAGATAATTTAGTCACTATAATGATCAGATTTTACATTTTTTTATTACAAAATTAAGGTAGCAAACAAGCATACGGCCCGCCTGATGGTAAAAAGGTACCGTAGCCTATGGACGCTTGTAATACCATAGGTTACGTTACGTTCTGCGGGTTTTACTTATAGGAAAAACGATTCCTAATATGGAGTAAAAATAAAAAATCTAGTCCTAACCAAACTACACCAATAACTTTAGTACCTAATAGTTCTACATAGACAACTGATATTATTCATAACGCTTCATCAGTCACTGTATACCCAGTTCATGAAAAGATTCCTCAATGATATTTCTGTCGATATATACTTAGGTATGAGCGATATTACAGAACATCGACTTTAGTATCGATAAGAAAACATCGATGTATGATTAATATCGAAATAAAAACATCGATGTTAAAAAATCTACATGAAATCTTGTGTTTTTGTTTATACTTTTCCTACGTATTGATCTCCAAACCCCATTGAAGAGAGGTAGGGCACAGAGAGGAATTTCTTTGAAGATTTTTCTTGGGGCAACCCGACTGGTGGAATATTTCCACCCTACAGAAGATTGCAGCCAAATAAGCTTTTGTTATGTTCCAGCAGTGAGTTGGGTTACCAGAGCTTGGGGTTAGTTGGCAATGCGCTAATGATACCTATGGTATTACAAGCGTCTATAGGCTGCGGTAGCCGCTTAGAATCAGGCCGAATGCTTGTTTGCCACTTTTGTAAAACAAAAAAAATACAAGAGACAAATTTGAAAACATCTACTTACGATATTTATGTTCACAACATAATTCGAAATCAATACATTGATGATTATAAGCTGAACATCGATGTTTTAATATCAAACATCCATCCCACATACCAAGGAGTTAAATTATGTTATTTTATTGACTTTACAACAAAATTAAAAATGATATTTTGGTATAGAGGATACCCATATACGGAGATTACCTCGGTAAAGATTAAGGGCCGTGTTTGCGAAATCAGTGAAAATTTGCCCACTAAGCGATTCGCGTTTGCGAGGTCGCGTCGTGCGGTCAGTTACGGGACAACCCGGGCGCACATTAATAACAACGAGGATATTTTTTCTACTCTAAAACTATTTTGTTATTACTTTTTTATTACAAATGAAAGTAAACGGGTTGACTGTCCATCTGATTGTAATTTGGAGTCATCATGTAATAAAATATCAGTATTTTAATAGTTGACAAAAATATTTTTGGCACACGGAAATTTCTTTATTAATAAATCTTGTTGTTCTCTAGTATAAATTGAATAATGTATTTTTTATTTGTTTGATATCAAAATTCAGTGTCATAGATACAAAGTATGTTAATCAGGTCAACTACAAACTACAATTAAGTTATTACAAAATTATATTTGTAATTTATAGCTAATAATTTCGCAATGGTTACGGAGTAGATCCTAATCATCGAGCTAACATTGTACGTACTAAGTCGATAGAATGTAAAATCGAAACTTAAGTGCATGAAAAAGAAATGAGCAGAATACAGATTGTATTATAGGATTCACATAACTTTAGCAGTTAAGAGACATGAAAACGTACGAATATACTACCAGATTATACATGAAAATAAACATATTTCGTCGTTTTTCTGAAATTTACTTTAATGGCAAAACATTATAAGAACTTTACGTATTAAGTATGCTTTAAGTCCTTATTTGTTTCTTCTTGTTATGGATGCACTATCATTAGAAATACAGGAGTAGGCACTTTGGTGTATGTTGTTCGCATATGACATTGCCCTTGTTGGAGAAAATGTTACTGAGGTCCAAAGTAGGCTAGGAAAATGGCAGGCAAAACTCAAGAACGTTGGACTAAAAATCAGTAGAACCAAAACTGAACATTTGTTCTGCGATTCCTGTGGTCCATCTAGTTTTGCTAATATGGCCTTAAAAAATGTATTCCTACCAGTCTGCTCCAATTTGCGGTATCTTGGTTCATTCATTCAAAACAACGGTGAGATTGATCGGGATGTGAAGAATAGGATAAATGTAGGATGGATGAAATGGCGCCAAGTCTCGAGGATCACATGTGATCCACGAACGCCCTGAAATTTAAGGGGAAAAGTATGTAAAACCATTATAAAACCTGTCTTGATGTATGGATCTGAGCTGGGCAACGAAAGAAAAGGTTGAAAGAAGATTACATGGGGCAGAGATGCGAATGCTAAGATAGATGTGTGGTGTAACTAGAATGGATAAAATCAGGAATTAGTATATCAGAGGAAGTCTTATAATAGCATAATAGGATGGAACTTTCTAGATGAATATAAACAACAAGCCGCGAGTTAAACGAGAATATTCACGCACAATTTGGAAAAATAAATAAACGAAGTACGACATATGAGTTCGGTCGCCGCTTCTATCGACGTAGTGAAACGAGCAGAGATTCGGCAAGGTGATGGTGTCCAATGAAAACTTGAAGGCACTTCAGAACAATGTTTATTGGAGCAAAACTTTATACAAAAACTGAATTTATCTCTGCGTTACACTCCCTTATTTACAATTATCCGTAGTGCCAACGTGATCAAATGAAAACTTAAAACATAACATATCCTCATTTTATAAAATATCAAATATCAATGAAATATTATTTAAATATGAATTTCTAGTAATGCATGTAACTATTATCTTCAATAAATACATATTTAAATAGTAGATATCTTATTTAAATAACGTATTAGTCGTAAATATTCAAATAAATAAAAACATCTTAATTTTATAAAATATCAGTTATCAATTAAATATTATTGAAATATGATTTTATAAATAATGCATATTAGCTTTAATAACCAAATATTAAATAGTATATATGTTATTTATATAACGTTTTGGTAGAGGAAGTTTCTCATAGACCAAACATGATTAAATAATCACTTAATTAAATACGAAAGTTTACATAATGTATATCTACATCCAACTATTAAATAATTAATTATAATGCCTTATTTAGATGACGCGCTGTTACAGGAAGTTGGTCCTTGTCATAATATCCTAATATATTAAATAGTAACTATGATATTTAATATTGCGTGTAGATACAGAAAGCCGCTCCTTGTAACAGTAGATTCGAATTGGCCAAAGCCATCATGATGAAATTATAGCGTTTTGGTAAAGCATTATCTAATGTTCGCTTGGATAGCTACTATCCCCAAGTTGCAAAACACTTAAGCACTTATAAGTATCCTGGTAGCTGCACTTGAGAGCTAAATCAAGCCTAGGTCTATTCCTCCGGCATGGAGCCCTTGAGTCAGCACTATGTATAGTTGTACTACTATATCTATATATATGTACAAATACATGTATAGTTAGTTACCTCGAATTTTCTACATATAGGGAATTAGTTAGATAGTGATTTTTTTGCTTGTTCAGCAACAGCCCAAGCCGAGATTCGGCCACTTTGGCACCCTCGACTTTGTTGCCTAGCTTTAGCGGCTGAGTACCTTAAACGCTCGACTCTAAGCCCGATGAGATTGTAAAATCCTTCTGAGCTTTAGAGGCCTTAAGCTAACAGCGTAGTCCGTTTAAAAAACTTGAGCAAAAATAACTGGATATCATGCACAGAATGATCTCGAAACGAGACACGTAAAAGCGAGTCACTATGACGGACTTCTCACTAGGTGCGTGGTAGCCGCGACCGAGTCAAGATGCAATGATGGCTCAGTGGTAGCGTGTACGACTTCGCGTCGAATGACGTAAGTTCGAATCCCTGCAATGAGCCTGAGCTCACGGTGAAGGAAAACATCGTGAGAAAACCAAAGCATGGTGGTAGGGCTTTTTCTGATGCCCATCTGGCTAGCTACCATACTCAAGTTGAAAATCTGTCGTCAAGCACCAATAGGTGTGTTCCGGCAGCTGCACTTGAGAGCCAGTCTACCACTAGGTTTAGTGTGTTATCATCTTGGGCCGCCACATCGTCACTTAACATCAGGTGAGATTGTAGCCACTACGCCAAACCTACAACAAAAAAAAGTCGGGCAAAACAACCCTACCACCTCCGTCACCGTATCCTCGTTCGTTAATCAGCAAGGTGCACCACGTACAAGGGATGTTGGCTTGGTCTACTTTAGTTCTGAAGACCTAATTTGACACCCTTTATTAAAGCACTCTATTCTTAAGCCACATCATCGCTTAACAACAGGTAAGATAGTGGTCAAACGCTAAACTTATAAAACATACAAAACTTCTAGAAATCGTTGATGATCTTGTACCTCATGATAAGCACAGTTTAACCCAAAAACATCGGTGATCACCGAGAGATCCACAACCCATCGACAGTCGTCACTGTCATGCCGATCTGCTCAAATGTCTCTTCACGATTAAAGTACCCCATGTTGTAGGAAAGAGGAAACACACTGGACGGGAGGCAATTCCACGGCTACATAGTATGGCAAGATATGACGTAGACAACTATCACCGCTGTTTATGGACATTTGAAAAAATTAGCACTTTAAAGATAAATATGTCGCAAACAGATCCCTGAATCGAAAAATTGTTTTTTTTTTCACACCAGCAATATTTATAAATAACCTGTCCAATGATGAGATAGATTAAAAAACAATCATTCCCATTTTACGTGTAGGGGACCCCTAAACAATGTTATTTTCTAGATTTTATTTTACCACTTTGTCGGTGTGATTAATATGTACACCCATACCAAATTACAGCTTTCTAGTATTAAGAATCTTTGAGCTAAACCGCGGACAGACAGACGTACATAGCGAAACTATAAGGGTTCCTTTTTAACTCCGGAACCCTTAAAATCAGAGTTGTATACGTTTCTTTTGAAGAGTCATAACAATACAATACACATAACGTACAAATAATGGCTTTATCAATGTTGTATTCAAACAATGAACTTACTTAAGAACCACGTCTCAGATATGTTTTTGTGTCTCATATTAGATGTTATTATTTTCCCCTTTACTGAGCAAATATAATACATATCGTACATTATTATACGCTAATGAACAAGTGAGTTGCGTTGGGAATTGTTGTGGATTAATATAAAAACAAAATAGGCGATTACCTGAGGACGGAGCTGGTGAAAATAAAAGACATTACCAACTGAAACGTGGTTCGGTGGCCATCAATAGTTTTTTTTATTGTAGTACTAGTTGTGATGGCGGCTCCGCTTGCGTGAATTAAAGAATCGTACACAAAGTTACTCCTTATAACATCGTCTACCTGCTAATGAATGCCCCATCAAAATCTGCTCAACCGTTTCGGAGTTTAGCCGGAATAAACAGACAGATAGGCAGACAAAAATTTCTAAAATTGTTTTTTTGTTATAAATACCGTATATACTTTCATATGCATTTAGTAAAAAGCTGTTATTTTGGCATTACAAACAGACACTTCAATTTTATTAATTGTATTGATGACAAATCATAGCAGGCACAGTACAATCCAAAAAAAGCCCGAAACGCGATATGCTTGGTGATCACTTAGCTAGTCGGGCTGTAAAGCTCTACTATCCCGCTATCGTCATTTCCTCGTTCCCCAGTTAACACGTGACCTTACTTTGACATAACATTTGCATCATAGGTTGACGTCATCCTTACATAAATATCACGTAAGTGATGTCAAATATAGGTCGTGTGTCCACTGGGTTGTTACTCAGCAAGGTGCACCACATGCAGGTGAGGTTGACCCGAGTGTCCGTTCCCTTATCAATCATTATACTTAATGGAAGGGACAGTTTTAAATTAAATTTATTGATAGTGATAACTCAAAATGACTTCATCTGAATCCACTTAATATAATTATTAATAGTAAATAATCGATCTAGTTTCTTGCCGGTTCTTTCATCCGTTTCATTCATGACTGGAATGTTTTCTGAACCGGTAGTAGTTTTTGCCATTTATAAGTGCCTTCTTCGTAGAATAAATATATTTTTGATTTTTATTGAAATCACATACGGACTTGAATTTTAATATCCGCAACTGACTGTATAAATAAGATATATGTTTTTTACAAATAATCCACAATCTTGTATTTAAGTGACTGTAGGGTAGAAGTTAATTCACTAAGCCTAGAAAGAGGACTGGATTACAAGTATGACTACTGGAGACAGATTTTCAATTTACTGGTTAAATAGTCACACGGCTCTTAAAAATATTTGATACAATGAAACGTCACCACTGTGTGACTTAAAGGTCACGAAAAGTTATCGACAGGAGTCATCAGCGTCATATCTACAAACAAGAGTAACATTCACTGCGTAAAAGGCTTAATTAACATTAGGATAAAGTAATTATGTAAAAGTATTTAAGTAAAAGTAAGTAAAGTAATTATCATTTATGTATTACTGGGATATCATAAATCATTTTGAAATTATTTAAGTCTCTCTTAGCTTACTTTTTTCCTTTTGTTTTTATTCATTTTTTATGATTGGTATTGTGTGTATGTCATTTTATTATTTTTTAAATTATTATATTATTCAATATTATATTTTTACAATTATTGAGAATTTTTTTGTATTATTTTTCTTGCTTGCTTATTGTTTTTGTACATATATATAACAATTTAAGCTGTTCAGAAGGGTTCAATTTAATTTAAATTATGCTTAAAGATCGTATATTATTATTGAATTATTAGACTGAATCCAGTTTCGTAACCAAATAAAAAAAGACATTTGTATATCACACGCAACCTGAAGTTTGGATGAATGAACGAATGAATGGAAGTCGGATTCCAGTAGACCTCCAGTCCCCTATAACCCTGACAAATATACTAATATAACGAATACAGACAGACAACCACAAAAAATATAACAGGAAAAATACCAAAAACCGATGAAAATCAAACGTAAAAATATGATCTTGCTTTTTTTTTCTTAACAAAAAGAATTGGTAGTTTTTCTCTATGTATTTTTTATCCGGAAGCCTCAAGGGAGGTGCTCTAAGTCAATGATATACAGCGTGTAGTGGCGTTTTGAATTATACATGGCGTGTCCGCTTTTAGGCCGTCGATAAGTGAAATAAAGTCTTGAAGAATTTTTATGGGATATTTATCAATGTATTTTTTTCCAGTCCCTTGTGTATATAAAGCTTTCAAATGTGGTAATCTATTAAAAATAAATAGTTTTAAAACCGACAGGGTATAATTAGATATGTAGACGTATTGATGATGGGCTGATGTCTAAAAAGATTTAAAGGAGTCAATGATAAGGAACGTGAATTTCATGCCACAAAGTATGGATGTTTGTCACAAATTATTGATACATCCATTTACTAATTTGGATTTAATTAATAGCCTTACCGACTGACGAAGAAAGACAATATTGTGAGGAAACCTGAATGCTTGAGAACTGTTTTCGTAATATTACGATCTTGTGGGCAAATACAAAAGTGTAGATGTTTCGGACTTCGATAACGCTAATATGGCGTGGGCTTTCGTGCTGATTAGGCCCCTGCCTTTATCCAATATTATATCATTTAGATACTGGTATTAAATGAGAAATTAGTCAAGTGGAACAGGATCATCACATTAGCTAACTAGAAATTTGATTGCCAGATTTAATCTCATTAAAAAAACAACAGAATAAATATGGGGACACGATTTCACATGCGGCCATTTCATTCCAAACTAAGCAATTCTTGTATTGTGGTTACTAAATAGCTGATATATATATACACTACCTTCTAAGGACCACCCACGATAAAAAAAAATTGAGGTAGCATAATTCGCGCTCGACCGACTGCATTTTGTAATACACGAGTGCAGCCGCTGGCTACCGCAGACTCTTTTGTAGGTCTTTTTAAGATCTACAATAACGTAGTACATTAATTCGATATATCTCTTAGGTATGGTTTAATCAGATTGAGCCCCAAAAGCGTCTTTTTTCCACATTGATTCACAATTATCGTCACTGCTTATTTCGTATGTTACTTTATGTAACCTATGTACGTATATTATATGTACCCTATGTAACTTAATGTACGGATTAGTGGTTTTCGCTTGAAAATAACATAAACGGCTAGATAGATAGGGAGACGTTGTGTTTTATAATATGTATAGAATAGAAGCGAATTACCCCTTACTCATCGCGAAATCTTGAAACTATAGGTCCTATTGACCTACTTAGTTACTCATTTCGCGACTAAGAACAGATTAAACGCAAATCGTATATAATAATTAACACTGGTGAAACCGCGCGGAACTACTAGTACTATATATATATATATATATATATATATATATATATATATATATTCAACAACCAGACATGACTGATAATTATGATCATTACACAAAAGTCGATCGAACCCGCGACCTATCGGTTTAATAGTAGAGCTAATAACAACTAAGTCACCAGGCTTGTCCATATACCATAGAACCATGCATATGCAAAGTCATTTTCAAGTACATTTTTAGCTCATTACCGTCCTCTTGTTGAAAATCTGCCGTCGGGCACTTATTGGCGATTTCAGTCCTACTCTTAAGAGTCAGTCTCCTATTATTTTTGTCAAGAGTTTCAATAATTAATCATTATTCTATGGAATAATAGTAGAAAAGCTTGATATATTCAACTAAATTTACCAATATTAAAAGCCATTTATTGGACTTTTGTGGCGTAATTTATTAGAAATTCGCGAATGCCGATATATCGGCGAAACCTTTCCCGAGCGCAATGAACAAAGTTTTCAGACTTCTATACTACATTGTTCATAGTATATCACCTCTAAACTGGTTCATCTGTGAAGCCAATACAATTATTTTTTTCATTTTTAAAGCTGACTTTGGTCTATGATTTTCCTTGGAGTTAAATGACGATTTTGAAAATGCTTTCAGCTCTTAAATACAATCACCCAAACATACCATCAAGGCCAGAAGAAAAGGAGAAATACCATTATGATGTTTTTTTTTATTACTGCATTCAATAAAAGCTCTGAATCGTTGTGGAGTATCAACACAATGAACTCAAACCTTTCGAAGCTGCGTCATAGAGGACTCTCGCGAAAACCAAGGTTTTCTAGTCAAAAATTTAATCAGTACTAGAAGTACCCGCAGCTTCGCTCGCATGGACTACTAAAAAACCTTTTTATTATTTGTGAGGAATCCTAGTTATTTTTCTAAGTATTCCTTATAACAACAGCTATCTGCCAGTGAAAGTCCCGTCAAAATTGGTCCAAACGTTTCGAAGATTACAACTTTTAAAATTTGGTTTTATGTTATATGTAGTGTGTATATTTTCAGTCTGTCTGTACATGGGTATTTTTTCCAAGCTTCTTGATAGACATCTATTACAAAAGACACTGATCACGAATATGATGTGATTTTTTTGTCTATTTGTATGACTGTGAAACTTTGTTTACATGTGAAGTATATGCAATTCCATAATTGAGATAGGCTATAAGAATTAATAATAATATGAGCAAATATAACAATTACTAAGTGCAAGGAAATATTAATTTGAATCAGAAGCAATGTATAGATTTTATATTTTTCACACCTTATTCTGTCAGATTATAAAACATTGCTTAAAAACAGACAAAGTCGCGGGTTACACATACTATAAAAAATAGTATAGTAAAGTATAGTAAAACAAAAAAGTATTAAATAATATAATTCACTCACCTGAGTAATACTCCAATACCGGTCCAAAGATATGAGGCACAAATTCATTATAGAAGCAGTACATAACAACACATCCATGGCCGAATGTATCTCACACCACCAAAAACCAAAGATCCAATAGCCCATCAGCTCGTTTGCAAGCGAAAACGGCATTATCACCAACCCGAGAAAGAAGTCCGACACCGCTAATGACGCTATAAACCAGTTTTGTATGTTTTTCAACGCTTTCTCCGTCACTATAGCTATTATGACGAGCATGTTTCCAACCACAACCATTATCATAAGCACTGTGACAACCACTGAAGCGATTATAATATGAGCGGGCGAGTAACCGCTTGGATACCAGGTTTTTAAAACAACGTTTATTTGTGTTTCGTTCAACGTTGTGTTCGCGTCAGACGTATTTGTCATCTGAAGAGCCAGGAACTCCTCTTGGCTCAGATAAGTCGGTACTAAGAAAGTCGAGTTGAGTCCGAATGTCCCGTTTAAGTGCGTTGTCATCGTAGTTTTAGCGAATAATGTCGCGTTCGGAACCATTTCGCTGATATCCGGTTTCGCTGGCGACCGATTTCAAGTTAAACGGTGATTTTATATTAAAATTCATCTAACTAATCTAGTTTCGTAACCGGTTCATTGGACCCGTATTATATTTGCAGTTTATATTATTTGATTAAACCAACGGAATCTCGTAAACATCAATACCGCTTTGTTTTAACCGGACAAATTAATACCCGGTTTTCAAATGGCAAGGTGGTGATTATTGAATATACACGAATAGAATACTAATTAACGCTGTACTAACTTACCTATTATTGCTTATGGACGAACGAAAATTTACATCCGGAATAACCGGTTTTTATTATTTTTTTAATAATTATGAACAAATTAAAAACGCAAATCAATTTTAATTTGAAAACACACGCGTGACACACAAAAAAGCGCACCTAAAACTATTTAAGCGTTTCGGGTTATATTATTTATTACGAGTCGTTTTACCGGTTTCGCGGTGTCATCGTGTGTTTCTTCTACACTTTCTCCTGTCCCAGAACCAGTTGGTTTTTGCGAACATTTTAACAGGTTGTTATCGATCGCTTCATTTCTCACATGGTACAGTGTTGACGTCCGGCGCGCGACTGTCCGTTGACAGATCATTAAAAACTCATAATAGTCGAAGGTTGAGTTCGTTCCACTTGGTATTAAACGTTGTCGTTGATTAACCGCTTGTGATTTTCCACCTGGAACAAACGGATAGTACATGTTAGTTAATTCACCTAATTCGTTCTGTCTAAAGTGGGTAGAAATATTGGAATGTCATATAATGTTGTCATAAAAGAATACAATTCTCCTTCTAGGCAGTCGGATAAAAAAGGACACAACTCTCATCATGGATTAGAGAATTGGAATCTACTTGTTAATATAAACATATGCGGAATACATATGCATAATATGACATATAAATTTTCGAACTTGGTGTACCCTTTCTGTTTTCACCAATATCAAGAATTGTAATGATATTCTATCGACTGACGTTTTTGTACCACTGTATGTGGGAAATATATAGAACTGTTGATTTCTCGGTGTTTGAAATCGCAAATACGTCGTTGGCTGGCGTGGTGGCTAAGCCTGTACCTTCCCTTGGGAAGAGGCTATGTTTGCCAGTCCTACATATATAACATAGTATCCTACTATATTAGGCATTCTACTACAATATTTAAAATATATATACATAGTAGGCGAAACTACTGCATTTTTATTGGTGAAAATATTAGGCAATATTATTTATTTCAAAATGATGAAGCGTAAAACGGAATGCAAGACGCAGGCCGCAGCCTTTATCGCTTTCTGAACGAGACTTGGCAAGTCAATATGTAATAAAAGCTGAATTAATGGTGTTTTGTAATTTCAATTCATGTATTCAATTATTTATATTTTGTTACATAAAGTAATATACGAAATGAGCAGTGACGATAATGGTGAATCAATTCGGAAAAAATATGCTTTTTGGGTTGACGCTGAGTAAACCATAAGAGATATATCAAATTAATGTTGTACATAATTGTAGATCTTAAAAAGAGCTACAAAAAAGTTAGGTATAGCATGTATGTATCTTCTAAGAATCATCTACAATAAGCATTTCTGGGGCAGCACAATTCACGGGTGCGCTCAAATGACGGCATTCTTTAGTCCACACGAGCGTAGCCGCGGGCACAGCTAGTACACATATAAAATCATCTACATAAGTACCTAATCAGTGATTTTTTGTAAACTGAGTTATTTGCTGAGTTTTTAAATACACACCAGAAATCAGCGAATAAAGATACATCCAATTATTTGTTTAAATAATATTCTTATACGAGAGTTTTCCTTATATCCTGACTGGTAGAACTAAAAACATAATTAGCAATAAAAATATGAAAGAACACCGCTCGATCGATTTTAGTACGATTTTTATACTGAATCTAAGCTCTGAGTGAAGGAAAACATTGTTAAGAAACTACAGTACATACGTTGCTAGGGCAATTCTTAGTGTTGTTTTGGCTAGCTACCACTCTCAAATTGAAAATCTATCGCCAAGTACCTATTTATATATTGTAGATTTTTAATAACAACTGAAACCCAGCTCCCTTGCCACGCGTATCTTGTCAACATTATCTTTAGTTATCTTGGCACTTTGGTAGTATTTTCACATTATGACCTTTATCAGGCCTAAATTAAAAAAAAAGCACTATCTAATCTATGTCTATAGTTCTATACCAATATTCTATCATGACCGTCTACCACATTATGCGATCGTAGAAAGATATTGTAAATTTGTGTTTTTATATAAACCGATCAATAGAATGATAGATTGTCCACAAATCACTAGTAAATTCAAAATTAATGTTCCGTTTAAGCTCCCCAGATCTAATAAATACGTCCCATTTTACATCCCTCACTCCTCTATTAATTTAAATTTATATCTACTGTCCAGTGAGTAGAATTTCTACAACTTATAATAAATTACACAAATCTTGTGACATTTTTTCTAATAAAATGGCAAAATTCAAAAAAAACAAAAATACAAGTTTTATAAAATACAATTTTAATTCTATTTTAGTTTCTAATTATATTATTGTAACTTTGCCGATTTCTTATATAAAGATTAAATTAATTATTTCAGTTTCAATTTCTCCTATTTTTATTATCCAATTATCTTATTACTCGTATTTATTTTAAATCTTTATGTTTAAGTTCTGTTATTTTATATGTATATAATAATTAAATTTAATACTCAAGTATGTTGTCTGTGCATGCCGTGTTCACCTATAAATATAACGGCATTATTAATTTTATTATATTAATAGTTTTTATAAATCATATGTAATGCTAATTTATGTTGGTGACCCATAATAAATAAATAAATATATAAAACTCATTTTTTGTATGAGCGCAGTAATATCTGGAACTACCGGTCAGATTGGAAAAAAGATTTTTTCCTTTTTATATCATATTTATTGAGGAATGTTAAAAATTATATAACTTCACCCTACCATCCTAAGGAGCGGAGCAGTTAACCATGAAAGTCAAGCAATCTGGCTAGCTGGAGGCAACTACCCGGCCTTTGGGAAAGCACGATGGAGAGTTTGATGAATTTTTATTTGAAGATGATGAGTTTCACCCTATATCTAGTAAATTATTTTATAATGTACATACAAATGTGTATAAACATAGCGGTTAAGTTTTCCATGATTAAACTCATTCAACTGTATCTAACGCATGCCGTCTTTTCCCTGATTGCATTCTCGTAAATATTAGTTAGATAAATTGCACTACGCCTTGTCGTACAGTGATAATTTTTTTATAAGCAGATTTTTTTAATACAATCCAGGTGGCAAAAAAAATACGGTCTGATGGTAAGCGGGTACCGTAACCTATGGACGCTTGTAATACTATAGCTATCAACTATAACTCTATTCACCTCATGAACACAACTCAAGGTTATTTGGCTGCCATCTTCTGTAGAGCGGAGGTATTCCACCAGTCGGACTGCCCCAAGTAGAGAGAAATCCCCAAAGAAATTTCTCTGAGCCTTATCTCTCACAATAGTTAAGTTGATAATTTATAGTTACTAACCTACTATCTAGTATTATCGCTTATCGTAATATTCAATTCACGGAATAAGTCATTTTACTCGTATAAGTAATATTAGATACACTAATCATTAGCTTTATCTCACTAAACCATCGATAGTGACAACCAGACAGACACATTCTATCAAGTAAATATGGATAACTCTTGAAATAATTGACTCGTCATTTTGAAACGAGTGTAGTAACATATCATTTGTTAATAAGTAAAAAAATAATAACTGAATTGTGGGTATTCATAGAATTCTAGTGGTTAGAACCAGCACCAGATGCTTCCAGAATGTTGTGTTTAACGGGAGTAGATATCTTTTGAAAAGTTGTTTTAACTCTAAAATATGTTGAAAATAATACCAGTGTATTAATGTTTATTCATTATTACACATTTATTTATTGAAATAAAAAATAAATAATTTTGGAAGATAATAATAAATTTAAATAATTCATCACTCGGCTCGGGTCTATGACAACAGATGTAGTGGCGCGAACGAGCCGTGTGAGTTGTGACGCTAACCCATTGCCGCCCGATAACAATACTGTCTATACTGAAGTATTATAAATCATCAATCAGCGATTTCTTTTCAATTATACACGGGCAAAACCGCGGGGCACAGCTAGGCAACTTATAAAATGTATTTGGAGAAGTCATTTCGTACAAATTCCATTGAAAGCAACTTGAGAACCCCTCTCTAAAGGATGATTCATGTTACACTAAGCCTAGCACCGACAGTTTGTGCTTTTGTATGAAGTAATACTATAGATGTTTGACCGTGTCCCGGACGGCGCCCGGCCCGGCTCTGGGCCGATGTAACAAAAGTATCCTTAAGTCTGCATATTGTGACGGGCAACTACGGAGCCCAACACCGCCCGTGGCCCGACACGCCCTAGGCAAATTATTTAAATTATCACTATACGTAATCTTTCTTCAATGATCTTAATTTAAATTATGTTTCTTTTCTTCAATTAAACTACTTTTCCATATTTCTTCCATTCAAACAATATACATTAAAACAACATCCATTAGCCAAAGAAACAAAATAATGGAAGCAATGAAATTATAAAGGAAAAATTCCGTGTCCATTCCTCGAGGCACTTAGATTAATAGAAGTTCTGTACTGCAAACACAGATCAATTAAACAAAATCAAACATTAGTTACCAACTAAAATACGGAATGGCCATTAATATCTTGTCTCGAAGCCATTATACCGTTTCTAATAATTAACTTAGTTATTCGACTTTCAATTTGTTTTTTGATGATATATTGTTTTCGATCTATCTGAAATCTTGCGTGGTCACTACTGGAGTAGGCAGAAAGGATGGAGCACCACTTTTCTCTATTGTCTCTGTCTATTTTTGCTGGGTGCATGACACCCGACACGACCCCACATGACAATTGTGTCCGACTAACATTTCTCCATCTATATTACATATCATAAAAATTAACGTCTTTATATCTGTCTGTACGTTTATTTTCTTTTCACGCGAAAACCACTTATCGAATTTACATGTTTTTTTTTTAATTCTAATTCATAGCTATGCTATCTGGCCAGGTTATAGAATACACTTTGTTACATAAAGTAACATACGAAATAAGCAGTGACGGTAAAAATAAGTCAATTGGGAAAAAAAATTGAAACGATTAAATGGCCTACGCTCAGTAAACCATAAGAGATGTATCAAATTAATATACAACACAATTATGAAAAGAGATCTATTAAAAAAAAACCTGTCGTGAGACGCCTGCCAGATGTCAAATATTGAATCTTTGCCCGCGTGGACTACAGAATGCCTTCAAGCTTTCGCTACGTATGTTTTACTTAGAGCACTTTAAAAATCCTCCAAGCCCGGTAAAGCTGTAAAAGCCGTAAAGGCTCCAGGGCCTAAGGCTAACAGTATAGTCAGTTCGAAAAAAAAAAAAAACTTTCAAAATCCACTAGATTTTCTTAACTAAACATTTAACATAACCTGCATACACCTTTTTATGCAACCCCGGAAGACTGGTAGAAAATGCTTTTTATCATTAAATCCTCCATTTGTACACTTATGTGCAATATAGAATTAAAATAAATTAGATTGATCAAAACGATCAAATAAGGTTAACAGATGTGACAGTGGATACATGGATACATTTCGAACGAAAAACTAACGTTGAAGACAATAAATATAGTCCTCGGCTGCACATAACTTACAAACTACGGCTGTGTGACCACTTTTTAGAAAGTTCAGGCTACTTATAATATTCAAATCTCTAAGATCAAACGCACTACCACTCAACTATCATGGTATCAAAATTACCCAATAGAGGGATGCATAGAATTATCTGAAGTTAATATCCAATTAAATTATTTCTCTGATTTGTACTGAATGCAATAAAATTACCATAGCTGACACCGGACATCCGGTTGTAATATCCGGGCACAATATTTCGGAAACCGATAAACGTCTGGTTCCGATGACTTTGTTGTTTAATAATTCAACAGTAAGGTTTTATTAATAATTATGAACCTGATTTTAAACAATAATTTTGATTGCTTGTGTATTGCGTATATTTTGCGTATCTTACCCTATATATTCTTTAGCTTTGGTGCCATTTTACATGATACAGTTTGATTATACTTTGGTTATTGTGGACAAGGGACGGGTCTGTTTTTCTTTTTTACTTAATCTTTGACATGATCCCAAAACAATAAGACCGGAGCTGAAGGATTTATTTCTTTTCCATCGAGTCCTCAAAGTTGGTCTCATTAGTTCGGGATCACTCGATCGTCCGAGTGTTCGAATATTTAATTACGAAAGTTGACCCAAGGCTCGATCTAACTTGTTACGGTGAATTATCTTGAAAGGCGGGCGGGGAAACGATGATATTTTAGAAATACTTATTATACCTACACTTTAAATTATAATTATATTTCTTTGATTGATGATTTCTGGGTGGACACGACAACCATCGTACATAGGAATACCCGTCATCGTCAACGCATTGGTATTCAACTGAGTCGCGACCACGGTGCACATAGTATTTTTTTGTAACCCCCGTCTAATGGTAAATGGCTGTAATAGTTTATGGACGCTTGTAACAATGTATCACTAGCGCGTTGCTGACCTTCAACCCCCTTCCCAAGGAGCTCTGGAAACCCAACTCATCGCAGGAACACAACACAATGTTATTTGGCTGCAATCTTCTATGCGATTGAGGTATGTCATCATTCGGGCTGCCCCAGGTAGAGAGAAATCTCGAGACAGATATCTTCCATCCCACATAATAAGTCAGTCATAGTGACTCTCTTTTGGTATGTCGCGTTTCGGGATCAGCCACTGAGAGATTTGCAGGTCGGTACGACAGCAATGACCAGCAATAGATTTTCGTATTTTTTTATCGTTCTTTGCTTACTACCATCAGACGCAAATCAGTCACTTTATCTGCCTCTAATAGAAAAAACATTATTTTATTGTATAAAATAACAAACAGACACGCAGTCCATCTGACGTTAAGTGGGCACTGCAACCTATAGCTATTTTTAACAAACTTAAGGTTGGTAGTCTTAAGCAAATAAGTAAACACACCATTCGGACAGGAACACAACAAGACAGGCACAGCTGATTTCAGAGAGAAAACTAAAGTGATGTTTGTTACCCGGTATCGATAAAACCCTAATTATATTATATACATATCTATAATAAATCTGTAGTTATAACTGTACATATCAAATATCCTGACAGACAGCCTCTATATGAAAAACACTAAACATGAATATGACGTTTGTATGTTCAATTTAACTGAAAAGCGGCTTGACCGATTCTTAAGAAATGTTGTACACGGGAACTTTAAATAATAAGTCAATTGAAATTTAGGCTATAAAAAAAGACAATAATACTTTTAGAAAAAGTAAAATTAAAATTTGTATTATTCTCAGCCGATTTTGAAGGTTTTTTTTTTGTACACGGGATATTTTTTCATTTTTCAATTGATAGACTATAATATTTATTATGAAGAATACGAGTGAAAATAAAAATAATAACTGCACAATAAACGCGTCCAAATCCACGGGCGCACCGCTAGTCTATAATAAAAACTTATTAACAAAACTTCATACTTTTAGACCTACGATTTTTTTTTCGAACTGACTATACTATTAGTCTTGGGGGCCCTGGAGCCTTTGCAGCTTTTACAGCTTCACCGGGCTTGGTCGAATTTTATAACTATGTAGTTTAATCAATCGGAGTCACGGACAAAGCTAGTGTATAATATACCTACATACTTTAGGTTGTCGTGGGAGTAGAGATAACGTTTTACCTGGATGGGTGTGTGACCCGGTTTCCGGTATCTAACTCCGTCCACTCCACTACGTTTTATGAAAACATCGATATTTTTATGAGACCCCGATTTGAGAACTCGCTTTAAGACTACACGCTTCAAGAAGCTTATATCATTCACTCGCGTGATAATCACTTAAATTTAGCAGTGAGCGTAGATAGAAATTTTCTTAGTATAATCAATCGCTTCTATTTATACAAATCAGCTTTACGGAACACAAACTGTACAAGACGATTTTTAACGAAAAAGAAATTCAACTTCTTTTATTATGAGGAGATCCCTATTGTATCTTCGAAGTCGAAAGTCAACTTCACCCTTGAGGTAACCTCTTTCCAAATAAAAAATAAACATATAAATCAGTTCATAAATAAACAAGTTAAGGCTGAACATCCATAAATATGAAAAGCAATGATGGCTCAGTGGTAGTGTGTATGCGTAGATTGACGTGAATTCGAATCCCTGCAATGAGCCTGAGCTTTCGGTGAAGGAAAACATCGTGAAGAAACCATAGCATGGTGGTAGGCCTTTTTCTAATGCCCGCCTGGCTAGCTACCACCCTCAAGTTGAAAATCTGTCGCCAAGGACCAATAGGTGTGTTCCGGCAGCTACACATGAGATCTAGTCTTCCACTTGGTTTAGCGTGTTATTATCTTGGGCCACAACCTTATTTAACATCAGGTGGGGATAAAAAAAATACATTCGAATTGAGAACCCCTCCTTTTTGAAGTTGGTTAAATAGAAAAGCTGTGCTCAAATCGCGAATCGCCCTGATAATGACATTAATTGACCCACAAAGGAGTATGTGAGATAGATATAATACTAAGATAACTAAATTTACGTAGTGAAGTGACTGGCTGATCCCGAAATACGACAAACCAAAAGAAAGTCACGGTAACGAGTTTATAACTATGTGCATGGAGACCGCGATCCAGTCAAGTACAGATTAACTTTGCTGAAATTGCATAATAGATAAGTCTGGCTAAAAGGAATAAGAAATATATCTATATACTGAAGTGTATATGTAATATAGCGCAATAACAAATTAGAATTCCGTTGTTGAACGTGTCCCCGGTATCGATAAAAGTTACGAAGCGCGCGGGCTCTAGGCGAGTCGGTGAACTGACAAGTCGAACGTCGCCATCGTTTGTGTGTTTGATCGACGATCATAAACATGAAAATCAGGACTTGCATTAACCGCGCATAATGTAAATGTACTCTATCTCATTCTCTCGCAGGCTAAATCCTATGAATGTACATGGCTGTCTCTTTTTGCTGTCGCTTTTTCGTTTCATCGAGTTTCAAATCACAATGGTCCTAAACAAGTTTCCATTTCAATTACGCGTACCTAATTACACTGAAATGTTGAAAATATCAAGAAAAAATTATACTAATATATGCCGAAGAAGTAAGCCATAAATGATTAAAAGGTGAATTTATTTTACTAACTTTTTTAAATTGAATAAAAATTGTTTAAGGTTATATAACCTCAACACGTTCTTGGTACGCGGGATAAAAATTTTAGAGTTACTTTGCATGCCGCAATTACGTCACATGATTCGCACACATCTCTCAATGTTACCCTCTACAAAACGCACCGCAAAAACATTCAACAAAACGTAGCATTTGACTGTAATAATAGGAAAAATGCATAAAAAAACTGCGTTGAAGATAACTTTGTAAACGCGTTCACTGAGTTCCCGAGTAATTAATAGATGTAAAGTTGGCAGACTGCCGCTAGCTAAGCGCAGCGCCTGATTGAATAGTGAAGCGACACAACCGTTAATTAATTAGATATCGACAGATAACTGCTTTATGTTACGTTAAAATATCAGTTTGTACTGTTTAATACATGATCGGATTATTAAATTACGTTTACATTCGTACAATAAATGTTCATTTGTTAATTACTAAAAAAATATTCCTATTTTTTGAACTCGATTGCTTTTTTTTTTGGGTGCAAATTATAAACAAACCTGTCTCATAAAAATCGTCAATAACTTACAGACATGGGGACTAAAATGTACAAACATATTTTTGTATGCAGATTAGTGAAATTAATTTCAACGAATGTCTAAAACATCTAAGTACTTCGTGTTTAGGGCTGCCACCCTTTATTTGAGTATATAAAGTAAACTTATTATTAAAGTTAGAACAAAAAATACATTGTACGAAAAATTATATCAAGGATATTATTAGTGGAAACAGGAGAGTAAGTTGGTTTTGACTTTGATTTATTTTCATTTATTACGACTTTTTTACTAGACTTCTATGCATGGATAAAATCTACCACCAGCTTGAAATACAATTGTCGTTATTTAATTTAGTTACTAAGCTAAGTTCGCAAAATAACGATCAACTTTTTTGTCTTTTAGTTTATACAAATAAAATGTATAATATATAAAAGTTTGCCCTTGTGCATGCATCACACAAAAAAACTAATAGATAGATTTTTTTTTGTTTATTTAATTGTTTTGCTAATTAAATTCGTGGCCCTTAAAATTTACGATAATAGGGTATTTGTATCTTTCTTTTTGTGATAAATGGAAAGATCATATATAAGTTTTATAACAAACTATTTTTTTCGCAATATTTCAAAAGTTATTTCAAAATAAAAATTAATGTTTGAATTCAGTACCGAAAACGCGTTACACATCTACGCAAGTGTAGCCGCGGGCACAGTTAGTTATTCATATAATTCATATAAATGTTTTAAAGAAAAATCAAACTGTGGAAATGAAAGTATTTTCGCGTACTTCACTATTCTCCAAAGTATAGAGTATTAATTGCACGAAATAAAAATCAATACTTTATTATAAAATACAAGTGGCAGCCCTAATAGTGTTGCAGAAACCGTAAATGTACTTTCTAAGAAAAGTAATAAAATACTTATTTTGAAGTATAAAAAATAGTAATTTGTAGTTTTATCGATATTTAAAATAAAAATGATGGGCGTGTCTCACTTCATTTTTATTGGGTATTTTTACAAGCTTTTATTTAACTTGCAATGTTTCTTTCATATGTAAGTGTGTAACATTCAAAATTCAAACCATTTCCTGGTAACCGATTCAGATAAACTTTGGCTTGGTACAATGGAACTGATTTGATGATGGAACCGAGGAGTAGGGACTGGTACTCCTTTTTTTAAATCGTTTATAGATTTTAGCGTTATGGCTACAATCAATAAAGCAATGATGGCTCAGTGGTAGTATGTACGACTTCGCGTCGATTGACTTGAGTTCGAATCCCTGCAATGAGCCTGAGCTTTCGGTGAAGGAAAACATCGTGACGAAACCAATAGCATAGTAGTAGGGCTTTTTTTGATGCCCGCTATTATGCATTGTTTTTATTGGTGACTATCAACTATAAGGTTTAGACTCTTTTTCACTTCGATTTTAAACATATTTATTTTCTAATTATATCTAGTTATAACATATAACCAGGAGACAGTTCTTTAATTAACACTGGTCTGGGAAAAAATGTTCAAGCAAAAGTTGTAAGCACGTTCATTGGTCAGCTTACTTATTAATTATCGAAGCAGCCACATGGCGCAGTTGGCTGTGTTAGAGACGTGAAATGTGTTAGTTAAGCAATTGTCGATGTATTTATAACTAGCGATGCACCGCGGATCCACGCGCGTTTATTATTAATATCGTCTCGTAATTTTATTTTTTAATATATTATTGACAGTAAAATCATTACAGCCCATTAATTCAAAAAATACATTTTATTATACTTCCCGTGTACAAAATGTCATCAAAAACGGTTGAGAGTAAACAATTTTTCTTACCATTTCTAAACGTATTATTGTCGATTCTTATATCCTATTAGTCATGGAATGACATATGCTTCTCGTCCACAAAATTTCATGGAAATTTTTTGATTACCTTTATTTAATAAATTTTCGAATTCAATAGTATTATTAAAAATTGTTATGAGCAATGACATAAGCTTATAGTGTACAAAACTTCGTCAAACAATTGGTCATGTCTTCTTGAGTTAAATCCGAACGTACAAGCAGACAGACAATTTTTTTTAATGTCGTATTCTTGAACATTGCCCATTATAGCGGACGTCTATCAGGAAATTTGGAAAAAAGTACAAGTTCAGATAGACCTACAGATTTCCTATTACAGCTTTATATTTCTCAAAAGTTTTTATCGCTACTACCAAATTACTGCAATATTTTTCAACTTCTGAAGGTGATCAATTAGTTTTCATAAAGACGGTAATATTTTTTTACTATTTGTTTACGGATTTGCGAGATCGAGTCTATTCATTATTTCAAAAAAAGTATAGGCCAACGTAACTAAACTTTTCTAAAACTGGAGGAAATCAGTACTGATCACAAAAGAAGCTTTTATAATAATATGTTTTCCATGAAAGCGCTGGCTCATTATAAGATTCGAAACCACGTCCATTTGAGTTCGAACAAACTACCACTGAGCATTCTAGTTTTTTTTTAAATAAATGCAAATGAAACAAGAGTCTTCATAAAACACGACAAAAAACAAAGATTTAATAAATAAAGAACTGCCCTTAATCAAGTAAACATTGTAAGCGCGTTCAGCGGGCTGTTGACTAATTAACTGGTAGAGTTGACCGACTGCCGGAAGGTGCAGCCGGTTAACTTGCTAGTGTTGCGATATTAAAAATAGATATCGATAAAATTGAAGCAATGGAAGAAATAGAATAAAACGCTATTACAAAACACAATAATGTAATACTAATGAGTAACAAAATAATATCGGTTGACGCAACACTACACCGTAAAATAGTGAGGTTGTTCGTCTGGTCGCAGTCTCGTTATCTCCATTCTTATACATGAAAATAACTACAACGGTTTACTATTTATCTTTTTAAAATAATGTTTTTGCTTTAAAATAAGTTAAATAGCATCTCAGAACACAATTAACTTCCAAGTGATCAGAATATGTTCAGAAATCACTCCAAAATTTAAATATAAAATTGTCTAGTCCCGGATATTATGCTAATATATTATTTCTTCACAAATAATACTGAAATATGTAAGTAAACACATAAAGAGTTTTATAATTATTACAATAGATTTCGAAATACGAACATCGAGTCCGGCCTATAAATTGACGACGTAATCAAATTGGTCAGATAGTGACCTGACTTAATTATACCTTTATCGATATGTCGTTAAACGTACCCTATCGGTAATATAAAGGTATTATATCGGCACTATCGATTATATGATTTATTATTGACTTTGTGGAATTATGTTGGCTTGAAACCTAAAATGATCTTATGCTTCAATAGATGGATAAAAGACAAGACAACACATTGATTTTATCCGGTACGTGCAGAAGTTAACAATTGGAGTTTGAAGAATGTATATCATAATTGCGCTTTCATAAAACCCTATTTAAAAATAGACTTTTTTTTTAGATTTATTTTCAGTATGGTTTTTTTACTATATTCATAATATAGTTTTGAAGTACTCTTTCATTTTTAATTAGAAATATTAAAAAAGTTTTTAAACTGTTGTACAGTTTTTTAATTTTTTTTACAAAAAGTAAAATTTACATATAGCTGACGCAGTGACGGTAGTATAACTATGTAGAAGAGTTTTTGGCGGTAACTTAAAATGTCATGTGGTGGTTTTTGTTTTAATTCATAAACTTATGTCATTTGGCTCTATATTATGTAATTTTGGCGGCATTTTACGTGATGCAGTTGTGTTTGTTGTGCACAAGTGAAGTGGATTACAATAAATAACTAGGAACATGCATTTTGAGTTGCTACAAAGGCTCCCTGGAAAGTTTTAACAAGGGTGCCGCTATCTTGTTGGAGCGATGTTTGAAGATTACAGAATATTTCCCTCGCTTTGTTGTCAAAATATAAAATACTTCTTAACACTGGCTTAATGCACGAATGGTGCCGAACCATAATTAATAAGAAGAGTTAATAAGAAGAAGAAGAACTATGTAGAATATATTTAGAATTTAAAATATCTTCAGAGGTTATTCCCCAGTGACTCATGGCTCTCGGTAAATTCATTTTACTGATTTTTTGTTATGTAATAATAATTTAATGTCGTATAAATAAAAATTATTTCAAACAAATTAAAATTCTTTTATACAATTTTGAATTATTTTTCATACGAATTTTTATTATTATTATTTTTATTATTAATGGAACTTCATCATGTCGTACTTGCTGTATCTTGATACGCGCACAGCTCGAAATTTTACACTACTGAACGGGACATAAGGAATATAAATAACTTCAAAAATAGTTTCGCTTCACTTGTCTCTTACCCTCCTCCCAGAGGATAGTGACAGGTATATATGTATAGTTAGTTTAGTTCGAGTGCTAGGGCATTAGACAGATCGCAATTTGTTTGCAATCACTGCAACAGTCCGAGCCGAGCTCGCCAACTTTGGCACCCTCGGAACTAGTTGCATTGCTTTCGTGGCTGAGTGCCTTAAGCGCTCGCCCCCAAGCCCGGTGAAGCTGTAAAAGCCGTTTGAGGCTTCAGGGCCCTTTGGCTAACAGTATAGTCAGTTCGAAAAAAAAATTAGTTTAGCTTGGTTTACGTTTTTAAGTTTTCTTAGCTGGTATTATTATAGAGTTTTAACTTATATAAATGGCTTATGTATTCTACTAAATATTTTAAATTTGAATTAATTCTGTATTTTATTATGAAGTTACAGTTTACTAAACAATTACTAAACATAATTATAATTAAGTTCGTCAAATGATAATAGTTGACTATGATCAATAGTTGATCATGTGTTACGAGTTACCACAATTTCGACGCGTCGTGAATATATTAGAGGTTAGTGGTTACCGCCCAATATGTATCCTAATTCACATCGTATTAATATATTACGCACTAGTTTGTACTAAGTATTCCGTCCTATTTACAAGTCATGTTTTATATTATTTATTTGCTGATACTTAACACCTAAAAAACAAAGCGTAATGATGTTTTATTACCAAACTAGCTGCGGATGCGGCTCCGCATACGTAGTTTCTTAAGAAATAAAAAAAATGGCAGTCATAGGGACTGCCGATAAAAGTGAAAACTTATAACTTGCAACTTTAGTATTATAATTTGAAATTTCATAATGTTTAAATTAAAATTACCAACATCAATCTGGTTTTCACATCTATTGACACTCCGAGCAACAATTATATACTTGTTTATATGGTTTATTTATTAAATATTTTACGGGCTGTACAAGATCATGACAAAATATAAATACAATTTAATTGAAATAACAATTAATATACAATTATATTATATATGGATAGTATTTATATTTACATAATTATCCATTCAATTTTACTTGTAAATATATACACAGCACTAATGTTGCACAATATGTCACCTGTATAGCTACAGATACTGCTATTACGCATGTCGGTGACGCGAACTCACAAGATTTCACCCATCTAATAAGCTTCTAACGCGTACAGCACACGGTCAAGTATGTACGATGTGTTTATTATACGTGTAAACGTATATATGTATATATACTAGCTGTGCCCGCGGCTTCACTCGCGTTGACTACAGGGGTGGACCGAACACCCTTAACATTTAGGAGGATGAAAAATAGATGTTGTCCGATTCTCCACCCTGGCCGATATGCACGCTAAGATTCACGAAAATTGGTCGAGCCGTTTCGGAGGAGTTCAATCACGCACACCGTGACACGAGAATTTTATATATTAGATATGTATTCGTATACACAGGCCGCTGCGCATGCGCCAACCCGATATCAGAGCAGTACATGCTATAGATATATATACTAATAGATATAGATATACAGTAAACATTAGCATGTCGGTGACGCGAACCCATAAGATTTTCCCCTACCAAAAAGTGCTCAACGCGGCTAAATAAGTTTTCACGTCAATAACTTTTTATTGAATGAAGATATTGTGTTTTTTTATAACAACCTATATATACCGTGATGCGCCCACAACGACAAACCTCAATCATTTTGTTTATATACAAGATTCTTTGATTATATGACATGTATATAATCAAAGAGAAGATTATAAGACGAAGTGAACCATCGATATAAATGTCATTGTATTCACTAGAATAGCAAATCTGAACAAAAAGCAGTGTAACGGACAAATATTATTTCGTGTTGTTTCTTTTTAACTCGTGTTGTTTGGCCACGAGATAGAACAGGACAGGAAAGGTTAGGTTTCTTTACATTGTATAATAAAATTAATCTCAATATATTATATATTATAATTACGTCTATATATAATCTCCTTTAATTGTTCGTCGAAATTAATGATTCGAACATCGTATTAAAACTTACGTTCCCTGTTAACGGCGAAACGTATACAAGTAGATTAAAATTTCGTTAAAAAATCATTCAATTAAAATATATTCACGAGAGGTAGGACACAGAGAAATGTGTCTGGAGATTTCTCACTACTTGGGGTAGTCCGATTGGTAAAATACTTCCGTCCCTTCAGAAGACCGCAGACAAATAACCTTATGTGTTGTATTCCTCCGGTGAGTAGGATTTACAGATCACCTTAGGGAAAGGGGGTTCATGGTCGGCAACGCGCTAGTGATACCTATTGTATTACAAGCGTCCATAGGCTACGGTAGCCGCATACCATCGGGCGGGCCGCATGCTTGCTTGCCAACTTAATTAGGCAACATATATGAAGCGCCATCTATTAACATTCTGTTTAACTAAAATGACAACTGTCAGATTACTTACATTATAAAATGCAAAAAATATAAGCAAGGAAAAGGCTAGCTTAATTTGAAAAAACGAACGCTTATTCGCCGTCGTTACACGCTAATGTACGTCACTGTAATCGCTTAAAATAATAATAAAATGAAATAATACGAAGGTGGTATAATGGAATAGCACAGAAACGATTGGGAAACGACAAACACACCCGAATAAATATAAAATCGTATTTGAGTGAACGCCAAACATGCTCATCCCGGGGAAAACAAACGAATCAAATGCTTCTAAAACAAATCTGGTTTCAATTTACAAAAAAACTCTTACGCGCTCGAGTCACAGTTTCGACGGAACAGCTTGTTAGATGTATTTTTGATTTTTGTGTTTCTCCTCATATAATAATTCTTCAAAGTTTCATATATTTTTCTTCATGTCGCAAATCATTCTGTCAGTTGTTTCTTGGTCTTCCTTATGGCTTGTTTTGGTGAGCAAGTGATCTTTCAAAGTGCAAACGTATTTTTTTTAAGTTTGTATTGATAGCTGCTCGCGCACCATGTGACAGAAATGCGCCATGATACTTCATCAATGAAAATAATATAATTTTAAAAAGTCAGTATAATGGACTTACATTATTATCATTGACGGCTAACATCAAAATCTTTTGTCACGCGGGATAACATTTTGGAGTTATTTTTGTTTTGTTACGCCAAAGGAGTATAACTTCTTACGAGCGTTGTAATGATTGTTTATCAAAGAAATGTAATAATGATTGTTTATCAATCATTTTTATCTTTTAATTATATATATTTATTTTATCTTAGTTGTTTCCTCATTACTTCATTTATTGTGTTTTCGGTCGCTTTCCGAAGGTATCTTCAGTTCTTTAGGTAATTTATTATTTAAATTTTGTATATGAAACTTCTTTTGCGCTGTTATATATTAAGAAGGCCGCATACAAAGACAGTATTTAATGGCTGACAGAAACCTTTTGAATTTAAAATATAAAACGATACTTGAAAAGAATTGAAATGAGACATCATTCATTCTGACTTACCGGAGAGAGATGGATCGCTAAAATAAACGTACAGTCTTTAACAAGATTTGTATAAGTTTATTTATAATTCTGATTCTATTTATTGTTTGGATTCACACTTACCTATCTGGAGTCTGTACAAAAAGTTATTTTGTTACTACAAGAGACCTCGCGAATGGTAATCGGTACTCGAAAGATTTCAAACTTAATTCATAATTGACAAGAGCCAAGATTGTTTATAAATTAAAGGAAAACCTGGCGGACGTTTTTATTCATGCTGGCTTGGCGATGTAGCTATAGAAACGGGAGCGGAATGAATATCTAATGCTTGTTTACCAAATTCATATACACACAAGCTTCTCAAGACAGATTTTTATTAACAGCTCTGGTTCGGATAGAAGCATAATAGTGGACTAACTTTACTAGTGAAGTATTAGTAAAATTAATATACTATAAGACTAAGTTTGACTGACTGACTGTTTTTTAGTTTAATGCCTTCGGAAAACACATTTAAACCAATTTTGAATTTCATTTCATTAACCTACTAATATACAATTTTCGGAACTTATATCCATCAATTGTCCACGCGACAGCGTACATACATTTTTTAATGTTAATGCCTAATGTTAATTAACTATATAGCCAAAATTTATAAAATCTACCCTATAAGCCTAGACAGGTGTTAGCTCTCAATTGGAGCTACAGGAACACGTAGTCTATCAAAGTACAAGCGCACAACTCAGTTCACCTGAGCTAGCATCGATTTAAGTCAATATAACTTTATTTATATACAAATTAATCATTTTTAATAACTTTGCGACAGAAGGCTCAACGCAAACTATTTGAAAGCTACGTCTACACATTACAAATTTAAAATTGCACTGCAGCAAATTTTCTCACCGTAATCAAAATGAATTATCTCCAGTTTTAACTTTTCTGTGTGTTCGTATTCGGAAAAACAACCGATAAAAGTTTACCCGCTAAGTTTAAATCACAATTTGCAAACATTGTCATTAATATGAACAAAACGCTTCGACAAACCACCGATTTAGTGTAAAAAAGGCGAAAGTTTTTTTTTAATTTTATATTTTCAAAAAAGAGTCAGTTTTTTTTTGTGACAGGCGCAATACAAACCCTCTTCGTATTTTTTTAAAATATAAAGTAGCTCGATAAAAGGCCTGCGCAGTATTTCATCTAATCAGAATTTAAAGTACGGAGTAGTCCAGAAACAATGACAACTGTCCGTAATAAATACCAACGGCAGATGTCATTATTATGGAAGAAATACCTCTTCATGGTTCCCGTTGTAGGTTTAGCGTTTTGGACAATACCCTATAATGTTAAGCGATGATGTAGCCCAAGATGGTGACATGTTAACTCTAGTGGATGAACTGGATCTAAAGTGCAGCTGCCAGAACACACCTATAGGTATTTGGTAACAGATTTTCAGAGCTAGCCAGGAGCACTAGAAAAAACCCTACAACCATGCTATGGTTTCCTCACGATGTTTTCCTTTACCAAAAGCTCAAGCTCATTGGAGGGATTCGAACTCACGTCTAATCGACGCGAAGTCGCAACTTCTGAGCCATCACTGCTTCTCCTTACGGTGCATTACTAGAACATTTTTGGCCATAAGCCAAAAAGTCTATTGTGCATTCGTATGTCTGGCAAAGGCCCATGAAAAAAGTGGTGAGGTATGAGATGTGGTCAGCATCAGTATCTTCAGTTATCATCAGTTCAGTATCTTCAGAACAGTAATCTGATAAACATATAACAGTAAAAAAAGACCTGATCCGTACAAACCATTATTTTTCTAAATCCCGCTCGTACATTCCATATTCTATCATCTGTTTCTAACACGCGGGCTGAGAGGCAATTCAACATCTTCAAAATGCGGCAAACTTAGAATTTGCAAACTACTAAAATAATTTGCCACATAAATTTCTAGAAACACTAATTGCAGCAGCTGATGGAGAGATAGGCATTAATTGACATCTTCCGACGCCATTATATTGGACAGGCGAACGGAAGCTGGAACTAGACGTAATATGGTGTCAATTAGAAACTCGGGTCGATTGTTTGTTTTACGGATAGCATCTATTATCGATTGAATGGTACTTGTTGGTACTTGTACTAAAGACTATAAAGATTGTTACAAACAACTAAAACATAATAGCGTTTCTAGTATTTCTGTATTATTGGTTTCAATATTTGAACTTCTTACAATTATTATTTTTTTCAGTTATGTAGCGATCGTTATGGTAGGGCACTGTGTTGTACTTCCTGATTTAAAATTGCCCAGTGTTACAACGGCCAGCTTCTTCTAACTACACGTCATATTAGTAACATACTATTTAATATAATATGTTGGAGAATCGTCGATGTGATTATGGAATCCATACTATTGACTCAGTATCCAGTACTGATGACTTTACTATTGACCTGTACTATTAACTGGACGCGATAGCAACAGGTGTGCTCTGTGAATGCACGTACTTTATAGGCAGGCGACGACAAGCTGAAGACGTGAAGACCTCAGTTAATAAGTCGACTACATAAAACACTGTTCCTAAGCCTTCAAGCTGCATATTACTATATCGCCATTATCAGACATCTAGCAAAAAAATTGGACGAATATAAATAATAAATAAACTCTTATTATTATAAGCATACCTGAAGTCCCTTTTATATTAGTCTTGAAAAAATATTGAAATAGGATCACTTTAGAAGAAGGAAGTAATGGAAAATTAAATTGTAATGTCGTCTTATTTACATAGATATAAACTGCTGTTACTTCTATTTGAGCTGCAGCTGTTTCCTACGCGCTCTTTTTGGTCGTCAGAGACCAGCAATAGATTTCTGTTAAAACGCTTTCTAGAAATATCGACCGTATTTCCTCTTAGATTAACCGATCAATAATTCGCCTCAAGACCGGCGTTCTATTTGAGGTTAATTGTATCTATGTGCTAAATTATCTACCTTAAATCGAGAGCATTTTCTTTCCCAAAAAGTAACTATATACAATAATAAAACTATGTTTTTATACTATTACTTAGATTCTACATAGATTCTTTTACAAAAACTAGAGATTTTTTCCTGAAAAAAGAACAGCGGTTAAAATCGTGTTTAAAAATAATCGATTTATATTAAATAGATCCTATGAAGACGGAACACTTTCTCTCAATCCATTTATTCATTCGTTATGTAAAAATGTTTCATTTTTGTTCCTTTAAATTACAATATTTTATATTTAAATTGTAATTTTTACAGTAATTATTTCTAATCGTTTTTATAGTTATTTTTGAATTTGGTGATACGAATTCCCTGTAACATTATACTCGCTTCTCAAAAGCTTACAATGATTAACTGTTCGTTATTCAGAATTAATTTGTATTGTCATTTATTTTTTCGAATTATTTTTTACAAATGGTTTGATTAATTGTATGTTTTTCTGTAATCTTTGAAACCAATAAGTTTCTATTAAAAGTGTAACTCAAAGATTTGCATGAAAAAATATTGCTCAGAATTCCTGACAGGATGTTAGTGTCATATAGACATTTTTAATAGCTTCTGCATGCGACTTCATCTGCGTGGACTTCAGAATTGTGTCTTTACCGGGATATAAAGTATCGTATGTGATAATCCAGTTTATGAACTATCTGTGTGCCCAAATTTATCTAAATCCGTTAAGCCATTTTTGCTTATTTGAGTAACAAGCACCCGAAGTTTCACTTTAATAATATTACTAGCTTCTGCCCACGGCTCCGCTCGCCTGAACTACAAAAAATGTTGTTACCGGGATAAAAAGTATTCTATATGTCTAACCCGGTTATAAACTATCTGTGTGCCAAATTTCATCCAAATCCGTTCAGCCGTTCTTCCGTGATTGAGTAACAAACAAACTTACTTTCGCCTTCATAATATTACTAGTTGTGCCCGCGGCTTCGCTCGCGTGGACGACAAAAATTGTTGTTACCGGGATAAAGAATATCCTATGTTACTTCTAATACCTCCAAGAATATGTTTATGTTTATAAGTTTATAAGTTTCATGATGATCGGTTAAGTACTTTTTACGTGAAAGCGTAACAAACAAACTTACATTCACATTTATAATATTAGTAGGATTATTAGGATATTTATATATGTATAATAGCTGCGCCCACGGCTCCGCTCGCGTAAACTACAAAAATTGTTGTTACCGGGATAAAAAGTATCATATATGTTATTATAAACTATCTGTGTGCCAAATTTCATCCAAATCCGTTTAGCCGTTTTTCCGTGATTGAGTAACAAACAATCAAACTCACTTTCGCCTTTATTAGCTAGGATTAGGAATCATAAACTTGCGGTAATTTGGCTCTATATTTAAGATATTTGTGGTATTTTAACCCCGAAGTAAAAAGAGGGGTCTTACATGTTTAACGTGTGTATCTGTCTGTCTGTGGCATCATAGCTCCCAAACGAATGAACTATCAAATAAATGAACAATGTCTTTAGCTTTATATTATTAGTATAGAGTTTTTGTCTGAATTTTGTTTGTTTGTTTAGTGTAGAATATAGGCTGTCATTAATATTACAACTTGACGTATTGACGTGTAAGTAATATAGTTTGTATGCCCGACTGGGACGACACCACTATACCAAAAGTTACCAAAAATAACAAAAGGACTGGCTTTGTCGCGTGGCTTTTTATAAAACGACTCACTTTACCCGCGGCTCCGTTCACGTGGACTATACAATGCGTTCGGTCGAGTACACGCACGAATCGTGCTACCCCTGTTCCCACCGATCACCCTCCGATTATTAGACAAAAATGCTTATTATGACTGATCATTGGAAGATAGTCATATGCTACGACTCTTTTTAGATCTTTGTACGATCTACAATTATGTATATATGTTATGGTTTTCTCAGTGTAAGCCATTTAAACGCTCCAAAAGCGTCTTTTTTACCATTATCCTCACTGATTATTTTGTATGTTACTTTATCTAACACAATATATCCTATAACCTGGCCAGATAACATAGCTATGAATTAAAAAAAAAATTAAATCAAACAAACGGTGTTCGCGTGAATAGAACTCAAACGGATAGATCGATGTTAAGTTTTATAATATATAGGTAGATATTGGGTATAGATATTTGGGTGGCAACCAACACTCCCACACCGTGTGTGATACTTTACTTTTGTAGATATGGATTGTATTTTAAAATTGGTTGGAAGTCACATAAATAACCGCCAAATATGGTGGTACACTATAACCGGGATGAAGGCTGATATTAAGTATAACCTCTTGAAACCAATATTGCTGTCGATGATATTATCCTATTGCTCCCAGGCTCCAAAGGCACTATTCTCCCAAGCTTGAAATCCGAGAAAATAGAGCAAGTCCCACTCGCAAGTGACCGGTCGTCTCCGATTTTAAATATAGAAGGGTAAATAAAAAAAAGAATAATTTTGCATACCCCCAATAAATTTAAGAGCACAAACATATATGTTAACTGTTTTATAATAAATTGAACAGAAACTACATTTAAGTGAAATGAAGTCGTTACAGCTACCAGAATTAAAAAAATGTTTTATCTAACAGGGTGATTCATTCGAGTTACCTCAGTAGCAGTAGCATTTCGTGTTCGTGTCCGAAGGGCGTTTTTCACGGGGGATTTCAATTAGCAAGATAAAGCCTGGCTACCGTTCGCAGACAGATTGCGAAAGTACAACCGCACGGGATGAATACAATTTAACACGTTTAATGAGATGGACATTTTATTTTTAATAATCTTTTAATTGTTTTGAAAATTTATGTGGGATTGCATAGGAAGGAAAATTTGCTTAAGATACTATTAAGTTATTATTAATTCTTCACACAACCGCCTTATAATATCTAAATTTATAAACTATAATCTATAATATAACTTATAATCTTTTACAGAACTTTTTTATTTTTTATATATCAATTAAAGTAAAGATCATCATAACTTATAATACATTCTACATTTATTAAAGTACCAAATACTTAGTTCCACCTGGAACTAGTGAGTCAGTTCTGGAATTAAAATAATCTGGGACCTAAAAGACTTGCTTGTGTCAATAGTCAATCGAAATCAGTTCGTAACTTGTGTCCAAACTTATTTTAAACCTCCTAGAGTAAGACATACATTACATTATCTATCTATAAATATAATAAAATTGAAAAGTCTGTTTGTAATGTCAAAATACCAGCTTTTTACTAAATGCATATGAAAGTAATAGGTCTTTACCTATGAAATTGCCGTTCTGCAGTACTGGCCATTTCAAATCAAAATAATTTTTGTTTGGCTAAGAATTCTAATTTCAAATTAATTTTATTTTAAAAACATGGAATTCTTTTTCCAAAAGTAGTCATTTGTTTATTGATTAGTGTTACATTTTCATCGCATTTCAATCTTTTTTGTCATCATGGATACGTTAAAAATTCGAGTAATTATGGAATATGAGTACCGTCGTGGCAGTAACGCGGCACAAGCGGCACGCAACATCAACGACGTTTACGGAGCTAACACTACAAACTGACGCACCACCAGTTATTGGTTTGCTCGCTTCCGTTCTGGGAATTTCACCTGAAAAATGAACCTCGCGGTCGTCCGAAGACTTTGGTCAATGACGAATTAAAGGCGATTGTTGAAGCTGATGACACACAATCTACGGCTGAATTAGCAGCAGCTTTCGACGTTAGCGTCAAAATAATATTGGTCTATTTGCGTCAAATTGGCAAGGTAAAAAAGCTTGACAAATGGTTGCCCCACGAACTCAATGATCGCCAGCGCGAAGTACGCGTCGAGACGTGCCTTGCACTGCTCAACAGACACACGAATGAAGGAATTTTGAACCGCATTGTTACCTGCGATGAAAAATGGATTCTGTTTAATAACCGCAAGCGCTCAGCAAGTTGGATGGATCCTGGTTCAGCACCTAAACAATGCCCTAAACGAAAACTTACCCCTAGAAAAGTGATGGTCACTGTTTGGTGGTCTAGCGCCGGTGTGATTCATCACAGCTTCTTAACAAACGGGGTGAGCATTACTGCAGATGTGTACTGTGAAGAACTGAACACAATGATGGAGAAGCTGGCACATCTCCAACCAGCATTGGTCAATCGCTCGTCTCCGCTGCTCCTGCACGACAACGCGCGACCTCATACTGCACAACAGACGGTCTCCAAGTTGCAAGAACTGGGGTTGGAAGTTCTCCGTCATCCGCCCTACTCACCAGGCCTTGCGCCTACAGACTACTACTTTTTCCAGAATTTAGATAACTCCTTGGCGGGAAAAAAATTCAATACCCGAGAGGCAGTACAAAATGCCTTTGAAGAATTTGTTGCCTCCCGTCCAGCTGATTTCTTTAAGAAGGGCATCAATAAACTGCCACTGCGCTGGCAAAGATGCATTGATTGCATGGGTGATTACTTCGATTAATACAAATAAAAAATACATGAAAAAACATCGTTTAAATTTTTTCATTCCTAATATATACTGTATTTATAACTTACATTCTTGATTAAATATAATGTATATTCGTAAAAAGTTTAACAAGATCGTTTTTGTCAAAGGCCAGCACAGTTTTAATACTATAAAAAGACATAAATTAGCTGTACCGTATTTTAGACGTAGTAAGACTAATAAAAGTTTTTTGGGTAATAGTATTAGGTACTATAATAAGATTTCAAAGCACATTACTGATTTTCTAGACAACAAGTTCAAGGAACATGTCGAGAAGGTTTTACTGTCAAAAGGTTATTATAGGGTGGATAATTATGTGAATGACAGTGGTGTCTGGAAGTAACTCCGTCTCTGTGTCCATTAAATTACTAATATGATTATTAACTGTAAACATTGTACAGTTGGAATTAAAAAAAAGATAAACCCGCTCGAGTTTTTTGCCGGTTCTACTCGATGTCTGGGATGTTTTCCGAACCGGTAGTAGTATAGTAGTATTTAACGTTCATAAGTACCTTCTTAGGGCTTAAATTGAATAAATTATTTATTGATTTTTGATATTGATTTTAACAAAACATTTTTGCCTGTATGTCTCTTTGTTCAGGCGCGTCTCCGAAACGGATAGACTGATTTTGACGGGACTTTCACTGGTAGATAGGTGATCTTATAAGTTGTAACTTTGTCTACTTTTATTTTCGATTCTGTAATTAACGTCAGCGGAGCCGCGGGCACAGCTAGCATAAACATATAATTGCATCGATTTCCTATTTTTCTCAATTAATTCAAAACAATTTAAAACCTATCAAAGTGTTTCGCAAATAATCAATAGCATATGAATATAAATAGAAACGTAATTATTTAGGCAGGTGTGGTACAGAGGATTGTCTTTAGAAGTTTTTTTCTATTTGGGGCAGTCCGACTGGTGAAATCCTGCAGAAAATTACAGCCAAATAAACTTGTGTTGTCTTCCTACGGTGAGTAGGTTTTCCAGAGCTCTTTGCGGAAGGGGGGTTCAATATCGGAAACGCGCTAGTGATACTCGTACCTCTGGTGTTACAAGTGCCCAAGTTTTATTTAAAAAAAGTTATAAATTATTATTAACTTAGTAAGAGACTATTACAAATAATATTGCTGATATGAATGTAGCGATGGAGCTGAATAATGAACAATCATAGATTTGCCAATTTTGCCAGGCCAAAAATATATTTTGAAAATAATAAAGCACTATGTTATTTCTGGTATTTGTATTTATTAATACAGTGTTATCCTCAATATTCGAAACTTTTTATAAAATCTGACCTTCATAACTGTTTTATTGGTTCGTGATTTGAATAAGCGATATTGATTGATTCCGCACAAACGATTCCCGGACAAAGGCCAATATGTAATAAATAAAACATGACGTAAAAATTCGAATAGAAACGGGCCAGTTCAAGTGGCAATACCCGGATTTTCACTTCATATCCGCCGGTTCTAATGACGGCCGTTTTCGACGCGTCTGGCTATAACTGGCTCTATCCGGTTACAAGGTCGCACTACACAACCGGCTCTGTGTTTTGCATGACAATATTTTTAATACGTACAAGCAGAATGTTAATCTATTAAGTGATTTATGTTACAATTCTAGATTGATTTTTATAGTACCACGGCAAAGTAACATCACGGTGCCTGATAAGCATAGTAGATTGCAACAACAACAATGACCACAGAGAGATTAATAATCAATAACTGAGTCACGAGAGGTCACGGGATCGATTTTCGCACACTAGGTATTATCTTTTTTATACCACTAAGGTGGCAAGCAATCATTTGGCCCGTCTGAAAATAAGCGGCTACCGTAGCCTATGGACACTAGGTACGACTAACGCGTTGCCGACCTTGAACCTTCCTACCCCAAAGAGCTCTGGAAATCCTACTCACCGCAAAACATAACACAAGAATATTTGGCTGGGATCTACCGTATAGAGGAGGTATTCCACCAGTCGGACTGGTCCAAGTAGAGAGAAATATATATTTAACGTTTTGAGTTACAATCCCACCAGATGTGAAGTGACGATGTGGCCTAAAATGGCTCTTATGCAACACACGGTCTATAGGTTCTTGGCGTTAGATGTTTAATTTAAATGCGGTAGCTGGCATTAGAAAATACTCTATCAATATGCTAAGGTTCCAGCACGATGTTTCCTTTCACACAGTGGCGAATGATGATGGGTTGTTGATCTCTCATTAGTCGCCTTTGTACTGTACTTATCATTAAGACCGCGTCACTTAGCTTGCTTACAATGAAAAAGTGATTAATCGACGTATTTCACGGAACTGTAGACTAATTAGTAATATGGGCATTAATTCCCTTTACTTTACTATTTGCAAAAACGCATCGCTTTCACAGTTGAATACATAATGAGATACAGAATAAGAATATTATATATTAGTTCGATGTAGAAATTGTTAAATTATAATAGCCTAATACCAATCTCTTCCATTAAAGCTATATTAACAACGGACCGAATCATTTTTAATAAAGCTGGACGTTGAAAGGACCTTAGCGTTCCATTGTATTGGTCTAAGTTATGAGCGGTTTACAATTTTTATACTATTTTCTACTTTAAAAATTGTAATAGAATGCTTTTTGAAATAGGTTGTAAGACTACCTATAGTAATATTCTGAAGGTCAAGAGTTTGTTTATTTCTTTGAAAACGTTAATCACTGGAACTACGAGTCAGATTAGATTTTTTTTTAATTTATAGCCTTCTTATTGAGGAAGATTATAAGCTGTACAGCTACGTTAGCTGTCACGTTGCGACCTTAAGGAGCGGAGTAGTCACCATGAATGTCCAGCAATCTTGCGAGCTGTAGGCAAGCACGGGAAATGATAATAACGATAGGTTACAAGGTGCATTGGAAACGGCGTGGAGGAGCAGTATACGAATAAATTCAACACGACCCAAACCGTGGGATACATTTTTTTTAATGAAATGTTAATAAAACAATACCGACAACGGTCAAGTCGCATGAAGATTTTTTGTGGCTGCAATCGAACGCACCATGTTTTGACAGATCAAAGATATAATGGTTAATGACTTCACTTAGTTGTATTCCATACAAATATGGTTCTGGCAATACGTCTCACAGTAAGTAAAGATGATTTTATATAAGCTTTTTTAACCACAGTTCTATCTAATATACTGTGATGATGAGTCGAAGATGGTAACACGCTAAGTTTGGAAGGAATGGATCTCATGTGCAGCTGCCGAAACCAAAGCTTTAGTTTATTAATATAGGTCGGCAATAGATTGAATAAGACGAGACTAAAAACGGAATACACTAGTGTGCGTATTATTTTATTGATTTTCTTTGTTATACGAGTTACACCCAGGTACAGTAGACATAACCACAATTAAACACTACTAATAAAGATTAAATTGCACTTTAAAATCATAGATTTTGCATAAATAAGCGGGATTTCTTTGGGTCACGATTTACGTAGGCCAATACAAGCCGATAACACATACGAAAAAAGTCTCGTATCCCTATCTCGTTCTAACAAGCATATACTATGCTCTTTCTCTTTTTCCGATGTATATATATTAAATCTATGTTGACAACAGATTTTCAATTGGAAGGTGATAGCTAGCTTGAGGAGCATTAATAATTTAACCGAAATATCTTAGCTACTTCCGCCTGCAATAGAGCAACGGTAGTTTCGTCTTCATATAACATAAAACCTTTGAATAGTAAATAAATTTGTTAATATCTAAATGAATATCTTAAATAAAACATGATAATAATAATTAGTGAATTAATTAATAAGAATAGTCATACAAATAATAATACTTAAAAATATTTAAAAATAAGGCATAAAGCAAAAGCCTAAAGGCATAAAAAAATATTTTTTTTTTCTGAAAAACAAATTAAATTAAAAGAAATATATTGCAGATGAGACGTTAAACGAGCACAATTGATGACGCGTGTACGAAACAACTCTCAACGAAATTAGGAAATAAAGTATTTTTAACTATTGCTATTTAAATTACTATTATTATTTATTACTTTGTTATGTTTATTTAACGAAAAAACGGTTGATCTATTGCAGGTGGAAGTAGTCAAGAAATTTCACATAAATTATTTACGATGGATTTCCGCAAAGCAACGTCTTCGTCAATCAAAAATCTTATTGACGGGCATTATAAAATGCCCTTCCATAGTTCTGTGGTTTCATCAAGCTCAGGGGTTGTTGTGAGATTCGAAACCAACGTCCATCAACACAACATAAGGTTTATAATGTCCAATCAATATTAAAATTGAATTTTACACTATTAGGTCAAAATTAGCAACCAAGGATGACCTTAAATAATATTTTTTTAGTTTACAATTTTTTTATATAACTGAAGAATAATTTCAGATTATTATAATAAATATTTTTATCCAATCATATCAACAAAAGCTACCTGTCCTGTTCTCTCATATAGCCAAATGGCTCGTGTTAAAATGTAACGACAAGAGACGCTACGATGCTACTTATTAATATCGAATGGTTCCTCTTATTATTTACTATTCCAATGCCTACATTATAAGCTCCTTATATACAAGTTTACTTACGATATTTTCCTTCATCAAAATGATTTTCCAATTGAAAATCAAATTAAAAACATGACATGTCAATTCGCAAAAATAAAGCAGTGGTGGCCTAGTGATAGCGAAAACTGACATCGCACCGATCGACGTGAGTTCGCATCCCTGCAATAAGCCTGAGCATTCGTTGAAGGAAATCGTAATCTAGTATCCGCCTGGCTAGCTACTACCGTCAAGTTGAAAATATATCCACATCGTCACAACATTAGAAGAGATTGTGACCAAACGCTCAACATATAAAGAATAACAAAAGAAAAGTATATATTTGTTATTACATGCCAAGCCAGAATGATATCGATTGACCTTCCAATGATCTAACGGGCACCACGACTTTCAGCAACTCGATCAAATAATATAAATAATATATATATATTGTTTATCAAGTATAATCTAGTAACAATAAATGAAATTTGTTTTAGAAGAAGAATCTATTTATGTTTAGCTTGTGAATGAGGCTCGTCATTTATTCGTTTATTTCTTTTATTTCCCTCAATATATCTAAACGGTTTTCTTTATTCGACAACACAAAACAACGAGTTTCGTATCATTGGCTTCACGAAGCCGTTATTGCTTGCAATTTGTGCCAAAAGGCGAAGAAACCAGAGCAAAGGGGTTTCGAGACACGGCGTCCTTTGTCAAACCTTTTGTCGGTTTCTGGAAAAAGTTTTGACATCTAAAAAGGAGGTTGATCGACTATTTTAGTACAGAAATCAACTTAGATTAAAGTCCATTAAGTATTTTACTTAGGTAACTTCTCGTTTTATTGTAAAGGGGGTGGGTTAAATAAGATTTATACTGTGGTACAGTGGTAGTATAGTAGTGTTTGACGTTCATAAGTGCCTTCTTAGGGTCTAAATACTTCGATCAATAATACATGATCGAAGCCTATATTGAATAAAGTATTTTTTGATATTTTTTTGACTGTATGGTTCATTTTAGATTATGTATTCTTAAGAAGTCTCAGAATCAAGTGTAAAATGCTCACACAGTCGTTATAAATATTTCTTTACTATATGTTATTACACTTTATTAAATATGTTTATTCTCGTTTGAATATTAAATTAGAAAAAGAAAATATGCATTAGTTTTCAAATAATTTATAACACCATCTCTCTGTCTGTTTGAAAGTGCACTAAGCAAAATTCATCCAATACATTATTACCGTTTTCGTTAATAACTTTAAATTCCAAGAAAAGTACAACTTTTATTTCTTTCCACATTTTCTAACACAAAAATACAAGCTTCGAGTTTCCATCTGACATAAACTATAACAACCAAGTATTTTGTATTTTCTCAACGCAAGCATATCTTCTATATCTATCTATACATATTATAAAACTCAACGTCTCTCTCTCTCTCTCTGTATCTGTCTGTCCGTTTATATTCTTTTCACGCGAAAACCAATAAACCGATTAACATGGTTCTTGCTTTAATTCATAGATATGTTATCTGGCCAGGTTATAGGACATATTTTGCTACAAAAAAGTAACATACGAAATAAGCAGTGACGATAAATAATAGTGAATCAATTCGGAAAAAAGACGCACTTGTAGCGCTCAAATGGCTTTCGCTGAGTAAATCATAAGAGATATATCAAATTAATGTTATACATAACAGCGATAATATATGTCTGTCTTCTAAGGATCACCCAGAATAAGCATTTTTATATTCCGTCTTTTTAGCGGGGGCAATACGATTTCACGCGTGTGCTCGACCGACGGCTTTCTGTAGTCCACGCGAGTGGAGCCGCGGGCACAGCTAATATTATTATAGAAGTTAGTAAGGAATACGACGGCTCAGCCGATTGTAACCCTTGCAACTAATAGAAAATTATGAACTGAAAAAGTTATCCCCTTATTCAAGTTGTAGAATGTAAAACTTGTGCAAATGTCTACTGCGAGAGCAACAACGCCACACCTATTTCTCCCACTTAGCAGTATTACTCGCGCTGCTGTGTTCCAGTCCGAAGGGTATAGTTGACAAAAAGTCTGTCACACGAGCCATTGACACTCACTCATCAGGAATATCAACCAGTTATGACTGAACTAAGGTCTGCAATCTTTTGAGGCTGATTGTATATTACTATAAGCTATGTGACCGCTTTAAATCAGCTGGACTTTTTGAAATATGATATAATTAAAAAAAACTTTCAAAATTATCAGGGTGTATGGAGGAGTACATGTAGAGACTCCAGCTAATCCAGTACCTGTACTCTGCTTAACAAACAAAGAATTATAGAGAACAGGGTTGTAGAGAGTTCGCTGAATTTTGGCTGTCATACATTTGTAAATTATTTTTATAACTCGATTGGATGTGCTGCCTTTTTTTCGTAGTAAACAACGTCGACCACCGACAGATCGGTAATTCATCGCCGGTTGTTACTGGAATTCTGGTCCGTGAGCCTTTTGCCAACTGGATACATATTGGCAATCCCGAAATGCGACAAACGAAATAAGATCACTATAGTCACTGTATATCGCCATGTATATGATCTTCGCAACCCAGTCAGGTATATATCCTACCATTGTATATACATCAACTGATCCTGGAAAGAGACAAGCCTAAGCGTGTCACTATAGTTGGTGTTAAACCTAGTGTATGGTGGTCACGATCTAGCTGGACACAATTATCTTATCCTACCACCCACCAGCCTTTTTAAATTACTGTATATTCAGCTATCTTTTCGCTTATACATATTTTTAGGTAGACTAACAAGACTTATCGTCGGGTGAAGTCGTCATTTACCGAGCTTAAATAAAAAAAGACCAAGTCATGTTTAGGAATATAGATTAAACTATGTTTGCGGATGCGTTTGTTTACTTAAATAGAATCTGTCTGGGATTTAACAGCATAATACCGAAGCAAAACAGTTGAGTTTGCATTATTGTGTTTCGGCTTGAATTGTTCGTTCATGGAGCTCTATAAAAAGGGTCTAAAATACGCTTTCCAAAGTTGGGAAAATACCAATTTTGTTGCAGTTGCTCATAGGAAGTTATAATCATTTACAACCAAGTGGGCCGTCTGTCTGTTTGCTGCCCCTTTAGCATATAAAACTCTGAATAAAAGTCATCTTAGTCTAAACTAACATTATAAAGAGGAAAGATTTGATTGTTTGTTTGCATTCAATAGGCACTGAAACTACTGGACCGAAAAATTATTTCTCCATTAGAATCCTACATTACCTGCCTGGTGAACTTAGGCGATAGAATAAAAAGTTACAGATCCGTATGAAAATTTATATTTTTTTTATTTTTTTGTTAAATAGCCGTGCGAAGCCGGGGTGGTCTGCTAGTATTATATAATTGAACAGTATAAACCTTATGTTTGCTATTTAAACAGGTGTACCTGGTATATCCTTTTTTGCAATAATCGCTCGCTTTGACAAAATACTTTGACGACGCAGTGATTCGTGTGTTTAAAAACCGTGTCGTGGCAACAACATGCATGTAACTGAACACAGTTACATAACAAAAGACTGTTTGCTTCCACCCGTAACATAAAATAAAACATAAATAAAACCAATGTTTTTTATGAATGGTCTAAACATAACTGCGACGTCAACAGAATATAACCGGGTAATAAATACACACGGATCTGGGTTCGCCGATACGATTTCATGATTTACTGTCGCGCCCTTTCGCAGGGATTAGTGTTTCTGTTCGCGTCCGGGTTCAAGATAGATGGAGCTGTTAAGGACTCTGAGGAAGGGCCGGATGGTTCGCTGAGGTCCTATTATTTCTCGAAATATAAAAACGTCTTGTTGAAAATGTTTAGTGTTATCAGACTGGTTGTTGACGAAATTTCCATAATTACGTTCTTAGTTACATTAAAATTGTTTATTTTAAATGTAAATAAAAATACATAGGTACGTGAGTTCGAATCCCTGCATTGAGCCTGAGCTTTCGGTGAAGGAAAACATCGTGAGGAAACTATAGCATGGTGGTAGGGCTTTTTCTAATGACCGCCTTAGCTAGCTACCACCCCCAAGTTAAAAATCTGTCGTCTAGCACCAAATAGGTGTGTTACGGCAGCTGCACTTGAGAGCCAGTCTTTCCCACTAGGTTTAGCGTGTTATCATCTTGGGCCGCATCATCACTTAACATCAGGCCACTACGTTAAAAACTTATAACGATAAAAAAAAAGATGAACACGCTAAATTTACTGTAAAGTCTTTAAACTATTTTAACACGTATGTCGCCTGGATGTATTATTGCTTTTTTTTTTTTGGAACGGATTTCTTTACGGTGTGCTTGCGGTAGAAGTTGGCTTGTGGATATAGTCACGTAAGGAAAAAGCGTTATGTGACTGTAGCGGGACTCGCAGTAGCTGTGTTCGGTTAGGTCGACAGCGATCAGCTTCTTGCGAAGAAGATTTTAACGGCAGGAAATATAATTTGAAACAACGCTGGCAACGATCAACTTAGTTACGGCGACATAATAATTGTTGGCGAAATTATCAATCAGTTGAACTACGTAAAATCTAATATGTATGTTTTTTATTTATTCCTTGGATGTAAACGTCGGCACAAAAAGTCAGTCATTCAATGTACAGAAATTACTGGTTTATAACACAAATAAACTGCCAAAGTTGTATTAATGAAAACACATAACGTTTAATTTGAGAACTTTGTTTTATATACAACTGATTAATGACTTTGTACTGAAGTTTAGACATTAAAAGATCGGAACAAATTGAAACACGACTATCCTTATGTAGGTGAGGCAAGTATAAACGTGTATATATTTATATAATTTCTATAAAGACTAAAATTTTTGTTGTGTTAATATTTTAGTAACTTCGTTCCTGATAGTAATATATGAAACAAAACAAGTGTCCTACTTACACTTGAAGACTTTATATTTAAGGTAGGTACTTGTAAAATGATCAAAAGAACTTAGTCGCTTAACATAAACATTATTTATGTCTTTTTTTAAAGTAAATATGGTATATCTTCTGTACATATAAAACTCAACGTCTCTTTGAATGCGTTTATGTTCTTTTCAAGCGAACAAAACTTATCCGTTTTACATGTTTTTCATAGCTATGTTATCTGGCCAGGTTATAGGATATATTTTGTGAAACAAAGTAACATACGCAATAAGCAGTAACGATAATGGTGAATTAATTCGGAAAAAAGACGCATTTGGGGCGCTTAAATGGCTTACGCTTAGTAAACCTTACGAAGATATATGAAATTAATGTTCTACATGATTGTAGAATCACCCACAATAATATTTTCTGTATTCCGCTTTTGGGCGTGGGCAGTACGATTTGCACGTGCTCTCGACCGACGGCATTGTATAGTCCACGCGATCAGAGTCGCGGGCACAGCTTGTATATTATAAAACATTATTTCAAATCGTTTTTAGCTCAAACTAAAATGCTATTGTAAACTTAATTCAATATGTTCATTTCTGTATATTGCATATTTGCTTATAATTATAAGTGATGTGAGATGAAATGGAAATAGCATATTCAGGTGTGACCAAAAAACATCTGCACTCCGATAGGCTGTAGGATTTAACAATCAGAAAATATGGACAACTAAAATGATATACATTTTATGATAAACGAGGCCCTATAGATTCCACTAAAATTATAGTTATGGCCTAAAGCTTTCCCGTGCCATTTGGCTCACATGAAATAATTAATGTTGTCAAATTAATAACACTCGTAACACATTCATGTTGTTGTATAAGTTGAAACTATAGAACATTTTTATAATGTCTAGAAACGTATTTATTAGTGTAATATTATTAAGTCTGTCAATTGCGAGTCGAATTTACGTACCAATGATTGGTCCATTGTATCACTGTTTTCGACCCTGGCCGGTTTTTATTATTTTTGGTTTTACTTTGGTATTTGCACTATAATGCTACCAAGTATGAAACATGTGTGTATTTCGATAAAGCAAAAAAAATGTTATTATAAATATATACATATTAAATGCTTTCTAGAGAACGCGTGTTACTTTTTAATTACTCGACGTTTTGGCCTGTTTACACAGGCCGTGGTCAAGAGCGAGAAAACAATACTCGATAGTTTAAAAAGTGTTAACATATAATTATTTTATTGGATATTCGCAATAATATCATATATTCTGTGAAAATTTAAATAGGTTACCTATTACGGTTCACAAGTTTTTTTCTTCAATATAGCATGGACGACATAAGCTTAGTAATAGGGTTTCTTCTATGAAATGGGCACTATTAATTATTTATAAGTTTTAAATTCTGCCACCACTTCAGAACATGATAACAAGAAATGGAAAGAAACCCAACGGAAATTATTAATGTTTGTAACAAATTCTTTTTACCTTCTACAATTATTTGGCTTAAGCCTGTTTCTGTCCATAGTTGAATATTCATTTAAATATGCGCGAAGCAAATAATACCCTAGCTAGATCTGGGTAATTAATAACTTAATCAGTCATTGTAAGCAAAGAAATTATAAATTACCCAAAACCACAACTCACTTGGTCTTGTAAATGCTAGTCTTGCATAGTCGCGTACATGAGATTTCCCTCTCTGTGCATCCATTAAAAATAATACAATTATTATCTGTAAACGTTAATAACAGCTAAAAATGGATACACCTTATCGAGTTCCTTACCGGCTCTTTTCGGTGACTGAAATGTTTTTCGAGCCTTTGGTTATGTTTTAATATTGTTAAGTGTCTTCTCTGGTCCTAAATTGAATAAAGTATTTTAGACTCTTTTCTTTTAGAGCACGTGAATATTGGATGTGAAGCGATTTTTTTCCCGAAATCCAATAGTAGAAATTTTACCAGGTTACTGACCCTACCCTAGATAGAATTAAGAAAAGTTTAACCACTTGCCATTCATTCGCTAAAATGATTTGTATATAGTAGTCATTTGATTATTACAACCCTACCTAAGACTTGCTACTGAACCAGTTTTTCCTTACTGAAAATTCAGTTTCCACCTGTCATTTTGCAGAGGGATGTTCCAAAGTACACTTATTTACATTTAGTTTCCCCTCAAAAACTTGTCTAGCCATATCGTATTAAATTATATTTAGCTTTGTACAGGAATGGCCTGTTTCTGACATTTACTGGAGCGCACTATTTCATCGCTATTAGTTAAAATATCCGATGTGTAATTTAAGATTCTAATATTACAAATTGTTTGTTTTGCTTAAAATTGTATACTATTTATTATTTTAATATTGGAATCTATTCTGTACATATATTCATTGAAACGTCTGTATCTATTATTATATTATTTTCGAAATATCGAATAAAACTCTACAGCTAGTAGCGCTAGCCATAAAATAACATTCATATTTTCATTGTAAAAATATATAACATGATTCATATATTACATTATTCGAGTATAATTTATCCTTACCTGGTTTTCTGATTGGATTCTTTTTATGCTTTACGGGATACATACAACATAAGAAACTAGGTGTAGGTTTTATTGTGTTAAATAAAATAAATTTTATTTTTATTGTAGCAATACGTGATTATGTCTCTGCGCGATCGAATCCGGAATGAGGAGTCCTGCAATAGCATCAAAAGTTGGTGAAGATAGCCCTAAGAATTGCTGTTAAGTGGCAATGGACGCTAAGCATTTTTCGTAGAATGGACGGCCAATGGAGCCGAAGAGTTTTCGAGTGGCAATCGTGTATCGGAAAACGCAGCCTGGGCAGACTCGTTACAAGTTCGACCGACGACCTGGTGAAGGTTGCGGGAACCTGCTGGACGTAAGCAGCGCAGGATGGTGGTTGTGGCGATCTTTGGGGAGACCTATGTCCAGCAGTGGACGTTTTTTGACTGAATGGATGGATGGATACGATATTAGATTCAACAAACGGGTATTATGTTTTAAAAAAAATGGAATTTTAACAGTTAATAAATCATTATGCTATATTATACTCTTATTAACATGTAAATATCAAAGGAAACCGTATTTTTACTTCCCTTGTAATTCATAATACCGTCGTGACTCTTTGATTTTCTCTTTAAACTCTTTCGTTACAAAATTAATATTAATTCCTTCTGCTTATTTCCTTGACTTCCGAGAATAATTACAGAAGGATTTAAATGTTAGTAGATATTTGAAAAGTTTTACAAACTTTTAATGAGTTTCAATTGATTTTATTAGCGAGCCTGTCGACTGGTTGCCGAAGCTATAATATTCAAGTGCGTGAAACTGCTAGCGTTATTTGAATAACTGCTAATTAATCGGATAATAACAATAACTGGTACAATTAACTTAGTTTATATCACAGTTTTAGGAAAAAAATGAACGGAATAAAATCGTAGTTAGTCTAATGAATTGCCGACGCGGTCGATTGACACGTTCCTATGAATTCTAGAGAGAGAGAGATTATATTGTTGAATATTGCTAACTCTTATTCGTTATTCAGTAAGTACCAAATTTTAAAAATAGTATTCGATATTAATTTAACAAATATAACATTATTATGTTTTGTATATTATTTTATAAATTTATTTTACTGCCCTTACGTAAACAAACGCTAGCAACAAGGAAACAAGTAATTGCAGAAATAACGAAGATAGAACTACATATCTTTAGACAAAACATTCTGCATGAGCTTAATACCAAACTATATCATGGATATTAATCAAGATTCCGCAAAAACTCCTTAAAAGACTTTGCTCCAATCAAATGTTACCAATAGTAAGATTTCAAAAGATTTCAAAGTGAAGTGTTTCGATTTAAAAGTCATTATTCGTGCCTACTGAAGCTAAACAAAGGTATATGAACATGTATGTATATAACATTACATTAAGTATTAGTAAACTATTATGAAGTGTATATGGAATGGCGCCAGTAGAGGAAATAACCATTTATATTTTTATAATCGTACTATACGTACTATACGTACGTATAATGGATGCTTGCGCCGCTTTCATATAGTTTTAAATTTACCGCGATATTGTTGTCAGTTCGCGAGTCATTCCATCCCCGCTTATTTCCCCTTCCTTGGCACATACATTCAGGACGAACGATTTCGCCGCCGCGCTTCTGCTGAGTCGACGTTTTTCGCTCGTCTGTATCGGTAACAAGAATCGCTCGCTGCGGACAGTACTTGCCGCCATTTTCCGTGTCGTGTTAACAGAGTGTCGACATAGAACAATTTGTGTCTACGTCGAAGCCGACTAGCCAGTTGAAACCGCAGACGCCACAAGGAATGTGCCAAATTTCCTTTTTCCAAATATAATCTCCATAGCCCTTCCTACGATCCGGGAACATATCCGTCTCGCTGATCACAATATTTTAGTAGAAACGTATCCGCAAATACAGTCCACTCAATAGAAGTTAGTCCACCGTCATCGCAACCGCGTCACCAGTAACTTTTCACTAATTTAATTTGCATAAATTATTGTGTATTTCGCAATTTTTTCAAACTAACTTCATCATCACCTTCATTTCAGCCGCAAGACGTCCACTGCTGGACATAGGCCTCCCACAAACATCGCCACAACAACCGGTCCTGTCCTGCCCGCATCCAGCGGCTTCCCGCAATCTTTACCAGGTCGTCGGACCACCTTGTGGCGGGTCTGCCCAAGCTGCGTCTTCCGGTACGTGGCCGTCACTCGAGAACTCTTTGGCCCCATCGGCCATCCGTTCCACGAGCGACATGGCCCGGCCACAGCCACTTAAGTCTAGCTATTGTTCAGGCTATGTCGGTGACTTTGGTTCTCCTGCGGATCTCTCAATTTCTAATTCGATCACGCAGAGTAAATCCAAGCATAGCCCTCTCCATTGCCCTTTGAGTAACCTTGAGCTTTCTTATGAGGCCCATAGTTAGCTACCACGTCTCAGCACCATAAGCAATCACTCGTAACACAAACTAAGTTAAATCAATAAATGTACCTATAAATGCAGTGTATTAGGGATGACTATGTATTTAACTTAGTAGCATAACAAAATAAAGGTACTGTACTTCGTGGTAAGCACAATACAAAGGAAAAATAATGGCGACCACCGAAAGATCAATTCACCACCGGTCGCCGCTGTCATGGCGACCTACAAGCTTCTCAGCAGCTGGACATAAACTTGCTGAACTCGAAACGTGATGAAGCAAAAGAGAGTCACTGTGACTGGATTAGACACCGGTACAGATCCTTACCAGCCAGTTTGATTACTGGATATACACCGATTGATCCCGGAACGCAACAAGTCAAAGCGTTCCACTATAGCGGGTGTTACACCAAGTGTGTGGTAATCGCAATCCAGTCGGACCAAATCGGCATAACTTACCAATACACCTATAATTAAGTACGTTAAATACTTTTGAGAACTTTAAAATAATTATTCAAAATACGAAATACTTTAGAGTGAGGACAGTAAATACAAGCTTCTCTAATATCACCAGTGTTAAAATTCGACTCACTCTCCACGGTGACGCCCGCCAGTACTTGCCTACAGCTTACCAGATTGCATGACGTTCATAATTCCTGCTCCGCTCCTTAGAGTCATAGCGTAAAGTTATATTATTCCTCGTGAATCTGGCTATTACATAGAAAAATAATTTTTCAAATACGACGGGTAGTTCCAGAGATTAACGCGTTTATACAAACAAACAAACAAAAAAGCTCCTCAGCTTTAAGAACATATCTTTATATTAGTGAAATATTTTTTTAACCTGACCTATAGTTCGAAAGATAACTCTTCCTACAAACATACAAACTTTACTTCTTTAATTTTTAAATAGTATATATTGTTAATAAAGGTATTTTAAAACAATACGTGAATCATCCCTATTCCTAACACCGGTTGAAGTATCGATATCTTATTTCTCTTAATTAAATGATTGTTTGATTTCGTGAAATGTAATATCCATATGTTTTGATTTCAATTAATTTAGATTTGTAAACACGTTACAATTTGTCACGTAGCTTTGTTATCGTGTTTTATTATTTTCGTATTTACGCAAACGTTTGAAACGTTATTTTCGCAAACGATTGAAACGTTATTATTTACGTCTCTCTATTACAGTATTTTGTGATTGTCATTAATTTCAGTTTTTTTTTTACCCGCTATTTAATTTGCAGGTACGTAATGTATTTGGATTCTTATATACCTTTTTTGGCCTTGTGGGTAAGATAAAGGCATTTATTAGTGTCGTAGGTCTATCGAAGTCTTTAATAATTGGATATAGACTGATTGATAACGACATACTTTGCACCATAAGGAAAAACCGAACAACTCTAGTTTATTTACTATAGATATGCTGGTTATTTTTTATACGAATGTAAATCTTCCTAATAATGAAAAACGGTATTCACTACACATCAATAGGCATTATCAAATAACAACCTAATCCCACGGAGAGTAAACGAATAACATAATCATATTTCTTTCAAGGCAATCTCATCAGGATTCAAGGAAACCTTCGACAGAAACTTATCGAAATTTCAGGGCACATGACCCCCATAGCGTTCCGTTATCAATAGATTTTTCCTGCATACCTTTTAAACCTGTAAACAGTCGTCGTGGTAGAGTGGTTGAGATCTGGCATGTACCAAGAAATTTATCAGAACTCGCGTGCATTCACCCATTTAAATTGGCTGACGGTGAAAGAAAATTATAGTGAGGAACGAGGGAAAAATATAGAATTGTGGATTTTCTCAATGTTTGAAATTGCCAATACATAGCTCTCGGAAAGAAGCCTTCGCCTGGCAGTGTACCATTTACAGGCTAATAATAATATGAGATATATTATTTCTCAAAGGAGTTTTTTTACTCAGTCAACTTGTCAAGAAAAAATAATGATTGTAACATAATTTTAAAGTTATTTTGCCTTTGTAAAAAAAACTACTAGAATACTTTATCGCCATCTATTATCAATGAATTTAACTAAGATGACAGACTATTAATTAGATTGTTTAATAAAGCACGATTCAACTAGTTGTCTTGTTGTTATTAAACCTGTATATTTGATTGACCTGGCGAAAACGAATAGTACCCGCAGTCTTGTGTTGAGTGGCAATATGCACTGTTGGCATACGAGCGGTTTTAATTTACTCCTCAGAGATTTTAAGAGCTTGTCTTGAAATAAGAATGTAGTTTTTTCTTTTAGATGGTCATATCTGACCTTGTAAGACTCAAGTCCGACCATGAATGGAATACTTTCGCATCTCTGGGATGGTTCTGTTCAAGATCCCTTGATGCGTTGGCTAAGTTGCAGCGACGGGCCGACTACTGTTTTAACAAAGAAACTTAAACCGCTTCAGCTACGAAGATACATTGCTTCATTAAACGTGGTTTATTGTCTGTATCACGGTGAGAATTCTGAAGAGTAGTTTTAACTAATAGAAAAAAAAGACTAAATTAACTTATTCATACTTCTCCTATTATGGAGCCAAACCAACTAGTTTATGAAACCATAAGTTCACAGTTGCCTACATCTCATCACGAAAAAAGAAGTTCACAAACACTTGGTAGTATTGCAAAGATGTGGAATCGTCTGCCGAGCAGTGGAACACCCTCCTTCCTATGATAAAAGTATGGCGACAACGACTACTGATAGAAATTGTTTCCTTCATTTATAAACTATGCTTTGCTGCCCATCAGGTTCCGCGATGGATGTTCGTCAAGCTAAGGTAAAAAATAAATAAAAAAGGGTTGTTTATGTATGCACGTAAGAAGTTATAATTCTTTGTCGTAACAAAACAACAATACCAACAAAAATGTTATCTCGCGTGTCAACAAGAAGAAATTAACAATCAATTATAATAATGTGAATTCATTGTACTGACATTCAGTTTTACATATTTAATTGTATATGAATAATTTAACTATAAATTATTTTTACACATTAAATCAAAATAAGAGTGTCAGTAAAATGAATTCACATTATTATCATTGATGGATAACTACATCATGTCGTAATTCTGTCCCGTGTGCGAGCGCATCTCACAATTGTATCCTCTTATAAACGCGACAAAATAAGTATAACTTTAAAAATTGTTCATGGATTATAATTGAAGCAATGATGGCTCAGTGGTAGCGTTTACGACTTCGTGTCGATTAACGTGAGTTCGAATCCCTACAATGAGCCTGAGCTTTCGGTGAAGGAAAACATCGTGAGGAAGCCATAGCACGGTGGTAGGGCTTTTTCTAATGCCCGCCTGGCTAGTTACCACCCTCAAGTTGAAAATCTGTCGCCAAGCACCAATACGTGTGTTCCGGCAGCTGCACTTGAGAGCCAGTCTTCCACTAGGTTTAGCGTATTATCTTGGGCCACATCGACAATTAACATCAGGTGTGATTATGGCCACTACGCCAAACCTATAACGATAAAAAAAAATGAAAATTAAACCGCGTATACATCAAACGAACTACATATCCGCCTTTTTCAACTAAACACAAATAAACTGAATAGCAGATTTCAATAAAAATACATACGTTTTAAATATCGTTATGTGGTACCTTACAAAGATAATAATAAGTAATGAACCACCCAAAATATTATCATTCTCTTCTCTAAATATGCTCTTCCTAGCCGTTTTCGATTACAAAAAACGTCTAAACTTAAAATCCATTTTAATGATTTTCTAGTCTGCCTTTTCATGTGCTCGGAAATGGCTGATATAGTCGATCTTAGCTGTGAAAGTGTGATTACATTTGGAGCAAGTGGAGACACCGTCTAAGCCGTAAAAATAACCGTAGACCATCTGGCTTTAATCTAATCGCACCTCTCATTAAATAGTATTGTCCTGTTACAAATGAAAAGCCACATTGAACAGTCTCAAAATACTATACAATAGATCAAAATCATACTTTCGGTGCCCCATCTGAATTCGTCCCTGTAATTTATCTATATAAAATATGACCGCATGTTTTATACACCTGCGTAATACGAACCAAAACCCTTTGTCCGATATTTTGTTAGAATATTTACCGGTCATAATGTTAAGATATTCCGGAGAAATATGTGGAAACCGTGCATCTGTAACGAGGGTATCCATAAAAAATACCCTTTGAGGACTACCCTTCGTCGAACCGTTTTACGTCCTTATCGCAGTAGCTTGTGAATTCTTGCCTTTTCTAACTTTGATCCTTTTTTATTATTCTAGCGTTTGAACAAAATGGAACTCGATGTTAACTAACGTAACTAATAAATTACAATGTAATAATAATACGTACATCATTAAATTTCTAAATTATTCAAAATTGACATCTGGGTTGCCTAATTTATGGTTTATGATATTTTTATTTCTCTAAGAATATAACAATTCGCTTTACAGAGAAACTTATAGATAAAATTCAAAATTTCAACTTGACCAGTGTACAATACCTTACATTACATTTTTAAGTAGGTAGTTTGAATTAATTCAACAGAAAGTGTAGTCTGGGAAGGCGGATTCTATTACAAATTCAATCTATTACAATTCTATGTCTATACAATCTATACAATTTACTTAACAGAGAAGCTTAAAGCTAAAGTTCAAATATTCGACTTAACCATGTACATTATTACATAACATTTTTAAGTAGGTAGTTTTAATTGATTCAACATACAGTGTAGCTATGGAAGGCGGGTTCTATTACGTATTGCAGCGTTAGGAATTAGTTGCTATCATAATTTCTAACATGCAAGTTTATATTAATGCTGTGAAATATTAGCAAAGAAAGAGTTAAAGCAGTTACAAATATCAATAATTTTTGTACAACAGCCTTCATGTGTTACAATCTTGGATGGAAAATTGTTAGTTTTTATTTTGTTAGCTCCTAAAGAATTTACGAGTGTCCACATTTTAAAAGGTGTTTTAGTACAGTTTTTAAATGTTTACTATTGCTAAGTGAACATAATTATTGTTTATATTGGAACACACATGATCTAAAATTGCTTTAGTATTAGTAGTCTCCCTGGTGCAATGCTTAGTATCAATTTCATTCAATATGTTTATTCCATTTTCCTGCAGCATTCTTTTGTAGTTAGTTGTTGTAGACTTATATTTTAACTATTTGTAGTTGAAGTGTCCAAATACAATTACCCGTTTCCTTTAATTTAAATAATGTATAAATGAGTAATTCGACAGGCTTACTTATTTTTAGTACATTGCACTTGTGATTTTTTTACCCCCGACGTAAACATAGGGTCTTAAATTAAGGTGCGTATCCGTGTACCTGTGTTTCTGTATGTGGTATCATGGCTTCCAAACGATTAAGCTCCCACTTATGAATGTCAATACATTACTACCGATATCGAGACACATAGCAATATTCAACCCCTCCATAAGACGAAAGCTATTCGACATATATACTTGAAATTTCGTATATTTAATAAACCTCCCTTGAACATCTAATAATCCCTAATTTCATGAATAAATATATTATAGTTCTTGAGTTATTAGGGTCTGAATAGGATTTTTATCACTGACTCACTCATCATGAAACCTAGACCATTTCTAAACCTAGACAATTAGACTGTTCATCTTAATTGAAGAACGTACTCTTACAGCTATAATTAAAGGAACAGCTATGGAAATAAGGAACTTGGCACCCGTTAGATCCTAGCTCATTTATCGGTGATAACGTCTACCCCAATCGTCGTTACTACCGAATCGCCTCGCTAAGCGTGTTCTACCATTTGTAACATTGTGATTGTACTGAACATCTGTTTAATCTAATTCCCCTTGTCTCCTTTCTACGACAGAACAAGAAGCGCTGGGCTTTTGAGACACAGTTTTACGGTAACCTCCATCTCGGCACGAACTAAAAAGTTCTCTATGACTTGTCTTTGTCGTACCGTGAAACTGTGGAACCATCTCCCAGATAATGTGTTCCTTCTTTCTTATGACATCGAGTCCTTTAAACGTAACGTGAAGAGATATTTATGCTGGCCGGTATTACAGCGACGACCGCCGATGCATTTCGTACTCTCGAAGCGAATATTTAAAAAAAACTTGGCCCCTTTTCATATTTATGTTTTTGTTGGGTTAATAAATTTCTCGATTCTGACACTCTTCCTTCACACTCATTCGTCTGACTTCCAATAGATTTCTATAAATTTGAATTTAAATAAATACATTTTATATGAGATTTAAATAAAGCAGTATTTTAATCATTTGAAATTCAGTGCCTATAACGAATATCTTCAAAACTTGTTGGCCAGTTTCTCAATATTATTCTTTACAAAACAAAAACCAAATTAGGTCTACACCAATGAACGAGTTCATCTTTATGGGATTAGCTCGTCCCTCGATGATTTTAAGATGGGCAGAATCATAATTGCTAAATCCCCAACAATCGCGTCACGGGTGGAGGAATAAATTAAATCAGGGATGGGGAGTGAACGGGTTCGGAGGAGGGATAGCCTATTGTTCGTTAATTCGCACCATGTATTTGAATCGAATACTTCACTGCCACCACCTATTTTGTGATTGAATGGACCATAGGAGTATTTGTAGTTATATCATGTGAAGAAATTATTATAGCTATATTTAAGACTAGCTGTGACCACGGCGTCGCTCGCGTGGACTACAGAATTGACCGTCGCCTGCCTGTTAACAAAATTTCTGCGGTACCTTATTTTCTGAATCCAATGTTTTTTTTATTATGGCAACAGTACTCATCTAGTTACGCCACTTCAGGCCTCCGACGGGCTTAGTCCATCACTGGACCAGAGTATTTCATTACCATACAACCATCGAAAATTTATTCACAGTGATATTAACTGGTATTTCACAGGTGATAAATTAAAACTTGTTATATTTAAGGATTACTGTTCCATGTGCATAGCATGACTACACTAACTACTAGCTGCTATAACAAATAACAAGTGGGTACATACATAATTTCTTATGAAAAATTATGTTTTATATCATTTGAAAAGTAGCAGTAATATGAAACCTAACTAATATTGTAAATGCGAAAGCGAGTTTGTTTGGTTGTTTGATAAATGATCAATCACGCAAGAACGATTAAATAAATTTGTATGAAATTTGACACACAGATACCTATACCTGGATTAAGACAGGATACTTTTGTATAGGCGAGTGGAGCCTTTCCATCATATTTATCGTAAGCCAAATTATTTTTCATACCATGTGGACTGCCCGTTGTTGACGATGCCTTTATTTAAATAAGAACAAACTGTCAGAAAAATAACTTAACTACTAAATTACTGTGCGTTTACAATGAATATTTCAGTGACATAGACCTTTTTAAAAGAAATATGACTGTAATATCATTAAAAGAATTCTATTCTGGCTACAAATCACAGACTACGAATCGGTGACTAAGATAGCTTACGGATGAACGATCCGATAGCTCAAATGAAACTGTCCATTCAAGCTTGTCGTTGCCTGATTATATTACAATGCGTTTAATCACAGAGCAAACCTGATTTTATAACAGCCAGTCAATAGTGCGGGTCAGTAGTACGTCAGTAGTAGTAGATCAATAATACAGATTCAATAATCAAACTGAGAAATATCTAACAATACGACATTTAAAAACTAAACGGAACACAAATGAAAATAACTTTATCTATTTATAATATATAATAAGTTTCTATATAAAGGAATCACGCGTGTGTGCATATCTATTTACATGCACGTGTTTATGTGTGTGTGTGTTTATATTATTTATAATATTTACTTACCAATTGAAGCTATTTCAATTTGTTTTCTGTTTTTTTTTAACATAATATTATGACATATTTCTCGGTGTGATAATTGAATCTGTATTAATGATATAATATAAAAATTAATATATGGTTATATGATTTACTTATTAATATAGTTTATATTATTAAAGGCCAATGTGAAAAAATAATTTCATTAAATTGATAAATAAAATCACAGTGATAGTGACTACGACGCACAAACAACTTGCGCTCATTAAATTTATGTTACTGTTAATAATATTACCATTCATTTCTGCTAGAGCGTCTAGAGATAACACTGTTTAAACACTGTAATAAAATACTGACGCCAATCAAATTAAATTTGGCCGCATAATGTAACAAAAATAATAGAAAATTGAACTGAATTTTTACAATGTTTTTTCGGCTAATTCGAGTCGTAGATAATTTGACCTTATCAAATATTAATTCTATCGAATATTTATGAAGTTAATAACCGTTTGAAAGATTTGAATTATTATTAACATTGCAATCGCCTCCGAATCATTTTGCGAATAACTAGGAATATTTCTAATGTTTGTAACACCTGAATAGAATAGGTTTTAGATAATTTTACAATAATTACTGGCAAGTAAATATCATTGTACTAAAATTCTCTACAACTAAACATTTCACTATTAGTAATTAATATTTATATTGTAATTACAACGGATAGTCCCGTCAAAACCGTTTCGGAGATTACCCGGAACAAACAGACAACATTTTTTTTGTTATAGGTATACTTTAATATGCATTTAGTAGAGCTCTGTTATTTTGTCATTACAAACAGACACTTAAATTTTATTTTATGTATAGAATATTATAAGTTTACATTTGTATCATAATGAATTATCAACGTTAGTCAATTTTATAACAAAAATATTGGTACCGTTAGGGCTTAACCTAGATCAAAACACGGTAAGTATTCGGCTCTCAAAAGTGGCGAGACTTTTTTTTTTTGTAGTAGCTCGGCAAATTAACTGTTCTGTTCCTTATTGTAAATTAGGTAGGATAGGATTGTACCTTATAAATAAAAATATACTATTTTAACATTTGATAGATCAATATTTAAGTGAAACGTATTCAACTTTATCTTTGATGAATTTGAAAGATAAAAGTTCTAAATTTCTTTGGAAACAAATAGGAAAACTCTTTGATTTGCGACAGATTCTCAACTTGAGGGTGGTAGCTAACCAGGCGGGCATCAGAAAAAGCCCTACCACCATGCAAACTTGATAAAGCGAATATTTCAGTCAGAATCGCCCGATCACACTCATTAAGCTAATTTAGAAGGAAACGTTTTGGTCTTGGTTATTTTCTGTCATGTCTTGCAAATCTTTCGAATGTTATTATTTATAACTACTCTAGAATATTATAACAAATTAAAAAAAACTTTAATCACTGCTGATACTGAAAATTTCAGTTTTATCTGTACATTTTCTTGTGTAGTAAAATCAACAAGATCTTAGATCTAACAAATATAAACTAAATAACTAGTAAATAAAACTAAAATAAATAACACTAAATAACTACTGTTAGATAATGGCTTCTGTCGTTAACATATTATGTACAGATGAAGGATTTAATTATTACAATGCAATAATTAATGTATAATTGTACAATTAAATTATTGTAATTGTAGATCATTATCTGAATTGCATATGCACTTTTCTAACTAATGATATTTAGAAAGTCACTAGAACTTAATACAGGCTAGGCCTAGTACGGGTACTACAGCACAATTTTCATAACATAATCTGTATTTTCTATCTATGGTCTTGTCGCGAAAACAACTTATATGCGATTTACATGTTTATATTTTAATTCATATCTATGTTATCTAGCCAGGTTATAGGATATATTTTGTAAGATAAATTAACATACGAAATAAGCATTATCGATAAGGGTGAATCAATACTGAAAAAGGCGCATTTTGGGGCGTTGTAGATATTAAAGAGACCTACGAAAAAGTCAGCGATAGCATATATCTTTCTTCTAAGGATCACCCACAATAAGCATTTTTGTCTTCCGTCATTTGATCGGGGCAGCACGATTCGCGCGTGCTCTCGACCGTCGGCATTCTGTAGTCCACGCGAGCGGAGCCGCGGGCACAGCTAGTATATTATAATGTAATGCATACATTATACACGCACATATATGTACCTACATATATGATCCACTGTTACAAGTATGCTCGAGTTAATCTCAATGTTTCGGAGTGAAAAAACCGACTGTGCGATTATCGCATACGCCGAAAGACACAAACATTTCGAATCTATTTCTATCTCATATTATTTGTATTGTCAATGTAGAAATCTTTATCGGTTGTTTATAAAATAAAATATGAAATCCGTACAACAAGAAAGTCGAAATAATTAATTATTGAATCGAATGACTCGGCAAATTCTCGTATAAACAATAGGTTTGTCTAATGACGGTTAGGTATTGTTCACAACACAACACCACACCACACCACGGCTCGGGGGTCCGCGTCGGGGTGATGTCTGACGTACTTTCGACAATCACTCGAGCCCATCACGGTTGCATGAATTTTGTACGCACTAACTTTATTTTTATCTGTAACTATCGCGTTGTGTCGTCTACATAGGTAAGAGTTTGTTATCTTTTTTTTCTTTAAATGTTTAGCGTTTTATTATTTGTTTATTTATTTATGATGGGCTATAAAAAATATAAATAATACTTTCAGAAATCATAAAATATAAGCAAAAATAAGTTACTAGACTAAAATAATTACTGCGTAATAAACGCGTGCGGACCAGCGGGGCACCGCTTGTCATTTCTTTGAGTAATCACTACTCAAGCAATATATTTCTGAATGTGATCTTACGTACTTATGGCATAATTAAACCAAGTTATTTCTAAAGCTATATATTTTGTCAATTTATTCTATATGACCCCTGGGGATTCACTTTGACGTACATGATATTTTTAGAAACGAGGCTCTGAAGGTAACACGACGATTTTCCTATTAATATTTCTTAAACATTTCCACATACATTACTGAACATAAAAATACTTGCCGATAAGTCAGTTCGACAGGAAAATGCGTGGGAGGCTTTTGTTTTATTAAAACGACGTCAAAAACAATGATATAGAGGACGTGTTGTTAAATGTCTTCTATATATAGTTATTCATTATTATTATTAAGCCTTTATTGCTGCTACTAATTACACATATAAACTAAAATTTTCTTAATCTTTACACATCAGGTGTCCCGTTATTAGTGGTCAGCGTGTCATGTGACACGTAGGCCTCTTCCAGCTGTTTCCATAACATCCTATTGTTTGCCTTTCTTGGCCATATTGTACCTCCAATTTTCTTTATGTCATCTGTCCATCTTTTTACTTGTCGACCTCTTTTTCTTTTACCAACCCGTGGATACCATTCTGAAACAATTTTTGTCCATTTCATCTTGCTGTCTCTTGTCATGTGTCCTGTCCATCTCCATTTCAATTGTCTGATTTTCTTTATTATATCTTCCACTTTTGTTATTAACCTTATTTCCTGTGCTCTTGTACGATCTTTTAGTGTGACGCCTATCATGCTTCTTTCCATTCCCCTTTGACATGTTCTCAGTTTCGTGTAATGTTTCTGCGTCAGCGCCCACGTTTGACACCCATATGTGAGACATGGCAGGACACATGAAGCAAACACTTTTTTCTTGGCTGCCATAGGAAAGTTTTTGCTTTTAAATATATCTTTAAGGGACCAGTATCTTTTCCAGGCACAAGACACTCTCTTGTCTATTTCTGAGTCAGTTTGTTCTTTGAATGATATTATTTACCCTAGGTATATGTAATCTTTCACATATTCAATGTTTTCACTGTCTATATTTATTGCTATTTCATCCCTGTTTGTCATTATTTTTGTTTTTGTTTTATTAATGGTAAGGCCTCTTACTCGCTTCAGTCAACTGTTGCAGCATAGTCTGGAGTGTTTTATTATTGTCTGATATTAGAACTAAATCATCCGCGAACCGCAAGTGATTTAGTTGCCTGCCATTTATATTTATGCCAAAGCTATCCCAATCTAAATTTCTGAATATACTTTCTAAGATTGCTGAGAAAAGTTTTGGGGATAACGGATCTCCTTGTCTCACCCCTCTAGCAATTGGGAACTCCTCGCCAGTTGACTCTAATTTTATTTGTGCTGTGCTATTCTGATATATGTTTTTAATTATCCGTACATATTTTTTTGGTACTCCTTGCTGTATTAGAGCTTGCCAAAGCGAATCGTGATTTATAGAGTCAAATGCTTTTCTATAATCCACAAAAGCCATATACAAGGCCTTTCCATATTCTTGGCATTTTTCTATTAGTTGTTTTATGACTTGCATATGATCGACAGTTGAAAACCCAGCTCTAAAACCAGCCTGTTCTATTGGTTGTTGTTCATCCATTATCTTTGTTATTCTATTTAGAATCATTTTTGAGAATATTTTACAGATATTTGACATAAGGCTTATGGGTCTATAATTTTCAATGATATTTCTATCACCTTTTTTATGTAACAATATAATTACATTCTTAGTCCATTGAGATGGTATATATTCTGTATTTAATATTGTATTGTATAAGTCTGTAAGTTTTTTCAGGTTTTCTGGTACTTTTGCTGATGTTTTTATCATCTCATTTGTTATGAAGTCTGGGCCCGGTGCTTTTCCTTTTTTTTGACTCATAATAGCTTGTTCTATCTCTGACACCAGAAAACCTGGTATATGTTCTTTTTCGTCCTCTTCAAGATTCGTAGTTAAATGCGAACTATTATCTTCCGGTGAGTAAAGTTTTCTGTAGAACTCAGTCGCTATATGGATTATGGCCTTTCTTCCCGTCTCTTTTTTCCCCCGTTGATTTTTTATATTTGGTATCCAATTTTTTGTCTCTACAAGTTCTTTTAAAGCTTTTTTAACTCCTCCTGTCTTTTTTATGTGGTAGGTAAGTATTTCTGTTCTACGTTTGGTTCTGTCCTTTTTTATGTTATTGCTGATTTGTTTACTTAGTACTGACATGGCTTTGAAATTGTCTTTGGCTTTTTTAAGTTTTAAAAGCTGTCTTCTCTCTTCTATTAAATTTAGGGTTTCCTTTCCAATACATTTCCTCTTGGTTTTCAAAGGTTTGATGAATAATGGTCCATATATTTCGTTTATCTCTTTCTCGTACTTCTCCTCTAATTTGTTTTTTTATTTTATTCACTAGTTTTCCTCTAATCAGATTTGTTTTCACCTTAAATTTGTTTCTACTTTTTTTGGTTCTATGACATTTATTACTGCTCTCACCATCCGGTGGTTTGTATTAAAGTTGAATTGGTTTATAATACTTACACCCTGGAATGATTTTTTACTGTTAGTTGCTATATAATCTATTTCATTTCTAGTTAACCCATCTGGGGATATCCAAGTCCACTTTTTATTTGATTTTTTTTTTGAAAAAACTGTTCATTGCCTATTGCTTTATCTTCACCAGTTCGTTGAGAGCTGATTCTTCCATTAAAATCTCCCATGACTATTACGTTTTTGTATGTATCTTGTAAGACTGATGACAATTGGTTGTAGAAGCAACTTGAAATAAGACCCCAGTTATGTCTGAAATGAGTCTCCTGTTCGACTGGTTCGTGATCACTGTACACTAGGTTTAACACCCACCTTAGTGGCACAATTAAGCGTATCGTGTCGTTTACAATCTTGCATAAATTCAACTAATCTCAAATCTTGCGCGTAATGATACTGGAGAATCGTACAGCATGAGATGCAACCCGTTGGCCCGACCAAACTTATAAACATAGGCATTTGTTTTTGTTTGTAGGAGCAGTTTGAAGAAAGTTGTAGCAGGTGTATGTATATGACACTGACTGTGCCCCTCTGATTCACCCGCGTTAAAAATGGATTGTACATGCCTGTTGCATATACATATATTGCCAGATTGACGACAGATAGCTAGATTGGTTGACTTTAATGGCCACTGTCGGAGTTTGATGTCAGATAGCTTTCAAGATAAATAGGCTATAAAATACAAAAAAAAAACTCGGTTTCGATTAATAATTTCAGAGATAAGCGCGTTCAAACACACAAACAAAAAAATATCGTTTGGTTAGGTCGCTTAGTATCGTTTGAGGTAGTATAGATATGGCATATTTCCTAATAACAAGACAACATTCATTATTAATCTACCAGCGCGTAATATATAAATAGATAATATGATTTCATCTCTATCAGAGTAGAGAAGGAAAATATCCTGGTTATTTTAATGCACATATATTTACTTAACTATCTACATAAATGTAGTACGAAGAGATTATCGTATTAACCATATGCTATGTTCATCTTTGGAATCGGGTATAAAATTAGCGACCTAAAATAACATAGAATTGGAAATGCCCTAATAGTTCATGATATGAGAAAAAAGTATTATCAATTTTGGTGTTAATATAATAATACTACGTAAATGTTCCTGCGGCTCCGCTCGCATGAAGTACAGAATGCCGTCGGTCGAGCGTACGCTCGAAACGTGCTGGCTCAGCTCAAATGACGGTAGACAAAAATGCTCGTTGTGGGTAATCTTTAGAAGATAGATATATGCTATCGCTATTTTGTAGGTCTTTTAATATTTAGATATATTTAATTTTTTTGATTTATTTATTTATTTAGATTTTTGTAGAACATTAATTTGTTATATCTTGTATGATTTACTCAGCTTAAGCCATTTAAGCGCCCACGTCTTTTTTGGAATTGATTCACCATTATCTTCGCGGCTTATTTCGTATATTACTTGCCTTATCTTATCTTTACATCTTATCCTTATCCTTATCTTACAAAATATATTTTACTAAAATTTCAGTTGTAAAATTTCTTGAGTACATATAATTTTAATGCCACTATTTTAACGCTTAGAAATAATTTTAGAGACATTTATCACAAGTGATATAATCGAATGAATGAAAGATGAATGAATACTGTTTGTATTCATTGAACGATGACGTCACTTTTTCTCTATGGAGTTTCCAATCACGTGACTCACAGACAAAAATAAATAAAATCGAAAACAAAAATTAAATAAATAAACAATTATATTTCTAGATTTGTATTGTTTTGGGTCTTTTATATACCAATACCAATATACCAATGTTGTAAAGCAATTAACTTTGATGTTTAAACATACTGTCAACTCGCGGATTGTAATTAAATAGGTGAGAAATAAAAACTGCTATGCTCACACATGATTCTGCAAGGATAGAAAAAAAAAGAAATGTTAAAAAAAAACAATATTTCTATTATTGTAAGTGATAATGTTTACTTTGGCTTGATCGCAAGCTTGTACTACTTCGCATTGTAAATAGTCAAACAAAGAAAACGTCGTTATATAAGTATACAATTTTTATTTTGTTATACTCATCATAACTTTTAAAACAAGTACTGATTTGAATAATTCAAAAAGTAATTTACTCCTACGTAACCAGCATAAATGCTTTAATAATTCATTTGGATAAGGATTCATATTATGATACGAATACAATAACTTTTTGTTCACATTCGTGTTTTAGTTGACTAATTTGAGGGAGTTGAGGGATAAATTATTTTTTTCAACTTAAAATTTAACCTATGTTACTTGTTGATAATGTAGCTTTATATTGGTCAAAGAATTTTAAAATATGTCATGTAGTTTTTGAATTTATTCATTACAAACAAAAAATCAAATAATTCCTCTTTATTATATTATTATAGATAACCTGGCCGAATAAAACAACTATGAATAAAAAAAATTGGCAAAGTGACGGCACTGTACCTGATGGTGAGCACAGTGCAAGGTTTTTTTTTTATGGCGGGATCTTGAGCTGCCATGTTGTGGTTTTTATTTTTAATTCATTAACATAGGTTCTTTGACCCTATATTAAGTAATATTGGTGGAATTTTGTGTGACATAGTTTGGTTATTGTGCATTCAAGAAGTGGATTATAAATATTAACTGGAAACATGCATTTTGAGATGTCACAAAAACTCCTTAGAAAGTTCTAACAAGAGAGCCACCATCTTGTTGGACTAACTTTGTATATAAAATATACTACGAAGACAAACACATTGACACTGGCGAGTTCTTTTTGCGGCGCCAAAAGAAAAAGAAGAGCACAGTGCAATCCAATAACATCGGTGACCACCGTTGGATCTACAATCAATACATATTTTTTTTCATAACGCAAACATAACACATAACACATCAATAGCAGACAAGAGGTATATACATAAATAAATAATTAGATATTTAAAGCTCAGAAAAAAGTCCTCCCTATTTGAGACCTGAACACCCAAAACAGCCGAGCCAATGCACCATGAGATTATTTATGTATTTAACAACGTGCGCCATGTCTATAGGATCTTTTGAAGCGCGAATAAAAAACAATAGGACGCGGCAGCGAGTACTGTCCGAAGAAACTCCATCTTTTTTAAACTGCACCGAACTTGTCATCTGGTTAGAACTGGCCTCAGTATCCGTCAAGTTCCTGTATCATTCCTAACTTTGTAAACCCTATCAAAGCAATGTTCGACTAAATTTCTTTGTACACGAAACTCAGCGTAAAAACGCTGCGTTTTCAAGCACCAGTGCGTGCCAACGCAACTCCCTGTTGTTGCTCATAATTAACCTAGTTTAATTTACTTAGTTTTCGTACCTTTCAGTCTGATTATTTGATGGTATCTTATTAAATTTAATCACGAAAATAGAAACCAAAACTATTCAAATACACAAAAATGCAGCCATGTATAGATGGATTGTGTCGGGAACAATGCCGAGAGGGGATGTCTTGTAAAACGTCGTGCTCTCAATATGTGGGATCAGGATAAGTTCCATGCTATATTTTCACAACCTGACGACATGCGAATACTGATTTGGTACCTAGTTATCCTACTAATATTATAAATGTGAAAGCTTGAATGTTTGTTACTCAATCATGCAAAAACGGTTGGATAGATTTGGATGAGTTTTGACACACATATAGTTTATAACCTGAATTAACACATAGGATAATTTTTATCCCTGTAAATTAAAGCAATGATGGCTCAGTGGTAGCGTGTACGACTTCGCGTCGATTGACATGAGTTCGAATCCCTGCATTGAGCCTGAGCTTTCGGTGAAGAAAAACATCGTTAGGAAACCGTAGCATGGTGGTAGGATTTTTCCTGATGCCCGCCTGGCTAGCTACCATCCTCAAGTTGAAAATCTGTCGCCAATGTGTTCCGGCAGCTGCACTTGAGAGCCAGTCTTCCACTAGGTTTAGCGTGTTATCATCTTGGGCCACATCGTCACTTAATATCAGGTGAGATAGTGGCCACTACGCCACACTTATAACGATAAAAAAAACATGTTTTACGACTGTTATCAGTTTAGTTTGTTTTCAGACCTCAACGCGAACAAAGTCGCTGGTACAACTGGTTGTAAATAAAATTTGTGGAAATACCTAGACCAACGCAATCCAAAAGTCACAAATCTCTCAAAATAAATAAATAATTAGGAAAAATATGTCCTAACTTCTTCTTTCTTACTTATCTTACTGGCATAATATCAAGATCGTAAAAATAAGTAAATATCAGTTAACTCAATGCGAATTTAACTTTTTCCGTATGTGTATCGTTTTTTATTACTTGGCTGTAATAATTATTATAAAGAGGTTAAAGTTTATGAATTTGTTTTAGAGAGGCAGGCCGCAGACAATTTTTTTCGGAGATTTCTCTCTACTTGGTGCAGTTCAACTAATGGAATACCTCCACCCTACAGCAGATCGCAGCCAAATAACCTAGTGTTGTGTTCCTGCGTTGAGTAGTGTTTCCAAAACTCATTGGGTAGGGGAGTTCAAGGTCGGCGACGTGATTGTTGATACCTATGGTAGCGTCTATAGGCTACGGTAGCCGCTTACCATCAGGCAGGCCGTATGCTTGTTTGCCACATTAGTAGTAAAAAAAAATCATATTCTAAAAATTCTGCCACAATTAAGAAGGTATATTATACCTTAATGTTATTAAGTTTTATATTCAATTTACGCGTAAGAAGTCGCGGGAGGTTGCTAGTAATAAATGAATTCTAGAATACGAGTGACATGAACAATTTATATATTTTTCTTATATTTTTTATTAATATCCGCTATTTATTTTTAAATAGTTTTCAATGTAACAATGTTTTAAGACATTATTTAGACATTCTGAAATAATATATTAACACTATCCGTCACCGGGCGAATTCTAAATGAATGTTTCACAAGAAAATATTACAGCCATTTATAATCTGGGAAAAGTTAGTCAATCTTTAGGTCTTTATATCAAAGGATTGACATGGCCCTAAAATTATTCTTTATCCGTTAATGTTACCTGAAAATAATCAATCTTTTTTTTTTTTAAATAATAGAATAGTAATAGATATTCTCTCCATGTAACATATAGATCACGTGTTTGGCCTAAGAATATTTACATAGTGTAATATTTACATAGCTGTGATTGACTGGCGACCGGTTTAAGTTACATTTGTCAGCTAAATTGTTGTTATTGTATTTGTGTAAATATAAATTATTCAATTCTTTTCATGTAATTTATCAGAAGAATGTATATGTATTTTTCTTTATATTACTTTAAGTCTGTATTTATTTACAACATATATTTAGGTATTAAGCCACTAAATAAACAGCTTACAAAGAGGATTAGCAGTTATAAGCTCTGCCACGTTTTAACAACGTGAGAAATTTTACTTCTTTCATTTTCTTATAGAAATATATATAGGTAGTTAGTTATGATATAATACAAATAATACAACTAATTTATAAACCTAGTTTGGTACGATATACGGGTGGGTAAATATTATAGAGCCCCAAAAAATATAATCATTCATTTCTTGTTTAATTTTGTATGGCTCACATTTTGAAACTTTGTAAGAAATAGTAAAAAATCTTAAAATATTTTTTTTTAATATTAATAATATTTTTATTTTTATATATTAAAAATTATAATAAATATATACTATTTTAGCAACAAATTACTACATAATAGCCAATACAATTTTGATAACTAATTAGCAACAACTTAGCTACAATATTTCGTGTTTTTATTGAATTCTGCCAATTTGCCCCTGATATTTTGACAGATCTGTATTTTTAGCTGATCAAATAATAAATGGATTTAGATGGAATTCCAGCGTTTAGATGGAAGTAGCAACACTATTTTGTTGGCCGGATCTTAAACTGTTGAATGATGATTTTTACTTGGCCCTACATTATAGGTATAATTTTGGTAGCGTTTTGCTTGACATAACTTGGATATTGTACACAAGTAACATGGATCATAAATATAATGTTTGAAGATTAGAAAAACATTACGAATTTAGGCTTAAAGGACATGTATCCCAATGTCTTAACAATAAAATAAAAATCGACTATTTTTAGTATAAACAATATCAAATGCAATAATGCCCCGTGCTTCAATTTGATTATATACATATTATATAGAATTAACAATTTTTGTTATCGACTCCAAGCTTCATAAATCATCAAACTTCTATTTTTACGAAAATATCATAAAAGTTATACAATCCGTACGATGCTGTAAAAATTTCGCTTGCTCACCACAAAAACATACTATACCGATATATTATGACTAGCGGCCCGCCCCGGCTTCGCACGGGTATTTAACAAAAAATTCAAAAAATAATAAATTTTAACACACACATACCACACCCTTCTTTTTCCGTCAGAGGTTACTAAGAAAGAGTACATTATAGAGAAAGTTTTTTAATGTTTTTTTTTTTTTATATTCATTTGTTTTTATTTTTTATGTTTGTAAAAAGATCATAAACACACACAGCCATTAAATATTTTTGGTCAGAGCTTCCCTGTAAACGATTTTGATGTTGTTTTATTTTCTGGCAGCAAAATATATTGATCTTCAGGAGCTCCGACCCGCGATAGGCCAACATACAGTTGGCCATGAGTAAAACATTATTTTCGTCGATCCTTACTAATTCGAAGGTTTGGCCTTGGGACATATGAATAGTTAACGTGAAAGCTGTTTTTACCGGAAATTGAAGCCCTTTAAATGAGATTGGTAAATCTACCAATTGGTTGGTTGGGATCATTGGTATCCACTGTATATGAGCTAGTTGACCAGCTGCTGGGCCGGTGATAATGGTCGCTACTATTAAATTATCCTTTAATTCCTTAACTATCAGCCTCGTCCCATTGTACATGCTCGGGGGGCTTAAATTTCTCAAAAGCATGATTGGAATTCCGATTTTTAACGTCAATTCGTGTGGTGGCAGTCCAGAAGGGTTCAGTGAATTTAAAAATATTTGTTGGTAAATGGACTACGTCTTCGATATTAATCACGGTGTCGATCGATTTATATTTTTTTATTTGGCCGGGTACTTTTTGAATAATCAGGTTGTTCATTTCGTTGACAGTATCATTCCTGATTGTTTCACCACACTATTGACGTAGAACACAACCAATGAAAGTCCTTTTCGTGCAAATTCCCGATGTCACGGTATACTGCATCTATTAAAAATTCTAAATTATGGAGTATTTGGCCTTGAGACTCATCCAGAACGATGTCACAATTTCTGCTTAAATTTAGTGTGGGAAAAATTCCTTCCCCAAGTTTTAGCAGTTGTTGTGGGAAATCACTATCTGTGATTCCATGAAGGAGAGCTCTCATATTCGTCCGTAATTTTAAATTTTCAATCGAAATCCATAAGGGAGATGATTTCAAGCATGCTTTGATGATATCTGCTCTCGTACCTCTGTTAATAACGGGAAGAGTCTGTCGGAAATCTCCAGCAAATACTAAAGTAATCCCGCCCATGAGAGCAGAGGAGTTTCTAATATCTTTTAATGTTCTTTCCACAGCCTCTATATGTGCTCTATGGATCATGGTGCATTCATCACACATAATCAATGAGGCGTCTTGTAGTAATTTACCAAGAGACCCATTTTTGCGGATAGAACATGTAGACTGTTGCTCAAGATTTACGGATAGCGGAAATTTAAAAGTAGAATGACCAGTTTTTCCAACCTTTAAGAGAGTTGCAGCGATTCCTGACGAAGCAACTGCTATTGCTATCTTCCCTGATTGTCTTATCTTAGCGAGTATCAAATTTGCAAGAAAAGTCCCTCGAGTACCACCTAACGCATCAAAACATTTTTTTTTTCTTTTTTATTATACACGATATCGAATATAGCCTGAAAAGCATGTCTTTGATCTGAGACTAATTTTGGTAAGTTTCATTGATAAAAGCTGTCAAATTATTTGTATTATAGTGATGTGCCATTATATTTGTAGCATTGTTTTCCTATGTTCATAATAATGTAGGATTCTAATGGTGAAAGAATTTTTCAAATCGGTCCAGTAGTTTCAGAGCCTATTCAATGCAAACAAACAATCAAATCTTTCCTCTTTATAATATTAGTTTAGATTAAATCTTAAATAAGAAACCGTACAAGTATGTTAAAAGAACATTCTACTAGAAGCAATCAAGTTAAAATGGCAATACTTGACATTTTATCTCGTAACCAATACAGAATATCAGCAAATTGTCAAAAGTTTTTCAAAATGAAATAACAATATCAAGTCTTATGATACTGATATAATTTTGACATAATTATACCTTTACTTAAAATTAGAATTTTATTATTCAGTAATGTAATAAATAAATATTTTTTTTAAGTTTCCGGGTGTTAAAATGTGTTTAGTCTATGGCATCATAGCTCCTATACGTCTGATCCAAATTTGATTTAGTGTTTTTTTTTTTAAAGATAACTTGATCGAGAGTGTTATTAGCTATGATTCAAGAAAATCTATTCAACCGTTTGAAGATTATGAGCTCTTTTCTAGTAGATAAATGGATCTGAGCATCTCCAAGTCGGATAATCGTTAAACAAAAGCTTCTAAAATTGTTTCGCTTCGTGAATACCTCTTGTCAACCATAAGTACTTAATCCGTCTGGGATGATGACGCAATAAAAAAATAATTTTGCCTCCAAATTCGGCATATATGACGAATGAAATCGCAGATGGGTTGATGAGGTTATTGACATGCGGTATTTTCAATTGTTATAACCTTATTTGCAATGAATTGTTTAAGCACCAAATAAGTAAAAATAAAAAATAAAAAGCGGTTGAAATTTTTTTTTTCATCAAGTTTGGTTGTTATTGCTGTTTTCATATACCAAAACCTTATAAAATAAAAATCAATTTGTTTTTTTTTTTACAATAGGAGTTCTGGAAACCTTACTCACCGCAGGAACACAATACTAAGTCATTTTAAATGCGATCTTCTGTACTCCACCAGTCGGACTGCCCCAAGTAGAGAGAAATCTTCAAAGAAATTTCTATGTGGCAACCTCTTTTGTAAACGGATTTGAAATTACCACACCTTTTTGTAAATCTTATTATAAATTCAACAAGGTATCGTACGTATTTCAAGTTGCAGTAACAAGAGTTAACAAGTTTTTTAACTTGTTGATTAGACTACAAGCTGTACCTCGTCACGTGGTGCCGTGGCATAGTCACTTTATTTATAAGTATAGAAAAGTACGCGTATATTCAAATGCAACGTCGAGTTAATAATCTCACAAAGCCTTTATTAAAAATAATAAAAACAAATTCCCATAATTTTGTAATTTATTTCATAGAACCGATCAAAAATAATGTCATTGCATTATAGAATGATTTTAATTTCTGAAAACGAATAACATGTAATTTCAATGAAAAGGGTATTCCGGAGCGCATTCTGTGAATTCTCCAGATAAAACTATTAAAGTAAATGCATTAAGTGTTTCCTGCAAAATCCACTGCGCGATGCAGACAGAGAGATTTCATAAAAAATTCAACGTGAATCTGTGCACTCGAGATTCAAATTAAATTTACTATTTTTTTTAAGTTTTGTGTTGCGTATTGAGAATTGAAATTTGATTAAATGTTAAATTTGTTTAAATGTTTACATTTAACAGTAAAAGTGATGGCAGTGTGCCTTAAGAACAAGAAATAGGAGAAATATAATAATTTAGTTAAGTTTTAAAATAAGCAAGCAGTGTTTACTAAAGAAATTGTACATTTGAATAAAAAATTTAAGTAATGATACCTTATATTAATTATAAATAATTAAAATATTTAAATTTAAATAAGAATATTTTAATTTAGTTAAGAATATTTAATATTCTATTACATATCATAAAACTCAACGTCTCTCTGTCTGTCCGTCTGTTTATGTTCTTTTCACGCAAAAACCACTCATCCGATTACATGTTTTTGTATTTTATTTCATAGCTATGTTATCTGGTCAGCTTATAGGATATATTTTGTAAGATAAAGTAATATACAAAATAAGCAGTTATAATAATGGTGTATTCATTCGCAAAAAATACTCATTTGGGGCGCTTAAATGGCTTACACTGAGTAAACCATAAAAGATATATGAAATATATAATAGTATATTTTAAAAAGACCTGATATAAGTCAGCGATAGTATATATCTATCTTCTAAGGTTCGCCCACAATAAGCATTTTTGTTTTCTGTCTTTTGGGCGGATGCAGAACGATTCGCTTGTCGTTCTACCGATGGCATTCTGTAGTTCCACGCGAGCGGAGCCGCGGGCACAGATAGTATAGTATATAATTTTAGATGTAACATATATAGATGTAATAATTGTTTTAAATCAATTACTAAATACAAAAAAACATAAACAGTGGCGAATAATGAGAGATCAGCAATCCGTCACCGCCATTCGTGCCAACCAGCATAAATAGAAACTGAATATGCGACATCCATAAACGAATCACTATAACGAGGTTGTCGTGTATGGCTCAAGTCTTAATATGTTATTCGATCCCTTTACACCCTTTGTTTGATGTATCTTTATATAGCCTTTCTATATAGCCTTGGTATATAATATTCGAAAGGGTAATAGCACCTATACTATAATCTAGGCTCTCAATCTATGATGGAATGACACCAATACAATTTTTGTAATAAAACGCAAGGATACTCGAAATGCAGGTTCGTTCATTTATTATCGTCTCATATACCTCAGTATTGTTTTACCTTGCATACAACGTTGCGATTTATGTAAGTAGGGGAAAAGAGGGTAATCGGAGTCACTTAAGCAAGAATCAATATAAATCCAAAGTCCATCCATACCTTCTTCGGTCTTCCTCTTCTATATCATATATCAATCCAACTTCTTACTTGACATTCTTCTAGTTATATGACATTCATCACTCCTCATCACATGTCAATACCACGCTAATCCAAAACCCCTCAACTTCACTGTGACTGGAGCTATTTTAATACTTCCTCTAATATACTCATTCCTGATTTTATCCATTCTAGTTACACCACACATCCATCTTAGCATTCGCATCTCTGCCACATGTAATCTTATTTCATCCGTCTCTTTCGATGCCCTGCACTCAGATCCATACATCAAGACAGGTCTTATAATATTTTTATACACGTTTCCCTTAAGTTTCACGGGCATTCGTGGATCACATGTGACCCCCGAGACTTGTCGCCATTTTAGCCACCCTTCATTTATCGTACTTTTCACGTCATAATTAATAATTTATCAATCTGAAGCAGCTTTTTAAATTTTGGGATAATAATTTAGTTATAATTACACTAAGCAAAACTACTTTGGCTACCATTGCCCGGATAATGGTAGACATCATATTAGATAATGACAGTCAACACATCTTCAGCACTTGTCGCACACATAACCCGGCTGAATCCTTTGGAAGCGGCTAACGTATGCCACAATCCACAAGAAGCGCACCGGCGCGGTAAAATAACTTATTGTTACGACCAAACTCATTGAAAATCAAGAACCTATTTTCAGCTTCTTTTGCATCGTTATTTTCATGGTCATCACATATATTATAGAAATTTGTGTCTGACTCTGAGGAGGAATGTTTAACTTGAAGAATACGTCCCTTGGTCTTGCCTACAGATTTTGACGTTAAATGTTTATACCCTATCCAGTCTATTTATCTTATCAATGCGTGTGTCGTTTAGGATCATTGAAGTCGCCTTTGACACGCCCTACTGTATTATTGTACTTTATGTAAAAAGCGATCGTGTTTGGTAAACGACGATGGCAGATATTATCTCTTCCAGATATGACGTCCTCTAAAATATTTACAAATAGTTATCTGCAATACCACATTCTGAAGGGTTAACTTTCTCTAAGTACATACACCTACGCGTGCGTACAGAAGTAGACATATATTTTCCGTTATCTTTTTTGTCAAAGAAATGTTTACAGGGAGGAAACAAATGAGCGCAATTAGTGAACCATACCTTCGATTTATCCATTGCAATGGCCTGATCGTTTGCACGCCGTTAAATTACAAGATAATCCCTTAAGGTTGACATGGGTTTGGTAATTCCGTCCGACATTCCCATGGATACAATCAAATCACGCGTTAAGGCAGCTAAGGGAATTAAATGTGCCTTTTTACGGGTATCCGTAACAATAACTTTTTCTATAGCCTGAATTGTAGAGGTCGACTATTCGATTCCTGTGAAAATGGGCTAAAATGCGTTTAGAGATCAACTTGAGAACTTTACGAGGTTGAGACATTGGTTTAGGGATATAACCACAGATCATTCACGACTAGATGTGAATTATCGAAGCAGCCGATAGGTGTAAAGAAATGTAGAGTTAAATTATTTATTATTTTTATTTTATTGTTAGAAGAATACTGCCTAAATGTCGAACAAAGAGTCGTCCGATAGCTCGAGCGAGAAATTCTCTTCAAGCCGGTCGTTGCTTGCTTATATAATGCGTGCGATTAAACACAGAGTACACCTGTTGCTAAAGTGTCCAGCATTAGTAACAGTAGCAACAGCAACAGTAGGTCATTAGTACGAGTTCAATATTCTCACCGACATATATCTAACATCATAATTACCGTTCGTAAATATGATCACTTACACTTTTGTTTCAAAATCGAATTATACTTTATCCAATTGACGTCAAACACTACTCTACTTGTTCGGAAAACATCCCAGTCATATAGAAAAACTGGCAAGAAACTCGATCGGCCTTATCATATGTGCAAACAATATTTTCAGTTAATAATCATTTTAATTATTTAATGGATGCACAGAAACGGAGTCACTTCCAAACATCACTATCATTCACATAATGATCACTATTATAACCTTTTAACAGTAAAGCCGGTTTGACATGGTCCTTGAACTCATTGTCTGTCAAATCAGTAATATGCTTCGGGATCTTATTATAGAACCTAACACAATTGCCTACCTGAAAATGTTTTATTACTCTAAGTCTAAAACACGGTACGACTAATTGGTCTAATTTTAGCATTAAAATTAACCGCAATTGCGAATATTATGCTGTACACTTAGTGGGTATTTTATACTTAATCCACTTTATATGTAATACCGGTAATCCACGTCTAGTCATAATTGGTCTATGTTTATTACAGTTTGTTATACTATACCTGGTAATTCTTACGTTAGGGCATTTCGTTAAGTCAGCGGTAAGGAAAATATTCCCATTAGCACTGTAAACACTGGGAACTCATGCTTGATTACACCGCGACCTCCAGAAGAAACACGGTGAATTACTAGGTTTAATTGGGCCCTGGTTATATAAAAAATCTTCTCCTACTGATAATTACAATGAGGTCCCTACACTTTTGCATTGAAATACCTCTGTTACTGGGCCTTTTCTAATGCCCGCCTGGCTAGCACACCAACAGGTGTGTTCTGGCAGAAGCACTTGAAAACCAGTCCTCCAAATAGGCTTAGCGTGTTACCATCTTGGGCCACATCGTCACTTAAGATCAGGTGAGAATGAGGCCACAATTCTAAGCCTATATGTTTAAAAAATACAGCTTTCATTGTACTTATGCTTACACTTACACTGGCTGCATTTTACCAGGCTTTTACAGAATTTACATCAAAATACAACCTTTAAACACTATCAGGTAAGATTGCTAAAACAAAAAAAACGTTATTTTAAAAATTGATAACTCGCATGCATAAATTATTTATTTAATTTAACTCATATTGTTCTGACAATAAAGGCCAGGTAGGATAACGTATCATAGAATGATATCGCAGTTTATTCCCGAGACGGTTACCAGCCCGACCAGATGTCACATTGCTTATTTATAACGATTTAATCATGTAAAGGTTCCATTTAAATATTGATTGGACATTATATGCCTCATGTTTGTTATTTAAATAGGGGGTACCTGGTATATGCTTTTTCTGTGGATATTTCTTATATATCGGTATATATATTAGTTCTTATATATATAGGTAGAATATATGTCAATGACCACTCCACGCTGTTCCACAATCAGCCGGTGTAGGTGTACCCAGTAATGAAGCAGGGTGGCAGGGATCTGTACTCGACTAGATTGCGGCTACCCATACACATGGTGACAAACTCTTCATAGTGGTTCTTTTTTAGTATGTTACGTTTCTGAAACGGTCCGTGTATATCGGCTTCAATGACAGTTTTAGTTCAGTTTGCATGAGGAAGGCAAGAGGCAAGAGGAAGGAAAATACTAATCCGATTACAAAATTTCTTACATTGTTAGGAAGCTACGTTCAGACTGATAGTTACAAGACTATGTTTAAATTGTAATAGACGCGTACGAAGTCGCGGGCGGTTGCTGCTATAAAGTCAATAAAATTCAAGTGAATTTAATTATGTACTACTAATTAAATTTTTATTATGTTTATCAAGTGTACATTTGAAATAAGCTTATCTATATGTTAATTTCGAATTTGTTTTATATTATAGCCGTGTTTATATAGGTGCACAGCTGATAAACTAAACTGCTAACTGTTAAATTAATTATAAATTGTTTCACAATGTGTCTATTTGAATAAAAATTAGGCCATGATTAGGATATATAAAGATCGCTTACGACTCATGTATTGCAGTATGTATCTTATTATGATAAATATGAAGGATTACTTGTTTGTATTGTTTTTATTAATTGGCTATTGTGTTTGTACCAAACATGGCGATGGCGTCCAAGAATATGTTAGAAGAACGCACAATAATCAAGGTATTTTTATTGAAGTATAAATCAAGAATACAATTAGTTCAAAGCAAAATGCTTAGTTTTTATACTATCAGTTATAATAAATTCAATTCAAAACCAAAATCTAAAATACTTTATTCAATTTAGGCCCTAAGAAGACACTTATGAAAGTCAAACACTACTACCGGTTCGGAAAACTTCCCAGTCATCGAGAAGAACCGACAAGAAACTAGATCAGACTTATCTTTTTTTTAATTCTTACTGTACAATGTTTACAGTTAATAATCATATTAATGAGGGGAAGGCATAGGCTGAACATAGGTCCAGCAGTGGACGTCTTTCGGCTGAAATGATGATGATGATGAATCATATTAATAACTTAATGGATACAGAGACGGAGTCACTTCCAGACATCACTATCATTCACATAATGATCCACCGTATAACATCATGTTGACAGTAAAACCTGCTTGACATGGTCCATGAACTCATTGTCTGGGTAAAAATCGAAAGTTTTTCCGTATATGTATATATTATATTATCAATAATGTATTGGGAGGTCAGAGCTAGGATTTTAAATTTCTGGACCTTGTACTTTAGTGATTCGTGGTATCTCATATTGTATATTGATCGAACTTCCCGCTTCTGTAATATGAATATGGTGTCTACCTCAGTTGCTGAACCCCACAGCAAAGTACCGTAAGACATTAAGCTATGGAAGTAAGCGAAGTAGACTATCTAATATATATATATATATATATATATATATATATATTAAGCTTATCAAAGTTTTAGGAAAGGGAATTCTTTATTGTTCAATTATTATTGATTTAGAAAACATCCCTCCAAACAAGAAGAAGAGACAAGAACCAATTAGTACTAAACTTTGGAATACCATTTTTTTATAGAAGCAGGGTAAAGTAAAAGAACTATGTCTGATGGTAAGTAAAAACCAAAAACAGTGAAAACCACCGAGAGATCCATCGTCAATCGCCGTTGTTATGCCGGCTTGCGTGAATGCCTGTTCACGTTCGCTACAAGGGCCCAATTTCAGAGGAAAGTAGAAATAAACCGGCGTAGATACTTTTTCACAGTATCACGATATGGCAAAGGTGTGAGAGATAGGAACCTTTTTTGTCCGAGCTACGATGAAGGCTACCTTAAAGCTGTGACTCAGAGTCCAGCGTATATGGTTTTGTTATGAAAAGAAGAAGACGGAATAGGGTCCATGAAAGTTGGTGGATCTAAATGTTTTAATTCTTGTTTAAAGGGTTTTTATGCTAGCCCAAAACGCGATAGATGACGCTGCGATAGAGTTTTTGACTACTGAAAAAGACACAACAGCGACTGCGAGGCCAGCTGCTATATTATAGAAATGTAAAAGGCATAACAAAATATTAAGCAATAATTATTATTTTATGCTTTAAAGGTGATTCCATCAGCTATCCGTGTTCTGTAAGGGACTTGAAATGCATAAGGATGTACTTCGCGACACACGGACGCTGCAGGCCACAGAGGTGTTCAGTACCAGACATTGTTTTCTTCAATCAATTGACATTCCATATGGCCACGTCAAACATAAGCACTATAATAAAAAACGCCAAAGTAGCAGGTCTCAATGGGAATATAACATCGTTTTAGTAAGTGTCACATCAATTTTTATTAGTGTTTTACTCATAATGAGGAACATTCTCATTTGATTTGTCGGACCGTGAAAATTTGTTGTATGTCGACTACTGTCGACACACTGTTCCTGAGTGCCGTCTCGCTGCACATCTCGTTACGTATTAATTACACTATTGTGTTACTTATATATTACAACAAATGGATAGATATAATTCGATGTTTATGTATAATGTAATTGTACCATATTGTTACGATCTGATAAAAATAGAAAAAAGCACTATTCTTGTAATCGTCTAGAATGTACTCGAAACCTCGAGTATCTATTTGTAGGTACTAAAAATATAATAGTTCACTCAAATACTCAAAGTTTATAGCTTCGATTGCGTGATCTGATAAACAATAGTCTAAAAATAAAACCCTTCCTCTTCTAAACAATGACGTAAAGTTCGAGGCATTTACAGTGATTTTACCCTCCTTTTATTTTGATATATGAGCGAGCCGTGTTCCAAGCCAGGACAGTTCCGTTTTTAACAACGAAGTGGAAACAAGAAGCGGTAAAGTGGAAGAAATCTGTGATATGACCATAGAGAGAGTACTGTAAGTACGACCACAGTATAGTAAAGAAGAGTACAGTGAGTTTGTTTGAATATGGTTTCACTGAGTACTAATAAATTATTTACGCAAAATATAACATCATTTTCTTTACCCACGGGCGTAAAAATATATCATATTCATATATACCAAAATAAAGACACGTTTTGCGGTAGTAAATTAAGTTTAACTCTTCGTTAATTAACTCTTCATTCTATACATAAAATATTTTTGGAAAATTACTTGCAGTATAAATAAGAAGACTGACAACTTGGTGTTCGCTTTCGAAGCAAAACCTCTGACCGTATTATTATCTGAAATAACTTTCATATACAACCGTAAAGGCAAAGAACCAATCAGATTGACGGACTTTTTCACCATAAACTACGGTAAGAGATTTTTTGTTATTACGTAGTAAAAAGACATACAATCAATTTCATGTTTGATGGTCACTGCATCTTATAGCCAACCTCAAAATGGCCTGCACTCTTAACTGAATTCAGTGCTTGTAAGTTGCTACTGCTGAGGCCGGATGCTAATGCTAATGCTGTTGCCAAGCACACCATTCGAACCGAGATACGGCAGCGCGATCATTGCTGCTTTGCGACAGAAATAGGTATCACGACTATGCTTCTCCCACTCTACCAATCTTGCCTTATTAAAAGATTAATTCCCATAATCCATTAGCATATTTCATATTCTTTGGAGACTTGGGAAGCAAATAGGGAAGTAAAACCAAAACGCAATTTTGGAGAACACAGACGAGTGGCTTCAAAAAAAGGAAAAACAAACGCCATAATTAGATTAACTACCTATTGTACAAAAGAACTTAATTATAAATGAATATGTCCCTTTAAAAGTAGATTATATAAATTTTACGTTATATAAGCAAAAAGGAAAACGAACAATGATAACAAGTGGCAGAGATGCGAATGTTAAGATGGATGTGTGGTGTAACTAGAATGGATAAGATTAGGAATGAGTATACTCGTATAAGCAGCATAAGGCCGCAGGCTTAGATCAGAGTAAGAGCGTAACATCTTTATAACTTTATTCCTTATACGATCCTTTCCTTTCATGTTGAATCATGTTCGACAATGCTTTATATTACAATTCCTGTTTATCAAAACGATGCATAGGTGGCGTGCCGAAACAATTTCCGCATTACAATATAATTCAGACCAGATACACTCACTAATAAAAGAAGTCCTAGTCATAAGTTTTGTATGAAGCATAGAGTATATTAGAGGAAATATGAAATTAGCACCAGTCACAGAGGAGTTTAAGGGTAAGGGGTGAAGCGATGATGGCTCAGTGGTAGCGTGTATTTCTTCGCGTCGAGTGACGTGATTTCGAATCCCTGTAATGAGCCTAAGCTTTCGGTGAAGGAAAACATCGTTAGGAAACCATAGCATGGTGGTAGGGCTTTTCTTATGCCCGCCTGGCTAGGACACCAATAGGTGTGTTCCGGCAAAAGCACTTGAAAGCCAGTCCTCCCAGTAGGCTTAGCGTGTTACCATCTTGGGCCACATCGTCACTTCAAGATCAGGTGAGATTATGGCCACTACGCTAAAACTTATAACAATAACAAATATATATAATAGGTTAGCGTAGTATGAGCGTTTCATGAGGAGGGATGAAAGTTATATACATAGATAAGTATTAATTATGAAGGTGGATAAATGTAGGAGTAGAGGTAAACCGAGGTAAGTATGGATACTATAGATGGATTATATGAAGAATGATATGTGTAGAAAAGATGTAAGTACTGATGTCACAGTTGATAGTGGATAGTGGTAGAGGAGAAAATATTGCGCTGACCCTATTTAGGTAGGATAAGAAGACGAAGATGAAAGAAAACGAAAAGGATATCTGATAACTTAAAAATACGATTGAATATTTCCAACGGTTATTACAAAATTTATAAAAGCATCGCCTGGAAATATAGTTGTTACACAGATTTATTTACAGATTTTGATTCTAAAAATTTTATCATCTGGCGTCTGTCGCAACCTTGTCCTATTTCTATAATATATTATTTCATACCTTATCAATACTAATAAAGTATTTTAAATCTTATCTTCAATTAATTTCTTTAATAATAATATGGTTTTTAAAGTTGTGAATAATTTTGATTTTTTTAGAGGCGGTGACATTTACGGCGATAATACCGAAAATCAAAGACCTACAGCTGGCCCAGGCTGATGTATACGCGTATGTTGATGATGGAGCTCCTAAATACAAATTTGGACCAGGTGTCAGTAATAGTTGCGGTAAGTCTACATATTAATAATATCCTATAAATACAAAAATGACCGTAAATCTGGTCAGCCACCTACCTATAAAGCATCGACCATCAATATAAGTAAATTCTATGACCAACTACTTTAATATCTAAAATTTGTTTATCGCTTTCTAAAATGTTTCCACGTCTGATTATTTTAAATAATGGTTTTCCATCCGTGTTAAATTCGACAATCTTTCCACCACCGATCGACCCGTCGCCAACGCGCCCGTATAGCATTGTTCTTAATTCTATTACTTCCCTACAGCTTACCAGATAGCTTGATGATCATTTTTACTGCTAGCCTAGCATTGTTCTTAATTCCTGTACTTCCCTAGAACTTGCCAGATAGCTTGATGTTTATGGTTACTGCTCCGATTCTTAGGATCGTTATTATAGCCTGAAAATTCCCTCAAAAAATAAGACATAAAATAAGAAAAAAATTCAAATCTTATTAATTGTAGTTCCAGAGATTAGCGCTTTCAAACAAACAATCTTTTGAACTGAGAACCCATAATTTCAGCTTCGATTATTTCTTAATCTTAATTTTTAATATTTCCCAGTCTTCTTAGACTATTAGTTCTTGCCCTTTGCAGAACATAAAATACAAAGTTTTATCGACATGTCCGAACGCCTTTTTGCAGTTGACTCTCAAATCGTATACTGGATTATTAAGTATTGGATTGGAGTTGATTGCACTGTGCTCACCATCAGGTACAGTGTAGCCACTATACCGTGATTCGATATAAAAAAATTGTTTATTAGTTCCTAAATTTACTTACGCACTGCGATCATCTCCGTTTTGGAATTTCCCGGATATTTTCAATAAAATTGACACTTTAATTCAAAATTCTTCAAAGTCTGTTATGAATATTGATTAAGATAAACGGACTAGGTCTCAGGCTTCACTGCCTCTTCTTTTCGGTGGGCTGGGTATACCCACCATTTCTAACGCTTATCTGTTTTCGGTATATGGAACTGAAAGTTTAATTTTGTATATCCTGTCCAAAAATCGACATTACTGAAGTCTCATGCCTTACCGATGCCAGGAATGCCTGGAATTTAGTTTGTCCAAGCACGGCCTGACCTATGATCTTGTGCTCCCAGAGACAGTGGGACGAGTCGCTCCGTATACTCTGTACACTGAATAAACTCATCAATACGTTAATTAGTGTTCCAGAGCGTGCTCGTCTACTTGCTGCCCAGAAATGGGAGTCTATTCTGTGGTTAAAGGTATTACTATCTCCGAATATTACAACAAGACTTGACAACACCATTTTTAGACTGCCCGTTCGCTTACAGTTAGGACTGCCTTAGGACTCCATATCACTGCCATTGCGGTGATATGGCCGAATGCTTGGGCACCACGGTTTTATGCTCTTAAGGCGCGGATCGTATCCTGCGCCACGCTAGCCTCAATGACGTTTTACGTCGGGCTTTTGACAGCATCAATGTGCCAGCAAGTCTGAAACCAATCGGCATAGCACGTGACGATGGTAAAAGACCCGAAAACAAGACGTTTATGCCCTGGAAGATGGGTCGACCCTTTGTATGGGATGCCACGTGCGTGGATACTTTGGCACCGTCCCGTCTTCCAGTTACGTCACTGAGATCTAGTGCAGAAGCTGCCTTAGCGGAGGACCTCAAGCGGCGCAAGTATGAAGCTCTTGGTAGGGGCTACATGTTTGTGCCGTTTGGAGTAGAAACCCTTTTGGACCGTGGGTTCCTAGTGCGCGTAGCCTTTGTAAGGAACTCGCGAGTAGACTGGTCGAATCGTCTCGCGAACAGAGGGCTGGCCAATATTTCGGGCCGCGTATAAACATTGCCATACAACGTGGCAATGTGACCAGCCTTCTGGGTACGTTTCCATGTGGCTGCTATGGACGGCATCCAACATTTTTAGTTTTTTTAATTATTATTATTTATTTGATTATGTACCATTTTCAATATTTGTATATAATTTTTCTTTGCGTTATCTTGCGCTCTATACTAATATGTATACTAATATTTAATATGTTCACAATTTTTTTTCCTAAATTTCAGACAAAACAGTACGGAAAGCATACTCGGATATAATTGCAAATTTACCAGCAAATGCCAAAGAAGCGTTGATAATTCAAGCGAGCAACTACATGCGAGTTTTTATACAAAACAAAATTTGCGATTTCGGGTTGCATACAGTAAACTAAACGATAATAATATATTTATATGATTATTATAATATATATTTTCATAGCTCATCGCTAAAAACAGTTAATGATAAAAGATAAATATAAAACATTTTTTTTTTAGTTTAGTATTCTCATATTAGTTATGCAATTTAAAAAACAAATAAATATATTAGCCATTTATTTGTAGTGGTTAATTTTGTTGTAAGATGCTTAGTGTTTATATTATACCTTGTTATGACATTGGGCTCACATATCCGAAGAAGTCACATTCTCCGAAGTGGGATTAAAGGAAAAATTACCTAATTTAATGTTTTGTTTTCAAAAATAGAACAATATCAGTCATTAGATGATTTTGTTTAATTTTATTAAATACTAACGGTTCCCCGCGGCTCTGCATGCATTTAATAACCCGTAATTATTTTCATCCCTTACATTTGTTTTTGCCGAGTACAATTTTAAACACAATCGGTTGTATATTATTATATTTTACAAGATTTTTAAAAGTATTATAACGATTTCTTATTGCCTATCAATAATTATGGAATGACAGAAACTCCCTTGCACAAAATTTCATACAAATCGGCTGAGCATTGATAAAAAATATTTTTATACTGTTTTTAAAATGTGTCCGTGTCCTTAAAATAAGGGAAAAATATTACATGACCGAAGAAGTTAACACTGAGCCTAAAAAGGAACTGGGAAGTTCAGAATCGACGCGAATGAAGAATCATCTTATGCGTGACTAAATGTCTTGAGATTAATATATTATTTATTTAATGAGATCTTGTTAACTTCAAGTAATCATTTACAATCAACATAATTATTGCAATACTGTATTTAAGGGATATTTAGAGGGATAACCTTTATTAATTTAATTATTTCAAGCGAGGTAGGATACAGAGAAATGTCTGTATTTATCCCTACATTAAGCGCTCGACTGGTGAAATATCTCCACCCTAGAGAAGATCGCAGCCAAATAACCTTGTGTTATGTCCTTGTGGTGAGTAGGGTTTGCAAAATATATAGAAAATTCCATATACATAAATTCCTTTTTATATGTTCTGAAATTAAACAAAATTTATAATTCATACATACATATTTAATAAATAAACAAATGCCTATACGTGTAAAAAATGTATCCTATCCAGACTATATACTAAAATTATACCAAATTTCATCAAATTCGGTGCAGTAGTTTTTGCGTGATTGGCGTACAAACTAATAGACAGAGAAACAAACATTACAAAAACTGTCGAATTTTTTTCTGTGAATCTATGTGTGTGAATTCATGAATCTACCTCCCGTAGTAGTCTTTCTCAAATATATAGTGCACATACAGATTTCGATTCATTATTATAAGTATAGATTAGAATATTAATTTTTGACCAAATGTCAAGAGACATTCGTTGACAAGTTAGGTTGGAACTGTGACCATAACGCTAGAGATTTTTTTAAATAATTTTAATATTTTCTTATTACCTCTTATTCCAGGCATTATAAGTATAATATGAGATTGAATACTTTCTAAATATTTATTATATGTTTCAGTCCTAAATCTATATAGTGTCAGTACATGTTTGTCTTGGCCTTGTATATTTTTCCCAAATAATTCACCAGACCAGTATTAGAAAATATACGTGACTAGAAAGGCCATAGGTAGGGACAAGTATTTCCAGGTGTATAAGTAGTAAAAAATTTACTCGTTTTAAAGAAAACGTATATATAATGTCGTTTTAACTTAAAATATAACTAAAATATACATTCCACAATTATTAATATACTATAGTTGAATAGCTAAATATAAGTAATTAAGTCCCTTATTTTAATTATTAATGAGTACATAAATAATAGGCATTGTTTAATAATTATATTTTTTTAGTAAATCATTAACTTTATGCAACGTACTGATAACCTTAACTCACGCTTGACCTTGCATTAGGCTATGATATGACTGTACGCGGCGCAATCTTCGCGGTCTACCGCAAAAACGGTTGATCGTATGAGAAAAAAAGTACAAACAAAAGTTGTAGAGAATTGTATACTCTACAACTTTTATAATAGGTGCAAATCTCATTTAAGCAATAGATAGCGAGATATTCACGAAAAACCGATTTTTACGACCTTTGACCTTCAATATCTTAAGACGCGGACACGATAGCACTTGTGACTTTTGAGACAACATTTAGAACGACAAAACAAAGGTTTATACCAATTTACAGCTTATTATCTTTCATTCGAGGCGAAACCCCTAATATGACTGGGCTATAGGACTTTGTCGGCTGCCGCTGATAGGCACGTGCACGGTGAGTGTTGTGTGAATATTAGTGGCCGGGCTCTTGAAGTAACCGATTCTCGTTATTTATTTCTGCAGCATACAAATCAACTGTGCAGGTTGTATGTGTGTCGTTACACTTTCTCGAATTTATTTTAATGTTTGTTCTGAAATTACACAGTGCAAAAACACTAGGGATGCTTGGCATACCTGGACATGGTTGCCTTTTTTTATCGAACTGACTGTACTGTTAGCCTTAGGGGCCCTGGAGCCTTTACGGCTTTTACAGCTTTACCGGACTTGAAAGACATGGTTGGCACCAAATGGCGTAAAAGAGAAGGAGGGTCATGCCCTGCAGTGTATGAAAGAAGCTGTCCATGATAATGATGATTAAAATGACAAAAATACCAAGTGAAATAATAAAAATAAAATAAAACGATGAGCCTGCAAACCAAAAAAAAACATTTCTTTTTTTTTTCTTTTTATCACATTATTTTTATACTAAAAGCCAGAGAGGATAACGTATCACAGAATAATATCGCAGTTTATTCCCCAGACGGTTACCAGCCCGACCAGATGTCACATCGCTTATTTATAACGATTAAATCATGTAAAATTCATTTTAATATTTATTGGAAATTATAAACCTTATGTTTGTTATTTAGATGAGGTGTACCTGGTATATCCTTTTTAAATTTATCGGATGCTTTGACAAAAAAAAACTGAAGAGATAATGGGTTAGCGGCAGCGTATTCGGGCACCGCATCAATTGACGTAGGTTTAAATTCTACATATAGCCTGAGTTTTCGGAGAAATAAATCATTGTCTAGAAACTGTAGCATGGTGGCAGATCATTTTCAAATGCCCGCCTGACTTGCTACCACACTCCTATAGGTGTCATATGATATCCGTAACCGTATCCGATATAAATGTTTCAGATAATTTCGGATAGGGCAAAGTCGAATGAACCAATATCATAAACCAACACGCATACACAACCAAAGTTTCGACGACTGAAATCAAACAATTTTAACGATGATAAGTGGAACATTTTTTATGGATACATTTTTTACTTATAATCTCAAAATGATTACCTACTTAAATATAACTGAATCTCGATACCTGGATAACACCTTTACTGAATATCGATAACCGAAATTATGCGAAACAATCGGATATCTGAAATAATTTCATATCCGTATCCGTAACCGAAACCCATTATATACTCTTAAGATATTCATATCCATATCCATATCCGAAACCTCATATGCGTAACATCCCTACTTCAAAGGAATCATAATTCAGTTTGGATGATAAAGATAATCTCTGAAATTACTGATCCGATTCTAAAAATTCTTACAAAGCTACGTTCAGACTGATGGTTATAAGGCTATATTTTATTTTTATTAAGTTTTATATTCTAATAGACTCGATAAGTAAGTATTAAAGTCAATAAAATTCACGTAAATTTAATCTAATAATAAATTTAATTATGTACTAATAATTACATTTTTATCATGGTTATCAAGTGTACATTGAAAATAAGCTTATTTATATGGTAATTTTGAATGTGTTTTATATTATAGCCGTGTTTATATAGGTGCGTAACAAATAAATAAATTGATAAACTAATTTGCTAACGATTAAATTAATTATAAGTAGTTAGTTACACAACGTGACTATTTGAATATAAATTAGTCTATGGTTAGGATATATAAAGATCGTTTACGACTCATGCATTTCAGTATGTAGGTATCTTACTACGATAAAAATGAAGAATTACTTGTTCGTATTGGCTTTATTAATTGGCTATTGTGTTTGTAACAAACATGGCGATGGCATCCAAAAAGGGGTTAGAAGAATGCACAATGATGAAGGTATTTATATTGAAGTATAAATCAAAAATACAATTAGTTCAAATCCAAATGCTTAGTTGTTATACTATCATTTATATTAAATGAAATTAATTGTATAAAATAAACTTATAAAGGTATTAAGAAAAGGAACTCGTGATTGTTAAATATATTACCAATTTAGAAAAAATCCCTGCAAACAAGAAGAAGAGACAAGAACCATTTAGTACCTACTAATCTTTGGAATACAATATAATATTTGCTTGACTTTGCGGAAATCCATCGTAAATAATTATCCGAAATTTCTTTGCTACTTCCGCCTTAATCATATTCACTACAACTTTGCAGGTTGAAGTAGGAAAGAAATTTCGGATAATTATGTACAATATAATATATTTTTTTATAGAAGCACGGCAAAGTAAAGGCACTGTTTCTGATGGTAAGTAAAGTTAACAAAAAACAATACCAGTGAAGACATCCGAGAGATCGACAGTTCAGCGTCAATCGCCGCTGTTAAATCGGCTTGCATGAATGTCTCTTCACGTTTCGCTTCAAGGGCTCGATGTCACAGGAAAGAGAGAATACACTGGCTGAGAGACTGTTTCACAGCATTACGATATGGCAAATATATTAGATTGCAAACTTTTTGTTCGAGCTGTGATGGAGACTAACATAACGCAGTGGCTTCGGAGCCTAGCGCGTGTAATTCTGTTATGGAAATAAGCATGGGCGTGGCTAAAGGGGGCAGAGTGGTCACTCTACTAAACTCATTGCCCATCTTAGAAAAATCGACAATATTGCAGGAATATAACGTTTTTATTCTTTCTTGAGAAAAAAAATATTCAGCCTTTTAAAATTATTTTATGTAACAGAATATTAGGCAAAACTAAGAATATTAATTTCTTCAATGTTTAAACTAACATCGTTCCTATATAAGTAGATACTTTTATAAAGGATCTCGATCGATATATTCTAATATATTCTCACCTATATAAATAACATTCAGCACAGCCCTCGCATAAAATAATTATTTTCATTTTAGTACAACTGAAATATTGAATAAAAGGTTGTGTAATTTTCTCTACAAATTCTTAATTAGATCGTTTTTTATCCCAACTTAGTACTATTTTTCATTCGATTTGGTACTTATTTTAACTGTAGTACTTGTTATTACAAATTAAAAATAGAAGTCTTTTAATTAGTAGCTTAATAATTTTTATTCGAATCAACAATTTTCTTAGAGAATTCAACTTTTAACAATTTAATGTCCATTTTTATATAAAACTAAATAAAATCACAATAAAATACATTTTGTAAAGTTTCAGTCACAACAAAAACAAATTATAATACTTTTTTCTGCTATAACTAATCACATTTGATGAGTTATCTTGAGATACGGCACGGTTTACACATAAGTACTATAATTTGGCGTTCCATTCATAAATATCGGTGACACTGGTAACAACTGGTTTTTGTTTTGCGATTCTTTTTTGACGGATGTGACATATTTCATAACTCTTGATAGTTCTGTAACTTCTTGTGCTAATATGGTCAATTTCCGCCTCACCATCCGAACCTCCTGAAGAATCGGTCTCCATGGCTTTCAATAAACGTAATTATCTTCGTTGTTCCTCCTTATACGACATACTGAATGATTAGTCTAATTTTATAACCAAAATAAATGTAAAATAATAGAAAAATAAAGCTTTGTGGGAAATAGTAACACCAAGCACTAGATGGATAAAACTCCCCCATTGAGAAATTTGAAGAATTATGACTACCTCTCTGAGAGATGGCCGACTAAATTCTTGTTTCTTGTCGCTTCCTTACCTCGCCCCGCACAGTTTCTAAAAGGCACATACTTACTTGTGCACGGCAAACGGCCTCGGGTAAATTTTACCCAATCTTATGTATTAACTTATTTAATTTTTTAATGTGTTTTAAGGGTTTTATCCTATACGTGAACGAGATAGGTGGCGCTGTGGTCGAGTTACTGACTATTGGGAAATATAGAACTACGACTGCGAGGCCAGCTAGTATATTGTAGAAATACAAAAGACATAACGAAATGTTAAGAAATATTAATTATTATTCCAAATACTTTAAAGGTGATTCCATCAGCTATCCGTGTTCTGTAAGGGACTTGAAATGCATAAGGAAGTACTTCGCGACACACGGACGCTGCAGGCCACAGAACTGTTCAGTACCAGAGACGGTTTTATTCCCTCAATTGACAGTAGTACCTATGGCTACGTCAAACATAAGCTTCATAATAAAAAACGCCAAAATAGCGGGTCTCAATGGGAATATAACTTCATTTTAGTAAGTGCTACATCAATATTTATTAGTGCATTAGTAAATAAAATTCACCTTCTGCACCGCCGCGGTATGGATAGAAAATCAAGCCCATTTAATGAACGTTTAAACAACTACCTATTATTGCAAGGACGGCTTCCCCAACCAAGACGTCATATTAAATATATCTCGGAGAATCATGTCGATGTGGTTATGAAATCCGTACTAATGACTTAGTATTCGTACTATTGACTAGCGACCGCTAATATTGACTTTACTATTGACTTTACTATTATAATCCTGTTCTATATAAACATGTTTTTGCAAAATTACTTGCAGTATAAATAAGAAGACTGACAACTTGGTGATCGCTTTCGAGTCTAAACCTCTGACTATATTAACATCTGAAATAACTTTCATATACAACCGTAAAGGCAAAGAACCAATCAGATTGACGGACTTTTTCAGCATAACCTACGGTAAGAGATTTTTTTTTTATTATGACGTAGTAAACAGACATACAATCAATTTGATGTTTAGTGGTCACTGCAGTTTACAACCGACCTTAAAAAGGTCTGCACTCTTAACTGTATCCGGTGCTAACTGGTTTTTACTGCTGAAGACGGAGTCGGAACTTGTTGCTGAGTACACCTTTCGAATAGGGATACAGCAGCTTTGCGACAGAAACAGGTTTCACGATGATGCTTCACCCATCTCACACCACTCTACCAATCTTGCCTTATTAAAAGATTATTCTCATAATTCATTAGCATATTTCATTTCTTTGAAGACTTGAGTCTTAAACAGGGACATAAAACTAAAACGCAACGTAGGATTACACAGAACTATGGCTCCAAATAAAAGAAAAATAAACGCAATAGTTAAATGAACCACCCATTATACAAATAAACTTACTGATAATTGAATATGTCCATTTTAAGATAATTATATAAGCAAAAAGGAATATGAGCGAAGATTACACGTGGCAGAGGTGCGAATATTAATAGAATTAATTAGAATAGGAATGAGTATGTAATAATATATGTAATAATATGCGGACACAATTTCACACACGGCCATTTAATTCCATACTGAGCATAGCTTAGTATGGAAAACAGCTAAACTGGATAAACAGCTGATATACTATACATATATATATATGTATATATATATATAACACCCAGACACACAACTGACAATTATGCTCATCACACAAAAGTCAGTCATGGGCGGGGATCGAACCCGCGACCTCTCGGTTCAATAGTAGGGCTTACTACAACTGCGCCACGAGGCCTGTCATAAGACTGCTGACTTAGTATCAGATAAATAGCGTAACATCTTTAAACTTTTAATCCTTGTACAATACTGTTCTTTAACATGATTCAAAAATGCTTTATATTACAATTCATGTTTATCAAAACTATGCACAGATCAGGTGCCGAAGTTTTACAATATAATTCAGACCGGATACACTGACAGATAACGGTAGTCGTTAGTATTTAATAAGTTTTGTATGAAGCCAACAAGTATAGGAGTAGAGGAAGATCGAAAGTAGGTATGGATACTATGGATGGATTGTGTGAGGAATGATATGTGTATAAAAGATGTAAATACTGATGTCACAGTTGATAGTGGAGAGTGGAAGAGAAAAAAAGGGTAAGAAGAAGAAGCAAACAGGAAAACAGATCTAACAGTTATTACACAGTTTATAAAAGCATTGCCTCGAAACATAGTTACAAAGATTCTTGAAGCAAAAGTGCGGTTCCTTTAAAATGTGCATTATTAACAGCTTTAGATGCTAACAAAGTTATCATCTGTCGTCTGTCGCAATATTGTCTTATTTCCATAATACTATATTTCATACTTTTAAATACTAATAAAGTATTTTAAATGTTATCTTCAATTAATTAATTTAATAATAACATGGTTTTAAATATTGTGAATAATTTTTATTTTTTTTAAGCGTCTGTTACATTTACGGCGGTAATACCGAAAACCAATGACCTACAGCTGGCCCAGGCTGATGCCTACGCGTATCTCGACGATGGAGCTCCTAAATACAAGTTTGGACCAGGCGTCAGTAATAGTAGCGGTAAGTCTACTTATTAATAATTTCCTATAAATACAAAATTTACTGAAAATTTGGTCAGCTACCTACCTTTATAAACCTTAAACTATTAATATAAGTAAATTCTAACACCAACTACTGTGATATATAAAATTTGTTTACCGTTTTTGAAACTGCTTCCACATTTGATATATTTAATAATACATAGTTGTATCCCACGGTGTGTTAAATTTATTCAACCTAATGCGTCGCCGCCAACGCCTATTTCTGTTCTCATTTGCCTACAGCTTGCCAGATTGCTTTATGTTTATTGCTCCAATGTTTGGGGTCGTAGCGTGTAGTCATATAGCATATAATTTTCCATAATAAATAAGTTATAAAATTAAAAAAATATCTTTCCAATCTTATTAGTTTTTCCAGAGATTAGCACGTTCAAACAGACAAACTCTTGAACTTTATAATATTACTGTAGATTTAAAGCAAAAAATATGAACTGAGAACTCATAATTTTAATTCAGATTATTTTCTATATAAATAGGTTTTTTTTTAAATTTCAGACATTATCGTAAGCAAAGCATACTGTGATTTTATTTCAAAGTTAGCAGCAAATAACAAAGAAGGATTGGTAATTGTAGCGCTCAATTTCATGAAAGTTTTTATAGAAAACAAAATTTGCGATTTCGGGTTGCATACAATAAACTAAACGATATTTTTTTTATAGCTCAACGCTTGAAAACAGTTAATAATAAAGGATAAATATAAAACAGAATTTCCTTTAGTTTAGTAATCTAATGTTTATTATATAATGTTACAAGAAATAAATATTTTAGCAAGTTAATTTCATTGTTTAATTTTGCCGAATGATTTATTTAAAAAATATATATATTGGGCTCACATATCTACTTATATGAAGAAGTCACATTCTCCGAAATGGGATTAAAGACACTGGAATAATTACTTTATACTTATCTTCAAGCCGTAATTTTAATTTACTGATACTATTGATAATTCATTTTGCCTAATCATTCATCAAAATCGATTAAAAATATACTTTTTTTACGATTACTGTAAGTATTACTGGAAACCATATAACCTATCAATTGACCAATTACCTAAGTTTCCCGTATACAAGATTTCATAAGGATCGGTCAAGCCGTTCTTGAGTTAAATCCGAACTTAATGTTCGGAATGCTTGAAGCAGATTAAAATAATGATAGCTGAGTGTGCGCGTGTACGGACATCGAGTCGATTGACGTGAGTTCGAATGCCTGGAATGAGTCTGAGCTTTCGGTGAAGGAAAACATCGTGGAGAAATCATAGTTTTATGTCGGGACGTGTGAAATGAAATAAGGTTAATAAGCGCACTGGACGTTTAATGAATGACGTTTGGCTTATATAACTACTAATACAGTACATACATTCATAACACAGCATGGTGGTAGGACATTTTCTAATGCCCGCCTGGCTACCACCCTCAAGTTGAAAATCTGTCGCCAAGCACCAATAGGTGTGTTCCGGCAGCTGCACTTAAGAGCCTATCTTCCACTAGGCTTAACGTGTTATCATCTTGGGCCACATCGCCACTTAAGATCAAGTGAGATTGTGGCCACAACACTGAACCAATAATAATAAAAAAAAACAGGCAGACAAAAAAAAAGGCATAATCATGTCCTTTATATATGATATTTGTCGGGATTGTATGAAATTTGGAAAAATCATATGTACCGCTAGTACTTGTGTACTCATTTATTGCTCATACGTAGTTTCCACCATTTTGTCGTTCGAATAATCCGCTATTTAAATGGAATTTTCGATTGAGTTCCTAAAAATTATACTTTGTAAAAAATATTGCCGCCTTCATTTCACTTAAAAAAAATGTATTCGATTATTAATGTACTAAAATGAAAACATTAAAAACAGATTCTTGCAAAATTCACAAATCTTCAACTTGAACAATATTGTAGTTAACGAGACTTTTAACCATTTTTTTGTTCCATACATCCCATCCCAGTGCAGTCCGACGACATTAAGCTATGATTATAAACTGTATAATATTTGCCTTCGTTCATTATTTAAAGTATGTTGTATGAAAGTCTTACAAAAACCAACCAACCGAACTCAACTTTTCAAACGAATAAAACTCAACAAACAATCGAATAGCATTAAATGACCTCCAGCTAAACTAAGTTCAGAGAAGTTGAGGAGTAATTAAAGAGGTATGGGCATGCCATAAGAAGGAATGAAAGTCATATAACTAAGAGTTGCTAAGGAGAAAGGTGGGTATAGGGGATAGAAGAAGATTTGGAGGAATTGGTGAGGACTGAGCAATGATATGTGTGTAATGGGTGTCAATACTGAGAAGATAGGTGATAGAGGAGGGGGGAAGAGGAACACATGCTGTACCGACCCTAAGTCGGTGGGATATGAAGACGAAGAACAGCTAAAGATATTTCTCGAATTTATTTAGTACACGCTTCTACCCGCGACTTCGACTGTGTAGACTTTTAGTTAGGATTGTGACCAGATACAAATGAAAAATATGTCATTTACCGGAATAAAAAGTATCCTATGTCATAATCGAAGTTATAAACTATGTGTGCCAAATTTCAACCCAATCCCTTTTAACAGTTTTTATATGTAACCCAAACAGTAGTGTTTTGATGTTCCTTCTTTGTGTCTTCTTTGGGGCTTCAATTAAATAAAGTAATTTTTTATTTTGCTTTTTAAACATACAAACTTTCACATTTATATTATAATAGTAGGATTGATTTTTTACACTTTTACAATATTATTTTCTCACTATGATATGTTAATTCATTAAATATTGCTAAATCTATTACCATTATTAAAGTTTCGAAAACGAAAGGTTTCCTTTTTTTTAATAAGGTCTTAGTTAATATTGCAATATCTAGTACTTATATTTCAAACTTCTTAGCAGCTAGAAGTTTTGTCTCCAACAACAAACAAGACGAGCAAACCATGACAAGAGGATTTGTAGATAACAATGAAGAATGCACAAAGCTCGACGCTAGGCAAGTTAACACGTACACGGGCGTTTAGGAACGAAATAACGCCTCACCTCATTTCTTTTAGAATTATATTCACGTGGCAACAATGGTTTATGTTTTTCAAATTTGTATTATGATCACTATATCACATGATGTTATATAAAGAGGATGCCGAAGATGTGTAAAAAAATTAATTGCTGGTGGTAGGGCATGACAATTGTGTTGGACAAATGTTTAGGTGACACGTTACTGGATTATCTAGTGTATATCTTTATTTAGTAATCAGACGAGATGGTAAGGTATATCTGTGCCTGACTAGTCGCGACCACCGTGCACATGGTGATGAGCCCGTCATAATGAATCTCTTTCGGTTTGTCGCATTTCGGAATCAGCCAGTGTATGTCCAACTGCAGGGCTGTTTGTAGTCCGGTATAACATCGGCAACCGGCGCTGGATTGTCGATCTCCCGATTATCGCCACTGTTTTAGGACTCCACTGTGCTTACAATGAGGCACGATTCCGTTACTATGGCGTGCTAATATTAGGTCCTTACATATGAAATTGGCGTTTTGTTGAACTGGACAACTTCATCTTAAAACGCCAGATGCGTTTGGTTCGGAATTCCAAATTCAAATTTATGTAAAATTTAGGCTTGTGTATCTATGTTTCGAATTTATTGATTTGTTTTAGCACCATTTGATGATTCTTTGACGTTGTTCTTTTCACAAAATTGATAACTTAAAATATCGCGTTATTTACGAATATGAGTTCCACCGTGGCATCAGTGCTGTAGGATCTAACTTCGAAGGATTAATGATGTGTACGGGGAAGCTATTGTAAAAGAAAGCATGGTACGTTTTCGTTCTGAAATTTTTGATCTACGAAACAAACCCCGTGAACGGCCGGAGAACCTAATTAATAATGAAGAATTAAAGGTGATCGTGGAAGCAGATCTATCGCAAACCACGTCAGAGTTAGCGGCAGGCTTCGGTGTGAGTGATAAAATAATTTTAATTCACTTGAAACAAATTGGAAAAGTGAAGAAGTTTGACAAATTGGTACCTCACCAACAAACACGCATTGAGTGCTGCATTTCATTACTCAACCGTCACAATGATGAGGGAATTTTGAATCGTATTCTTACTTTTGACGAAAAATGGATCCTTTACGACAATCAGAAACGCTCATCACAGTGGTTGAACCCAGGAGAACCGACCAAATCCCGTCCAAGCGAAAGTTTACTCAGAAAAAGGTACTGGTGAGTGTTTAGTGGACCAGTGCTGGTGTCATACACCACAGCTTCCTAAGATCTGGCCAAACGATAACGGCAGGTCTGTATTGTCAACAATTGCAAACCATTATGGAAAAGCTAGCCGTTAAACAACCGAGACTGGTCAATCTCTCTAGCCCACTGCTACTTCAGGACAACGCTAGACCCCAATCTTCACGACAGACCGTCGCTAAATTAGAGAAACTGCGATTGTAATATCTCTGACACCCACCATACTCCCCGGATCTTACTCCGACAGATTACCACTTTTTCGGAATTTTGAAAACTTCTTACAAGGAAAACAAATTCCGATGAGGCTGTCCAAACCGCCTTAAAAGATTTTATTGATTCTCACTCCCACAATTTTATCAGCAATGGTATCAATGAACTACATAAAAAGGCCAAGATGCATAGATAATAATGCGATTGATTAAATGTATAATTTCATTTTTTTTTTCGTTTTTAGTTTTGTCATATAAAGCGGCAATTTCACATGTAAGCATCATATGTTTTTTATTTTTTTAGAACTATGTCTTCTTATATTTATACTTTTTGGTCATCTCGATAATTAAAATGATTGAGGTATGCCGTTGTGGTAAATTATTAATTTTGAAAAGAAAATTTATAAATCTTATTTCAAATTTAAATAGAAATTTAATGTATATATCGTAAAAAAAATTATTCGAATCACAATAAGAAGGCTGGATTAAATCCACAAACAATGAAGGAATACAAAAGACAATAAAAGAACGTTTCGTTTGAACTGAAGTATTTACAATACAATTCTTTTACCGATATCAGTTATACTTTCAATCTAATTTACTGATTCATTCCTACAGACATTTTCATATTTTATTTTTAATACAGAATAATATAAACCGTCGGTATTCCGTTTACCTGTATTTGTATAAAATATACGAAATTAAACTTGAGAAATTGACGAGGAAAGACTTTCAAAGACAACTTCGCTAAAAATAGAAACCTTATAGAATAGCTTTGGAGCTTGCTTATCATCCGTGGATTCGTTTCAAAATAATATTTTCAATGAAAATTTACGTAATATTTTACTCGGCTACAAACATTTAAATTAGAGCTAATGCCTTATATATTTTGGTTTTATTAATATTAGAGAATATAAGTATCTAACTCGTTTATATCTGCTATTCACTCAGAATTAACAGAGAGAATAAAAAAAAATTGAAACACGTTTTACTCGTAACTTGTTTGAACCATTCAAAAAATTTTATGTGTTTGACCCTGAAATGCACTTTCGTATCTTTCTATTAAATTAATATCTGCCCTTAACAATAGGAAAATGTCTCGTTCCACCTCAGAGCACAACACTAGTGCCTCAGATATGCCGCTGCACCGCTCATGGACACATCAATCACCGCCACTACTTTTATGAACATTTTATTAACCACAAGGTTCCTAAATCTAAATTGTGTTAAGACCGCAAGAGTTTCCAGACACCGAGACAAGCTAGAAAACAGGTGAGTGATCTTGCTTTGTTTGCTCAAGAATTCAGAGTACCTTATAGTGAAATATGTTCTGCCATAGTTGTATTCGATAATCTAAAATCACGTAAATTCTATAGAGTACAGTCTTAAAACTGTGCCGCTTCACGGCGGCTAAAAATAATTAATTGATATGTCTTGTTCTGAAATACAATTTTTTTTTTTTTGCTCTCTATACTGCGTATAATTTCAACAATATCTAGAGAGGTTTTCTTATTTATGTAAATCACATGTAAGTATTATATCTGGGAAACCAAGCTTCGCCCGGTGCCTTGAAAAAAAAAACAACTTGGAAAGTAAAATGTTATCTAAATACGAAATTTCATCTTCACTGCTTGAACCGTTTCTGAAAGAATTTCGGAACAAGACACCGTGCAATGCTCGGTCACCCAAATGTTATACAAGATTTGATAATGTATTTATTAAGAGAGGTAGAGGCTGTCTGATTGTTAGAATAGCTCTACCCTTTGGAACATCGTAACCATATAATCTTGTGGTATGTTCCTGTGGTGTGTCGCGTGAACAAATAAATAGTTATAAAATTCCGAAAATAAATATTAAAAGGTTATGGAAATGAAATGCAAAATTGATTTCTATGCGTATACCGAAGGCATTTGACAATATAAAAATACAGAATACCTTTAATTTTAGCCTAAATTTACTAAACTTTCACTGTAAAGATAGTCCACGTTTATGCATTACCTGAACCAAAGCTGCTAGTAAAAATCCATCTTGAGATGCATGTGTGTAGGTATGAATTTGGCAAACAAGCATTAGTTATCCATTCCGTTCCCTTTTCTTCAGCTGCATCGCCAAGCCAGCATTAATGAAAGTGTGCGCCAGGTTTTCCATTAGTTTAATAATAATTCTAGACTCTTGGCAATTTTGGATGAAAAGTTTCAACTCTTTCGAATACTGATTACAATTCGAAAGCTCTGTTTTAGTAACAAAATAACTCCTGACTCCAGATAGGTAAGAGTGAGTCCAAACAATAAATAGAATAGGAATAATAAATAAACTTATATAAATCTAATTAAAGATTGTACGTTTTCTTTAGCGATCCCTGTCTCCTCGGTCAGTCAGAATGAATCCTTTGTCATTTCAATTATTTTCAATACTTGTTCTATATTTCAAATTTAAAAGGTTCTTCCTGCCAATAAATACAAACATTGTATACGGCCTACTTATTTACATAAATATGAACGTAAAAGAAGTTTGAAATACAATATTTAAATAATAAATTACCTATAGATAAGATGCCTTCGGAAAGCAACCGAAAACACAATAAATGAAGTAATGAGGAAAGGATTAAGGTGAAATTAATATATATAATTAAAAGATTAAACTTATTGATAAACAATAATTACAGGTGAGTAGTTTCCAGAGCTTTTTCTGGTCGGCAATGCGCTGATGCTATCTACGGTATTATAAACGTCCATAGACTACGGTAGCCGCTTAAAAAAACCTTAAATATTCAGAACAAAGGTAAAAAACCATATGAAACAATTTTAACAATATTTAATGTTTTTTTTTAAAGTGAAATTCTATATAATTAAAGTTTTACTTAACTACATTATTCAAAATATTACAGACTCATTAATGAATGAATTCCTCAGACTATATTAGAGGAATCCGGCTCAAATCAAATTTACTAGTTAAATAATTATAACAAAATGATACTTCAAACTGAATCAATTCGATAACAAAGGGGTTTCGTCTCGCCCTATATTATATTAATTAACCCTCGGCTTGTTTCCAATTTCCTTGGGTGCAAGACTTATAGATTCATATAAATCTATCCAATACTAACTCCCGAATTTATTCTTTTGCTTTAAACTTAAAAGCACATCTTCGTGGGAAAACAAGCACTTTAAATTATTTTTCGAGATTAATATTTTTAAACTTTTTATTCAATTTAGGCTCCAATAAGTTAGATCCAAAATAAAAATAAAAATTATTCAATGCCTAAAACCACATCACTCATATAGGAAACTTAAATTGCAAAGAGAGTTAATACTGATTTTACCGTACAAAAATTACCGGTACAGGGATGGTATAGTACTTGGGTTAAGTATTCCCAATACAGACGCCTGCGGTTCTGAGTGTACTGTATGTTATACGTGGTTGCTGATTCACTCATCCTAGCAAAAATTAAGCATTAAAACCCACTCATCTGGATATTTCTTAGCGTTGCACCACGAAAGTATTCTCTAGTTCCGATCCATCGGCATGGAGCTCTTGAGCTAAGCAGCCGCTCGTGCGCTACAGTGATACTGCATTCACTAGCTACCAATATACAATCATTACACTGCATCCCTACACACACATGCACACCACTCAGGTACATAGGTTCTGTAAGGGACCTTTGTTTTTTTTTTTTTTTGGCTAGTTTGTTTAGACAAAAATTGCTAAATCAGAAGAAGTGACAACTTCAGAAAAAAAATGTTATTTATAATAATTTTTAAATATCCTAAATCAGCGGGATTCGAACTATCCAACTCATGCGTACAGCGTATGAACTTTGGTCGTCTCACACCACTAGGCCAATCCGACGACGATATCATGAAAATCAGAACTTGCATTAACCGTGCATAATGTAAATGTATTCTATCTCATTTTCTCGTAGGCTAAATCCTATAGATATATGTATATGTTATCTCTTTTTACTGTTGTTTTTTTGTTTCATCGAGTTACAAAACACAACGATGATAAGAAGATTTCACTTCAAAAATATGTGAATAAAGATTTTATAAAATATTTTTTATCGTTTTTGTTGTGCATTTTATCTAACCCACTTTTCGCATATTGCACAAAATCCGATAAAATTTTATCGTTATTTTCTATACAAACATATTAAAGTTGTTCACATTGTTTTAGTAATATCATCTAATCAACCGACACGATTCGAGGACGTCGAGATCCCGGGGATACTTTCCTAAACAATTGCTAGTTGCTTTCAAAACATATTTTTCCGGATCGAAAGGCTCCCGGGACGTTTTGGCGCTCGTCCAAGCTTTCTACGCAAGTTTTGTTAACTTATGCTGTTTCAAGAAATAGCTACATTTATTTTCTTAATTAAAATATTAATATGTCGATCGCGTGTGATATTCATAATGAGTAATATTCAATAATTTTTGGACGTTGTGTTTATCTTTAAGCTGACATACGTCATTACTTTGCTGGGTGGTAACTAGAGCACTACAATTGTGTCAAACTGAGTCGCGACCATCAGGTGTAAAACACGCCATATAACACGCTTAAGCGTGTCACGTTCCAGGATCAGTCAGTGTGCTAAGCGAGGTGGTACGGTTTTTTAACTAACTGGATCGCGACTACCATACAGATGGTAATAAACCCATCATAGTGACTCTCTTTTGGTTTGTCGCATTTCAGGATATCCGATGTATATCCAACTGCCAAGAAGTTTCCAGGTCAGCAAGCAAGACAGCGAAAATCGGCAATGAATTGCCGGTCTCTTAATAATCGCTATTGTTTTTGAATTGTATCACATACATACATAAATCACGCCTCTTTCCCAACGGGGTAGGAAGAGACCGCGTCCTTCTACTTGCTACGATACTGACATACTTTCATTACATACATATTTTAGACATATTTTATTCACTTATGAATATCAAGACAATACTATCGGATCGAAAAACAACCCAGTTATCGAGAAGAACCTTGAACTCGATCGGACTTATCAATTATTTTTATTTAAATTGTTTTAACGTGTTTTTATTTTTTAACATTATTATCATTTTTAATGGATTTACAGACAGAGAATCACTGCCAGACATCACCATCATTCAGGTAATGATCCACCCCATAGTATCCTTTGACAATAAAACTTGCTTAACATGATTCTTAAACTTATTATACGGCAAATCTACCGATATGCTTTGGAAGCTTATTGTAGAACCTGACACAATTACTTAAAAAACATTTATTAGTCTTACTAACTCTAAAAGATGGAATGACTATTTTGTATTTACTTCTAGTATTAAAGTTGTGCCTGTCATTTACAAATTTTTTCGAACATACATTAAATTATCCAAGATATATAGGGAGGGCAAATTTAAGATACTAAATTCTTAAAATAAATTTATGAAAGAGGATTAATATCTTAATTTGCATAATAGCCATTCAGTACTTTCAACTGTAACCAATGATTTATACGCAGTAATATATAAACCAATAAATGTAATACTATACCTATTACGCCCATGGTCAAATCCTCAAGCCCGGTGAAGTTGTAAAAGCCGCAAAGGCTCCAGGACCCCTAAGGCTAGCAGTATAGTCAGTTCGGAAAAAAAAAGATTAAATCCCACATACAACTTAAACTGGGGGATTTATATGGGATCTAGATCTGTCATGTGGTGGTTTTTATTGTAAATCATTAACTTATGTTATTTAGCCCTATATTATGTAATTTTGGCGGCATTTTACGTTATGTATTTTGGTTATTGTGCTTGCATTCTGAGTTGTCACAAATGCCGGACAGTTTTAACAAGGGAGCCGCCAAGTTGTTTATAGTTATATTTTACAAGAATAATTAGAAATATATTCTATTCACATGACACTGGCAGAATTATGTCTAAACACACGTTGCTTAAATTAAAAGAAAAAGAATACGAACTTAAACCCGTCCCTATGATTTGCAGTCTCCAATTTCACTCCTTTCTTTCCATTCATTCAGTCGTTCTATTTTTTATATTTAACAACGAACGTCCGTACCCCATTACATAACGAGCAACAATGCCAACACTGGAAAATGTGTTCGAATGGGCGGACACATTTACGACTTAGTTCCTCGTTTGTTTGCTACATTAAGCAACTGTTGTATTAAATTTAAGTAGAGCCTAAATAAACTTATATAGTTTAGCTTCTAAACAAGCATTTGCTAATATCAAATACTGCAAGTTCGGAACTAGATCCTATTTGAAGTATTAATAAAAAAACCGAGTGGAAATATTTTTTCGGGGTGTAAGAGACGTCGAATAGTAAATCAGACATCCCTTTACAAGCTGGCCTGAGGTCAGCGAACTTTGCAAGGGTATTATTCTCACGACATAGACAGTCACCGTCGTTCTTTACTTACCGCCGAGTGATAAAACGCAGACATTACTTCTAACCAGGATTAAAATATACACCACTTAATATATATTTTGAACGTACGTTTGTTTGAACGTAGTAACCTCCAGAACTACCATTCAAATTTGAAAATTTATTTTTGCATTGTATAGCTTATTTATTGAGGAAACTTAAAGGCTATATAACTTCACGCTATGACCCTAAGGAGCGGAGCAATAACCATGAACATCAAGCAATCTGGCAAGCTGTAGGCAAGAGCGGGAAGTGAGAACAACCATAGACTAAGTTGACGGCGCCGCGGTGCAAAGTTGGTCTAATAAATTTAACACAGGTAAAACCGTAGGGTACAGCTAGTATCATATAAAATACATACAAAAAATATATTACACCATTCTGTAAAAAGCAGCTGATACAATAATTATAAAAAGATAAATAAAAATATGAATTTATAAACATTTTTGAAGTGAAACTTCTTATGCGACTTCCAACGCGTTAAAAGTTAAACGTTTAACGCACATTATCGGTCTCTCCTCTTTGTGTGAGCCAGAACGAGAGAATAATATATTATCGGTCCCTCCTCTTTGTGTGAGCTAGAGCGAGAGAGCAAATGTCGGTGTGTATGTATATTGCACACTGTTTAAATAAAATATAAAATATCTTTTAAAATGAAGTTTCAGTTCTATCGTGTGTGAATCGCACACACACCTTTTTTTTAATACGTATTAACATTATGGATACACACAATCCCCGCAGCCCAGCCGCATGCCTGGTGGAAGGCCTCTCCCAAAAGCAGAGAGGCCGCGCCGCAACTTACACAACTGAGATGGTGCTCGCGGCTTACTACCGATTTCTACGGCATACCCGTGCCCCAAGAATCCGCTTAGGGGCTTATAACTTATACTTATAGTTAATAAACTACCTTAGAACATATTTTATTTAATTTTCTGTGAAAACTAGTTACAATATTTCCTCTAACATAACTCCTTATCCTCCTAGCGTATGCTCATTACCAACAAATTACATTACACTGTCGCTTGCAAATTGTCGCCTTCCACGGCATCCGTGGCAGCCGTGTTTCCCGTTTAAGCTACGTTTTGAGAACGGGCGACTGAGGCGGATGGAGTCGCGTGTCATCAGCGAATAGCGACAACTGGGACGAGCTGTGTAAGGAACCTTGTATTTAAACAAACCAGTTTTGTCTAAAGTGGCAATTATCGAGGTTGATAAATATATTCGCTGGCTTTATAAAAACTGTGCCTAATGTCAAGCCCAGTGTAATCCAAAAACAGAATTGACTATCAAGAGATCGAGAATCCTTCGCTGGTTGATACTGTCATGACGATTTGCAATCCTATCGGCAGTCAGATATAAACTGGCTGATCCTGGAATGTGACAATAAAAAAGAGAGTCACTGTAACGGGTTTTATGCATGTAGGGACAATGTATAGTGCTACAATATAATACTATATACATATTACTATAATAAAGCGAAAGAGTTGTTTGTTTGTTTAACCACGCTAATGTGTAACTACCAGCGGGATTCCAAAAATTATTTCTGTATATGATAGCCAGATTCATGTATAGGCTATCTAAATATTGATTTTTGTTATCCGCGTGCGCTAGCGAAAAGGTTAGATATACGTTAATACAATGTTCTACAAAACTTTTGCTCTTTAGTTCATCCAAAAAAGTCTCCAATACCATATGCCTATCTCTTATACATAAGTCACAATAACGTATTCTGTGAAAAAGTTTTATTAAAAAGTGATTTGTGAGCATTATTATTAGGCATAACATATTAATCTTTACGAACGAAAGTTAGTTTATAATCAAGACAACTTTATGTATATAAACTTTGCCCTTTATAGCATTTTATTTGGAGGCGTAGTTTGGCAGATAATGGAAAATTAAAATAATTCAACACTCGGCTCAGGTTTATGACTATAGAAGCAGTGTTGTGAACGAGCCGAGTAAGTTGCGAAGTATAAACCTTGGCTGCCCGTTAAAAATATTTTCTATACTGAAGTATAAAAATAATCAATCAGCACTTTGTTTTAAATCATACGCGGATGAAACCGCGAACAAAACCAATTTTTTTTATATATTCCAAAGACGGTAAAGAAGAATATGGTCCGCTTGATTTTAAGCGGCTACCGTAGCTCATGGACTCTTGTAATACCGTAGGTATCACTAGTACGTTCCCCTACCCCAAAAGACCCTACTCACCGCAGGAACACCAGTCAGGGAAATTTCTCTGTGCCCTACCTCTCTTACAATTATAAATCTGTTGGCAAAAATCTATGCACATCTGATTAAAACGCCAGAGATCAGTGACATCATCACTTGTAAATGTAATGTAATTAATTATTTATTAATTTATTAATTAAAAGTCGTAATCGTCTAATATTTAGACTAGTCTAACGTTGTTCCAATATCTGCAAATGAATATATTTTTTCGGATTTGCATAAATTTCATAATTTTAGTTTAATTAATAACAGGATGCTATTGGTGGAAGGAAACCAGACAAAGAAAGCTTTTTAACCTCATGCGTCTCAGTCGCGCGCCCCAAATCTAGCTTTAAACAGTTGTTTTCCTTATTAAGAAATATTTACCTCATTTTCTTTTATATTTCACAATTACAAATCGAGGCTAATTGACAGAAATCCCGGTTAGTTAACTTGAAAAGTTTTCCGTCAGAAAGCTAGTTTTTTGGTTTAATATCAAAGTTTTATGAAGCTCCATTTCTAAAACACCCTTCCAAAAGGCGCACACTCAGTATTTTTAATGGGGTACCGTTATATTTAAACCCTTTTTACGTTGATTATTGCTTTAATTTTTTTTTAGGAAATATTAATTATACAGGCACAGCGCATAGTTTTCACGTATATCAAAACCAGACATCACGGTGTGACATTCGTTAAAGTAAATCATTTTTTTTTTTTGATCACCTAATAAGTTTTTGCCTGTATATTTGCAAACAGATTCAAGAGTGTCGACTATCACCGTTACTTTAAGCTGAACTATACAAATTATCAGCTGCTGCACTATTATATTGCCAATCTAGAAAATTGTTTTCCAAATGCGTGTCGGGCCACGCGCAGTTTAAGATTCCATAGTTGCCTTCATAATACGCAAACTTAGAGAGGGGGATTTAAGTAATTTTCAATGGAATTTGTACAAAATTACTTCCACTAGTACATTTTATAAGTTGATTGATTATTACTCGTTAACATGTAAAGCCTACTTACCACAAATGTTACTGATCGTGGTGCAGTGGTGTTAAGCTGTTGACCGCTAACGCACCCAATGTTGTGTGGTGCTTAGTTATCCTACCAAGCCAAGTAAAAATCCCCGATTTTTTAATTTCCACAATTTTTTGGTACTTTTGGCAGTTTATTTGGTATATTATATACATAAATAATAATAATCCTTATTGACTTCGGAACCCTAAAAAATTTGATGTTATTGTTGAGTAGTTTATGTGACGCATAACATCAAGTGTGAATAGTTACACATAGTGAAGATAGCTTCACTACAGTAAAACTTAAGTTTACCAACTTCATTATTGTTACAAGATGTATGCGCATCACAAAAATTCACTATCATATTTTTCTTTACGAAGTGCCTTAGAGTATAACTTAAAAAATATCATTTTTCATAAACTGTATCCTAGAACATGCCTAGAACTGTTAAGCCCCACCCACATGCTTGCCAAACCTCGACAAACATTAAAATTGAAACGTGTGGATAGGGCCTTTAGCTTGGCTTGTAAAGGTTTGGCTTAGCTTGCCACCGGTTCGAGCTAAGTCGATATTTGTTGCACAAATCTTTCAGCAAGCGCTTGCAAAGCGTCTACACGTTTATACGTATTTAATATCGTGGCGCTTAATAAATAATCGATAAATAACTGAAAATTATGTAGTTTTATGAAAATAAAAATTAAAAATTAATTAGTGAAAACTTTTTAAAATTGGAAAACTGTTTAATTTGGTGTATTAAAATGGCGTTTGTAATGTTAACTTTTATAAATGGGAATGATAATGGGAGTCAATAATAGACACAATATTCAATTATAAAATTTAATTTCAATCTGCGTATTAGAGTACGTACTACGTAATTAATACATAAAATAATACATAAATCATTGAATCGTTGTCAACTTAAATTAATCTATCAATAAAAGAATATATATATATATAATCTAATCATCTGCCATGCGCCTTTCACTTTATCCCTATTCCACCGCCAGCTGTAATGCGTCATGCGATAGATGAACGAAAATTTTGTGGCGATAGAATAAAAGTTTGAATTTAAAACAACTGGTACGGTTACTGTGAATTTTTTACCATTTTTCATTGTCGAACTTTCCGTATCTATCATTTCTCCTCAATTAATTTTGCAACTTTTTACAATAAAAGTAGGTTAAACCAAATATTATAACTGTCATCAGGTCGACTTCCGTTATGCTTGCGTATCCAAAACGCACTAACATACTCGCAAATGCCTATTTTATCCAAGCGTTTGTAGAGGTTTGAAGTTTTCCGCAAGTGGCAAACGTGTTGATCCAGTCTTAAGTTTACCATAAAGGAAAAATAGTAGTTCTATGTTCATTCATATTTATATTGGCATGCGCCAATATGGTAAATGTTTATGTGAATACATTGATGTAAGTTTTAATTATAAAATAATAAAAAGAATTTATAAGCGGAAATATAGTAACAAATAGTCACACAGACCAAAGCCGTCGATATCCTAACTAAGTCCCATCCGTAGTCCCAAATAATACTTCTGTGAAATAAGTTGAAGCAGATAGGCTGCCAATGCTTATTGTTAGCCACGTTGACATCTAATCAACAGCACCCTTACAAAATATACAAAACTTTTTATTTTTTTTCGGCGGTTCGTGTCTTGCGATGTCTCAAACAATTCCACTCTGTCATTTAATTAAAATGTTCGATAAGGCAGCGGACAGGTTTGCCCATTAATTTAGGCCTGAAATAAACGTTGGTTCATTACTCTTGCCCATCATTTATCTATGTCCGAAAAGCTTCGCGGCTCTCTGTGTGTGATAAAAAAAGTTGTCTCTTTAGAGCAGTTTTTCAGCTCACGTTCAAAAGGTCGGAAACACTTCAAAACTTCTATTAAATTTAGCCAAACATCTGATTGACTTTATCACCTTTTCGCCTGTAATGTTACTAGGATTAATTAATTAATTAAATTCTAATTAATCCGGTCCATTTGACGCTCAATGAACTGAAGCTCTGGAATGTCTATTTAACATTTATACATTCCAAAGTTGCAGACGATTGAACGTCCTTTTTTATTATGTATAAGTTTAGCGTTTGGCTACAATCTCATCCTGATGTTAAGTGACGATGTAGCTCAAAAAGTAACTCATTATGTCTAGTGGAATAACTGGCTCTCAAGTGTAGCTACCGGAACACACCTATTTCTGCTTGGCGATAGACTTTCAACTTGAGGGTGGTAGCTAGCCAGGCGGGCATTAGAAAAAGCTCAGTCTTATTACAGGGATTCGAACTCACGTCAATCGACGCGAAGTCGTCGTACACGTTACCACTGAGCCATCAATTGCTTTTGAATTCAGTGCTATAGTATGCTACAATTGTATTCGACTCGATTGCGATCAACATACACCAGCTGTAACTCCCTCTATAGTGGCACGCATAAGTGAGTCGCGTTCCGGGATCAGCCAGTCAAATCAAATAAAAAAATGCTTAATTTAATTTAGGCCCCAAGAAGGTACTTATGAACGTCAAACACTACTATACTAGATACTACCGGTTCGGACAAACATCCCAGTCATCAAGAAGAACTGGCAAAACACTCGATCTGGATTATCGTTTTTTAAGTTTCAACTGTACAATGTTTACAATTAATAATCATATTAACACTAGCTGTGCCTGCGGTTTCACCCGCGTATAATTTAAAAGTTTTTTTTTAACCTAAAGCTCTGTTACAATTTCGAAGAGCTTATCTGAATAATGGACGTGAAATTCCGAAACCATGAGCCTAAGCAAGGCACTGTGACTCGTTTTTTTTACCATGTGTATTATAGTTGTTATTGAGAAAGAAAAGTCAATAGTAAATAATTAAAACTAAAAATCCTATCACCCTTTTCAATATGTCAATAAATGATCTATATTATATTAGGAGGATGGAAAGCAAATGAAAAGGGAGATTCTAGGCTATATAACCTCACGATACCACTCCAATGATTAATATAATAACAATAACAAGTCTGACAATGTCCCACTGCTTGGCAATGAGACCTCTTCCCAAAGAAAGGTATAGGCTTAGTTACCATGGCAGCCTGCGACGTATTGGTGATTTCAAACGCCAAAATATCCATAGATGAATGTGCATTTTTCCTACATTACCTATACCACAAAGGTAGACAAGCAAGCATAGGGTCCGCCTGATGGTAAGCGGCTACCGTAGCCTATGGACTCATGTAATACCATAGGTATCATTAGCGTGATGCCGACTTTGAACCCTCCAAACCCAAAGAGCTCTGGAAACACAACACAGGGTTATTTGGCTGCAATCTTCTGTAAGGTGGAGGTATCTTATATCTTCTATCTTATATCTCTAAAGAAAAATGTGCCATACCTCTCTATAATAACATTCCTCAAGCGTTCAGGTTTCTTCACGATATTTTCCTTCACCGTCAGCCTGTTACCTATTCAAAAGAATAAATGTACGCGAATTTCAAAAAAATTGTTCTTACACGCCGGATTTCGAAACGATATTTTGGCCGGTTTAAACTATTCGATCATCACTACAATGTGAGTGAAAACACGAAGCATAGTAGGTGTTTAAATAAACTGAACAAGGAAAATACGACGACTTAATATTAAGCTCTAAGCAAATTCCAAAATAAGACAGGCGGTATGAATTACATAATAAACACCGAAACATTTTGATCCGCTTTCATCCTAGATTAATATTCTGTCCATTGTCCATTCTCCTGGATTGAGTTAAGGCGCTACAATCACGTCATTATTCGTAACAAAGAGATGCTACGGAGATAGATATAAGCTGTGTCACAACTTAATTAACTACAGTGCAATCGTTGTCGCCAAATACTGACACTATTTCCTACGTATATAAATTACATTTAATTATATATATATATATATATATATATATAATATAGCTGTGTCCATGGCTCCGCTCGCTTGGACACGACATAATGCCGTCGGTCGATCGCACGCACAAATCGTGCTGCCCCCGCTCAAAAGACGGAAGACAAAATGCTTATAGATGGTGATCCTTAAAAGATAGATATATGCTATCGCTGACTTTTTTGTAAGTCTTTTTAAGATCTGCAATTATGTAGAACATTAATTTGATATATCTCGTATAATTTACTCAGCGTTAGCCATTCAAGCGCCCCGAATGCGTCTTTTTTCCGTATTGATTCACCATTATCCTCACTGTTTATTTTTTATGTAACAAAATATATCCTGTAACGTGAATATAGATCATAAACGGACAGACAAGCAGACAGATGTTGAGTTTTATAATATACATAGCAGATGTTTTATTTTTACGTTATTCTACAGTCAACCGGTCATTTGGTAACTAAATTCGAAAACGTATATTTATTATACTTGACATTGGACAAAATAACAACAGAGCCCGAAGCCATAAATTAAAAAAAAAGTATATTAGGTTTAAAGATATTTATTCTCAAAGAATTTACAAAATTCACTTAAAAGAGAATACATTAAATTACACATTAGTAGCAAACGTGCAATACGCTTTTTTATTTCATTGAGGGTAAGTGAGTAGAAAATATATAAAAATATATACACAACAACAACAAAATATACGGACAACTAATGACTGGATGTGGCTTCTTGTTGGTTTGGTTAAACATTTACTAAATTAACTTTGGTTTTTTAGATAATTTATTAGTAGTTTTTTAAACACTGACATAGTTTTAGCTTCTTTAATTTTTCTGGGTAGATTATTATATAATTGTACGCTTTCATAAGTAATGTTCTTTTTTCCGTAATTTGTTCTTGGACAGCGTGTCCAAGATGTAATGTCAACAAAACATGAAAAATACATTCATGCCTAAAAAAGAATGCGATCTCTAAAAAATCATAAAGATTATAACAAACGGCCACTTATCGAAAATGGGCGACATAGCGGCGAGTCGACGTTGTCAATACAGTGAATTAATAAATATACGTGCTTATGACATATTGCATAGAGATATTTTGTAGCTAAGATATAATATTTATGGACATATTTTCTGATAAAGATCCGTCTTATTACGTAATATCTGAATTGTTGACTTATTATATGTCCTTCGCATTCCCTTATAAGAATAAACTTCCACTTGGCTATAAATAAGGTTTATTTATAATTTTAATTCGTATAAATTTATTAATTTTGTAATATTATCGGTTAACGGCGAATAATGACATCGTGAGGAAACCCGAACAATTAAAAATATTGACGTTATAGGTATGATTATATTCGGAAAACAAACGACTATGAAATTAATCACTGATATTTGTGTGCGTAATTATTCAGCCCTTGCATTTCTTGGTGAAAAAATCTTTTATCGAACAATGGGATATTTTACAGCTTATATATATATATATGACTTTATACACAAGAGTCTCTTTGCTCACAGCGTGCCTATTATGGACTCGGCTACAACTCTTCAAATATTCAACATTATTTTAGGCGCCCAAATTTCATCATAAAATACAATTTGAAGTACAAAGACTCAACACTACACAGTTAAGGAGTTGAAAGCTGAAGTAGACGGCTATCAATTAATCGCAGACTTACTCCAACTCTGAAGTTATAAGAATTACAAGTTGGTCAGTTTCAAAATTTAATACTTATCAGGTTCAAGAGAAATCTCTAAATAATTTCATCGGGGAAATTTAATATTATATATTTTAAGTTGATTTAATGTTGGGTTTTTAGTAGCCTGATGATAGTGACGATATGGTATTACATATGTGTTTCAATGATATTTTATATTTAATAAAGTCGATTACAAAGTGTACCAAGAAAGATGAAAAATGTCATAGCATCGTAAAGTTTTAAGTTGTAGGTGCTGGGCTACCAAGGTCCTACCTTTCACGACAAATTTCATATGATAAGCTTTGGCCAACGATATAATTAAACTAGATGAAGTGTTGGAACAATTATTCAGCACCAATCAGATGTGGTAACAAAAACTATCTCACTAATATAAAGCTATGGTCAGGTTGATGGTTTCAGACCATTTTATATTAGGTCACCTATGAAATTGCCGTTTTGTATGAAAAAATTTAAACGATGTTTTTTCATGTATTGTTTATTTGTATTAATCGAAGTAATCACCCATGCAATCAATGCATCTTTGCCAGCGCAGTGGGAGTTTATTGATGCCCTTCTTAAATAAATCAGCTGGACGGGCAGCAACAAATTCTTCAAAGGCATTATGTACTGCCTCTCGGGTATTGAATTTTTTTCCCGCCAAGGAGTTATCCAAATTCTGGAAAAAGTAGTAGTCTGCAGGCGCAAGGTCTGGTAAGTAGCAGAGGCGCAGTTCTTGCAACTTGGAGACCGTCTGTTGTGCAGTATGAGGTCGCGCGTTGTCGTGCAGGAGCAGCGAAGACGAGCGATTGACCAATGCTGGTTGGAGATGTGCCAGCTTCTCCATCACTGTGTTCAGTTCTTCACAGTACACATCTGCAGTAATGCTCACCCCGTTTGTTAAGAAGCTGTGATGAATCACACAAGCGCTAGACCACCAGTGACCATCACTTTTCTAGGGGTAAGTTTTCGTTTAGGGCATTGTTTAGGTGCTGAACCAGGATCCAACCAACTTGCTGAGCGCTTGCGGTTATCAAACAGAATCCATTTTTCATCGCAGGTAACAATGCGGTTCAAAATTCCTTCATTTGTGTGTCTGTTGAGCAGTGCAAGGCACGTCTCGACGCGTACTTCGCGCTGGCGATCATTGAGTTCGTGGGGCACCCATTTGTCAAGCTTTTTTACCTTGCCAATTTGACGCAAATGGACCAATATTGTTTTGACGCTAACGTCGAAAGCTGCTGCTTATTCAGCCGTAGATTGTGTATCACCAGCTTCCACAATCGCCTTTAATTCGTCATTGTCGACCAAAGTCTTCGGACGACTGCGAGGTTCATTTTTCAGGTCGAAATTCCCAGAACGGAAGCGAGCAAAGCAATAACAGGTAGTGCGTTGGTTTGTAGTGTTAGCTCCGTAAACGTCGTTGATGTTGCGTGCCGCTTGTGCCGCGTTACTGCCACGACAGTACTCATATTCCATAATTAGTCGATTTTTTAACGTATCCATGATGACAAAAAAGATTTAAATGCGATGAAAATGTAACACTAATCAATAAACAAATGACTACTTTTGGAAAAAGAATTCCATGTTTTAAAATAAAATTAATTTGAAATTATAATTCTTAGCCAAACAAAAATTATTTTGATTTGAAATGGCCAGTACTGCAGAACGGCAATTTCATAGGTAAAGACCTATTATTGTTATTAATGTTTTTAATTTAATTAACTTAGGTATATGAAGTAGCGGTCGTTGCTAGCCTTTTATAGGAAGCTTTAGTAATTATTATATTATCTTATCTTACTATATTATAAAACAACGTCCCTCCGCCGCGTCTGTCAGTCTGTCTCTCTGAACGTGATAAACTCAAAAAGTACCAAACGGATTTTCATACGGTTTTCGTCAACGGATGTGTGATGAGGAAGATTTAGGTGTATAATTCATTAAAGGTTTTGTGTAATATATTGGTTGAAATTTGACTATGATTGTTGAAAATGTCGCTTTACTGGTGTGCGCCGCGTAAACCGATAGAGTTTTAATATGTATTACTGTATTACCTGTGCGAAGACTAACCGGGTTGCTAGTATTTAATAAAAATACGTATTTTTTAATTATAATAATTATTATATCATATTAAAGGAAATTTGATTATGGTGTCGATATTGTCATAAAGTAAAAACCACCTTCCTTGTAGGAAAACTATGAATTGTACTTGAACTATTAATTATCTTAACTTCAGACTCAAAATCAAAAATATAGTATTCAATTTAGGCCTTAAGAAGGCACTTATGAACTTCAAACACTACTATACTACCACCGGTTCGGACAAACATCCCAGTCATCGAGAAGAACTGGCATGAAACTCTAACGGGCTTATCTTTTTTAATTTTTTTTCTAACTGTTTAAATACTATTTACAGTTAATAATCACATTATCATATTTATAATTTAGTGGATGCACAGAGAGGGAGTCACTTCCAGACATCACTGTCACTCACAAAATGATCCACCGTACAACAACATTTTGTCAGTAAAACCTCCTTGACATGGTCCTTGAACTCATTGTCCGGCAAATCAGTAATGTGCGTCGGAAACTTATTTTAGAACCTAACACTATTACCTAAAAAAAACTTTTATTAGTCTTACTAAGTCTACAATATAGTACGACTAATTTATATCTATTTCTAGTATTAAAAGTGTGTTGCACTTTGACAGAATCTAGCTTGTACAGGGAAGAGTGGAGGGAACTAGATCGTGCGGCAGGTCATCTATGCGCTGGACTGACCAGGTGAAATCCGCAGTAGGAGGCCGTGTGTCTGACTGCGCCCGACAGTCTACAAACAGAGAGAGATGGCGGGAGATCGTGCGGAGAGCTGTGTCCGCCTCTACCACCGACGTGGACGCCTCTATGTGACCACGACCGCTCTGCCAAGAGCGAAACGACAGAGAAGAGAGCTTGTAAAAGTTTTTTACGAATATACATATATTATTAAGAATGTATTTGGAGGACAAAGTTAAGAGTTAATACTAAATTCCTGGAACTTGTTCTTAGTGGTTCGCGAGGTCTCATGTTGTATATTGCTTTAACTGCCCGCTTTTGTAATATGAATATGGTGTCTACCTCAGCTGCTGAACCCCACAACAAAGTACCGTAAGACATTATGCTATGGAAGTAAGCGAAGTAGATAAACCGAGCAGTGGCAATATCTGTTAACTGGCGAATCTTACGCACTGTGAATGAATGCAGCAGAACTTAATCTTCCCGCCAAAGTTTTAATGTGCGAACCCCACTGTAATTTTGAATCAAGCGTAATACCCAAGACATGCGAGTGGAGTCGCGGGCACAGCTAGTATACTATATACTAACATAATTAATGTAATTCCTTATTCCTACCCTGTTTTTGTTATTTATCAGGGTTTTTTTAGCTAGTGTGCCGTATTTGTAGCATTCAAGTTATAACAAGTTTTTGTTAAATAACTCGATTTTTTTATGTCCAAAATAGGCGATTGGCCAAATAAGTTTGAGAGCCTTTGGCGTAACAGACATTTAACTCAAAAAAACTGTGAAAATAGCGTATGTATATTAAAGCTGGATAAAGTTTTTATTCAGACCCGACCTAATTCCTTCCAAATTGCATTCAGTAAAAAGAGTAACATATGCAACATAAAAGACGGAGAAGAAATTGCAGCTGGCAACACTAGTCAATTATTCGTTAGTTTCATGCACAGTGTTATTGTGGTAGGTAACCCTGACCCGAATCCCCTACCGTTTGTTATCCTAATGAAACCGACTTAAGTCGAGCGAAACATAAAACATCTATAATTCTTACCGCGATTATTTATGTGTGAAGTTTGAAATTCGCACTGCAGAATGTCATATATTTAATCTTACAAATGCAATAAAACAATTATGCGTTAACAATAAAATAATTAGCGTGTATGGACATCGCGTCGGTCGACATGAATTCGAATCTCTATAATGAGCCTGAGCTTTCTGTGAAGCTAATAGCATAGCATGCAAATAGGGTATTTTCTAATGCCCGGCTAGCTAGATACCACCCACCCTCAAGTTGAAAATCTGTAGTTAAGCACCTATAGGTGTGTTCCGGCAGCTGCACTTGTGAGCCAATCCCCATAGGCTTAGCATGTGATTAAACCTATAAAGAAATAATGGAAAAACATTCTAAAAACTTGAAACATTTTTCGATTATAATTATCAAAACAAAATTTAATCTTTTTGAAGTGAAACTTCTACAGAATCCTTGTGATTTAAAAGTCGATGAAACGAAAATGCGTCACGATAAAGAAAGAAATATATAAATGTAAAGGATTAAGTCGGCGAGAGAATGAGATAGAATACATGACATATTATTTTATATTCTTGGTCTACTCTTTGTGCGATGTAGTGTCCCCACTGTCGTCTACTAAGCATTGTCCATATGTATGCGCCTTGTGTGGTGGGATAGTTGGTATACCTATATTTACAGACGAATATATATAATAATTAATATATATATATATATATATATATATATAAATATATTCGGTCATATGGGAACCGGTATCAATGAATTCTCTGTACAATATAGATTAGCTGATAATCATCAATCATAAAATATTCCGATATATACATTTTCTCTATATCACCTACATTATATGTACCAGTATATAGTGTATTATGCACTTAGTTAATACAGGACTGAGTGGATTATTCCACTCACACCCACACATATAATTTCGTATCTGATACTGCACTCCCTTTAATTGAGTTCAAAATTTGTATTAAAATGTGCAAAAGTCGCACTCAACCAACTACCACATCAACAACTGTAATTGACGCCGTGTTCCAAAGATATATTAATCAAATTGAAACTAGAGCATTTGTTTCTTATTTTAGTTACCATAAGTCTGTCGTGTCATTTATAAAAATTATAAACCTTACATTTATCCTAATAGTCCTGATACTCTATATCTATCTCAATCTCTCGTTGACAACTTTTCAGAAGTTTCACTTCTGACGTGTGTGTGTGTGTGTGTGTAATTCTTCTATTTCTTCATATGAATTAAAATTAAGAAAATTAGATATGTGAGATATGTAAAGTTGTCGACTCGACTAGGAATGGTTATCATAACCAAGGACTCATAGTAGAGGGCGCTATGTGTGGTACCGTAGAGCGCTCAAGAAATAAAATCTAACAAAGAAAATTGTGTCAAAATTGAGTTTGCACATTGAATTTGTTTACACAGACTCGGGAGTTCCTTTGAAACTACCCTTTACTTGCTCTTTTTAATATTTTACCAGGAACATATTGTTTATTTAAGTGAGATATAATGTGGTTTGCATTATTATAAACGAATTGAAATTTCCGTCTATTGCTTCGTGGATAGCAATAATGTAATGTAACATCACTAACCCCTAATTTAAACATAAATAAAAAAATAAAAAAAAACATTTCATGCACCATGACTCAAACATTATAATAATAATACCAGCCTGTACATGTCCCACTGTTGGACAAAGGCCTCTTTCCGAGGGAAGGTAAGGCCATGATCATCACGATGTTTTGGCAACTTTAAAAGCCTTGAATCCACAGGTCTATATTTTATCCCACATGATTATGGTGATACTATAAAACCATTTCTCATTTATTTTCACGTTGTTTTTGTAATTTTTAATTGTTAAAATTATTTTATGTAATCTTCAAAATGGCTCGTAACAAGATGGTGGATCCATTGTTATAACTTTCCAGGGAGTTTTTGTGTGACTGTATATTATTATCCATAATCTACTTGTACTCAATAACCAAACTATATCAGATAAAAAATAGTGAAAATGACACAATATAGGGCATATAAATATGAAAATAATTCAAGATCCCGTCCAGAACTCTCTCTAGTCTCTAGTCTCTCTCGTCAGTCGATAGTGTCACCAAATCAAACTAATAAATGTACGCGAATTCAGTAAAATTCGTTAGTACATGTCGGTGCTCGAACCAGCAGACTTAAATATTAATTGTCTATAATAAAGATGTGTTTATCGGTCGTTTTTAAGTCGGTGCAGCTCGATTTCACTAACTTAAGTTCAGAGAAAAAAATGTCTATTAAAAGTTTACTAAAAATTACGGCAGCCCTAAAACTTTATCCGACAACTCTGGTACTTTATAAAAAAGTTTCAAACTGTCCACAGGTATGTAGTCAGTTTTTATATGTCTATTTTAATTACTTATATTTGTGATTTATTAAAATAAATTCTATATTTTCAAGTAAAAAGCAATACTTATTAAAGTAAAATCTGCCGGAGAATCACAAGTTATAGGAAAAACAGAAGCAAAATATAGAATCATTTATCCGCGCAATAAATGAAGAAGCGTTATGACGCTTCGTGGGAATTAATATGATTATGATTTGTATTAGGTCTTTACCTATGAAATTGCCGTTTTGTATGAAAACATTTAAACGATGTTTTTTCATGTATTTTGTATTTGTATTAATCGAAGTAATCACCCATGCAATCAATGCACCTTTGCCAGCGCAGTGGCAGTTTATTGATGCCCTTCTTAAAAAAATCAGCTGGACGGGAGGCAACAAATTCTTCAAAGGCATTTTATACTGCCTCTCGGGTATTGAATTTTTTCCCCGAAGTTTCCCAGAGTTATCCAAATTCTGGAAAAAGTAGTAGTCTGTAGGCGCAAGGTCTGGTGAGTAGGGCGGATGACGGAGAACTTCCAACCCCAGTTCTTGCAACTTGGAGACCGTTTGTTGTGCAGTATGAGGTCGCGCGTTGTCGTGCAGGAGCAGCGGAGACGAGCGATTGACCAATGCTGGTTGGAGATGTGGCAGCTTCTCCATCATTGTGTTCAGTTCTTCACAGTACACATCTGCAGTAATGCTCACCCCGTTTGTTAAGAAGCTGTCATGAATCACACCGGCGCTAGACAACCAAATAGTGACCATCACTTTTCCAGGGGTAAGTTTTCGTTTAGGGTAATGTTTAGGTGCTGAACCAGGATCCAACCAACTTGCTGAGTGCTTGCGGTTATCAAACAGAATCCATTTTTCATAGCAGGTAACAGTGCGGTTCAAAATTCCTTCATTTGTGTGTCTGTTGACCAGTGCAAGGCACGTCTCAACGCGTACTTCGCGCTGGCGATCATTGAGTTCGTGGGGTTGTCAAGCATTTTTACCTTGCCAATTTGACGCAAATGGACCAATATTGTTTTGACGCTAACGTCGAAAGCTGCTGCTAATTCAGCCGTAGATTGTGTATCATCAGCTTCCACAATCGCCTTTAATTCGTCATTGTCGACCAAAGTCTTGGGACAGCCGCGAGGTTCATTTTTCAGGTCGAAATTCCCAGAACGGAAGCAAGCAAACCAATAACAGGTGGTGCGTTGGTTTGTAGTGTTAGCTCCGTAAACGTCGTTGATGTTGCGTGCCGCTTGTGCCGCGTTACTGCCACGACGGTACTCATATTCCATAATTACTCGAAGTTTTAACGTATTCATGATGACAAAAAAGATTTAAATGCGATGAAAATGTAACACTAATCAATAAACAAATGACTTAATTTGAAATTAGAATTCTTAGCCAAACAAAAATTATTTTGATTTGAAATGGCCAGTACTACAGAACGGCAATTTCATAGGTAAAGACCTATTATAAACATAAACGAACTATTTTCAAATACAAAAAGTAGGTATCTAAAAAATAGTTAAAAAGATCTACAAACATCCTACTATAATATTATAAATGTGAAAGTTTGTATGATTGTGTGTTTGGAAGTTTGTTACTCAATAACGCAAAAACGGTAAAGACCGAATTCTGAAGTCCACGCAGTCCTAGTCGCAAACAAAAGCTAGCCGAATATAAATTCGTAGACATCGTAAATTTCGCAGTTGCGCGGAACAGCCCTTTAAACGTTATTTGTACATCATAAAGCAATCAAAACCATTCTCGAAATTTCGTCCTCTCATTATTATCAGACATATAAGCGAGTCACATTCCGACTGAACAGTTATATCTTGGACATCAAAGCAACAAACGAAAGTTTACAAGATGACTACGATCTTAGAGTAGCAAAACTACAACCACGTTTTCTCTGGACTCCGACTGAGAACACCTGTAATTGAGAGTTTTTTTTTCTTTTTCCAAGACATTTTTCTTTTACTGCAAACAGCGTTTTCTTCCCCGGGTATAACAATACGAATTTGAACCAACCCGATGTCTAAGGGCTTTACAGATACATAAATCTTCATTTGCCATTTCATTATGATGATGATGTTGCCTCATGATAAGAGTAAAATCTAACTACGACCCTGCCTTTTGCTGCTTTTACTAAAACCCCATTCGCCTGTGAAATTTTTGATTGCCTTTTTTAGACGTCCATGTAAATTAATGTTATGACGTTTTTACGCGCGTTCCCTCGCTGGGAGACGCTTTGATGTGGTAAAATACGAGCAGGACATTGCATTCAGAGCAAAATCGTATCTACAATACAGACCCGCAATTTAATTAAGTTACGGCCGCTAGAAAGAAACCGCTGTAAATACGGTGTTTCAGTTTGGATGGTGATTTATTTATTATTTATGGGTTACCAACATAAAGAGTTATACATTTTATTAAAAAAATCATAATCATATAATCAATTTTAAATGCTGTAACGCGGATACAACATCGTCATTAGTGACGAGTACAACAAGAATATCTCTTGAGATACGTACAGTCCTAAGTAAGATCGCCGTATTTTTTTTTTCGATATGTCTACACTTTTATCTATAAGGTCTCAGGCGACTTTTACAGCATCACCCGAGTTTGGGGGCGAGCGCTGAAGGCACTCAGCCGCAAGATTGCGGCTCGCTCCTTTTTTATTGTTATAGGTTTTTGCGTAGTGGCCACAATCTCACCTGATGTTAAATGACGATGTGGCCCAAGATGATAACACGCTAAACCTAGTGGAAGACTGGCTCCCAAATGCAGCTGCCGGAACACACCTATTAGTCCTTGGCGACAGATTTTCAACTTGAGGGTGGTAGTTAGCCAGGCGGACATTAGAAAAAGTCCTACCACCATGCTGTGGTTTCCTCACGATGTTTTCCTTCACCGAAAGCTTAGGCTCATTGCAAGGATTCAAAATAATGTCAATCGACGCGAAAACTTCATTCCTTCTGCCACGCCTTATATACCCGTCCACTCAGTCCGAGCAGTAGGGTAGTATTGAATATCAAATTATGAACATACCCCACTCGTCGTAAATTAATTACACTGGTATCGATTGATGTCACCATAACAGCGCTACGACATACATATACTAGCTGTGCTCAACGGTTAAATTTAAATGTTAAATGTTAACCATGTTAAATTTATTCGTCAAACTCTCCACGACGCGCCCCTTTCGTTTTTCCACTTACCGTACTTGCCTACAGCTTGTCAGATTGCTTTAACATTCATAGTTATTACTCTGCTTCTTAAGGCCTTAGCGTGAAGTTATATAGCCTATACTATTCCTCATGAATGTGTCTATCATATACGAAAATATTTTTTTGAACCGACTTGTAGTTTCAGAGATTATCGCGTTTCAACAAACAAACATTCAAACAAAAATGCTTTTTCGCTTTATTATACTAGTACAGATAATGATCACGGTATGCCCGGACAACAAACCAACTTAAGAATCATATTTAACTATATATGTACATTTAAAATAACAATTATTTAACATTTATAAAAAGTGAAACTTATTATAAATATAAGGAGTTTATGGCGTGATGATCAAGTGATGGTGTTCGACTAGTTCCTAAAGATCTAAATTTTCTCCAAAAACTCAATCGCATAAGAGTCGTTGAGGATATGCTAGAACGAGTCAATTCCGATCCAACATTCATGAAAAGCATTGTTACTGGTGATGAGACGTGGGTCTACGCGTTTGACATGGAAAATAGTCAACAAGCTTCGAAGTGGCGCCTTCCAACTGAACCGACTCCGAAAGAACCACGCCAATGTCGATCAAAATTCAAAGTCATGTTGACTGTTTTCTTTGACTATTGCGATGTTGTGCACTCGGAATTCTTACCGGAAGTTCAAACGGTAAATAAAGTATATTATTTGAGCGTTACGCAGCGTTTAAGAGACCAAATTCGACAAAAAAGGCCATATTTGTGGAAAGAATATTCTTCGATTTTGCACCACGATAATGTGCCTTCACACAAGGCTATCATTTTGGACGAATTTTTAACCAAAAACTCAACAAATACCATCGAGCAACCACCTTATTCACCAGATATGGCTCCAGCAGACTTAATTCTTTTTCCTAAACTCAAATTACTACTTCGTGGCACCCGTTTACTTTCGGTAGAAGATAATATAAAAGAGAATTTGCGACGAGAACTAAACTTAATTCCGGACGAACTGTTTGAAAATGTTTTGATGATTGGATTATTCGTTGGCGTAAGTGTTTTTTTTTTCAGAAGAAGAGTTTAAGAATACTTTGAAGGCGATAAAATATATTTGGATGAATAACTAACATTTTGTGTATTATTTATTGTTTTTTTCCCGGTACTTTTTTGACAGAGTGGTACAGACGAAAATAACAACAACTTAAGAATTCTCAAACAAAAAAATGTATTATGGTGGCAAACAAGCATACGGCCTGCATGATGGTAGGCAAGTACCGTAGCCTATTGACGCTTGTAATACCATAGGTATCACTAGCGCGTCACCGACCTAGAACCTCCTACCCCAAAAAGCTCTCGAAAACTCACTCATTGCAGGAACACAACACAAGATTATTCGACTGCGATCTTCTGTAGGGTGGAAGTATTGTACCAGTCGGGCTGCCCCAAGTAGAGAGAAATCTCCAAAGAAATTTCTCTGTGCCTTACCTCTTTTTGATTGGTTAGATTCTCTTAGATTGGTTTCTGATTATACATCCTCTTGTTTATTAAACAAGTCACTTGTACCGTATTATAAACTAATTAATAGGCAAAATTCCAGTAAAAGAAACAAAAGTAGCACAAATGTATACGGACTAAAAGAAAATGGCGAGGACGAAGGAAAATCGGTTTTAATTACAATGCCCAATCAAGAACACCCCTGGACCGCGTTAGGGCTGTCACAAGGAAGAAGATTTACGAATATATGAAGATTTTACGTAATCCATTTTTATAGTTATAAACTAATTGTTTTTCCTATAATTTACCACGTATGCTTTATCTTTTGTTTTTTTTTATAATATGCATACTTCATAAATTGAAAATTTAAGGAACTCACAACAAAAGTAAGCTATTCATTGAGACCATTCCAATGAGCCCAAACACTCTCTGCCGTGAGTTAGTGAAGAGTTAGGTATCCACATGATGCAACATCAGATCAATATTTCCATATTATTCTAATATCATTGAAATAAGAGAATACTAAATTTCGACTCAATCAGACCTGTGAAAGATGCTCACATCCATTTATCAACTAGAAAACAGCTGATAATATTCAAATGGCTGAACACATTTTTTTGTATCATAGCTAAGAACCCTCCCGACAACTCATATTAAGCTTCATATAGGAAATGAATATAAAAGATCCATATAAGATTGGGAAAAAATCGTGTGCGGTCTAAAGACTGTCGTCAGGAACGAAGTTACTAAACAATAAAATAGGCAAAATATCCGTTAGACTAGTACATAAAGAACACATCGATGTAAGTTTATATATATGTACCATACAAAATAACTGATTCAATTGCTGAACGCGCGCCTATTACGCGAGACCCCGCCTGAAGTGCAATATTTTTCAATTTGGTGGCCGCCTGAGGAAGGTTTATAAAGCTGGCCACGCACGATGCTAATCTGCTCGAATCTCGACACTCGCACGCACGCACAAACTCGTATATAATAGAAAGAGACAGAGTAAATAGTTGCATGGATGGGGCATATTGATGCAATACTGGCTCAGTGGTAGCGTGTACGACTTCGCGTCGATTGACGTGAGCTCGAATCCCTGCAATGAACCTGAGTTTTCAGTGAAGAAAGGAAAACGTGCAGAAATCATAGCTTTGTGGTAGGGCTTTTTGTAATGCCCGCCTAGCCAGCTACCACCCTAAGGTAGAAAATCTGTAACCAAGCATCAATAGGTGTGTTCCAGCAGCTGCAATTGAGAGCCAGTCTTCCACTAGGTTTAGCGTGTCATCTTGGGCCACATCGTCACGTAACATCAGGTGAGAGTGTGGCCACTACGCTAAACCTATAACGATAAAAAAGCTTTTTCCTTACGGAACGATTGTAACGCAAGACGCGTTAAGAAACTTCGCTTCAATAACGGATAATGAATCCGAATACGGATCTATTTCCTCTTTAAATAACCGCGCATACGAATACAAATACGGATATCCGTTACATCTCTAGTTTAAACATATACCCATAAATCGGTAAAAAAACTGTTACTTCTAAATTTCCAGTTAAGGTTTCAAACGCTGTGTTGCAACCCTATCCGACGAGCGGTATAAAGTAAAAAGTTATTAGTAGTAATTGTTGAAAGAAGTTCCCTAGAGGCGACATTGTTAAAACTTTCCAATGTAGATCTTGGCACGGAGTTTGCAAATTAAAATAAAAGTCTAACACTTGGATGGAGCTGGGAATAAAGTTGGTGACTGGATAAATAACAATCTGCTATACATTATTCTGTCCGTAGATGGCTGTACATCTGAGTCGTTTAACATGAGTAGAGGAGTCCGACAGGGTTGCGTGTTGGCTCCAACTTTATTGGAACATTTTGCTTATACATACATACATAAATCACGCCTCTTTCCCAACGGGGTAGGCAGAGACCACGACTTTCTACTTGCTACGATCCTGGCATACAACTTTCGCTTCCTCAACATTCATGAATCTTTTCATGCATGCTCGTCGGTTTAGAGTACTCTTTCTTTCTTCAAAACGTTCCCGATTTGATCGTGGAATGTTTGTCTAGGCTTTCCTCTTCCAACGTTCTCAATTACACGCATCTTATAAATCTGTCTAGTCAATCTTCTTTCCTTCATCCTCTCTACATGCCCAAACCATCTAAGCATCCCTTTCTCAATCCGTGTCACTATATCTTCTTTCACACCACAACGTTTCTTATTACACTATTTCTTATCTTTCTTTCTTATTTCTTTCTTTTCTATTTTTCTTATTACTAATTAAAATAGCATTTTGAGATGATTAGCAAGGTATTCATTTCCATTCGAGGGTTGATGGGAAATTATTTAATACAGCTCTTCTCAAATAAAAACGCCACCGCGAGAATTATTACGTAAATAGTCTTCTGTTCATTAGAATGCCATCAACAGTAGATTGGAAATATTTACATGTTATGTAGGAGGCGCCATCTACAATCTATTCTTCTAACATGACAGTTGTTAGATTGTTTACTTTCTAAAATATTCGCACGGATCAGCTAGTAATAATAGGTCTTTACCTATGAAATTGCCGTTCTGCAGTACTGGCCATTTCAAATCAAAATAATTTTTGTTTGGCTAAGAATTCTAATTTCAAATTAATTTTATTTTAAAAACATGGAATTCTTTTTCCAAATGTAGTCATTTGTTTATTGATTAGTGTTACATTTTCATCGCATTTCAATCTTTTTTGTCATCATGGATACGTTAAGAATTCGAGTAATTATGGAATATGAGTACCGTCGTGGCAGTAACGCGGCACAAGCGGTACGCAACATCAACGACGTTTACAGAGCTAACACTACAAACCAACGCACCGCCTGTTATTGGTTTGCTCGCTTCCGTTCTGGGAATTTCGACCTGAAAAATGAACCTCGTGGTCGTCTGAAGACTTTGGTCGACAATGACGAATTAAAGGCGATTTTGGAAGCTGATGATACACAATCTACGGCTGAATTAGCAGCAGCTTTCGACGTTAGCGTCAAAGCAATATTGGTCCATTTGCGTCAAATTGGCAAGGTAAAAATGCTTGACAAATGGGTCCCCACGAACTCAATGATCGCCAGCGCGAAGTACGCGTTGAGACGTGCTTTGCACTGCTCAACAGACACACAAATGAAGGAATTTTGAACCGCATTGTTACCTGCGATGAAAAATGGCTTCTGTTTGATAACCACCAGCACTCAGTAAGTTGGTTGGATCCTGGTTCAGCACCTAAACATTGCCCTAAACGAAAACTTACCCCTGGAAAAGTGATGGTCACTGTTTGGTTGTCTAGCGCCGGTGTGATTCATGACAGCTTCTTAACAAACGGGGTGAGCATTACTGCAGATGTGTACTGTGAAGACCTGAACACAATGATGGAGAAGCTGGCACATCTCCAACCAGCATTGGTCAATCGCTCGTCTCCGCTGCTCCTGCACGACAACGCGCGACCTCATACTGCACAACAGACGGTCTCCAAGTTGCAAAAACTGGGATTGGAAGTTCTCCGTCATCCGCCCTACTCACCAGACCTTGCGCATACAGACTACTACTTTTTCCAGAATTTGGATAACTCCTTGGCGGGAAAAAATTCAATACCCGAGAGGCAGTACAAAATGCCTTTGAAGCATTTGTTGCCTCCCGTCCAGCTGATTTCTTTAAGAAGGGCATCAATAAACTGCCACTGCGCTGGCAAAGATGCATTGATTGTGTGGGTGATTACTTCGATTAATACAAATAAAAAATACATGAAAAAACATCGTATAAATTTTTTCATACAAAACGGCAATTTCATAGGTAAAGACCTAATATTAACTAGAACAGGAGCAAATTTATGCGAGTGAACCCTATAGAAGCATGTAAAAAATAAGGGTGATCCCGAAACGTGCCAAACAAAAGAAAATCACTGTGAAAGGGTTTATTTTATTACTATGTGTATGGTGGTACTGACGTGTCTACCACTCCTCTTGATTACTGGATAATTATTTGAATTATGATCGTTTACGCTATAAAACAAAAATCAGATCGAAATTCAGCTTTCGGAGACTATTTTTGAATTCCTTTACCTCTATGCGACGCCTCCGCAACAGCCGGTCTGATCCGCCGAATTAGATTTTACATATTAAATATTGTATGCCACTATGTTAGTGATCGTATAATCACAGAACATAATCTGTGGTGTAACTTCTGAACGACTTGACTTGCATGAAAATCTTGTGTGTGTCGGTTAGTGTTTCTATAACATCTGATCGCCTTGACAAATTGGTATTCACATAATGTAGGTACCTATTTGCTTTATCAAGAAGACGGTCCATAGCTACTTAAGTCCGTTAGTTGGCGCTTTAGTCATTATTAACAAATTCTATATTTATGTACCCTCATAAGGCCCTTATGAATTGTTAATTGTATTACAGTTCGGATGAAAGCCGGCAAGAAACTTTCTTATTTAAGGGTTCCGTTCACAGAAAAGGATCACTGTTGCTAAGCTTACGTTTATCGTTTTAATTTAAAGGGCTTTATCTTTAAAACCATAATGACGGTAAGCAATGGTAAGCACCGTTGCGAAACTGTTACGCCCTAACATCACGCCGACCTGCGTAAATATCATTTTACCTATACAATTACTAATTATATATTGTACAAAGTTATTACCAGATTTAAAAAAAAACCGTATTTATAAACAAATATCGGGATAATGATCAAATATTTACATATCGTATATCTTTAAACGAGCAATTCATATATATATATATATAAACTGAATCTCGGAAACGGCTCAAACGATTTTCACGAAATTGAGTATACTGGGGGTTTCGGGGGCGATATATCGATCTAGCTAGGATTCATTTTCAGAAAATGTCGTTTTATTCGTGTTTTCAATAATCATATTTTTTTATTATTCTATCGGTAACATCGAAAAATATTATTCATATTTCATCATTTCATCAGTATGTAATTCGTATTTAAATATAATTTCTAAAAAATACAATTTTCCAAAAAAAACCGAGCGCAGTTCGGTCATCCACTTGTATTAATTTAAAAATGATGATTTGCTAAGAAATATCCTTAACAGATAAAAAATAGTATTCGGGTTGAATTCCCGAACATTTCTGTATTTCCTGAATTTATCTAAAGTGCAGTGCGATTTCTGTTCTGAAAATCTCAAAATTACCATAAGTAAATGATGCAAAATGATGGGATGCACGAAATAATACCTAATATAATAATAAATATGATTATTAATAATTTCTCAAGTCCTTATGAAATGTATTTGATTAATTAATTTTATAATATTTATAACTTGATAATCATCCAGGTATAAATATCTATGATAATTATCAGCGAACATTGATTAATACATTATGTTTGACAGTATACGATATACATTAATATTTTTTTGCAAATAAATACTTTACCGACATAAGCTAGTTCTATAGGAAAATCCCAGCTTTAAAATCCTCTGATAAGCCAGTGTTTGCAATTAGTCGGAATGAGCTGAGTAATTGTTTGACCCGACATCGAGGATTAACCGAGCTTTCTTTGATTTATAGCTTCAAATATATCACTGGTAAAAATCAATTTATTTAACTTATAACGCGCTTACCAATTCAATGCAATAGTGCAATCATTTCATCTGATATGTCTATATACATATTATGAAACTCATGGTATATCTGTCTGTTTCACGTTTCACGTGAAAACCACTTATCCGATTTGCATGTTTTTTATTATAATTCATAACTATGTTCCACGCGAAAGGAGCCACGGACACCGCCAGTTTCATTATATACCATACAATTCATTTGGAATTCTCTAAGTACTGTATGAATATTGCAATTTATTTAGTCCCTTTTATCGTTTCTCTCCGTTTTTTTTAAATTAAAAAGTCTATGAAATCCCATTAACACATTAACATTATGTAATGTTATGTATAAAAACAACACCCAAAGAATATAATAATATTTTATATAAATATTTAAATCATACCTATTTGTACAGTATTTAACCCCTATTCCGAGCTATGCTTGATGATTTGTGACTGATCGCGTACATCTGCCACTGAACTGATGGAACGGCCTATTTTCAAAAGGCCCAACGATCAAAACGGCTATTTTTGAATTTCATGACGCTCGCGAAGTATTCGGCCGCTAAGAGTAAAAACAAAGGTTTCTTCGTGCCGTACGTGAGAACTAACGTTGATGTGCTTGGGACTATTTTAAACAGTGCCACAACCTTCACACATACCACCGACGGGAAACTAGATTTTCCAGATGAATGGCGAGTAAATTTACTTTATTAGTTGGCGAACTTTAGCTTCTTTGGGGTACAATAAACACTGAAAAGAGGTTTGTACATAGTACTTCAATAAACCACCATATAATACCAGTTAAGCAAATGATCGCTCAGTGGTAACGTGTACGACTTCGCGTCTATTGATGTGAATCCCTGCAATGAGCCTGAGCTTTCGGTGAAGGAAAACACCGTGAGGAAACCATAGCATGGTGGTAGGGCATTTTCTAATGCCCGCCTGGCTATCTACCACCCTCAAGTTGAAAATCTGTCGCCAAGCACCAATAGGTGTGTTCCGGCAGTTGCACTTGAGAGCCAGTCTTCCACTAGGCTTAGCGTGTTATCATCTTGGGCCACATCGTCACTTAACATCATGTGAGATTGTGGCCACTACACCAAACCTATAACGATAAAAAAAGAACTCTTTGTCGGACTTACTATATACAATAATCTTAGTAAAAGTAAGTCTTAGTAAAAAGTAATTCAAAGTTGATGCCAGAATCAACAACAATTATAATTAGTATAATAAGAATTTTTCTTCATTTTAGAAGCGTTAATTCATTTTTGAAGAGCTACATGTACCTACATGATACATGAATTTATGAATTAATATCATATCATAATAGAACATGGGATCAACCTTCTGTCTTTCAAACAATTCAATCATCACGATATAAGATCTCTCATGTTATGGAAAAGCCCAACTTCGAAAACCCGGCAAAGCCCAGTCAGTATAATTAACACGAGTGACCTAGTTAAGGGTATAGGGGGATGCATCCCTGACAAATTGTGGGACCAACGGGGTTTCACCCAGCTCGAGTTTAATTTATACCTCAGAATCAATCTTGGGGACAAATATTTTTTTCGAGCGACTACTTTTTACGTCCCTTTCGAAAAGGAAATAAATGTTATTATGATCCTATGTCATTCAGCGGCTCCATACACTTGAACTAACGTTTACTGCTGTTCATCAACATTTCAACAGAACGGTGTCCACTTTTGTGCGTAGGCCTCCTTCAAAGATCGTCACATACACATACTTAATAGATTTAACATTTGATCACACTTTCACCTGACGTTAAGTGACGATATGGTCTGAAATGGTAACACGATAAACCTAGAAAGACTACTAGCTCTCAATTGCAGCTGCCTGAACAGACGTATACGTTTTGACGACAGATTTAATAAAGGACTTAAAGTTTTAGTTCATTAAGTTAAGCTGTTATTAAGTTGTACACAAGTGTATCTCTTTAATTCTACCGCTTATGTCGTTATAAGCTTAGAATTTAACGGTGAAAGTATTTGTGAGGGTCACAATACTTACTTGAGTAAACCCAGCTCCTTGTTAACTTTATAATAAACGAGGCTTTGTCTGCTTTGAAATTATATGTAACTTTGAAAACGCGAGGATTCTATATAAAATACCAAAAAGCAAGTCTTAATTTATGAAAAATCTACGAAGAGTTGAAACTACTTGAGGTCGCAATATCGTCATATAATTTTTTAAATATCATATCTAAATTTAGGTCGTATGTAAATTTATACTGTATTTATATGAGCTTCAGTAAGCAACGAGTAGGTTTGATGGATGGTAGAACACGAAAATTGTGTCTTGTACAATAACTAGACATAAGTGTAGACTCAAAAAATACGTTATTAAATTTAGGCCCTAAGAAGGCACTTATGTACGTCAAACACTACTATACTACCACCGGTTCGGACAAACATCCCAGTCATCGAGAAGAACCGGCAAGAAACTCGATCGGGCTTATCTTATTTTAATTATTTTTTCCCAACTGTACTAATAATATTTACAGTTAATAATGATTATAATATATTCGATGCTGCACTTCCAGACATCAGTATCTTTCACATAACCATCCACCCTACAATAACATTTCAACAGTAAGACCTGCTTGACATGGTCCTTGAATTCATTGTCTGACAAATTAGTAATGTACTTCTGGACTTATTATTATATATCCTAACACTATTACCTAAAAAAAATAGTCTTACTAAATCTAAAACACGGTATGACTAATTTATGTCAATTTCTGATATTAAAACCGTGTTGTTCTTTGACAAGACCTAGCATATCAAAGTTTTTCCGAATATACATTATATTACCAATAATGTATTGGGAGGGCAAAGTTAGGATATTAAATTCCTGGAAATTGTTCTTTAGTGATACGCGAGGTCTCATGTTGTACATTGCTCCAACTGCCCGCTTTTGTAATATGAATATGGTGTCTACCTCAGCTGCTGAACCCCACAGCAAAATACCGTAAGACATTAAGCTTTGGAAGTAGACTAATATAGCAGTGGCAAAATCTGTTAACTTTCGAATCTTACGTATTGCGAATGCAGCAGAACTTAATCTTCCCGCCATAGTTTTAATGTGCGGACCCACTGTAATTTTGAATCAAGCGTAATACCCAAGAAGATAATATTATCAACTTACTAAATTTCCTTGTATCTTGATACTTCTATGAACACGCCGAACAATTGGGCAAGGGAAATGTAATACATTTTGTTTTATATGGATTTAGAAATAAATTATTTAGAGCAAACCATTCAGAAATTTTAACGAAAGAATTATTTAATTGCCGAACCTCTGAATCTATTCTTTTCACTTTCATAGAAATATTTAAAATAGGCCGATACATCCTATGTAACTAACGTTAATATTGAAACCACAATAAGTTATTTAATATTATAAAAGAATTCAAAAATATATTATGTTAATATAAAATATATTATATATATAATATATAAATGTAAAATGATTACTTGAAATAACCATATAAGAATTGTATGCCCATAAAGGCGCCCCGGATTATTGTTTAATATCATACGGATCATATAAGGTTATGCATAACTTTTAGGAGGGATTCTAAAACTGTATGTAGCTTGGAAATACCCTATAGATTAAGATAATCGGTCAGTGAGCGAAACTTTTAGTATAAAGACCCGCATTTAGTATTAATTTTATTAGTATTCAATATTAATTTAAACTTTACACCTCAAGAAGAAAAAAAAATGTACAGCACCTGATGTTAAAAACGGTACAGTATACATACAACGGCGACATTCGGTGACACAAATATATTCTGCAATCGCCGATGACATTCCGTCCTCTTTTCATATCTCACTTAAAGGACCCAATATCATAGGAAGGAGGGAACACGTCGGCTGGGAGCCTATTCCATATCTGCACAGTATGGCAAAAGTAGGAATTAGCGAACTTCTTTATTCGTGCCATTATGGACGTTACCGTGTAGCCGTGGCTTCGTAAAACAAGCCGCGTGATTCTGTAGTGGGAGGGAGATGATAGGATAAGGTTAAACAATTCTTCAGAACAGTGAACATGTTACAGACGATAGAACACTTTCAGCGAGGCAATTTCTCTTCGCAGCGGTTTTAAATATTTAGTGACGTCTCTATCATTCACAATGCTACATTGATTTTATTTTATTTTGCTGCATTATAATGTCACACGGAATTACAAATTTATTATTTTCGGGTTTATTTCTTAACTTTTTATAAAGGATCTGCTTTCATGTCAAATCTCAAGACTGTATACCTGCGGGAAGTACCCTGTAGGTTTTGATAATTAGTCACTGATCATAGCAAAACACCTATAGCACTCGGGAAGGACGTAGCTTTCAACCAGTGTGATAACTACAGGGATCGGATCAGTAGTTTCAGAGGATATCCCTTACAAACAAACGACTTTACCTCATTATAATAATAGTAGAAATATACATTGAAATTATAAGCCGTAGTATAGGGAACATGTTAGTTAAACAGGTTTTTAATAGACGGCACCTCGTACATTTTAGTTGATAATATTTTGATTAGGAACCATCTGTTGAAGATATCCCTAATGATAGATTTTCTAATATATTTTTAAGGACCACATCATTTCAACTATTTGTTTCGTCAATAGCGGAAAATTTAAGCTTTAAAATGATATCTGAATAAGAATTAAGGGAGATATTGCGTTGCTACAAAAATAGATAACTTAGAGATATAGTGCATAGAGAAGGTTTGTATAATTAGACCGCAAAAATTATATTATCAGGCGAGCAAAGTTGATGCTGCAAGATAATCTCGTAACAAGATATTACAATATCTGGTACATTGAGGGCTGAGCTCAAATACAGCGAATTATAGTAGCTTGCAGAATAATTTCTAGATTAGATGCAACCCTACAGACCCACTGGGATTGTAAAAATTTTATTACATACAAAACCGACAGCAGTTCATAGAAATGAAGTCGTCGTAGTCCAATAGTTAATACAATTGTATCAATCGTTAACATCTTTCCGGTATTTTAAGTTCGACCCGCACCATATATATAGTAGAATCTGATATGAATGATTTTTTTTCATTTATTCCTATATATCTAAATTCCAAATCGGAATCACCAGTCTATGATTCTATTTTTGTGAATAAATTGAGTTTTATTTTTCACTTTCCACGTCCAATTCTATAAGTATGTCATAAATGGATTTTTCTAAAATGAACGCCTTAATCGTAGCATAGGTACAGCCTTTTTTGCAAAATAATAAAGGAAAAATACTAGGGACAATTCGTTCCCTCGTTCTCTTACATTGACAATATATATGTTATAAAATAAAGTACCTCACCGCGTCTGACTGTCTGTCGGTCTGAACGCGATAAACTCAAAAACTACCGAATTTTCATACGGTTTTCGTCTTCCTAGGGTAACGTTATTAAGAGATCGCGACTTATTTGCATACGAGCAACAGTCCGAGCAGAGGTTCGGCCACTTTGGCACCCTCGGATATTGTTGCAAAGGTTTCGTGGTTGAGTGTCTTAACCGCTCGCAACCAAGCCCGGTAAAGCTGTAAAAGCCGTAAAGGATCCAGGGCCCATAAGGCTGCAATAAAAAAAAGGGGAAGGTTAAGGTATATAATTAATTACGGTTTTGTGTAAGTTGACTGAAATATGACTATTATTCTTGAAAATGTCAGAAAAAACCATGGCGACTGGGAGCTTTACAGGCGTGCGCCGTTTAAACCAATAGATTTAAATGTATTACTCTGCTACCCGTGTGAAGCCGGGGCGGGTTGCTAGTTTCAATGTAAATCAGTTTTCCCACTCATTATTTTTATTGTTGCACAGAAAAGTGACTACACTGTGCCTAATGATAAGCAATCTATAAACAACGGTGACCATCGAGAGATCGACAATCCATTGCTGGTCGTCGCTGGTCATACCGGCCTGCAAACTTGTGGGCAGCTGAACACTAGTTGATCCTAAAACGCGACAAATAAAAAGACAAGTCACTGTGACGGGCTTATCACCATATGCATAATGGTCGCGATCCAGTCGGATAAAAATCCCACTTAATTACTGCATATACAACGGTTATCGGGATTAACTCGACATACTTAAGCGTGCCACTATAGCGGGGTGTATGGTGGTCGCATTCCAGTTGGACATAATTACTTCCTACCATCCAATATTTTTGTTCTACACCCTTCGATTTACTATTCATTTTGTCATGTACTTTTCCGATGGATTACATTTATAAATTCAAATTTCAATAATTAATTATAACATGTAATAATTAATCACACCTATCAACAAATATCTTCGTTACAGATTTTGCTCTGAAACATTACCTACTTGAATTAAACTTAGCCAATGCCGTAATTCCAATACAGTGCTTGCCTGGTCTTGGTTTCTGACGTCACAAGATCACATTGTACTGTACTTCAGTAAAAAAAAAGAAATAATCAATCTTATTAATATTTATATTGTTAGTATTAAAATGTAATGTAATTCCTTAGGTAATAATTACGATTATTATAATTTTTAAATAAAGTTAAATCGATACGCAAAATTCTAAAAATAAAATTGCACTTTTAAAAATATTTAAACATTTTATATATTCGATTTATATACCGAAAATAATTAAATCAGTACTCCGCAAAGCTAAAACACCTGTTACAACATCAAAGAAATCAGCGCTAAAAAGAAAAAGTACATATTATTAGTATAACCTACATCCAGGGCTTTTTTAAGATATATTACTACACAGAAGATGTAGTGGAAATCCTCGCCGCTTGGGAGACGAAGTAATCCACAAAGCATTACATATATAATACTCACATTACATATCATTCGACGGTACGGCACAAAATAAAGCACAATCACTAAAACATACACAGAAAACACTTAAATGACTTGACACATAATTATTATCTAAAATTTAATTTAAATATTTCTTAAGGTGACACGATATTGAAATAAGAGCATAGCGGAAAGACAACCGCGCGCGACGACGCCGCCAAAACGACTGACCGTTCGAGTGAAACGTTGCCAACCTTTAAAGGAAATATTACCCCAGAAATCCTGGAGAATAACTATACACACAGGCGGTGGTTCCTATAACTTAATGATAATACCTGATTTGTTTTATACGACTTAGGTGTCAATTAAGCGTACGCCCAGCCTGATGCTAAAAGGTTACCGTAGGCTATAAACACTTGCAACACCAGAGGTATTACTAGCACGTTACTGACCTTGAACAAGACCATGACCTTTCCTAAGGAGCTCTGGAAATCCTATTCACCGCAGTAACACACATAAGGTTGTTTAGTTGTGATCTTCTGTACGGTAGCGGTATTTCTCCAGTCAGACGGCCCCAAGTGGACAAAAAAGAAATTCCATATACATTTCTCTGTGCTCTTCCCCTCTCAAATATAAACGTAATAACATAACTTATTCGCTAAATTACATTTTCCATAATGAATTCGCATAGTGCCGTTTGTTAGTATAACTTTACAGATCGGCACATCAACGGTCACGGTATATAAATACTAATACCACGACAGTGACTTCTGTTCTTGGATAGGTGAATTTCGATCGTATGGCCAAGTTTGGATATAATAAGTTGATGTGATACCTATCATAACAATTTTTCAAAATGTTCTATCTTTTCTATTTAGCTATTAAGCTCAGAGTATAATAAAATACAGAAGTGTTTAGTACTACTAGTACTACGTAGTATTACGTACATGACATTATCATATTACCATCTTAAGACACATCGTCACTTAAAATCAAGTGAAGTTGTGACCGAGCGCTGAAACCTATAAAAGAATAAAAAGGTCCTAAAAGGCACTTATGAACTTCATCACACTGATATTAATTCTATAATAGAATTTCGTTTAGGAAAAATAAAATAAAAATATAGAGAAGACTTGAACGTATGAAAAATATTCTAATAGTTCCTTCCCTCAGGAAAATACAGAACTGATGTCAAATGACGGAGATGACTCCATCAAAATTGTAGTCAAACGTAAAAGATAACTTAATCACATAACGCAGTTATTAAAACATGAAACGATCAATTATAACTGACAAAATAATAACTAGAACCATATAATAATAACAATAAATTTTCAAATCACCCTAGTAGGGGTAAAATTAAGTTAGCCCGGTATCACGTTCGTGAGAAAATGGCGGGAAGTGGCGCCTGCGTGGTCCCCCGCCCTTCGCCGCTCGCAGCCAGTGACGGTGAAAAACTTAGCGCCAATCGAAGTGGCGAATTCTACTCTGTAAACTGCATCTACCACCTTCGTTAATTTACAAACAAGTTTCCACGACAAAGTTTGTATTAAAATAACTTACATTATAAAACTGCCACTATAAAAATTATTCCATTAATTTTTATTATTTACTTATTTACAAATGTTATTTATTTTATAAGTTATAACTAAAGTAAGTATCTATTTTTACAAAAATTTGTTTTCGTTTTACCAGTTTTTAGCTACCGTGATAATAGATTAATTATCATCACGTTAATCATATTACATATATTTTTCAACGTCGGACCCTAAAGAGATTCTGATGTAGTCGTCGGAAAATTACGTGCGGAAAATAATAGTCACACGTAAGAACAAAAAAAAAGTTTTTCAATAACCTCACATTTCCTTTTCCGGTCAAATGCTTAACACGTCTCTGTATGTACTTTAGTTATTTATTTTTATGCGCGGACCGTCTCTTTATGGAACTGTGATATATATCTAATGTGGTACCTCTATATCTGGACACAGCAGATTAATGTCCTTGATCCTGTATTATCTAGCAGTACTTAGATTTAGAGACAAATCTCTTCCCGCTTCGTTGATAAACATGTCCGGAGGTTGACATAATTATTACAGTAATTCCAAACGAAGGCAACGTCTTACGTTTCGAATTGTTTACAACATATAAGATATAGAGTAAATGTAATGGTCTTTATCTATTGTCAGCCTCGTATTGTTCTTTTTTTATACAACTAAGGTAAATAATTTATCCGAAATTTCTTAGCTTCTTCCGCCTGCAAAATAGCTTAACAGTAGTACTCTTTCTACAATAAAAAACGTTCGAATCTTATATCTTTAAACAAGCAATTCTGGTATATATATATATATTTATAATCTGAATCTCGGAAACGGCTCCAACGATTTTCACGAAATTTAGTATACAGTATTGTTTCGGGGGCGATAAATCGATCTAGCTAGGATTCATTTTCAGAAAATGTCGTTTTATTCGTGTTTTCAATAATCATATTTTTTTATTATTCTGTCGATAAGACCGAAAAATATTATTCATATTTCATCATTTCATCAGTATGTAATTTCTTTTTTAAATATAATTTCTATAAACACAATTTACCCACTCATCCACTTGTATTCTATATAAATGAAATACTTCTAATAATTCTATATAAATGTATTTAATTGAGGTTTTCTGTTATGCACGTATCTCGCAAAAACTCCTGACTAGATTTGATACTTTTTTTGTTACACTACTTAGTACTTAGTCCTTATAAAAGAAACATGATATCTTAATTCAATAAAAAGTTATTAAAGTTTTAAGAAACTATAACGATTATTATAAGCACTACGCGTTCTTCTTCGTTCACGTGAGCGAAGCCGCGGGCACAGCTAGTAGTAAATATTTTTTTAAGTAAATAAATGTGTAAATGAATATCTTAAACAAATGATAATAATACAAAATAAAACGTATTAAATAATGATATTACCAAATTTTATAAATAATAATAAAAATGAGAATAATATTTAATAATAATAATAACTAAAAAATATGAATAATATTTAAAAAACGATGTTTTTTTAGATGAGACGTGACACGATTACAATCAATGACAAATGTTTCGCCCTTCGACGACAATGTTGACTCCTCCGAAGCTAGCAGGCTAGCTAAGTAATAGGAATCAGATTAAAGAAAAACAAACCTAAAAATAAATATTGAGTTGGCTTTCACACATAATACTTTGGTTTATCAAATTCTTATATAAAACAATAAGAAAACACATCAAATAATAATTAAAACACACGCTTTATAAAACCCTAACCACCAAATTAGGGTCACCAGTATTCTGACAGTCGGTTTACCTTAAACAAAAAATTGTTCTGTTCTTCTGGTCCTGATATTAATTAATGTTATGTGAGAAAAAAAAGTAATAAATTATAAAAACAATCGGACAAGTAGCGAGTAGAACTTACGCCTTACGCCCGAACTAATTACATTACTTAACGTATATTATTGTACCATATTTTACATAAATATTGTTTATAGAAGATCCTTATATTCTTTAATGTATCTCGGTCTGTCCATCTGTTAATGCACTTATAACTCAAGAACCACTTAACAGATTAAGGGGAATATTTATTATTTTTGTATAGATGTTTTTACTAAAAAAGGTTTTGAAATGTTTTGACACGTTATGTAAGAAAACATAAGGAAAGACAAGTAATGATAATATAAAATCAACTCGGGAAAAAATCACTACCAGTACGCTTTCTTGGGATACGCTGCCAAAAACGATAAAACATAGGAAAATAGAAGCACAATACAAATACTCGTAGATGATAAATAAATCTTCTTGACATTTGTGTAAAATAGAAAGATTTAAAACCGTATACACTATAACTAGCTTTAATATTTAAGCCACGATAAACAATTTAATGTTACAGAAGATATCGAAAAAAATATTTTATATTAAAAATATACGTTAAATTTGTACTAAAAAAGACGACCTGGATCATTGTTTACTATTATATAGATGACATTATATGCATAACTCGTAGGAGCGCTTTCAAAATTGTATGTAGTTTGGAAGTACCCTGTAGCCTTGATAATCGGTCGCTGAGTGCGACTTTTAGTATGAAGAGCTGTATCTCTTTGTTTCGTTCACCTAGAATCGTGTTTTTTTTGTACAACAAACAGTGTGAGATCATAGGTCTTTGATATTTGATATTAATTTCAACTTTACACCTGAAACCATTATCGAGAGAAAAATAAAATCTAATTTTGTTGCATATAATATCATACGGGATTACAAATTCATTATTTTCTGATTTATTCTTATGTCTTATATTATTTATTTAGTGCGTGTGTGTGTGTTTTTGTATACAAGTTACAAAATATTTAAATATAAAGCATTGTTTTCAAAATATAGAAAATCTGTTAACTATAAAATGTACGTTCAACAAATAAGCATTAAGGCGACGATATCTTTTTCAAGAAAGAGTCCAGACAATGTGGCCCATAAAAAATTCGTATACCGAGTTACATTAATTTATTTTGTCAAAAACACATAAATAGCTTTTTCGCCGTAAGTAGCTTCCATTCTGTTTATCTTCACCTTCACGGGCGAAACAGTGCCCTTTGATCAGAATACACAAAAAGTTTTTCAAAAAAAAAAACATTTGTCTAACCTCTCATAAGTGTGGATATATTGGTTGTTTGACCCAAGTACGAAAGAGAAAAGAACACAACTTCAAAAATAGTTGCCAAAGCTATCTATGCATAAGTATACCAGAAAAGCGTAGGGAAGATTGTACAAGCTCCGGAACGGAACTGCAATATACAACGTGACGAGACTCGGAATCGTGATGCGACGAGAGCCGTCGGGGTTCATAGTCTTCAGAAAACATTTTGTTTCACCCGAAAATTTGTTTCAAATGGCGAATCACATTGACTTTATCTATGAGACAAGTGAAAATCGTGAAAATAAATGTTTTGTGACTTAGGGGGGCTAAGGGTGGTTCGATAATTTATTTGCACGAGAATTGAGAGTGAAATTTTAAGGACGCGTCACGTTTAGGGCACATTTCGTTACATGAGAGAGAAGAAAGATAGAACGCAGAAGAAAAGGAGCAAGACAGCTATATGTTTTTGCGCGTAATTTTTATTTAATTTACCACCATCTACTGGTGTGACTTAGAAGTAGACTTATCACAGTCTTATAAGTTATTAATTCTGATTTTAAGTACTTAACTTTTTTTATTAGCGGCACTGTGACTGATGGTAAGCACAGTTATAGAATCCGAAAACAACGGCGACCAACGAAAGATCAACAGCCATCGACAGTCGCCTCTGTCATACCGGCCTGTGAGCCTCTCGGCACCACGATATACTCCAGCTGATACCGGAACGCGACAAACCAAAAAATATCACTATAACAGGCTTATCACCAGGTGAATGGTGTTCCCGACCCAGTTACAGATCCATACCAATCCGCTTGAATATTGTAACGATGGTGGATGTTACATTTGGTGTCGACACTAAGCTATAATCATTTCAAATCTGTATTTATTTTTCAAAGCATACTTGGCCTTTTTTTTCTTTACCGAGCATGTTTTTGACACTTTAATTGGCAACAATAAAGTGACGGTATCATAGTAGCGTCAGGCTATAATTTTCTCATTGTAGGGAAAAACCTCATTCCGAGGGAAATCACAGGCTTAGTCAGCATGCTAGCCCACGACTTGTTAACGGTTTTAAAACAGAGAAAGTTACATTTCTGTATTTTCTATGTACATTTTGCCACTACGACAACCTTTCTGAAGCTTTCAAGTTTCCTCGAAAAATTGTTTTTGCTCCCTTACTAGTATTATTTCCTTGTTTAATTACCTTTCTTGGCTTATTTGACTTTCCTTGGTTATCTTTTCTGTTTTATATATTTTCTTTTTTCTGGCTTTGTTGCAAAGCCAATGCATTTTTCAGTGTGTCAGTTAAAATGTCTAATTTGCGGGTTTTTCGTGTAATCTTGCCTGTCGTTTTATCCTCCTCCAAAATTGCTGCTGCTTTTTCATAAGTCTCTTTAAATATTATTCCACTATTTATTTTATACGTCTTCATCCTAAAAATAAAAACAACAAACTATATAGCCAAAATTGTACTAGTCAAGAAGCGCTACGCATGTAGTGACGACATGTCACAAACTGCCCCATCAAATGTCACTTTTAGTCCCAACACAAAAATCAACCTTTTAAGGTTAAGTAGTAAAAAGGAAAACAAGTATAACTATATTAACGTAGGGTTATAACAAAAAGAAAGCATTAGACCATAAATATCAAAACAACATACAACTCTGCTTTCGTGGATAACTAGTTGTAGACCAATATTACAAAAAAATTAAAAAATTACAAATCTGTGGTTTTGGCGGCAGTGTGCACGGGCTCCTTTTACAAAAACATGGTAGCGTGTACGACTTCGCGTCGAGTGACGTGAGCTTGAAACCCTGCAATGAGCCTGAGTTTTCGGTGAAGAAAAACATCGTGAGGAAACCATAGCATGGTGGTAGGGATATTTCTAATGCCCGCCTGGCTAGCTACCACCCTCAAGTTGAAAATCTGTCGCCAAGCACCAATATGTGTGTTCCGGCAGCTGCACTTGAGAGCCAGTCTTCCAGTAGGATTAGCGTGTTAACATCTTGGGCCACATCGTCACTTAACATCAGATGAGATTGTGTCCACTACGCCAAAAACCTATAACGATAAAAAAAAACTAGCGCCACGGGCACGCGCGGCGCTGTGATCGATGATAGACTGATCATTTTACTATTTCTAATGTTTATATAACGTTTTCTGTTTAGCCTCCGTTGCTATTGTAACTATCTACCTCTGTCACAACCAACCCCAGTCTCCCCTACGCGTGCATTTCTAAGTCAAATTCAATTAGTATCAAAATCGGCTAACGATGACAGAAAGCATGGCGATAAATCTTATACTATCTGAGATCGCTGCGTTGCTTTTGTATGTTCTAAAAAACAATGATTATGACATTTAATTCTAAAAATTAACACATAATTGTGTAGTCGAGTTACAAAATAATTATTCATAAAAGTGTGGACCAAGAGTCTGCAGTAACAATTAAAATAAATAAAAGAATACTTAGAAAAGCAACGAAGTTTAACGGTTTTAAATTATACTAATTAATTAAACATAAAAACATGTGCAGAACACAAAAAATCAAGAGGGCCCTGCATAAATTATTTTATGCGTCATAAAATTTTGAACAAACATATTTTACGTGTTACCAAGATATTTTACATTTGTTAAAATTTAATTATACTTTAATAAGAATGAATGGCACGCAGCCGGCCCCCAGTGACGCTCAGAATGATCTAGAGATCGTGAAGAAAATGGAAGACGAACATTCCAGATTGCAAAGACAGGTCAGTAACCCAATAAAAAACCCTGTTTGGAACTAAGTTCTGCTATTCAGCTTATTACAAATTACAATTTAATACAATAACCTGATATTAAGTAACGATAATCGAATGATGATAACACCATTTTAAAGAATGATGGCTTAGTAGTAGGGTGTACGGACACCGAGTCGATCAACGTGAGTTCAAATCCCTGCAATGGAGGTAGGGTGTTTCTCTAATGCCCGTCTGGCTAGCCAACACTTTCAAGTGGAAAAACTGTCGCCAATCATCTATATGTGTGTTCCGACAGCTGCACTTGGAGTTGAGAGCCAGTCCTCCTACCCTAGCTCCTAAGCCTAGACTTACCGTGTTACCATCTTGGACCAAATCTTCACTTTACATCAGGTGAGGACGTGACCGAACACTCAACCTATAAAAAAAACCCTTACAAATAGAGTAGATTTCAGATGCAGTCGTTAGACAAATTAAAAACATTATCGACTTTAAAAAAATTAACTCCAGATTATGAAATAATATTTTTATATATATAAATTATAGGCAATGTATGAAATGCCGGTATTCTATAGAATGTCTGAAAGTACCCGGCAATGTATGAAATAAAGAGAATTATTACATACTTTGCCTGGGCATTTTATAGAATGCCAAAGCATTCTATAGAATACAAAATGCTATTTAGGCAAAGTATGAAATACATTGCGATTCATTTCGAATATCACGTGAGATCGGGTATATCATGAGAATATCACGGGATTTTTGGCGGGATCTTTAAGTATCATGTTATTAAGTCAAAGACATAGATCTATAGGATTTAGCTTGCAAGAGAATGATATAGAATATACACGGTTAATTAAAGTCCTGATTTTGACGACTACATTCGTCGAATTAGCCTAGCGGTGTGACGACCAGACTTGTACGAACTGTTATTATAGAGATATGCACGTCATTTATTACATTTCATACGCTTTCTATTGAGACCGTGGCGTTCACCGACCGCTACCGCGGCCAGCTCGCTAGTACTTGTTCGCAAGTCCAACCTAATCTAACCAAGCGTCGTTGGCATTTTGACGGCAACAGCCCAAGCTGAGGTCGGCCACTTTGGTACCCTTGCGCATGTTGCCCTTAATTCTTGGCTGAGTGCCTTAAGCGCTCGTCAACAAGTCCGGTGAAACGGTTAAGGCCTCCCGGCCAACAGTATAGTAAGTTAAAAAAAAAAGTCGGTATTTTGTAACGTACATTCTCTTACAAATGGGCTGCATACCTCAACACAACAGTACGTACAAGTTTGGTCGTCACACTGCTAGGCCAGTTCGACGATGAATATAGTCATGAAAATCATGTACGTTACAAAATACCGACGATGCTCAATTAGGTTGGACTTGGTAACAAGTACTAGAGAGCTGGCCGCGATAGCGGTCGGCAAGCGCCATGGTCTCAAGAGAATTCGTATGAAATGTAATAAATCACGTGCATACCACAATACAACAGTACAGGCATTCTATACATTGCCTATAACATGTGCACAAAACTAACCAATAAAACGATATCAAAAGTAGTTACAAAACAAATTAGGGCCTTCAATTTTTCGCCTTCAATTTCGTGTATATATAAGAATATTATTACGTAATTTTTAGTTTTATTTTTCTCACATCCACTAGATTTTGAGAACTTATTTTGATGAAACTTGCACTGTTACCTAAGTTGAAGTAAATTTAAGGCAATAAAAAATTGTAACAATTTTATTAATAATTTCGGAGAAATGCGTGGACAAACATACATACATACACCTATAAAATTTTGTCTATTTGTTTGGAAGCCCTAATTGATTATCATAAGTGAATATATTGCAGTTGCAATAATATTACATACATACGTGTCGAATTGATATCCTCCTTTTATTTAATTCTAAAAAAACACAAATAGGATGGCTTTCAGATGCAGTCGCTAGACAATACCGTAGACTGTAGAAACTTCCCTGCAACGTTGACACTACAGCTTAAAAAACCGTAACTATTAACCAACAATCTTGTGCTCATTTTCCAGGTCCGTATAATACAAACTGACAGACTCAATCGGAGCCTTGGTGTACATCCTCAATTCCGGAGACAAGACCACCTACTCAGGACTTTGAAAAGAGAGTACATAAATCTTCTAAAAGATTTAAAGGTATTATATTAATATTTATTTATTTTAGCTATCCTCTACATAATATTGAAGGGTGTTAGTAAAGTGGATTTAGTTGTATATTTATTAAAATGTGCATTTACAACCACACTGGATCTCGTTTTCTGCTAGGTTCTAACAAATATATAATGCCTTACATTGCACGATTTAAAGAGAATAATAAAGTTTTTTAAATAAACCGAAACCTACCTTATGATAAATTTTACAATAGTGTATATATTATATTAATTCAAAAGTCACATTTAAAACTTTATAAAGATATACATAAACACATATTTTGCACGGCGTATGTAACCGTTTTGCTAAGACTGACAAAATATAAATTGAGTTAGTATGACAAGAAACCAGAACCACGTGTAGTTAATGGTAACATAGCAGAGGCGGTTGGGGACTTCCCACTTTAGGCGACACTTTTAGGGGGAGGAAAAATTTCACAATAAATAATAATACCTAATAATAATCTTCTTCACTAAAAAGTACACGTTCTATTTCATTTAATATATGTCGTAATTTTAATTCCATATTTTAATGACACTGTAACAATAGTGTTTATTATAAAGCTTACAAACATGACTTCTATATCAGTACCATAAGCAATATTCAATACAGTAAATAATTTATTATACCTAAAAAGTTCTTTACAAATATTGTTGAAGCCTTTCGTATTTAAATACTTAAATTGGAGTGTCTCAAATTTGGCCAACTAGCCACAAGTGACTGAAACCACTGCTCAAAGAGCTTCTTACTCACACTAATAGTTCAATTCATTTTATTTTATAGATTGCAAAATCCGGTGCACATAAGAAGAAAGATATGAAACTGAAGAATGATCTAATGAAAGCTCTGCTTCTAAGAATAAAATCCGAAGTGAATTGTGAAGGTATAGTAAGAAATTTAGTCTTTTTTGCCTTGAATTATATTGCATATCTTGTTAAACTAGAGATTCTAATTACCCATTCCATCTTTCCAATGATATTCAGTATTTAAAAAAATACAGAAGATGGATTGGAATACTGAATGTTAACTATATGCGGCGAGTACCTATGTTATGATGTTGACTTGTTGAGTATTGTTGAATCGGCGTTTCACATAGCGTGTCATCACAAACAGACGCCATGCGCCATGCCAAGCGTTCTGCGGACAATTTAATATATTTAAAAAAAAGAGCATATTTAATACTGAACCTGTGTTATATGCAAAAATAAGTTTTTTTATGGAAGAATAAATATCATTTTTGAAATGTTTTTCAAAATTAGTTATCATTCTTATTCTTACAAAATTGAAGTTATCCAGATCAGTTATGATGTACAGTTCCGTGGCAATAGATTAACTCACTAAATATTAAATACGTAATAAAATTAATGAACAACGAATGCATTTGATGAAAAAAAGGGATTTTTTTATCTGGTATATTTACAGAAGGACTTATTCTGATGGACCAACTGAATAATCTTTTACAAAGGAATAGTAAAGAAATGCTTCGATACCGCAAAATTGCTAACACTACCAAGGGGCAGGTAATATATTAATTTCTCTATACATCTTACCAAAGTTTTTCCATGCTTATTACAATAATTATAAATTAAAGTATAGTGCGGATTATTTTTTATAACCAAGTTTTTATGCAATTTATTTACAATATTAATTATTTTAAAACTGGATACAATCGTAATAAAATAAGATAAAATTATATTAAGGTTATATGCAACCAGAGCATACACGTTACGTAGCAATAAATTAAAAACATTGGCTCAGGTGCACTAACACTGACACCCAAATCCCGCTTTGAAATACATTTTAGAAAATAAAGTCATGAACATTTGCTACCTATTTAAATGGGATTAATAACAAGTTATTTAATTTAAAAAAATATAGAAGCAATTTAACGGTCAAGCAAATGGGTAAGTTTTTTTGAATGGAAAAGAAAATAACTGCATCCCTTTTAAAAAATCCAAGAGTAATGACGATCGCTACCAGACTAATCTATTTATAATATAATCTATCAAGTTTCACCATCGTCAGACCAGTTTAACATACCATACCAGTATACACTACCTTTATAGTGATCACAATCGATCGTCTATTAACAACTTAACAATTCTAAGTAGACATTATATGCACTATGTCAGACACATATTATTACATACTTATATTGATACTCAAATCATTGCAACCAAACTTTACAACGTCACAAACCGTGACTGTGACCCACGACATGAATAGAAAAGGATTTGATAATTCTATCACCTATATTAACAGAAAAGAGAGAGATAAAGTTTTTTACCAGTTTCCACTTGATCAGCTGGATGAACGTCGTTGCCAAAGTGAGCAGAGGCTGGTATCGACTGAAAACAAACTTGAAACTGCCCAATTGCGGTTCAACCAGGTCCAATACGAGAACAAAATTATCAGGGAAGAGATAGAGTACATGTTAAAAGACAGGTATGATTTTATATTTTTTTTATAATTTTATGCTTCATTTTTTGTTATTTTTTTAATTATACACAACATTATTCACAAAATTAGAAATATACGTATGTAAATATGAAGTACGAGACTCATAATAAAGATTTAATAACATTGTCGTTACTTAAAACAGACGCAAGCAAAATAAAATTCCTAAATTAAGACAAATGAATATCATCCATTATTATTCTGTTGATCTGCAAAGTAGATTGTGAACCGCAATTTCATCCATCCATCTTCAGTACACTGTATAAACTTTGAAAAGAAGTGACGTTAGAGTACACTCCAATAATTTAACCCTACGCTTTAGGCTTTAGTAAAAAAAAAGGTGTGTGTGCGATTCACACACGATAGAAGTGAAACTTCATTTTAAAAGCATTTTTCTATTTTATTTAAACAGTGTGCAATATACATACACAACGACATTTACTCTCTCGCTCTGACTCACACAAAGAGGAGAGACCGATAATGTTACCGAAACGTTAAATGTTAAACGTTTAATGCAAATTATCGGTCTCTCCTCTTTGTGTGAGCCAGAGCGAGAGTGCAAATGTCGGTGTGTATGTATATTGCACACTGTTTAATACTTGCTTGTATTTCAGCATTTAACGTGTGTTAGTATATGTGAATAAAATATCTCTTAAAATGAAGTTTCACTTCTATCGTGTGTGAATCGCACACACCTTTTATTTATTTTTTTACCTTCAGATGTCTATTTAATCAGTCATGGAACAAAATGATGCAGGCTCTTGGTAAAGGGAAAAAGTTTCTTACCGACCTTTTCGAGTCTTCCACCCTGGCTTACGACCAGAGAGATGAGTGGTGTAACAAGCTCAAATCTATTCAAGAGAAAGGAAAAATGGACCAGATATTGCAAGTTCAGGTAACATTAGACAAACTACTGAACATACAGTGGCGTTCAATATAAATAACTTTTTCATGGCTTCGCGCCACGTTTCGTCCATTTTTATAAACCGACGTAAACAATATTAGGAACTTGTTGCAACAGTTGTGCAACGTTAAACATTTTATGTATCAAACAAGCCGATACCTTTTTAATTTCCCAGGCGTTATTGTAAAATGGTGTGTGTGCACAATATCGGCCTTAAAGTTCCTTTCTTCAGCAATAAAATGTACCCTGACACGACGATCTGAAAAGCAATTTTTTCAAATTTTGATTGACTTGTATAGTAGTAAAAATTTTCAAGTGCGGATATTTAATATAACCATGCGTATTTCATTATTTTTTTTAAGAGAAACTTCTTATGCGACTTCGAAGCGTTAAACCTTAAACGTTGAACTTTTAACGCATATTATCGGTCTCTCCTCTTTGTGTGAGCCAGAGCGAGAGAGCAAATGTCGGTGTGTTGTATATTGCACACTGTTTAAATAAAATAGAAAATTACTTTTAAAATGAAGTTTCACTTCTATCGTGTGTGAATCGCACACACACCTTTTTTTTCTTTATTACCAACACGGTACAAGAAACAGCAATCAAACGACTATTAATTTTATAAAACAAAAGGTATTCAGTTTTTTTTTTCATATCTAACAATTAATTCAGCTTTGCCAGGAAGGATTTACGTTTTTAACTTCCAAAATGTTTGTGCTACATTCTAACTTTTTATTGAACACTTCTTATAAGTACTACCAATGCCAATTATTTATGGTTTATATATTGATAAATTTTATTTAATTTATACCGAAAACTATAATATCTTCTCTTGCCCTATTGATTGAGGTACTGAATACTCCCATTTTAACGAGCCCAGCTTAGAAAGAGGGTTGGCGTTATATAGTAGATGTAAAGAAAGATAAACATTATAGATTACTTAACCTCATTTTAATGGGAGTACACAATTCATCAATCCATTTGATTTATGAATATTTAAATTTAGAATTTTAATGTAAGGATGCTGCTTTTATTTACTAATATAGTTCAATAACATTGCAGTCCCGATATTCGACTTTTTCTATTAAATTTTTATAAAGTATGTAAATTTTCTATAGGAAATGCGTGACCTCCAAAAAACCTACGACAACGAGATGAAAATCTACAACTTCTTAGGAAAGAAGGGCGTTTTTCGTATCAACAAAAAACAAGAAGAGAGGGAGGAAGAACAGAAGAAAAAAGACGTAGAAGATATCAAGCGACAATTGGATGTTCATATTAAGATTTTAGACGAGATTACTGTATGTATTATTTAACTCATTTTATAATACAATTTATTTGAAAATAATTCATTTGATTAAAGTACAGTTCAGTCGCCGTGATTATTAAGCTCGTGGCTTCTCTCAGGAAGAGATCTTTGCTCAGCGGTGAGATATTCCTAATGTGATATTTATTAAAGCCTTTTGTTCTTTCAACTATATTTACCATTAAGTGAAAGGAGATATTTTGCCATACTTGGATAAATATAACGTTGTTGATTTCCAGGATTACACTAAAGAAGAGAGCGTTAATACGATTATAGAAAATTTTAACGCGAGAGAACATGAGAATCTAACCATTTATAAACTGCTGATTAACTACTGCGCTGAAAATGAAGTATTGAGTCGTGATCTCAAGAGAATCCAAAGAGATATTAGTAAATATAAAATGTATTTGATTTGCCTTGTCCATTGTTCGGCGTGTTGATAGTTATAACAAGATTGAAGGGAATTTAGTAAGCTTAGTTGATAATACTATCTTCACGGTTATTACGCATGATTCAAAATTAAGTGGGATCCGCACATTAAAACCTTGGCGGGATGATTAAGTTCTGCTACATTCGCAGTTCGTATGATTGGCCAGTTATATTAGTCTACTTTGCTAATTTTCATAGCATAATGTCTTACGGTATTTTGCTGTGGGGGATACCAGTTAAGGTAGACACCATATTCATTTTATAATAGCGGGTAATTCGAGCAATAAACAACATGACACCTCGCGAATCACTAATGAAACAGTTCCAGGAATTTAATATCTTAACTTTGCCCTCCCAATATATTCTTGATAATTTAATATATATTTGTACAAACTGTGACAAGCTTGATTTTGTCAAAGACGAGCACAGTTTTCATACTAGCAATTGGCATAAATTAGTCGTACCATATCTTAGACTTAGTAAGTCTAATAAAAGTTCTTTAGATAACAGTGTTAGGTTCTATAATAGATCTCGACGCACGTCACTTATTTACCAGACCATTGATTTAACTCATTAGTGCAGGACTATGTCAAGCAGGTTTTACTGTGAAAAGGTTATTATAGGGTGGATCAAACATTGCGGCGGTCTAGTTATCTTATTTAACTAGCCATCATTTTCATACCTACTCGTAGTTATCGATTTTCCTACACGACAAGATTGAACTCAATCTGAAATTCCAGTTTTTGAACTGCTGCCACTGATCTTTACATCCCAATACTTTTTAAATACTATAAGTAATTATAAGATTATAATTACAGATGATAGAAGAGATTGGAATGTAAAGGAACAAGAGAGACGAGAAGAAAAATTAGAAAAATTAAGACAACACCTTGAAGAACAAAAAGCCAGGACTGAAAGTTTGAGGTCGAAAATGAATGAACGGAATTTGTTGATTAACGGAACTTTGGAGAAAGTAAAGGAAATGTTTAAGTATGCCCTTTTTTATATTGTTACGTTCGTGGGTAATAAGATGCCGTAGTGTCACTCAAAAGTAATTTATTCGTACTCAGCTAGTAGAAATTAAAATAAAAAAAAAATAACAAAACAAAACACATAAATCGTTCACCGAATATTCTCTCAGAATCACCCTGTGTAGATACTTGCAGAATAACACTTTTTGTTCCTCTCTTATTTCGCTTCTTGTTGTCGCTTCGCTTTCGAATTATTAACTGACTCGTCTCGCAACTCAGCTCCCTTATATACCTAAATGACTCGATCCCGAAATCTCTGGAAGGTCCAGGAACTCCTAACATCTTGTAAACAATTTACGTCATCGCTTTTTAAAACGAGGGGAACGTTTAATTTATGGCCTATTGTTTGCTGACAGTTTTAGCGATAAGACTTTCTATGTGTGTGTCGTTGAACCTAAGATTATACGTCACACGACTGCACTATGATAAATTCACGATTTTTTCGGACGGTCCTGGAAACTTCGAGAAAGATGTTGTTTTTTTCCATTTCTTTATGTTCAAGCCGTAACATTACCCCCCTCTTAGTTATGCTCGTCCCGAGCATTATCTCCGTGGTATCGCGCCAATCTATCTATGTGAACTACCTTCGGTTTTCCTCTTAATCCTTTCTTAATGCGATAGGTCACATCGTTAATCTTAGTGACGACAGTATAGGGCCCCTCCCACCGGGCTTGAAGTTTAGGAGACTTCCCTTTTCTGCGAAGAGGGTTATGGAGCCATACGAGGGATCCTTCTTCAAAACCACTGGCATTTGCATTGCGGTCGTATCTAGTCTTCATCTTTATGCTAGTATTAAGACTATTCTCCCGCACCCTCTGGTGTACTTCCTCCAACTGGTTTTGAAGATCGCTCACGAAATCCGTAATGGGTTTTGGTTTATCAGGTGGCACGCCGGTTATCACATCAATTGGCAGTCTCATTTCTCTTCCGAAATTCGCTTTTGCAGGCGTGAATCTTGTACTATCGTGTACAGCAGATCTATAAGACATTAGGAATAGGGGTATGTAGCGGTCCCAGTCTCTCTGATGGTCTTCCACGACTTTTGCCAAGTGATTTTCCAAGGTCTGATTAAATCTTTCAACCATACCATCCGACTGTGGATGAGCGGGAGTCGTACGTGTTTTATGAATGCCAAGAAGATTGCATATTTCTTGGAAGAGAGAAGATTCAAAGTTCCTTCCTTGATCTGAATGAATCTCCATTGGTACACCGTAGCGGCAGACCACTTCATTAACCAGTTTCTTTGCCACCGTAGTCGCTTCTTGATTTGGCGTCGCGAATACTTCAGGCCACTTGGTGAAGTAATCCTGTACTACTACAATGTATTTGTTGCCCTCCTCAGTCATTGGAAACGGTCCTGCGACGTCAATGGCAATGCGTTCCCAGGGTGCTCCTACGTTGTATAACTTCAGCTTACCCTTGCTTCGTGTCTGTGGGCCTTTTACTGACGTACAAGCAGTACACTTACGGCACCAGTTCTCCACATCTTCTCTACAACCCAACCAGTAGAACCGCTGTCTAACCTTCAGCAGGGTTTTCTTTACTCCTAGATGACCACCGGAAACACCATCGTGAATTTGCCTCAATATGGGGGTCACCTGACTTCGTGGTACTACTACTTGCATGGTTACCACTTTACCATCGTTGGATTCCCATCTTCTACATAGGACGCTATTTTCCAAGGATAGACTGTCCCACTGGGCCCAATAACCTTTGGTGACTGGTCCGTAAGATGAGACGTCACTCCACTGAGGTCGGATTCCATTGCGCTTCCAGTCCAGTATCGGTCGTAAGTCGTCATCTTCTTCTTGGGCTCTCTTCATATTGTCATCGATTCTTACAAGCCTTACAGCCTCACGTTCTTCATTTCGTAAGCAGTGCTTGCAATCGTTCACACAAGGCCGTCGCGACAAAGCATCTGCATTACTATGCCCCTTTCCACTACGATGCTCTATTATAAAATCGAACTCCTGCAGTTGCTCGAGCCATCTTGCGACTTGCCCCTCTGGGTTTTTAAACTGAAGTAGCCATTTTAAGGCAGCGTGGTCCGTCCTTAATGTGAACTGCCTTCCTATGAGGTATTTGTGAAAATGTTGCAAGGTTCTCACAACAGCAAGTAGTTCCCGACGTGTGACACAGTAATTTCTTTCAGGCTTAGAAAGAGCCTTACTGAAATATGCTATTACGACTTGTCGATCCCCTTGTATTTGTGATAACACTCCTCCAATTCCGATGTTACTGGCGTCAGTGTCCACGATGAACCTTCCTTCTCTGCTTGGGTAACCTAGAATAGGTGCTTCACACATTCGCTGCTTAAGTTCGCAAAAAGCAGATTGACAGTTCGAATTCCAGACGAAGTCCCTCTTTTCTTCTGTTAACTGATGTAACGGCTTGGCAATGTTCGAAAAGTTCTTAACAAAACGTCTATAATATGCGCATAGACCCAGAAATGAGCGCACTTCTGTTTTGTTTCTGGGGACAGGCCACTCCTGGACGGCCTTTATCTTCTCTGGGTCAGTTCTTACTCCTTCAGCCGAGATTATGTGTCCCAAGTAACTGACTTCCTTCTTAAGTAGAGCACACTTTTTAGGGTTTAGTTTTAAGTTTGCTCCGCGTATCCGGGTAAATACTTTTTCAAGATTCCTCAAGTTCTCAGAGAAATTTCGGCCTAGTATGATCACATCATCCAAATATACTAAGCATACGTCACCAAGAAGACCAACCATAACTCTTTCCATAAGGCGTTCGAAAGTCGCTGGAGCGTTGCACAACCCAAATGGCATAACATTAAACTGCCATAGTCCATTTCCAATCCCTGTGCTGAATGCTGTCTTTTCCTTATCTTGTGGGCTGATCTCTACCTGCCAATATCCACTCTTCAAATCAATAGTAGAGAACCACTCCTTCCCACTCAGCAAGTCCAGTGTATCGTCAATCCGGGGTAAAGGATAACTGTCCTTCTTTGTCACATTATTCAGCATGCGGTAATCCACACAGAACCTTGTACTGCCATCTTTCTTCCTCACCAGCACCACCGGTGATGACCATGGACTAGTAGAAGGTTCAATGATTCCAGCAGTAGCCATGTCCTTTATCATTTCTGCTACTTCGAGTTCTTTGGCCCAAGGTATTCGTCGAGGCCTTTGCTTAATAGGTCTTGCATCACCAGTGTCTATTTGATGCTTCACAAGTCCTGTTCTTCCACATTCGTTACCAGTTGCAAAAATATCCCGAAACTGCAGCAAAAGTTCCTTGGCTCGCTGTAGTTCTGATGCTGATAAATTCTCCTTGAATGTTTCTATAAGCTGACCAAAGTGATCATCCTTAAGTCGTTCACCACCCTGCTTCATCTCAGTGCTATCCAGGCGTTTGAGGTAGCCCACTTCCTCACATCTGCCAATCACACTGTTCTTCTTTAGGTGAACTTCTTCTTTGCCCAAGTTGATGATTCTCACTTTAGTTTTTCCTTGTGTCATGACCAGTGTCCTCGCGGTGATGGTATTCGGGTGGTGGCCCAGGTCTTCAATTATTGCACACCTTTTGTACTTAATGTTCTTAGGGAACTTCACCTCCACCAGGTTCTCTGATCTCGGAGCCAGAATAGTGTCTTTCAGACAATAAACCTTACATGCGCTGGATCCTTTTAAGCAGACTTCCTGGTCAGGAAATTTCAGCACACCTCTTGAGACGTCCAAAACACATTTCTGACTCTTCAAGAAATCAAGTCCTAGGATGCAATCATCTGTTATATTTGCAATTAACACTGAGTGGACGTAAACTTGATCACCAATTCTTAGATTTACATCTGTCTCACCGAGGACGGAAACTGGCTCGCCGGTTGCAGTCTGTAGATGACACAGTTGAGATTGCCTCTGCCACAGAATGGTGCGCTTTAGTAGTTCTGGCTTAACAACTGTCCGTGAAGCTCCTGTATCCACAGTAAAACTGCAAGTTTGGTTGTTCAAACTACCCTCGATGATCAGACTATTCCCATCATAAACTTGTGTTATTGTGATCGTCGAGTCTGCACGTTGAACAGCTCGCACCCACCCTGTGCTCCTGACGATGCTTGATTTAGCAGGAAAGGTTCCATCGGTTTGGGTCTCAGATGACACCATTCTTCTCTTTCTCTTGGAGCAATCAACTCGCAAGTGCCCTTTCTCTCCACAACCATAACACGTTGGCGTAAACCGTTTGGTTGCAGGTGGAGTCACAATTTCCCGAACTCTATAGGGTTTTGTGTCCTGTCGAACAGCTTCCACTTCCAAAGCATGTGCAAGCGCACTCTTGAGGGTCTGATGATGACCAAGCCGTACGGCAGCTCTAATCTCACCATCTTTTATACCGTCGACAAATGCCTGGAGTATATTTACTTCAATCGTACCTGAAGGAGCTGATGAATAAGCTCGACGGACCAAACGTTCAACCTCAAGAGCCCACTGCTGCAGACTTTCGCTAGATTTCTGGGTTCTATCCCGAAGCTGAGCGCGATAGACATGTTCCATGTGCTTGTCACCATAACGCGTATCCAATGCTTCCATCAGTGACTCTAGGGTCCTTTCATCCGCTTGTAAGTTCTCGAGAATCATGACGGCGTCTCCTCGTAGTGCCAGAGTAAGAGCCACAAATGACTGCTCATTGTTCCAGCCATTACCTCTTACCAGTGTTTCAAACTGGTACTTGAAGGCTGCCCAAGATGTTGTCCCGTCAAAACGTGGCACTTCAAATTTCGCAGACGACGGTGAAGCTACTACCGCTACTGGCTCACGTGTCTCGAGCTTACTAATTCTGTTGGTTATTTTCTGCAGGTCGTTATCATGCCCGTCGACTCGACTCTCAATATTATCCGTCCTGTGTATTACCTCCTTAACCTCAATCATGAGGTTCTTGACTTTTTCTCCCAGGACCGTGATGCCACTGTCGATCTTTGCCAATACAGTTTTTTGACTTGTCTGCAAAGCTTCTTGGAACTCGTGGCGGGTGGCCTCCTGACTAGCCTGACTAGTCTGCATAGCTTCCTGAAACTCGCGACGGATGGCCTCCTGACTAGCCTGACTAGTCTGCATAGCTTCCTGAAACTCGCGACGGGTGGCCTCCTGACTCTCTTGAAACTCGCGGCGGGTGGCCTGGATAGCAGCCAACAATGTCGCCAAACTCACCGATTCTTCAGATGGTACCGTAGCAGCATGTCCTTCCTCTTCGTTACGCTGACGTTGACGTGCGGCGTCCATCTCGGCTTGTCTCCTCGTTCGCGGAGTACGAATCTCTTCGTCACGCGTCAGTAACGGCATCCCACTTCTGACACCAAATGTTACGTTCGTGGGTAATAAGATGCCGTAGTGTCACTCAAAAGTAATTTATTCGTACTCAGCTAGTAGAAATTAAAATAAAAAAAAATAACAAAACAAAACACATAAATCGTTCACCGAATATTCTCTCAGAATCACCCTGTGTAGATACTTGCAGAATAACACTTTTTGTTCCTCTCTTATTTCGCTTCTTGTTGTCGCTTCGCTTTCGAATTATTAACTGACTCGTCTCGCAACTCAGCTCCCTTATATACCTAAATGACTCGATCCCGAAATCTCTGGAAGGTCCAGGAACTCCTAACATCTTGTAAACAATTTACGTCATCGCTTTTTAAAACGAGGGGAACGTTTAATTTATGGCCTATTGTTTGCTGACAGTTTTAGCGATAAGACTTTCTATGTGTGTGTCGTTGAACCTAAGATTATACGTCACACGACTGCACTATGATAAATTCACGATTTTTTCGGACGGTCCTGGAAACTTCGAGAAAGATGTTGTTTTTTTTCCATTTCTTTATGTTCAAGCCGTAACAATATTATTTAACTCGTTAGTATATATGGGTCAAACTTTCCAACTAAATTTTCAACAACTTCCACCTTTTGTTCTGAAATTTGGAATACTCATGTAATTTCGTTGTCAGTGCAATATTATGATATTATTGACTTGATTGAGATGGTTCCGAATTATGGCCATAGCAACGCCTCAACAAAACAAGATATCCTCGCCGTTTTTTATGGATTCATTTGGATAAGTATTAGGGTCCTGGGTCGTAATAGGAGTCTATAAAAGCTTGCTTTTTGATTTTTTAAATATAGATTTTAAATATATATACAGGTATATTAATGAATCGTATTTGATTTTGAAAGGAAAAAGTTTTTCAGGAATCAGTAAATCTGAACACTATAGTACACTCACGACCACACGCAATACTATATAGATTCTTAGTATTATTTCACCTATATAGGGTCGGCACAGCATGTTTTCCCCTTCCACTCTCCTCTATTAGTTATTATCTTAATACTTACACATTTATACGCATATCATTCCTTACATAATTCATTGATACCTACTTAATTCTATCTCTACTCCTATATCCGTCTACCTTTATATTTAAGACTTTTAGTTATATGACTTTGATACCTCATCATGATATAGCCATATCGCGCTAACCTATTACTCCTCATCATCTCTGTCGCTAATGCTATTTTCACACATCCTCTGATATACTTATACATAATCTTATCTATTCTAGTTACACCACATATCCACGTTAAAATGTACATCTCTGGCACATGTAATCTTCTTTTATCTGTCTCTTTTGTTGCCCAGCACTCAGATCCAACAGGCCTGGACAGGATATCAAGAGTCAAGTAATGGTTTTAGTATTGTCCTTAAGTTTTAGGTGCATTCGTGGTACAGAAAACCGGCGCAGGCTGATTAAGATACATCATTTAAGTCTATATGAGAAAAACAAAATGGACCACCGTAGCCATAAAACAAATGTTTATTTTATCTTCTACTGATTTTCAGTCTAACGCTCTCCAGTTTTTCCCAGATTTAGATTATGTGAATCAAATTCAAAGAATTACAAATTATAAAACGTTTTTTAAATTGACTTTAACGTCAAAAACTAAAATATAACATAGCGTTTTCAACTATAACGGAGGAAACGTGTGTAATTTTACAACGTGCAGCACGTCGGAGCTATGAAATGAAAGAAAACAGTAACAGAGTAGACCAATCCATTCACCCACCACCTTTACTCTGTGAAACGCTTTTAAAATCGATCACGAAACCCGTTTCTTTAAACTTTAGGGTTGCTCCAATTATTTCCATGTTTCACTAGAAGCACTCTTCCGTAGTGTAAAAGAGACTGTTACTGAGTAAAATAACAGTGCTCGACTGGATTGATTGATTGGATGTGATAAAAACGATAGGTGAATATTTTGAGATATGTTTGGCTGTTTACAGATTAAAATTCAACGTGTGCGTATTCTGCGAATTGACGCGTTATGGCAGCATCTTATCTCTTTCTAAAGGTTTCTTACATACTGGAAAAATGTAGAGAATTCTAGATTTTTCCAGATGTTTCTTTAGTTTTCGGCAATAGTGTTTTTGATACAGCTCGTAACAGCAAATTTATATTTGCTGTTACGTGTAAATTTACGTGTAAATTTATATTTCTTAATCAGTAGGTAAAATACTTTGTTATTGCCAGTTTTGACAGCAATTATTTTATATTTAACTTCCAGCCCACTTACAAGTACGCTTGCAACTCACATTACATCCAAGCTCTTTGAATTAAAAGTTTATTTTTTAAACTGCTTCTCTGTGTAATGATCAGAGAAATTTCGCTCTTAAAAGCATTCCTTTCAAATATTTTTTGAAAACTTGTCTACATTTTAACCGAACTACGTGCAAAGTGTTGCACAAGTGTTGTCTACTTTGATCAGATAGTAACTTGATATATAGGTATAAATAAACAATACATAATCCACCAATAAATAATAAAAAAAAGTATAAAGAAGAACAGAAAAACCCGTTGGCATAGAAAGTAAAAAAGTAACCATTACATTTTCACAACCCTACTTTTGTCTCTTTACGTGAAGGTTTCAAAAGCTTTCAGCGTACTCCATGGTTGATTTATGTAGAATTCCAATGCATTTATTAAGCGCTTAACGATTTGTTACTGTAAAGAAAATTACTGAGCACGATTCATCTCACGGTTTGAAACAAATTTATTTTATACAATTATCTGCATAATTGAATCAAGTAGATTTTGTTAAAGGCTTTTCCGTATTTCGAATAATTTGTTACAATTTCTTTGCTACAAAATATGTATAACTTCTAAAAATTTACTTTGAGTTTAACAATTTACTATATTCATTATAGTTTAGTAGATTATTGTCAGAGAAAAAAAAATCGTCGAGGACTAAAAGCGAGACCAATATTGGAAAATTGTAAAAAAAATCTTACGATTATATCTCGGAAATAGAGATTTCTAAATTATAAATCATGATGTAAACGTAACAAGCATTTAAGTTACATTAGATCGTATTTTTTATTGCGACGTTGACGTTACCACGACCAAAAAAATATAAAACAGCGCTTCTAATGTAAAATAGAATTAATTTGAGAACTGCCTGACCCATGGGACGAGTGTCGTGAAGATATTTCCTGGACAGTTACAGGCGACGAAGATTGTCCAAGTCATTAGCATTAATATGTAGTTAGCTCGCATCAATCAACCGTCAGCGTGACTCCGATAGCAATTGATAAACCAGTATTTAGTATACCACTGTTATGTTATCTAGGTATATATAATTACTAGCTATGTCTCATGATTTCACCCGTGTTCAGTTCTTCACTGCGCGGCTGCCAACTCGTTGTACTCACTTCCAGAACTTGCCTACATACTGCCAGATTGCTTAACGTTCATCTTCACTACACTGTTCCTTTGGGATTTAACGTGAAGTTATATATCCTATAACTTTTGTTAATAAATAAGCAATAAGATGCAATAACAATTTTTCAAATCTCATTGAGAGTTACAGAGATTAGGGCGTTCAAATAAACAACAAGTAATCATTGAGCTTCATAATATTAGTACAGATTATAGATGTTATTTTATGATATCTGATAGACCGAAGTACAGCTTTGTCATACCAGCTAGTAAATACCAACTATTGAGATAATATTCACTAAAGGAATTTAATTAAAAACACTCACTCTGTTCATTTCTATTTCACTAACCATTTTTTTATAAATACATGGTAAATTCATAACTGCATTTGAATGTATCATTTGGTTTCGACTACGTTAAAAAAATTACGATCTATCAGGATTAACATAACACCGCATTACAGGTCTAACATATTTTTAGGTATGAGTATATATAACCCGATAAATAACTTTTACTTACTGAAAACACAAAATATTGCAGATGAAACCTAAGTATTTTTATTTGTACCCTTTAAATTATCCACACTTTGATTCCATACTATGAATGACACTACATTAAGGCTTTATTTCAGATTACTGGACTGCAGTGCAGAACCTTTTCAAAACCTCCTCGGAGAAAAAGAACCCTCAATTCAGAATATGAAAGCGACCCTCTGCCTTATAACTGAAAGAATTAAAGATTATATGCTCTGTATTTATTATAATGTACGCAATTGAACTGGATTGTAAAGCTAAAATATCATAATTCCATCACAGCAAAGTTGTCCAACATTATCTGTAATTGCTCGCCTGATCGAAAACCCTTAAGTTTGAAATCAGAAGCCAAGCCATTATTGATGTTTTCTAAAAATTAATGTTTAAAGCCAGTTTTATTTTCTAATCATTAATGTTTTGCCAACCTCAATAACATCATGACTTACACGAAGTGAGATTGTGAAAAAAAAAAATTTTTTTTTTTAAATATTTATTTACTTTTACCCCTTTATCAAACTAGCGTCTGTCGAACGCGTACACGCAGCAAGCCTTCTTGTAGCGGGAAAATAACGCGATGCGACGGTCGCGATGACGCGGCGCGAACCATATGTTCACCAATTTTTTTCTTTTTTTTTTTTCTATCGACTATACTTTTAGCCTTAGGGGCCCTGGAGCCTTTACGGCTTTTACACCTTCACCGGTCTTGGGCCTATATTCAGATGCACGCTCGACAAACGCTAGTATGTTAGCGGCCTTAAGCTACGATATATAGATTTTCCGGTCTTACTAACCTATGGCTTTGTAAAAGATTCGATTATTTTATTATTTACATAAAATAGAAGAATTAATCTAGTAAGTATGCAGTATAGCAAAAATTGTACGTAGTAACTATTGCAACTTCAGGTAAGTTGAAAAGAACCCTCAATTCAGAATATGAAAGCGACCCTCTGCCTTATAACTGAAAGAATTAAAGATTATATGCTCTGTATTTATTATAATGTACGCAATTGAACTGGATTGTAAAGCTAAAATATCATAATTCCATCACAGCAAAGTTGTCCAACATTATCTGTAATTGCTCGCCTGATCGAAAACCCTTAAGTTTGAAATCAGAAGCCAAGCCATTATTGATGTTTTCTAAAAATTAATGTTTAAAGCCAGTTTTATTTTCTAATCATTAATGTTTTGCCAACCTCAATAACATCATGACTTACACGAAGTGAGATTGTGAAAAAAAAAATTTTTTTTTTTTAAATATTTATTTACTTTTACCCCTTTATCAAACTAGCGTCTGTCGAACGCGTACACGCAGCAAGCCTTCTTGTAGCGGGAAAATAACGCGATGCGACGGTCGCGATGACGCGGCGCGAACCATATGTTCACCAATTTTTTTCTTTTTTTTTTTTCTATCGACTATACTTTTAGCCTTAGGGGCCCTGGAGCCTTTACGGCTTTTACACCTTCACCGGTCTTGGGCCTATATTCAGGTGCACGCTCGACAAACGCTAGTATGTTAGCGGCCTTAAGCTACGATATATAGATTTTCCGGTCTTACTAACCTATGGCTTTGTAAAAGATTCGATTATTTTATTATTTACATAAAATAGAAGAATTAATCTAGTAAGTATGCAGTATAGCAAAAATTGTACGTAGTAACTATTGCAACTTACCTGGTCCTAATTTCTACAGATATTGTACTAATCTGATTCGTTTTATATTAACCGATTTGATTTTGCAGGAACGTGTTATTCAAAAGAAAAGTAACAAGACAAGTACATCTCGATTAAAAAAGTACACAATTCATATTGAGCCATTAGATCCGTTTGTCCCCACACCAATCAATTTACTGGTACCTGCTGATACTTGTCCAGCGTAAGTAACTTTAATCTGTAGATATTAACGGTTTAATTATAAATCTTTGCAGATACACTCCAATTCTTCTAAGAGTCTGATCTTCTGTTAAGGATCTCATTGAGATGCAACTATTACATTTGTGATAAAGCATTTTCTACTACACGCCTGGTTACATAGATATCATTCCAACGTAAAAAATTTGCCGTTAAACAGAAATTGGTGTATTCGAGTAACTTCATTTAGAAAAAAACTCTATAACCTTAATAAAATTCGTAAATGCGTAGTGATAAGGAACTTGCATTGTATTATATTGAGTGTCCATTGGTCCATGATCATTTATTGCATACAATCTGTTTTATTTATTGTTTTTCAAAGTGCGAAAACTGAAACGTTCTTTCTCGAAGTCACAGATTTCCTCTGTTCGCATTTAAGAAAAAAAATATTTTCAGATGTGTCGAAACGCGCTGGTTGTCTAGAGTCACCGATATACCAGAAGTACCATTCGATAAGAATATGAGCATGAAAGCTTTAGCGGAACTTGCTGCTGACCCAGCATACGTGCGGAGTGACCGTGTACACACACTGACAGAATGCCGTGTGCCAGCCAGTCGCGTAATACTCGCTCGGCGTTACCTTCAATAATAACATTACACAACTTATTGCAAACGAGACAACCAGCATCTCAAATACATACTTTATTTACAATCTATTTAATAAAAAAATATTCAGAATTAACAAGTCTTTTCGCCATTTACCAATTAAATTTGAAAGTACATGTACATTCCTCAGATTTTTACGTGAGTCCACCAAATATCATCTATTTTCAAGTTTTGTCCATGGCGATTTAAATAATTCAACGTAGTTGTCGGTTATGTATGTTCACCTTTTTATTTCAAGTGACACAAAGTAAACAGAATTAGCTAATTAACCGTGTTCGGTTGTTACATGCATCATTCAAATTCGTCTACTTTATACTACAACTGTATAACGGGGGAGTATTTTTTTTTTTTTTTTTTTTTTCGAACTGATTACACTGTTAGCCTGAGAGGCCCTGGAGCCTTTACGGCTTTTACAGCTTTACCGGGCTTGGGGGCGAGCGCTTAGGGCACTCAGCCACGAAAGCTAAGCAACAACATCCGAGGGCGCCAAAGTGGCCGGACCTCGGCTCGGACTGTTGCGCGTATGCAATTAAGTCGCGATCTGACTAATTCCCTATCCGTAATTCGATCTAAACTAACTATACATATATACATGTTTCTGCCCCCTGGGAGGAGGGAAGGAACATGTGTATGTGTATTTAGTGGTCTGAAATTTTTGTCTACTCTAACTAGGCAAAAAAAGAAAAAAAAAGGTCCCTTACAGAACCTATGTACCTATGTGTGTTGTGCATGTATGTATAATGCAGTGTCATGTATGGCTGTGAAAGCTAGTGATTGTAGAGTCACTTGTATCGCGCGAGCGGCTGCTTGTCTCAAGGGCTCCATGCCGATGGATCGGACCTAGGCTTGAGTTGCCGCAGAGGAGGGCGGTCGTGGCGGGTGTGCGGGAGCGAAGTTAACCGTACGTCCCCTGCGGAGGGAACGGTGGTTTCGCGGGCGTGGGCGCGAGCACGCATATGTTGCGGGAGCGGACGCGTAGTAATTATTAGCTTTTTCGATGTCGTCGTCGGGATCGACAAAGAGATTTCGCGGACGGCGTTTATAACGTTTGGCAACGGGGATCGAGTTGTCTGGGACGTAGTTCACGGTGGATTTTACGAGTGGGTTGGGGTGATTCGAAGCGCTATCGAAGTATCTCCTGGTGAGATATTTCACATAGGCTTCTATCGAGGGAAGCCTCATGTCCCTGTGGAGGTCCATGTTCCTAACGAAGGCTGGAGGGTCAAGCAGGCGACGGAGAAACCGATTTTGGACTCTTTGCATGCGGACAAAGTTATGTTTGGACATATGTGCGAACGCTGCGCAGCAGCTATATGTCAAGATCGGACGGACGCACATCTTGTATAGTGTAAGCTTATGTCTTAAGGACATTTTGCTTACCGAACTGAGCAAGGGTCGCAAGCGGGAAAGGATCCAGACGGCCCTATTCCGGACTATAGTAACGTGTGCGTTGAAGTTAAGCTTCGAGTCGAGGGTGACACCTAGATATTTAGTCTTGGTGGCCCAAGGGATATTCCTACCGAATAATGAGAGGGGTCCTACCGTGCGTGGTAGTTTACATGTATGCGGTTCGAACATAATCGCGGCGCTCTTTACCGGATTAATAGCTATTCGCCACGTTCGAAACCACTCCCCGAGAGTGGTTACGGCACGTTGGACTGCGCAGGCGAGATTTTTTCTGTGTCTGTTTGACGCGTATATGACTGTGTCGTCAGCGTAGAGCCCTACCTCGACCCCGGGGGGCTTCGGGAGGTCGCTGACGTACAGATTGAAAAGGCAAGGCGCCAGAATGGAACCTTGCGGGACTCCTGAGCGTATAGGGTGGGCGGTAGATAGTACTCCTTCCACTCGGTAGTGAAAGGTGCGGTCGCGTAGAAAATCATGAACTAGGTGAACTAACCTATCCGGGATTTCTAGTTTATGTAGCTTGTGGACTAGTCCGGCATGCCAGACCTTATCGAAGGCCTTAGCTACGTCGAAAAAGACCGCAAGCGTACGGGCGGGGGCGATACTACTTTTGGCAAAGTTGCTCGTGATGTGCTCCGTGAGGCGGTGCACTTGATGTGTACACGAGTGTCGGGCGCGAAAACCGAACTGTTCGGGAGGGTATAGGTTTTTAATATCTATAACGGTTTTGAGACGGTTCAGAAGGAGCCGCTCGTAAAGTTTTCCTAGTGTGTTTAAAAGGCTGATCGGGCGATAGCTATCGGGAAGCGAAGCTTTTTTGCCGGGCTTGTGAATACCTATAACTATAGCTTTTTTCCAGACGGCTGGAAAATAGCAGTGGGCTATGGCTACATTGAAGATGCAGACCAAAAGAGCTATGAGGTGATCGGGAAGAAGTTTAAGTACTTCATTCCTGATACCGTCGGGGCCGGGGGACTTTCTAGGCTTAAGGCCTTTAATAACAGTACAAATCTCGTCATGCGTGACTGGGGTTAACGTTTCCGCGGGGAGAATCGACGTTAGTTCCTGAACGGCGGTCTCGATAGTTTCGATGTGGGCAGTGTCTACGTTGTCGCAGTTTGGGGAGCACTGGCTTTCCAAGCTTGCGGCAAGGCATTCTGCCTTATCGTCGCTATCGAACGCGGGTGGGAGATCGGGGCCTCTTTCGAGGGGCGGCATCAGGGCGGTAGCTTCTAACTTCAGAGAGCGGGCGAGGTTCCAGTAAGCCAGATGGGACGGCTTGAGACCCTCTAAGAGGTTATCCCACCGGTGACCTCTGTACTCGCTGATGCGAGTTCTAACCTCTCTCTGAAGTCGCCGTAACCTACGGGTGTTATCCCTCGTCGGATAAGAATCGTGTGCACGTGTCGCGGCGTTCTTTTCCGTGATTAACGCTCGTAAGCCGGGGGGGAGTATAAAACGGCGTTCGTTCGCCGCTTGCACCTCTCTCGAGGCCTCCCTTACGCCGGTTTGGAGGTAGTCGACCAGGGAGGGGGAGTATTCCCACCGTTAGTTGAAGCAATGATGGCTCAGTGGTAGCGTGTACGACTTCACGTCAATCGACGTGAATTCGATTCCCTGCAATGAGCCTGAGCTTTCGGTGAAGGAAAACATCGTGAGGAAACCATAGCATGGTGGTAGGGCTTTTTCTAATACCCACATGGCTAGCTACCATACTCAAGTTGAAAATCTGTCGCCAGGTCGTCAACACCAATAGGTGTGTTCCGGCAGCTGCACTTGAGAGCCAGTCTTCCACTAGGTTTAGCGTGTTATCATCTTGGGCCACATCGTCACTTAACATCAGGTGAGATTGTGGCCACTACGCCAAACCTATAACGATAAAAAAGTATATTTCACTTGTACTTTATTCAGTACAAATCTTATTATTATTTGAATCTGCATATTATAATATGTCATATTATCAATAATTTGTATTATGTATCAGAGTCTGCGATACAGTTCCCTTTCCAAACTTCGTGTTTATATGATATTTTGGAGAAAGCATAAGAAAACATATTAACTTGGATCATAGCTTTCCTTAATATGTAATTAGAGTATTCAAGACGTGTTAACGTATTAGAAGTGGGTTAAACACGTACATATATCGTATCAGTTGATCCTAACTCGTAATGCTGTCGGAGGCAGTTAAAAGCGTGTTCCTCTGGGAGGGCAGTTGAAGACTCGCACGTATCTGCAGAGCTCAGAAACACGGGGAGCTTTTATTGCGGCTCTCCCGCGAGACTCACTCACTTTATACTGGAATTGGGCAACTTTACATTTTCGAACTATTTTGACATATTGGTTTGACTAAATGATTGAAATCAAACTGGATGATAAATACATTATATTACATGTTGATTAATTTTCGAGAATATATATCGCTTTTTTTTGTGCTATTTTGATTATGTTTACTCAAAATAGTCTGGTGAAGCAGTTCAAGTGAAGATAGTACTAAATGTCTTTGCAGAGTACCGTCATTTTATTAAGGTATGATCAGGTGTACTCTAATATATGAAATAATCCCTTACTAGATAAGAATAGTAATAATCTTAAATTAGAAGGTTTGATTCCCAACAAAAAGAACAGGAAGAAAATAGCGACGTACGAGGAGAGACATTTATCATAAAAAGAAACAGTGGTCACAACAGTTCCTTATTAATATTATATATGTTAGTACTATTAATTCGTTTTTCCGCAAGTACGTTAAATGTGATGCTGGCTGTATATCTAAGACGCTTTTAGACACCCTATTACATTCACAAATGTTGGGTGGTAGAACATGACCACCATACACTAGGTGTAAGACTCGTCATTGTGGCATGCTTAGGCGTGGCGTGTTCCAGGATCAGTCAGTGTATATCCAGTAATCAAGCAATGTGGCAGGAATTTGTACCCAACTGGTTCACGAGCACATTGCAAATGGTGATAAACCCATCACAATGGATCTCTTTTGATTTGTCGCGTTCCAGAATCAACCAGTGTATATCCAGTTGCTGAGAGGCTTACAGGCCAGCATAACAGCGACGACCTGTTTTTTTATTGTATTGTATTGCATTTTAATTTTAATATTTTGTATTGTATTGTATATGTACAATAAAAATGCTTTTATAGTGACTTTTAATCTTTGGTTTGTTTAACCGTCTTACATTTTACTATCACATGTCACACATGTTACATGTCAGATAATTTTGATATAAACCATGGCTATCATATGCATTCTTTTAGCTACATACATATACAGTTAGTAAACTGTTTTATCTTGTCATTTTCAAATGGACACCTAGCTAGCTACCACACTCAAATTGAAAGACTCTCGTCAAGCACTTAGCGGTGTTTTCCGACAGCAGCACTTAAAGCCTTTTCCTTTCTATAACTTATCTTCATTAGCCTTAACATCCTATGAGATTGTGGTCTAACATTAGAATTTAAATCGATAAAAAAAAATTTAAACCAATATCTACTATCATATTAAACGTGTTATAATCCATTATACGAAACAACTTTTCTATACGGAATATTTAACACAAAAATATTGTCAGCTTTAATTGAATGTGTAAAGGCAACAAGTTCGCAATTAACTATACGGTCGAAGGCGGCCCGATCCTAATTTGTCTGAGACTACATCCAACCTTTTATAATTTAGATTTATAATCTAGAGCCAAGATAGATCGACTAACTTTTGCATAGATATCTCTGTATTGTGAATTCATACTAATTATGTTTTTTTTTTATCTTGGTACATGGTGACTCTTAATCGATTGGAAATAATAACTTGAATCATGAATTCTGAGTGCCACAAAAACTCTTTAGAAAGTTCTAATAAGGGAGCCACCATCTTGTTAGGATACAAAAATCGTCATAACACTGGAAACTATATACACTCGATAATGGCAGTAATGGTCTTCAATAAAGAAGACCGGTTGTCAAGTTAGGAAAAAGAAGAAGAAGAAGAATACCTTCGACCAGTTATTAGACGACAGTTAATATTTTTTTCTTATAATCTTAAATATAATCCCATTTTTGCGAATGTTTCTTTACTATTTTGTTTGCAAAACCGCAACCACAAGATTATTGTAAGCTCTTGGGTACACCGCTAAGCCACCAATGTTAATCCAACCATAATAAAAAAAGAACTAACATAATACACAGACAAATTTTAACTTGGTTTGTACCTAATAACAGTGTTGTAAACACTTTGTCTCAGAGAGTAAGACGATGCTTTCGTTTGAAAACTGTTGTAATTATGTAAACCTTCAGACATGTTTATAAGCAGAGCGGATAGAGATGTCTCTAAATCTAAGTACTGTTTAGTCAAGACTGGATCAAGTTATTTTTTATATTAGCTCAATAACATGACTGTATAGCACTTGATAGTAAATACGGTATAGCCCACAAACAGCAATGAACGCTGGTGATACAGATTACATCGGCAGTCGTCGATGTCTGATGGCCTGCTGAAATGCTTCTTCACGCATCGTTTGAAGGACCCAATATGGGAATGGAAATCGTGAAGGGAATGAAGAGAATACGTTGAGTGGGACACTGTACTGTTCATCCGCAAGGTACGGCAAAGTCAAGAATTTTCGAACTTGTTTGTGTGTACCGTAATGGGCGCTATCGCAGACCAGTCCACGTGCTTCTGTGGATGAATGGAAATTATGAGACAAGGTCAAATAACTCTTCAGAATATTCATCATAATACACGATAAAACACACATAGCGAAGCAATGTCTTTTTAGAGCTTCAGTTGTGTTTTAAATTCTCGGTGATGTCTGTATCATTCACAATGCGGACAGCTCGTAGCTGTAAAGGCATCACACAGGGTATTTGGGCATAAATATATTAAACAAATATTTACAGTTGTTACTGGAATACTAAAATAAAATTAGTAGGAGGTAATCTCATCATTCTCCTGCCCTTATCCCAATTTATTTGGGGTCGGCGCAACATGTCTTTTTCTTCCATACTTCTCTATTATTCGTCATCTCGGTATTCACTCCCTTTCTTACCATATCATCATTCACACAGTCTATCCATCGTTTCTTTGGTCTTCCCCTACTCTTATATCCATCGACATTCATACCTAAAACCCTCCTCACGACATTTTCCTCATTTCTTCGCATCACGTGCCCATACCATGATAACCGATTTCCACACAATTTTTCAGTTACCGGTGCCACTTTCAGACTTCCTCATATGTATTCATTTCTTATTCTATCCATTCGTGTAACACCTCACATTTCTCTAAGCATTTTCATCTCAGCCGCATGCAATTGTCTTTCATTCATCCCTTTTGTGGCCCAACATTCTGATCCATACAAGACAGCAGGTCTAATGATGGTTTTATTATCTTCCCCTTAAGTTTGAGGGGAATGCGGGAGTCACAGATTGTTCCCGTGACCTGCCGCCATTTCATCCATCCAGTGTTAATTCTGTGCTTAACCGTTCGATCTACTTCACCATCGCTTTGCAGGAGTGAACCGAGATACCGAAAGTCGCAGCAGACTGGGAGAAGCGCGCCATTAAGCGCTATGGCTCGAGAACTGGAGAGACCGCCGAAATCGCAGAACATATATTCCGTTTTTGTTCTGCTGATTTTCATGCCAACATTCTCCAGCTTCTGTTGCCATTTCTCCAATCTACTCTGGATGTCAGGTCCATCTTCACCGACAAGAACAATGTCATCGGCAAATAGCATGCACCAAGGTGACTCCTCCTTTATGTCCGACGTAAGAGCGTCCATAATCAACAGGAAGAGGTAAGGACTTAAAGCCGATCCCTGGTGCAAACCTACAGCCACACTGAACTCGTCAGTATTGCCAGCAGCCGACCGGACGTAGGTACGAGATTGACTGTACATAGCACGAATTAACTCTACATACTTCCCGGGCAAACCTTTCTCTTTCAAGGCCCACCACAGCACATCCCAAGGTACCCTGTCATACGCTTTCTCCAGATCAATGAACACCATGTGCAAGTTCTTGTGTGCACGTCTGTATTTTTCGCACAATTGGCGTAGTGCAAAAGTGGCGTCCATTGTTCCTCGACCTGGCATAAACCCAAACTGGTTTGGAGTAATCTCACTCTCCTCTCGCAGTCTTTTGTCTATTACTTTCTCCCATACCTTCATACTATGTGACATGAGCTTTGTCCCTCGATAGTTGTTGCAGTCCTGTACATCACCTTTATTCTTGAAGATGGGCACTAGCGAACTATTGCACCATTCTTGTGGGATCTCGCCTTCATGCAACAACTTATTGAAGAATAAAGTCAGCCACATACATCCATCTTCTTTTAAACACTTCCATACTTCTACTGGTATATCATCGGGGCCCATAGCCTTTCCATGTTTCATACCTTGGACTGCCTTTCTTACTTCATCTATACTGATTTCCCTTACCAAACCCATATTTACTTGTACCTCTTCGAGTACACCATTCCATTTATTCTCTTCGTTCATTAGCTTTTCAAAATAAACCTTCCACCGTTCTTTTATTTCGTCATCTTTGGACAGGACCTTACCAACGTCGTCTTTCATACATTTTATGTGGATTATATCTTTTGTTCTCCTTTCTCGTGCTTTTGTTAGAGTTCCTTCTGGCCTCTAGGGCTGTCCATTGAGTCATACAACTTCTCCTGCGCTTTAAATAACTAATTTTTTACGGAACTAATTATCCGTTTTTGAAAATTATTTTCTAATTGTATGCTACATTATCCTAGAGTGCTCATAGGCTATATTTTATTGTTATTTAATTTTATATTGTATTTTTTTATTTTTTTTATAAGTTACAGGCACTCGCTTGTCCTCAATCTCACCTTATGGTAAGTGAACAAAATGCCGACGATGGATCGCGATTACCTATCAGAAGTCTATTCACTCTCCCTTTAAAAACTCCAAAATTATAATTTGAAGGAAACAGAGACGCCGGGAGATAATTGTACTCTACTTTTAATTCTACTGTTCGCATTAAAATGACGAAGCAAAAGGTTTCGTGCAAATCGGCGGAATGTCAACTACATACGAGCGAAAACCCTTATGGCGTCTAGTTGTCCTGTGGTAGAACGGGGAGAGTGGAATTAAATTATGTAATTCCTGCGAAAACTCTCCAAAGTGTAGCCTATAAAACACCGAGAGGCAAGCTACTCTATGACGATTCTTCAGACTGAACATTTTTACCAATTGTTCCATCGCCAATAAGGCGTCGAGCACGACGATCGATTGAATCATCAACGACCAACTGGTATTTTAGCTGATCCATCCCAGAGATGGCAGCAGCATTCCATACACGACCGTACTTGTGCAAAATACAGATAAAAGAAGGTGTGTGTGCGATTCACACACGATAGAAGTGAAACTTCATTTTAAAAGACATGTTCTATTTTATTTAAACAGTGTGCAATATACATACACAACGACATTTACTCTCTCGCTCTGGCTCTCACAAAGAGGAGAGACCGATAATGTGCGTTACACGTTTAACGCTTGGAAGTCGCATAAGAAGTTTCACTTCAAAAGATAAAAGATTGATAACAGAAATACAAAAAATCTGTAATTGACAATTTGCAGTGACAGTATTATTGTGTTACTAATTTTATTATTTATTATGGTCAACCACAGCATACGAATAATTATGTGTAATTAAACGAATATTGTTATATACCTATAGAAATTATCTATTTTGAAAAAACACAGTTTAAAATCATAATATAATTATAATGGCATGATTATCGCGTACTAAGTAGTCGTCGACGGTTTCTAGATACAAATAAACTTATAAAAAAATATGTATTCTTCGTTATGCGCACTACAGCCGAGCTCTACGAATTTATAGCAATTCTCGTTCCAACATATAAGCTTAGTAGAATACATCTGGCGGATGGTAAGTAACGACAATTATTGGACTGGATCGCGACGACCACACACCAGCCATAGTGCCACAGTTGGGCAAGTCGTATTCTGGGATCAGCCGGTAAATATCCAGTTGTCAAGCTGGGTGGCAGACATTTTGAACCCGACTGGGTCGCGACCATACTCCTAACACTATTCACGGCGACTACGTTTTGGTTTGTCGCTTTTGGGAATCAGCCAGTGTATATCCAACTGCCGAAAGGCTTGCACAAAAGCGGCGACCGGCGATGGATTACTGATCGCTCAATGGTCACCGTTGTTATTGTATTGTACTTACCATGCTACAATTAACAAAATACATAAGTCTAAATCACAGAGATGCTTTCAAAACCGGTCTTAGGTTCGACTTCTCATTACTGAAATTACATATTTGATTTTAACTTTAACTTTGACCAAAAGTTTTATTTTCTAGAGATATAATTGTTTAAAATTCCACTTACATTAATTAGGACACAGTATGTTTATAAATATTTTAACAATCTCTGATAACTTGGAAAAGTGAAGTGTGTAGTTAAATATGTTTAATAAACAATTTTAAAACACGGTACGCGAACTTATAAGAAACATCGCAGTGTACGTGTTGAACCTCTTCCGATGTAGACGGAAGCCGGAGGCGCCTTCCGGAGCGCACACCCATTTATCCTACCTCCTCTTCGTGTTGGCACACTGCATTTATACACCTTCATCATTGGGTTAATACGTACTAGTATTCGGGATGACACTATATTCGAGATAATTTGTAAACAAGCATTAGGACGATCCATGGAAATATATGTATATATATATATAAATATATGTCGTATCTGATGGCTTAATCTTTAACGGTGAACCCGTATGACTTCCGAGCACTCTCTAAACCATAATATTCAATTGAAAAAGATGTTTCAATGCCCGTCTGGCTAGCTACCACCCTCAAATTGTATACCTGTCGCCAAGCACCTATAGGTGTGTTTAGATATTGTAAAAGAAATGGTGTAAATTCTCAACCGATTTTGATGAAATTTTGCTTATATATATATATATATATATATATATATATATATATATATATATTTTTTTTTTAAACAAATAAAAGATAAACAAAAAATCTTATATACGAGCGTTCGATTTATTTGCAATTACAATATGAGCTTAGAAAAATCCTTTATTTTGTAACCACAGACAAACAATTCAATCTTATTTATTTGCAGAGAAATACATAAATTTTGTAAAAGATAACAACACGCTAAACCTATAAAAATGACTGGCTTTCTATTCCAGCTATCGGAATACATGGATAGAGGTGCCTGGAGAGAGATTTTCAGTAACTTAGCTACGTCCACACGAGCAACCTTATTTACAATAAAAAAGGATAAGTATAATTTGTTATTTTCCCGAATTATTTTGTAACACAAACAAAACATTTTCCCATTTCTTTTAAAACACTGATTTAATTTGGGGAAGCTAACACCGAAAATTTCTAAGGTATTATCAGGGGTGTCACATAAAGTTACTTGTTAAGAAAGGTAGCGCACAAAAAAATTTCTTTTTACATGGGGCAGCTCGACTGTTGGAATACCTTGTATTGTGTTCCTGCGTTGAGTAGGGTTTAGGTCCTTGGAGTAGGGAGAGGCAAAGTTGGCAACGCACTAGTTGATACCTATGGTATTATGAGCGTCCATAGGCTAGGTGGCCGCTTACAATCATGCGGGCCTTATGCTTGTTTGACACCTTAGTAGTATTTAAAGAAAATTTTATCACAAAAATGTTATTTGAAATTTCAAATACAAAAAACAAGCTATTACCCATGACTACAGGGAATCATAAAGATGTTATTTATATGAATGGGAACAACATTACTATAATTCAGATTATAAATACTGAATATTCTTCCGCAGGTCTCACCCAACTTCTTTGCAAAATTCTATTAATATCGGATCTGAAATTTTGCGATGAAGACGTAAGGAACAAACACTCTTTAATATTTATAAATAGCTTTTCGTGCAAATTCTTCTTCTTGTTTTACGTACTATGTATGTCCTTTTCCTTTCCCAAATTTCATTGCGATCAGGGTTAACAGATTTAGTCGTGCAAGAAACAGACAGACAAACGAAAGTTACTTTTGCATTTATAATATCAATGAGGTTATCATTATTAAATCTTATTGTAATGACATTTTGTTCAGTGTTTGGCTCTGTACTTGGCTCTATACACAGTGCTGTCAGTCTAGCACACGCGCGAATTGTGCTGCCCCAAAAATGTTTATTGTGGGTGATCCTTAGAAGGTAGACATATGCTGTCGCTGACTAATTTGTAGGTCTTTTTTAAGATCTGCAATTATATAGTACAGTAATTTGATATATATCTTATTGTTTACTCAGCGTAAGCCATTTAATCGTCCCAAAAGCGTATTTTTCCGAATAGATTAACCATTATCGTCACTGATTATTTCGTATGTTACTTTATCTAACATAATATATCCTATAAACTGGCCAGATAATGTAGCTGTGAAATAATAGAATTATCATGTAAATCGGAGAAGTGGTTTTCGCGTGAAAAGAACATAAACTGACAGACAGACAGAGAGACGATGAATTTTATAATATGTATAGATGTATATGTATGTATAGATGTAGATAAATTGTTTCACTTCAAATTTAAGTGTGTTATATCTGGTTCTATCAGATTGTAATTTAAGAATTTAAATTTGAGTTCTTTAAATAAATAAAAAGGTGTGTGTGCGTTTCACACACGATAGAAGTGAAACTTCATTTAAAAAAAAAGGTGTGTGCGATGCACACACGATAGGAGTGAAACTTCATTTTAAAAGATATTTTATATTTTATGTAAACAGTGTGTAATATACATACACACCGAGATTTGCTCTCTCGCTCTGGCTCACACAAAGAGGAGAGACGGATAATATATTGCTCTCTCGCTCTGGCTCACACAAAGAGAAGAGACCGATAATGTGCGTTAAACGTTTAACGTTTAACGCTTGGAAGTCGCATAAGAAGTTTCACTTCAAAAGATAAAAGATTGATAACAGAAATACAAAAAATCTGTAATTGACAATTTGCAGTGACAGTATTATTGTGTTACTAATTTTATTATTTATTATGGTCACCACAGCATACGAATAATTATGTGTAATTAAACGAATATTGTTATATACCTATAGAAATTATCTATTTTGAAAAAACACAGTTTAAAATCATAATATAATAATAATGGCATGATTATCGCGTACTAAGTAGTCGTTGACGGTTTCTAGATACAAATAAACTTATAAAAAAATATGTATTCTTCGTTATGCGCACTACAGCCGAGCTCTACGAATTTATAGCAATTCTTGTTCCAAGATATAAGCTTAGTAGAATACACCTGGCGGATGGTAAGTAACGACAATTATTGGACTGGATCGCAACGACCACACACCAGCCATAGTGCCACAGTTGGGCAAGTCGTATTCTGGGATCAGCCGGTAAATATCCAGTTGTTAAGCTGGGTGGTAGACTTTTTGAACCCGACTGGGTCGCGTTGGAAGTCGCATAAGAAGTTTCACTTCAAAAATACATTTGTGTCTAAAAAAAGAAAAACTTGTAAATTTACCCAAAATATTGTATTAGTTTGATGATTTAGTCAGGGTATTGGGAAATATGCCGGACGGTCGGACACGATAATTGTATCTGTCTGAATCGCGACCACCGTAATCCCAGGCATTATGGCACACATAGGCGTATCGCGTTCTGGGATCAGTTGGTGTATATCCCAGGCATAGTGCAGTCACTTTGTAGTGATACTATTTAAAAATGCCTACAAACCGTGAATCTCCACGGTTCCACGGACATGAATGATGTTTTTCCTTAATTTAACAATTTCACGTCCCTAAAATGAATCAAGGGAGTATAGCTACATGCCCTTTGGCAAAGTTAAATTGTTTTTAAGCCGTTCCCAAATTGCGAAGTAAAACCTCGCGCAAAGTTCACTAGATAAAACTGAAGTTACAATTTCATGATGAATGTCAAAATGGATATCGCGTCCCTTATAATAATAATATTCGAACTTTGTACAAAATTAACAAGTGATTTTCGTGAAATTTGTTAAATTGGGAGCGTCTGTGAGATTCGATTTACTTAAATGGCCCCTTTTGAAGTTCTTAGACTCGATTATTTTTGCTTTATAATTTTATCTATTGATATTCGCAGATTCGAAGTCCTGCGGTCAAATTCTATTAACTTCCATTAAGATCAACCGAATTTGTTTTGCTTTGAGAAATCGTTATCCTCGTTGTCCAATTAATAATGAAATAACATTGAGTATACAATTTATTTCATTTGGTTTTTCGATGGTTTTCCAAATAATAAAAATAGCCGTGAAATCTCAGACCAAATTTAAAACTAAACTTAAATTTTTTAAACGATCAACATATTTTTAAAACTATTACGATCTTTTTGAAGTGAAATCTTCTTTGTTGTGATTTGAAACTCGATGAAACGAAAATTTACAGTAATAGAGACAACCATATACATAGGATACGATTTAGTCTACGAGAGAATGAGATAGAATACATTTTGCACGGTTAATGCGAGTCTTGATTTTCATGGTTGTGACAATCGTTGGAGTGGCCTAGTGGTGTGAGGCGACCAGATTTCATACGCAGTACGCACGAGTGTTCGATACTTCGAATCCTGCACACATATTTTTTAAGTAAAACTTCTTCAGTACGACTATTTCGGACGGAAATAATTTTAAATCTATACTAATATAATAAAGCTGAAGAGCTTTTTGTTTGTTTGTTTAAACACGCTAATCCCTGGAACTACCAGTCGGATTCCAAAAATTATTTCAAAAATCATTAGGAATAATAGTATAAGCTATCTAGCATTAGGCTACAACTCTCAGTCAGCCTTAAACATTGATTTTTATTAAGTAAGTCGGAAGAAACAACGTTTCTGAACCACCTTATCCACGTGCACTAGCGTAATGGTTAGTGATACGTAAATCCTATGATCTACAATAATATTGCTCCTTAGTACATCTAGAAAAAGTCTACGATACCATATACCTATCTCTTATAGATAAGGCAAAATAAGGTATTTTTAAAACAGTTTTACTAAAACATACGGGGTGCTGATATTGCATGACGTTTTCTTACAAAATTTACACAATTGAATACTAACACTAAAATCGTTGGGGACATTTTCGTGTTCTGTCAAATCTCATCTGAGTTTTTTTCAAATCTGTGCCACTCATCACGAGAGCTCCGAAACTATTGGTACGATTGACTTAAAATTAGCATAGTTACTGCTGTCGCGATGTAGACGGTCACTATTTTAAAATATATCTGCTACAAGGTCAAATAGTTTTTAATTTAAGTGTGCGTAAAGGTTTAATAAACGAACAACAGGTAAATAAAATAAGAATTCATTGTAAAAATGTTCACATCTTGAATAACGGTAACAAAGTTGCAACTTGCAAAGTAATAAACTTATATTGCACTGATATATTACCTAAGATCGACAAGGTGAAGACTTCAAATAGTTCCAATATAAAAGGTAAGGGAAATTTATTGCTACAACCAATGTCAAGATCTCGTCCTCAACCTTGAGTACTCGGTGTATCACTTCATTGTTTATTTAGGTACATTTTAAAAGAATATTAGGATATTATGCAATTGTTTTTATTTTATTTTTAACCGATGCAAAGATGCTAAGAGAACTAGTTATTATATTTAAAAAAAAATCGTGTGGTGTCGTGGGACACCAGATAGGAACGAAGTTCCTTATTATAAAATATTAATTTCAAGTTCTATTCGACGTATAAGGAAAATAATTATTCGGGTATACATATTTTATTATAATTTTTTTATCGATAAAAATCAAAAAACTACTTTACAGAATTATCTTACACCTTTATTTTATTTAAAATGATTTATAAAAATATATAATAAAATAATAGCAAACTGCAATAATAATAACAGTCATCACGTAGACTGTATATTAGACACTGTAAAGCCATTATACATAGACTATACATAAAATTCTTACGCTTTTTTTTTTTTCGAACTGACTATACTGTTAGCCTTAGGGACCCTGGAGCCTTTACGGCTTTTACAGCTTTACCGGGCTTGGGGGCGAGCGCTTAGGGCACTCAGCCACGAAAGCTAAGCAACAACATCCGAGGGTGCCAAAGTGGCCGAACCTCGGCTCGGACTGTTGCGCGTATGCAATTAAGTCGCGATCTGACTAAATCCCTATCATTCGATCTAAACTAACTATACATATATACATGTTTCTGCCCCCTGGGAGGAGGGAAGGAACATGTGTATGTGTATTTAGTGGTCTGAAAATTTTTGTCTAATCTAACTAGGCAAAAAAAGAAATGAAAAAAAGGTCCCTTACAGAACCTATGTACCTGTGTGTTGTGCATGTGTGTATAATGCAGTGTCATGTATAGCTGTGCAAGCTAGCGAATGTAGAGTCACTGTATCGCGCGAGCGGCTGCTTGTCTCAAGGGCTCCATGCCGATGGATCGGACCTACGCTTGAGTTGCCGCAGAGGAGGGCGGTCGTGGCGGGTGTGCGGGAGCGAAGTTAACCGTACGTCCCCTACGGAGGGAACGGTGGTTTCGCGGGCGTGGGCGCGAGCACGCATATGTTGCGGGAGCGGACGCGTAGAAATTGTTGTTAAAAAAAATCTTACGCTTTTTTTTAACGTTACGGACGTTTTTGCCGGCTAGGGTCCCCCTCCGCAACGCCCCGTAAGGAACTACATGAAATTATTCTAACCTATATTTACTACAGTAAAACAATGCATGCCGTTAATGATTTACAAATTAATAATTATTTTTCTGGAGTACCTCTCTGGAGCTCTGGAAACCTTACTCATCGCAGGAACATAAAACTAGATCACTTGGATGCGATCTTCTGTAGGGTGGATGTATTTCATCAGTCGGGCTGCCCTAAATAGAGAGAAATATCTAAAAATAAGCAATGATTACTCAGTGTTAACGTGTTTGAATACCTGCAATGAGCCTGAGCTTTCGGTGAAGGAAAACATCCTGATGAAATCATATCGTATGGTGATAGGGTTTTTCTAATGCCCGCCTGACTAACTACCACCCTCAATTTGAATATTTGCTGCCAGGCACCTATAGAGCTGTTCAGGCAGCTGCACCTGAGAGCCAGTGTACACACTAGACTTAGCGTGTCATCATCTTGGGCAACATCATGACTTAACATCAGGTGAAATTGTGGCCATAATGCCAAACCTATCAACGATAAAAATAAATATCTGTGCCCTACCAATATAAAATTGAATAGCAACAAAATACACTGCAAAAAATGAATAGCTGAACTGTTTGACTAATCAGAAAATAGCTTAAATTTACTTCTTAGTAACCAAACTTTTGTTAAAATAGCTAAACTGGTTTTGCTGCACTTCCCAAACTAGTTAAGAGTTTGGTTACTAGTAGGCCTCAGTTTAGTAGTCCCCCGAATTTTGTAACTAATAGGTAAAATTTGAGCTATTCTTAACAAAACTTTTTTTTCAGTGTATAACCTATAGCACTCAGGGATAATGTAGCTGCCTATTTGCCAAGAGATTTTCAGTATCGTATCAGTAGCTCCAGAGATTAGGTCCTACAAATATATTCACAAACTTTACCTCTTTATAATCATAAATGGCAAGGTTCGCCACTTATGTTTTATGCGGGGCGGTGGATACAAACTTAAAACACAATACTAAAAATATAACTGCGGAAAGAGGTGATGAGTACACTAATGCGAGCGGGCCGGATGATCCATGTTAACTGTTATAAATAGACAATTAAAACCAGACTGAAGGCTGCTAACACACTGACGTGCAGGGGATGGCACTTGATGTGCGCGGACGACGATCACAACAACTCACACGTATGTCCGCGTGCGCATTATAGTTTACCGCCATCTATAGGCGGCGTGAGGTAGTAGTTACCGAGTTTATTCGGTATAATTTTAACCACACTTAGGGTACGGCGCAGTAATAGTTAACTGCAATCTTTCTAGCTAGCACAAATCTCAACCATATATGTACCTATTATAGCAGTTAACTCGCCAAACCACTTGGCGATTGTTCATTGTAATTTTGACCCGACGCTGTTCGATGCAGTGTCCGAACACGCCATCACTGAGCCATCGTCATTGTTGCCTCATTGTAGGGTTTCAAAACATGTCCATCGACACAGTGTCCAATCATCACTACATACTTAGTATAAAACAAAGTCGCTGTCTCTCTGTCCGTCCATATGTATGCTTAAATCTTTAAAACTACGTAACGGATTTTAAAGCGGTTTTTTTTAAATAGATAAAGTGATTCAAGAGGAAGGTTTATATGTATAATACATGCATAATATTGTAGAGAAACACTGATAAATTTAGAGGTTTCTAATGTGATGTCGTGAATAAACACATTTTTTGCGTTTACATTGCAAATGCTGGCTGAACCCCATGAGATAAATCAAAATAATGTACAACAGTATTGTACACATTAAAAAGGTCAATAAAACCACTCAATCGACAATTTACAAATTAGAGGTCAACCTCTAAACAGAACATGTTTGTATTGTCTAATGACAAAAAAGCTGTAAATGTTGTTTATAAGGTCATTTTGTAGTAGGTAGGTATATTTAGTATCAGCATTGCACCCGTGCGAAGCCGGGGCAGGTCGCTAGTTGATATATAAAATCCTCAAGGTATCCAATACCAAAATTCCAAATAAAGAAAATCGTGTATTTAATATTATGAAATGAAAAAGGTAACTTTGTAGACGGACGAAAATGCTTATTTAATTTTCCGACATCACCAATTCTTTTCATATCAAATGTAATATGTGACCCGGGACAAAGTTTTCAAATGGCATTTTCATTAGTCCACGAAACGATTAAGCCAAAGAAAGTTTTTTAATCGTGAACATTTGAAAACACGAATAAAAATACAAGGACAAAACAAGTGATACTCTAAAATATTTAAATTTGCGTCACAAAAGTAAGAAATCTTTTTAATTAAATTTACGCCAAATGGAAAAGTGAATATAGATTTTAATAAATCACAACTTTTATTATCTTCTTGAATTTAGTTAGTGTTTTTTCTAATCGCTATATGAATACAACGTATTACATCGACTTCACCCGTGATCTGACAATGTTAAATCTATAGGCACTAATATTATAAAGAACAAGATTTTTTTTTTTTGTTTGAACGCACTAATCTCTGTAACTATTTTTTTTTTATCGTTATAGGTTTGGCGTACTGGCCACAATCTCACCTGATGTTATGTGACGATGTGGCCCAAGATGGTAATACGCTAAACCTAGTGGAAGACTGGCTCTCAAGTGCAGCTGCCGGAACACACCTATTGGTGCTTGGCGGCAGATTTTCAACTTGAGGGTGGTAGCTAGCCAGGCGGGCATTAGAAAATTTCCTACCACAATGAACTACCAGTCAGATCGGTTTTTTTTTGCATTTTATAGTCTTTTTCTTGAGGAAATGTATAGTTTATATAACTTCCCGCTAAGACTCTAAGGAGCGAAGCAGTAATCATAAACGTCAAGAAATCTGGAAAGCTGTAGACAAGTACGGAAAGTGAGAACTACAAGAAGCGTGTTGGTGTTTTGGCGACGCAGGATCGCGGTGGAGAGTTTGTCGAATATATTTAACAAGTATGAAACCGTGGGACACAGCTAGTAACATATATATAAACATGTATGTCATTTAAATATTTACCATATGAATAAAATTCTAATATCCGCAAATTCAAGTCTCGATATGAACCAAAGAACTTTTCAAAATTTGCTCAGATTTTTACTATCATATATTTATATTAATTATCGGGTGTCGGTAAAGAAAAACGTTGTGAGTTAACCTGAATGTTTGAGAAATAGTGTCTTTATATCACCATGTAGTAGAAAATACAGTACTGGAAGTTGCTAGCGTGGAGATAAAGTCAGTGGCTTCCCCCGGGAACACGTCCGAACATATATAAACTAATAAGAAAATAAGAAATTTATCAATTAATCCAACACTAAAACGTAGAAAACATTCTCTTACCATCCATTAGAGATGATAATTCACGAAGTCTTCCAGCAAAGTTATCCGCTCGTGAGTTTTTAAGTCAATTATACAATTAAATACTCGAGTACCGCGGATGTCGCGACGCGTCGCCTCGGAGAGTGTAACTTGGGTAAATTCACCAATTGTACAATATTATAATCTGATACTGAACTTTAATTTTTCTTGTAATATCTCTACGTTTCGTTAATGTAAAACTTGTCTTTGTATTTTTTTATATCAATTATAAGGTAATAACGAAATAGTTTATTTGTTCATCAAACGAAACGAATCAATAGTAGTATTTCATGTTAATAAGTGTCATCTTAGGACCTGGAGGCCCCTAAGACTAACAGTATAGTCCGTATTATAGTCCGTTCGAAAAAAATATCACGTCACCAATATCACACAATATTTGTTCAAAGAACCCAAGTTAATTAATTAAAATAAAATATTCCGCCAAAAACTCGCAAAGAAGGTGTCAAATGATGGAAATAATATATAACTATATATAAATAACCGTAATAGGTGCGACTGACGATGGCTTGCTGATTTCTCGATGGTCGCCGTTCTTTTTAGATTATACTGTATCCATCAAGCACAGCGCTATCAAATAAATATAAAATATGACCAAACCAGTCAACCAACTGCACGAGTTGCCAGATGCAGCGTAAGTCTTAGGCGATGTGGGCCACCGCCTCGTGCCTCGAAGACTTCATATTTATCTTGGCCACATAAAATTTAGGCCTTGTCCCCGCCACTGCGCATTCTTTCCCGTTTTGGAAGTAGCGTAGTGGTAAGTCATTTCTTCTCCTCCCTAACTGGGGTTAAATCATCATCGCTAGTAGATTTCGTAGTAACGAATAACATTTAGAAGCCAACACGATTCATAGGCATCGATCTGTGCTATACCTGATCATGCAACTTGTTGTAAAAATAAAAACGCATTCTACTTTTGCACAACAACAATATAATACGAGTGAAAATTTTCAAGCGACGTAACATGTTTCGCCATTTTGATGGCGTCGTAAAATAAAATGGCCGCCGTGAGGGAGTAGATGAGCGTGTGGGAATGTCGTCAACCTTAGAACTACACATACCTAACACGTGCAAGGTGCTATTTGTTTCCTGAACACTTTACTGAAACATTAAAATTCAGAGAACGGAACATTGCTGTAACACTAAATAAATTAACAATTAAAAAAGGAATGTACCTAAGTGCTTTTAGTAATCCAGTTACGTTAATGATTTTAGAACTTTGTTTGGAATGTGATCTATAATATTAAAAGACATTTAATTAAAAAATAGGTACCTACAGCTTTTAGCGTGATTGCTCACTAATCAGAAAATATATCTATATATGTAAACAATCTAGTGAGACCAGTGGCGGATTTGCAGTCTTGACCGCCCTAGGCCGTGTAGCACTAGCCGCCCCCTTCTCAGCTCATTATTTAATAAAAAAAAACAAATTTGATGGTTAAGTTGGTTAAGTACAGCTTTACGATGTCAATATTGTAATTCAAACTAGATTTTTATCCATGTCTGAAGTCTTAATATATACTTTATATTATGCTTTAATGTACCTTTTATTTATTGTCATCATATGTTTGCATTTGGTAGTATATTTTTTGTCACGATTAGCCGCACCTAATATCTGGCCGCCCTAGGCCTGGGCCTAATTGGCCTTAAGGGAAATCCGCCACTGAGTGAGACTATAAAATGTCAAAGGTTAATTTAATATCTTTTATTATACCTAGGTACCTAAATACATTATTAAATTACTGTTCAAGTAGGTACCTATCTATGAACAATTTATGTAATAGGTAGTTAGATACCGTTAGGTGTTCAGGAGATTTATTTGGATGCTAATAGTGATTTAAGGCAAAAACATGACCTTTATCAAACGGAGAAATGGCTTTAATCCGAGACCCGACGAGCAATTCCTCTTATCTGCTTCAGTTACTAACGGTTGTCACTTAGTTCACACGTTCATTTAAAGTGATATGAAAATGGTGATAACTTGCAGAATCGTGATAACCAAAAAAACCTAGGTATGAATATTCACCGTTACCTTAATTCCATGGAATACCTACATCGAGTGTGTCATGTCCACCACATCTCGAAGAGATTGAATCTTGAATAGGGTGTGAAGGTTTTTCACGTCCAAACAGCTGTATCTGCTTTACAAGGCAAAAGTTCGGCCTTGTATGGAATACTGTTTGCACCTTTGGACCGGATCCGAAAAATACCTCTTCGAAGCCCTGGGCAGGTTGCAGAAACAGGCTGTCCGCATTGTAAATTATGCAGACGTTACTGAACTCATCGAGCCGCTTCAGATGCGCAGGGACATTGCCTCGCCGAGCGTGTTACTAAGGCGAGTGTTCTAAAGACCTGTTCAGCCTAATTCCCGCTTCTCTCTTTCATAACAGATCACACGCGCTGGGATTCGGAGCCCCATCTATACGGTAACCTCCATCTGGACATGAAGAAAGAAGTTTGCTACGTCTTATCTTTGCCGTACTGTAATGCTTTGGGGAACTGTCTCCCGGCCAGTCCTTCCTACAACATGGAGTACTTCAAGCATAACGTGAAGAGGCATTTGAGCAAGTCGGCATGACGATGAAACTGCCGATGGATTTTTTATCGTTATAGGCGTTGTGGCCACAATCTCACCTGATCTTAAGTGGTGATGTGACCCAAGATGGTATAACATGCTAAGCCTACTGGAAAACTGGCTCTTAAGTGCAGCTGCCGGAACACACCTTTGCGGCTTGGCGATTTATGAGAATGTTAATTACAAATTACGATGTGAATTATATTTGATTACTACTCACATCTTACTCACCTTAAATGATTAACTCACGTTAAATGAAAACTTGACAAGTGGTATAAGAATCCCTTGAAATGATAAATCAAACTGACAAATCTATCTTCGACAGTTGACCGCTGTCTGGATTGAGGCCCGGGCATTTGATCCGCGCGGCCGTGTCTTCACGTTTACCTAATCTTATACTATCCTTTGATTATAATTTTTTGTTAACGAATATTTTTTCTAAGTTTGCATCGCGAACCATTACCACCATTTTTGTAAGTTACACGGTATAACTGTACCAGAGTATAGAAAGCAAGGATTAAAAGAACTCGCGGAGTTTTTGGCGGGATCTCAGAGGAGGTTGGAGGATGGAGGTTTTTGTTTTTTATTCATAAATTTGTGTTTTTGGACCCTGTATTGTGTAAAACGGGTGGCATTTTGCATAATAAAGCTTGGTTATTGTATACAAGTGAAGTGGATTGAAAATAATAACATAGGACATGAATTCTAATATGCCACAAAAACTCCCTCGAAAGTTCTAACAAAGGAGCCATCTTGTTAGGATTCTGAATTCGTCATAATACTTGAAACGATTATATGAAATTGTTCTGATTTGGTTTTGTTTGATTCCCGGTAGGGTTTAATTATTTTAATTCGCGTTATACGTTTCCTCGCTTTATTGACAAAGTTTAAAATACTTGACACTGGCGCAATGCACGAATGGTGCCGAGCTATAATTAAGAAGAAGAAGAAGAAAGAACTCGCTCGTAAAGAATACTTGTATGTTTGACATAAGCCACGGATTATTGTCACGTGGACAATTGATAGATATATGTATTCCGAAAAATATATATTAAAATGTTTATGAAATTATTTATTTGTATAAAGGTTTATTTGTATTCCGAAGGCATTTAACAATAAAGTAAGATATAAAATACAGAGTAACTTAATTTTATAGCTAATTAATTTTACTAAACTTTGACAAGTAAAAATAGTCCACGTTTATGCATCTATCCACATCTATCCGAACCAGAGTTGCTTGTAAACATCTGTTTTGACAAGCTTGTGTGCATAAGAATTTGGCAAAGAAGCAATCAGATATCCATTCCACTCCCATTTCTATAACTGCATCGCCAAGCCAGCGTGAATGAAACCGTCCGCCAGGTTTTCCTTTAGTTTCATTGTTGGCTCTTGTCAATTATGGGTGAGTAGTTACAAATCCTTCGAATAGCGATTAAAATGTGAGGGGTCTCTTGTAGTAACAAATGAACTTTCTGTACGGATTCCAAAACGGTAAGTGTGACCCCAAATAATAAAGTAGAATCAGAAATATAAATAAACTTATAAAAGACCGCACGTGTTTAGCCATAGACGTCTGATTGGTAAGCCGAATGAAACGTCTGATTGGTAAGCCGAATGAAAGATGTCTCTTTTCAATTCTTTTCAAGTATCGTTCTATATTTTAAATTCAAAAGGTTCTTCCATCCGTTAAATACAGTCTTTGTATACGGCCTTTTTAATTTATATATATTGCAACGCAAAAGAAGTTTGTCATACAATATGTAAATATAATAAGTGATCTATAGATCTAAAGATGCCTTCAGAAAGCGACCGAAAACACAATAAATGAAGTAATGAGGGAACAACTAAGGTAAAATAAATAAGAATTAATTAAAAGATAAAAATTATTAATAAACAATCATTACATTATGTCAAAAGGTTATTATAGACTGACCGCCGTAAGCACGACTCTTCTTATGGTCTGCGGAACGCGTAAGGGGAATAAGACCAACCATTGAGCAATAAGCCAGTCTATTGCCGGTCTTCGGCAGCAATAGACGTTTGACGTGGGGGCTTTCACGGTTTTATATTTGTGACTCCTACACATGAGATTATTTTACCAAGATGGAATTACCTAGGTACTTGTTTTTAAAAACTATACCGTCAACCAAAAGTACCTAATGCTTTGATGCGTTTTGAGTAAATTATGTTGTCTATAGATATATACCATTAAATTCAAAATAGTTTCACATTAACAGCGTGTAAAGATTGCACGTAAAGTGTTTATTCAATATAGTAGTTTTTTGTTTACCAATTTAATAAAGACAACAATGTAATATATATTAATTATTTTATTCATCATTACATATCTGTCATAATTGCAAAAACATGCATAATATATTGATCTTAAGATATAGTGTATATTTTTTCAATACCATGTATATCCGTGCATACCCGACGTCTCGCATCGCGTAAACCATCAGGAATTTCGCGCTTACATTGATAGAACTATGTATTAAGTATATGTAGAGTGGATCATTATGTGAATGATATGATCGTCAATATAGTGACGTCTGAAAATGACCCCGTCTATGTATTTTATCTCCCTCTACTATTTTATCTACCTCTATGTATGTTGTCTTCAGACCCATGGGCCTCACATCCTTCCTCCTCAAAACGCTGGAGGATATGTGACAGGGTGGTAAGAGATGGTGTACTGAAAATAGCACCAGTACATGAAAACCAGCACGCCTACAGTTCTGGTAAGCCAACAGAATCTGCCTTACACATGGTAACAAACAGAATATAGGAGACGTTGATAAACAAATTGAAGGAACCTTTGATGAAACATACTTTAACAGCATCAAAACGACACTGCACCGACATGATTCTAACGTTCATGTGCCTTGTGAGACAAGAGGGGTGAATGCGAAGCTAAAAAATAAACTTTCTTCTGCTCCGCTAACTAGAAATGCTTACACACATCAGCCTGAATTATATGTTTTTTTTTTTAAATTATAATCCCCACTAATGTAAAATTTCAAGCTTGCCATACCCATCTTTATCGTGATTACTATTTTTGTTCACAAGAAAATAAAGAAAGAAGTAAGTAGTAGTGGAATAAAAATTAAACAAAATAATGAATAATATATAATATTTATTTAAAAACTTCAATTTTAACCATAAATATATTCGACAAAGAAAGCACTTACGTCACAGGGTTGACTAAATAGTTCAAAAAGAGACTTTAACGTCTATGTAAAGTTAGCATGTCAAAATATTTCGATGTTCCTTTATAAATGCAGTAAAAAGGGAATGCTTAACTTATTTGTGCAATAATAACACTTAATACTTTACGTTTTAATAAACAACCATGCATGTACTTATATTTTAAAGAATGTACTTTATGACACTTGACAAGTGGTTTAAAAGCTGCCAAGGTGGATAGTGACGTCATCATTTTTTTTCGATCTAACTACACAGTTAGCTGTAAGGGGACGTCATAAACGAGGTGCAACTTTTATTATAGTCTAGGAGTTGTCAAGGTCCATCATAATCAATATTTGTTTTGGTCTAAGAACCCGAATAATGAGAATAATCACTTGACAACAACAATTACAAAAATATTAGATTTTTTGCCTAATACGGGTTATTGTCATTGCGCTATATTGATTCAACATGAAAACTATTTTATTAATTGTTTATAATACGATTTAAAATTAAATATTACTTATAAAGTATCCCTTTTCTAATAAAAGACACATTATTTCTTATCCATTTTGATCCATATTTCTTATTATAATTAAGTGATGTACTAAGTTCAATTATTAACTACAGATAAATTTTAAATATAAATACAATCCGATTTTATCGAAATAATTCATAAATTTTGAAACGGGAAACATAACAACAATACAAATTATAAAGAGAATTAAAACAGTTATTAACGTTTTACCTCACAAAGTTTGATTTAAAAAAATAATAATTTAGTAACTTCGTAGAATCAAATTCGAACACCATTGAAACTTATAACAAACTTACATATAGCAGTTTTTTGACAATATTTTTGGAATAAAGCAAGGTTACACAATATAATTATGAGATAAAATGTCACAAGTGTCAGGAAACAAAGGAGAACGCATTCATTACACCTTATCTTACAATTAAGTAATCCAATAAACGATCATTCGAATCTTGTGATCTGAAATGGAAAAAATTCTTGTCTTATTTACATATTCATTCAATTATCCACGGATCCTAGATATAAAGTGGACGATTGTATGAAAGTATATTACTAGAAACGTCCTAAGAATTGGAGGACAGATTTTTCTCCACTAGACCGCGTCAGTATCGCTAATGTAATATTTTTATTAATCATAACTGTCACAAAGAAATTTGATTTTGATCCGTGCAAATAGGATTTTGATATCTATATATAGTATATACATATAATAAAATTGAAGTGTCTGTTTTTAATATCAAAATCACAGCTTTTTACTAAATGCATATGAAAGTATATACGGGATTTAAAACAAAAAGTTGATATTAATAAAATAAAAAATTGCCAAGTTTTGAAGTTTGACAATTTCAAATATAACGTGAAAAAGTCAGAGACGATCGTTCTCCTTATATTTAGGCTCCATGAAATTATCATACGCATATTTCTATCTACAGTCTGGCAACCCCACACCAGCAAGTCAGATGGGAGGCGTTTTTGGCGGGATCTTGAACTACCATGTTGTAGTTTTTTTACTTTAATTCATTATCTTAGGTTTCTTGACCCTATATTATGTAATATTAGTGGCATGTTGCGGGATATAGTTTAGTTGCATACGTGAAATGGATTATAAATATAAACCAGAAAGGTGCATTTTGAGTTGCAACAAAAACTCCCTTACAGATAGTTCTAACTAGGGAGCCACCATCTTGTTTGAAAGCATTTTGAATATTAGAAAAGACTACGAATAGGCTTAAAGGATTTGTATCTAGTGGCCATAAAAAATATATAAAAAAACTGAGGTGGTGGTTTTGTAATATGGGGATATTCTCCTCACATAGGGCAATTTTATTCCTCACTAGGCTTGCAACATTTCACGTAGGTACCATTGGATATAATAATTACCTTTACTGAGCCTTGTCGATGGCCGGTTTGGGATTGTTCTTCCAGATGGAGTAGGACAGCGAGCTCGCATACCCGAGCCACGCCAGGTATGGTAGAAGGAGTAAGCCAGCTGTTTTATTCACGCGCGCGAAAGAGATAGTCGTAGCTACAGCCGCTCCGGACAACACTGATATCTCAATAAACGCCTGTGTAACAGAAAGTTTACTTGGTATTTTTAATGTGAAATATCTAATGGCGCATTAGGATGGGACGTCGCTACGTGCCATTTGACCAACGTCACGTCTGGTTGTCTCTTTCCGACTCAGCGCTCCCCTCTCAACATTTACACTGAACACTTCTCTCTGCTACACACACATTCACTACCGAGTGTTAGTGTATCGGCGTGGTTTTTTATGCTAACCTTATAATCTATTCGAGAATATCAGTAAGCTAAATTAGTTATAGTAAAATTTAAATTTGTAATAAATCATTAAAATATATATCTATCATAAATAATTTCATAAACATTAAATAACAATGATAGTTTTTTGTAAATAGGATTTCGTTTGTAATTTATTCATATTGCAATACAAAATATGATTAAATATAGATGTTTCACATCTGTCAGGCATCCCATGACACCTCAATTTTTTTTTTTAAACTTTAGTGGTATAGTGTTTGCCGACAATTTCAACTGATGTTAAATGATGATGTGGCCTTAGATGATAACAAATGCTAAGCCTAGAAAGACTGGCACTCTAAGTGCAGCTGCCAGAACACATAGGTGCTTCACGACGGATTTCCCAAGTTGAGGGTGGGTCCGCTCGCGTGAACTACGGAATGCTGTAGGTCGAGCGCATGCGCGAATTATGCTGCCTCAAAAATACTTATTGTGAGGGCACCTTAGAAGATAGACATATGCTATCGCTGACTTTTTTGTAGGTCTTTTTAAGGTCTGCAATTATGTAGTACATTAATTTGATATATCTCTTATGGTCTACTCAGCGTAAGCCATGTAATCGTCCCAAAGGCGTATTTTTTCGAATTGATTAACCATTATCGTCACTGTTTTTTTCCTAAGTTACTTTATATAAGAAAATATATCATATGACCTGGCCAGATACCATATCTATGAATTAAAGGAAAAACCATGTAAATCTGATAAGTGATTTCGCGTGAAAAGAACATAGACAGACAGAGAGACGTTTAGTTTTATAATATGTATAGATATATAGATGCTTTAGCACCGTGCATTTAATTTCTCCATTTAAGAAACGCTTTCTAATATTTTGAAAATGTTTCACGTATACAATATTTAGATTCAATAAAACTTTTTCATCATGAACATACTGACCAATTTGAAGTCTTTCAGTCCGAAGAATATTGGTGTCCAAGCCCAGTTCAGCAGTAGTTGTCCCCCGTAAAGACTAAGTGGTAAAACTGCTTCATCTGTTATAATAAAAAAAACAACAACAAATATAAATACAAATATATATAAACGTTAAGAGACCAAAGAGAATAAAACCTTGATACCAAGCTAGTTTCATCTGGTAGCTAATCTACTAAACAATAATAGGAGAAAATAGTAAGAGCGGTACAGTGCTTGATTGGATCATTAATACCATGGCGAATAGTTAGTCACAGTGACTAGTATATCTACTACCAAGTAACTATCAACGTAGTAGATGTATGTTAATAAAAACATAAATGTCGGAAAAAGAGGTCAAATTCGCCAGAAACGACGTTCGGGGTAATCGTTGTCACCGATAAAAGAGCTAAGATCTAACGGGTGCAAAGTTCCATAGCTGTTCCATTAATTATATCTGTAGGAATGTACGTTCTTCAATTCATTTACAAAACGATTTGTTACTCTTTGATATCGGATTTCTTTTTTGATAAGTTTTAATTGTCAATAAATACTCACGTCAATTTATTATGTATTAATAATATTTATGTTAATTAAGAATTAAAGGAGTTAAATGTTTTATCGTTATTTATTTGTGTGTACATCGAACAGCTTTTGACTTATGGAGGAGTTGAAAGTAGCTCTGGCCAGTGTGTCGCCTTTTTCTTTCCCGAACTTGGCTGATACCGTGTGTCTCGATATGCAAGCATGACAATAGTGACTGTTATATAATCCACATTTTTTCATGTACTGTAACTGTTACTGTCTTGTAACTTTACTTATATATCTAATAACAGCTTGTATATGTCCCACTGCTGGGCAAAGATCTCTTCCCCAAAGACAGTATGGGCTTTAATCGCCACAAATCGTACCTACTGTCGATTACATGAAATACTTATCTACATGAATATAATAAAATTGAAGTGTCTCTTTGTAATGTTAAAATAACAAGTTTTAACTAAATGCATATGAAAGTATAAACGATAATTATAACAAAAAAAAACATTTCTCCGAAATGGTTGGACCGATTTTGACAAGATTTTCACTGGTAGATAGCTGATGTTATAAAAAATAACTTAGGTTTCTTTTATTTTAGAAAAATAATTAGGGTACCGCAAAAACAAAAACTTTTTTTGGTAGACCACGCGAGCGGAGCCGCGGGCACAGCTAGTAAATCAATAGTTCTATATAGAACGATATTATGAAAAGATTTAACAAAAGTCAAGGCTTTCCGGTTTCCTCGCGATATTTTCCTTCATCATCAGCCGATAATATTACTATTTAAGTACAAATTTATAATTTACGCGAAATTCAAAAGGTTCGTTGGCACATGCCGATACTAAAGATCGAGATAGGGCTTAAATTAATAAAGGCTCTGCACGAGTGTATCCGTAACGAGACGTAAGAAAATTCGACAACTTCCAGTAACGTAACCTTGAAATAAACGATAAACGAGTTCTTATGAATACAAGTGTTGATAAATTGAATGACGTAATCTTAAGCCGGGGATACACGTTACTGCATAGGTACTTGACATATCTGCATTTATACTTCACATTAGTTGAACTTATACGAAAAAAAGGCAATTTTTAACGAAAATAGAACCACTTAAATCTGTTCATTAACAAAGAAGTTATGGCTTAACAACAATGTTAATTTTTTTATTTATATCTTGTGTCATTATTTTATGATGTTGCTAAATTATTCACTATCATTTACTCTCAATTGCGGCTGCCGGAACACACCTCTTGGTGCTTGGCGACAGATTTTTAACTGGAGGGTGGTAGCTAGCCAGGCATTAGAAAAACCTCTACCACCATGCTATGGTTTCATTACGATGTTTTCCTTCACCGAAAGCTCAGGCTCATTGCAGGCATTCGAACTCACGTCGATCGATGCGATATTCGTACACGCTGCCAACTGAGCAATCATTGCTTATGTACATTTGCATAGATTATTTTACAAATAAAATTAGTCAAAAAATCGTAACTCGAACCTAGATTATTCCATTATTATTTATTTATTCCATTGTAATTCAAAGCGGAAAATATGAAAAAAATACACTTTAAGATTCAAGTGATTGAGAGTTACAATAATATAAAAAAACTCGATATATTTATCGTGTTTCTAAAATTTATATAAAGAAATTAAGGATTAAAAAGATTGATGAATGTTGAGAAAGCGAAAGTTGTATGTCAGGATCGTAACAAGTGGAAGGACGTGGTCTCTGCCTACCCCGTTGGGAAAGAGGCGTGATTTATGTATGTATGTAAATTAAGGCAAACCTATCACCTTGAAGCGATTGATAGATTCTAAGAATAGTTCCTAATTATGAACAAGATATGGATTTAGTCTTCTATGTATTTTTTTTATAGTATCACGGAGAAATGACGGTAAACTCGGTACAATTAAAAAACCACGACGACCATCGATAGAGCGACAATCCTTCGGCGGTCGTCGCTGTTATTCCGGCCTCTCGGCAGTATATACGGCGGATACAGCTGCACCCGAAACACCACAGATCTAAGCGTGCCATTATGTCGGGTGTTACACTTAGTGTATGGTGGTCGCAACCCATTCGGGCACCCAGCAAATCCACCTCCTCGATAACTTTACATAGTTTATTGTCCTTACTTACCAGTAAATCCACCGCAATCCTCCCATACCAGATACGAAGCGACACCCATTCCGCTGTAAAGAATCGTCCAGGCTGGTCCGAACACCCATTTAGGTGGTGTCCAGCTTGGTTTCTTCAGCGAATCGTACCACGACTTCTCATCTCCCTTCCGGATCTGACCGGCGAAGTACAGACCGTTCGCCCAACCGCCAACATTCGGTAAGATTACTGAACCAATGACTTGCCAGTTCGCCATTATGAAGTTTCTGAGGGAGAGAAATTTTTCTTCAACTTTTATTTAATTATGAGGGCCAATAGCCAATGCACCAATACATAGATTTTTTATATAAATTATCTCCACATTATAGCATCTGACCCTAAATTTCTTAACTTTTCGTGTTTTTAAAAAAAAGTAGTAGGTCGATCAAATGCTAGCTAAATATTTTATGGCAGATCACTGACGCTAAGTTCGATCATTATATGGTAGACAGTTATAAAATAAATAAAAAGCAATCTATATAAAAAATATACTACAAGAGAAATGCAAATTTATACCTATAAGAAATATTATTTTTACAATCATTAACAAATCAAAAAGCAATTTATTGTTCTATATTATTATACTAGAACTAGTCTAAGATATAGATAGAACAGTGGTTAGTTTAATTTGTATAAATGTAAACATATTGTTTTTTGAAATGAGATATAATATTTAAAACCTACTCATATTAGTTGTTAACCGAGGGTATAACTAGATACAAGCACGGATGGCAGCTACTTCTCCCTTCTGCACCTAACAGGGTGTGGTAAGCCAAGTGCTAACTGTCTAAACTTAAACGCAACATATATACTCCAGCATTATGTGCAATAGTATTGTTATTTGTAACGAACATTTTGAAGACATTGTCAATGGAGTTTAAAATATTTCTTAAGGCAATGCTGCGGTGCGGTATTCATAATATTAGTTTTACGTTGTCTATCTGCTACCCCTGAAAATCTTGGCTTAGCCCAGTCATATTAGGGGTTTCACCTCGGAATGAAAGATAATAAGCTGTAAATTGGTATAAACCTTTGTTTTGTCGTGTGCTATCGTGTCCACGTCTTAAGATATTGAAGGTCAAAGGTCGTAAAAATCGGTTTTTCGTGAATATCTCGCTTTCTATTACTTAAATGGGATTTGCACCTATTATAAAGTTGTAGAGTATAAAATTCTCTACAACTTTTGTTTGAACTTTTTTTTCATACGATCAACCGTTTTTGCGGTAGACCTCGAACAGTGCGCCGCGTACAGTCATATATGGCCTAATGCAAGGTCAAGCGTGAGTTACGGTTATCAGTACGTTGTATAAAGTTAATTATTTACTAAAAATGTATAATTATTAAACAATGGCCATTATTTATGGTGGTATCTAACCATGTAGGCATTGGAAAATACCCTACCACCGTGCATGTAATGGAAGCTTCTATTGGACAAAGCCTAAGTTGTAAATTCATGTATTGTAAATATATTACATACAATATACCTTGTTGTATCTAACCTATCCATTTTCTCGTATTTACACAAATGTTCTCACACAACCACTCAATTGAAATAATAAACACGGAATACTTATTATAAGCCTATTATCTAAAAATCAACGAGATTATTTCATATCTATATTATGATAATTCATTACATTTTTACAAGATATCACCAACCAGTTGTTATATAAGATAAAATTCCCTAGGTACTTACCTTTACAAATCCACACGAAAATACTAAAATGATGTAATTCAAGATAATGAATCTACTTATTAATTCTATACAGCGATGACCAAGTAATCAGAAAATGCGGTTTCATGATTGGATAGTAAAATTAAGTAGTAATTACGTAATTGTTTACACAAAACGCCGGCACGTGAAATTTTTGATTTTATATTATATTTGTGAAATACCTAACTTAATTACTTACATGTATTTGTTTGGTACTAAAAATAAGCGATGAATTTGACGTGAATTCCTATACAATACTCGAAATATAAAGTGGAACTAAACACCGGTACAATATATATTGGCAAATTTAAGAAGTCGACGAATTTTTAGATAAGCATTTCTTTTGAAGAGTTTTTTAAATTAGACGCGTTATCAGTGACGTTTTAAAGTGACGTATTCTTGACGCTCATCGATTGTCAGTCAGATGATTTAAACGTTTCGTTTTACGGAAAAAAATATTGATTATTTCACGAGACTAACATTTGAAACAACTTAAATCAATCACTAAAAAATCATACAAAAGATTACTATAATACAAATATGTCTTATATCGAGGACAGAGTGTTAGACACTAAACTTATTTAATGTATTTGGTTTTAGTACCTAATTTTTTTTGTATATTCATCAGAAATACTTACTCGTGGCGATTAAATTTCACAGTAAGTAGTTAAAAACGTCGTTACTGTCTGTCAATACTGACGCTTACGTTAATAATGTGTAGGTATCCTACAACGACAACTATTTATGAGATTAATTAATCTTGTACAAAAAATAATATGAATTTACGATTCATAAGTTGTGGTGGGAGAACCATGAGATCTTAATTTCTGGACTACTATATCCTATCCCGTAAACGCGCAATCAAAGTGACACAATGATATTTCAAATGCGTTCAAAGAAATTTTACTACACCCTCAGTAATACAGTAGATAAACTAAAGCTATAGAAAACCTTTGGATTATATACTACATACTGGTTACTTTTAATGTTTACTAGTTATATACCTAATAAATATTTTTGTTACTAAATAAGACATAATTATTTATTAATAATATTTATTTTTTACTACGCAATATACAATATTACAATAGGTCATTTCATTCGTTTCAATTTATTCAATTCACCTTGTTGTACAGCTGCGTCTTTGTATATCTGCTTTACTTTTTCCTTCCTCATATTATCGCTGGAAAACATATGTCGAATTAATAAATTACAATAAAACTTTGCTTATATAAATTTGTTTTGTAATAACATATTTTATATTTTTTACGTAAAACTTCTTTTAATACTAAAACAATGTATGTGTGTAATTCGAATTTTTTATCACAACACGTAACGTTTCGTTATTCACAGCATCAATGGTCGTGTGGCAAACTAAACGTCTCCCTGCAATACCTAATATATTATGCGATAAAAATAGAAAAAATGTAGTTCTAATGTAAAATATTATTCTGTTTTTTATTATCATATTGATGATTCCGTAATTAAGTTGAACCCTGTGTTAAACAAATCTTGAATGCCAAATTGCAATATTCATATCCAGTACAAATGATATTGTTTTCTCACATCAATCTCCATTTCAATTCTAAGATATGGTTGTTTCGTAGCTATTTATTTGCCAGTTCTAATACAGAGATATTCGAGAGATAGATAAATTCGAAATATAGATATCTCTTAGAAATTTATCTCTATTTGAGGCAGCCCAACTGGTAGAATATCTCCACCCTACAAAGATCCCAGCCAAATAACTTTATGTTGTGTTTCTGAGATGAGTAGGGTTTCCAGAGCTCCTTGGATGAAGATGTTCAAGACCAGCAACGAGCTAGTAATGCCACTGGTGTTACAAGTGTCCATAGGATAGGAAAACCTCTTACCATCAGGCAGGCTGTACGCTTGTGTCCCAATTGAGTTGTGTAAAAAAATTATTATTATTAGATAGCAACATACCTGTGTATCTTCTGTCTTATTTTAACAGACGCAATGTAAGCTTTGTCTCGTCTGATCTCTCTCATAGCTCCTTTCATCTCTCTCTTGTACTTCGTCTTCAGACGAGCGCTTTCCGCTTGTTCCCGTGACAGCTTCGAACTCTTGCTTCCCGTGAACCTGGTGGACAGAGACATACGTAAAGGTAAGAGTAATCTTAAATGACCTTCAGCAAACTCTATGGAGTTATGATACAATAAGGCAATTACGTTAAAGCTTTTACTATAGACCTTTATATTAAGATTTTGTAAACTCAGTCAAAGCTTTCACATACTAGAGATTTCTGGAACATTCTAGATCCGTATGTGATAACATTTTTTGTATGAAAATCTTATTAATAGTTCCTCAATATATTATAATCTTATTGGTTGTACATAATACAATAGCTGTACCTCATAGTTTCACCCGCGTATAATTTAAAAGAAATCGCTGAATGATGATTTATACTATATTTATACTTCAATATAAAAAATATTTTATCGGGCGGCCATTTTTTTTTAAGCGTCATAAATCACACGGCTCGTTCGTGCTCGTTCGCGAGTCATGAGTGTACTGCGCTTACATTGCAAACGCTGGCTGAACCCCACGAGATAAATCAAAATAATGTATTGTACACCTTAAAAAGGTCAACAAAAAAGTCCGCGATGGTATGTCTATCTCTTAAAGATAACCCACAATAACCATTTTTTATCCTTTACATTTTACGGGAAAAATGGCTTATTTACGAAGTGATTTTAAGCAATACAGCATTAATTCTTATCCAATTAAGTACCTTAAATAAATTGTCCATTTAATATAGATCAATATGGCCCTTTACAGCATGTAATTTAAATGAATGTTTCCGAAGATATTACAGATTTAAAATCCAGGGACATAGCGGTGCGACGGTACGGCCCTATATACTATGGTCAATTATATGTCACTCTTTCAAGAGTAACCTCTAAACAAACGTGTTCGTATTGTCTAATGACAAAAAAGCTGTAAACGTTGTTTAAGAACATTCTGTAGTATGTAGGTATATTTAGTATCAGCATTGCACCCGTGCGAAGCCGGGGCGGGTAGCTAGTTATCAATAAATTCAAGGCGCCTTCTATTAACAATCTGTTTAACAACAGACAGCTGTTAATTAGATTTATTTACAAAATATTCAAATAATTCAGCTAGTTTATGATTGATTTTATTATCCTGTAGAGTTCTGATTTTTTATTATGTGAAGTCACAGACAAAGCTAGTTTACCTTTGTGCATTTTAGAGGTGGCCCATGTGAAAACTGTAGATACGCTAGGACTATCTATTCAAATTAAATAATCTACTTACACTTCCTGGACATCCGGTTCATACAGCCTCAAAGCTTTAGGTCTCTTCTTCTCTCTACATAACGGCGTGTACGTCTTAACCTCCAAGCTCTCTTTTATATATTGAGAAATTTCGTTAACAACCTTAGCCACTTTCCTCGGATACAAATCGATGTCAACACGCCCCAGTAGCCTCAAGTGAGCTTCAAACAAGCACTCCTGAGCTTCTAGGTCTTTGAAATAATCGAAATATTCTCTCAGCATTCTCACAGACGTTAGTAAACATCGTATTTTGAAATCATCATCGATCTTTCTAGAAGCTAGATCTTTCGCCGCCATTTTTCCTTCAACGGCCATTTTGGAACAGTCATGTTCTAAATTCAAAATTTTCGCGTCGATATGAAGTCTGAATGGCGGGACGATTTGTACCGGGTTAAGCACTGATGTGTTTGCAGCTAGGTACAAAACTCCGCGTAAGAAATTTAAAGCAGACGGAACCAAACGTTTCGAAAGCGATGTATACTCTAAAATTAGAGAGACCAGAAAGAAACCTCTCGATATTGAATAAGTATCGTTGAATCTCGACATAGTCAGTACCTCGGACATAAAAATCAGGGCTGGCGTTGTTACTGGGTGTCGGAAATCCGATGTCGGATACAAGAGTGATATTAACTTAAAAAATATCAACGTGTCTAAATCTGGAACCTTTTTATTTCTTTTTTTATACATTTCATATTTCTCCTTCAACAAACTGACTAAATAGTTTTTCGTTGAAACTTTATTTGTTATAGCCAGATCGAAAATATAGGGAATTATTTTATCGAAAATTAAAAATGACTTTATTATGGAACCTTCGTCATCCAAATTTGTGAATATATCGTTGAGATATTGTAATAAATGTGCGAACAAACGACTAAGGTTTTCTTTGTTACTCTCTGCTAAGCTGGGATCGTAGCTTTTTATCAATTTCTTTAAAACTGCAGCTTGTTCTGTTGGTCTTTTTCCTAATAATAATTCCTGAAATAAAAACAAAAAAAATTACTGTGAAATTTGTATTAGCAAAATTAACTTTTTATCCCAAATTACTTACACTAAAAATTTAAAGCCTTTTAAATTAGACATAAAAACGGACAAGACAGAAATCAATATTTTACATATATGTACGTGAGGCCAACTAAACTAATTTTTCAGAATATCCCATACCTTTAAATTTTCGCCTTCAGACAATTTGAGATCAAAAAACGATGTAATCTTTTCTACATCTTTTACTTCCTCGTCAAGACTCTCGATATCAGATTCTTTCAAATCTTTTAAATCATCTTCTTTTTCATTATCACCATCGTTCCCTTCAGATTCATCTTCAGAATGTTCATCAGAATCCTCTTCAATTCTTGATTCCTTTTCAATTTCAATTCTTGATTTTTCTCTACATTTCTCATCTCTAACTATATCACCGTTTTGAGATTTTTTAATATCTTTCATACCTTTTTTAGACTCTGGAAGTTCGTCATTTTGTTGTTTAACATTTTCTTCATTAACACTATCTTCAGATTCATCATCAGAACTGTCATCACTTTCTGAATTTTGGAAAAGTATTGAATTTTCTTCTGTTTTTCTAAGATTTTTAACTTGTTTAACATTCGTTTCTACTTCATTTGAATCACTATTTTCTTGATCACTATCATCGATTTCATCGTCTTCGTCTGCATCTTCATCTGACGACGTATCGGATACGCCATCGTCAAGTTTTGGTTTCGAATTTGGAACTAGTGAAAACAACAATATTAAAATATATATATATATATATATATATATATATATATATATATATATATATATATATATATATATATACCTACACATATGCAGATTTACTAGTTTTGATGCACTGGGTAAGAATAAGAACCAATTTAAGATGCATCTTGTTTATAATTGCAGAGAAAGTAGCATTCACTTAATTAATATTTTAGAATAACTAATTATTGCAAATTCTATATTATGTTATATTATATATAAGCTCTAACTTATAAAGGTAAGGGCCGATTTTTCAATCCTCAGATAAAATGTTAAATAACTAACAAAGGAATAAAGTTACTTGGCTCTTTATCAGTCTAATAAGTGGTTGTATATTTTTCAATCGTCTTTTATTACAAGTATAACTATCATACCGATAGTTCCGACTGTAACGCCGCTAACTTCAAGGAGATGAAACAAATATATTGCATAAATAAACGTTAGAGCAGGGCAGGCTATTTTCTTATTTTGTCAGTTTATTATTAATAACAAACATATTTTTTACAGCATCTGTCATCAAATCAAAAATATTTTTATATTTTTTTTTATAAATAACCGTTATTTGACCATCAAAGTAACAGACAAAGTTGTTCCCCAGGTAGTCAAGTTATTCGTCGAATAAAGTATATCTGATGGTCGAAAAATTCGATTTTATGCTATTTGTCGAATAATCACTATCTCTCTGTTTATCTGAGGATTGAAAAATCAGCCCTAAATTTAATTAAGGTTAAAGACAAAAGATAAGAACTGATTGAAAATATTTAATAGCTTTATAGCATAGCAGAAACACAATGAGTAAATGCAAATAAAAAAATTCACCTGAGAAATCTTTGAGGATGTGCTCGGGAACCAAAGGTTTCCCATCCTTGTCATAAGCTAACATAAACTCTTGGTCATTGTCTAGCTCAAAATTATCATCTAAATCCTCTGCAGACCTGCAAAGAATGAATGTTAACGAGGTCACCTGATTTGATATCAAACTCTCCCAATTATGGAAAACATTTAACACAACCACATAATTTGATTTCTTTTTCCATATAATATGGTCAAAAAGCTTGTTTCTATTAAAATTATAAGGTCTACGCCCTAGGAAATTTAATGCTCTTCGGCTGCTATTTTTTAAATCCTAGGAAGAGATACATTTGTCTACAAAGTGAAAAAATTTGTTTGCATCTTTAAAAACGTGCAGTAGCAAAGCTACGATACTCAGATTGAAGGAAGTGAAATTAAAATGTGCAGTAAGGCCTTGTCTTCATGTATAATATATTTTATTTTGTGTTCCATAATAGACGACATCCAAAGGCACTTACTAAGAAATACATTGTTAACTTTAAGAAAAACAGACCTATTGTAAAATTTAGTAAAGACTGTTACTATGGTTTATCCTCGATTTGATTAAGCTACAAATCATTGCGACAGCTATTTCCTATATCTAACCAGTAGTGCCTACGATGTAGTATACTTTCCGAATAAATAGTACTCAATATCTGTGCATGTCTATTAGCACCTAAATAAGTCAGTTTTGTAATAGATGTTCCGGCATAGCGGTAGCGCTCATGTATTCACACGTAATAAAGCATGTTTCTTCAGTAGATATGCAGCGGTAGTATTTATTACATTATTCATTGCACTAATTATCATAATGTCCAAGTATCCTGAACTCAAATAACTTATAAAGGTAGCATAGTTCAAGTTAAGTTTGTAGATTCACTTACCTGTGTTTTGCAGTACTTGGTTTAGGTTTTGCAATAGTCTCTTCATCACCCATCATCCTTTGTATTCTCTCTTTTTCCCATTGCTCAAGTTTCTCTTTCTCTTCTTTTTCTCTTTTCTCATCACTTTTCAAACCATCTGATGGCTGAAGGTAGAAAATTTTCGTTTTAGTAGGTCAGGTCTGTTGAGTAATGATGGGACACAAGTTTGTGATGTTGATGATATATTTACACCATCACAAATACTTGCCAGTGAAATAATATAACTTATGATAGCAACAAGATCTGTCAAATACTGTCAAAGATAAATAGTAGGTGTCAAACACCAGTAAAACCTATGTGAGTCAAATGCAACATTTTATCATTCAACCCTAGCACTAAATTTTGGGTTTGTACAGACCAAGCATTTAATTGTCAAGGCATTTGGCTGATTTAAGTAAAACGTTATAATTGACCCATTCAGGCTTGCTTTTACAAATATAAAGCTTCAAATGGTAAGAAATAATAAAATTCATGCATCCATTTCATGGAAAACAAACGATAAAAACTAATTCATAAAGCTATATCATTTTTTATTGCTTTATTATTGATAGTTAATAAAAATGAATGATGTATTAATAACGAAAATTCTATAAATGAAGGCAAATGAAACAGGTTTACAATTAAATGAAAGTAAGGAGTTCATAATCACTTACAGTACCCCTCTTTTCAAATTTCAATTCTCTCATCATCTTATCATAATCTTGATTATTCTTCTCCGCTTTATTCAGTAATTTATCTATTGCTGATTCGCTTTCCTCAACCCTTGGTCTTTTAAACACAACAGGTTGTAAATCTTTCCATTCACTATCTAACTTCTCAGTCAAATCAAGAGTTTGTTCTTTTTCTTTTTGTTTCTCAGCTTTTCTCTTCTTTGATTCAGCTATCAGCTGTTCTATTAAGTCTTTGTGGGATTTAGCACCATCTTTTGAGTCTGTTTTTGATAAGACACCACCACCAAAGTGTCCTTCTGATACGAATTCATCTGAGAGTATGAAAACAATAAGATTAACCCTCAGACTAAAGAATACAATAGAAGTAACGTTTATAACGCGCGAGTGAAGTCACCTGAAGTGAGACCAAATACCAAAGGAATACCATTTCGCCCGCAGTGTTCTCGCAGTCGAGAACGCACGCCGCGCTTTAATATACAATTAAAAAGTAATTATACCGTACTGCGTAGTAAAAATGTGTAAAAACACTTCAGCCAATCACAAAAAGAATACTGAACTGTCATGTCATAGGTAAATATTAGAAATACATTTCTTATTAATTTGTAAATATTTTATTCCTCACAATGGAGTCGTACGGTGTTGCCAAAGTCAACTTTCCAGGAAAGAATAAAGTTATGATTTACAATACATATTTAAATAATTTTATTTAGATTTTGATTATGTGCATTATGTGCAAATTAGAAGCAACCGCTCAAAGTGCACAAACAAAACGTCAATGTTATCGAAAATTGACGCAAAATCAAGGTTTATGATTATTTTGGTTTCATTTATATTAAATAGATTTTAATATTTAATGTTTTTTATTTCAAAAATAACATATATTAATATTTTATTTTAAAAAAATCTGTCGGGATTTTACAAAATCTGGTAACACTACGCACACAATCACAAAGTTATACATATACTACCGCTACGCACATAGATAGCTTAAGATGGCTTCATCTGTTTGTACTATGTGCAGTGTCTATCTAGTCTATGGATTAACCATTTATATTAGGCATAAATCACCAAAACCTTTATGGGAAATAAGGTAAATTAAAACAAAAAGAAGGTCTTTTAGGTGTACTTATAGAAACAAATTACGTAGAAATTATGAAACTCCTCAAAATCATTTGTCATCATTCATTAAAAAAATATAAACACAATCTGTAAAATCTAACCATCTAACCCTCCAAATCTTTTCCCTTCTTCCTCTTCATCATCAGACCTAGGATCATCAAATTTTTCTATTTGTTCCAATGTTTGACCTCTGAAAAGGAAATTGATATTGTTAGTATACTACTATTTTAAGAAATGAGAAAATGTGTAGAACACCATAACATTATTATTCTTTCGAAAACTACTACTAGTAGTCTATAGTACTAGTCTTGATCAATTGATTAACTTTAGCTCTTTTTACACATAATTTTCTATTACTTTAATATCTAAATTAGTAATTTTAGCCTTTAAATATAATGGTTGTAGTATTAAATGAATGAAACAATTTAAAAAACATTTTATAACCAAATATACCATGTGACTTTTTTTTTTCAAAATGACTATACTGTTAGCTTTAAGGGCTCTGGAGCCATTAGAGGCTTTGACACATTACAAGGCTTGGGAATATATACCAAATCACCTCTATATCTATATACATACATATAATATAATAAAATTGAACAGTGTGTTTGTAATGTCAAAATAACAGATTTTTATTAAATGCATATGAAAGTATACATTACTTCTACAAAAAAAGACCCATTTTTTAAATTTTTGTTTGCCTGTCTGTTTGTTCCTGGTAATCTCCGAAACGGTTGGAACAATTTTGATGAGAATTTCACTGGAAGATAGGTGATGTTATAGGGCATAACTTAGGCTATTTTGATTTAAGAAAAATAATTAGGGTTCCGCACAAAAAATCAAAAATCTTTTTAGTTGTCCACGCGAGGGGAGCCACGGGTACAGCTAGCTTATTAATATACTAACTGTTATCCACCCATTTCACTGGGAGTAAAATAAATGTTAATATTATTATATATAGATAAAATTATCCAGCATTGTATTAAAAAATATAAAGGTTATACCATGACAAATCAATCAAGAGTTGGAATTGACCCCTTTCAATTTGGATGAAATTTGGTAGGAAGTTTTCTGTTATAAAATATTTTTTTCATTAGTTATACAAAATTTAAAATTTCACTATTTTCCCCGTTGTATAATTTTATTTTTTAAATATCTCAAAAACTATTATAGCAACACAAAAAACAGGGTTCATCCAAATTGAAAGGGGTTGATTCCAACTACTGGTCGATTTGACATGGAATGGCCCATAAGCAACTTCTATACCTATCTTCATCAGAATCTTTTCAGCTGTTCAATCATGTTTGAAGGGCAAATATACTTTCCCATTTATAATATATATTAGATAACAGGTAAGCAGGTAAAATATCCTCTCCTATTCACCAATATAATTCTATATCTATAATAATAATATAAAGAAGGAGTATGAATTTTGTTTGTATATAGATGAAGTGTAATCTCCAGAACTACCAGTCAGATTAGAAAAAATCTTTGCATAAGATGGATTTACGTAAGAAGCCTATTTACTGAGAAAGGTTATAGGTTATATAACTTCACACTAAAACTCTAAGGAGTATAGCAGTAACCATGAACATCAAGCAAATTCAGCAAAGAAGAAAGCTGTAGGCAAGAAGGGAAAGTGAGTACAACAATAGGTACACGGGTGTGTTGGCGGCAGAGAGATTGAAAGTTGATCAAATAAATTAAACACGTACAGAGCTAGTTATATATAAAAGCAAAGGCAGAATAGGGGAAACAAAGTAAATACTACTGTTTTATAATTAGAAGTACGCAGTCACATCTCATCCTTTTTTAACAACTGCCAATAAAATAAAATAAAGATGCTCATATTGGTCAATACTAATGTACAATCACAAATGTATGAAAATACAAAACTTATTCTTGTTATGTGACACTAACCTGTGAGTCAGTATTTCATCATCTGCAAGATTATAAATATTTTTCTTGCTGTGCATCTTAGCCCTTTCAGCAGCAAACCGAGCTACCATTTTATCCTCAGCTGTTAATTGGGTGTTTTTCTCACCAATACGCCTGTCTATAAATGTATTTGTCTTGTTCATCAGTTTCATTTCAGTACCAAGAGTTTCTTTTCTCTAAAAATTCAAATACTAATTGATACATATACAATTCAATAATGTAAATTGTAATTGTAATTTGATTGTAAATTTTAAAAGCACAGTAATTGCCATAAACTTTAAATATTGTACTTGATATATGAGAATTTACCTTCTGTATAGCTTTAGCGCGTGAGACACCAGGCAAACCTTTGTCATGTTTAGATTTTTTACCCAATACTTTAATTTTTTCTCGATTGACATGAACTTCGAATGGGTTAATTTTCTTTTTGTTAATCTCACTTTTTCTCTTATTATGAATCTTATCCGCTAAGCCTGAGTTACGCTTGTTTTTTACTTTAGCCATATCGAAATTATTTACTAGTTAAAAACCGATATGATAATGAATTATGAAACAAATATCAAATAGGTTATAAAAGTTTTCATATTTTCACATCAAAACAACACGCACATGGTTTTGACAGTTTTGACACTTACCATCAAAAAGAAGCGTTCAAAACTTGTCTTTACACAACGAGTTCAAAACAGAAGTTTTTACTGGGATCTTAGTTTGTCATGTAGTGGTTTTTGTTGCCTATACATACATTTTTGTTTTTTGACCATGTAATATAGTTGGAATTTTGTTTAATTAAGCTTGGTATAATATATGTTATTATATGGTAATAATTACTTATTTGTGTATCGCCAACAGTAGGTGTTTAAAAAGTTAACTATTTTCTTTGTACAATAATTTAAAAAAGTTCTCTTGCCGTCTTTCCTTTGACCCCGTAATAAAAAAAATATGAATATTATATCTTATTACAAAATGTTAAATATTAATAATGATACGGTGTGGCATTACCAACCCATCGAGTAATAGTAAAAAAATCGTATCTTCACAATATACCTTTAAATAACTTGTGTATTAAGTATAAAATATGATGACAAAAAAAATACGTATGCAACACCGTACACGTAATAGAAGTGAAACTCTTTTAAAAAGGGAGACGTGGATAGCCTAAACTGTGTGTTAGATATACAATGTATAGCTAGGCATTAGGCGTATATACTGGTCCAGGTTTAATACCCGGTGCAAGCTTACCAGCACGCGAACCGGATGCGGATCGAAATATCCGATACATACCTTAAAGGTATTTCGTTATTTGTATGAGCCGACCGCGTACGCACCTCGCTTGCTATTCAGTATGCAGAACAAACAATTCGATATACGTAAGATACCTGGAACTTAACCTGGTATTGTCAATGGCACGTATGTCTCATGAGTTCAAATGGTCCGAAAGTCAGTCAAATTTGATGTCATAACTCGCTCTTGCAACTCAAGCCTAGGCAAGGAGCCCTTGAGCCAAGCAGCCGCTCGCGTGATACAGTGCTCTGCTGTGCTCAGCTCTGGAACTTTCGCGGCTGAGCACCTTAAGCACTCGCCCCCAAGCCCGGTGAAGCTGTAAAAGCTGTAAGACTCCAGGACCCCTAAGGCTAACAGTATAGACAGATCGAAGAAAAAAAATGGTCCGAAGCGAGCCGCATAGTTTAGATTAGAAACCTTTACATTCGTTTAGACAATGTTGATACAGATATGTATGAATTTAAGGTACATAATTGAGTAATAACGCTAAAGCATAATAATTATTTTGTCGTGGGTTTTTTGAATATCAATGTTTGACATACAGTTTTTTCATGGTAACGTATTCTTTATCATTATAAGGATCGAACATATTATAGAGTTCTCGAATATATTTTAAAATGTATGATGTTTTGTTTGTGTCGACAATGTTTTGATTTTTTATGTCAGTTGTGATTTTGAAGTGATTACGTTAACAACTGACCTTCACTTTTTGTTGAATTTACCTTAGCTGATAGAGTTAAACAAAGAAAGATTTCACTTCAATCTCTTATCTCAACAGACAATACATTATATTAAAACAAAATCCATTGTATAGGTATGCATAAAGCATAGATGAAGATTACCACGAGAGCCCACATCGACTCATATATTATACTTAGAAGTATTTGTACCGTGTATTCGCCGATACCCTTACTTTGAAGACAGGGTATTGATATTTTCAGGTATGTCACATGCCTTTGTTTAGCTATCTTTCTCCTTCTCTCTACGTTCTATCTTTCTTCTATCTCATGTAACGAACTGTGCACATGCATCATGTTAAAAGTGACCCTTCTTTGAATTATCACAATGCTCTTTTTATGTGCGTACGTTACAAGTTATACTTCTTTGGCATAACAAAATAATACCAATAACTCCAAAAAATATGTAATAAACTATTTTTAAACATTAATAAAGTCAGTGAAATTTATTTACATTACAATCATTGATGGCTAACTACATCACGTTGCACTTCCGGAAAATGATACGCGCGTATCTGTCTATTTTACCATCTAAACGCGCCAAAAGAAGGTAACTATTAGGTATAATTCAAAAATCTGTTTGTTCTTTTCAATAATAAATTAGTAGTACATTAGTATATCATTTACAAATATATATTAATATAATACAAATTTTCTTCCCATTACATAGTGGTATTTGAATTTAATTTTATTGATAAAAAGTTGCACGAGTAAAAGAAAATCAGATAATATTCAAATAATATTCGTACTGAATGCATTGAAGACAAAACCGGCCCGCTCTTTTTAACCATGGTTGCTAGGTCGAATTTCTGAATTTTCCCCATATTCGTATTTTTTTCCCCAAAATGAAGTTTTGCAACTTTTTCGCCATTATTTTTTTTTCAATCAGAGAATATAACAAATGTAAAGACATACAAGTAGTATATTTAAAAAAATGTTTTTTATACACACTGTATTTAAGAAAATTATATTAAAAATGTTTATTAAAAAAATGTATTGATTGTATTCAATACCTCCGTTTGTGAAGTTTAAAAATTTAAGGTCAAAATAATTAAAATTTAAAACAATGGCCCAAACCGAAACCTTGGCCATAATACGGATCAACTGACATTTCCTTCATCAAAATCGGAAGAGTAGTTTATGCGTTACAGTGGAACATACGTAAAATTATTGAAAGATAAAAAAATAGTTTTTTTCTCTATAATATTTACTGTTGTGAAAATATTTACAAATCTGATCTGATTTCTAATTTATAACTTAGAAATTTTAAAATTAGTATAGTAAATAAGTTCTTTCCATGTAATCGAATATGTCGTAATTTCGGGACCCCAAGGAGCCCTAGGTACGTGTGCTTTTATGGTAAAGACGGAATTGAGTATTTTATAATTAAAAAGTCTTATATTGTTTATACACCTGATGTTACCCGAACGACACGTGATAATGTACAAAATCAGAGTTTCGGCACAGCCAAAGGGTTCGGCCGAAACAGAAGCTGAACCATCGGTCGGACACTAATTATAAGTAACAGTTTGTAACTGTTATCTGTAAACTGAAAAAGCTGTTACTGTAGCTGTAGGGTGTGACACAAAAGTAAACTGTTTCAGTTTGGAACATGATCTGCTGCTCTATTCAAGCTTAAGGATCTTTACTTTGTTATATACAAACAAATATGACTTGGTCAAGCTCTTCACTCTTTTCAATTATAGTAATAAAAAGAGTTGGCATCATTTTGGAAGGCTGTTATCTTGGAACAGGTTTATGGAATTGTTATTTTATTCCAGGTTCTACAAACTAGAGGTGAGTAGTTACGGATCAAATAGTACCAGCAATAATATTCTCTACTGGATGATATTGATCCAATCCGAGAGGTTAACTCCATCCTCCTCCTTCCATATATTCGCGAGAAGCATTCGTCATAATATTTTATTATCAAAAATTATAACAATTATATTTCAACTAGCGAGTATAGTGTAAAATTCAATACTAGGTATGTTCAAAAAACTCCAAAATTCCTCTTACTCGATTTTCAATTTCCAAAACTTTTCCCCAAGGATTTGACTTCCCCAAAATTTCGCAAAGCATGAATTTTTTCCCCAAACATAAATTTATCTAATAGTGCTTACTTAGGTACCTACCTTATTGCAAAGCATTATGGTTTATATCTAAACGTTTTATTACATATATATCTATGACGCCATAAATACTATTTGCTCATTGGTGCAACTTTCGACGGCGCGTTTCTGATTGCTACTTTGCTCGGCTAAATTCGTTTCATTCGTAATAAAATGACGCCGTGTAGCACGTAGTACGTAGGTTTATTTTTGTGTGGCTGGGATTCGACATTGTATTTAGAAAGCTCAAGAAATTAACCTAATAATCATGGCAGATATAAGCAATGAAGAACTGAAAAGCAGGATTGAAGGTAAGTGTGATCAATTCATTATTTTTACTTATAAAATATAAGAAATTTCTGCAGGTTATAACATTGGCTCGGTCTTATAAAATGGCTTCCGATTGTATGGGTGAATTTATCGTTTCTTTAAATCTATATATTTCTGTTATTATTTAATTTACAGGAAAATGTTTTAAGTAAAAAGTACTTGTTAAAATAATTGTAATCGATGCTTAGGTATGTATATTATTAGAAGTGTTTTGTTGCGTTTATTTATTGGTTGTTTATTTTTAATCGGAACGTAACTTAGCGTTACATATGCATAGGCCATATGACGACTGTGAAAAGCATTTTGAGTATACAAATCGATGCGCATCATTAATTGCAACAAGTTTCAAGATAAAACTTTTCCATTTACATGCTAATATATTTTTAAAATTGAAGATTTTCTTCAATTATTTTTCTTATAACAGAACTGTCAAATGTCATGGCAATGGCAATTGACGTTTCATATCACGCAATATGTACATAATGAATAAACAAGACCAGTTAATTATAGTTATTCTACTACTAATTAAAAATTGAACAAATATTCACAGAAATACTAAAAAATGCTGAACTTGCAAACACATCTACAAAGAAAGTTATCAAGAAATTGGAGGCTGATCTCAATGTTGACTTATCTGATAGAAGAAAGCTTATAGATCAGTTGGTCATGGACTATGTAGATAGCCTTGATTCCGACGAGGAGGACGAAGATGTGGATGTCAAAAAGGAAGAAGAATCTGAAGAAGAAGAGGTATGTAACCCTTATCAATATACCTTTAATATTGGTAATGCAGGGATGTCTGTGTAAAAATTTATAAGTATGTTACAATCAATGAATTGAATATCTACTGAAAATTCAGTAAAATAGTTTCATATCTGAAATAGTGCCCACTTAGTAACAGGCAATTACATTAATTTTGTTATATGCATGCAAAATTTTACTTTCATTGGCATGACATCTTTATGAAACTAATTAGCTTATTTCATATTTTTTATAAAATTATACTTATTTTATGAGAACACAGAGAAACCTTAGTATATACACATAATATGTGTATTTATATTATATCTTACTCTTGAGTTGAATAATTGTAATCAATATGGTTTCTAACTATGTATAGTGAAATTCCATAAGTCCAAAAAACGAAGGAAAACATTTTATGTAATGATTTTACATTTCATGACCACGAAACATTCAAATGAAACTAAATAACATATTTATAAAGCCATATAGAATGTATGGTACCATGTTATTTAACATAAAAAATTACAGTGGGGTCTGCACATTAAAACTTTGGCAGGATGATTAAGGTCTGCTGCATTCACAGTATGTATAATTCGCCATTTAACAGATGTCACTGTTAGGTTAGTCAACTTCACATACTTCCATAATTGTCTTACGGCATTTTGCTTTGAGATTCAGCAGCTGCGGTCTACCGCAGCAGCAGCAGATATAGTGTCTACACTATATCCATATTACAAAAGTGGGCAATTCGAGCTAAATACAACATAAGACCCCACAAACCACTAAAGAACAAGTTCCAGGAATTTAGTATCTTAACTTTGCCCTCCCAATATATTCTTGAATGTATATTATTATGTATATTTGTAAAAACTTTGACAAGCTAGATTTTGTCAAAGACCAGCACAGTTTGAATACTAGAAATCGACATAAATTAGTTGTACCGTGTTTTAGACTTAGTAAGACTAATCAAAGTTATTGTAGGTAGGTTAAAGTTATTGTATTAGATTCTATAATAAGATCCCGAAGCACTTTACTGATGATTTGCCAGACAATGAATTCAAGGATCATGTCAAGCCGGTTTTACTGTCGTAAGGTATTATAGGGTATATTATAGGGTAGATCATTATGTGAATGATATTGATATTGGAAAGTAACTCCCTCTCTATGCATGCACTAAATTATAAATATCATAATTTGGATTATTAACTATAAATATTATTTATACAGTTAGAAAAAATAATTTAAAAAGATAAGCCCTTGAGTTTCTCAATGACTGGGATGTTTTCCAAACCAGTAGTAGTGTTTGACTTGGGGCCTAAATTGAATAATTTGGCTCTTCAATACTCCAAGCCTTTGCTGTGGGTTAATTTATGACAGAAGTTTTCAGAGTTTTTGTTTCTGAAGAAATTACGTAATTTTCTGAAGATTATCAAACTTAGTAACCACAAGTAAGCGTCATACTTACTACTGCGTCAATATAAAAGATTATTTTTGTGTATTACAGCCAGCACCTAAAAAGAGGAAATCAGAACAGAAGAAGAAACCTGAATCTAAGTCAAAGAAGGTAAGAAAATATATATATATATGTATCTAGAAATGAATATAGCCTCACAAAAATGACAGTATGTCCTATCTGCTATATTACATTTTAATCGATTCTTGGTGTAATTTTGGCGTAGTGGCCACAATCTAACCTGATGTTAAGTGATGATGTGGCCCAAGATGGTAACATGCTAAACCTGGTGGAAGACTGGGTCTTAAGTGCAGCTGCCGGAACACATCTATTGGTGCTTGGTGACAGATTTTCAACTTGAGGTAGCCAGATGGGCATTAGAAACAGTCTTACCATTGTGCTATGGTTTCCTCACGATGTTTTCCTTCACCGATAGCCTAGGCTCATTGCAGGAATTCGAACTCACGTCAATCGACGCGAAGCCTACATGCTACCACTGAGCCATCATTGCTTCAATTCATTGTCTAGTAATTTACAATTTAGAATCATTAATTGTTTTGTGATGTTGCTTAGTGGTATTATGCTGAGACATTGCATTAATTAATATTGTTTTGCGTGAGCTTTTGTTCAAGACAATATGGTGAAACTATAGCAGTGTGGCAAAACATTTTCTCATGTCACTTGTGGTGGCTAGCTTGGTTGGGTAAGGTTCCACCACAATGTTTTTTTTTTTAATTAAAGGAAAAGAAAGCTGGTGGTAAACCTAAAGGCGCGTCCAAAGGAAATGGATACACACGAGCATGCAAACTGTCTCCGGCTTTATCCGAACTGTTGGGAGAGGAGTCAATGCCCCGCCACGAAGTTGTTAAGCGTATCTGGGGTATAATTAAAGAAAAAAACTTGTATGATCCGAACAACAAGCGCTTCGTTGTCTGTGACAAGAGCTTGTACAAAGTGATCGGTACACAAAGGTTCAGGGCTTTCGGTATGATGAAATACCTAAAGACGCATTTCTTGGATTAAATTATATATGTTAACGCTAAGAGACGTTATAATATCTAGATAGAAGGACTTGTTGTCTATTCATCTTTTATTTATAATATTATATGATTGATATAAGAGCATTATCACATGAGATTCCTTACTCATGTTTTTCATCATCATCTGTGGGAAATATATTGTCCCTTATATAATAAAGTATCAGAATTAGGCATAGAAAATTTCATGTATCACTGCTACTTTTCATATGAAATGAAAAATAATTTATAATACCAAACTATGAATCTCTATGACTGCTAGTTTTCATATGATGTGCATCCGAAATGTCTACAAATCACGTAATTAATTGACTGTAATGTAGTAACCGGAAATTAATACAATCATGTTGAGCACAATTATTTTAAAATATAGCCTGTTTTTATTTATCACCTGTGAAATAGCAGTGACGAGAATATTTAACTTCACAGCTATACAGGTATATTAAAATATGTATAATTTTCATGCCTAGTCAGATTTAACTGATGTGGTGGAGTGATCTTTGGGTAACTAACGCTTATTAAGTATCGCAGGTGCCTTCTACAGAAAAAAAGCAGCATTTTGACTTATTTAATTGGTGAATATATCGTTTCATCGTTTTTACTTGTATCACTATTCAATAAGTTTAAGGGACGATATATTTTTGTAATCGAGTCTCACCAATTGTAAGTTTGCAAGTTCATTAGCTTCACATAAAATGCAATTAGGGTTGGCACGTAAACTATAATGATAATATTATGAATAATTATATGAAACATTATTTCAATTATAATATTGAATTGGTTTGAAGGTATTGAAGGTTTGAATATATTCGTTATATGAAATATAGTGAAACATATCAAAAATAGTTTAAATAAAGGAGAGGTTATATACAATTGCAAATTAATCAACAACTTGTTGATAATAACATGACGACCTTAAGGACATTACTAGCTAGCGACTGGGTAGTTTCAGTTATACTAAGCAACATGAGTACAAACATTGCAACAATCAGTGGCGGACTAAACTGGTGGGTACTAAAACCTTGGGGGTTCTAAAACTCAAAAAGTTCCTTCGAGATTTGGAAGTTGCCTAGACCATTTTAAATTAAATCCTTCAGATGGTCAACATATGTTCAGTTAATGAGTGGCAGTATGGAATTTGAAGCCCCGTACGTACACAAATAATTACAAAATTATTCCGAAAAACTTTCAACTCGTGAAGTACTAATAAAAAGCTAAAAAACAAAACTGCCTTGATATACCACATATATTTTACGTACTGTGATTTATTTTAAAATTATTAGTTTGGGGGTAAATGAAGTCGGTTACCTGGCAACACTGTCGGGGTTGTTGGTTACCTGGCAACACTGTCGGGGTTGTCGGTTACCACCTACATTGGCCTTAATATGACACTGATAAAAAAAGTGATTACATAATTTGAAAAGATTTAATAATTTTGATTATAAATTCGCAAGTTATTTTGTGCTTTCCTAGTTATTTTGTGTTATTTCGTTATTCTATGATTCAAAATTTGATTCAATGAGCATGGTGAAGTAAAAACATATGTGTCGAATGTTTCTTTTCAGTTTGAGAGCAAATGTGTTTCGTTAAATAATCTGTCATAATCCAAAGTACAAAACATTTGATAACGGCAATAATAATATTCAATTATGGTTTGGTTGCCAGTATATAAAAAAGATTTACCTCTCAAGAAACTGAAAGTTATACTTAAAATGCTTAGTATTTCCTTAAGAGACAAATTAATTACTACTTTTAAGTTTTTGTTAAGTTCAATTGGAACATAGTTTATACAGTTATTCGTGTTTCTCTTCATAATATCCGCAGGACGGTCATAAAAGCTACACTAAGAAATTAAAAACAAACTTTTTTTTATACTTTATTATTATAAGTGTTATTACACGACAGAGCATACATGTACGAACAGAAGGTGCACACCTAAACTTACAAAATAAAATGTGTTAGAATTAAATCGCGTGCGCATCTAATTATTAGCATTTAATCGTCGAGCGAAAGAGTTGCTATTATCTTGCATAGACCTTTTTTTTTATTATTATAATCTGAAATAACAAAAGTTATGACTTAAAATATTGATAACTCTTGGTATACATGTATATGTGTAGATTTGTTTGAAAAATTAATTGTTTAATACGTTTATGGAAACAGAAAAGCATCTTACCGCGATCCCCTGTTTTGAGCCACTTAGAAAGCATATAATTGTGTACATGTGTGAACAATGTAATGATGTATACATCATGCATACACTGCCGCTTATATTATAACGCGTAATAAGTTAATTAATAATAATTTTTTATCTTCTTCCAAACTAAAAGAAGCTAAATGAATCATTTGTTGGCAAATTCCAAGACAATACACGGTTGCGATTAAAAGGTGAAAATTCTTGGTAATTTTGCAATAGCTCAGCACCAGACATCACCAATATGTTTTGAGCCACGTGGTAAATAGCCCGTGGTATTTTTCGTGAATAAACCTTACCCAGTAACAAAAGTGGAAGGCGTCTTACCCAGTATTTTAGTGGGACATTAAGGGAAGACACCTTACCCAGTAAGTTAGTAAGTGAAAGGCGCGCCTTACTCAGTAATTTAGTGGGACATTAAGGGAAAAGCGTCTTACCCAGTATTTTAGTGGGACATTAAGGGAAAGGTGTCTTACCCGGTATTTTAGTGGAGTCTTAAGTGAAAGGCGCCTTACCCAGGAATTTAGTGGGGACATTATGGGGAAGACGTCTTACCTAATAATAATAATACAGTGAGGCATTACGTCTTACCTAATAATAATAATACAGTGAGGCATTAATAATTTGGTATCATATTAATTATACACCGTTAGTAAAATTCTTCCAGGCAGTTTACTTTTCAGTAAGGCACTGGAAACTGGGGAAAATGTCGAGGCATTTAATTGCCATCCGAAAATTAGATATCGCGTCGGTGTAAAGGAATAGGCTGTTAATTTTTTGAATAATTAACCTGAGTAGGTAGAGTCGCAGGAAAAGATTCATCGCTTGAAATTATATTGGTAGATTCATTATGGCTTGTACAAAACGTCTGATATTTTAAAGATATTTATGTAATCACTCGAAAAAACTAGATTTTTGTGTAACAAACCATGATGTTATATTGTAAAGTTCCACAAACACGTTTGTGTACAGGCGAACGAGCCATGACTATCAATTTAGAAATTTTCCCTCCCAATGTTTAAGGACGAATAAAGGCCGGTTGAAGTTTTCGGGGGCCAATTTTGAAGTCAATTTATTTAAAGGAATATTTCGTATATTTTTTCTCAGTAATATATTTTTATTATTTTCTTTTTGTCCAACGTTACGGAAAGCTATTTGGACGTAATTTTTAGTTCTTTTAAGACTATTTTGTTTTTATTATTTGGCAGCACTGATTTGGGGTGGCTCAGTCCCTTGTTACGAGTCTTTTTTTCTTACATTACAGTGAACAATAATTACTGTTGTAATGTGATTGTATATAAAAATGCTCAGAAAGTAAGATAAAACGTTAAAAATAATGAATAAAGTATGACAAATTATGTTTTATGTAGTTTTATTTGATTTTTTTTAAAGTAATATACGTACATTTTCATATTATTAGAAAGTCACTCTAGATACTAGTTAAGGAATGATTTGCTATTTTAATTTGAAGCAAAGATTCTTGCGAATTAATTTCGCATAGAATTTAATTCAATTTTAGAGCCAATCCTGGTAGTATAGTCTAAATAGTGGCAACATCGGTTCGTGTACAATACCGCGCCAACTTATACACTTATACTGTACGGTTGATACAATTTTGGCGCTTTTAGTAGAGGTTACAATTGAGAGCTGCGCACGCATCGTGCTACGGAAGTGAACCCTGATAAATTTTGCCATCAATGATTATAATGTGAATTCATTTCTACTAGCTTTTAATGTGTAAAAATAACGTGTAATAAGTACAGGTGCCTACGTTATTTTTATTGGATTAAAATAATTATTTCAACACGTTTGCTCAAAATAATGCATTTACGAAGCGTGCGGTAATATTTTTACCACATTGTATACAAGCTTCGTAAATGCATTTTTTGAGCAAATGTGTTGTAAAATTAATTTACACTGTTATCATCATCACTACGTCATGTTGACACGCGGGATAACATTTTTGTAGATATTTTGTTACGCTTAAGAAGTGCGTACATAAGTACACATTTTTTTTAAAAATAGTAGCCCTTTATAGAACATCACTGTGTCTGATGGTCAGCACGGTACAATACAAAAACAACGGCGAACACCGAGAGATCACCAGTCGCTGATGTCATGCCGACCGAAACTGAATATGCTGATACCACGATGCGAAGCGCATATACGAATCATCATGACGAGCTTTTCACCATATGCATGGTGGTTGCCATCCAGTCTGGCTGCATAGCTCTCGCCGTAAGCCGAGTATATGTTCCTGGGTTCCTTCCAGCCCTAACAACATAATTTGTTGTCAAATCTACACAACATTTGATTGCTGACTCGAACGCTATTCCTATTTCTGGAGCAAAGCAATAATGTTCACGCTACTGTATTACGGTCTGAAGAGTGTGGTAATCACTTATGGTGTAAAAGCGTCAACCAATGGCCTCGAAAGATAATCTCGTTCTATCTTGATTAGGGGCTAGGGCCGGCGCTGTATGTATTTTGGTGCACACTTTTGCTGAAAATGGTCACCTGAAAATGGAAACCTTGTCAAGGTCAACTGCGATTATATATCGACCGACTAAGGGAGAGTTCAAGTATTACGTAACACAGTATATGGAGATTTTTGACCCCCCCTGCCCCCATGTAACGTTTTTCTTTACTCCCCTCCCCCGTAGTGAAACGTTAAGTAACCACCACCAAGTGACCATTTTTACCTGAAAGTCACAATTATGTCACAAAAATACTCTACGCGACCGTTCTGAAGGGTTAAAACGATGTTACGTAACAAGTAGTTCAAAAGCCCCCCTCCCGCCCCTGTAACGCATCGTAACGTTTCAGAAGAACCAAATTCGTTACGTAATACTTGAACGCTCCCTAGAACAATATTTTATAGAGAACGATGTAAAACAAGGTCTGAAAGTGACAACTTAAAAGTACTTACATTAAAATATAAATTTACTTAAAATTACCTACATATAGATATTACAAAATCCATATAAATAAAATAATTGAGGTTTGCCGTTGTGAGCGCATCATGCATAAAATACTCGATAGATTTTGATGTTTTTTTGTTTTACTACTGAGATACGTGGTCCTTTTAAAAAAACTCATGATATATTAATAAACAATAATTCTGTAGTCCACGCGAGCGGAGCCGCGGACACAGCTAGTTATAAATACATTCTTCACATATTCAACGATAGGTTAATTAAGTCGGAATAGTTTCCCGACTCTTTGAAAATCATACAACCTTTTTCAACGGTATCTACTTATGTGAGTACATACCTAAATCTGTAACTTAGTAATATCGATTCAACGAACGTCAAGGTTTTTATAAACAACTTATTTCTAACATACATTATATTAGCTAATATAAATAGACTAAAACACAAAATTTACTCATACAAGTGATCAAAGATACATAACGATGGCTTGCAACGAAAACGTAATAAAGAACATTGCGAATGAAGTTACAAGGTATTGCCAAGGAAATAATGTTACTGTTGATCCAGAGTTCGTGATATACCTTATCGACTTGCTACTGCTAAATCCTAAATACGGGACGTTATTCAGCAAGACGATAAACAGAAATAATCTTGAGTATTTTGTCGAAGAATGCGTTAAAATACTGATGCGTAAGTAACTATGAAATTCCATCTATCTAGACTAGGTACACTACTACTACACGGACACCGTGTCAGTCGGCGAAAGTACGAATCTCTATATTAAGCCTGAACTTTTCGGTAAAGGAAAACATCGCGATAAAGCCATAGCATGGTGGTAGGGCATTTCCCAATGTCCGCCTGGCTAGCTACCACCCTCAAGTTTAAAATCTGTTACCAGGCACTAATAGGTGTATTCCGGCAGCTGCACTAGACAATCAGTTCCTCCTCTAGGCTTAGCGTGCTAGCATCTTAAGCCACATCGTCACTAAACATCAGGTGATATTGTAAGGATTACCGCGTATTGCTTTAGGAAGGTCGTATGGAGATAAATAATGGATCTGACTCCTTGTTGAATACTTGGAAAAGCTTGGGAATGGGAAGCTGATTTACTAATGCATGTTTATTTCGTTTTTTTTTCGAACTGTGTATACTGTTAGCCTTAGGAGCTCTGGAGCCTTTGCGGCTTTTATACCTTCACCGGGCTTGGGGGCGAGCGCTTAAGGCACTCAGCCGCGAAAGCATTGCAATGTTTATTTCACAAAACCGACGTCTTTATCTTTTAAAGTAGGTCCACAAAGAACTATTAAATTGCAGTCGAAAAATAGATAATAACTAAAACAGTAATAATACATCTGGGCACAATAAAATATAAATCTAGAGACGAACAATAATTGAAAACGAAAATAAGTAATAAAACATTAAGATTAACAATGCACCGTGTTGTGCGGACGGTTTGTGGGAAGGCTTTTTTTTTTTTTTTTTTTTTTTCGAACTGACTACACTGTTAGTCTGAGGGGCCCTGGAGCCTTTACGGCTTTTACAGCTTTACCGGGCTTGGGGGCGAGCGCTTAGGGCACTCAGCCACGAAAGCTAAGCAACAACATCCGAGGGTGCCAAAGTGGCCGGACCTCGGCTCGGACTGTTGCGCGTATGCAATTAAGTCGCGATCTGACTAATTCCCTATCCGTAATTCGATCTAAACTAACTATACATATATACATGTTTCTGCCCCCTGGGAGGAGGGAAGGAACATGTGTATGTGTATTTAGTGGTCTGAAAATTTTTGTCTATTCTAACTAGGCAAAAAAAGAAAAAAAAAGGTCCCTTACAGAACCTATGTACCTATGTGTGTTGTGCATGTGTGTATAATGCAGTGTCATGTATGGCTGTGAAAGCTAGTGATTGTGCAGTCACTTGTATCGCGCGAGCGGCTGCTTGGCTCAAAGGCTCCATGCCGATGGATCGGACCTAGGCTTGAGTTGCCGCAGAGGAGGGCGGTCGTGGCGGGTGTGCGGGAGCGAAGTTAACCGTACGTCCCCTGCGGAGGGAACGGTGGTTTCGCGGGCGTGGGCGCGAGCACGCATATGTTGCGGGAGCGGACGCGTAGTAATTATTAGCTTTCTCGATGTCGTCGTCGGGATCGACAAAGAGATTTCGCGGACGGCGTTTATAACGTTTGGCAACGGGGATCGAGTTGTCTGGGACGTAGTTCACGGTGGATTTTACGAGCGGGTTGGGGTGATTCGAAGCGCTATCGAAGTATCTCCTGGTGAGATATTTCACATAGGCTTCTATCGAGGGAAGCCTCATGTCCCTGTGGAGGTCCATGTTCCTAACGAAGGCTGGAGGGTCAAGCAGGCGACGGAGAAACCGATTTTGGACTCTTTGCATGCGGACAAAGTTATGTTTGGACATATGTGCGAACGCTGCGCAGCTATATGTCAAGATCGGACGGACGCACATCTTGTATAGTGTAAGCTTATGTCTTAAGGACATTTTGCTTACCGAACTGAGCAGGGGTCGCAAGCGGGAAAGGATCCAGACGGCCCTATTCCGGACTATAGTAACGTGTGCGTTGAAGTTAAGTTGTGGGTAGGCCTTTGTCGGCTGCGGCTGATGGACACGTACAGGGTGAGTATTGTATGAATATTAGTGGACGAGCCCTTGGAGTAACTGATTCTCGTTTATTATTGTGGCATACACATCAACTGGGTAAATTGTATGTGTGTCGCAACAAACCTATACATAATTTTTTAAAACTATTATAATGTCTTAAAATTTGTAAGTATGTTTATAGGAGTTAACCTCTAAAACTAATGATTCGATTCTGAAATTTTTTCCACTGATAAAAAGCTAAGATCAAACTGATGGGTATAAAAAGTTTTAGGTATAGTTTATAAATCCTATAGTCTACGCGAGCGCAGCCTCGTAAAGCTAGTGGTTTATAAAGTCAAAGTAACTTGTATTTCACAGGTGGTGACACATCAACCAATACGTTGAAAATGCAATTCATAATACAAATGAATTATGATAAACTACAAAACTTAGTTGACAAGCATTTGGAATCTATTAATAAGTGTCTACGACCGTTAGTCAATGAGATTCTAGAAGAAGACCCGGAGCCCAACGATGAAGCCGCATTCAAGAAACTTTTCAGAAAGATATCAATCTATATCATACTTTCCAGTGGTTTGGGTAATCCTGGGAACATCGTAGTAAGTCTTTGACATTGTATTATTGTAAAATTTATAGGTAATTAAACAGCTCTTAGAACAATGTGAATTTTGCTAACTGACACATAAGGTGCGTTTACATGAAGTTTTAGGATTAATTTCAGAGACGATTTTGGCAAATTCTCTTTTTAAATAAAAGTTCTCTACGTCATATCTATGCCGTACTGTGGAACTATCTTCCATCAGTTTGTTCCCTCCTCACTATAACATGTACTTAGTCAAACAAAACATGAAGAGACATTATAAGCATGCCGGTATGGCAGCGATGACTGTCGATGAATTGTAGATCCTTGAGTGGTCACCGTTGTTGTTGGATTACACTGTACTTACCTTCGGGAACAGTGCCTTCCCTTTACTCTTTGATATATAGGTATATATCGTGTTAGTAGTTGTATTTTACAATACTTCATATTATGCTGGCGCGGTGTTTAAGCCTGTGCTTTTTTTAGGAAGATATCTCTTGCTCAACATTGGTATGTACCCATAAACTTCTGTAGAACTTATTTTAGACTTTAAAGGAAGGAATGGCTGCTTTAGAAAGCGTACTGTCTATGGAGGATCTGAAAGTGTTTGTTGCTCTACCTCGAGCAGAAAAGCTGATCCAATTGAACGAGCTGCTGGAAGTAGTTTCAGGAGTCAGACTCTTTAATAGAGATTGTAAGAAGGGCGGTGAAGCGATACCTGACTGTAAGTAATTTATATTATCTTAACAGATATGAGCAAACACTAATAACTGACCTTTTGAATATTAAAAAGGGTGAATAAATTTAAAATGTTTCTTAATTAAATCAATTTTTATTCGCATACAAGGACCTTTAGGGACTTTTGTCCTCAGTTAGCGATATCAAATTATAATACTAAATATCTGAAAACTTAACTTTTTATTATTAAATTAATTTGGGCTTCCAGTTGGTACATGAATATTTTGCGTGGACAATTTAGAAACCATTCACTGACTCGAAATAATACTGAATCGATAAGAGTTTCTCACCCATAGGCAAAATAGTTAAGTATGGGAATTCATAACACAATACTGCGAAGGACGTATTAAGCCCTTTATTGCCTTGATTTTGCGCTTCTGAGTAAAAACTTTGTAATGGAATTAATTTCCAGTACCGTTCAACCTTGTGGATGCTAGTAAAGCCTGTTTGACCTCGCTATCCAACTCGCTTATAACTGTGATGCAACGTGTGAACACCCTCACCACGGCCATAGAGGATTCCATTATTATCGAAGACGAAACCGGGAATGTGCTGATCGATGTTACACCTAATTCTGAGATAACAATGTAATTATATCTTTTTAATTTTATCGAAAACTACAAGCAACTTTTTTAACACAAACTCAAATTACACTTTATACATTACAGTGACATTATTGACAAACTCTTGCATTATGTAATGACGTGGTTGAACACGATAATTATGTTATACATGTATATAGAATCGGCACGTGTACATACTGATACATCAACGCTAGAAAAAAAATGTTAAAATGATCATGTCCAGACGTTCAAACACGCCGATTAGTGTATGGAGACATATTTTAAACTTGAGCCAAATAGCCAAAGAAAAGCACCATAAAATGTTAATGAACTTCTAAAATTGGTAGACATTTTTTGTATCGTTTATAAGTTTAGCATTATCACTCCTCAATCTGGCGAGGAAACTGGCTCTCAAGTGCAGCTGCCTTTAGACACCTATTGGTGCTTAGCGACAGATTTTCAACTTGAGGGTGGGAGCTAGTAAGGTGAGCATTAGAAAAAGCTTTACCACCATGCTATGGTTTCATCACGATGTTTTCCTTCACCGAAAGCTCAGGCTCATTGCAGGGATTCGAACTCATGTCGATCAACGCGGTGTCCGGACACGCTACCACTTATCATTTACATAATCGCCATTATCAATACTATTATGCTCTTATGACGTCCCGTATGTTAAAACATAGAGATTAGATATAAATAGATTATTTGTATATAAACAAAGAATAGCTCTTAAAGAAGATACTAGATTTCGTGGTAATCTATACATATATAATAAAATTGAAGTCTGTTTGTAATGGCAAAATAACAGGTTTTTACTAAATCGATATGAAAGTAGATATACGTTGAACCTATAAAAAAACCCAATTTTAAAATTTTTATCTGTCTGTCTGTTTGTTCCGTTTAAACTCCGAAACGGTTGGACCGATTTTGTTGGGGCTTTCACTGGCACATAGCTGATTTTATTAAGGAATAACTTAGGCTACTTGTATATTAAAAAAATAATTGGGGTACCGCATAAAAAAATAAAGACTTTTTAGTAGTCCAATCGAACGGAACCGCGGAGACAGTAAAATATAAAAGGCTGAATAACTGATATTGCATCCCAACCAAACTTCTTTGCTGTGTCCATAAGACGGTTCTATGCTAGCATTTTCTATATACTAATATTAATATGTAATGAACTTAATAAGATACACAGAATATCAACGGAAAACTTTCAGAGACCACTACAAGCAGGTATTCGATCTGCTCTCCTTCAACCGGCAGTACGAGGTGTTCATTCGAAAACTCCTCTCGGATGTGGAGACAATGACGCATAAAGCGTCACAGTACGTTGAAAAACTTAAGATCATTCTAGAAGAGTTACACGCAGCTGTAAAGTACAAAAGCGCTGTACCTATTGTCGCGGTCTTCGTAAGTGTTTGCCCTACTAAAATACCGTTTTAGTTATTTTTATCCATTTTCCTTAATTTCACATGTAGGATATAAGTATTTTCTGTCTATTTTTTGCTTCTTTAGCTAACTAAGAATAGCGTACAGCTTTTTTTATCGAGTTTCATTCAGAACAAATCTAAATATTAATAGGGCTGACCAATAAGGGAATGAATTTCTGTAATAGTTAAGTTCAAAGAGGGGTAGGGCACAGATATATTTCTTTAGAGATTTCTCTCTACTTGGGTCAGTCCGACTGATGGAACACCTCTACCCTAGAGAAGATCGCAGATGAATAACCCTGTGTTGTGTTACTGCGGTGAGTAGGGTATTCCAGAGCTCCTTGGTGTAGGGCCGTAGGGAGTTTCAAGGTCGGCAGGCGCTGGTGATACCCAAGTTTTACAAGCGTCTACAGACTACGGTAGCCGCTTACCACCAGGCGGGCAGTACGTTTGTATGAAATATCTCACCAGGAGATACTTCGATAGCGCTTCGAATCACCCCAACCCGCTCGTAAAACCCACCGCGAACTACGTCACAGACAACTCGATCCCCGTTGCCAAACGTTATAAACGCCGTCCGCGAAATCTCCTTGTCGATCCCGAGGACGACATCGAGAAAGCTAATAATTACTACGCGTCCGCTCCCGCAACATATGCATGCTCGCGCCCACGCCCGCGAAACCACCGTTCCCTCCGCAGGGTACGTACGGTTAACTTCGCTCCCGCACACCCGCCACGACCGCCCTCCTCTGCGGCAACTCAAGCCTAGGTCCGATCCATCGGCATGGAGCCCTTGAGACAAGCAGCCGCTAGCGCGATACAAGTGACTCTACAAACACTAGCTTTCACAGCCATACATGACACTGCATTATACACACATGCACAACACACATAGGTACATAGGTTCTGTAAGGGACCTTTTTTTTTTTCTTTTTTTGGCTAGTTAGAGTAGATAAAATTTTCAGACCACTAAATACACATACACATATTCCTTCCCTCCTCCCAGGGGGCAGAAACATGTATATATGTATAGTTAGTTTAGATCGAATTACGGATAGGGAATTAGTCAGATCGCGACTTAATTGCATACGCGCAACAGTCCGAGCCGAGGTTCGGCCACTTTGGCACCCTCGGATGTTGTTGCTTAGCTTTCGTGGCTGAGTGCCTTAAGCGCTCGCCCCCAAGCCCGGTAAAGCTGTAAAAGCCGTAAAGGCTCCAGGGCCCCTCAGGCTAACAGTGTAGTCAGTTCGAAAAAAAAAAAAAAAAACGTTTGTATTATATAATAAAAATTATATAAAATACTAGATTTTTTTACAATGATTAACTTGTAAGGCTTGTAAAGACTATTCCAGGTGACATCTTCATAGGATATATAATTATAACGAAATGCCTTGTTGTCTAGTTGGAAGACATGCGGGCTGGTAGGTGTCTGTACCAGACTGGGTTGCGACTAATACGTAGAAAGATGGGAATTAATTATTAATGTGTGTTAAAAAACACGGACATAATTTTATTACAAACATGAAATTGCATGGTGATGAACCCGTCACAGTGACTCTTTTGTTTTGTCGCGTTTCGGGATCAGCCAGCCAAATTTAGGTGCCGAGAGGCTACAGGTTGGTATGACAGTGACGTCCGTCAATGAGCTACCGGTCTCGTATGGTCCAGTCATTTTAGTAAGTTCACCTCGAAATTTGAGATTACCAGCTATAAACTCGTATAAACTTGTATTTTGACATCCTAAAAGTTGTCACAAAATCCACATATGGTAGAGTGTACGAGACCATTAAAATCTATGGTGAAAGGTAAAAAAAAATTGCACGTTTTTTTGCAAATATCTTGTTTCCTATGAGGTTTTCATTATTTATATTTATTATCATTATTATAGAGAATTAAATTCCCTACAACTTTTGTTTCAAAAATGTTTTTATACGTTGAATCGTTTTCGAGATAGAGGGCGCAGAGCGCGCGGTTAGAGCATAGGTCAACGGGTAGTCCCGGTCAAAAACACGCCATATAAAGTTTAATAATTATTGATTAATACATAATTATTAATAATTTTCATTTCTTATAAACTATTACATTATATTTAATATTTTTTTCCATTAATTAAATTTCTATCTATTCAATAACACATAACCGATTCCTAAAATAAAAATAAGGGACAAATTAAATATAAAAATATTAATAAATTTTAATTATATTCTCATTACCACTAATGATGTAGGTTTTGAGACAACTTTTAGGATGTCAAAATACAAGTTTATACTAGTTTACAGCTGGGTATCTGAAATTTCGAGATATTTAACTAATTTTGACTAAGATGACTGGACTATCAGTTGTCGTCGTTATCAGACACAGTGCCGTAATTTTATTATGCTACCTACAAAAAAGCAACAAGTTCGATTGCCGATGAAGATAACAATTGAGTCTGATAAGGTATCCTTTTTACTCTTGCTACTAATTTTAAGAGCGGTTCCATAACCTACCTTTTCATATCAGTTTCTTAATTCGAGGCTTATTTCGTAGCCATTGTTCTCCAAGCTGTGGCAAGTGTGGCGCGCGATGCAGAACGTAATGTTCCTCGTCTCGACAGTTAACAGACTGATGTCGATGCTGGCCGCCATACAGGATCAGACGAAGATACCCCATAACGTAATTGATAAGATGCTTAGCGGGAAGCAAGTGGTTTGTGATCAGGTATCTCCTATACTTTAGTTGATTATATTATATTTATTTAATTAATAACACTGTGTGATTATTATTTTTACTTACCTCAAGATATTCAAAGTATTTAGTATTCAATAAAAAGGAAAATTAAAAGTTTCATAGTAAAATACTTAAAGTTTAGGTAATGTAAAGCTGCCGGAACACATCTATTAGTGCTTTGCGACAGATTTTCAACTTGAGGGTGGTAGCTAGTCGGGCAGGCATTTTTAGAAAGCCCTACCACCATGCTATGGTTTCAGCACGATGTTTTCTTTCACCAAAAGCTTGAGCTCATTGCAGGGATTCGAACTCACGTCTACCGACGCGATGTCCGTACACGCTACCAGTGAGCCATCATTGCTTCAAATCAATCAATCATTGCTTGCCCGTTGTAAGATTTGATGCGATATTCCGTAATGGGTTGTCAATCATCGCTACAAATTCTGCTTTGACGTTGAAATAGCTATTATTTGAATTTGTAAATCAGTTATTTATGGGAAGGCAGGAAGTTCAAGAAGTTACAGAAGAACTATTTATTATTTTATGCACATTTTATTTGAATATGCGTGTAATTAACTTTCAGGAAAGGATGAATAGCCGTGTCAGTATGGAGCAGCGTCTGTCGCTGGGTTCTCTAAAGAACTATATGGCTTACAATGAAAGCTTTACTGCCGTCAATGAGAAACACGTCCAGGTGGGTTTCTATATTTTTACATTCACAGATGAATTCGAGTATTTTGTTATAGGGTAGGATATTCATTTTATACTCGGTTGGATCGTGATTGCTATTTGCATCTATTCACTAGAATAGATGTAAAAATAACCGTATCTTTTAAACATACGAAGTAAGCCGTGACGATATTGGTGAATCAATTCGCAAAAAGCCGCTTTTGGGGCGATTAAATGGCTTGCACTGTATAAATCAAAAGACATATATCAAACGAATGTTTTACATAATTGTACAATAACAATAACAACTCTATTTTCGTAAATTTTAGATAAATATAGTCTACCTATTTCAAATAATTAAATTTTTAATATACGATGTCACGAAAAACAGGAGAATTGCGCCGAAAAAAATTTTTGTCATAAGATAGTCTCCAAATTTCGTCTCTGTTCTTCTAAGTTTAGGCGAATATAGTTTGTGAGAGATTTTGGCGGGATCTCTAAGTTATGTATTGGTTTTAATTTTTATTCATAAATTTGTGTTATTTGACCCTATATTGTGTAACACAGGTGGCGTTTTGCATAATAGAGCTTAGTTATTGTGCACAAGTGAAGTGGATTGGAAATAATAACATGGATCATGAATTCTGATGCCACAATAACTCCCTAGAAAGTTCTAACAAGGGAGCCACCATCTTGTTAGGATCATGAAGTCGTCATAACAATGGAAAATATATTCACTCGATAATGGCAGTAATGGTTTTCAATAAAGAGAACCAGTTGTCAAGTTAGGAAAAAGAAGAAGAATATACTCTGCCTATTCCGCTTATAACCTGGATAAAGACATAAGATACTTTTTTTTAAGGTTTTTCATAATCTACTCATTTCTCTTTTTGTATCTCGCAGTCTACTTTTTACAGAACTATATTTATGTCTGCAGAAAATTATCTTTTGCAATTTGTGGACAAATTGACAACTTTGCGGTTCCGTAGGTGGATCAAACACCCTGTATGCGTGATAAACAACTGCAACGTATGAGTGTTTCAGGATCAAACAATTTATTTGTCTTGATTATCCACAAGCTGATATAAACTGTGATCAGTGAAGCCAAAGAGATCTCAAGTGATTTCCGTATACCCAGAAATTCTGCGTAGATCTGCCACAAGGTGGATCTCCAAAGACTTGGTGAATGTTGCGGGAACAGAATTCTAGCAGCGTAGGACCGGTCATAGTAGCGATCATTGATGGCGGCTTTGAACGCGAATACTTCGCATACATTTATTTACTAATTAGAGTTAACAGCTTTTTCGTCATGAAATATGTTCGTATTGTGATACCACCATATGTGAGTACAATACAGAGCTATAGATTTCTCGGATGTTGAAACCATCAATAGGTCGTCGGCTGGTGACGTGCAGATTATGCACATGACTTTCCTCAGGAGACAGCAATGAGACATTTAAAGACTGATATTATAATCTATTTATTCTTGGATTGAACATGGTTATACCAGTCTCACCTATCGCTCGTCTTCTATTAGCTTAATATTGTGATATTTTTGCAGTACTTGGGTTTCTGTGCTTTGTGCCTTACTGTGGGCGCCTTAGTCCCGAGTAACATGAAATTAGGTCTGATCAAGGCCAAAGGGAATCGATACGGCTTTTGCTCCGTGAGAATGGCAGCGAGGTTCAGCAGAGATCCTGATCGGTGAGTTGGTACTGATAAGTCTTATTTCAGTCTAATGCTGAATCTGATATCGGCTGAACTACGTTACTTTATTGGAACATTGGTTTGATGGTATTGTTAAAGTGTATGTGTACAAAAGTTTGTCTTTATAGTACTGCCTGCCAACTGCTGGACGAGTCTCTTCCTTAGGAAAGACACGCTTAGATGTAATTACTGAGAGAACATATGTATGGTGGTAAGGTTATTATCTCAAGCCTGCTTGACTAGCTACCACTCTCAAGTTTGTAACCCCGTCGCCAGGCACCTACAGGTGTGATCCGGCAGCTGCACTTGAGAGTCAGTCTCAAGAACAGGCTTAGGCCACATCGTGACTTAATAACAGTTTAAATAATGATTAAATACTAAATCTATAGGTAGAACATAAAAAAACATTGTAACATCATCATCATCTATGTTTTCTTACGATAATTTTATATCACCATCAGCTAGGTAAATTTAAACTCGTAACTGAAGGTATACGAATTTCGCTATTCGGTGGTTTAAGTTGACACGCTGCCAGACTTATTAGGGGACATCGGGGTTAATATTCCACTGGCCTAACGATTCAACCCTTATGGCTTTATTATACTTTTATATAATATTGTATTGTAACATTATTTTGTCTAGATACATTAACGAAGTGCTAGACTACGCGAGAAACAATCCGCACGTGATCAATCTATTGAATATTGTAGAAGACGTCTTCAGCGTTAAGGATATTGAGAATCTGGTCATCAAGCATGTGGCTAAGAGTGAGTATCATCGTCGACTTTTAAAGAGGTCTTTTGAGAATCTGTGCATAACATAAAACAGTCAGTGGATATCCAATATCACTTACCAGCAGTACCAGAATTATATAAAATTGATTAAATTTCCATCAATCAATCTATTCAGCCAAAAGATATCCACTGCTGGACATAGGTCTTCCCCAAAGATTGCTTGAATGACCGCTTATATGCAGCTCGCTGCCAGCGGGTTCCCGCAATCTTAACTAGGTCGTTGGTCCAGATTGTGCCGGGTCTGCCTACGCTGCGTTTCTCGGTATTCCCCATTCTACGCCCATCGGCCATTCGTTCTACGAGCGATGTGCCTCGCCCACAGTCACTTAAGTCTAGCAATTCTGAGAGTCAAGTCGGACTTTGGAAACTTTGGTTCTTCTGCGGACATCCACTTAATACTAAACTGCACTTCATTAATATAAACAATACAAATAATATGGTATAACCCTAATTCTTATTAAATAAATATGTATGTATAACTAATAAACTAATTTGAAATAATTTACAGTTCAGACTTACGACAAGGATATACAGACAGACGTGCATCCCGTTGAAGGTTATATAGAGAAGAATTACTCATGGGATTTATGGGAATGGAAGAGAAGAGCTTGTCAATGGGTATGATCAATGCTATTGTCGAATTCTGCTAGTATCAACTCGGTCATGGGAACCACACCACGATCCACATAACTTTTTCTGACGTTAGCGTATTGCTGTCTGAAGATTAAGGGTAGGGTAGATAATTAAAAAAAAACTATCCTTCCCAGGCAACGATAGTAAACTGCAGGACACATTCGACCCAGACAGACTACAGCCATCTGAGGTCCGAGATTCAGTGCCAGACTGTCGAACCCAGAGACAAATGTCTACAGACGATGAAAGACAGCGCAGTGAATACGACCGCCGAAAACTTTTTCATATGGGGCCTTAGAGGGCAGCTGGGCTACGGCCAACACGTAATGGACCTGAGAGAGCCGCATTCACCGGAAAAAAAGAAAGGTATTAAATTCAATCTCAACCCCACGTCCTCGACTTCGGCATTATCTCTTTCATCGGGCATAATAAGTCAAAAAAATAAATAGTTTTTTTTTTAAACAACTAAGGTGGCAAAGACGCGTACGGTCCGCCTGAAAGTAACCGGCTACCGTAGCCTATGGATGCTTCTAATACCATAAGTATCACTAGCGCGTTCTCGACCTTGAACCCCCCTTCCCCAAAGAGCTCTAGAAACTCTACTCAGCGAAGGAACGCAACACATGGTTAAATTATTTGACTTTGAACTTTTGTAGGGTGGAGATATTCCACCAGTCGGCCTGCCCCTTGTAGAAATAAATCTCCAAAGAAATTTCTTTGTACCTATCCTACCTATAACTAATTGATAAAAATATTTAATAAACACCGAGAATTAAAACCTTTGCAGTAGAACCCACTAATGAACTTGCAGGATTATCCTTCAACGAACGCCCCGGATGTGAAATGACTTCACTGCTGAGATTTTTGTAGGGGACTACAGTGTAGGGTTCTTCAAGAGGGTAACAAATCTTTTTTAAATGGTTGGCAACGCGCATGTCATTCTTCTAATGTTGCAAGCGTTGACCGTACCGCACTCTTGTTTACTAAGAAGTGTAATGAAAAAATTTAAAAGCACAACTAAATTTCACAGATGACCGAGAGGTTCATACGGCTTACAATTAAAATCAATCAACCATACAACACACACACACACACACTTTTCTAAGTGAACTTTAATTCATGTCCATTACAATTACAATACTGTCATCTGTATCGTGTACTATTTTTTGACGGATTTATTGGAAATTGTCTATGTGGATAACCCTAACATGGCGAAACCGGAATAAATGTTAAAATCCACGCAAAGTTCGACTCAAGAAAGCACTACTGCCATAACTATTTAAGCCTCAAAAATGCTGGATGGTATTATGACATGAAAATTGTGTCCAGCTGAAGCACGACCATTTTTGAAGCGATGATGGCGCAGTGGTAGCGTGTACGACTTCGCGTCGATTGACGTGAGTTCGAATCCCTACAATGAGCCTGAGATTTCGGTGAAGGAAAACATCGTGAAGAAACCATAGCATGGTGGTAGGGCATTTTCTAATGCCTGCCTGGCTAGCTACCACCCTCAAGTTGAAAATCTGCCGCCAAGCACCAATAGGTGTGTTCCGGCAGCTGCACTTGAGAGCCAGTCTTCCACTAGGTTTAGCGTGTTACCATCTTGGGCCGCATCATCACTTAACATCAGGTGAGATTGTGGCCACAGCGCCAAACCTACAACGATAAAAAAAAAAATACACAATGCGTAACTCTCGTCACAATAGCAAGCTTAAGTGTGTCGTATTCCGCAATTAGCCAGTGTATATCAAGTAATCAAACAGTGTTTTTGAGATCTGTCTTGTGCTCGGGTCGTGACTACCATACAAATTATACTAAACCCATCACTCTGACTCTATTGGTTTGTCGCGTTTTGGGATCAAGTGATTGTCGCGATTCTTTTTGGATTATCCCTCCTTACCAACATGCACAATACCACAATAGTCTGAATAGTATTGTTGGCAACACACGTTGCCTCGAGACATTCTAACTGGGCCCTTTGAAGTAGCAATTACCACAAGCCTGAGGAGTGCTGTATATTAGAGGTTGCTGAAGTCGTAGTGGTAGAGTAGCTTAGATTGGCGGAATATCGATTAGATCTCCGCAGGTTCGAACCCCGGCAAGTACCAACAAAAATTCGGTATTCACATACATTTACTTATTTAAATTGGTAACATTATCTGCTGAGGGTGAAGAAAAATATCGTCAGGAAACCTGAATGTTTGAGAAATGTTTCACCTGAGATTTTCTCGGCGTTTGAAATCGCGAAGACGTCGTGGGCTGGCTAGTGATTAAGCCATTGCCTTCCCTCGGGAAGAGGCCTCTTTGCCCATGAGTGGGACACTTACAGGCTGGTATTATTATAATAAATAGTTATAGTCAGGTGGACTGTTTGAAAGAGGTATTTATTATTACAGGTAAAGAATTAAATGTGTGCTCGTGGCCGTGTATAGAGATCGCGGTTCCGAGCAACTGTTCTACCCTTTCCAGCGATGAAACTGAGAGAAGGCATACGTTTTATAGTCCTAACGAAGCCAAGTAACTCCGGGGTACGCCGGTACGCGTCGGCCATTTTGCGCACATGACTTAACATGTATATATATATATATATATACATGTATGACATAACATATATATTATCTATTTGTGATGTCAACAAGGTCGTTCTTAATGGATTTCTCTTCACTGAAATGAATGAAAAAAATTTTTTGTAACAGTGTTATTTTATAATTATGATAAACAATGTATTTTACACTTACTTTTTACCTTTCATTTGTATTTGACGTTATAATTTGTGTGATATTTAAGTTTCCATTTAGTTCATGACCACAAGTATCGTATTTTTTTTAATTTTTATTGGTGTTATCACAGATTTGAGAAAAAGTCAAATAGAGCATTTCAGAACACGAAAATGTCTTATATAGCATACTTTGATATTATTTTCCGTGTCATTTGTTACTTATTACAAAACTACAACAGTGTTGCTAGGTTATAATGAACCATATTCCTGGAAGTTATAGTAAAATACATGTATGTAGAGTTGGAAGATAATTTTATTTAGAACCTATTATTAAAGGCAGAGTAATATTTGTTTCGTAATAGTTTATAGCTAGAAACACTGAAAGTGATAGCGTTACAGTTCCAAAGTAATAATTACAAAGAACCCTGGCCAATTTGTGTCCCAGTCGAAAATATAAAATCCAAGATGGCTAGCAAATATTTCAAATACAACATCGGAACCATTAGGTATAGGCATGGATGATGGATTTAACGACTAAACTGCTGAAGTGGAAAAACAGTAAGTTATTTTAACTATCCTGGCAACATTATTCAACGGTCGCACGAGTTTTGTTTTTTATATAAAATATTTAGACGACTAAAATAAAATATAAAGTATTATATGTATGCATATCTTTGACAATGCACTTCATTTTAATAGACCCTCTGTTCTTATCCAGGATCTCATTATAAAAGTTTTAAATTTGACTGTATGAGTTTTTGATTTGATTTATATTCTCTTCTTTACAACTCTAAATCTATTTTCGAAGCCTGTGTAGCTTCTCCACGGCTTCTCTTGCAAGAGTGACGTCATCGGCACGTTGGCGCAGTTGGCTGGCTTCATCACTGAGGAGGCGCAATGATGAAACCAGAGCATTCAAGGATTTTGGCATAATGGCATCTGGGACTGCCAGCTTCGCTAGTTTCGCCTAAAAATAGATACATTTAATTAGTACTATGGCGAATGAAATATTTACCGAACATTTATTTTTAACGCTCCCCTAGGCGCAGTGAGTAACGTGATGTGTTTATATGTATTTGATGGTGATGTAAAGTGGAGGGGAGTAAATCGGTTCGGCTCGCCAGAGCCGATTGGCTGTTAGCAGCATCATATCTGAGGAAATCACACGTCTGTTGAGCAAGAGCAACTGCCGAAATTTTGCGTCAACTAAATGCACAGTTCACTAAAAAGGGGATGCTAGGAATCTAAGTTCTAAGCTTAGAACTAGATGCTTTCAAGGACCCAAGTCTACGACTGGCACAAAAAAATTACCGATGGGCGAGAGTCGGTACAAAATAAGAGCCCTGCACGCCGACCGCAGACAAGCACGTGATGAGACGAATATTCTTACGATCGATTAATGATTGGTCTCCGCTGCGCCCCGACTAGATGCCGAATTTTTGATATCAAATTTTAGTCAATCTTAGGTAGTACCTATATATCAATACTCGTTATGACCTTTTATCTACTAAGTATTAATTTATTACAACTTAGATAAAAGTCCTTATCAAAAAAAAAAAAACACGATAATTTAAACAATAATTCTGTAGTCCACGCGAAGGAGCCGCGAGCACACCTAGTTAAATATAAATATAATTAATATGTACTATGTATGTTTATTTATCATCATATCTCGGGAACTATGAACTGATTTTGATGAAACTTTTTACGGTCAATTTGTGTTTATTATGTAAGCGTTTTTTTTAAATAAAAATTTATTATATCATTACAAGTCAACGCTTGCGACTTCGCTTACTAAATTATTTTAAATACAATTAATTTCTAGATGTGACCAAACAAATCAACTTTATAACGTATACTATTGCAGAAAGAAAAAATGCGGTATATGGGACAATGTTCGTCATTTATTTAAGCTACATTCATTTAATTATTGGATTCTATAAAATATTTTTTCTCATTAATAGGGTAAACTTTTGAAGTTGACATTAACAGTATTTTCTCACGCACACAAGCGTCACTTCAAATAGTAACTATCATACACTACGGTATTAAGTTGCCGTATTGTAGGAAGCGCGGTATCTAGTTGAAGCGCCCTTGAGCCAAGCAGCCGCTCGCGCGATACAGTGACTCTACAATCACTAGCTTTCACAGCCACACATGACACTGCATTATACACACATGCACAACACACAGGTACATAGGTTCTGTAAGGGACCTTTTTTTCTTTTTTTGTCTAGTTAGATTAGACAAAAATTTTCAGACCACTAAATACACATGTTCCTTCCCTCCTCCCAGGGGGAAGAAACATGTATATATGTATAGTTAGTTTAGATCGAATTACGGATAGGGAATTAGTCAGATCGCGACTTAATTGCATACGCGCAACAGTCCGAGCCGAGGTTCGGCCACTTTGGCACCCTCGGATGTTGTTGCTTAGCTTTCGTGGCTGAGTGCCTTAAGCGCTCGCCCCAAGCCCGGTAAAGCTGTAAAAGCCGCAAAGGCTCCAGGGCCCCTAAGGCTAACAGTATATAGTTAGTTCGAAAAAAAATATAGTTGAAGCGCAGCGGAAACCAATCATTAATCTATGTATGTGTATATCAGCTGTTTGGTTACCAAACAAGGAGCTGCGTTTAGTTTGGAATCAAATTATTTTGAGTTTCTCAAATTGATTTCAACTTGTCAGTAATTTCCTAATAAGTTCAAGGCTTGATTCAAAATTTTTAGGGACGTGTGACTTGCCTTATAACTATAAACTAGATTGGCAGCAACCTATTTATAACCAAGTACTTATCATTCGCCCTGATAAGATTATTACCTTAATTTTTGGCTTTGGAAGAGTCCAGATCGTTCCAATAATACTTTACTCAACACACATAATGGAGGTTTTGCTTAGAATTATTTTTAAAAAAATACTATTAGAAACTTCTGCGAAAAATTTGACCTACCTTAGCTTTCTCGCAGTTCTCCTCGTAAGAAGCCACTTTCTGTTTCACCTGTCTCAAATAATCCTGGATGTCGTCGGGTCCTGGAGATTGTTTCGCGAGCGATTCCTTCGACCTTTTTAACTCCCTTCTCAGACCTTCTAAAAACTTCTTATTACTGTCTATCCTCTGCTGGAGTTCTGCGTTTTTCTGCTGCAACTTAATGATCTCGTAATCCTCTTCAAGGTTTTCAGCGAGTAGACGCGTCTGACTTAGCGACATAGCGATAGGGTCGAGTTCTACGATGTCCGTTGAAGATTGGGCTTTTACAACGTCTTGCAGAAGTTGTTGACATCGTTGTGGTAAGTTTTCTATGTTTATATTTAATCTTGATAAGGTATCCGACGTCAATGTAGCTAAAATATTAATACATTTTATTTATTTAGTAGAGCGGTGGTCGTTTATAACTTTGTTCTCTGGAATTCGCATCGGTACATTCCCTAATTTAAATAATAATAATATCGTCTGATGGAGAAAGACAACATCGTCACAGATTCTGAAATTATCATTTGAAAACGCTAATATTTAGTGAGTTGGTTAGGTGAGAAAGTCTCATTCTTTCTCCAAAAAGCTGTGTTTGCTTAGGAGAGGGATATTTACACACACGTATAGTCAATTTGAACCCTAGGTCAGACATACTCGTAAGAATATTAAGGTATAAAGAACCCTACTAAACATTATCATAATCCATTTTTCAAACGTTGATAAGAAGATGCACCAGCGTTGTAGTATACTTGTGACCGACTAGATTGCGATCCACCCTCACAGGCTGAAAAAGCCGTCTTAGGAACACGCTACGACGCGTCATGTGCCGGCAACACCGTGACTATAATAATGATAGGATTTTAGATAGACATGACTACGATGGCAATAATTAGTTGTATCTCATAGCAAAGCTTTATTGGTCGTTTTCCAGAGAAGTGCCTATTCGAAGAAAAATAATCTTTTAAAAAATAAAATTATAATGAACAATATTCTCTGTTAACTTATATTACAGTATAATGATTTGTAAGGTGAGAAAGACATTAAAAAAGATAAGCGACACAGAGGGCAAGACGTCGAAGACACGCTTGTGGAACTTTTCGATAATACTTAGACTAATGTTGCCAAAGCCGTTTTACCGACCAACTGGTGGAGAACCTATTCTATTTTGACACCTGAGAACTTACAGAAGTGACTGAATAATATAAAAATACACAATATTTTTTTATTAGCTAACAGCATTAGGAAAAAGAGTTAACCAGAATGGCTACTTTTAAAGACAATGTGATACACACAGATTGGAGAAAAAGCAGATGGAGCCTTACGAACAACAAAAGTGGGACATGCATTTCGCTGTGTGTCCTTGGCAATTAGATAACAACACGTACGACCGTGTGAATAATGTTGCCAGGGTAGTTAACATAAGTTTTACTGTTTTTTACTACTTCAGTAGTATAGTCGTCAATCCATCGTCCGTCATCAAAAACTGGCTTTGTACTTGAAATGAAGGGCCCTTTACATAACGATTCTCAACTAAACTTATATCTGCCATCTTGATTTTTTTCCTTATCAATGAATATTTCTTGGTTCTCTTTTTTATTTAATTTTGTTTTAACTTACCATACCTATGCTTTTTTCTCAAATCTGTAGTCATAAATATATTTAATTATACTTCATAAAAATAATGTAGTTAATAAACTTTCAAACAGAAATGTAAGTTTCATGAACAGTTAAAACGATAAAATACTCTCAGAATTGCCGAATACTTGCGGCAGTGAGGGTAGCTGACGTGGTGTAGCCGAGGACCGTGAGGGTTGATGTCAATAACAATAGAATAATAAATAACTATACAATGTGGACATTTGAGGAATTAGAATTGACAAAGAATAAAAATAAGTTGTCCTCGATTCTTTCTGCCAAATTCATAAGGATCATGGTGTGATAGATGTAAAACATTAAAATCAGATGATCAAAAACATAACATAATGTTCAATATTTCAACTCACGACTAGATTTTACCTGTGTAACCTAACCTAAATAAATGAACTAATCTATCTTTTAAGTGTACTTGGAACTATACTACACAATTAACAGAAGAATACAAAATACAAATAGAAGCAGTAAAACCAGCTATTGAAGTATAATTTAATAACGCACAATATCAGACACTTCAAAGACATAGTGCGGGGGAGGCGAGCGGGGAGTGTTCCAACTCTCATTAGGGTTACCAACCTTACTATATAACATCCCACTACATTAGGCGTCCTACTACATTTAAAAAAATAGTACATATACGAACTATTAAATTTTTTTGGTTAAAAAATTTGGCGTTATTACTTATTTCAAAATAATTAAGCGTAAAACGGAACACAGGACGCAGGCCGCAGCCTTTATCTCTTTCTGTACGAGACTTGGCATATCAATATGTATTTATATAAAAGCTGAATTAATGGTAACTTCAATTCAGATTGCAATACAAGCTAAGAAACTTATCTCAAAAATAAAAACCTGTTAATAAAGGCACAAAGTTTTGCAATTCAATCAATCAATTATTTTTTTAATAAAATGTTTTTTTTTAATTTACTATGTTTTTATTGGTTTGTTGCCAACTACTATTTTATTTAGCCATTATTATTTATTTGGCTGTCTGTTCAGGTTTTAATTCAAAAACGGCATAACCGATTCTCACGAAATTGTATACACAAGAACCTTAAACAAAAGAAAACGTAAAAAAGTATAAGTCATCTATGCTTGATGGGCTGTAAGAACTGTCAATAATACTTTTAGCAATTACAATAAAACTACAAAAGATTAAATATCGTTTAACTTTAGAACTGATTTTAATATAGGAAGCATACGTCATTTCTTAATTTTGATAGGCTAAAGGAATTGACAAAAAAAAAAGAAATGGTAAAAAAAATCTATCAAATAATTTTAATATTTCCTAACCGATATTCACGAAATTTTGTACATGGGAAGTATCAATCATGCTATCATCATCAATAGGCTATAAGAATTGTCAATAATACTTTGGAAATCCTAAACAAAAAATAATTGTACACTGGAAATATATGTCATTTTTCAACTGATAGATTATATGAATTATAAATAATAGGAGTAAAAATAAAATTACGGGATACAAAAAAGCACTGCGTAATAGCAATCGCGTGCGAAGCCGCCGGCTGCACACCACTATTTAATTATATCGTTTGTGGTTCGTGCGAATCGTCGATCCCTCACCTTATTTCATTCGCTCAAATCACTAATATCCTAATCACTAATGTAATACTAATCCTAAACCCTAATACTATTATCCTATTTCATAATCAATGTGGCAGGTTTTCAAGAGAGAAATAGTAATAATATTGTACCAAGAAAGATAAACATAGATCAAATAAACAGCCGTGATGCAGTAATGCTAGCTAGAAAATAAAAAAATATGAACTTTGAGACTTTTTTAATTTAAAAAAAAACGAAATTATTTGAAAATACTAAATAATCTACTAGAGCCACCAAAACTACTAAAAAAGTATTTAAAGCCTTTAAAGGCTAACTTGAAATGGCTTCAATCTGCGTGCGACTACTGTCGTTCTGAGTGTTATTATTCTATGGATACAAATAGCAATAGGCATGATTTCTATTTCTTTACTTAATAATAAAAGCATTATAATTATTGTGTTTTGATATTTTAAATATAAGAAACCTTATAGTACAAGTGATAAAACATAAGAAACTTAAACATTAGTGAACTTTAACTAAAGTAAAGGCATCTTGTTCAGGATTGTATTATAACTATTGGAGTTTGCATGTTAAAGTTTGACATTCATATATATGAAGTCCGCGGTACGTAAATTAGATGAGAAGCAAAATCTAGTGTTAAGAAAAAGTGAAGTCGTTTTGTTGCTACGCGCTCCGCGCAACATATTCACATAATACATATAAACATATTCAAGCATCTTATACTGAACAAGTATATAATGAATATACACAAATTACTCGTATACGGAAGTAATAACATATGTAATATATTAGTTTAACTATGCCTATTGTATATATTCCAAGACATAATGAGTAAAATCCAGTCGCGCGTCATACTTAAACTACACTCGTTGAACTAACAAACTTCCGAAGAACAATTTTTAATATATGCCTTCATCATAAATTAAACCTAATGTTAAAATTTCATGATCCTGAAGTTTCAGTTAAGTGTTGATAAATTCATACATATACACATGTGCACATAGCTTAAAAACTACTCAACTATTTTGCACCTAGTTGTCAGAGTAATATAGAACTAAACCTGATGAAGGACTTAAATGCTTAGCCAAGCTAGACCATGACAGCACATAACTAGAGACAAACTTCTTAGTATTCCATAGATTCATCATGCGGGTGCCGGGTCCATCGCGTGGCAGAGGGAGAGACTCTGAGCAGTCCCCGGATTTCTTACGAGGCGGGTGTATGTTTAAGGGGCCTCTTATTATGCACATTATCGCTCAACTTGAATGCTTGTGATGCCCTCCCTATCTAGCCAAATTTGGAAAGAACCTGTTAGAGCAGCTTTAGATACTCGCTCAAAATAGAGCTTATGGCATTAGTCGCTAGGCTAATCTTTTTTAATAGGTTATACAGAGTTTCTCTGGTATACTTATCGCTCCCATTTCTACTGCATATAGATTAACCATATAGCCATTTTTGTTTAATTCATTTGTTAGGTCATAATATTTATTCATTTTTGTGTGGTCTTTAGGTATGTTAGTTTCCCAGTAAGCTCTAGGGGTACAATAATATGTAAAATAAACATAAGTAAGCAATCTATTATTTAAGTATATAAGACAGCATTAAGAGAATTTGTTAACAAGCGAATTTTATATACATTATGTACTGCGAATGCAGCGGAGTTTAATACATTTATTTGATAAAACATTATTTAATTCAACTTTTATTTTTTCCTTAATATTAACATATCTAAAAAAAGGTATCAGGATACAAGAACTAAGAAAGGTAATTATCATTTTAATATTACAAGCCAGAAAACTTTACAAGACTCTCTATCCTTTTTGCTACATTTAATAATAAATCTTCTGACAATGCAGGACCCATCAGTTGCAAGGACAAGGGCAGTCCATTTGTTGACAGACGAATCGGTAATGATACTGCAGGCACACCTGCCATATTCGCTGGTTGTGTGCAGTAATCTTGAAAAGCACATTGATCTCTATTGTTTTTTGATGAAAATTCCTCATATAGTGGTGCATCAGATAATGTAGTTGGCGTTAAAAGTAAATCAACACCATCATCACTATTAAAGACCTTTTTAAAATCATCAGAAATCAATCTTCTTAATTTCAGAGCTTTTATAAAATATTTCTCATAATTTCTTGCTAATAAAAAATAGTTCCCAACTAAAATTCTTGACCGAACAACATTATTAAAACCTTTTAACCTTGTTGAGGCATATAATTCTTCTGTAGAATATGTTTCATCAGTTCTAAGGCCATATTCTATGCCGTCATACCTTGCCATATTGCTGGCAACTTCGCACTGATTGAGTATAGAATAAACAGAAATCGAAACTGATGTGTGAGGCAATGAAACGGTTTTAACAGAGCATCTTTCCTTCTCAAGTAAGTCAGTCACAAAATTCCATGTATCAATAACCTCTTTGCTCATACCTTGGCAATGATATTCTTTTGGAATACCAATACATATTTTGGTCATATCAACATCCTTCATCTCAACGGGATTAAATTTTCTTTTAATAGTTGTTGAATCCAAGTGATCAGGCCCTGCTACTGCATTTAGAACCATAACTGTGTCTTCTATATTTCTCGCAAGGATACCAGGGACATCCATGGAATTCACTAATGGTATTAAGCCATATCTAGACACAAGACCATAAGTGGGTTTCAGACCAACAATTCCACACAAAGCAGCAGGATTCCGTGTCGAACCCCCCGTATCAGAACCAATAGCTGCAACACAAGCACCGGAAGCCACAGCCACAGCACTTCCACCAGAACTCCCACCAGAGATGTGCCATTTATCTTTATTGTATTTCCAAGGGTTCTTTGTTGGTCCAAAAATAGAATCAATTGTACCAGAACCCATAGCAAATTCATCTAAATTACATTTACCGATGAGGCAAGCACCTGAATCTTTTAATTTAGCGTATACTGTGGCATCATAAGTAGGGTGGAAGTCTTTAAGCATTTCCGATGCACAAGTAGTACGTATGTTTTTTGTGCAAAAATTATCTTTAATGCCTATCGTTATACCGTCGAGTGTTTTCGTATTTTTGTCAATATAGAATCTCTTTTCGCTGTCTATGCTTTGGTTTTCGGCTACATCTTCAGTAACAGTCACAAAAGCGTTTAAATCCTGCGCAAGTTTAGCTTTTTGCAAACATAAATCTACGAAACTTGTAGGCGTTAATATCTTATCACGATAGGCTTTATGTATTTCTTTGATCGTATAAGAAATTAATTTATTCATTATCACTAATATTTTAATTTATTAAAATACAAAATTGTTTGGAATATTTTTTGTCTAGGTTATCAAACAAACCAATACGACAAATTTTAGAACAACATACAAAAACTACCAATACCACATGCTAAAATATTTTCTAATTTTGTAGGCTTATACGTCATTTAACGTAAATTTTAAAAAATCATCCTACCTGAAGCGAGACGTTCTTGTTTATCCCTTTCTATGATGCCTGCTAGAATTTGTTGTTGTTCCTCATTACTCTCTACACTGATTTTCATCTTGCTTTAAATTAATTTATCGTAAAAAGAAAGATTACACGCAATTAAATATCAGTTGGAATATTTGAAATAATTTTAGATGTCAACAAGTATGTAGTATCCTCTATAGTCTGTGGCATAGAGAAAAGTAATCTCGAAGTCGAAATGTATTATTACAGCACTAGCAACATTGCTGCAAAAACGCTAGTCTGTACCAACTACTTATCGATGAATTAAATAAAGATTATTAATAAATAAACCAAACTAAAATATTGTTGAATATTCAGTTAAAAGTTGTCAGGTTTATAAGATATAATATCATTATCATTATAACAAAATTCTAAGGAGAAGAATCGTTTATTTATTTTGGATTGTTTTATTTTGAAAAGATGTTAGTAATCTATATCTATAAAAATGGATGTTTGTATGTATGTTCCCTATGGACTTCAAAACGGCTGGAGCGATTTTGATTAAATTTACAGACAAACTTCATATTAGCCCAGCGGGGAGTCACGACCCTTAGTAATGAGGAAAACGACGCGAGGAGGAGGAGAGGTGATCCTGTAAAGTTTGGTAGCAATCGGATAAACAAAAATTTAGTGAAAAATAAAGTGTAATAATAAAAAATAAAGTAAAAAAAATTAAATGTTTTTATTATTATTTCTCTGTAGCACGAAAGCTACTGCACTGTACTGCACAGTACAGTTAAAAAACATTTACTTCCACGAAGGGTTCAAAAACAACGTTTCGTGCAACTTGTCTAAAACATCCAAGAAGTATTTTGTCCACATGTTACAGTGATTCGAAAAAAAAAACATAAACGGACGAAATAATGCTGTATAAAGAAGGCATAGTATTGATTAAATGTATATAACCATCGTTATCTGTTTAGGATTCTGAGTCTCCAAGGTATAGTGAAATCGACACTCCCGATATTCTGAACCTCAAATAAGCCTGAAGTTAATGTTGCTGCGAATATCTTTCCATAATTTTATTTTCTTACTCTTTCATAATACTGCACATTACATTATATATTGTATTATATGCTTATTATTGAAGTGAAACTTCTTATGCGACTTCCAAGCGTTAAACGTTAAACGTTTTGCGTTAAACGTGTGAGTCAGAGCGAGAGAGCAATATATTATCGGCCTCTCATCTTTGTGTGAGCCAGAGCGAGAGAGCAATATATTATGGGTCTCTCGTCTTTGTGTCAGGCAGAGCTATATTGCACACTGTTTAAATAAAATATAAAATGTCTTTTAAAATGAAATTTCACTTCTATCGTGTGTGAATCGCACACACACCTTTTTTCATTATAATAATACCACCAGCCTGTAATTGTTCTAGTGCTCAGCAAAAATACGCTGCCGAAGGAAGGCACGTGCTTAGTTACATGTTGACAACTTCATAATCATAACACAAACCATTTCGATCTACTTTCGACCCTTTCATAAGTCGAACACTACTTACTACCGGTTCTTCTGAACAAACATCCAAGTCTTTTTTTAAATATTTTTTCCAACTGTATAAACAATATTTACAGTTAATAACCATCAGAACCTTGAACACCTAAATCCCAAATTTCACGAATAAACCTATTATATGTAGTTTTTGAGTTATTAGGGTCGGAAAAGTAGCATTTTTATCACTCACTCACTCTTTTACTCATCAACAAATAGATCACTTCTAGACGCCTCAGAAACTTGAAATTTGGCATCAAGGTAGATATCATTAAGAATCATTAAGCGTATACAAATGATAAAAAAAAAATTCTTCGAAAAAGTACAATTTGAAACGAAATATTACTAACTTATTAACACCATTTCCATGCGTTCACCAATATTTGACGTTGTGCCACGTTAGACGCGCTAGCGTTCTGTTGTCTGATTTCTATCGGCATTGAAATATCGACGCAATATTAATAACTAGCTGTGCCTCGCGGTTTTACTCGCGTATAATTTAAAAGAATTCGCTGATTGATTACGTATGACTAACCATTGCGCCAGCACACATGGATAAAGGAGTTGAGGTGCGCTGTTTCTTCCGACTTACTTAATGAAACTCAATATTTAAAGCTAACTAAGAAGTGTTACTTACTATTAGATAGCCTATTTGGTAGATCCAGAGATTAGCGTGTTTAAACAATTAATCAAACAAAAAACTCTTCCGTTTTATTTATTAGTGTAGATTAAATCAAAAAACTTTTAACAAGTATAATTATTGATTGATTTTAAAGGAAATAATACTCATATTATGCATCAACTACAGATGCATTTTTATTCCCTCACCAATAAATGGGGTTGTGCAGCTTTTGAAAAGTAATGATATCCCATCAAAAACAAATGTGAAAAATGTGCAAAGTCCGGTTGAAACGATGACGACAGTAGTCGTTTTCACCGATAAAACAGCTGAGATCTTACGAGTGCCAAATTCTATTGCAGTTCTGTTAATAATAGATGAAGGAATTTTTGTTCCTCAATTCATTTGCAAAGCTATTTGATACTTTCTTTGATATGAGATCTGTAACTAGGCAAGTTTAAAATGTCAAAAAATATTTACGTTAATTTCTAATTAAAGGAGTTATTTTTTTATCGTGTTTTATTGATAAGTTAGTAATCTCATATCAAAAAAGTAACAAATTGTTTTGTAAAGGAAATTGAGGAACTCCTACAGTTATAATTAACGGAACTACTATGAAACTTGGCACCCGTTAGATCTCAGCTCTTTTATCAGTGACAACGACTACCCCAAACGTCGTTTCTACCGAACTCAGCCCCTTTTACACGTTCATGTTACTGTTATTCTAGAATCTAGAGCATTTCTCAAGCATTCCGGTTTCCTCTTGATGATTGATTTCATCTTTAGTCGAAAGAGCTAGCAATTCAGACAAGATGATGTCAATTTGCTATAAATAGTAATTAGGGTGGTATAAAAAAAATAAGTCGATTTATAAACATACTTTTATCTTGATATTACTTTATTCTCATACCCTATATCTATCTATATCTGTTGTAATAATGAAATAATAAATAACATATTATAAGAATAAATAAATATTATATAATATTTTTAATCTAAAATATAATAAAAAAAAAACATAATATATTTGAAACTATTTTGTATTTTTAAATTAATTAATACATACCGTACTACATAAGAATTTACATCAAAATAAATCGATATCGATAGCATCTCTACATTATTGACTGCTAAACTACGATACGAAGTAGATCTAATACTGCCAGTAGTTTTAATTTTGTAATAAAACGAGAAATAATTACAATTACAATAGTTTTGAAATATAAGTTGAATTATTTTCATGAAGTAGTTAAATATATAAATATTAATTAAAATTGCGATAATGGCTCACTTGCAGTACATGCCCGGTGACCCTCGTTTGGTCGATCAGCTCGTATATGAACTTAAATCGAAGGGAATATTCGATCAAGTGAGTGGAAATTATTTATTACTTTAAGTTTTATTTACTACCAATAACAGAACTTTGAAATGTCATGTTGTTAACATACTTTTTATTCCAATTCTCAAAAACTGAGAAAAATATGGAAGTACATGATCGAAAATTGAATTTTAGGATATACTTGGGGCTGAGATAATGTCGAAACCAAGCGAAAGAAAAATAATGCAAATATAATTTCTATCTGTCCTCAATGGATTTTAACTTTCCAAATTATATTTGTTTCATTGTATTCTGAAACCTTTCCCTTGTAAACCAGTTACTCAAACCTACAAAATAAGTTTCTTCATTCAAATTTTATTAGTAAGAAAGTGTATATTAAAAATATAAGTAAATAATAATGTATTGCACCTAGAAAAGCCAAAGGCTACTGTGTGATTGATTGATAAATTAAAAAGAGAAAAAGGATGTATATTTATGAATTATACACCATAATCAAGCCAACTAGATGAACAATACAAAAAACAAAATAATCACTTAAACGATTACTAAATCTTAAATTAGTGATAGTTGTCAAAAAATCACTTAGATGAACATATTATCTAGTTATAAAAATGTAACGATATATTTGTATATTTTAGCAGTCCGTTAGTGAAACAAGTGATGTCCTATTTGATAGTCATCTACTTGGCTTGGTCATGTAATACAGATTTTGTATTTAAATAGAATATTATTTTTTTAATACTAAAGTCATTATAAAATTTCAATGTCTTTTGTTGAATAAAATCATAATTTTGTTTATTTAAGTAAACTATTAGAGATGATACCAACACATTATTCATAAATAGCCTTATTAATTATGACCCATAATATATATTTTAATATGATTTCCTGCTATGATATATGGCACATTAGGCTGGTTAAACAAAACCATTTGATACTTTTTCCATATTCTTATGTCTCCTTGCTGCGATTACAACTTTTGTTTAGTGACCTTTATTTAGTATGTTATACTAAATTGTGTGGTTTATTTTAACAAAATATTATGTCTATATTTTTTACATAATTGTATGCTGGATTTACAGCATAAATATTTACGGATCTAATGTAGTTTTAGGTTATAATTATCAAAATACATTATAGTTAATATCAAAAGCTATAACAATAAATATAAACAATAACATATGTATTTATTACAAGATTATTTTAATGTTAATCAAAGTGTATGTATATATGTTTTTATTAATAATAATATGAATTGTGATTAAGGCTTTAAAAGCTGTCTTTCTGCAAACTTGAGAAAATTAGATTAAAAACAAGCTATTGTTAGGTACTTCAGTAATAGACAACAAACCGTCTTCTCTTTTATCAAATAATTATGATGATATGATTGATAGTAAGGCATACCTATGTTGAATCTGGGTGACTTTAGTATGAATAACTTTAATTCAGTGACAAGTTAATGTAGACATGTGTTGCTAAAATTATTTTTATTTATATAAGCTTTCTGGCAGAATGAGAGTAAACCTTGTTTTTGAACTGGAAGATCACAGGTTCAATCCCAATAAAGAACTGACTTTTATTTGATGAGCATGATTTATAGTTAACTATGCCATGTTTGAGGGTTTTTAATATTAGAGTCTAAATATTAGTTTGGTTATTATGCAAACTATTCTTAGCTAGAAATAATTTGGGTGTATGTGAGATTTTATTCTTATATTATATTATATATATTTTTAAATAAAATTATATAATGATTTATTGAGCATATGAAAATGATTTTTATGATAATTTGGAACTGTAAGTTATTCTGCATTTACACATAAAGCTATTTGCTTCCTTGCGAATAAAGGTGCGATTTTAATTATTTGTTTTTGTACTTGTATCTTTTGTAATAAGAGATGGTGGCTCAGTGGTTGCTTATTCAAATACTGCATCAATCAATGTGGGTTTGAATCCTACAATGAGCCTGAGCTTTCAGTGAAGGAATATATACGGATGAAACCATATCATAAAGGTAAAACAATTTTAATGGCCTCCTAGCCTAGCTACCACTCTCATGTTGATACTCTGCCATAAGCAGCTATAGGTGTCTTCTATGTAGCATATGGTGTAATTTCTGTCGAATGCTAACCTTAAAATGTATTAAAAAATTAAAAAACAATCATGAGTAACTGTTTTGCATGTTGTGTTTCATGTGTTAAGTTTAATGTACAAAAAGTTTGTATGTATATATAAAATTTAAAAACTTTGACACATTTTTAATTATACAAGTAAATTGCAATGCGATTCAGTTATTTTTTTATTTATATGCGTTTGTAATATGTGTGAGACGTGGTCGCTAACTATGGGCCTCATAAGAAAGCTCAAAGTCACTCAAAGGGCAATGGAGAGGGCTATGCTCGGAGTTTCTCTGCGTGATCGAATCAGAAATGAGGAGATCCGCAGGAGAACCAAAGTCACCGACATAGCCCGAAGAATAGCTATACTTAAGTGGCAGTGGGCTGGCCACGTAGCTCGTAGAACAGATGGCCGATGGGGTCAAAGAGTTCTCGAGTGGCGGCCACGTACCGGAAGACGCAGCGTGGGCAGACCCGCCACAAGGTGGACCGACGACCTGGTAAAGGTTGCGGGAAGCCGCTGGATGCGGGCAGCATAGGACCGGTCGTTGTGGCGATCTTTGGGAGAGGCCTATGTCCAGCAGTGGACGTCTTTCGGCTGAAATGATGATGATGATGATGTGTCATATAAAAGCAAAAGAAGCAATATAGTTTTTTTTCATTATTTAAGAAACTTATATTTTTATTAATATCAAGTATTAATTCAGAAAGTTCATTGTACAATATGTCAATAATAATATTTTTACATACCTGTAACTTATTACAACTAGTAATTGTTGCATGCATTTTTTCAACAATAGGATGGTGGTATATAAACATATGGTAAGCGGTTACCAAATCCTGTGAACACTTGTAACACGAGAGGTATCACTAGCTTGGTACCAACCTTGAAACCCCTTCCCTAAGGAGCTCTGGAACGCTAGTCACCACAGAAACTCAACACAAGGCTATTTGTCTGCGATCTCCTATAGGGTGGAAGTAATTCACCAGGCGGATAACACTAAAGAAATAAAATATAAAAATGTCTTTTACAATTAAAGTCGATTTTGTGTCTATATGACTCCTATATAAGTTATGGTGTTATAATGGTAGAATGCATATGAATGTGGTGTAATGCATGGTGGAATAATTATTCCGTTTGATAATTATACAATGCATTTGTATACATATTTTGCTAATTTAGAATTAGCAGCTAATGGTTGAAGGAGTTATAGTGGGAATCATTAGAACTTCAAGAACCACTATTCTGGTTACCACTAGTAAAACACAGTTTAGTGGGACGAATTGAATAACTAAATAATAGATGTATTGTTTGAAATTTGCAATATGTTTAAGCTCACATGTTGACTAAGCTCATGCCTTCCCTTGAGATCAGACCTCAGCAGTGGTATATTTACAGGCTATACTATTATTATTTAATATCATTCACATTGAAACTATTATATTATGTATTAATTTTAAAGAAAAAATAATAATAGTGAAGGCTGCCGAGGAGATGGAATAAATTGAGATTTATTTTATTTTGTAAATAGCGTTTTGATTTAACCTCATAAGGGAATTTGTAAAATGTAATTGTGTTTTTAAATCTGGTCAGTGATTGGTAAGAAAAAAATCTATTAATATTGACTTTGTTTTAATTTATTTTTAAGGTGAACTGAAATATTGTAGGTTCATGGAATGGGTGTTTTAGAGAATGTTTCACCTATGAAAAATAGAAGACAGTATATAATATACACGCAAATATCTTTCTTTTGTAATGATTTTTATATTACTAACTGTGCCCGCGGCTTCGCTCGCGCGGTCGACAAAAATTGTTGTAAAAAGTATCCTATGTTACTTCTAATACCTCCAAGAATAGTTGTACAATGTTTCATGATGATCGGTTAAGTAGTTTTTGCGTGAAAGCGTAACAAACAAACTTACATTCACATTTATAATATTATTTAGATGTTATTTTTAGTCCATTAGATATAACTTGGTCCTTTTTTATAAAAATATGAAAGTAATGAAAGCTCAAAAGTATGTTTTCCCTCCATTTGTACTAATTTGTATACTTTACTAACTGAACTACAGTATACTGCTATTATTATAAATAGGTAATGTTTGTGAGTGTTTTTAGGGGGTAATCTCCTGAACTACAGATCTGATTCTAGAAAATTCTTTCATTAATAAGAAGTTATATAATTTATGAGTGCCATAGCCTATATTTTAATGTTATTAAGTTTTATATTGTAAAACGCGTACAAGTCGTGATTAGTTGCTAGTGACAAATCTTACTGGATACTTACCCAAATAGTGCGATGCAAGCTTACCATGACAAATAGGTTTTGTTTCTTGTCTCTGCCTATAGTATTAATATTAGACTCAATTATCATGTTAAAGTGGCTCCTTGAATAAAATATACTATAGGGAATATAAAGTTTAGGTAATTTCTGTAAATTAAAAAAAATAATCTTTTGTATTTTATTTATTTGAGGAATCATGTACGAAATAAATTACATTCAATAATATTTTTCAACCTTGATATGTTAATTTATGTGGAAAAAAGCACAAAAAGATATTTCACATCACATGTTTTATTCATATAAGAAAAGTGCATTACATAACTCTGACCCAAAACAAAATATTGTCAACAGAATCATGATGTACTTGCTACTCAAATTTATTCATATCTTTCACTTCCTTACAGTTTCGAAAGGAATGCATAGCTGACGTCGACACAAGGCCGGCTTATCAGAATCTGCGTCAACGTGTAGAGAACTCGGTCACAACATTTCTCTCACATCAGTGTTGGAAACAAGACCTCAACAAGAATCAATTACGAGAGAAACTCAGAAAACATATATTAGAGTAAGATATTTTTATTGAGTCAAGCTCAACACATAGATAGCTAAGGTTAGGCGAGCATAGAGGATGTTGTACCGGTCATGCTGTGGTTAAATCCCAATGTTTTTCTTTATTCCAAGCTCAGGCCCTGCAGGATTCGAATCCATGTTTTCAAGTATCATATTGCTTCTAAAAATTTCCAACTCTCCTAAAGATATTTGCTGTTTCATTTGTGTGAACTATGAAAGAGTGGATGGAACTCTTCCTTTACCTGTTTAATCATTGTCGTTATCATATAAAGCAGTTTCATTTTTTAATTCACTTTTGTAGTGCAGACATAAATGTCTGAGCGTTTTTGTCTTATAATCTTCTCCTAAATAGGTTCAATTTACTTTGTACTACTAATTTACTTTATACTTTAGGATTGTATATTTATTATTGTCCAAATCTTAATCCAATGATATGTATTAGTTATGTCAATTTTCCTAAATTCTCTGATTTACTATAATCACTGTTCTAGTTAGTTATTTGTTGGTTGTTATTGTTATTTTACTAATAATAAACCTTATTAATGTTAGGTCCCAAAAATGCATTATTGAATGTAAAGCAACTAAAATATTGGTTACACAAGAACAAGAAACTCAACTGGGTTAAATAGCATATTATTGTAAGAGTTAAATGTATAATGTATAAGATACTTTTATTTATATTACAGTGGAAACTATTTGGAACAAGGCGTGGAAAGAATTGTTGACCAAGTAGTTAATCCTAAAATTGCATCAGTTTTTATTCCACAAGTTGAAGATCTTGTATACAACTATTTGGGTATAACTAGAAAGAAATCTACAACTGTTTCCTCTGAAACTTCTGTTGAGAAACCTACACCCGATCTACTTCCCACTGACCTTGAAGCTGTCAGCCCTGGCTCCGTAAAAAGCAATGATGACAAGCCTGACGATGTCGATATGGAAACAAAACAAGAGTCCATGGATTTAGATCAAGACATTGAAGAAACTAAAATAGAAGAAAATTCTTCTTCATCATCTCAGTCAGAAAAACAGAAACCAGTAGTTTCAGATGTTGGTATTCCTGGTGTGTGTGAATCAACGGGAGATTTTGAAATAAGTATGGATAAAAGTACGATACCATTACCAGAAGAAATGAAACCTGAAAATATACCACCGCCCGAAAACAGTCCACCAAAACTAGACCTGAACAAAATCGAATTACCCAAAACACCTGAGGAGTATGCACATCTTCCTGATAATCCTACAGAAATACCTTTACCAACAGATGGACCTATTGAAAATGAACATTGTTTTAAACCTATTAACCCAAACAGTGATAATGATGATTCAAGTTCAGATTCTTCTTTAAGAAGAAATATGTCACCGTTGACCCCAGTAAGAAATTTTAATACTGAAAACTCATGCGACGCGCAACAAGCGTTTGATAACGATTCAGATATTAAAATCGAAGATAAAAAAGAACCTAGTTCATTTAGATTTGCAATAGAAACTAAAACATCTGAACTTGTTTCTGTTGATTCAAGTAAAGATAAGAAGGACTTAGAACAAGTTTCTCTGGCATACCAATTCAACAATCAAGTAAATATTAATGCTCTTAACACACCTTTTTATGAAGATAGTTCTAATAGTAACAATTTACAAATAGATTACGAAAGTGACGCAAATAGTAAAATAAATGTTGTAAACAAAGTTCAAGAAACTGAAAACTCGGAAGATGCCAAAAAAGAGAGAAAATCTGATGATCGGAAAAGCAGTCACAAAAGCTCTCATCGTTCTCGAGATTCACATAGACATTCAAGCAGCAAAGATAAAAAATCAAATTCTAAACAATCCAGTTCTAGGGATAGTAGTAGACACGATAAAAAACCTAAAGATGATCACAGCAAATCAAAGTCCAGTCTTAAAGAAGGGGATAAATCTAGAGACAAAAGCGAGAGAAAAGATAGCAGAGACTCTTCAAAGCACAGGAGTTCTCACAGAGGTTCTAGCAGCCACAAAGACTCTAAATCAAATAGAAGTTCGAGTTCCAGTCAAAGATCTTCAAAACAATCTGATGACAAGAAATCATCATCAAGTCACAGAGATAAAAGTGAAAGGAGTTCTGATAAAGGTAAGGATAAGAAGGATTCCAAATGTGGATCACAAGACTCGAAGTCAAGCTCGCAACGCTCTGATAAAGATAAAAAAAGTGACAGTAAAAGTAAACACGATGATAAAGATAAGAAAAGGGGTAAAAAAGATACCGACGACCATTACAGTTTGTCTGGTAGAGGTAATTCTAATAGAAGATCTACTGATAGAGATTCTAACGATGGCAGTTCTTCGTCAAAAGGCTCTAATAACCAAACGAGCTCAAAATCATCAGAGAGCAAGAAAGAAACTAAAGGGTCAAGTTCAAAATCTGATAACACTTCGAGCAGTGATTCAACGAGTCCTAGTGATAAAGAACATAAAGTAAGTAATGCAGAAAATGACACTAAAAACGTCCCTACCGTTAAACCGATTGTTAGAGTTGAAACACAGTTAGAAGTACCTATAGCTTCACCACCTCGGCTTCCCTTCGTACCAGATATCACATTGAAAAAGCCAAAGTTTGCAGCGAATTTAGCAGAAGCCAAGAAAATGATGAAAATGAGGAAGTTTCTTGATGAGGAGCAGAAGCGAATGAATCAAGAGGCAGCTCTTCTTTTAGAATTCCAAGCGAACGTCCGACCTAGCCTAAGCCAAGCTTATTCTAGTATTTCGGGGCCGGAATTGGAATTTGCATGTGTTACCAATCTAGCTCAAACGGCAGTCGAGAATCAAATAAGATACGAAATAGTACAAGTTTCTAATCCCGAGGATCAGAATGAGGAGTTCCAAGATCAAACTCAAGACATGATTATAGATAAAGATCCATCAGAAGCTGGTAATGCTAGTAACATTAATGATCAGATAGAAGGAGCTTGCTTAAATAATGAAAATATTGACAGTAAGTTTGTACAAACCAATATAGAAGAGAGAAACGTGGAACATTTTGAAGTTTCTGATGAAACTCAAAGCACTTCTCTAGATCCAAATTTAGATATCAATGAGACTGAAACTGATAATCAACAAGTAAATGATAAGAAAATCGAAACATACGAAGAAAACAAACCATTTTCGCAATTGGTAGAAGAAATAACGGAATACAGCAAAGCATCTGAACGGATGAAGCTAACAGACAAACCTCAGGAAGATATAAATGAAAGTACAGACAGATCTGAACTATTTGAAGTTACGATAATAACTGAGGAATTATCTGAAAACGAAGAAATTGAGGATAACAATATTGAAACTCAACTTAAACGAGAAGTTTTAGAGGAATGTCCTGATGAGGAATTACTGCATTATTTCGCCGAACACGAGAAATATGATGCTGAATTAAAAAAACATGTTTACTCCAGTTTCCTTAAGAAAATTAAAGAAACATTAACAAACACGAAAAATATGTATTTAGTAAATTGTGATACGTACGAAGAGAATATATTTAGGGAGGTATCTCAAAGTTTTGGACAGTACAAAATAGTCAATTATTTCAAAAATGGCCATTTAAAGTTACCAACTGCTAAGAATGTAAAAAACTTCGACTTAGAAGCAGAGATAGCTTTGCCTGTGGATAAGGACTATCAGGCGCCTTTGTCGAGGCAAGTAGTCTTCAGTCCTGTGAAATCAGAATGTTCTTTCGATCTATCGAGTGATTATGATGCTAGATTAGAAGAGATGGTGAACAAAACGTCGAAGCAAGAAGTGCTTGAGATTATACTTGGTGGTGTTATAGACGAATCCACAAACGGAATGCCCACCATAGACTATTGTAAGGAGTCTAATATCATAAGCGAGATTCCATTGAAAAGGAAGGCAAATGATATGGAGATTCCGGTGAACAACAATCGACATATCTTGACACCAAATAAAATTAGGAAACTGAGTGGTTCTGATCAAATATCGTCTACAACTGAAGGTAATTTATTTAATTTATACCAATAACTTTATAAATTGTATCAGTAATTAGATGATTAGCTGAATAAAAATTATAATTTGTGGCACTATTTGAGCTAACAAAATTCTTTATAGAGTAAGCGAAGCAATGATGGCTCAGTGGTAGCGTGTACGGCTTCGCGTCGATTGACGTGAGTTCGAATCCCTTCAATGAGCCTGAGCTTCCTGTGAAGGAAAACAACGTGAGGAAACCATAACATGGTGGTAGGGCTTTCTCTAATGCCCGCCTGTCTAGCTACCACCCTCAAGTTAAAAATTTGACGCCAAGCACCAATAGGTGTGTTCCGGCAGCTGCACTTGAAAGCCAGTCTTCCACTAGGTTTAGCGTGTTACCATCTTGGGCCGCATCGTCACTTAACATCAGGTGAGATTGTGGCCACTACGCCAAATCAATAACGAGATAAAAAAACGAGATATGTAGATATACTAGAATGTCTGTGTCATAAGACTGTCTATATTTTTCATTGCAAAATGTTATATGTATATTGTATAGCAATTTTCACATTAGATCCATATTCAAGATTAATTTATTTACAACTTAACTGTGACTTTACTAACGATATATACTATACTATATACTAACACCACAATATATATGCCACACACCTAGCGAATTGTTTATGACATTGGCGAAATTGTGTACAACGGTAAAGATCATAATAATAAAAAACGAGACTATTTTTATGCGTAAAATAACTTTTTGATCACAATAAAATATCTAATTTGATGACACTTGAAGTCAAATGACTATTGCTGCTGTTGGAACACCGCTTCTGATTTTTAGTTAAATTAATCGTGCTACTTAACCAGCGAATCTATGAAACATGGTTCATTCAATTATTTTCCCCACACTTTGCTGTCCCTGACATATTATAAATGTGTATTAATTAATAACAGTCATATACAAAACTAATATCACTAATTATAAATATCTAAGATTATTAGGCAAAACGGGAAAGGTGATTACGTTCTCGAAGTCATTTGTCTCTATGCTGTTTAATTTTATTAAAAAACAAGACGGTATGATATAGTTTATCGTGACAAATACGAAATAGTAATAAGGCAAAAAAGGTTTACAAAAAAAAAACTCTTGTGCCCTTTAAAGAATACTGAGTTAACTTCAGATATTTTGTCAGAAAACACTTAAAAAAAATACCTTTCCTAAGTGTGGATAGTATAGTTGATAGACTCACATTTATAGACTTGTTGTTCGACATCTGCCTTGTGATTCAGCACATTTTATACAAGAATCTCCAATATGTTAGGCCAGAGTCATAAGAGTTATGGAAAATAAATAAATCTGTCAATTACAGAGACTGAAGAATCGTCAAACAATAATAAGATCCCTATAAACACAAGGTCAAAATATTTGGGACGAGCTAAGCGCGTCGGATTATCTAAACCTAGGAAACCTAGTGAGTACTGTTAATTAATTTCTCTTTTTAATAATTTAAGTTTATTTTTAAGTATTGCTACGATCTGAGTAAAAAAAAAAGTATTCTCGAAATCTCTGGAATCATCTAGAATGAACTCGTAATTTCGAGTACGTATTTATGGATTTGAAAAACACTGTAAACTGTAAATACTGTAGCTAACTCACACATACAAAGCTTATCGCACTGATTGCACTGATCGCACTGACATACAACAAATAATAGTCTAAAAATAGAACCCCTTACCCTTCTAAACAATGACGTAAATTTTGAGACATTTCTAGTGACTGGACCCTCCTTTTTCTCTCTTGACGCGTTCGAGTTCTGAATCGAATCGAATATAATTGGATGGTGTGTGTCATTAGGGACTCTTGAAAACAACCCTAGCACACGATCATGCTGCGGCTTGAATCGCAACAAACACCGATCGATTTGTTTTGTTAGGATCGACAAAAGCCTACTCTTGATGCAATCTGTCAGCTATGAATATAGTTGCTTAATCGAAAATAAACGTCAAAATACACGGTAAAAAACAAAAACAACGATAACAAAACTCGTATCTTGATTTTCGATTCGGTTTGGTCCAAGAGTACGCTTGTAGGATCGAGTTAAAATCAAAATTGAAATCGAATCAGAATCAAATTCGAATCAATTACCAAGAGTAACCCCAGGACAGTGCTGTTTTGGAAAACGAAGTGGAAACAAGCGATAAAAAGAAATCTGTAAGAAGACCATAGAGAGAGATACTGTAAGTACGACCACAGTACAGTGAAAAAACCAGTATAGTAGTAAGTTTGTTTGAATTTTGTTTCAGTCAGTACGAAATTCATTACGTAAATCTAACGGCATTTTACTACCCACAGGTATAACATTAATTTTAATGAATTTGTGATCCTTTGTATCTTATAAATGTATGGCCGGTCAGTAAACATTACATACAATAGTACTGGTAGTATATACAGTAGGTATAAGTTGCATAATTATGTTATTGTTTTTCTGATCGTACATTTTTACTGAAGTTATTTGTAAAGAAGAAGTTATTTGTATTTCTTCGTATATCTTGCTTATGCAAGACGGCGGTTTGAAAATTATCTTCTTTTTATTTAATGGCAACTATGCTTACCTACATTCTGTCAACGTCTCGTAAATATATATATATATATATATATATATATATATATATATATATATATATATATATATACATATATATACATATATTTAATTATTCTTTAGCTCTAACAAGATGGCGGCTGCCTTAGCAAAACTATCCAGGGACTTTTTAAGGCAACTTAAAATGCATGTTTTAGTTATTATTTATAATCCACTTCTCTTGTGCCCAATAATCAAACTAAACCATTCAATAAATTAATTAAATAAAACTAAGGTCAATGTTAAACTTATTTAAGATTTCTAGAAACTCATTTATAAATTTTCTTCACCACATATAATGTTAAAGCCAGTATTTCAAGGATTACTAATACTTTTATAGTCACTTATGACAAGTTAACACTTAACTGTATACATTCATTGCCACTGTATACCACTTTTTCTGTTTTAAAACACGTGATTCACAGACAAAAATAAATGTCATTTTGAAAATGAAATAAATAAACTATTATTTTTTTCAGTGTTGTATTGTTTTTTTTTTTATTTATTTATCAATAGATCAATATTATCTATAAAATAATTAACCTTAATTTTTAAACATACTGTCAGGTCGCGGGTTGGTAGTCTATCATTATTAAATAGTCTTGCGTGCAAACCCAAAAACCTTTGTGGACTAAACAATCCATTGAATGGTTAGAGCAAATCGGTTTCATTTTCAACAGGGTCAGTATTGAATAGATCATTCAGACTTTTAAATCACACAAACTTTGTAACAGTTAAAACGTAGCTTTTTTTATAAATATGACTGCGTTTTATTTGAATAGGTTTCCTTTGTATTTAAAAAAAGAATTAAGACTTTTTTCTTACTATACTGTTGGCCATGAGGTCTTTAACAGTTTCACCGGGCTTGCTGGCGAGCGCAGAAGGCACTCAGCCGAGGAAAAAGGGCAACAAGCATAAGGGTGCCAAAGTGTCCAACCTCGGCTTGGGCTGTTGCCGTATATGCAACCATCGCGATATAGCTAATTTCTATGCGAAATCGATCTAACTAACTATACATGTATGCATGTCTCTTGCCTTCTTGGAGGAAAGAAGAAACATGAGTACATGAAAGAATTAAGACTTTTTTTTTTCGAACTGACTATACTGTTGTACAAAAATCGTACAGCGCCATGTTTGAGGTCAATTAATGTAAAACTAAATGTTTTAACTAGCGCTAACTACATTTGTTAGAGTTTTATACATACTTAGAGCCAACCAATGAGTAACCCCATTCTTAATTAATTTTTTTCAGACCACCCCAACAGTCCTTCGAGCGACAAATCTGTAGAGAATTACGAACAAAACTCGACACTACAGACGCCTAACGGCAAGATAAAAACTCCACAACGTACAAAAATTCAAAGATACGATACATCAGATTTATACAAACCTAAATTACATTATTTATCAAGAAGGAATAACATCAGCTAATCTGTTAGCATTATGGCGAGAAGTGCCACTGTGGAGACCCTTCGAGAATTAAGTTTGAGTTGGTTTAGTTTTTGAAATCGACATGAGGTTCGGGAACAGATGTCTTGGTCCATGCGACAGCAAGAGTTATTGTCCACTAAATATCGGTCTTAAATATCCAGTGAATTGTTTTAGATGGAACCTGTAGGTGTCAAATTTGCAAGATGATCTGTGTAGAGACGATCGGATGTTACATAGAAAGTGACCTGACAGTTAGCCTGAGATTTCGTTGACGGAAAACATGGTGATAGGACATTTTCTAATATCCGCCTGGTTAGCTACCACCTTCAAGTTGAAAATCTGTCGGTAAGAACCTAGAGAATTAGTTCCTCCACTAGGCTTAGCGAGTTACCATTTTGGGCCACATGGTCATTAAAAATATCAGGCCAAATGCTAAAATCTATAAAGATTTTATTTTTATTGTGATGTACATATAGAATATGTAAGGCGTTTTCTAGCTCTCTATAAACCAGGTGAGCGAACCAGCTCCAGCAAATTGAAAGTAGTTAGCTAAATGCCATTCGATGATTTCTGACAGATATTGTTGTGAGTTAGTCCCCTAATGTAGGCTTAGTATGTTTTAGTCCTGAAACTCAAAATTTGTGATCACGGTCCAAAAATGCTAACCTACTACATTTAAAATAAATACTGAAACATTTAAAAGAGATTCGATTCTTACAGACAAAATATGAGTAAGCAAAAATACTTTACAAGCAATCTATATACGAATGTAATTGACAAAAATTTTAAGGATTCATACAATCAGATGATATACCTATAAAGTATGATATAGTTGCGATTTTCATCGACCACTTATTTAAATAGACGCTTATTAGATGATCTGATGTACTGAAATTCATCTCAGTTAACAAACAGAGGTATGAGCAATTTGGTGGCTAAAGGAAGAAATGAGATGTTATAGTTTGCAATATTCAGGTTTTATTTTCTTGTGTATTTTCGAGTTATTTTGGTGCTGTTTTACGTACAGCAACACACGAAGACAAAATAATAAAAAGATCATTTACTACTTACACCTACTCACAGTTCTCCTTAATCTAAGTCGTAGTCCTCTTCACTCGTAGTTTTCATCTAGTACATAATTAACTTTTTCTGTCTGAATGTGGCTCTCCATATACATGTTTAAAGCCAAGCATGGAAGTTTCTACAACAATTTCTTGCATTTTCTAAAATTGTTTGTTTCGGACTTGTTGTTACTGGACTTGAACCGGTAAGATTCCTTAAAAACGTGTGCGTTCCGCGAATTAACACACGACAACGGATGCCTAAACCTTTTCTACAAATTTGTACATGATGTTTTTGAATGTAGAGATTTCTAGATTACTTCAGACATTTCTTTGTTATTCAAAAGCAATGCGTTTTTATACATGTAACAATTCCTTAATCTATAATAGCTGTAACATCAAGATGATAGATTGAAACGATAAAAATAAATAGAAGTATGATTGAGTGCAAGAGAGAAAGCAAGCGACTTTCGGGTGGAAGTTTTACATGAGAATTATTTGTCACGTGCACAATGCAAATCTAAAAACTCTAACCTGGTATTAGACGTCTATATGAATAACTCATCAATTTACTTACTTTTTTTTATCCGCCTACTAAAATTATGATTCATGGTTTTCTTTATTAATTATAGTCTGAATTAAAGGGTCGTGGAAGTTAGTACTTATAATATTGCAGTCTGAAGTTAACAAGATTTTCGTCCGATTAAACAGTGAAAATTAAAGACTAAAAAATAAAAACTTCGGAGAATAACTGGTAGTGAGAGTGAAATCTAGAAGTTATTGACACTTAAAATTAAAAAAAAAACGTTCGTGTCGCCCATAAATGCAATAAATCGTGGATATTTTTATAATGAAATTGATGTATGTGATTGCCGCGTGTTTACATTGTCAATATGGCGGACGGCGGATGCGTTTTTTAACTGAAGTAACGTAATTCACTACACTGGTACGCCTTATATTGAAATATAACTTATAAATAAAGTTTTTTTATATATACATAAACAACTTTGTAGTTTTATGATTACATTAAATAAAAATAATATTATTTCAAAAATAAGAACGTGTAAGATGTTCATAAATATAATGAAAAATATCATTTTCCCCACAAATGAGTTTTGGTACATCTAAAAACACCATTGGGTTTCAGCCATCTTAGCTTGAATAGTGACGTCGAATAGGTTGTATAGGGTGATAATGTAAAGGAGTTTATTATTTTAGGTACGTGTAAATTTAATTCGATTATTGAAATAATTTTAAACCATATTTTTTTCCAATTAACACATATTTTTCCTATTATGTAAATATGAAAATGTTTAATATAGAGCGTCCTGTGCTTAAAAATATTTATTTATAGATTAAAATAAATATAATAGTATTGTTATAAATTAAATTAATATAAATAATTTTTATCTTTTTATTTTTGGAACTAGGAAAACTACTGCTCGTTAATACTGCAAATTTCATCTTTTAATAGGTACTTCGTAATTATTTGTCAGCACAGTTGCTGTCCACTATTCAATTTTCTTTATCGTGATTATGAATTCCTATTTACATATATAGTGATAACCTATTCACAATACAGATTTGTAAATTGCAAAGTGATATCAGCACAGTACAAGCCACAAGCAACGGTGAACGCCGTGAGATCGCGACAGTCCATTGCCGGTTGTCACGTCTCTGGGCAGCTGGATATACACTGGCGGATCCCGAAACGCGACAAACCAGAGTCGCTGATGGGTTTCTCACGATGTGCATGGTAGTCGGGAACGAGTTCCTACCTTGATTACTAGATATGTATAGGTTGTTCCCGGAACGTGACAACGCCTAACCGTGCCACTATGGCAAGTGTTACACTTGTGTATGGTGGTCGCAATTCAGGCGAACAATCCTTCAGGCGTTTACATTTGAGCAGCTAGTCTAACCCAGCTTGCCCTCGTAAGTAAAGAATCTTTTGTTTTTAATATTTTTAGAGGGAATTGCTTGGTGCTGTTAGTCCATATAAATTTCTCTATTTATCCTTGAATCAGGGCTACTGGACAAAATATTTTTAACTACCTTGTAAGTTTTGATTTTTTGTATAAATTAGGTAATTATAACACCTAGGAGATTTGCAAATTACCCCTTGTCGAACCGCGCGCATTGTAGGGTTCCGTAGTCGTCCATCACTATACGAAGACTTAGAAGGGTGCTGTAATTTTCAATGGGATTTATTCGAAATTACTTCTCCAAATATATTTAATAAGTTGGTCAACTATTACTCGTTAACTTGTAAAGCCTGCTTATCGGTGATAATTTTCCTTTTAACTTCATTCCGCGTCTTTTTTTCACATATACATAATCCAACTATTTAGCCAGCGGGGGGGGGGGGGACGACACTTAACTCTAACAAAAATTTGCACTTTGAAGCTTAATAGATGGTTTCAATTACATAGTGGGTCACACACCCACTATGTTATTGAACGACCTATCCCACGAAATACCATTGGATAGACGAGTGAAAATATTAATCACTACTGTACGTGTAGTGGAGGTAGCCTAGAATTTATTTATTATTTTTTTGCGTGTTTGAATATGTGTACCCATATAAAATTCAGCTTTCTATTTTTAAGAATTTCTGAGTTAAAACAGATGGTCAAGATGAAGATTATGTCGAACCACCATGTTGACTCTAGAACTATATTTGATATCACCCATACATCATACATTATGTAAAACTTATATAAATATGATGTAATAGTGATGGCACACAAAGTTAACGTGTTCACTAGGGGCTAGTACATGCTTGCAATGGTTGATGAATATGTTTACCTACCTGAGACAAATTATCCAGTTCAATCGATGTGAGCTCGAATCCCTACAACTAAGCTAGCAAAGCCCCTAATGGCTCCGGGGCATTTAAGGCTAACACTACCTATAGTGAATTCGAAAAAATCTCTACAATGAATCTGAGCTTTACATGAAGGTTAAACATCGTGACGAAAATGGTATAGCACAATGGTCTGGTCACCAGTCACTAGTCACGTAAAATCCATCGCCAAGCACCTATACCAACTGCATTTTAGAACGAGATCCCCGATTAGGTTTATCGTGTCAGTATACTAGGCCACATCGTCACTTAACACCAGGTAATGTAGTGACCTCTAAAAAAGAAAAAGAAAAGTAGATCAAATGATATTTAGATCAACATATTTTACGATTCAGTCAAAATCGCTTCGGTTTACCTATTATAACATATTATTACTATATATTATACTATTATATATAACCTATTATTACAAAAATAATATAACGATATCTTCACTCAATAAGTTATTAAAGTTTTAAGAAACTACGATTTTTATAAGTATTACGCGGTCAACTGTCGTCCACGCGTTTTCCTTTTCGAATTGACTATACTGTTAGTCTTAAGGGCCTTGGAGTCTTTAGAGGCTTTGACAGCTTCAATGGGCTTGGAAACGAGCGCGGAAGGCACTCATCCGTGAAAGCGAGGAAACAAACTCAAAGGTGCCAAAATGGCCGAACCTCGGGCTGTTGCCGTACCTAGGAACATGCAAATAAGTCGCAGTCTGACTAATTCCCTATCCGCCTAATTATATTTAACTAACTATACATATATACATGTTTCTGCCTTCTGGGAGGAAGGAAGAAACATGCGTATCTACATTTAGTAATCTGGCAATTTGGTCTAAGTGTGTGAAGTGCAGTGTCATGTGTGTATGTCGATAGCTAGTGAATGCAGTGTCACTATATCATGCGAGCGGCTGCAGGCTCAAGGGCTCCATGCCGGAGGAACACCCTTATGATTGAGTTGTCGCTGGAGAGGGTAGTCATGGCGGGTGTCGTCCACGCAATCAAAGCCGTGGGCACAGCTAGTATAAAATAAAAGATAGGTTTCGTGAGATACTGGTAAAGATTACGGTGTGAGATTAACTAAAATAAATATTAACTTTATTTTATTAACCAAGCAACTAAGCTTAAGCTTAAATTAGATATATTGAATAAACTTTTTAAATAAATAAATTTTGAATAAACTCAACGAGGTCGACAGACTTCGAGACAACAGATTCCGTGAGATTTTGGTATTTTTTTACAAGGAATGAATATGAAACTGTATTGATATGTTAATTAAAATATTCAAAACGAACGCGGAACAGGCCCACTTGCAGCGCCTGCCGAGAATGAAACTTGCGGTGGGACGGATAGGACGCGAAACCGCGGACACGGCGTCACAGCACCACACCTAAAAAACAAACCAGGCCGCATACCAAATCAGCATTCAGCAAATGCTTTAGGCAGCAATTAATGCGCCCATACATTTACCTACATTGTACGCATATACGAGAATCATGTGCTTCTCGGTGCAATTTGCTGCGTGACGGCACGCGCGCCTCACGTCTGCAAGATTAAACATGTTCATTATTTCCGGCGCGGAAGCACAGGCGAAAGCAAAAAATGAAAGACGATTTGAAATTTTGTATTGCTTTTATTAAAGAAGTCGAACAAAATCCTGCTCTTTATGACTATACGTTGCAAGATTACAATAATAGAAGAGTCACTGAATTAATATGGAATAAAGTTGGCGATAAATTTAAAGAAAGAGGTAAAAGTTTGAACTTTCTGTGATTACAACTTTGTGGCCAAAAATATGAAGCTACTATACGAGTAGTAGCCCGCTCGTGTATTGGCGTACCAAATTAACTATCTATTAAATAAAATTATCCTGACTTAGCACTGAACCTGAACTGACATAAATATTCCCTATTTTCAATGGCATTGCTAGTTGGTTTTTGACTGTCAAGACTTTGTACATTTGTAGCTATAGAAACATTTTCTATCGTTGAAGTCATTCGATTTTTTCGTTAATTTTAATGCATTTATGCAATAGGCACGCAGTTTTTACAATTTTGACAGTTGTATCTACTGAAGTTGATATAAGAGTTTCGAATAGGTATACGAATCCTTGATACCATCATACCAACAGTACACTCAACAACGTTTCGTCCTTGATACAAACGGTAGTTAAATATTCGACGGTCATTATTAAAACTCTAGAATTAAAAGATCTCATTATGTTAGTAATAAGAGGAAATGCTACATATGTTAAAAAATAATATTCGAATGATCTACCTAATTCTTCTTCGCCAGGCAATGGCTATGGATCGGGAATATTTAAGTTTTATTTGAAAAGGGCCAGACCAAACGCTGATCTACGAAAAACGCCAGAGTCATTACTTCTGCCTTAATCTCCAATATCAATACTTGTGAATAAGCCATCTGCATCGACACAAGCCATAAGATTAATAAAAAAGTACTCTTTGTAGTTAAAGTAAATACTTCCTTTTTAAGACGAATGTGTTTACCATCAGTCGCCCCAAGACAATTAGCTAAATTCCATAGTTCCAAGAATCTTTTTGGTTTGTGTAGTCAGTCATCTTTTCTTGTTATTGGCATATATTGTGGTTGTAAAACTTCCCATATAGCCTGACCACCATCATATATTATTTTTTCAATACTTGTTGCTCCCCTTATAAATGGATATGATAATGATCTGAATGATGAACCCGTAGCCAAGTACCTTAAACAAATTATGTACATACTGTAACATAGATATCAAGTTTATTAATTAATGTATTAATTAATTTCAGCCCAAGAATGTAAATATAAATGGAAGATTATACGCTCATCCTATATACGAAGTTTAAATGCTAAAACAAAAAGTGGTTCCAAAGCCGGCTCGAAGAAAGAATATTACTTGGAACAATATTTAAGGTTTCTAAACCCATTCACCAAAAATCGTTCCCAGGAAGGAAATATAAAAACTCCTAGTACTCAAATTGATACAAGCCAAAAAGAATCTAACATTGCTAGTTCTAATACTCAAGATGAATACAAAGATATTTCGTCACCTCCTGAAACACTAGGTGAAACAACAGATGTCGATAACTGCCAGTATGGAACTATTAAATCACCTTCAGATTTGTTATCTTTACCTTCTCACGCGTCTTCAGATTATCAAGCACGCATAAAGCACAAGTACCAAAATAATAAAAATAGAAAGGAAATAAATGCAGTTGATCAATGTGCCATAGAGTACTTTACTTTGAAAAAGAAGAAGTACGAAACGACAAATAATAAAAAGGAAAAAGACCCATGCGAACACTTTCTTTTGAGCTTATTGCCATATATGAAGTCAATGTCGCAACTAGAGCAGCTGTCTTTTCAAAAAGGAGTTCTAAATCTAATAGAAAATACAATAAAAAGTCGACAACCGAAGACACAAAATTAAAACTCTAGCTGTTCTGATCAATCTTCAATATCTAGCCATATCATTCAACAACGTAAATGATCACAAAATCCGTCTTTAAATTATAATCATCGTCCAATAACCTCCACATTTCTCCACCAACCTCAGCCCTCAGAGTCGGGTCACTGGACTTTCTGGTTCTTCTGAAGTAGACAGTCATATTACTCTCTCTTCTGGTCATTCACCAGGGATTGATGATGCTCGTGTGTATCACACTACTTTCTCAGAAGTATTCACTGAGGAAGAACCACAAGAACGCGTACAAAGTTAACAATTTAACTAATACTTAAAAGCAAAAATATGTAATGAAAATCTGATTTTGCTTACCTTATTACAATCAATAAACGTTCTGCATAAACTGATTCTCGATAATGTGTGTTTTTTTTCATTAACTAAATCAAATATTTTTTGTAAAGTACTTGTCCTATAGCGCGACTGAAACTTTTCTGGATCATTAGTTAATTCTTTAGACATTTTGAAAATCCCAAACTCTTTTTCTTCTATTTCTTCGTAGCAATTGCCATATTAAAAAGTCATCTTCATCGGACGACGACATAAGCGACAATTGCGTATTGCGTATGCTGCTCTGATGTGCGTATATTCGCCGCAAATGCTTATGCAAATGTTGGGAAGCATATGGGGTACAGCATTTGCTGTTCACTTGCTGCTCTGGTGCAGCCAGGTCAACCGGAGCACTATACAGGGCCCGCATTCGATAGTGCGGCGCTGCGGGATGGATTACCCGGCACAGTAACGAGACAGACGGAGACGCACCTACGACGGTAAGCGGAAGAACCGCAATCCAAAGTGCTCTCTACTCCCTGTGTCAAACCGTCCCTGGCACGCCCGAACCTACCAAGCGTGAAGAAGAGAAAACACTAAACGTATTACACAGAGAGGGACGCGCTGACTGGGGCTGGCGGGACGAAATTAGAACACGTTCACCCAAATTCAGCCGTTTATATTATTCGAAGTCTTGACAATAACTTGCTTAACACTATTCCTTAATACTATTATGATGATCCAGTGCTTCCTCGGAGGGGTTCTTCGACGAGAAGAACTTTTGGCCAGGAGGCCTTTACAGCTTCACCGGGCTTGTGGGCGAGCACAGAAGGCACTCAGCCGAGGAAAAGGGCAACAAGCGCAAGGGTGCCAAAGTGGCCGACCTCGGCTTGAGCTGTTGCCGTATATGCAACCTACGCGAGCTAAATAATTAACTATCCGAATTCCATCTAACTATACATATATGCATGCATATTGCCTTCTGGAAGTGCCAGGTACGATTCCGGCACTATATTTATAGGAGCATTGGAGCATGACAGCGCTAACGACGTCTATCCCCGTCTCTGTTTAATCTTATATATTACAATCTTACAAGGTTTTGGCTAATATCTTATTATAATCTAATTGGAACGTTACAAATCATGTTTAAACCTAAATAGAATTATAAAGTCCATCCTTGCACACATACAACACTACAAACATACATACACAACGCAAATATAAGACATTAAAGTTTTGAGAACAAAGAGCGTTATATGTAAACACCATATATACATATTTGTGTCCTGCTCTAACATTATAACGATATTACATAAGCTATGTTTAGCATCATACAAAGTCACATTGTCGTTTCTATTATAAAATAACACAATAAAACAATGCACAAAACACACATTTAATAACATTTTACAGCAAATACTTACTATCTTACTGAACTATATGCCAAATCATGATTTTATTCGTTAATAATATACTTAACGTTAATAATAACTACTATTAAACCGCTACCCATTGACTATAGAAAAATGTTAAAACATTTTAATCCTAAGCTATGCGTCGCCAACGTTGATTTAAAAATGAATTGATTTTATTATATAGTTAAGTCAATGTCTTATATAGTTAAGCCAACAATATTTATTACGATTTCGATACTTTACGGTTACTTACATTATTTTGCAATTCTTTAATGTCGTCAACATCGAACCTAGTTACCAATATCTGTGATTTAGAATGGCATATTAGAATGGCATGATTTTTATAATTTGGTTGCTACATTTAGGTAGGTATCACGACATTAATGTAACTAACATTTTAATAAAGTAGTTTTACCTAAGATAAATCTTTATTTCCCACAAAGATCTACGATGCATTTGTAACTGATATCTATAAAACTTGCTTTTAAACGTAGTAAGTAAGTACATAATAACTCAATGCTTTTAAAATACTTTTGTTAATGTAATGATGATAATGACGAGACTTTTTTTGAGAGATCCGTACCTACTTTCGTACAATCTTCTTAGATAATTTATGTCTTTGGCATTTTAAAAAAAATTACTGATGATACAATTATTATACAGATAATAATTACCATCCGGAAAGTTCCATTAGTTATTTACATAATCTCGTTTCTAATTGACCTTTAATTTATTAATTACATAATGGTTAACTGAAGTTACGTAACGTTCACGTTTGTAGGCATTTTAATAATGATTTAGTAAGGTTGATTAATTTATAATTCTCACAGACCAATTTTTATTTCTTTTATAGTATTGTTGAAAATCGCAATTTTTCTTACATGAAATAATTATAATATCTGATAAACAATATCGAATATTTTTATTAAGTACCAGTGTTTACTAATATACTGTTAAGACAGCAGTACATTGAACGAACTATCTATTCAAATTGTGATGTAATGGAATATTTTAAGTGGAAAATGTGGTATAGATTCCAGTTTATAGAACAAGTTTCCGATAACGCATCGTTCTGTGAAGAGGCATGCGAGTGGCTTGACTTGCTTGTGGTTATGGCCCTTGTTAATCACAGAACCGCATTCAGTCCATCTCCATTTTTGTTGGTCAATTTTGGTCATGATGTCCGGTAGCTTAGTTTTTGCTCTCAATTGTTGATTTCTTACGTGATCTGCTTTTCGTGTGTTTGTCATACTCCGTTCCATGGCTCTTTAGCAGTATTGCATTTTGTTTCTGAGTTGTTTTGTCAGTGCCCATGTTTTGCATCCGTATGTTATACAGCGTAGTATGCAGATGTTGAAAACTTCTGTTTATAGCCATTCCTAAGTCTCTGGATTTCATGATCTCATTTAGTGACCAATAATTTCTCCAACCACTTGCTATTCTTATGTTAACTTCCTTGTTGGTTTGATCTTTTGGTGATATTATTTGGCCTAGATATGTGTATTCATCTACATACTCAATTGGTTTTGAATCTATCTCCATTGGTTTTTTTTTTCGAATTGTTTAACAGTTTTGATTTTGTTGTGTTTATGCACAATCTCACCAAAGCACTTTTGTAATTTCGTATAAATTATAAAGAAAATTATTTAATGCTCCTTCTCTAAGTCTGCATGTTCTGACGGGCAACTACGGAACCCTACATTGCGCGTGGTCCGACACGCAATTTTTTTATAAATTAAATCGGTTAATATGTACCCCTTCAATTCATATCTGAGTAAATCCATTTTTGTCATAAAGAGCTTCAACTTAATAATATTATGAGAAGAACCGGTTTTTAGGATTCCAAAGGGGGCAACTGAAGCATGGAGTTGCTAATCGCTCGGTCGGATGCAGAGTGCACCCGGAACGAAGAATAAATAATTTTAAGGAACGTTGCATGAAACGTTGTTAAAATCATTTAACAATGATATCGCTTCGCGCGTTTTACATTCGCTCGCTACTGCTACCTGCTGATGTGTGGCCGGCGATCGGATTAATTTGGATATGACTTGAATGGAAACTTGAATATTACATTCCCACGTTCGTATCCCATTAGTATCATATTCCCAGTAATCACTATGGACTATGGCTATGGCAGCTGCACTCGAGAGCCAGTCTTCCACTAGGTTTAGCGTGTTATCATCTTGGGCCACATCGTCACTTAACATTCGGTGAGATTGTGACCACTACGACAAAACATATATCGATAAAAAAAAACACTCTTAGTTCAATCACGAATGCGCTTACGCTGTCAATCACAAGCAGGCTACGTATCGTGCTTAGATCAAGGGTTGTGCAAATAAACACCGCAACAATAGATCAAAGAAACTGACAACAGTGGCACTAAGTCCTGTAATACGGTTTCTTACATTATAACAGATGCCTAGCGCGTCGTCTGGTTTGGCCAGAAACTAGTGGAACATCCGACTAACATTCGTAACTGTTCGGGTATGGGTTTAGTTTATTTTAATCATCTATCGCTGCCCTGCTGCGAGAAAGCAATTTTAACGGTTAAGTATCTTCGCGGTTAACTCCACACTCGACGATCGTAGCTCGCAATCGCCTAAAATACCAAATGGCGTTGACACGTAGTCCAATATACGTATTAGGCAAAGTAATTTGCGCAGAGAGCTATTTTCGCTCGATGTTTGGAATCCCAGCGGTAGTCCTTAAAAACTATGCAGCCTAGAAGTCTAAAGACTCTGGTGTTGTACCCCAAATTTATAGAGATGTTTATGTGACACATCTTTTACTTAATCACCGTAAACTCAGTCTTGTCCAAAGTCATGGAACAAATTATAAATACACACCTTATTCCCTACCGAAAAGACCACTTCTCAACAATCTCGACAATAATGTTGCTTTTGTACGAATCGATCACAGATCTTCTAGTATAAATGCTGCATGGCTTAAAGGAATGAGGGCGAGGCCGTGGCAATCAGCCTCGACATAGCAAAAGTGTTTGATAGGGCCTTGTACCGTGGCTATTTTATCCAAACTTCGGGCATAAGGTCTCCCTGACAACCTGTATACGTCTAACTTTTTGTATGTGCGTATAATATGTGTCCTTGTTGATGGATACAGTTCGAAGCTCATGCCAATGAATGCACTAGTTATACCAGATTCTGTTCTTTCGCCCACCCTGATTCTTGCATATTTTATATCTATATGTTGCCTTTGGTTCCATTCATTGTATGCAGATGAGTATTAAAGCAGTATGCCTACTTGTAGTCGAATAAAAGTCGAGGGAGATATTGTTGGCAGATCTTATTACTGACCTCTGACTGACTGACTAAAACAGTAACAAATAATATTGAAAATTAAATTAAATACCCCTGTCCCCTCGACTCGCCCCCGGCCCGGTGTAGCATGAAATACTTCATACAAAAGTAGGTACTATAAATGTTTGGCCGTGTCACGGCCCGGTGTAACATTAATGATCCTTAAGCCTGTATATTGTGACAGGCAACTACGAAACCTTACACTGCGCCTAGCCCGAGACGTACTTGGTTTAACCAACCAACCAAACAAATATTAATTTGTTGAATAATTATCATAAAAATTGAAACATGCGGCAGTGTGTCGGCTAGGTTCGGAATAGAAAAGGGCAACACACCGTCCAGTGTATATTTACACGAACCATTTCGAGATACTTCGACTCCTCCATAAGTCAAAAGCAATTCGACTTACACACTTGAAATTTTGTATGTTTAATAAACCTCCGTTGAACACCTAGAAACCCTAATTTTTCTAATAAATCTATTATAGTATTAGGGTCTGAAAAGTAGCATTTTTAGCATTCACTGACAAACCTACACCTCTACTAGGTGACTCAGAAACTTTAAATTTGACATCAAGGTAAGATCATTAAATGAAACAAAGGAAAAAATAAAAAACTACAATTTTAAACGAAATAATGATCATAAAACGGCTTTTCCATCCTCCCGACAATGGCGTTTTGCCAACTTAGACGCTTTGGCGAACTAATACTCATAATGAACATCAACTATAACGGCGTTTCCATCATCTCACCAATAGATGGCGCTGTGCAATTTTTCAAAAGTACTGATATCCCAACCAAAAGAAAAACGTGAAAAAAGGGCAAAGTTCGGTAGAAACGACATTCGGGGTAGTCGTTGTAACCGATAAAAGCTGAATTCTAACAGGTGCCAAGTTCCATAGCTGTTCCATTAATTATAGTTGTAGGAATGTAAAGTTCTTCAATTCATTTACAAAACAAGTTGTTACTCTTTGATATGGAATTTCTAACTTGGCCAGTTTTAATTCATTAGTCCTAAATGTTTCTATCCAACTTGGCCCCTTTTTCATATTTATCTTTGTGTTGTAATTAATAATTACGATTGACCCTTATGTTCAGGTTCAGGTTGTTATATATTTATTTGTTCTCATAATCTATCACCTAACATCCTATTTATATGTTTTATCGCATACAATTTTTTTGTTTTTCTTTATTGAATGGGTGTGGTGGGTACTTTGCGTTTTCTTTTTTATTTCTGTGAATTATGGCATTATGAGTAGAAACACTGTATTGTTTGAAAAATACATGATTAAACATAGAAATGCAAAACAGCATATGTGATCAACTAACTGTACCTGTGTTGTAATCTAAAAATACTAAAAGCGTTTTTTAGAATCTATATATTTTATAAAAATGGCTTTTTTTATCGTTATAGGTTTAGCTTAGTGGCCACAATCTCACCTGATGTTAAGTGACAATGTGGCCCAAGATGGTAACACGCTAAACCTAGTTGGAAAACTGGCTCTGAAGTGCAGCTGCCGGAACACACCTAGTGGTGCTTGGCGACAGATTTTCAACTTGAGGATGGTAGCTAGCCAGGCGGGCGTTAGAAATACCCTACCACCATGCTATGGTTTCCTAACGATAAATCCTTCACCGAAAGCTCAGGGTCATTGCGGGGGGCCTCCCCCGAGCAGGGAATCCATGATGGATATCCCAGCGAAAAAGAAGGGTCTTTGCAGGGATTTTTTTTGAAGTCCCTGTGACACCCCTAACACATATGAGGGAACTTGTGTCTCTTAAATAAAGCTTAAAATTACACCCATCCTTCTGCGAGGAGTTAACCCCAATAACCCCAAGCTATATTTTTTAACAAATTTAAGATCTAATACTTATATCTAGCCAAAGCTGACCTTCTCTTTTTCCTGTCTCACTCTAATATGTTATAGTTCTAACATGCCACAATAGTGAGTTATAGTAAGTATCTTATTCTAACAAATACATGTTACAACTCTGGGTTAGTCGCACGACTGGTCGGTAATTTAAAATTGTATAAAATGAATTCAATTTAAAATCTAATAAATTATGGATTAATTTAAACAATAATTAATACTTTAAAATCTAATAAAAACATTGTAAAATTATGTCAAAAGCTAATTTTTTGTAAAATTATTAGCCACTAAACTATTAAATTAAGGTTTAATTAAAAAATCTAATAAATTTGTGTACGACGCGAAGTCTTAAACCCTACCACTGAGACATCATTGCTTATGGCTGTTGGTTTACGACAAAGATAAACTGCAACACCATTTGATCCATCACCGTGAAAGTTATTATATTGAAGTGCTTATCTTCCAGGTATTTGTTCACATTTAACATAAGGATTGATAAACTACAAAAGCAAATTTTCAAAATACTTATAAGGTGCTTGTCACTTCATTTACTTTGTATCTGAATAAAACAAATTCTTTATTAAATACTTTTTATTCAATTATCAACAATTACTGTACATTTATTACGAATTCAATTAACAGTTTCAATAAATGAGAAATAAATATTTAACATAGATAAAACAATTTAAATATTAAATGATAGAATTATGTCAGTTCATTAAAATACTTCGATTCAAATAATACTTTGATTTCAACTAATATCAAAATTAATTACCAAGTGTTTTATATATAATCTTATAAGAATTGATTCAAAAATATCTAAGTCAAATGAGATGTAAAGTAGATAATTATCTACAAATAAATAAAATAGTGGTCAGCTAAAAATTCTACAAATTTTCAAATGGTCATCAACACAATTCTTTACTTGTAAAATAGAATATAAAAACTAAATTTTCGTTAAAACACGTTATTGTGGATACAACTACCAAATAACATTGAGTTTACCTTGAAACTCATATTTTGCGCAACTTTGTAATAATTTTCATGGCAAAACTTACAGGTCAGTTTTTACATTTAAAAAGTATACAAGTGTCATTATTTTCTCCTTATACATAATTATGTTATAATCTCTTTTTGTATTGTTTTTCATTTATTAATATTGCTTAAAACAATTATTGACATTATTTGGTTCAGTTAAGCAAGATTATTATGCTAATCTCACTGGAACCGACTTTATCATAAGTACGTTTACAAACATTAGTTATGAAAATTTAATTGCATAGAGTAGAGAAAAATAAACATGTATAATTGTATATAGTACATGCAATACAATACAAAATACTTTATTCAACATAAAAAAAAACAATGTTATACAGATAAGAGCATATTTGTAAAAAAAATAAAAGATAAAAATACTTTGCATCTAGACTTAATAATTTCATTTTGACAATATTGTATAATAGTCATAAAATTTTATGTCATTGCAGCCTACGAAATCTATTTTTATATCAAAGTAACTAACCACTAATGTAAAAAGCACAAAATACTTTGTAAAATGAGACTAAACACCAATATATACAACACACAATTCCCTTACAAGCAAGCACTAATTAGCATTCTGAGCGTCACATCGAATAACATGCTTGTCTTGCAGAAGATGTATATAATTATAAAACTGTTATTAAAACAAAATCTGTTATAACTATTCACTCATAAAAAAAAAATGCGCAAGTCAAAAAGTAAAAAAAATTAATCATAATTTGAAGACTATAAAATATATATTATTATACTTATTTATATCTTTACAAAGCATCAATATGTTGACAAGTCGAAAATCCACACTTTAAGGGTGGATAATTCAAATGTTACATTTCATTGGTAAGTCCTATTTTTAAAAAGCCTATTTACTTACTCATTTATTCACCATATAAAATAGGCAATCCAGATGCCAAGTTTCAAGTATGATGCAAGTAAGCTTGTCAACTTATTTACGCCTTCTAGGAATATATTACATTATTGAAATAATATTTATGTCACAATGTAAAATCATATTTCTCATCTAACTGTTTAGCAATTAAATTTCCATAATTATTTCTTACTAAAGACAGAGTACAAGCATGTTGGCAATTATCAAATTCTAATAAAACATGTCCCTAGTTACTTGCAGCCTGCTTTTGTAGTCCAGCTGGGTCCATGATAGGCTCCTGTTTCTTCACAAGACCAGATAGTAAGGTCTTGATTTGGGCAATAGCACGACCAGGATTCAAACCTTTAGGGCAAGTACGAGTACAATTCATAATTGTGTGACAACGGTAAACTGAGTAAGTGTCTTTAAGCTTTGATAGACGCTTTTCAGTGGCCTCATCTCGGGAGTCAATTATCCACCTATAAGCTTGCATGAGGACTGCAGGCCCGAGGTACTTGTCGCCGTTCCACCAGTACGAAGGGCAGCTGGTGGAGCAACAGGCACACAGAACACATTCATACAAACCATCCAATTTAGCTCGGTCTTCGACGTCCTGAAGTAGTTGGGTCTCCTTACCTTTTACAGCTTCTTGCTCACGTTGCAGCCAGGGTTCTATCGACTGATACTGCTTGTAGAAGTTGCCAAGGTCAGGAACGAGATCTTTTACTACGTACATGTGGGGCAGAGGGTAAATCTTTGAGGGTTTAGATAAATTCTGATCTATGTGACTGATGCAGGCGAGAGTATTGATGCCGTCGATGTTCATCGCGCAGGAGCCGCAGACCCCCTCGCGGCATGAACGTCTGAATGTTAACGTCGGATCCATTTCGTTTTTTATTTTTAATAAAGCGTCCAGAACCATTGGCGCACAATCATCGAGGTCGACTTCGTAGTTTTGAGTATATGGCTTCTTGTCGGGCTCATCTGGGTTCCAGCGGTATACAGCGAAGGTCTTAACACGTTTTCCCAGAGCCTGCGACGTAGCGAAAGTACGCAACTGGCCAAAAGTACCAGCAGTCAGCCTCAGCAATGGCATTATGTAATATTTGTATTCACTTATAGAAATTTAATACACACTTCGTTTATACTGCGGACTTGCGGCACTCACGGACCAGTCAAGCGTTGATTTGTCGTTCGAATTTATTTTGTAATAAAATAAATTGTTTAATATTTATTGTGGTATACACAACACACGACACAAAAATCAATCTTTTATGAATGTAAAGATTGATAATGAATGAATGTAGAAATGATTGCCTGAAAAAAAAAAAAAACTAAATGACTGTTTATTCCAGGGTCAAGTTTTTATTAGTGATGGCGATACTGCCATAAAAAATCGATTGCCCATGTAAAAAAAAAAAAAAAATTAAATAATTTAGGTTTAAAAATCAATTTCTCTTCTGTTTATTTTTGAGCGTTAATATTGAAAATAAAAAACCCAAAGTGAAATAAAATGAAAATGATTTTGTGACATCTCAGAATGCATATTTCATGTACTTATTTCCAATCCACTTCACTCGTCATTATAACCATTAAACAATATTGCGTCAAATAACATATGCTTATGAATAGAAATAAGAAAAGAAAAACCAAAGCATAATAGAGCAAGATTCCGCCAAAAGTTCTTTTTCTTCTTTTTTTGGCACCGCAAAAAGCACTTGCCAATGTCAATGTATTTGTCTTCGTAGTATTTTTTTATATACAAAGTTGGTCCAACAAGATGGTGCCTCTCTTATTAGAACTTTCTAGAGAGTTTTGTGACATCACAAAATTCATGTTTCCAGTTAATATTTATAATCCACTTCACAAATGCACAGTAACCAAAGTATATCACACAAAATGCCACCAATATTACATATTATAGGGTCAAATAACCTTAATGAATTAAAAATAAAAACCACAACAGGGCAGCAGGGCAAAATCTTGCCAAAAACTCCGACAAAAGTCCATCAGAAAAATTGCAATTTCTTTTTCAGTTGCGTTTGGGTGCGTTCAACTCTTTGCAAATAATATTGTGTGTGTATGCATACCGAAACATAAAATTGAAACTCGATTTCACTGAACCGATTCTTTGTTAATATTGATTTAAAAAACATGTAAATGAACAAAAACATCGATTCTCAATTAATCAATCTCAGATTTTGTATTTACATATTTCTTTTTATGTATGTATATTAATATATTATACATACATACTAAGATACCGTAGTATCTCCAGACGAAAGTCTTCGACCAGCGTGTGTTGCCAATGATTACAGTTATGGTGCTGAGATGTGGTCGATAACTATGGGCCTCATAAGATAGCCCAAGGTCACTCAAAAGGCAATGGAGATAGCTATGCTTCATTATTTTAAGTTATATCAAAAGTATCTATTTCACTACAGCATGGTGTCTGTAAGTGTTGTGTTTGTCTATGTGTTGTTAAGCAGCCTAATTTTGAAGAACAAAATTACAAAAAGAAATCGAATATAAAGTGAATATCCTAGCTCGGTGAAGCTGTAAAAGCCGTAAAGACGCTAAGGCTAACAGTATAATCACTTCGAAAAAAAAAACTGAATTGACACTGGTAGAATTCGTATTTACGAGATGCCATAAAAAAAGTTTAAGTTGAAGTTGACTCATTCAATCATTCGCCCTAGAGATGGACATTGAGTGAAAACAATCGATTATTAAAAATCGACATATATAGCTATTGTTCGATTAACTGCATACTTTTCTATCTAGTTTCTACTAGTAATAAAAGTAAGAGATTAATATTAACAATTTCTCGAAATAAAAATCAAATAAAATAAGTATAAAAATAACCAAAATGATAACCTTCTGGTCTCAAAACTAAAAGCAATGTCTCTTTAAACTTTGAGGGTAAGCAATTATTCAGTACCATTACACATAAAAGCGATTACGATAAGCATAAAAAACAAAACGTCAACCTTATGGTATCAAAAACTAAAATATAAAAAGAATCTTTCTTTAAACAAAAAGTTTAAAAACAAAAAAAGAACATTAGTTTTTTATCCCTCGCAGGGCGTTGCATCGTCAGCGCTATTTAGAAAATTGATTGAAACGTGTAATTATATAATTGATTTATAAAAAAAAAACAATTACTATTTTAAGGAAAACAATTGTTAGAGAAAAAAAAATAACATCGATTATTTCTGTTTCGTCAATTCACTGGCGGGAAAAGTATTTTGTTGACAATTTAAATTAATACTAAAATATTTATTATTTCTGAATATAGCAGATATGAATAAACGAACATGAAGAGTGCTTCTACGTTAAAATCGAATAATGTTGAATCGCCTAAAACGCCGGGTGGTATTAGTAAATCCTTACTAACTCCTTGCAGGCGGCTTGGTTTATCCAGAAATTGGAGAAAAGGCGGTCCGTCCCCATTCATATCACCATTAGCTACTAGCAGTGACATAAAAGAAGAAAAAGTAGAGAGTAGAAAGAGAAAAGAGTATGATTTGGAAAACGAATTTACCAAAACCCCGGAATCAACACCGGTAGCTGTTGAAATTGATAAGGCTGTTGTTACTGATTTAAATAACAAAAATACACCATGTAGAAACGTTGATGTGCCGCGAAGGAAGAAATCTAAATCACTTCTATCAGCTATTAATAATACTCAAGCTAATGTTGACCCAGAATCACCAATAAATTTGATCTCGCTACATAAAAGTGCTTCAAAGGAAAGTAATAAAAATATATGTGAGCTTCTTGTTACCGAGAATACAGATGTGTCAACACCGTGCAGTGAATATAAAAGTGCAAAGAATATAATATCTCCAAAATCTAACAAAGAAAAGCAAAATCCTGAAAGAGCCGAACCAAATTCTCATGAAGAAACAAAAGTTATTATAAATGATAAAAAACCTACAAGTGAAATACAAGAAAATGATAGAATTGAAAGTAAAAACAAAGAACGTAAACCTAATGATCTTAAAAAGGAATGCATGGTTGTTATACAGAAGAAAATATTTAAAACTGGAATAATTGATAATCAAATGCATGGTACGATCTGCAATTCTGATAGAATTAATATAAAAAATAATATTATGACACAAGCCTTATTTGATTCAGATTCTGATGATGTTCCTCTAAATAACTTAACTCCTAAGGCACAAGAACTTAGTCAAAATGGCAAAGATTATTGTGACACAAAATTGTATAAAAAAAAAGCAGAAGACAAGAATTCACATCGATCAAATGATGCTTCTAAAAAGCTGAAGAATCCAAAAATATCTAAATCAAAACCTATTGATATAAAAACAATAGAATTGTCTGATGATGATGATTTTGCCGATACAAAAAAGACAATTCTTATAAGAAAAACATATGCAAAAGTGGCTAAACTTTCAAAAGCTAAATCCACAGGATCTATAACTCAGAGAGACATTGATGAATTGAAAGCACGTATAGAAGTAAAGAAGAAACTTCTTCTAGCCAAAGCAACAACTGAAGATACAAAAGAATTGAGGGATCTGATCAAAAAATGGCAAAAGGGTTGTCAAGACGCATTGATGGAATTAATGGATCTAATGAAAAATAAATTTCCAGATAAATCCAACATGGATTACTCTGAGATACTCCAAACTTTGAAAATTCCAGCATCATTAGTTGGCTATGATGCTGAGGAGGACTGTTTCAATACTCCAGATGATGCAAGCATTGTCATGGCTAATTTAAAAGATATTTATTGAACTTAATAATTTCTAATTTATTGTCTAAAATATGTTTTTCTTTTAAATTAATATAAAATTATAAACATAATATTAGTAACGAGTTATTCGAGTTTCTATGTAGAAAATATAGAACAAAATCTTTAAGTCATCCAAGCCAAAATCAGTGATATGCCGTAATCCTTGTCAAAAAACAAGTATAGGCTTTTCATATCAGAATTTTACATGCTTAGTTTCCACAATTCATCTTCTATGTGATAGTCCACCAGTGCTTGATGTTGTTGAAAACCTCGGGAAGAGTCTGGTATTCCAAGGTATTTAACCTGGTATTGGACCAGCTCTCTACATTCCAAGAGTATATGTCTGGCTGTCTGTTCCTTTTCCATACATGCTCTGTCCTGTTACAGCCCTGGTAACCATTTGTGCTTGAATTGTGGATAGTAATTTCCTGGCCTGTTTGCAGTCTATTAAAGTATTCTGTATTTCCAAGTCCAAAGGGATTTTTCTTAATAGCAATTTCTTATAGCATTTATGCCAAATGTATATTGCTAGGTGAGCTTAGAGTGAAGAAACAGTCATAGTAAGTTATTGTTACAATAACGCCATTAGATGGTGTAACTTAAGTGTTGCGAGTACTTACAGTTACCAAATATATTTCACTCTGTTATTGCGATCTGGTTTAACAATGAATGTAACTGGGTAAGGAATAAGGAGCAGTAGTGATATCACTGAAATAGAAAGGTTACCATGCTTTCTATTTACACTTACTGATAATTGTAATGCACCAATAGTACATCTTTATGCATATATTTATACCCACAATCGCAAAAATAGCCTAGTAGCCTATTTCATTGGAATTTAACGAACTTATAACAAATAATGACAAAAATATAAAAATTTAGGTATGTCTGCCTCCCTTGCAGATTTATTTTATCTGGCCAAAGTTTAACATCAAATTTTACATACATAAACAGCTATTCTTTAAAACGTTTTTAAAATATTTAATAATTCTTAATAACTGTAGGCTTTATGAAGAACCTTGTAATGGTGAAAACTACATTTAAAAAATACTCCTTTTAAATAGAAATATTTTGCTTACATATTTGCATTAATTATAATAAAAACCAAAAAATAGTTTCAAGGTAAAAAAAAAAGAAAAATAAAGCTGAACTATTTAATTTATACAAATTGTCTTAAAATCTATGCGAACGAATGGGATTTTCAGGATCGAACAGTTTAGGATCTTTGAAGAATATTTTATCTTTGTAATAATATGGCATGTATGCACAGTTTTGTGCTTTTTTTATTTCAGCTTCTACTTGCACCTGTTTCTTCCTACAAAGTCCGGTGATATGTCTCCCGTAGATCCTGCCAGTGTAAGGTGATTGAAATTGTGATAATAGTCTATAATTTTTGTAATCTGGTGTGATCTTTAATTGGCATAAAATGCACTGTCTTCTTTCCTTTTTGAACGGATTCTCCATTTCGACAGGCGCGTCTTCATCTGGACATTTAGAATCGGCTGATAACGGTCTTATTGTAGTGATTACTCCTCGATAAGCGTTGCTAACTATAAGAAATAAATAAGTTATTTATGGTAATTCAATAGAGCCAGTTTTATTATTAATTTTATCTACTTACAGATATGGCGTATCAAAAATGTTTTTAACAGTGCCATTATAATATAATTTCGTGGTTTTATTAATGCTATCAAGTTTAATTCACGTTGTTTGTTTTAAAACTTTCAGCATAATATAAACTACTTTGTGAAATTTTTTATAATCAACATAAGAACATAACCCCACAATTCACATAATAATTCCGATTCCGTAATGACATTTTTGACACTTGACATATAAACCGTTTAATTATTGCTAAATACTTGTGCTCAAAATGCGTTATATTATCAACAAATTGAAGATGCTTTTTGTTTTCTAACAATTCTACATACTGAAACTTATAAAAAACGACTTTAATATATCTAATTTATGGAAACAAATTTAAAAAAATAATATTTAAACTTCATTATCTGACACCATTTCCACAGAGTATGAAAACTTTACCAACTATTTTTTATTTGTCTCTGTTAGAATTACAATATACATACAGATAATATTGACAAACATTATGTTTCATTACAGTCTCATTATGATAATTTATGTACGTAATTTGATTAGTCAGATCGCGACTTAATTGCATACGCGCAACAGTCCGAGCCGAGGTCCGGCCACTTTGGCACCCTCGGATGTTGTTGCTTAGCTTTCGTGGCTGAGTGCCCTAAGCGCTCGCCCCCAAGCCCGGTAAAGCTGTAAAAGCCGTAAAGGCTCCAGGGCCCCTCAGGCTAACAGTGTAGTCAGTTCGAAAAAAAAAAAAAACCTAATTTGGTTGCAAAAGTTGCTCTATAACTAGTAATTATTATTGAGGTGGTCATAAATTAAAAGTGACAGATTGTCACAGAATATCAGAAGCAGACTACCACCATGCTATAGTTTAATCACGTTGTTTTCCTAAGCTCTGGAAAAGATCTTACAAATTTTTAATCGACTTTAAATAAAAAAGAAGGCTTCTGGTTCTCCGTTCCTTAATATGTTTGTAGTTTTGTATGTAGTACAAGCAATGTACCTACGCGATTTTTTCAGAAATTATAAGACCATTTTTTATAATTATTTTACTGGAGTAATCTACATCTACCTATTAGGCGTAGGTTCTAGTATATAGAATATTAGCTGTGACTACGGCTCCGCTCGCGTGCACTATTAAAAATTATTTTTTGGGCGAAACCCTAATTATTTTTCTAAAATAAAAGTAGCCTAAGCTATTCATTATAACATCAGGTATCTGCTAGTGAAATTCCCGTTAAAATTGGTCTAACTATTTTGGAGATTACCCGGAACAAACAGACAGAAATACGGAAATAAAAATGGGATTTTTGTTATAGCTACCGTGTATACTTTCATATGCATTTAGTAAAAAGCTGTTATTTTGAGATTACAAACAGACACCAATTTTATTATATGTATAGATAAGGTTATACCATTAATATAAACATTTTACTTAAGTACACCTCTATAATTATTAATAGCAAAGAATTAAATAAGCCTATGTGTAATTTACAAAGTTACATTAAGGCGCTCGGGGATATTTTAATTTTATAGGTTTTAGGTATTTTATATGAAATGCTTTTTAATTTTTTTATTTAAAAAATACATCTTTATTACACTAACATACTAAAAACTAGAATAGCAGACTAATTTAGTAGTATAATAGAGTAAAGATGGTGCCCGAGTGTTTCGGTTTTCTTTTTCCTTTTTCTAATTTGGCAATTAATTATCGCTATTAAAGATTATTGTCTTGCGATTATTTCAGGATTCTCACAAAATGGTTGCCCATTTTTTAGAACTTTCCAGGAAGTTTTCCTTACATCTCAGAATTTATGTTTCATATTAATATTATTATTTCCAATCCACTTCACTTAAAAATCACTAATCTATTTATGCAAAATGCCATGAGTTTTACACAGTACCTATAGTGTGAAATAATTCAAGTTTATGAACATAAAAATAAAAACCACTACATAAAGAATAAGACCTTGTCAAAAAGTCTTTCGGCTTTAATAATATCGGCTAACCACATGTGAAATACTTTTATCTGCTTTTTTGTTTTCGTTTATAGACTATAAAACATATTGTTTGTAGTATTAATCGTATTTATTGACTTAAATTATTCTTCTTTTTTAAATAATACATGGGTAACTTGATATTGTTATGGATTAAAATATGACATTGGTGTTTCGTAATGAGAAATTAGAATCATTATTTTAGTTGGAAGATATATTTATTTAATCTCTACCTATCCAAGTATTTAGTCTCTCTAAGTATCTACTCTCGTTGTTTATACATTTCTGGCATATAATAGTAAGATCATTTAAACTTTTCCGGTAAACTCTGTGGACCTGAACTCCACAAGCTGTGTGAAGGTATTTTGTAATGCTTCCTAGGAAGACATTTTTTTCCGTGGAAAAAATTGTCCTTATCGCGGGAAAACGTGGTAGTCGGTTGGGGCAAGGTCCTACTAGTATGGAGGATGAAGGATGGCTTCTAACTGCAATTCTTGTAGTGTTAAAACTGTTTCACGAGCAGTGTGAGGTCTGGTGTTATCATGGAGCAATAATGGTAAAGACCGATTGAAGAGTAAGGACTATTTTGCTGCGAGTTTCGCCATCATTGTTCGGAGATCTGCAAAGTAGACATCTGCTGTTATTGCTTGACAGAATCTGAGGAAGCTGTAGTGAGTTACGCCCTAAAGTGACCAACAAACAGTTATCATTACTTTTCTGTCGGTAAGCTTTGCTTTAGGGCATTGTTATGGCATTACACCTGGGGTCAGCCATTGCGTTGTTCGCTTAAAGCGGTTAAACCAATGACGCACGATGCGTTCGTTAGCCATATACTCTCCAAACACAGCATTGGCAATACATGTAGTTTCTGCTACGTTAGTCCCACGTCGGAACTCATATACGTATATTACTCTGATTTTCGCTGTATACATCTTCACGTTAAAAGTTGAATGTAAAAAATAATTGAAAGTCGAACATCAAACGATAGGTATGTATTTTTTTAAATTTAGAATGTTATAGTTTTCACGTGGAAAAAGTTTCACTCTGGTATCTGACACTATGCAGAATGGCCAGTGCGTTAAAACGGCAGTTTCATATTTAAACCCCGTATTACTGTCATGATCGTTATAATTAATCGCTTATAAAAGATGGCATATTATCATGATTTATGTAAGATGATTTGCTTTTTACTATTACGCCATTATTTTTCCAAACTATAAATAAATATAACCAGTCACCAAATGGTTATGAAATATAAATATAAAATTTGTTGTTTAATTCACGGAACTATGTTAATATGGTAGATACTTGTTATTACGTGGTATTGGTACGTATGATGTTTACCTACCTCTTCGATGCATAATTGCGAAAAAAACGGACAAGACAACTATTGCAAAATCACTTAATGTGGTCAGCGGTTATAATTCAACCGTTTTGAAACATCATTCTCGTAACGCGGAAATGTATTAACAACTACGACCATTTACTATAAACGGTTAACAGTACAAGTTTCTAGGTTTGATGTGTAAACATAAAATCGACATACCACAACCGGCGTAGCCACTGTCTGTATAGAACGTGGCGAACCGATGTGCCCAGCGTCTGTTACCATCGCCAAGATATTATTGGATTTTTCTGAAAAAATAAATAAATAAACTAGTGCTGTGTGTTGTTTTGTGACAGTGACCTTAATCCTTTGCCTCTGTTTTGTGTGACTGTGACTTAAAAAACAATAACTGTCTTGTTTGGAATACAAACTTTTTCAAATATTTTGGTAAGCTTTATTTAATTCATATTTTTTTTTTAATTTCAATTCATTAGTAACGCAACGGTATATTTATTATAAGGCTTATTTAAGTAAACAAAATTGTTAAAGTTATGAGTTATGAAATTTGTTGAGGAAAACACGTTGGTATTTTTATTTAAACTTTCATTGGACTAAAAGTAAAAGTTTTTCGGTTGTATAGCATTCACGAAAATGTCATCAGTTTAACGTTAATGTTAACGTACTCTGCGTAAGAAATCAAGGTTGTGAAGAGAAAGTGACCTAGCTGTGAACGGGGGAACTCTTTGGTTGTGTGCGATGATTCTTTTACGCTCTTCATAGTGTGTACGGGCTTTAGTTCCGCATATACTTGTAAATGTTAAGCATTTTAGTCTATATGTATAAATTAAAACATCATATAGTTCACTGGAATACGTAATCACTTTTACCTTACAGAATTTCATATACCACATCTGCATTTCCCTAATTTTTATCAACCACTCTATATCTAGTAATTGAGCGGGGTGGTAGGGTATCTGGAACTGACTGGGTCCTTACTACCATGCACATGGTGGTTAAGCCGTCACGTTGACTTTCTTTTGGCTTGTTTCGTCCTCAGGACTGCGGTCCTTTTGAGTTTAATTATACATATTCATAGGCTGCATCGACCATTTAACATCAGATACACTGTATTATATGTCTGTTTACCACTTCATACAATAAATAATGCCAGCTTCTTGGTTTAATATATCGACCATTTCATAACACTTTTTCGGTGAATATCGGTTAAAGTTTACTAGTACGAGTAATAAGAGTTAAACTCGATAACACACACGGACTTTGTAACTGTGAATAAAATTGCTAAAATCGAATAAGAGCCTTGTACATTAATGTCCATGATAATCAAATATACTTTATTAATCTTTGAGTATAGGGGTGTCGAATAACATCTTTATACTTGAGAAGATACCCTGGTCAGCATAGAACAAGGTAGGATAGGACGGTTGTAAGGGTGTACAGTCCGACTGGGTCGTGAAAATCCAGTCATAGTGATACGGTTATGCACGTCGCGTTTCGGTATCACCCGATGCATATATATCCAATTTCTATTTACGTAGGCTAGCATGACGGCGTCTACGGATTGTTGATATCTCGGCAGTCGCAACTCTTTTTGGATTGTACTATGTTTACTGCCAAGAATAGTTCCGTCACTTCGTCATTTACTGTAAAAAATATAATTATTTCATTTCGATTACGTGAATACTTTTAGGTATGGGCTAGCATTTTGCTAATGGGTTGACTTTAATCCCAACGAATGTTAGATAATAATATGCCCAAAGATGCTATGACATGATGATATGCTAAGCCTAGAATAAAGAAGTTTTTGACGAGATCTTGAGGACAGCTCAGCTCAGTTGTAGTTTTATTTTCATTCGTTAACTTACTTTATTTGTTCCTACTTTATGTAATAACTAACTGTGCCCGGCGGTTTATTATGTATAATTTAAAATAAATCGCTGCTTGATGATTTATAATACTTCAGTATAGACATTATTTTTATCAGGTGGCCAGGATATTATTTTTATCAGGTGGCCAGGATTATGCGTCAAAACTAACACGGCTCGTTCTCGCCACTACACCTATAATCATAGACCCGAGCCGATTGTTGAATTGTTTTAATTTTACATTATCTCCCAAACTATTCGTCTTAATAACATGCTATAAATGGCAAAGTTTATCTACATAAAATTGTATTGACGATGAAGTAACTTTCGTTCGTAAGGATTTATATCCCGTGCCTAATAATAATGCTCATTAATTAGTTTTCAATTTTCAATAAAACTGTCACAAAATACCTTATTGTGACTTATGTATATCAGAGGTAGGCATATGGTAACGCGGACTTTTTTTAGATGTACTAAGGAGCAATATTTTCGCAGAACATTATATTTACGTATCACTAACCATTACGCCAGCGCAGGCAGATTAAGCAGTTAAGGTGCGCTATTTCCTCCGATTTCCTTAACAAAAATCAATATTTAAGGCTAATTTTTTTTTAACCCGGCTGGTAGTTTCAATTTTCAAAAAACTATAACTCAACGTTCGACGGCACGTTGCAGCGCCCTGAGACTGGGGGTGAAATTTATATATAGTATAACCCACTCTTATCTCAATCAGCCTTAAGTTCAGAATTAAAAATTAAAGTCGCAAGCTTAGCATTTGCTTAGCTTTGCCTAGGCAAATTTCAAGTCATCGTATTCGACAACTTACGAAAAATTTGTGTATTTTACGAATAAAAAAGAGTAAGTACCTATTACATTGATTATAAATTCGAAATGTAAGATTGCGTTGAGTAAATATTGAGCCTAATTAAGTTTGAAATAAGACTGATACCTATAGATTTCACCCATAGACAACATAGTCACCCATAGTCACTCTCGTACCAGATTTGGGCAATGTAACTTTGGCTACTGTATGACCTTCGAAACAACGATATGTATAAAGTGAATATTTTTATATCCGTTTTGAGATCCAGAAGAGTTTTGCCAACGAGTAAGATCCACTAGACTAGATCAAAAGAACCGTTTCTTATGAATATATAAAACTTCCTATTGTATAATATTTTTCAACCTTTACCATACCCCCAAGCCCGGTAAAGCTGTAAAAGCCGTAAAGGCTCCAGGGACCCTAAGGCTAACAGTATAGTCAGTTCGAAAAAAAAAACCTTTACCAATATCTTATGATTCCATTGTTCTTCTTTAATTTTTTGTTGATTTAAATTATTTTCCTGTTACTCGTACATTTGGTCACACACGCTCGGCTTGGCTTAGCTCGGCAGTTGCTTCACAGGCATCGTTGGTTGTGTTCAGTACGACTGTACGCCCGGATATAGAATATTATACAATTTGATTTCGAAATGGAATTAATGGATACATATCCGAACGAAGGTGTTGCTAAATATATAGTTCTATCCGGCGTGATTGCATAAGGCTATTGCACAGGTTTTAAGAGTGATAGGATATAAGTATACTTTTTTTTCGTCGTAAATACACTGTTAGCCATAAGGGCCCTAAAGCCTAAGGCTTTACTGCGTTGGCCCTGCCACACATATTTCTGCTGAAAATACAACATTCCTTGTGCCTCTGTGTTACGATGTGAAGATGTGGTTGACAAGACTCTCTGGCATACAAACCGTTCCAGAACTCATGGCCGTCCTACGATATTCAGCGTCCGTGTAATACAAACAGCACACCCCTTTTTTAAAAGATATGCATACATATAATATTGTTTATTTCATTTAGAACAGATTATTTGGTTATGTTTATCATGAAAAGATTTTGAATATAAATTACTAATAAATAATAGATTATATAGAGGTAGGGCACAGAGAAATTCTCTTTGGAGATTTCTCTCTACTTGGGGCGACCCTACTGATAGAATAACTCCATCATATAGATGATCGCAGCCAAATAACCTTGTGTTGTGTTCCTGCGGTGAGTAGGGTTTCCAGCGGTCCTTAGGGAAACGGGGTTCAAGGTTGGCAACGAATTAGTGATACCTCTGGTGTTTATAAGCGTCATAGGCTACTGTGACTGCTTACCATCAGGCGGGTCTTATGCTTGTTTGCTACCAGAGTTGTATAAACAGTAATAATAATAATAAAATGAAAAAGTAAAACCAACGAAAACTGATATCCAAAATACTTCCGCCAAGGGCTTATAGGCCTTATATAGCTTATCAGTGGCGAAGTGCCTCTATTAAATAAAAACGCATATAAATTATATAGTATTTACAGCGACAGAAACAAGTATATTTTAAAATAGCACGACGCATTACCTTAAGTAAGAGTATTAAAAAATATATCGTAGCGCACTACCCACCTATACGTAGTAATTTGCGAAGCGCACGTTTTTACAATACGCATATTAAAATCGTTCGTGCCTTCGAGACATAATGACGAAAGCACGAGCGGCTTTATCTTCATTGAAAACTAGCTGTACCCCACGGTTTCACTCGTGTTTAATTTATTCATCCAAATCTAATAACGCTCCGTCGCGTCGCCGCCGATGCACTCTTGTGGCCTCACTTTCCGTATTTGCCTACAGATTCCAGTTTGCTATACTTTCATAGCTACTGCTTCGCTTCTTATATATCCAACAACCTTCCTCAATAAAATGCAAAAAAGATTTTTTTTTAATCTGTCTGGTAGTTTGAAAGAATCATCATTTTCCATAATTTCAGCCGAAAGACGTCCACTGCTGGACATAGGCCTCCCCCAAAGATCGCCATAACGACCAGTACTGCGCTGCCCGCATCAAATCAAATCATTTCATGTCAATTACTCACTTATGTCACTTTCAACTACCTATAGAGAATAGACTCATGAGGGTCGAAATGACGGTGAACGTTATACGTAAGTTTCAAGTTGTAAGCTTCTCTGATAAGTACCAACGACATAAGGATCATTTTTAGGATACAAACAAATTTAAAGGTGTCAATGTTATTATTTAATTATTTTATCATTCTTATTTAATTTGCGCTTCAAATTTTTTTTAATTCCTTATATATTTAGCGTTTGGCCATAATGTCTCCTAATGTTAAGTGACAATGTGGTCCAAGATGGTGACACGCTAAACCTAGTGGGGGAAACTGGTTCTCATGTGCAGCTGTCGTAAAACATCTATAGGGGCTTGGCGACAGAGACTCATAACGTAAATATAGTTTAAGACTTAATGTAATACAAAAGCTATATTATCATTACAACGTTAATTTTTTTCGTCACCTAAATTGTTGACGTCGGAAAATTACTTGATAATACCCTGACATATATGGAAGCAATAAAGTATTTCTCCCGATCTCTTTAACAAACAAAAAAATTAACGTACGTAAAATTAATATCTTAATTTTTTTTATTTCATTTAAATACCTTATTTTGTAATGTTAGACAACATCGGCACATAATACAGCAAAACAAATTAAATACATATCTTATCTATATCATGTAATTTAATAAAGCGGAAGTTTTTTGTTTGTTTGTTTAAACACGCTAATCTCTGGAACTACCAGTCGAATTCGAAAAATTCTTTCTGTATATGACAGGCAGATTCACGAGGAATAGGCTATCTAGAATTAGGTTACACATCTAAAAGCCTAGCCTTAAATATTGATTTTTGTTAAGTAAGTTGGAAGAAATAGCGTACCCTGACTGCTTAATACGCGTGCGCTAGCGTAATGGTTAGTGATACGTAAATATAATGTTCTACAAAAATATTGCTCCATAGTACATCTAAAAAAAATTCACAATACCATACACCTATCTCTTATACATTACATACGCTACAATAAGGTATTTTGTGACAAAGTTTTGAAACATTGAAAAGTGATTTATGAGCATTAATATTAGACATAGATATAAATGCTTACTAACGAAAGTTACTTCATCATCAAGACAGTTTTATGTACATAAACTTTGCCCTTTATAGTATTTTATTTGGACGCATATTTTGGGAGATAATAGAAAATTAAAATAATTCAATACTCGGTTCGGGTCTATGATTTAGCAGCAGTGGCGCGAACGAGCAAATTAAAGTCATCTAAGTTAGTTTAATTTTTTTATTTATTTGATGTATTTTCTTAATCCCATTTTCATTGGACGCAATGTGTGTCTGGGTTTTACCCGGCACTTTTTAAATACTCCGACCGGATGCTCCCCGGGCGCCATTCAAACTCGGGCATTTCAATTCGGGAAAACCCGGACGGATGGCAGCCCTAAACATAGTACCCATAGATTGCGGTTGAAACGTTGTTTTCAAATATTTAAAGGACCATGTTTCCTCTTATAGCTAAAAAATAGTAATTGTAATACACAATATAATTGATAATACACTTCGAGGTTATATTTTACAGTGTTACTTCTGTATTATACTCTTAAAGTTAAACATTTTGATGCCTAAACACTCTACTAATTCCTGTGCAAAATTTCAAGATCGTAAACGCAAAGGTAAGGCGATGATATAAAGTATTATTACTTTATATATATATGTATATATATATTGTTATGTCTTCCCTGTTTAGCGAATAGCGAAACAGAATACACAATTAGTTATGATTCATTTGAACTGTTAGAATACTTGTACAAACTTTCTAGAATGAAGCTTGCTCATCAACAATGTATTTGGGATTCCTATCTGAATCAGGCCATATCAATACAACTGAAAACAAGTTTTTAAAGTTAAATACATCATATTTCGTTCCAGTTTTAAAACACGTTCGGGGTTTGCAGTAAAGTGTTATGTAACTTGATAAGTTTGCCGAGTCGGTAAATAGCTGTACGGACTCCTTTCACTTATCTCTGGTCGTTTTTAATCTGTGATGCTGGTGCTATGTTACGTTAGCATAGACGCTAGGCGGGGAGTTTTTGGCGGGATTTGGATCTGTCATGTTGTGGATTTTAATTTTATTAATAAACTTACTTTGTTATTGGCCCTAATATTATGTAATTTGGGCAGAATTTTAACTGATGTATTTTGGTTATTGTGTACAAGTGAAGTGGATTATAAATAAAAGCTCTAACATGCATTTAGGTTACCACAAAATCTTTCTGGACAGTTTTAACTAGGGTGCCATTTTTTCTTTTTTTTTTTGTAATGCTATGTATGAAGATTACAAGAATAATTACAAAGATTTTTCTATTCACATGACGTTGGCAGAATTGGGGATGAATACAGTTGTCATTAAATTAAAAAAAGAAGGGCTATGGGCGCTGAAGTTTTTGGCGGGATCTTGCTTTATCATGTCGTGTTTTTTGTTTTAATTACGAAATTTATAATACTTAATTATTTAATTTTGGCAGAATTTTACATCCTGCAATGCAATGCATCCAATGCAATCCTTTACTTGAATCGATTTCATGAATTTTTACTTGTGTTTAGCGGTAGAACAACTACAGTGAAGCTTGTCAGAGGATTTAGTTGTTTAGTATACGTAGAATAAGTAGCCAAATATAGTTCTTAAAAAAACGGTATTTTGGCCGTAAGTAATGACATTAACTGATTATACACTTCATTAGTTGTGCACAACCAACTATTCACCGTGCCCGTGGAAAAAATGTAAGACCGAGCCGCCCCCTACGCACGTGTGTAGCCTATTTTTGTTCTAAATGACTACAGTTTGCTTAACGTTCATGGGTACCCCGCTCCTTAGAGTTGTAGCTTGAAGTTATATACCCTATAACCTTTCTCAATTAATGGGCTATAAAATAAAATAAAAAATCATATCTGACTAGTAGCTTCAGAAATAAGCGCGTTTAATTATTATCATAATAATTTACATAAATAATAACATAATTTATATGTTTAATTAAATAATAACTTAACGTTGTATAAATAAATATAAACACATCATCACTTAACATCTTACCCTCGAATAAACGCGCCAAAAGAATCATGATTAAAAATTTGCCATGAATGTACTAACAGAACGTTGTTCAAAATAATGGAACTTAGAACAAGAAGCTTAAATTATGGATATAGAATTGAAATATGAAACATATTGCTGAATGTCTGTAAAACTGTTTTTATCGTCTAAAAATATTATATAAAACTAGTGGGAGCCCGCGACTCTGAACGCGTTTATTACGGAGTAGTTATTTTTATCCCGTAATTATACTTATACTAATATTATTGAAAATTCTTATAGCCTATCAATTGACCAATAACATAAGCCGTGTACAAAATCTCATAAGTATCGGTCAAGACTTTTTTGAGTTAAATCCGGACATAAAATCTACGAATAATTAAAAAGACGGACTCTTGTATATCATTATTAAAACGGCAACGGTTACCACGACAACGCTTACCATAGCACAGGTTAACATAACAACTGTTACCAAATAGATAAAATAATAATAATATACCTATACAGATTATATTAAATAATTAGTAAAAAAATCAAGGTTTCTTAGACTACCTATATAATCGTACAACACAAATTTAATCCCTTAATATAATTTAGGTAAACAATTTTTTTAAAGCTGGATTTTTCAGTTGGATAGTATTGATAGTATTATTAAAGCGTCGATATTCTAATGGCCATTTAAATCGGGAAAACACAATGCCAAAGCATCTAATTTGACACAACCCCATTTATTAGTGAGAGGATGGAAACGCTGCTTTATGAGTATTATTTCTTTTAAAATCATATTTTTTTAATTTTCTCCTTTATTTTTTTGGTGGTCTACCTTGATGCCAAATTTCTAAGTTATCTAGAAGTGGTTTAGGTTTCTCACGAGTGAGTGAGTGAGTGATAAAAATGCTACTTTTCAGATCGTAATACTATAATAGGTTTATTCTTAAAATTTGGGATTGTAGGTGTTTAACGGAGGTTTATCAAACATCAAAATTTCAAGTGTGTAGGTCGAATACTTTATCACTTATGAAGGGGTCGAAAGTAGCTCGAAATTGTTCGTATACACACTGCTTTGTGTCTAGATTTTAACGTCTCGCTTATTTAACTCCCTTCTCTTTTGTCTAAGTCGGCGTGGGGCGCACTAAAAATCTGTGGAAAAAAAATACTATGACTGGTGGAAATTTTTTTTATTGCTTCTTAAAATATTCTCCTTTAGCTTCAATGCACTTTACACATACGAATAAACCAATTTTGAAAGCATTTATGCCAGTCCTCCGCGGTGAACCCGGAAACAAGCTTTTTATACTCGTCAACAGCCTCTTCTGGTATTGAAAATCGTTTACTGCTCAAATTTCTGAAAACAGGAAGAAGTCGCATGGTGCCAAGTCGGGACCGCACACTCGGGGTTGGTTCCGACTCACCTGTAGACTCAAACAGTCTATTGTTGCTTTGTTTTGTGGGATCGTAACTGTAAATCCATGTTTTGCCACTCATGCCTATGCCTAAGGATGCCCGAATCTTATGGTAGCTCACGTGCCCGTCTGTTTCGATCATTCGGCGTACAGCATCGATGTTTTCGTTGTTCACAGCGGTAGACGGACGACCATCACGAAATTCATCTCTGAGATTAACACGACCGCGTTGGAATTCTGCTAACCAGATATAAACAGTCGACTTGTATGGTGCTATACTATACTAGGAAAATTTCCACGAGTTATATCCATGGTAACGACTGGACACTTAATAATTAAAATGGCGCCAAAATGTATAAACAAGTGACAAACTGCATTTTAAAGCGACAGAGTTCCATTTTCAAATGTCGTAATTAGTTTTTAAGTATTCTTAATGTAAGTGGCCTGTTCCGGAAATTTTTAGTGCGGCCTATATATGCCTTGTGTATCCACTTTACTACGAGTACATCTAATGTCTTATTATTGCTTATTATTTATTTTTTTAAATGCACACAACCTGGACGTAACTGTGTAGGAATCATCTGAAATATTTGTACATATTAAAAAAAAGTTTTTGTTTGTTTGTGTAAGGTTCTTCAATAAACTTTCTAAGAACATGACCGATTTGCTGCATAAAAGTTTTACTATCATATATATAGTATCATGTATAAATCAAGTTTTATTGTACAAAGGATATAATAGGGAGGATCATTACGTGAATTATAGTGATGACTGGCCGTAACTCTCTCAGTGCATCGACAAATAAATATTTTAACAATACTTATACAGTAAAGAAACTGTGAACTCGGTTGAGTTGCTTACCGGTTTTTCTAAATGAATGTTTTCCGAACCTGGTGTTAAATATTTTGACATTCTTAGGGCTTAAATTAAATAAAGTATTTTTGATTACACATCCGGTAATGGAAATAGGGTTGGCGCATATTCAACAATTACCTCACACTAGCCAACCGGATCCCTAATTGGATTCACCAACCATAACTAATTATCAATTATAATTATTTATTAGCAATGTTGTGTAATTCACGCAATGTAACCTACCAACCTAAATAAGGTTAAAGTCTATAGACATCTAAAAAATGTATGATTTTTAAAAACAGGTACTCTAAAATTGTTGATATGCTTATTTTTCTGTAAATTTACGAACTAGAAACCCAATTAAAGAATATTAATAGATTTAGATAAAATGGTTATTTATTAGTTGAGACCAAACCGCAGAATTTAAGACCAAAATTTTAATTTTAACTTTCCTATACATAATATTTTTTACGTATTTGTCTTTTTCCTTTGTTTAGTATTTACTGCTAGTTATGACTATTGACGTACATAGACGATACACGTAGAAGACAATCGTAATTCACGCTCAATTGCCAACTATCAACTGTTTTCTACTCTACTGACTGCGTTCAGGCGAAAGCCGTTGTCTTTTAATTAATCGCCAAACCTTTGATTAGCCACTAGTAAGAACCAATATAGGTCAACGTTGTCCCATATACCGTATGCTTTCATTCTGCAGTAGTACTTATAAGTTTTTAAATTTATTTATGTATTTGTGGTTCTCTGGCCTCAACTAGTGTACGAGCTATCATCGTACATTTATTTTTTTCTTACTGATTATACTGTTAACCTTAAGGACCCCGGAGTCTTTGCGGCTTTTACAGCTTCACCGAGCTTGGGGGCGAGCGCTTAAGGCACTCAGCCACGAAAGCTTTGCAACAACATCCGAGTGTGCCAAAGTGGCCGGACCTCGGCTCGGACTGTTGCGCGTATGCAAATAAGTCGTGATCTGGCTAATTCCCTATCATTCGATTTAAACTAACCATACATATATACATGTTTCTTCCCCCTGGGAGGAGGGAAGGAACATGTGTATGTGTATTTAGTAATCTGATTTTTTTTGTCTAATCTAACTAGGCAAAAAAAGAAAAAAAAAAGGTCCCTTACAGAACCTATGTACCTGTGTGGCATACATGTGTGTATGATGCAGTGTAATCTGTGTCTGTGATAGCTAGTGAATGTAGAGTCACAGTATCGCGCGAGCGGATGCTTGGGTCAAGGGCTCCATGCCGATGGATCGGACCTAGGCTTGAGTTGCCGCAGGAGAGGGCGGTCGTGGCGGGTGTCATCTTACATTACAAAACTGCATACGTTTTTTCGTGTGCATGCGTCGAAACCGGGTGACTAATCAATCAATAAATCAGTGTTAGTTTTGCACTCAACGCTGACGGTTATTTATTCATTATTCCTTGGTTGCCCGTTTATCATTTACTACAATATTATAGGCTACATCCTACAACAACTAGGAATAAATTGTATTTTTTTTCTTCGTACATACGTAATACAGGTATTGCATTATAATTTATAACTTATAATATATATTATTGTTATATACTTTTGTCTATTTCATCTATGCTGTGATTACACACAGTAAGAGTTCACACATAATACATTTATAAATTGTTGCTTACTACATTAAAAAAAATATATCTTTGTAACCATAATATTTAAAACGCTGAGATTGTGCAGACTTGCGTATCAATATTTAGTATTTTAAAGTGAAAACTTCTTAAGTAGAGGTACTGTTGTGTTTTGAAACTCGATGAAACGAAAAAGCGACACTAAAAAGAGACAAAGACATACATCTATTGGATTTAGCCTGCGAGTGAATGAAGTAGAATACATCATACAGTGTTTCCTATTTATTCTACTCATGATACTCTGCACTCTGTCTCACTCTCTCGAAGTTTAGTCTTCTGAAGGTTTATTTTTTTATTCGTATAGATATTTGATATTTACCTTTTGAATTAAATTATACACTCGGTGATTTGTTTCTATGTATTCTACAGACTGGAACAAAAAAGTTCACAAATTCAAAGTACTGGTAAGAAAATACAAACATCATAAAGTTCAGTAATGACGTCACTGCTTGCAATGACATAATTCTACTAAAAGGAAACGAAATATATATGACTATGATGTTGTTAAAGTAACTCTACAAATATTTTTTTAAGCAATGATGTCTTTGTGGGACTTGTATACGGACATCGCGTTGATCGGCATGAGTTGGAATCCCTGCAATAAGTCTGAGCTTTCTTTGAAGGTAAACATCGTGATGAAACCACAGCATGGTGGTAGAGCTTCTTTTAATGCCCGCCTGGCTAGCTCCTTAAGTTGAAAATCTGTCACCCAAGTTCCTATAGGTGTGTTCCGGCAGCTGCATCTCAAAACCTGATTCCCCTTTAGGCTTAGCGTGTCACCATATCGATCCACATTGTCACTTAACACCAGGTGAGATTTTGGCTATAAAGTTAAAACCTATAAATGATAAAAAAAAGGAAGCAAAAATTTCCTGTAGCTCTGTACGCGTTAGTTACACACATAAGTTTCGTGTCCTACTTTTATATGTTATGTTTGAAAGTACATATTAATAATAATTTTATATACTATTTCAGAATCACATATACTTCCTGTACATAACAATTCATCAAAATCGCTAGAGAATAATTTATTTTCGTTTTTTCGATTTCTAAAAGTATTAGTTATTGATAATTATTCTCATTGTAGATAATATTTCTTACATACAGATATATATTTTCCGTGTACAAAATTAAATGCTTACGTACGTTTACTAAAATAAATATTATACGGTATATAATACATCTACAATAAAATAAAACGTTCACTAATAAGTCATTTTTAATTACGCATAAAATTTATCTTCATATTCATTAAAATAATAATTACGAGGTCTTATAGATAAGCTATTTATCACAACACTGTATAAAAATTGAACATATATACAGAACTACATATTTATTAATATAGATAGATAAAGTTGTTAGTAAGATAGTAGACCTAGTAAAATTAATGTCGTGTGAACAAAACGTATTTTTAACTACATAAATGGGTACTTTATTTAAAAAAAAATTAGTATTTATAATTAAATCATGAGATTAAACGAAATTACTAATATTTTCTTGACTGCTGCATGTTGACATTAAAAAAAACAAATAATAATAATATAGGCAGTTACTTACCTGTTAATTAGTTACTGCTTTCTTAGGAACGAACTACGTCAAAATACGTATTAGTAACCGACTGCAATAAATAGATTCAAGAATCGTGTATCATTATTTTTTTTTGAACAGAAATAATGTTAACTCTATATAACTTAATATCTTTGTTTATTATTAATTTAAACAAAATGGCCGTCATTTCCACATTACGCGGGAAACAACTCCGTCGGTAACAATTGTTTTTTTTTAATCGAGCAAACAACATGTTGTTGTATTTTTCCACATCTTGTTAGAAAATTTATGACGGGTTATTCCAAACGGGTGATTTAAAAATTCAAGGCCTAATTTAAAACATTTTTTAAATTAGACTAGCTAGCGACGTAAATGTTGTTTTGCTTATTCCAATAGTAAACAAATCTATCACAGCGCCCCTGTCGCGTTCAGGCTTAGCATAAAAAACCTCTCCATGAAAAACACTTGGATCTACTGTGTTGAACGGTGTTGGAGCTTACTGATCTCATATATTAGGTCTTTACCTATGAAATTGCCGTTTTGTATAAAAAAATTTAAACGATGTTTTTTCATGTATTTTTTTATTTGTATTAATCGAAGTAATTACCCATGCAATCAATACATCTTTGCCAGCGCAGTGGCAGTTTATTGATGCTCTTCTAAAGAAATCAGCTGGACGGGAGGCAACAAATTCTTCAAAGGCATTTTGTACTGCCTCTCGGGTATTGAATTTTTTTCCCGCCAAGGAGTTCACCAAATTCTAGAAAAAGTAGTAGTCTGTAGGCGCAAGGTCTGGTGAGTAGGGCGGATGACGGAGAACTACCAACCCCAGTTCTTGCAACTTGGAGACCGTCTGTTGTGCAGTATGAGGTCGCGCGTTGTCGTGCAGGAGCAGCGGAGACGAGCGATTGACCAATGCTGGTTGGAGATGTGCCAGGTTCTCCATCATTGTGTTCAGTTCTTTACAGTACACATCTGCAGTAATGCTCACCCCGTTTGTTAAGAAGCTGTGATGAATCACACCGGCGCTAGACCACCAAACAGTGACCATCACTTTTCCAGGGGTAAGTTTTCGTTTAGGGCATTGTTTAGGTGATGAACCAGGATCCAACCAACTTGCTGAGCGCTTGCGGTTATCAAACAGAATCCATTTTTCATCGCAGGTAACAATGCGGTTCAAAATTCCTTCATTTGTGTGTCTGTTGAGCAGTGCAAGGCACGTCTCGACGCCTACTTCGCGCTGGCGATCATTGAGTTCGTGGGGCACCCATTTGTCAAGCTTTTTTACCTTGCCAATTTGACGCAAATGGACCAATATTGTTTTGACGCTAACGTCGAAAGCTGCTGCTAATTCAGCCGTAGATTGTGTATCATCAGCTTCCACAATCGCCTTTAATTCGTCATTGTCGACCAAAGTCTTCGGACGACCGCGAGGTTCATTTTTCAGGTCGAAATTCCCAGAACGTAAGCGAGCAAATCAATAACAGGTGGTGCGTTGGTTTGTAGTGTTAGCTCCGTAAACGTCGTTGATGTTGCGTGCCGCTTGTGCCGCGTTACTGCCACGACGGTACTCATATTCCATAATTACTCGAATTTTTAACGTATCCATGATGACAAAAAAGATTTAAATGCGATGAAAATGTAACACTAATCAATAAACAAATGACTACTTTTGAAAAAGAATTCCATGTTTTTAAAATAAAATTAATTTGAAATTAGAATTCTTAGCCAAACAAAAATTATTTTGATTTGAAATGGCCAGTACTGCAGAACGGCAATTTCATAGGTAATTGTATAATATATAATTTATAATAATATAAAACCATGTATTTTTATATATGTAATTGCTAGCTTAGAGTGGGCCAAAAAATATTTTTTAGTTACCTTGAAATTATCGACCAAGATGATGTAAAAAATAAATCCGGTAAAGTTGGAGCTTTTAATATTAATACTAAGAGGTGGCTCATCGATATTTTTAATTTTCCATTTAAATAACAGGGTATTTGTAATTGTAATTTTAATGCGCGTGCGTAATTTTAAATTAACGTTCAGTGAAATTGAAAACATATAGGGAATAAAACGATTAAAGTTGGCATTAGTGCCATCCATGGCAGTGAAGTTATTAATTTTTTTGTTTTAATTCATAAAATTATGTAATTTGGCCCTATATTATGTAATTTTGGCGGCATTTTACGTGATGTAGTGTGGTTGTTATGCACAAGTGAAGATGATTACAATAAATAACTAGGAACATGCATTTTGAGTCGCTACAAAGGCTCCCTGGAAAGTTTTAACAAGGGTGCCGCCATCTTGTTGGAGCGATGTTTGAAGATTACAGAATATTTCCCTCGCTTTGTTGACAAAATGTAAAATACTTGACAATGACCTAATGCACGAATGGTGCCGAGCCATAATTAATAAGAAGAAGAATTCTCCACCGCGCGTCGCTTCGCCGCTAGCCGTTAACTTCCCGTACAGTTTTCCAGATTGCTCGACGTTCATTGTTACTGCTCCACTCATTACAGCCGCAGAAGTTATATTGCATGTTACCTTTCTAAATAAATAGGCTATGAAATGCATAAAAGAACTCTTCAAATCTGACTGGTAATTCTAGAGATTAGCGCGTTCAAAGAATCAAACAAACAATCTATTGCGCTTTATAATATTAGTATAGATTATCGCAAACGAAGTAGCGGGTGATTGCTAGTGTATTATAAAAGTGAAAGTACATTAATTGTTTTAATGCTTGCCCATTAATTACGTACCAACGGCTAGGCTGATTCTAATAAAATTTGGTATAAATTCAATTATGTGACGGAGTTGGACATAATTTTTGAGTCATAAATCTAAAAACTAACGAAGCAACATAAAAAAAAAACATATTGGATTTTCATTATTTAAATTATTGTTATCAGGAATTTATTGAGGAATTCTTGTATACAGTATATGACAATAGCGTTATTTTTTAACTATATTTTGTAACTTATTATAAGATATAATAATTATATAATAAGACATTATTGAGTTTATTGTGAATAGAAATAATGTCAACACCTTTATCAATGAAAGTGGTTATTACTATTTTTGCTTAAGATGCTAAGAGTAAGTTTAATTTACTAGCAGTGTAACGGCTGGGTAACAGCTGGGCTATCTATACATATGTTATAAAGCTACAAATATCATTTGTATGTCTGAACGCGCTAATCTCTAGAATTATCATGCTATGATCCTAAGGTGCGGAGCAGTAGCCATGAAAGTCAAGCAATAAATTTATAACGAGTAAAAAATAACAAGGGAAATTGAGAGGCCAAGCTTGCTTATAGTTCTGCAATGTGTCAACACTTCGCTACGTCTTTGTACGTGATAAAACTTATTATTAATTAGATCACGTGTACGATTGGTATGTCGTACGTTCAAACAACACAGATATTCAAGGTACTCAAAGAATACGTTTCTTTTCAAGGAAAATCATGGTCTTCGTTCGAATGTATTGCCTGCGATTAAAAAAAGACAAACGTAATTTATTTATATCACAACTTGGGATCTCATGAAGAAAACGTTTCAACGTAATTAATCTAGTTTTATTTGTAAAACCGCAGGCTCAAATTTGATGAGATTTACATTAAAATTCTCTGCGCGGAACTTAACGCTGTACGCGTCCGAGCAAACCAATAAAGGTTATTATTCTAAATTAGTTTCTGCTAGTAGTTTTACGATGGAAGACTATAAATGCTTCATTACTGAACAAAAATCTTCTATTCATGTTAAGCGACGATTTATTGTCGCTTTTTTATCGTAACCCAGCAAAGTGACTCTTTGCCTGACGGTAGACACAGTACAATCCAAAGGTAAAAGTAAGGGTACAGATATATTTCTTTGAAGATTTCTCGTTACTTGGAGCAGGCCGACTGGTAGAATACCTCCATCCTACAAAAATTGCAACCAAATAGCTCTTCGGATGGATAATGCCACATGCAGTGAAATCTGCGTGCAACTGCTTGATGGAAATAAAAGCACAGTGAATACGATGTTAATGCTATAATTGTATACTTTCACTATATTGTACATTTAATCCGAATAGAAAAGCTGAATGACAAAACTACGCAGTAGGACTAGGAGCAGTAAGGAAAATAAATAAGGGAGCCACAGACAAGAAAGGAAAAACTTGTCAAGTCATACAGATAACAATCTGTTACAGATTAATACCAGCGTTACAATACACAAAATTGTTCCTAATATTATAACAGATATTTAACAATAGTGACATGATGTGTTTCTGCGGTGAGTAAGGTTACCAGAGCTCCTTGGGATAGGGGGGTTCAAGGTCGGCAACGCGCTAGTGTTGAATTAGCTAGATCGCGATGGTTGCATATTCGGCAACAGCCCAAGCCAAGGTCGGCCACTTTGGCACTCTTGTGCTTGTTGCCCTTTTTAATCGGCTGAGTGTCTTCTGCGCTCGCCCACAAGCCCGGTGAAGCTGTTAAGTCCTACTGGCCACTAGTATAGTCAGTTCGAAAAAAAAAAACGCGCTAATGTTACCTATCGTAGTAAAAGTGTCCATAGGCTAAGATAGCTGCTTGGCCGTATGCTTCTTGTACAAAGGTGTTGTAGTATAAAAAACCGAGGTCACCACCGAGAAATTGACTGTCCATGACCGGTCATTACTGCCATACCGGCTTGTAAGCCTCTCAGCAATTGGATATTGTATATGGGCTGATCTTAAAACATCACAAAGCAAAAGAGAGTCAATGTGACGAGTTCCTCATCATGAGCCAACCCGCTCGCTTGGTTGGTCGAAATGCGACACCCTTGAGAGTCACTATAGCGGGAGTTACACCTGGTGTGCTGTGGTCGAATTCCATACAATTATTATATGTATAAAAATCTTTGCGTATAACAGACATTGAGAATAATACATGTATTGGAAATCTCTTAGCTTCCAACGGACGTCTTTTAATATTTACTTTCAATGACGCAATACGTATGTCTAAAAACTATTCAAGACGAATTAAAAATAAACTTTATCACCGAGAGATAAAGTTGAAGGTATATTAAGACGGAAATGGAGACGACCTTGCGAAATAATAATTATGGAATCGCGACACACGTACATACACGTTAATCTGCAGAAGTTTATTTATCATGTGCTACCACTTATTTGGAAAGGTTAGAACAATGTAAAGTTTGCGGGATTCGCATTGTCTTTCACATAATTTTAATCTCATCTATAGAAAAACTTACAGCTAATAGAATAAAAATAATGAGAGAAAATTATTGTAAAGTTTTCACAAATAGTCTTTGGCGTCCTAAATCAGAAATAACTTCAAAAATATTATCCCGCGTGCTAACAACACAATGAAGTTATATTCATTCAAGCATAATAATTATAATATAAATTGATTTTACCGACGTTTTATAATTGTGTAAAAGAAAAATACGTTATTTTAATATACTATATTTTAATCAAATTAATCACCATAAAATGATTCAATTAATGATCAATCAAATTACCATAATACATATTTATGCAACGTCATATTATTTGTACACAATGAAAAAAATAAACGTCAGTAAAATGTATTCACATTTAAAACACACCAAGAGAAGTATAACCATCAAAAAGGCATTTTTTTGTATCCATCTAATTTGGATACTGGATGTATGGTAATGGCTATATAACTGGAAAAATTCAATAATTTTATAAAGCTCCTAGTTATTTTCCTAATGAACCCCACGAAAATATAAATGTGAAAAAGGGGCCAAGTCCGCTAGAAACGACGACAGTCGTTTTCACTGATAAAAGAACTAGGATCTAACGGGTTCCATTGATTATTAATTATTATAGGAATGTACGTTCCTCAATTCATTTACAAAGCAATTGTTTACTTTCTTCGATATGAGATTTCTAACTTGGCTAGTTTTAATTGTGAATAAATATTAACGTAAAATTCTAAATAAAGTATAAAAAAATGTTAATAGTAATTTATTAATCGGCCTGCAAACTACAACGGAAGCTAGGAAAACTACGTAATAATGAGACAAAGCGAATGACTCTTACGGGTTTTTCCGATGTGTATAGAATCCGCAAGCAGCGTTTCTATAGAACATGAGTGTTGTATAATCTCGCAAATCTCCTTTATTAACGGTAATGAACAATCTATAATGTTTTGTTACAGACAAAAATGGCACATCCTGCGGAATTACGATGCGATCGAGTTAAGCAAATGTTTAGTTGGACTACTGGGTAAGTCGTATTACTTATATCTTTGTTTAGAATTTTCTAATTTCAATGTCAGGTTATATGTTGGATTGCACTGTACTTACCATCAGATACAGTATCGTTACTTTGTTATGCTACGAAAAAGAAACCAATGGTTATATTAATAATAAAACTTTTAAAATGTCTCACTGTTGGTTAAAAACTTTTTCTCTACGGAAGCTACGTAGATACAACCAGCTCGCGACGCGATGTGTTCGTGTTAGCAATTTCAAACGGTACAAATTTACAGGTCTTATTACAGGTTATTTATGAGATCAGTTTTCGAACCCTTAGGTTTTTCTCGTAGTCAGTCGGTAAGATTGGCAATGATGCATATTAAAATAAAATTAGTGAAATACGTATATGTAATATCAAAACCTGTTTATAATGCCATCTTTTGGTGCACATAAGAACTTTCTAACAACGACTTAAAATGCTTAAAAACCTTACGTCTAAGATAATATTATAACAATATTTTCAATAATATATTTGCTATAAATTTTTCACTTAGAATTCCAGATAGTCACTATCCCACATTTTAATCGAGACAAAAACTAAATTTATTCTAGAAATATTTAGTTATTAATTATTAATATCTGGGCGACCGAGCATCGCTCGGTGTCCTGCAAAAACCTATCTAGATAACCTGAAAAGTGTAAGATTATCTAAATAAAGAATTTCATGCAAATCATTATAGCAGTTTCCGAGAAATCATATTATGTATACAAGAATCTCACTTAACAATTTAACATTAAAAAAAATAGTATTATTATTCGCCAATAGATGTCAGGAAGAGTCATATTTTTCTGGTTGTTGTTTAAGTTGATTATTGAAAACACGAATTCGTTTTCATTTTCTGAAAATGACTCATAGCTAGATCGCTTTATCGTCTCCGAAACCCCCTGTATACTAAATTTCGTGAAAATTCTTGGAACCGTTTCCGAGATTCAGATTATATACTTATATATATATACAAGAATTGCTCGTTTAATATAGTTAAATCTTATATAAGATTTAACTATATGTTGTTGACATTGATGTATACATTTATGTTATTTGTGATATCTAAAGTTCAGTGTCTATAAGAGACCGTAAAAAGTATTTTTTTAAGGAGAAAAGTTCATACTGTGACGTTCTCGAAAGAAAAATATTGTTTATACATTGTTTATACAATGGTTTTCAAAGATTTTGGGGTTCTTTAATAATGAATAAAAACAAATTAAAATTAGAATACATATATTCATTGTTTTATATAATGTTTTCCTTTGGGATGTTCCGGCGTGTGTTCCTGTGAACACTTATGTAAAAATTAAGATTATTATGATGTTTTTGTTATTACTGCTCTACTTGTTTACTATTTTGTTGTTATGATTTTCCATAAATATTACATAAGTAAGTAAATACTTACAGCTTACAAGTGATATCAATATACCATATAATATACCAATTATTAAATGAATGATATAAATAAACCATATCAAATATTTATAAAAAATGATCAAAGCAAACACCTTACTAAAATAATTATGTTTAGGTTTGGTTGTTTGTTAGGTAGTATTTGAAAATTCATGCTTATATTATTCATCTCAAAAACATACTAAGGTAAGATTATTTCATATTATTCGCTGACAACCTAAATAATATGTATAGTTAACGGACATAATATATGTAGTATTTTGTTTTATTCCTTGCTTATTGAGTCATAATCAAGTGACCCTATGTGTTGACGTATGTACTTGCTAATTATCACGTTTAAGTAATGAAACGGTGCGGCGGTAGATAATTATTGTATTTCATAGACATGACAGTGCGAGTATCACATAACTCCTCTCGGATGATGCAAGTCTTATGAGATGCTGACCTGTTGTGATGCAAGAACCACTTTCGCACGTAGCTGAGAGGTCGTCGAGCGGGCCCAATAACCTAAATGTCTATTCTCTGTCACACAAAAATAAACCTTATAGCTTTCACTTTTATGAAACCACACCTTTCTCTATTTTTTTTATTGTTCACTAGTTTTTATGAGTTGTGTAATTATGATTTATTGCCATCTATCGGATAAATAGTAAATTAAGTACATTTATATTGTTCATAGTTTAGTTGTGTTGATATTTACATACGGTAGATGGCGCGCATCGAACGAAATATAGAAGAAAAAACCGTTATCTACGCCTTATGGCCAATAGTCAACTGTTCATACAGTTTATGATTGCGTTAGTAAAGGCGAAAGCTTATGTCACTTTGTTGACCAAAATATTAAAATGACGAATAATATGCCGATTTGCGTCTTATGATAAACATATAGCAAATCTAGGTCAACTGAAACGACTTAACGAGGATTTAGCATTTTTAGTTACATATTTCGTTATTAATTAGGTACATTACATAATAATGAGCGGAACAGTTTAGATTTGAGTGACATAATTATTTTGCTTATGAGCATCGTATTACCCACTAGTTACTTTATCATACGTAGTTGAATCTCTTTAGTTTGATGTATAGCGATTATTATTTAATAAAGTATTGTATTTCCCGTGTACTTTTTTTAATATAATTTCGCTGAAATGTACAACTTCACCAGCTGGTTCGTCAAAATAAAGTTACTGTCGTTATCCCAGCATTACAGCATACAGATGTCACTGTGAAGGTTTATAGCTCTGTGGTTATCTTGGTTGAATGGAAACGTTTTACAGCGGTTCCTAAACTTATTGTTCATCAGAGTATATCACAAATGAGGCTAACTTTGGTTTTTGAGCCTCTAGAAAAAGATATACATCACTCAAAGAATAAACACAAATAAGAGAGGTAAGGCACAGTTAAATGTCTTTGTAGATTTCTTTCTACTTGGAGCAGTCCGATTGGAGGAATACCTCCACCATACAGAATATCGCACCCAATTAACCTTGTGTGGTGTTCCTGTGGTGATTAGGGCTTCCAGAGCTCCTTGGAGTAGGGGAGTTCAAGGTCGGCAACGCGATAATGATACCTACGGTATTACAAGAATCCAGCTGCAGTAGCCGCTTATTTATGATATAGGCTATATGACATTCGAGGTGAATGTCTATCAGTCAAAGATTAAAAAATCGGAGCAGTAGTTGAATTGTGAATAATAAAATATGATAGTAGTTGTCCTTTGTCATCAAAAAATGGCTATGGAACAACTCAATGAACTTGGTTAAAAATCTTGTACGTTATTTACATAATTATTCTGTCATTAAAAGTGTGTGAATGGTTGCATACTGCCGTCCAAAGGAAAACTACTGAATTGCCATCAACCGTGTATGCTATTAGATTTTATAATAAAATGACTAAAATATTTTGCTCATTTACATCACAATAAATCCAAGGATAATGTAAAAACAGATTTCTATTGTTTAATACAGGTTGGATCACATTTTGATTACAATTTGAATCCACTTCGAAATAAAAATGCAGTTTTCACTGTTCAGATAGCAACTGAAGGCGAGGCAGAACTCTTCAGTGGTTACAACGGTCGAACCCCGAAAAGAACTGACGAGCCGCTAATCGGCTCACCTTATATGCTAAAATTTAGCATATAAGACGGAGGTAAGGAGTTTTAGCCTTACCTCCGTTTTACCATTTATTTATTTACCGTCGTTTACATTATTTCCTATCTTTATACAAACTTATAGATATACATTTGTTCTTACCCACTACTTATGTACTAAAATAAAAGACATTACCATGCAACGCTTATTATTTACATATAAACAAGATCCTATTACTAATCACATATGCAACAAGTTACATTCCTATTACTACAAATTATACAATGTGTTTTGCAACCGAGTTTTTGCTTTGACACGCACCGCGTACTAGATGTGAGGACAACTTTTCAGGGGTCAGGCGGTCGGTCGGTTTGTTTTACTCTTTAGAGACTTGGTCATAAAAAACACGATACCTTCATTCAATAAAAAGTTATGAAAGTTTTAAGAAACTATATTTTTATAAGCACTATGCGTTCTTCTGTTGTCCAGGTGAGCGGAGCCGCGAGCACAAATAGTATAAAATAAAATGAGGTAAACATTTCTCATTTCTCGAAACCCCCTTTGCGTCACAAGAATGTTTATTCATGAATTTCTTTGTATCGCTATTTATTCCAATATAAGCTCATCCCTAATTTGATTGCGCGAACTAAGCTTTTGCCCCGTGAATCATAGGTTAGTACATGCGGTTATGCAAGGAGATAAATTAACTTCCGTCTAAGCTTTACAGTTGTCTGAGTACTTTCGTATTTCATTCTTTGCCTTAAGTCTAAAATATTTCTGATTCTGATGGTAAACATCATTCATTAGCAATTGTCTGTATTGAATCTATTATGGTTTAATAGTAGCGTGTTTTAACATTTTTTTCTACTTCAAAGGTATAGGTGACTGCCAAACATGTAGTTGTCAACACGCGCTGACACACTCGTACTCAGGAATAATATCGTATTAATGAATGACCTCAGTTAAACTCTGGTTTTCTAAGGTTAGTTATATACAGTTATAGACTGCAATGCCCACTTACAACGTGTTTCTGTACCGGTTACTGATAGCTTCGAGCTCCCTGGGATGCATTTAAATGCAGGCCTAAACTTCGGACGTGTTGAAGCAAAGAGACTTTGCTATAAAAGTAATGTAATCTCTTTGCATATCATTGTATGTTTTTTTTAAGTATAAAATATAACGTTGATTTAAGATATGAGAAAAATATGTACCGTGTGATACATATGTATATCTATTTTCTATTATCATGGTAAAATTGTCTAATATTATTACGTATTCCAATGTGTATATTGTTTGTTACAACCATAAATAATTAACAATATAATATTCATGATTCCTAGCTAAATTGTGTTTCTTATAAAACTCTACTTATAGTCTGAACAAACACACTAGGTCCTTACATCTGTAACTAGGACGCTCCATGGAGCCAAGGCTGCCGAAAAATTGGGGATTCTTTTCAAGGTGAAGCAGTACTTTACACCTTCGCAGCTCCTCAATCTGTATCAAGTGCAAATACGGCTGTGTGTTGAATATTGCTGCTTTCTTTGGGAAAGTCCGCCAAATATCGGCTGGCCACACTGGACTCTATCGATCGACGAGCTCGAAGGCTCATTGATGATGAATCACTGACAGATGCAAAAATGCATAGCTTGGAACGTCGGCGTAATGTCGCTTACCTTACAGTGTTCTATCGGCTGCACTTTGGTGAATATGCCCAAGATCTGTACCAACTAATTCCATCCTCTCCATTCCATTACAGGACTACCAGACACCGTATGGGTCTTCATCCATACTTAGTTGATGGTCCATTTATCCGCACAAAATGATTTGCATCTTCTGCATGAATTTTTCTGCGTTGTAGGACGTCATAATTATGTTCGATTGGGTAGCGACCACCATAGACCAGTTGTAAAACCCGCTTTAGTGGCACGCTTAGTCGTGTCGCGTTCCAGAATCAGCCAGTAATCAAACAGGGTGAATCTGTATCCGAGTAGAGAGAGGTTCAAGGTTAAGAGAGGTAGGGTACAGAGAAATTTCTTCGGAGATGTCTCTCTACTTGGGGCAGCCCGATTGGTGGAATACCTCCACCCTACAGAAGATCGCAGCCAAATAACCTTGTGCTGTGTTTCTGCGGTGAGTAAGGTTTCCAGACCTCTTTGGTGTAACTTAGTTAAAGGTTGGCATCGTGGTAGTGATACTTACGTTATTACAAGGTTTCGGTAGCTGCTTAACATCAGGCGGACCGTATGCTTGTTTGACACCTTTGTTGTATAAAAAAATGATTGCGACTACCAGGCACATGGTGATGAACTTGTCACAATACCCTCAATTGGTTTGTTGTGTTTCGGGATGAGCCAGTGTATATCCGCTGCAGAGAGGCCTGGATGCTTCGGTGGTTGTTGTTGTTCTTAAATTGTCATGTGCTAGATGTATATTAGCGTGTTATTATAAAAAAAACTTGACCGTCAAACACGGTGACCGTGGTCGTCAAATGGTCACCAATCTGTGTAAGGTAAACCGGCTCCGTATTGTCTAATATTATATTCCACCAAATGTATAGTGACAAGGTAAAGTATAATAAGGTAATAATGGTAAAAATTTTGTCATTTTTTTTTTCGTGTCCATAATATTATAGTTTAGTTTGTTTGTTAAAGACTATGGCTAAAGACCCTTTACAGCAAAATATCCTTTTAAAAGAAAATCATAATAGTTGTAAGAACCTTGAATATTCAAATGACAGCAGAAGTGGGTATAAATATTATTTTAACGAGTTCGCTTGACAAATAAAAACCTAAAACAAAGTTAGTGTATTTTAATGTACCTACTCGTAAAGATAATTGTTTGACTATCAATAAAATCCTATTTACGATCATTTCTTCCTAAATGTAAGGGAAAACACCCAATTTGGTAACTTTATACAGGTTAGCACTATGTAGGTATTCTGATCAGTGTTTCCAAAAGTTCGATTCTCATAATTTACCAGAACTTTCCGTATGTTTAAGCAATCATTATAAGATGTAACATTACAAATATTAACAGGACTTTGAATCTTCATAAATAATCTGTAATTGGCTTAGTTCATTGACTTGCCGTCTTCGTCAATGGAGAGCATAATATATTAAAAATACTCATTATTTTTTATTAGACTCTAGCGGTTTAGCGGTTTCTATTACTGTTTAGAAGGAAATATTATATGAACAAATAAATAATTTAAAATACAGTGTAAGCGGAAATTCATATGCGAGGTATTTTTACGTAATTTTTTATAATATCAATATTTTCACTTCAGACAAGGATAACATACAGCTCCGTGGTAACAAGACAGGACGTCAGACAGGAGGGAGTGGATTTGAGGCCTATGAGCATGAGATTTTAGTAAAAGAAATCATCATGATGGATTTATTTCATATTATTGGTGGAGCATAAACTTATTCCACCTTCGGGCTGTATGTGTGACGCCAAATACCTATTGTTCTGATTTACCAGTCGCATTTGAGAGCCAATTCTTCGTAAACTTGTAAAGAGCGTGTAAAACAAACTTTTAGGGTAGATAATGTGTAAGTTACGATTAAGGAATTCTTTTAAAATTATTATTACCAAAAACATATATTAGTTTTACTTAGTAACATTTTAGACCTAACAACTCTTTCAAGTTTCTATAACATTTAGTAATCTTTCCTTTGTTAAATTCTTAGTAAAAAGTGAATAAAATATATAACTATTTATTCAAACTTTCGGTTTGCGATAAATAGTAAAGTAGAATAATTGTCGAATTTAAATAGAACGATTATAAATAAAAAATAATAACATATAATACCGGATAATTCTACACTTTTGGTAGACTGTGAACGAACACTAAAATTAGCAGTGTAATGGTTACATTTTCTTAGGTTAAGAAACAAACTGGGGTGGTTAGGTTACGTTGAAACTGTGATTAGCCTTTTTAAATCAAATTGGCCGTTGGAAATTCCCTTTTTTCAAGTCCTAGGTATCATGGTTTTGCTCATTTAATAAATAAAAAATCGAAATGATTAGTGTCTGTTCACAAACTTCTGATAGTTTACATTCTCAATAAATTGTTTATAAACTAACTTTTCGTGTAATTATCCGGTGACATACAAATATACTTAAAGAGATATTTTGTTGTAGAGGTAGGAACACAGCGTTTTAGAGAAGAATTAAACAAACGACTATATTTGACTTAGGAACTACTATTGAGTCTGTAGTACTACTGTTGACTTTTGTATGATGAGCCTAATTGTCAGTTGTGTGTCTGGGTGTATATCACTATCACTACATAGTATACTTATCCGATAACGCGACCCCGTCCAGCCTAGCTAGGATCCCCGACGTATTAGAGTCAACAGCAGACGCCGACTTAGCCATCGATTCCCTGGTCGACTACCTCCAAACCGGTGTAAGGGAGGCCTCGAGAGAGGTGCAAGCGGCGAACGAACGCCGTTTTATACTCCCCCCCGGCTTACGAGCGTTAATCACGGAAAAGAACGCCGCGACACGTGCACATGACTCTTATCCGACGAGGGATAACACCCGTAGATTAAGACAACTTCAGAGAGAGGTTAGAACTCGCATCGGAGAGTACAGAGGTCACCGGTGGGATAACCTCTTAGAGGGTCTCAAGCCGTCCCATCTGGCTTACTGGAACCTCGCCCGCTCTCTGAAGTTAGAAGTTTCCGCCCAGATGCCGCCCCTCGAAAGGGGCCCCGATCTCCCACTCGCGTTCGATAGCGACGATAAGGCAGAATGCCTTGCCGCAAGCTTGGAGAGCCAGTGCTCCCCAAACTGCGACAACGTAGACACTGCCTACATCGAAACTATCGAGACCGCCGTTCAGGAACTCACGTTGATTCCCCCCGCGGAAACGTTAACCCCGGTCACGCCAGATGAGGTCTGTTCTATCATTAAAGGCCTTAAGCCTAGAAAATCTCCCGGTCCTGATGGTATCAGGAATGAAGTACTCAAACTTCTTCCTGATCACCTTATAGCTCTTTTGGTCTGCATCTTCAATGCAGCCATAGCCCACTGCTATTTTCCAGCCGTCTGGAAAAAAGCTATAGTTATAGGTATTCGCAAGCCCGGAAAAAAAGCTTCGCTTCCCGATAGTTATCGCCCGATCAGTCTCCTAAACACTCAAGGGAAACTCTATGAGCGGATCCTTCTGAACCGTCTCAAGGTCGTTATAGACGACAAGAATTTATACCCGCCCGAACAATTCGGTTTTCGCGCCCGTCACTCGTGTACACATCAAGTGCACCGCCTCACGGAGCACATCACGAGTAACTTCGCCAAGAGCAATATCGCTCCCACCCGCACGCTTGCGGTCTTTTTCGACGTAGCCAAGGCCTTCGATAAGGTCTGGCACGCCGGACTGGTCCACAAGCTTCACCATTTAGAAGTCCCGGATAGGTTAGTACATTTAGTCCGCGATTACCTAAGCGACCGCACCTTCCACTACCGAGTGGAAGGAGTACTCTCCACCGCACGTCCCATTCGTTCAGGCGTCCCGCAAGGCTCCATTCTGGCACCTTGCTTATTCAATTTGTACGTCAGCGACCTCCCGAAGCCCCCCGGGGTCGAGGTAGGGCTTTACGCTGACGACACAGTCATATACGCGTCAAACAGACACAGAAAGAATCTCGCCTGCGCAGTCCAACGTGCCGTAACCACTCTCGGGGAGTGGTTTCGAACGTGGCGAATAGCTATTAATCCGGTAAAGAGCGCCGCGATTATGTTCGAACCGCATACATGTAAACTACCACGCACGGTAGGACCCCTCTCATTATTCGGTAGAAATATCCCTTGGGCCACCAAGACTAAATATCTGGGTGTCACCCTCGACTCGAAGCTTAACTTCAACGCACACGTTACTATAGTCCGGAATAGGGCCATCTGGATCCTTTCCCGCTTGCGTCCCTTGCTCAGTTCGGTAAGCAAAATGTCCTTAAGACATAAGCTTACACTATACAAGATGTGTGTCCGTCCGATCTTGACATATAGCTGCGCAGCGTTCGCACATATATCCAAACATAACTTTGTCCGCATGCAAAGAGTCCAAAATCGGTTTCTCCGTCGCCTGCTTGACCCTCCAGCCTTCGTTAGGAACATGGACCTCCATAGGGACATGAGGCTTCCCTCGATAGAAGCCTATGTGAAATATCTCACCAGGAGATACTTCGATAGCGCTTCGAATCACCCCAACCCGCTCGTAAAATCCACCGTGAACTACGTCCCAGACAACTCGATCCCCGTTGCCAAACGTTATAAACGCCGTCCGCGAAATCTCTTTGTCGATCCCGACGACGACTTTGAGAAAGCTAATAATTACTACGCGTCCGCTCCCGCAACATATGCGTGCTCGCGCCCACGCCCGCGAAACCACCGTTCCCTCCGCAGGGGACGAACGGTTAACTTCGCGCCCGCACACCCGCCACGACCACCCTCCTCTGCGGCAACTCAAGCCTAGGTCCGATCCATCGGCATGGAGCCCTTGAGCCAAGCAGCCGCTCGCGCGATACAAGTGACTGTACAATCACTAGCTTTCACAGCCATACATGACACTGCATTATACACACATGCACAACACACATAGGTACATAGGTTCTGTAAGGGACCTTTTTTTTTTCTTTTTTTGCCTAGTTAGAATAGACAAAAATTTCAGACCACTAAATACACATACACATGTTCCTTCCCTCCTCCCAGGGGGCAGAAACATGTATATATGTATAGTTAGTTTAGATCGAATTACGGATAGGGAATTAGTCAGATCGCGACTTAATTGCATACGCGCAACAGTCCGAGCCGAGGTCCGGCCACTTTGGCACCCTCGGATGTTGTTGCTTAGCTTTCGTGGCTGAGTGCCCTAAGCGCTCGCCCCCAAGCCCGGTAAAGCTGTAAAAGCCGTAAAGGCTCCAGGGCCCCTCAGGCTAACAGTGTAGTCAGTTCGAAAAAAAAAAAAAATACATAGTATAAAACAAAGTCGCTGTCGCTCTGTCCGTCCCTATGTATGCTTAAATCTTTGAAAGTACGCAACGGATTTTGAAGCGGTTTTTTTTAATAGATAGAGTGATTCAAGAGGAAGGTTTATATGTATAAATTGCATTTACATGCATAATATTGTAGAGAAACACTGATAAATTTAGAGGTTTCTAATGTGATGTCGTAAATAAACACATTTTTTTTGCACTTACATTGCAAACGCTGGCGAACCCCACGAGATAAATCAAAATAATGTACTACAGTATTGTACACCTTAAAAAGGTCAACAAAAAAGTCCGCGATGGTATATGTCTATCTCTTAAGGATAACCCACAATAACCATTTTTTATCCTTTACATTTTACGGGAAAAAAATGGCTTATTTACGAAGTGATTTTAAGCAATACAGCATTAATCCTTATCCAATTAAGTACATTAAATACAATGTTTATTTAATATATATCAATATGGCCCTTTACAGCATGTAATTTAAATGAATATTTCCGAAGATATTACAGATTTAAAATGCAGGCACATAGCGGTGTGCGGTACCGGCCCTATATACCATGGTCAATTATATGTCGCTCTTTCAAGAGTAACTTCTAAACAAAACATGTTTGTATTGTCTAATGACAAAAAAGCTATAAACGTTGTTTATAAGGACATTCTGTAGTAGGTAGGCATATTTAGTATCAGCATTGCACCCGCGCGAAGGCGGGGCGGGTCCCTAGTATATTTACATACGTAAAGTATATCATCTATTTAGTTATCATAATGCAATGATAATTAATTCATTTGGAATTTAATGATCGTGATTGAAATTGTGTCCCCATATTTATTTATTTAACACAGGCCTTGTGACCACAGACCACGCAATATATATGCGTCATAGTAAAATTACGTGTAAATTAATATAATGATTGGTTATTCTTCGTAAATTATAAACCGCAGGCAAAGTATACCAGCAGAGAGAATACATCTTGGCCTATATTATTGATTAGTTCACTCGTCATAATGAATTATTGATTTCTAGACGGTCAACGTTGTGTCTGGATTGTACTGTGCTTATCATACAGTCACAGTGTCTTAATTTTATAATTTTGCTACATAAAGATAAAAAATAAATAGAATCGAGAATCGACTTCGATTTCGTTGTATTCTCGTCTCATCCGTTCGATCGCAGATGTTTTGAAATGAACTCTATGACGCTAGAAAGAAGTTGGAATTAAAACGAACACATCAGATGTTTTGAAATTATTTGCAATTTTTTACATTGGTTTTGTTAATTATAAGCAATTTATTTGACTTAATTACTTCGTTTTCATTCATTATACGGAAACGAAGACGGCATTTGGGAATTATTATTGTTGAAGGAGATTGTTGAAAAATTTAAAGATCTGTTATGCCGGGTAAAGACAAACTGAAGGAAGGTATGCGTTTTCTTGTTTGCCTTCCCTGTTGTGTGTTGCGAACATAACCGAAGAGTAACTACTCTCAGCTAGCCAGAGCTAATCACCACTGAGACACGAAATAAACACAAGAGACGACGTAAAATGAAAATACAAATATTTTTTTCCCACTTCCATTTTCCAGTATCGTCGTTGCTGGATGGGTATTCGCCGAAACGTCCATATAGTGTGTGTATTCGTTCGTTCGTGCTTTCTCTACTTCTTTTATGTACAGAAAAGCGCGAATAAAGTTCGCATTCGTTTGTTAGCCTTCACTTGCCCTTGTCCGGTTGGTCTGTATTAAGCATTAGAGTTATACACAACAATAAAATATAAAAATAAACTACATTATCTTACCTACCGGTTCCGATGACGTAGAAGTTACTCGCTAAAATCTTGGAAATGGATACAGAATTTTTGTTATTTAATAAATTGTCGAAAAACTTCTATAAAGTATAGTGTTTTCATGCTGTCGCATCGATATGAGACATAATCTATGTAATATTTCGTAATGCTGTCGCCTAGTGGGAAAACCCAGCTACAAATATCTTGGCGTTAAAAGCGTCATTACATCTAATGTGGAAAATATGTCCATGCTTTTCTTTAGAACGAGGTTTTTACCAAAAATTGTGAGTTTACAATTTGCTAAGACTAATTTCAGATTTGAGGCTTTGGTCATTTTGATAGTTTTATTTACAACAAAGCATTTGGTTTTTACTATCGCTAAATTTAGTCTCTACGTACTTACGCTATGAGCGCTGCAGGTAGAGATGCATGAAACAAAGCAAATAATCATCGATCAACAATCGTCTTCCATTATTATTGAAGCTGTTTTTTTTAAATTTATTATAGGTTTAGAGTTTGGCAACAATGTCACGTTATGTGACGATGTGGTCTAAGATGTTAACACTAAGCCTAGTGGAAGACTGGCTTACAAATGCAGATGCCGCAACACGCCTATATAGGTTGCTTGGGGACAGATTCAACTTGAGGGTGTTAGCTAACCAGGCGGGCGTTACAAAATGCCCAACAACAACTATGGCTTCATCACTTCATCAAACTAAGCAAAGTTTGTATTAAAGAAACTAAACAGTTGATATATATACATACACTGTTTTTTTTTGTAAAATTACGATCGGTTTACAAACCAATGTATGGTTAAAATTACAAAACAATGTATGCTATTCCAAAATTATAATACGATACCAGTGATTTTCGCAGACATGTGAAGAAACCTACAAAAAAGTATTGTAATTTTACAATATTTATGTATAAACTCCACACAAATTGTAATTTTACGAAACTTTCTGTCAGTTTTCGATGAAAAGCTTCTCAAATTTACAAAAGTTTGTAATTTTGTTTTATATTATTACAATACCCGATTAAAATTTTAGCGAAATGTGTTGCCAGTCAGATTTCAATACATTTTTTTTAAATTACTATATAAATTATTAACTGTGTATATACATATTATAACATCCAGACACACAACTTACAATTATGCTTATCACACAAAAGCCTATCATAGGCGGGGATCGAATCCGCAACCACACAATGCAACAGTAGGATTAACTGCCACTGCGGCACCAGACCTACCTGTTTAAATACAATGTTATTAATCGATTATAATGTAGATAAGTATTTTATTTATGATGATGCAGATCCATTGTTCATCTACAGGTGGAAAACTCTAACCCTGACCGAATCTCATTGCCACAATTTAATTCTAGAATCCTGCCATCAATTAAACGCGAAGGAAACAAATTAGATAAACCTTATAATTGTCTGACCTGGTTTATTAATTCCCTTTCAAAGGAAACAGTTAATTAGGGCCTGTATAAAATTTGTGATAACACCTCAGAATACTTTTTTATTCGTACTAGTTTCTTTTGCATATAAATTATTGTATTCTTTATACATTTTTTAAAATTATAAGCCTGGTGTTATCAAAGGTTCTTAAACATTATGTAAACACAATTGTACTAATTGGGTGTGTTTCAGCCTCAATAGATTAACCAATTATATGCGACATTTTGTCAATTTTCATTTTCGTTTTTTGCTAAGCAGAGTGCAATCCGAAACCAATAGCGACCACCGAGATCACCAACTCATCTCCACTCCGCTGTCATACTAACCTCCGAAATTAGAAACTGCACATCTCGTGGAATTATTTAACAGCCAAAGTAATTCAACGATTCAAAGCCAAATATTAATGATTCATGGAATTCTGCTAATATTTCTACAGAATACACTTTAAGAATTGCTCCTTTAGGCAACTAGATTTTTTGACGTGAATATTCTTTAAATTTTTATCTATGGCGGGAGGCAATTCAAAAAGCTACAGTTTGGCATTGCAGCTACACATCTATCAACTATATACAACATTTAATTACACCATTCGATAGTTAAAGGATCAAAGAATTCGCTACGTAGAGTGAGCATCGTGAAATATGGCTCGCGGGGGAAGAGGACGTGCTGCAATTTTGAGGTCTTTTCACCGCCTCACATAATTTCGATTTTGTATCAATTATGACAGAAGCTACAACGCTCGTTTTAGGTTCAATTACAGCTCTCATCAGGACTGATGTTATATATGATGTTTAAGTTAATTATTAAGAAAACTAAACACAATGCCAGCATTTACTCGTCAGAAAGCAGTTTAATGTCTAATACTAGAATAAAAATCTGGTTTAAATATCTTCAATTGGAATTAACGTAGGAAACGTGCACGACGAAGACATGCCGCCTGGTGGCGCATATTCGAAATTTTTTCGTAAACAATACTTGACATTGACACTTCAGGTTAAAAATAATCACATTAAAGAAGTGAAAATGTGTTGTTGCATTTCTGGATGCTCGAGCATATCAAAGAAAAATAAAAAAAAAGTGTGCAGCAGTTGACACGTGTCAGAAGTGAAACCTTCAAAAGAAAAAAGTTATTTAAAAATTATTTTTAAATATCTTAAAATCAGCGGGATTCGAACTATCGACCACTCGTACTTACTGCGTATGAAGTCTGGTCGTCTTACACCACTAGGCCAATTCGACGATGATCACAGTTATGAAAATCAGAAATTGCATTAACCGCGCATTATGTAAATGTATACTATCTCATTCTATCGTAGGCTAAATCCTATAGATGTATATGGTTGTCTCTTTTTATTGAGGCTTTTTCGTTTCATCGAGTTTCGAATCACAACGGTGCTAAAGAAGTTTTCACTTGAATAAGTCACATAGTGTAATATTCTATTCACTAGCTTTCACAGCCATACATGACACTGCATTATACATACATGCACAACACACATAGGTACATAGGTTCTGTAAGGGACCTTTTTTTTTCTTTTTTTGCCTAGTTAGAGTAGACAAAAATTTCAGACCACTAAATACACATACACATGTTCCTTCCCTCCTCCCAGGGGGCAGAAACATGTATATATGTATAGTTAGTTTAGATCGAATTACGGATAGGGAATTAGTCAGATCGCGACTTAATTGCATACGCGCAACAGTCCGAGCCGAGGTCCGGCCACTTTGGCGCCCTCGGATGTTGTTGCTTAGCTTTCGTGGCTGAGCGCCCTAAGCGCTCGCCCCCAAGCCCGGTAAAGCTGTAAAAGCCGTAAAGGCTCCAGGGCCCCTCAGGCTAACAGTGTAGTCAGTTCGAAAAAAAAAAAAAAAAATTCTATTACTTTCCCACAAATAGTACTTACTTTCCATGGTTATGTGATAAACGACAAAACTCGATAAATGTAGTAAAAAACATATGTAAGTATGAGTTTTAATTAGAAATTACTAGTTAATAATGTATTTGTAAAAGTTTTGTATGTAGTAGTACTATTCAATACAAACAAATCTGTAAGTAAACATAACCTCAAATAATAATATAGACAAAATATTTACGTGAAAAACGAGTTTAGAAAATACTTTTCAGTTATTTTGACATCATATACGTTAGAAATCTCCGTTTGAGCTACAATTTGGCCATCTATTACTGCCTGTTCATGATTTCTAACTGTTTCTTCTGCTTCTAAGACATGCCCGGACTCGGAAGAGCTTTTGGCGTTTTGACATATTCTGTCCACGCTGACAATAATTATTAATCGGCCGGGACATATATTTGATTATTTTAATCATAATAAAAACGATTTAAATATAATGTAAACATTGACGGTAACACGAGGATAGGTCTGAAAAGTTTATTTTTTTAATCACACTGTGGCTCTCGTGTCGATTTGTGCTGCCACCTATAGTTCGTGCATGTTCCCTATACGGCCGTTTATACTTTAATCTCAGTTAATTAAAATAACTCAAATACAGATACATAATCATAATAATAAAACATTAATTTATCGTAATTAATGGGAGAAAAATATGTAAATGGGTAAATAATTAGCTGTGTCCTTTTTTATTACTTATAATCAAAACTAAAATGTAATATCAAATGCGATATCTCATCATCATCATCAATAGAAATCGATTATTCATTATTTTGAGTCAGCAACACTGCGTCACACCGAAAACATGAATAGGTACACATATAATGATCGTTATTTATCTTTTTTATACGTTGAAATATTTCCAACTTTTATTACCAAAAATGAAATTGAATTAAAAGGTTTTTTTTTTCAATAAATGTAAATTTTTGTTCATTGTGGGGCAAAAATGGGCATTCCCGTTTCTATTAATATAAAGCGTGTCACATAGTCGCATACCAAGCCCGATAAAGATGTAAAAGCCGTAAAGGCTCCAGGGCCCCCAAGTCTAACAGTATGGTCAGTTCGAAAAAAATAATATAGTCGCATATAATCCATTTGATTATATTTATGAGTTGAAAATTAAGTAGGTTTTTTACACAACTACAAAAGGATAAGATGAGATTTGTGAATTTTAATAAAATTGTTATTCACTCGAGGCGTGGTCTACATAAAGTAACATACGAAGTATAAGCAGTGACGATAATGGTGAATCAATTAGGAAAAAAGACGATTAAATGGCTTACGCTGAGCAAATCATAAGATATATATCAAAAAATTAAAATTTACTACATAATTGTAGATTATATAAAGATCTACAAAAGAGTTAGCTATAGCATATGTCTGTCTTCTAAGGATCCCTTACAATAAGCATTTTTGAGGCAGCACAATTCGCGCGTGCGCTCGACCGACAGCATTATATAGTCCACGCAAGCGGAGTCGAGGGCACTGCTAGTATAATATGTATAGATTTTTGTAAACTCATTAAAGATTTGATTGGAATTGGTTTATTATGCTAATTTATAATGTTGAATATATGAAAATTATTACAAAATATTAATGCGGGCTTCACGATGCAACAGCTGTGTACATTTGCGTTATAAGAACTCCACATTACGTGAATAGCTATACAATACAAATAAATCAAAATCCTTTTTTCATATAATAACATTTTAATAGTATTTTTTATTTTAGAAAAATAAATAGGGTTCTGCACAAAAAATAAAAAAGGTTTTTTAGTAGACCACGCGAACGGACCCGCAGGCACAGCTAGTAAGGAATAAAATCCGCGCCGCCTACATTTCCTCTCAACGAATATGAAAATATAACTTAAATGTATGTTTAAGTATTACACAAAGCGCCCTGCCTAATCGCTGCTGAATGAAGTTTAAAAATTCGAAACAATTTCTAAATGTATAATAATTGCCGAAGTATTTTGTTACTTTAATAAACATACCTTCCACTGAATATATAATATTTGTGTTCAAATTGTTGCAAAATTTGTTGGATTAGTTTTGCGAAATAATGTAACCATCAAGTATACGGTAAGTACGGTTAGAAAATAATTTGAATGAAATTTTAGTTTGACCACAAACTCGCGTAATATTCAAATAGTCGATGGACGCATTTAGCCTAGAAAGGGCACTATGTATTGTTTTCGTAACACACTGATATGGTGTTTCTTGACAGATTTGCAATTTGAGAATGGTAATTAGTCAGAGAAGCATTACCAAATGCTCTACCGTCTTGGTTTGGGTGGGATGTGAATTTTTCCTTCCAGTCGCTGAGAGAACTGCATGAAAGATGTCTACATTTGTAATCTGTTATAACAATTTTCCTTGTATTATCTTATATTTTTTAAACTAAATAATCTCCTTTAAACCGGAATCTAGATGATTGTATATTTTAAAACATTACAAAATTAGTATATTATACGCAAAACCAAGTCCGACTTGCGAACAATAATTAAAATTAAATCAGGTTGTGTCTGGGGCAATAAAAAAACCCAACAGTGTCGAAACAACTTGCGTCACTCACTCTTGACACACCGCGTTGGCCACTAACTCGACTGGCCGCGGCCTGTTCGAACAACAAAATAAAAAAAAGGAAAAGAACGAACGAGCGTAACCGAACGGACCCAGTCAGCGATCGAACGTGGCGGTTATTGCATGCCTCGAACGCACCAATTAGAAAGTTTATTTCAAATAGGTGAACGCGTGTGTGCCATATTTATGTTTGATTTTTTTTCATCAATATTAAATTAATAAAATTTTTGTGCGTGTTTCTGTGTCTAGTGGTGGGATTAAGTGCATGATACAAGGAAGCTGATAATCAACGAAGATGCTTATAACGTATGTAATTAATTGTACATATTTTATTAATTACACTTCATAATTTTGAGACTATATATTTGAAATTACGTTCCAATGTCGCCAGACAATTTTTAATGTAATATTATGTATTTAATTCTATGTAACCTCTTTGTTCATTCGAAGAACATTATTCTAAATTAATGATTATCCTTTATTTTATTTTACGCGTTTTCAACGTTTGTTAAGATGAACCCGCTTGGCAATTTTTTTTTTTTTTTATATGTTGGAATATTTTATTTATTTATAATAATGATTATTATTATGTCTTTATATTAGAGTTACAATATTTACATAATTATTACGTAATAACTGGATAACCAATGAGGTGACGATAAACATTAAAAACACTGCTGAATTAAAAAAAGGAAATGTGATCGAAAGAAAAGTAAGATTTATTTCTTTCTTCCTTGATAGTGAGGTAGTAAAGCATGGTAGATAATTTGACTTTAAGAATTTCCACTAGAGATTGCCATAAAGAGAAACCCGTCATAGTGTCTCAGTTTAATCGGGTTTCAGGATACACTAGTGTATGTTCGGTTACCTACAGGCTTACGATGTAATGTTTATTTAACGGCTCTCGTAAAAAAAAACACTGAAAATAGATTCAAACCTGAACCACAATCGAAATAATGAGAATAGCGGTTGTTTAGCCCGTTGTACCTGAATACTTCGTAACCACCACACACATAGTGAAAAAACTACATTAATTCTCGCTTCGGCTGTCTACATAGACTCGCACTATAGTCAAACCATTGTAATTTTTAATAGTTTTTGAGTAAATATACCTAATAGAGGTGTAAATTCATAAATTGAATTGTAAGTGCTATATATACATTACGTGACTAAAGTGGATTAAACGGTGATCAACATAAGTCATCATTACTGGCTTATAACAGTCTACGTTAAGAAGTTATGTTTGTCCTTTTTACCATTTCCCCAAAACATTTTGTTAGGTTTAACAGTAAAAAAGGATTCGAACGAAACAATCCAGTTTTTAAAAGTACGACCGGTTTTGAATTAGCAAAAACTTTTGTACTTTAATCTTCACTGTTTTATTAAAACTCTAACAAACATTAATTGTTTTATTATGTGAAATTTTTTAACGAACCTTGTTTTGCATTTAAGTTCAAAATAAAAATAAAAACGTTGTTAAATTTAGGCTCTAAGAAGGCATTTATGAATGTCAAAACACTAACAGTCATCAAGAGAACCGACAATGAACTCGATTGGGTTTATCTTCTAATTTTTTTCAACAGTACAAATAATATTTACATTTAAAAATCATATTAATAATTTTGTGGACGCACTTCCAGATATCACTATCATTAACAAAATGATCCACCCTATAATAACCGACAGTAAAACCTGCTTGACATGGTCCTTGAACTCATAGTCTGGCAAATCAGTAATGTGTTTCGGAATCCTATTGTAGAACCTAACATTATTACCTAAAAAACTTTTATTAGTTTTTTTTTTTATATAATAGCTCGGCACATTGACTGTACTGCACCTGATGGTAAGCACACTACAATCCAAACACAACGACGACCACCAAGAGATCGTAATCCATCGGTGGTCGCCGCTGTCATGCCGGAGTTTTACTAAGTCTGAAACACGGTACGATACGACGGTAATTTATGTCTATTTCAAGCATTCAAACTGTGCTAGTCTTTGACAAATTCTAGCTTGTCAAAGTTTTTACAAATATGCATTAAATTACCAAGGAAATACGGGGTTTTCTGAACTGAAAGAATGGTAGATCCTTTGGAAGCACTATTACCACTCTTATTTCTGCCACAAACCAGCAGAGGTCGTACTGCTGTGTTCAAGTCCGAATTGAACATAGCTATAGGTTACAGTTACCACTTAATATCAACTATTTGTTACTTCATACCATAAAAAATATTCTATCTATCTTCTATACAAATAAAATGATTGAGATTTGACGTCGTGCGCGCATCACACAAAAACTGGTGGATAGATTTTGATCTTTTTTTTTATTCGCTCCTTATCTATAAAATATCACGATATCTTAATGAAATAAAAAGTTATTAATGCTTTTAGAAACTACGATTTGTATAAGCACTCTCGTCCACGCGAGCGAACACAGCTTGTTAAATAGTAATATCTTATTCACTCGTGTTAAAACTATTCGACCGACTCTTAAGTAAGGTGTAAATAAGTAACTGTAACACCAGTTACAAAGTTATGACCAATTATAGATTATTAAATGCAAACTTTTTCAATTTTGATTTAAAGGTGAATCGTAATTATTATGTTTGTGAATACAACTACCTATAAAGAAGGTAGATCTTCTCCATCGTCATTACCGTTCACAGCTGATCGTTCGTGTGCGTCGAAAGGTAATGTTGCATGAAGCAAACAGACTCCTACACTCAACAAGATTATAATTTCATTAGTTACAACACAGTAGGTATAGGTAGGCACGTATAGCTAGGTAGGTACGTATTGCAAACCGTAGGGTTGCAAACATTGTTCTGAAAACCATCAATGAATATCAATACCTAGAATACATCGATGTATCGAATCATCGCGATGTATTTTTGTTTTCAACTAATTCATCCGAGGATAAACTATCATGATCTACGTTTTTAGAGATTGTGGCCACTACGCCAAATCTATAACGATAAAAAAAGTCAGTTGGCGAGACCAACTGAACTAAATATAAAGGTTAACACACTAATACTGTATTAAAATTAAAAGATGTATAATAAAACTTTATAATCAAGGCTACATTTACAGCCAGCAGAAAAACCACGTATGCCATTGACGATTCTATGATATTCTAAGTACAATCGCATGCAAAATATAAATCTATGCATCCCACATAAGTATCCTTTTCCCGCCGCTAACACACCCGTGTAGCCTAATATTGTTCTCACTTAGCGTAGTTGTCTCCAGCTTGACAGATTGCTTAACGTTCATAGTTACTACTCTGCTCCATAGGATCGCAACAGAAAGTTATATAGCCTATGACAAAAAGATTTTTTCTAATCTGACTTGTAATTGCAGAAACTAGCTCGTTCAAACAAACACACAATCTTTTGATATTTATAATATTCCTAGTATAGATTATAAAAATTTTTGTAATGCACTTCCATTCCTCTCTATATGAAAAAATTTGTGTATTCAAAATGATCGTAACAAAAATGTTATTATTTGTTATAGATATAATAAATAAAATTACGTGCAATTCATTTAATGGCCTAATTCCTTATTAAATAAAACATATTAAAAATAATGTAGGACATTTGTGTTGCTAGTTGAAAGACAATGGTTGGTTCAACAATAATAAAAAAAAAAAAACATTTATTTGTTTTCATCATTATTATCGTATAATATTTCTTTGGTAGGCAGAAACAAAAACAAAACTTTAAAATAGATACGCTAATTGTTTATTATTTTCTTTTACAAATTACAATAAAACTTAGTACCGACTGATAAGTAATTGAACTTAATATAGTAAAACATTATGTTTCACTTATGTACATCTTAAGTCTGTTAAAAGAAAGTTAATGTCTCGTTTGAAATATTTCGATTATTATGAAGTGGAAATTATAACCACTCTTAGATTGCAAGTATTTCGGCAGGTGGATATACACTGGACGCCTAAGCTTGTCACTATGGTAGTAAGTTCATTTGAAAATTAAATTGAACCATACAGAAAATATTTTCATAAAAGAAAGAGTTTTAAAAAGAAGTAAAAATCTAATTAGCGGTTTTTCAAAGCCAGGAAAGATTATTTTAGAAATAAAATTTAAAATATAGTTAAAATAAAATGCCAGAAGATAAATTAAAATATTAGTTAATATACACTAAAATATACACTAGTTGTAACCAACTAGTGTATGGTATTCGCAATCCAGTTGACAGAATTGTTGTGTCCTACCAGCCAGCAAATATAATATAAACAATCTCATCTAATGTTAAGTGACGACGTGGCCAAGATGATTGCACATAAAGCCTTGACGATTGTCTAGTGTTGGTTCTTAAATGCAGCTAACGGAACACACCTATAGGTGCTTGGCGACAAATTTCTAACTTGATGGTGGGAGCTAGCCAGAAAATACCCTACAACTGCGATCACGATGTTTTCCTTCACCGAAAGCTTGGGCTCATTGTAGGAATTCGAGCTCACGTCGAGCGAAGCCGTATCCATACACGCTACCATGGAACCATGGTTTCTTAAAAATGGTTAAATTTGAAATCTTAAGCCTACTTTTAATAAGAAACGTATCAGTATAATAATACTCAAGTCATGAACAGGCCTCGTAGCCCAGTACTCGTAGTGTTAAGCCCTACTTTGCTCTATTGAGCCGATAGGTCACATTTTAAATCCCCGCACATGACTAACTTTTATGTAATGAGTATAATTGCCCTGTCTGTTGGGTATTAAATATCTATACATATATATATATATATATATATGTGGTATATCAGCTGTTTAGTAACCATAATACAAACTTTACTTAGTTTGGAATTGAATGGTCGTGTATGAAATTATCTCTATATTTATTCCAAAAAAATCCTGGCATATAAAATCCACAATTAGCCGATTCTAAAATTTGATCCCAGAACATGCATATTTGGAAATGCATTCAAATGCAAACCTTGTATTAGTGTAAATAAAGTGTACGATTTTTGTATCAGTAGAGCATGATAGTATTCAAGCATCACAGCCGGCCTTGCGTGCCAAGTTGTAAATTGCTCAGTTGGTATACATCTCGTGTAGAAACGAAGGTACTTATGTTTAATAAATAAATCTAAGATGTTTTAATTAACTCCGGCGTTAGAACCATATGCATAGAAGTTCTTGTAATTTTCTTTGTGACTTTGTGATTATTATTTTAATTGTCTATTATGAATAGGGCTCTCATCCGTCCGGGTTTCCCAGGATTTGTCCTAGTCTAAAAAGCGTCCGTGGTGCGCCCTAAAGGTATTTTTAAAAAGTGTCCAGATCTTTAGGGAAAATCTGGTTAACTGATTGGTTAATAAATTAAACAATTATAAAATAAAGATGGCTCCTTATTTAACTTTTTGATCAATTTTTTATAAAGCTCCGGGGATAAATCGATTTCACACCCAAATCCGGGGATTTTTAAGTTATTATCGACGTCAACTACTTAGATGATGGCAGCCCTAATCATGAAGGTATTTTTAGTCGCTCTAATTTTTTTTAATGTGAAAAGAAGCTCGAGCTTCAGTGGGTTATTGAGTTTCAGATTAATATAATTTTAAAATAATTAATTATTTGTAAATTTAAAACACAAATATTGTCTTATAACTTACACAGTTTTGAAATATTTGTGCCGTACGATACATACTCGTAATGTCTATATATATTTCTCAAAAGTTTTTGGAGTTTACTCCTTAAGAAACGGTATAAGGCACACGGTATGAATAAATATAAGGATTAAAATTGAAAATGCAACATCACGCAAAATTTTTTTTACCTTAGTAGTATTCAAATAAGGTGGAGATTTTTTCAACTCTTTTTCGTTTGCTGTGAAATCCGGCAGGTGCGAATCGACCGTTGAAATGAGCGGGAACGTCGCGCGGGGCTAATTAAAGTTTTACATTCATTCTATATCCTAAGAGATGCCTTTATTTACTCTTTTTTCCAATTGTATTTATATTCTAAATTCTAAGACAGTTCTTGAGGAGTAAACTCCGGTCGCACGTCGGAGCTGACACACACTTTTTTTTTGTGGCAACGTCACATCTCCCTTAATTCTTCATAAAAATGAATGGTTCTAACATTATTATATAGCTTCCCCGCTAGTAACGAAAAATAAACAAAGAGTTTAAAATTAAAGTTTACTGTAAAAAAAAACTACTTTTTGCAATATATATTCAACTAACACGTAGGAGATGCCATCTATTAACACTCTCTTTGTTTGTATATAACACTCTGTTGGTTAGATAATTTATATTCTATAATGTGTGAAATCAGCTAGTTGTAACATATACTATGTAAGCAGTCTGTTATTGTAACAATTAAAGTTTTTTCTTAATATTACTAAAAATAATCATACTGCCTACCTTATGGTAAGCAGCTGCCATAACCTATGGATGCTTTTAACACCATGGGTATCGCGTTGCCGACCTCTAACCTCTCTTACCCCAACGAGCTCTGGAAACTCTACAACACAACACAAGGTTATTTGAGGTAGGGTGGAGGTATTCCACCAGTCGGGCTGCCCCAAGTAGAGAGAAATTTCCAAAGAAATTTAACGTTAATAACAATAACAGAAAATTAATAAATAGTCATATATCGAAAAATCTGCTTTCTTCGATACGAAAAAAATATTTAAATCCTAATATTCTTTATGTGTTCATTCATTGGTTTTAATATGAAAAAACGTCCCAACTAAATGCACTACAAATATGAAACTAGGTTTCTCTATATGTTTATGAATATATATCGACGGGTAAATTGTTGTAGAGAGTTATTCAGTGTCTGAGTCTAAGACTAAGTCGTTACTTCCGGTATATGACGCAGGATAAAGACGGTCGTTCTCTAACATATTAAATTATGTATTAACTTAAATAATGTTCTTTGTCATAGTGATTTATAGAGATTTGACATTTTACGCAAATGACCTTAGGAATATGTTCGTGATGACGCACGATGATGCGTAAAATCATCTAACGAAGTAATAAAAAATACCCTTTGTTTTTCCAATAAACAGAAAAAAAAACAAAGTAAGTAGAAACATCGGAAAATATTTATTAAGAATTATGTAAAATTTAATTAATAGTTAAATAATTTTAATAAGAAGTTTTACATGTGGCCGAGGTGCGAATATTAAGGTGGATGTGTGGTGTAACTAGAATGGATAAAATCAATAATGAGTGTATCAGACGAAGTATGAAAATAGCACCAGTCACAGAGAAGTTCAGGGGTTATACGTTAACGCGGCATAGACATGTCATGAGGAGGGATAAAAGCCATATTATTATAACTAGAAGAAAGTTAAGAATGAAGGTCGCCAGATTTAGGAGTAGAGGTAGACCGAGAAGATATGGATGGATTGTGTGAGAAATTATTTAGGTTTTTTTTTAAATAAAAATTTCGATGTAACTTCGGTAAACAAGCCAGTCATACTTGATGGTAAGCAAAATACAGTCCAAGAGTGTGCAGAGGAGTAGAACGTAACGGATTTAATCGCGACATTGGTTTTATACTAAGTGTATAAAGGCCCCAATATAATCCGGCGAAGCCAAGAGGAAGGTTATGATTTCAACAAGCTATGTGCGTATATATATTCATCTTTCTATCATAATTTGGTACAAATGAGGAACCGTTAGAAGGGTCTTGATCGTCAGCTGGTATAGGCGTTGTGACGTGACACCGAATTCAATATGGCGCTCTTTAGAAGGCATAAAGTCCTAATGAGTTTAATCAGCACAATGCAAAAATATTGATCGTATATTTCAAAGCGTGATATTTTCCGTAGTCGGTTTTAAAGTAACTATTACATTATTACCCACGTCACAATAATTATAATAGCGTTAATATATGTAAATTGTTTTTATAATAACTCCAGGCTAACATCATTATCTACGTGTAATAATGGCTCGCCATCTTGCTATGATGAAGGTACAAAGTCTATGATGTTCTTTTTTACATTCAAACGAAACTTAATTTTTTTGTAGGTGTCTAATTTAAAATACCAACGAAATATTTTTATTTTTGTATATGCCAATTAAATTTAGTATATATAAGTAGATTGCTTTCAGAATATTATTTATTGTAAATATAAATATCTTAGTATATCTATCTCTTTTACTCTTTAGTAGAATCGTTTAAGTGTGAGTAGTGCTGCAAATTATTGTAGACATCCGTGACTGTGACTAAATTCGACCCCTTTCTATTTATGACATAATTTTGGCTAGGTAATACCACTATAACCGGTAATGGCTCAATGGTTGTGTGTACAGACATCATATCAACCAATCTGGGTTCGAATCGTACAATGAGCCTGAGCTTTCGGTGAAGGAACACATCTCGATTTACCATAGCAAGGTAGTAGATAAAGAATTTGTTACATCCCCTTGTCTAGCTACCACCCTCAACTTGAATTCTATCACCAAGAGGTTATACTCGTAGGTGTGTTCCGGCAGCTGCACTTGAAAGCCAGCCATTCGTGGCTTTTTGTGTTACCATTTTTGGCCACATAGTCTCTTACACCTGCTAAGTTTGTATCACGATGTTTGCCTTCTCTGAAAGCTCAGGCTCATTTTAGGGATTTGAACCCACGTCGATGGACTCGGTGTCCACTATCACTGAGCCATTATTACTTCATGATTGCCGTGATCCAGTCAGTTTTTAACTCATTCTAGCTATTTCTTCATTTGTTGTTCAGGCATCTCTAACTAAAATGTATTTCTATGAAATTAATGATTTGTTGGTGGCTTCATCTCATCGACTCTATCTCAGTCACTTTACGTAACTAACTCAGCTTGCGTAATGTGGAGAGGTATAAAAAAACACATACGCCTTCTCGCTCTGATTGGATATGTGTCGTAATTGGCTATGTTTACGTTATCTCTAGCTTAAGAAAATTTGCTGCTGTAATTACACGGCGTTATTACTAGCATCGTTAACGTTGATACACGTAGTTTGGGTCTGCGCTTAAAAACGTCTGAGATTAAAGCAATATAAAACACGAAATTCTTTGAAAAACTATAAATTTTCGGATACTAATTTTCTTTCTCTACATGCGGTTGCACATAACGCTGTTTATTTAAAATGAAACCATTTTGTGATAGATATGTAATACAATTAAGAGTATTTTAACTATTCGGATGATATCTTGTATATAGATAACATTTTACTGTCCAAGTTTATCTAGGTAGGTGTTTTTTGCATGTCACCGAACGAAGCTTTCGCAGTTGTATTTGGATTGTACTGTGCTTACCATCAGGGACAGTAGAGTCAATGTCTGAGCTATAATAAAAAAATATTGTAAAAAATTAATATGCTTGTGTTTTTCTTTAAATTCAATTCGATTATCAGATTTTTTTGTAAAGGGAATCGTAATGGAACACAAATAACTGACTTCGATTTCGTCTGCAGTCCTATCTTGTAATAATATAATATTTAAGAGGACCAAGACTGTCGTTATCCTTCATCCATCTTGTAACAGTACCCGAAATGAAACTAAAACTACCCAGAAACGAAATGGAACTAAAATCTATATTAATATTATAAAGTCCAAAATATTGTTTGTTTGAACGAGCTAATCTCTAAAACTACCAATCAGATTTGATAAAGTATCTTTGTATTTTGTAGCTTATTTGTTGAAGAAATTTACACACTATCTAACATCACGCTGTGACTGTTAGGAGTGAGTACCATATAAAGTGTAGTTTAGTAAGTACGCAATCGCGGGCCTAGCTATCGTTAATATAGCCAAATATTTGATATGTTTTTTTAAACTGATGTGGCAAACATTTGATTCGATTTTTGAATTTGAACAACCTTAAACGTCTACTACAGCTTATGTATGCTTGTAAAACCAGAAGTATCACTATCGTATTGCCGACCAAGAACCCACATTCCCCAAGGAGTTCTGGAAACCCTACTCACCACAGAAACACAACACAAGGTTATTTGGTTGCGGTCTTTTGTCGGGTGGAGGTATTTCACCTGTCGGGCTGTCTCAAATAGAGGGAAATCTCCAAAGATATTTCTCTGTGCCCCACCTGTCTTATTTTTACCTCGAGTATTTAAAAACTATTAAAACCTGGGCTAAATCCCTAGTTAAGTCTTTGAGCTTGGATTTTTTAACCTATCATTACTGAAGCTTGATTTAAGCTCTAGCAATTACAAATATAATCTCTTATAATAAGATAATGTTCGCCGCGCTCTCATTCCAGTGTCCGGTGCAGTCAAGTAGTTACGCCACGTTTTATTGCCTCTGTAATAGTGCCATAAGGAAAACATAGTATAAACTTGATGTCTTTGTTTTATAGCAATGTCACAATGTTAGTTTTATTACAGCTTACGACGTAGAAACATTTGTTATTGTCAATGTATTATTTTCAGGTATGTAATAATTTCAGTTTAGTTAGATAAAGTGCTTAAACGACGTAGACATGTTAATTGAATGGTGAATGCCTTACTAAAATCTTCTATGGATATTTTGAGGCAATTAGTTATTCATGATACGTGCCATTTTATCGTAATTACTTATCAAATCAAATCATATAACGTAAATTATTAACAAACCAGAATATATATGTAGGCGCTACGTGATCAATCAAGTTCCCGCCAAGAATAGACAGGTTTGACGTACTATAAATTCTCAATATAAATTTTAAAACTATATCTAGATTCTTATTTAGATTCTTTGCTATGTTTCTGTGGCGGCGAACGCAGCAGATAGTTTTTCTTAAGCCACGATCTATGTATGTGTAACACTGGATGGTAATTTGTCTTTGATAAAATTATACATCATCTGTTGAAATTTGAATAATAATCAATTAGGAGTTGCAAAAATAGAGATCGATATATAGGAGAATCGAGTTGTATTTATTCATAATAATAGGATTCATACATACTAAATATCCTATAATTCTATTGATACAGCTTACAGAATGCTGAGGTCGAGTGCACGTGCGAATTGTGTCTCAAAAATGCTTATTGTAGGTGATACTTAGAAGATGAACATAAGCTGATGGTGACGTTTTTGTAGGTATTTTTAAGATCTACAGTTACGTAGTACATTAATTTGATATATCTCTTATGATTTACTTGGCGTAAACAATGTTATCGACCCAAAAGTGTCTTTTTTCCGAATTGATTCACCATTATCGTCACTGCTAATTTTTTATATTACTTTATCTTACAAAATATATCCTATAACCTGGCCAGATAACGTAGTTATGAATGAAAAAAAACGTGTAAATCAGATAAGTGCTTTTAGCGTGAAAAGAACATAAACGGATATAAAGATCGAGACACGTTGAGTTTTATAATATGTATAGATGTGTGTGTGTCTAGAAGTGCAGTGGAGTAGATCCAGCGCGGCCGCATGTAACGTAACCGAAGAAAAAGAAAAAGATTTTATTAAGTAGAGACAGGTCGTGTTGATATTATATATTTGCGATGATATATAATAAATACATTGTTCTTATTCAGGCACGTGCATGTCTAGTAAATTATTTAAGACAGACATAATAACTTATATTAAATGACAAGGAAAACTTGTTTAAAATGATCTAATGGTTTTTAAATTACCTATATGTTGCAATTGACACCATTACTAGCTTGTAATATCACCTTTACCCGCGTTATATAAATATTTCTACTTTAAAGTACAATATAAGATCACCAACTGGTTTCTTTTGGCGGTAAACTTAATTATATATGTTGTATTTAATTCTTGCACGTACATTATTATGTCATAATTTTTTTGACTGTAATAGTATTTTACGCAATGCGATTTCGTCAACATTATTCACATTTGAGTTGACCAGGTGAAATAATATCATGGAATGTGAATTGTCCGTAGACCTCCCTATAATGTTTTAGTACGGTAGCCAATACTTTATTTTGATGTTACGCTCGTGAATAATAAAATGTTAATGTATTTATTTGTACACGAAGACAAAATTAAAACGAACGAATTATTTTAATGGTTATGCATAGGACAATACAAAAACAACAGCGACCAACGAGAAATCAGCAATTTATCGACGGTTGCCGTTATTAAGCTGGCCTGGAGCTTCTCTGCATTTATGCACTGGCTGATAATGAAACGAGGCAAACCAAAAGTCACTGTGAAGTATTTATCACCATGTGCATCGTGATCGCGAGCCAGTCCGGTGCAGTTTCCTACCACCCCGCTTTATTACTGGACGTATACCAGCTAATTCCCGAACACGACACGTCTAAGCGTGTTACACCTGGTATATGGTGGTCGCGATCCAATCGGTTTCGTGTCCTGCCGCCTAGCTAACTCTTCTTAGACTTTCTCATAAGCAGTCGGAGTCATTTTGTAGATTTCTTCCGGTTATCGCTTCTAGTAATCACTTCGACGTCCAATATAGAAATAATTGTCTCGTTCTGTGGCTTGTTCATATTACCCATTTAAAATAAGGAGTGGGATATTTACTATCCATCTCCTGGGATTTTATTAGTTTGGTTATAACACTCGTTCCGATAACTTTTAAACGATAGTTGCAAGTACCGAGAGTCATTTCTTAAAATTCGAGATGTCTTTTTTTTTTACGATACATGGACTTATATATATGAAAAGGTTATTATAGGGTGGGTCATCTTCATTACGTGAATAATAGAGATGTCAGGAAGTGACTCCCTTGTACATCCACTAAAATAATATATTTTTTACTTAACTGTAAATATTATTTATAAATTAATAATAATTAATAAGCGCGATGGAGTTTCTTGTCGGCTTTTCTGGACGTGTTTTTCGTACCGTTGATAGTGTCTTGACGTTCATAAGTGCCTTCTGAGAATCTACATTTAATAAAGTAATTTGATTTTTAAATTTTATACGTTCCGCGAATGGACGCGAGACGACGTGCATCATATTTTTTGGAATTTATACACGATGTTTAATACATTATTCTAGATTTTTCCAAAAATTTTCTTGGTGTTAAAAATTATGTTATTTTTATACAGATCGTTAAAATAACGTGACTCGATCTCGTTGAATATACTTGTACAATGATTTACAAATTCATATTCGTAAAAAAATCTGGACAAGATCGAAAAGAACTCTAAGTACATTATACTTTTACAAAAATAAAACACACTGGCCTATGCTTTTCCGACGCTTAATATATAATATGTAAATATATAACCTACTAAACTTCGTGCCTCTAATATCAAATTCAAGACTCCTGTACTCTGAATCAAGTATTTTGATCGCTAAATAACAAAAGTTGGTTATTAGATGTTTTTTGAGTTTGAAATAATACAAAGAATTTGGTTCCTACAGAAAAGACATCAACGCGCACTCGACCATGACGATGTGCAAAATTTATTGTTAAACAACCTTGATGATATCGTTTACTGAGAAACATTTTGTAAATAAAAATATGTATAATAATACTTCATTAAAAAAAAACATTTATAATTGGCTTCATTTTTTTGGAATAAATAAACTTAAGTCATAGCTACTATAATAATATTGTTATAAATGTTTCTTTGTAACATTCGTAAAACTTTCATATTTTTGATTAATTTTGCCTATGCACTGCACTGTGGTATGGATTGTGTCATCGTCATCATCATCAACCTATAATAGTCCACTGCTGGAGTCTGCAGTCTTTCGCGGATCGTCATCCCATCTGGCCGGAGGGCGTCCTACACTACGTTTGCCGAGTCGCGGTCTCCACTCAAGAACCCGTTTACCCCAGCGATTATAGGTTGTTCGCGAGATATAGCCTATATATATATATATATGGATTGTGTATAGAATATATAATCGTAATCTATATTTAGTTGCTAATTGTTACTTGTTAGTATAGTCTATTGATTGCATCAAGTAGTGCATCTAGTATGTTGAATAAAATATTAAAATCACGGAAAATGTGCCGAATTTATGTTACATATTTCACATTATACATTCGTATTATATGTATTTTGATAAACTAACAAAATTAGAGAATCAAGGGTGTAAGGGAGGTAGTGCACAGAGAAATTTCTTTGAAGATTTCTTTTTACTTTAGGCAGCCCGACTGGTGGAATACCTCCACCCCACAAAAGACTGCAGCCAAATAATCATGTGTTGTGCTCCTGCGGTAAGGGGTTTCCAAAGCTATTTGGGGTAGTGTGGTTCAAGGTCGGCAGCGCGCTAATGATACCTATGGTATTACAAGCGACCATAGGCTACGGTAGCCGCTTACCATTAGGCAACAGTATGTTTGTTTGCCACCTTTGTATTATAAAAAAAACCTTACATACTTTATAATCTGTAATGTTGACTAATCAATATAAGAAATAATATATTTATGAATAATTATTTTCATTAGCTGCAGCAGAAATCCAATTCTTGACCTTTTGTTTAAATAGTTGATCTTGAGCGGAGGCAAACACGTTTTTATTATTAAAAATATAAGTAGAAAACAGGAAATCAATGCACCAGGGGCTCAAGTCAGCTATTTCACATTTAAGAATATACCATTGTCATTATATCGACACTCAACTGATATTATAACGAAATTTTAACAAATATTGTATTCTGCTAAAATTTCATTACTGTCTCGTAATGTCGACGTCAACGTCGTTGATGTTGCCTGTCAAAATTTCTATGGATTCAGTGTCTGTCACTGTTTCTGTGTTTTCCGTGTGCTTGCACAGTTGCTGGAACAAAAAAGTTATTTTACTTTAAGTATCAATACCTCACAAAATATGTATTTATTTATTTCTGTTATGTTAATTTTCTATTCAGCAGGACGGTAGTTTCGTACTAAGCAAATCATCATAGTAAAAAAAAACACTGGAGCAACGAAGGAGAAGGATGAAAGAAGATGATGCGAATATTAAAATGGATATGTGGTGTAAGATTAAGAAAGAGTATATCAGAGAAAACTTGAAAGAATAATAAATAGTGAAAAAGAAGGACTAAGGTTGACCCACACTGGGTATGGCATGGGTAATAAGGACGGATGAAACTAATATAATTAGAAAAAGTTGAGAATAATAAACAGACACTGAATACACACCGTGTGCGACACCGTCTCACCTTCACCTTCCGTCACCGTCACCTTCTTGACACTATAGCCATTTCGACTGTCACCATCTCGATTGTCGCCATCTCAACTGTCGCCATCTCGACTGTCGAACTCTTGACTATCGTCAGTTCGACTATCGTCATTTTGACTATCGTCAGTTCGACTATCGTCATTTGGACTATCGTCATTTCGACTGTCGCCGTCTCGACTGTCACCACCTCGATTGTCGTCGTCTCGACTGTCACCATCTCGATTGTCACCATTTCAACTGTCGCCGTCTCGACTGTCACCATCTCGACTATGGCCATTTCGACTGTCATCACTTCAAATGATCGACATTTTATAGATTCGATAACGTTGATGACGATATTTTATATAATTTTTATGAATCATGTAAGCAATCGTACTAGAAAAGATGTTGTTGTTCAATGGCTACTCAATAGTCAAAACACCCTAGAAGTACGATTGATAAATCTGTCAAATATTTAAGAGAATACCATTTTACCTACTATCGAGTTGCTATCGAAATATCATTGAGACGCGATTGTAGAGCAGAATAACAAATGAGTTAGTAGTTTTCCGATAGAATGGTAAACAAATAGGTGAATACCAAATGGTGACCAAATGTCTATTTTGATACTATCGACACACTATTAAAACACTATTTTGTTAGCAGACTTGGGCCCCTGATGTCAAGACGTCACTACATTTAATATCTATCTACAGCCGATGTCAAATAGGGCGGCAGTCCTACGTCATATGGTACTCCCCAGAGTTAGTTGCAACAGCTCTTGTTGCCGAAAATGGTGTCCATAAAATATAACGTAAAGAGAATCCGATAAACCCGATAGAGTTTCTTGTCGGCTCTACTCGATGGCTGTATTGTTTTCCGAATCGGTAGTAGTATTTTAACGTTGATAAGTGCCTTCTTTAATCCACCCGCCACGACCGCCCTCTCCTGCGGCAACTCAAGCCTAGGTCCGATCCATCGGTATGGAGCCTTTGAGCCAAGCAGCCGCTCGCGCGATACAGTGACTCTACATTCACTAGCTATCACAGACACACATTACACTGCATCATACACACATGCACGCCACACAGGTACATAGGTTCTGTAAGGGACCTTAATTCTATTTTGCCTATTTAGATTAGACAAAAAAATTCAGATTACTAAATACACATACACATGTCCCTTCCCTCCTCCCAGGGGGAAGAACCATGTATATATGTATAGTTAGTTTAGATCGAATGATAGGGAATTAACCAGATCGCAACTTCTTTGCATACGCGCAACAGTCCGAGCCGAGGTCCGGCCACTTTGGCACCCTCGGAACTTGTTGCAAAGCTTTCGCGACTGAGTGCCTTAAGCGCTCGCCCCCAAGCCCGGTGAAGCTGTAAAAGCCGCCCTAAGGCTAACAGGCTAACAGTATAGTCAGTACGAAAAAAAAAACCTTCTTTGAGCCTAAATTGAATAAAGTGTTTTAAATTTTGATTGAATCATTTTTATACTAGTTATGCAAAATGATTGTACAGCATCTAATGTCCACAAATGTCATTGGGACTCGTCGAAATCATGCCGGCCATGGCTCCGTAGACCAGACCGCGTGGTTCTGTAGTGGAAGAGAGATAATGGATCTTCGTTATATTTCATCACATTTATCAAGATTCGAAGCGATGTCGAATAACACAGTGTCTGACAACGTTATTACTGAACCACCAGCGTTTAAGCGTATACAGTTTAATATTATTTTGGCCTTAACCGCTGCGCAATATCCACAGAACGAATTCCCAGCCGCGTAAATGTTTGCTGGCAGCTAAGTGCGACTGATTGTGTTGTAATAATACTTCACAATTTGTTTGTTGTAATTATTGTGTTTACAGCTAACATTTGCATGCAACGACGCTTTTAATAAATATAGTATATATATATATACTATAATATAGTATAAATATAATATATATTTTATTCCTTTGTAAAATTATTCTTTATAAATTTGCGTTTTGTTATTTTTATACCGCTATGATAAACAACTAAAACGCGGAATATATAATAAGAAAAGTGACATCAGAGGGTTGCTAATGTTTGAGAGTTGGAACACTCCCCCTTGGGCTCCCGCCACGTCAATTACAACATTTTTCGATATAACTAAGAATATACTAGGTCTTGTACTATGCTAAAACAAATCCCAGTGGTTTAATAGATTGCATTTAATTAAACTATATGTAAAAAAAAACTAATACTTGCGTACAGTGGTTTTACAAATGACGTATTTTAATTCTGTATCTCTTGCCAAAGGTTTTGAGGCATAATGTATGGTTTGTTATTTTATGAAACGGGCATGCAATCTACCCGATGTTACTGCAGCACTGTAGGATTATTCTAGACCTATCATTGATAAGTGATTTTTTCCCAGAGATGAGTGGTGATCAATCTATTTAAATAATTATAAAAAAGAATAACTAGCTATTCCCACGACTCCGCACGTATTTATTGTTCAGTAATTATTTCTGTCTCGTATTTTTATTCAAATTTTATGATATTTTTTTATTTAAGTCATATTGATAATTTCTATAGCCTATTTATTGAGGAATGATATCGATTGTCGTATAAATACAAGATTTCATTAAAATCGGTTTAGACATTTTTGAGTTTATACTAACGAACAGACAAATATTTATTAAATGTAGTATTTTAAATCAGTGGTCTATAAAACAGCTAGATAGCTGTACAAGTTTTGTACTAAGTTTAGTACAAAACTTGTAAATAAATTACAAGTACAATTAAAACTATAGTATTTATTAATATAGATAATATATATTACTAAAAATAGTATATGTAAATGTATATATATATAAATGTTCGCAAAAGTTTCAGAACTGTTAAAAATTAACGGCTAATTCAAATTTCACAAGCTAATGTTGATTGATTGTGTGAATAATCGATTCCTCTGTTACGTCATTAGTTTTAGCATTTCCATAACAAGCTTCTATTTGTGGCTTCTAATGGTTTATTGTCTGACATTATTATTTATTTGTATTTTCAATATGAAGTAATTAACGATACTTCATAGCGCCCCAGTAAGGGAAAGTATGAAAAGTAAATATGTATAAATCTGGTATCACTTCTACGAACTTAGTTATCAGTTCAAGGAAGATTTATGATCTTTTTTCTTCATGGTGTGCATTAGTAAGCAAGCACACAATCCACCGGATGTTAAGTGGCCACTGCAGCTGTATAACCAACCTCGACTGAACCAGAGTTCTGAGGTCAGTCATAATAGGTTTCTATTCCTGAGGATCGAATAGAACGTCTCTTGTACCTGTGTGTGTTGCCAACCACAACCTTCGGACCGGACTGAATTTCAATTGTAAAATTCATAGTACAATTTTAATTATTGCATGCGTAATTATTATTTAAAGAAAAATAAATTGTTCTTTGTTTCTTTTTTTCCTTATAGATTTTAACGTTCACGAGAGATTGAGAATCTCACCTTATGTTAAGTTGCGATGTAACCCAATATGTTAACATGCTAAGCCTAATGAGGGAGCTGGTACTCAGTTGTAGCTGCCGGAACAGTAGGAAGTAACTAGTCAGGCGGACATTAAACCATGGCCTGCTATCATGCTATGGTATGGTCACGATGTTTTCTTTCATCGAAAGCTCAAGCTCATTGCAGGGAATAAAATTCAAGTCAATCGACGCCATGTCTGTAATACGCTATTACTGAGTCATTATTGCTTTAATGAATTTAAATGCTTATTTATAATACAATTTTTGGGTTTCTGAAGTTTAAGATAATGATATGGCGGGGTAATCTCACAGATGGGCATTTCATTTCAAACTAAGTAAGCATGTGGTTCAAACTTGGGCGACCTCGAGTTGCTTTTAAAAAAGCTACAAAATATGTCCGTGCTTGGAAGAAACCAGATTAATTCTACATGTCATTTATGAAATGGTTTATTATATTTCCTACTCACAGGTGGTCTATATTCTTAAATATACATGTAAGCAGTCTCATGATTCTTGCTGTTGTTACGTCTATTCGATATTATAATACGCGTGAACAGTAACCATCACACGGTCTCGGGATGATATTACTATGTACTGTAGCAATCAAATAGCTTGGATACATCTAATATATAATAATCTTGTATGCGTTTGTTTGTGATTCTATAACTTATGTACGACTTGACCGATTGAACTCATATTTATATAATATATATTGTATTATCGAGACAATGGTTTATGGATATGCTAGGACCAATATCCAATAGTTAGCGCTATGGTCGAGCCATTAACTGCCGGAAACAGTAGAATCGATACAGCTAGTATTATATAGAGTTATAGACAGAATACACAGTTTAGTTATAGATATAGTCAAACACAACTAACAATTAGGCATGGAACATTCTATGCATCACTGCTATTTGTCATATGATAATTATGAATTTGTGTCACTGCTAGTTTGCATATAATATCAAACATGATAAGGCACATAATTTGGTATGCGGAGGGTCAAAAAAAATGCGCCCTCTGACAGGACGGTCCTCGTGTACTTTCTACTTAATATATAGCCTATTTTCACCGTATAATAACATTGACAACAATTTAATTTTACTGCTATGCAGTTATATTAAATTTGTAATCATTACTATATAATATACTAACAATTATTTTCACTATGTTATGTGTTAAGCTGAATGTTTCTTTTTTGTTGTGGTGAACAAACTTTTGAATAAAAGTGCCTCTTGTCCGGGGATCGATCCTGCTAACTCTAAACTCTAATAAAGTTGTGCAACTATTTATTACTTGTATAAAGACAAAAAAAGAGATTATGAAAACATGAAGATGGTCATACACCAGATACATCAAAGTGTCAATCCAAGATAGTCACTAGTTAAAGCAATGTTGCAATAATATAGCGAACCTTCGCTGGGCGGAGCGTCGTGTCGCATACAAACGTTTGCGTACGCAACTACGTTCAAGGTTAGTGAAAACTGTGGGTCAAACGACTATTATACGACACGACACGACTACGATATCGGAATACCTTTTCGAGATATTTAATCCGTCGCGTCACCGCATGTAGATCTTTTGATACCGATTAGAATTTAGTGTGAATTCCTATTTATTTAAGGCCCAGTGAGTAGACTAGACAAAATTAGAAATTATGCTTATCATTGCGGTTATCAAAGCAGCGAGTTCCTTTGTATGTGAACAAATTTCTTGGCGGTTCTCTATCTTTTTAGTTTTATTTTAGTTATAATATAATTTTAAACTTAAAAGAATCACTCATGGATATGCGTGGTATACATGGTATTAGGCAAATGCGTGTGTCCATAATTATGTATAACGAATAAATATTTTTTCATTCCTTCTTTCTTTCTTCTCTTCAAAATCAATATGTTGGTGAGTGGTGGTGGTGTATAAGCATCTAAAAATAATTATATCAGCAAACGAATGTGATTAAAACAAGCTACTGAGAAGCTCACTATCGCGCGGCTGGCTCGCACGATTTTTATAGCAAGTCCAAACTAAACTAGCACGTCGCTAGGCCTAATCTAGTACTACCGTTTGGCGATGAAATAAAACATAAACATAAACATAAAAATATAAAAATAACAAAAAAACATAAAAATATAGAACTGTGGATTTTTCGGCGATTCAAATTGCTAATAAGTCGTGGGCTGGCGTGGAGATCAACCCTGTGTCTTCCCTTCAGAAAAGGCCTTTTCCAAGCAGTGGGATACTTACAGGTATTATTATTATATGCATAAATAAATACCAGTTAAAAGAATTAGCTGTGTATAATGTATATTAATTATCTCATATTACGGGGTATACAGCGTGGGCGCTGCGTTTTTTACTGTCAAAAGAAAATTGTGAGTAAGAAGTAAGTATCGAAAAGATATTTGGAAATTTCATGCGGGTAAACTAGCTGCACCCATAGTTTCACCTATGTTAAATATATTCGAGCAACTCTCAACCGCGCCATCACCAACGCACTCGTATAGCCTATTCTTGTTCTCATTACCCGCACTAGCTATAGAGCTTGCTAGATTGTTTAAGTCCATGGTTACTGCTCCGCACCTTAGAGTCGTAGCGTAATGTTATATGGTCTATAAACTTCCTGAAAAAATATGCTGTAAAATGTAAAAATATATTTTTTCAGATATGTCTGGTAGTTCCAGAGATTAGTGCATTTAAACAAACAATCTATTGAGCTTTCTATTATTATTGTAGACTTTTTATGGTCGTGTCGTCACCTTGTCGTGGTCGGTTCGTGCGAACTAAATTATAATTTAGTTGTAAAGTCTACAACTTGTGGATTTACGTCCTTTGGTTCGGAGTTGTTTTTAAATGTTTTCATGAAGGTAAACGTGCTGTCACCTTCGGCAGTTAATCTGTTTATCTTGCGTACAATCTGCTACATAATTATTATATCGAATATATATCGACAATCGCCACATTTCAATATGTTATTTTTAGTCAGCGGTTTCTGTCGCGTTTTGAAGTAGAGTTATAAAACTTCGCTTATTACGTGCGTTCAGTTCGATCGTTGAAATTGAAATAAACCAAAATTACTGAACTGTACATTCCAGATACAACTGTGACCGCTAGTGTTAAAGTATCTGCGATGCCAGCTTGCCTCTTTATACCTCGTTTGAATAACCCGATATCGTAATAGCGAGGGAAGGGACACACTATTCGGGAGGCGGTTCCACGTCTTGGTAGAATGACAAACATAAGAATTGGCAAACTTTGTTCTTGCCGTTATTTAATATTTAACAACACTGCTGAAATATGCTATGGTGAAATAAAACGTCGTGAGTAATCGTGAATATTTGAAAAATGTTCAAAATTCATGTACAATGGAGTAGTGGCATAATAAAGAATTATTATTTATTCGGTGTTTCGGATCTATACGATACGGAAAATCCTGCCTAGCGAGAAGAGGTGATCGCTATTATATGCCTATATTATATGATTTCAAAAATGACGGATTTTCATACAAACTTTTTCCCTTTTTCACTACCTTGGGGGTTGAATTTCCAAAAATTCTTTCTTAGTGCTCACATACAGTTTAAATAGAACCCCCATACAAGTTTTTACGATCCTAGACCCAGTAATTTGGACTTACATTTTTGTCTGTCAAAAACAATTAGAAACTCAAAAAACCTATAAATCAACAACCAAACTATTACACGTAAAATGCCACTAGAGTGACAACATATTATATTATCAATAATAGCAATAACTAATCATATTTTACACTTAGACTCTTAGATAAAGTAATATATTTATTATTTAATATAATAATTATTTATAATTATATTTTAAATCGTTGCTATTTTTTGTTATATCATATAATTACGTTTATTATAAATTATTTATAATTGAAATGAGACAATTAGCATGACCTAAACATTTGAAATAAAACGATTAGCACATTATTAATAATGATCATATTAAGAAAAAACTCATAAATTTCCTTGTAAGACCAACAAATTGGTTTGTTAGGTAAAATTAATTTTATAAGACACAGTTTTACAATTTAATTATAGATATAAAGTTGTAGCATTTTGTCAATTAACATTTAACGACATCATGATTAATTAACCAAAAAAAAGCAAAAGAGTGGGCGTTGTTCCTTTTAGCAGAAAAACGTGTGATGGTGCTCTCGG